>CM060129.1:23731964-25124464 GCA_030522415.1 Channallabes apus | reverse complement strand
GCGACTCCCGTCGTCAAGGAAACCGATAGTCCAATGGCAGACACACGTAACCTCCGAGCTTCATTAGTGACAGTCGCCATGAGGGAGGGGGAGAAAAAGTTGTTTTGGCCATCGTGGTGTCATTAGGAGTTTATACGTGTGTGTGTGTGTGTGTGTGTGTGTGTGTGTGTGTGTGTGTTGGATGGAGGTTTACAATATTGACATGCTTTTGTTACAACACACAAAAAAAACATGCACATTGGCTTTTCAGCATTGGATCTCATTCATTGATTGTTCTGCCTCTCTTGGGAACACACACACACACACACACACACACACACCTACACACACACACACACACACACACACACACACACACAAAGCTTCAATTAACACCTCTGCCCCATGCACACGCTTGTGTAAAACAATTAACACTCCTACAGATCTGATGAAGTTACACAACACATAACACACACACACACACACACACACACACACACAAAAGGGGCGTTCAAGTCAAACCGGGACGCAGTGTTTCCTTGACTTGCTTAATATATATCTATCTATCTCTCTATGTGTGTGTGTGTGATGTATATGATGACACCTCATTTGCAGCTACCGAACACACGCACACACACACACGCACACACACACACACACACATGCACACACACACACACACACACACACACGCACGCACACACACACACACACATGCACACACACACACACACACACACACACGCACGCACGCACACACACACACACACACACTGTTGTTGTATGACAGTTTAAGAAGCGATTCAAATTAAAAAGAGAAGAGAAAATGTATCTTCTGCATAATTTAAAGACTTAAAGACAGGAAGTGACACGCGGATGCGGCGAGGTCACACTCGTGGCTGACCTGGATTTCAGAGTTCAGCATCTTTCTGTGTCTCGAGCGCAGCGTTAAGGGCCGTCAGAAATCCACCTGTGTGTGTGTGTGTGTGTGTGTGTGTGTGTTTATAGATCCTGTACAGTAACTGTGTGATACAGAGTATTTTCTTCTTTCTTTAACATGAATTGATTATTATTATTATTATTATTATTATTATTATGAAAATGTTAAAAAGAAAAAAACTGTGGAAGGTGTTTACATTTTAAACACAAACATTGTTACAAACATTTTATTTTATTTGACATTTATGGGAGGAGTCTCCGGTGTCAATCAGGGCGACAATCAATGATTCCATCTATCTTTATATCTTTACACTTCAAGATAGATGATAAATAAAAGTAATTGGTTTATAGTGGCTTTATTTTATTTTGTATTCATTTATTTTAATTGAAATTTATACAATAAATGTTGAGAGAAAAACAAAAACAAAAAATATTAATTTTTTTTTTTATATTTCTTTTTTTCCCCTCAGCTTGGAGATCCATTTGAACAAAAGTAATTTTTGCATAAAAGATTAAAAAAACAATAATAATGAAAAAAAAAAATCAAGTGTTATGAGCCAAAAAAAAAACACTCTTATTTTTTTCCCGCTCTTGACGTGTTTGTCTTTTCTGTATTAAGTAATAGATTTTCCTTTCCTCTGCTGTCCTGTAGGGGGCGTGGCTTAGCTGTATCTACATAGACACTGAAATGGTTCGTTCGGAGAAGGAGTTTAAGGTACAGTATCTGAGGGGTGTTTCAGGTGAGACATTAACCTGAAATACCCCCCCCCCCCCCACACACACACACACATACACACACACACACACACACACACACACACACACACACACACACACACACACACACAGAACTCTGAGACCTGTTGTTAAAGTAACAGTCAGATACAGCACCTTTAAACGACCCAAACTGTAACCATGAGTGAGAGGGATATGAAAAGTGTCAGGGTGTGTGTGTGTAAGCAGAAACTCCACTTCATCATCATCATCATCATCATCATCATCTTGTCATCTTTTTGTTTTTTTTGTCGTTCTACTGAATAAAGATTTTCTCCCCTCAGTAGCCAGTAAGTCTCCTTGCCCTGTACTGATTTCATCCTCGGCACTCGACCGCTTCGTTTAGCTGATGCTCACGTGCTGAAGATTAATGAGCTGATACTGAAGTGATTTATGGCGTCCCAGCACTGGCTGCCAGTCTTCCCTTCACCACATTACAGCATGAATAGAACGAAGCTAAATCACTATGAACGTCTATCAGCGGGTTTAAACAGATTAGGACAACTAGTGTGTGTTATAGAGGAACACCAGCGTAGCACGATAGACAGCGCTCAAGCCCGGGCTAATAATCTCACATGGGAGAATTCCTTCTTGTCTAAAGCTAGCGATGTGAAGATCACACGTTTGTAACTGACTGTTACGCAATCACTGACACTGGAGACTCCTTCCATAGACCTGAGATAAACTTTCCTTCCTGAAAACCTCACAACATGGAAAACCTGGCTCGCAGTCTCCGATCTAATTCATCCCTAAGGTGTTCTATGGGGTTGAGGTCAAGACTCAGTGCAGGCTGGTCAAGTTCTTCCACACCAAACTCACTCATCCATGTCTTTATGGATGTTGCTTTGTGCACGGGTGCGCAGTCATGTTGGAACAGGAAGGGACCCTCTTCAAACGAAATTGTACAAAATGTCTTGGGATGCTAAAGCTTTAAGAGTTCCTTTAACTTTAAATAATGGGCCGAGCCCAACTCCTGAAAAACACCCCCATACATTTGGCAGACACCCTTATCCAGAGCGACTTACATCTCATTATACATGAGATGTTGAAGGTTAAGGGCCTCGCTCAAGGGCCCAACAGTGACAACTTAGTGGTTGTGGGATTTAAACCTGGGAACCGTAGTCCAATGCCTTAACTTTATACTTGGTACAATGTAGCCAGACAAATACCGTTCTCCACCAAACCCAGAGCCAAACCTAGCAGTTTGCCAGACAGAGAAGCGTGAGTGGTCACGTCAGAGAACACGTCTCCGATGCTCCAGAGTCCAGTGAGTCCAGTGTCAGCATGCTTTACTCCACAGATGCATTACACTTGGTGATGTAAGGCTTGGATGCAGCTGCTTGGCCATGGAAACCCATTCCATTCACTCTCTACGCACTGAGCTAATTTGACAGCCACATGAAGTTTGGAGGTCTGTATTTATTGCCTCTGCAGAAAGTTGGTGACCTCTGTGCACTCTGTATCTCAGCATCCTCTGACCCCGACTTGTGATTTTATGTGGCCTATCACTTCATGGCTGAGTCGCTGTCGTTCCCAATCGCTTCCACGATTATAATACCACTAACAGTTAACAGTGGAATATTTAGTAGTGGGGAGATTTCATGACTAGACTTATTGCGCAGGCGGCATCATGTCACGGTACCAGACTGGACTTCCCTGAGCTCCTGAGAGTGACCCGTTCTTTCACAAATGTTGAATGTACGGTAGAAGCGGTCTGCATGCCTCGCGAGTTGCCTGGTAACCGGGTGACCACCTGAATTCAATGATTTGGATGTGTGAAGGTGTGCATGTTTCTTGAGGAACATATACTTAAAATAAAAAAGCATGAAGTAACTGATTAGTTCAGCCCTCAATTCTGCATCTGACAGCCGAACCCAGTCGAGCGATCCGAGAGCAGCGCCTGAATGAAAGATGCTGGATTTCAGTCTAATCCCTGATTCTCATCTGTACACGTTGTTTTTGCTTTGTTTTTGAAAGATGACACAGTGAGTGGCTCAACTGGGAGGATCCTAACAGGTAATTTGTTAGCTGCCAGTAAAGCTTGATAACGAGGTTAATTTAGCAAGAAAATGAATGGCCAAGGTGGCAATAAGTTAACCCGCCCTGCAGAGGCCATGTCTCGCTCATATACTGTATATATATCTTCATTAGACAGAAGTGGGAAAAGTACACAAAACTGTACTAGAGGGAAAATAATCGTTACCTAGTATGGATTTTTGTAAAATTAGAAGTCCTGTACGTATCAAGATTACAGGGTTTGTACTAGTAGCTTTTATCACAGTAAAAACATCTCTCTCTCGCTCTCTCTCGCTCTCTCTCTTTCCTGATTATGTCTGGACTGTTTTTGTTGCTGCAAACACCTGCTACGTTATTAGGAGTGTCTCAATGGAGCCACTAGTCCCACAATTCCACTTCCACTGCTGTCATTAGGTAACGAAACGCCATTCAGAAATGTAGTTAAGTTAAAGTACAGCAGATTTACCAAAGTAAAAGTAAACAGTATCCTCTAATAAAACTCCTCAAGTAAAGTACACATACAGTACAGTAACATAACATATGTACTCGGTTTCCTCCCAAATCTGACAGAGGTATCGACAGCAGAAACACACACAAACAGGGGCGCGTCGGTATGGATACAATCAATATTCTAAAAGTGTTCTACTGTATGTCTTACACCACACCCAATGTCACGGCATAATTCATGTTCATTTGTACTTCAGCTGCTGTACATTTAATGCTGTTGAAGTGACTCCCTGTTCTCCTGCTGTTACTCCTTCCTTCACACAACAAAAGTGCTGTTACAATGTTACAAGGCTCTGAGACTGGAGACTCCTTCCGGGAAAAAACATCACCATATCCATGATAACGTTCATTTTTTATTGGCTTTATTTATGTTTCTATCATACAGCTGCTGTCACACCATATTTTTTATACAGTGGAACCTCGGATTACGAGCATTCGTCCCGGGAAGTGGGCTCGTATTTCAAAACACTCGTAAACCAAATTGAATTTTCCCATAAGAAATTATGGAAACTTTAATTATTCGTTCTACAGCCCCCAAAAAATAAATACATAAAAATAATCAATACAAAATATAAAGAAGAAATAAAACAAATTAACCTGACCTTTACCTTAAAAAAAAAGGAAAAATAAATCAAGACGGATAAGTGTTTCCGTTTGTGCGCGCAGGCGCTGTGTGTGTGTGTGTGTGTGTGTGTGTGTAATGATGAGATGGTCAAACGGGTCGATGGCCGTTCTTTTATTTGCTGCATTGTCAGGTTATAGTACAACCTTTCGGGTCGATCCTGCACTTATATCCAAGTAAAAAAAATACTTAAGAGAAAACAAAACTCAGGCTCTATATCCTAGCTTACATGTCACATTCGCGTTCACACACACCAGACCTCATTACCCACAATGCATCTCCCGCACTGGACTACACTTCCGTAAACAGCGGTCATAAATCAACGTCTCTCTCCCGCAACACTGTTTAATCTGGGAAAAAAAAAAGCAAGGTCGCTAATGACGCTCGCGTGAGCGCAAACTAATGGAATCTCTGCTGTAAAGTAAAACAAACAAACAAATAAACCTGTACTTTACCTCTGAAAAGTATCGCGACAGAGCAGAGTTTCTGTGTAGACCAGAGAGTGTTTGTGTGTGTGTGTGTGTGTGTGTGTGTGTGTGTGAAGCAGAGAGGAGGTGCTTCACACACACACACACACACACACACACACACACACACACACACACACACTTAAGACCAGAGAGTGTTTGTGTGTGTGTGTGTGTGAAGCAGAGAGGAGGTGCTTCACACACACACACACACACACACACACACACTTAAGACCAGAGAGTGTGTGTGAACCGGCACAGTGTCAAATTACACGTGCACACACACATACAGTAAGCTCACACAGGCTGAAACAGAGACGGAGAAAATGTATCTTTGACCTCTGTAATGAGAATTTCTTTTGCTTTACACACGCACTGTACACACACGCATACAGACACAATATAAAATATGTTTTACACACACACACGTGGTCACAGTGTTATAGTAAACAGAACACGCGTGCACGTATGTTGATTATACCAGTAAGAGACGAGCACTAAGACCCAGGGGGAGACGATTACCCAAAATTCAGCAGCTCAAGAGAGAGAAAAAACATTGACTCAGTTGTGATCACGTGACGCTTGAAACAAGAAGCGCATGCGTGATACATAATACTCGGTACTCGTAAACCAAGACAATGTTCGTTTTTCAAGTCAAAATTTATTAAAAATCTTTGTTCGCCTTGCGGAACACTCGCAAACTGCGTTACATTTACATTTAGGCATTTGGCAGACGCTCTTATCCAGAGCGACTTACATTTTTAACAGGGTTAAACAGGGTTAAGGGCCTTGCTCAAGGGCCCAACAGTGGCAACTCTGTGGTTGTGGGGTTTGAACCTGGGATCTTCCGAACTGTAGTCCAATGCCTTAACCACTGAGCTACACCTGTAAATCCTATATGATTGATATATTTCTATTTTAATTCTACAGTATTTTATTTTGTCATTTTTGTAAAAATTTTATATTTCGAGCCTAAATTCTTAATTTTACTTTAAAATTTTGGATATTTAAAATATTTTTTTGTTTAACTGTACTTTCTATTGCACCTTTTTTCATTGTAATGAAATCTTTCCATTGTAGGTCACTCACAGTCGGAGTAAGCATTGTACGACTGTCAGTGGTACTTTTATTCTCGAATCTGATTGGCCAGACGTTGTGTGATACATTTTGTATAAGAGCATGGCTTGGATTGTAGTATACTAATACTAACGCGCCTCGTTTCTCGGGATACAGTTTCGTTTCTATAGTAACAGCTCATACACGAGGACTGGGACAACTAACATTTGACTAATTTGCGGAAAAGTAGCATTTGCACGCTTTATATCTGGAGCATAGCAAAAAAAAAAAAAAAAAACAATAATAATCTCTAAACATCCATTTCATGTTCCAGCGTTCAGTAGATCTTCATCCTGATCCTGATCCAGTCTATAACTCCATCTCAGGGCTCTTCCAGCATTCTTTAGCACCTGGGAAAGTTTTAGCAGCTGTCTTCAAGTTAAAAAGAACACCCAGGTCCAGTTGGGACAATCCTGGTCCCCTTCTGTACTCCGAGTCCTGATGATGCTGGTAATGAGCCAGCTGATCCTGATACACAACCAACCACCTGGCTCCTGGACTGAAAATGAACTCAATATCACACGATCTGAAAATAAACAAATAAAAAGATCTCGGGAAAGTTTGCAGGAGCTTCTTATGAGTAGGCGAACCTGAGGCTCAGGAGGAAGAGAGCTCCGCTCCGATGAGATTAGGTGGATGTGCGGATGCGAGGCGGTGTCGGCCATGTTGGTGGTTTTCCTCTCAGAGACGATTACGGAGCAAATTACTACTCAGGTAATTTCGGTACCATCTGGACCTGCGATTTCTCAGGCAGATGCTGCTTCCAGTGTCTTTCGACCTCTGTTGCTTGTCGCCCAGCGTGCGCATTAAACACTTCTCTAATCGTGTGATCCTCAGCAGACTGATTAAAAAAGATGATTATAATGACAGAAATAAAGCGCGTAGCGTACACCGCACAACTTTTAGTTTCGTTTCGCAGACGGCTCCTTAATCACCTGCGTCATTTATATCGCAGCGTTATCGAGGTCTCAAATCTGTTGGGGTTGAAGGTGTTGATTACTTTTCTAGAACAGCAGCTCAAGTCAAAGTTCAGATCACAGGTTTATATTAAAGGTTCTGGTTATCGTTTCTATAGCAGCGGCTCATTCACAGGGACGTGTACGGCAGACCGATAATAAAAAATAAACAGATTTTAAAAACATGAAGTAACAAGCTGTTAAGGAAGGAGTCTCCAGTGTCAGAGGTAAAGCGAGAATTTTATCCTGTATTAAAAAAAGGTTTTTTATTTTATGGACAAATAAGATATTAATCATGCCTAATGTGAAAACTCCCTTAGACACGAGTCTCGTCAGCCAAGGCGCCATCTGTATAGTGCACTTATACTCCAGACACGTAGAAAAGATTCTACATGATGATTTTAGGACACGCACGTCCCCATAAAACAGATGGTCTAATAATTAAGAAACGAGCTCAACAATGTAGATAATAAATAGTCCACCAAACATTCATAGCTGTCACTGCTGTCTCTTTTTCCCAAACCTAATTCCCAATATTACGTCCTGTTTTTGAATTCAAATATTGAAGATCCTGCTAAGAAAAAGTGCCGTAATTCTCACGCGACCTGCAGCGACGTCCTTCTGGCACGATGTAAAGGTGTAAAGAAATAACCAGAGCAGATGATGGAAATTAATGAGGGCCAAACACGCGGTTTGGTGAATCAGATCAAAGATATCGGAGAGGGGTGTGTTGAAGAGGAACATCATCTGTGGATGTCGAGCAAAGAAAAACACAAAACGAAAGAATAGACTGGATGCTGTGATCCAGGGACGAGTTTTAATGAAAAGGCAAAAAGTTTTGCAGGAAAATGATTCAGCATGTTGGGAAATGTTTATCACTGTCCCAAAGTTTACTCCCTTTGTGTTTTTCACCATTAATGAGAACTCGTGAATCAAATCTGGTAACAAAACAAAACAAAGACGATAACAAAACCTTATAGACTATTTACAGTATGTTGAGCAGGGAATTTTTTTTCAAAATTTTCCCAAATATTTTCAACAATTTAGTGTTCAACAGCTAATAACGAGGGTCGACACAAGCTAACATGAGTGACGACACAGGCTAACACGAGGGACGACACAAGCTAACACAGGGGACAACACAGGCTAAAATGAGTGACGACACAAGCTAACACGAGGGACGACACAAGCTAACACGAGGGACGACACAGGCTAACACAGGGGACAACACAGGCTAACACGAGGGATGACACAGGCTAACACGAGGGATGACACAAGCTAATATAGGGGACAACACAGGCTAACAACTGCTTCCTCTGAGGTACATGAAGCCCCCGAGCTCCTCTTTTTTATCTAGCGAGGACGGGCTCTAACACACTCAGAGAAAAGCGCTATGCACCCCTTCCACATGCCTGAGCTCACAGACACGCATGATTGTCCAGTGTCTCTGTGACTGATTTAGGAGTGTGAGCGATGTCCGGTTACGCCACTCGGGAGCTGGAAAATTTATTTGATCAGTAAACAACCGAGGTTCATTAAAATGTTGTCTAAGACTTTTATTTATTTATTTCATTCCTAAACTGCTGATTGTTCTCCCAGCAGCTCATGAATCGGAGGCTTGGCTACTCATCATCACTCAGCGGTGTCTTTATACGTCGGAAAAGCTTGAACTTTATTTTTTTATTATATTTTTTGATTATTTTTTTATTTGCCTGGCGATGGAGGAAAATCCATCCCCCGCTGAAAATCTGACCTTTTCATCCATCTGAAATTCAAATCTGTGCGAGCAGGCTCAAAAGTTCTGGTGTAAGGAGGAGAATAATGCATAGAAACACTGAGTTCCACCGAAAGGCAAATGTTATCCAGACATCTGGCCAAATACGGGAGTCAAACATGTTTCATGCTGGATAATAACAATAATAATACTCATCATGATAATCATAATAATGATATCGAGTAAGAGCTGAACGCAGCTCATTTACCAAACACATTTAAACACATTTACCAAACCATCAGACTTACAGTCATCATCGCTTTATTCCACAAGGATAAATATTAAATGTGGTATGAGATATGAGATATGCTGAGCTATGACCTCACTTCCTGTTTGGTGATCATTGAGTTCGAATATCAAAAACCTGAGCAGGACATTTCGTTCAACGCTGTCTGAAAAAACAGGAGTTCCAATTTCACAAAGACGAGGTTTCTTAAGAAAGATTTTAACATAAATTCAGAACCCAGTTTTAAGAGATTTCTGAAATTGTTACTTCGAGAACACGTTCTGATTATAGTGGATTACATCGCCACCTACAGGTGCGTTTAGGCAAAACCTCTTAGAATCCTGGAGTCTTGGAGGGTTTAATGGTTTACTAGTGTTTTCCGTATGATTACGTCACACTGGTGCTAAACTATCAGCTCACTTCCTGTTTGACGCTTTATGGAAGCACCATTGGGTGAATTGTTTGCTTTCATGTTGACGTGAGATTGTAGAAAAATGTTGTAGGAAAAGAAGGTTTAAAAATGTTTATGCAAAATGAATAAACACATAAATTTTACTTTTTATGTTAAATAGAGGAAAAGCAGTAAAATCATGTAAAAAAAAAATCGGAAAGTGTATTTTCATGATGTTTTGATTCCAAATTAGCTTAACTGATGTCAAACTCATGTAATGTTAAGCATTTTAATAATTTAGGGACATTGTAATAATTTGGAATAAAATATCAGTGTGAGTTCTGCTTTATAAAATCCGCCACCAGAAGAAGAGAAAAACTTATATAAGTGGGGGGGGGGGGGGGGGGTTAGTGCTTCTTCATCATATAATCTGATCCTGACAACTTTACTGTTACAAGCAGCAGGAAATTCTATGATACTTTGGAGTAGTTCGTTTAAATATTAGTCTTTTCAGCAGTTGGACAGATTAACAACGCAGAGGATGGAAAGACGGATCGTTTTCTTTCTTCCCTCTGAGAACAAAAAACCTCCAGGATGTAGTACAGCGTGATAAGACTCGGCGTCTCAACGTTATGTAACGAGTGTTAATGCAATAATCACTTCCTTCTGGGAAATGCCTGAAAATCAAACCCAAAATGAGGCTCAATTAAAAGCTGCTGCGCCGTGTGTGACTAGAGCAAGGAAGGAAAGCTCCGCCTTCTACTGCAGGGACTGACGTGAAATAGAGTGTGTTAGGGCTGAACAAGAGACACACAGACAGACAGACAGACAGACAGAGAGACAGACAGAGAGACAGACAGAGAGAGAGACAGACAGACAGAGAGAGAGAGAGACAGAGAGAGAGAGAGAGTGTTAATGGTGTTTTTTAGTAGATAGAGTGTTTAGAGTGACAGGAAGAGTGTTTAAGGTAATAAAGAGAGTTTTATGGTGAACAACAAAGTCTTTAGGGAGTAATGAGACTGTTTAAGATAACAGAAGCAGATAATAGAAAGTATTAGACAGTGTTTAAGGAGAAAGAGAGAATCTTTGGATCTTTGATGATCGAGACAGTGTTTGGGGAGAGAGAGTGTTTGGGGAGAGAGACAGTGTTTGGGGAGAGGGACAGTGTTTGGGGAGAGGGACAGTGTTTGGGGAGAGAGACAGTGTTTGGGGAGAGAGACAGTGTTTGGGGAGAGGGACAGTGTTTGGGGAGAGGGACAGTGTTTGGGGAGAGAGAGAGTGTTTGGGGAGAGGGACAGTGTTTGGGGAGAGACAGTGTTTGGGGAGAGAGAGAGTGTTTGGGGAGAGAGACAGTGTTTGGGGAGAGACAGTGTTTGGGGAGAGAGACAGTGTTTGGGGAGAGAGACAGTGTTTGGGGAGAGAGAGAGTGTTTGGGGAGAGAGACAGTGTTTGGGGAGAGAGACAGTGTTTGGGGAGAGAGAGAGTGTTTGGGGAGAGAGAGTTTAGGTTTACAGTGTGTTTAGAGTGAAAGAGAAAGTGTTTGTGATGTTAGCGAGAGTGTTTAATGTGAGTTTTGGGGTAAAATACAAAGTTTTTAGTTAATAAATAAAGTGTTTCAGGTAGAAGAGAGTCTTCTGGGTCGTGTTTTTAGGTGTTTAAAATGATGAAGAGTGTGTTAGAGGCACAACTCTAACACTTGGAGTGAAAGAAAGTTTTGAGAGAGAGAATGAACAAATTCATGGGTTATCTGTGTGTGTGTGTGTGTGTGTGTATAATTATATGCAATTATAATTATTTAATTACCATTCACTAAGAGTAATTAATGATTTACTACCAAACTAATGGTTCCAGCATCTGTTTATGTGCAGTTTTTTTAAATTAATTAATTAATGTATTTATTTATTTATTATTAAAATGGTCTAACAGGAACAACAGACTTATTTTGTTTTAGGTTTCAAATGCTACGTTTCCATGTAGGTCAAATATGAAGCATTTTTAAATTATGTTTAAATTAAAAAAAATATTTAAATCTTTATTTTTTTTACTGATTTAAAAAAAGGGTGTTAATGTTTTTTCGACATTAAAATATAAATATATTATTGAAATGATTTTTGAGATTAATTTGTATAATATACCCAATATATCATTTCTTATATTGTGCTCTATGTATTAGTTTTCTAAATATCTATATATAAAAATTATTATTATTATTATTATTATTATTATTATTATTATTATTATTATTATATTTTTACATGTATATTTGTGAAATACATTATTATTAATTATAATAATCATAATAATAATAGAATTTAATTCAAAGCAACACTTTGGTATCTCAGACGAGTTTATAAGCAGCTCTGTGTATCGTGATACGTGCTGTAAAATATAAGGTAATAATATTGTGAAAATCATGATATTGTTTTTATTCTATTGTTCCCACCACCACATTTGTTTATTTATTTTTTTCATTTTGTCCAGTGAATGAATCTTAAATTATCTTCAAAATGCTAAAAATTGCAAAGCATGAACAAGCAAGTGTGATGTATTCTGCTGAAAAACTGTTTTGAACATCTGGTTGACATGAAAACTGAATGACACACACACACACACACACACACGTATACTGTACATCAGCACCCTTATTTATTTAGGGTAAAGTAAACACTCGCAGCTCAGGAAACAGAAGAGTGTTTCTGTCGCTCTCACGCACACCTTCCTAAAGAAACGCCGTCTTCAGAGCAGCTGTTCAGTCTCACACTGGATTATAAGCAACATGACAAGCTGCATTAAACACACACACACACACACACACACACACACATTGTTCTTAAGTACGAAACATTAAACGACACGTCTCTGCCGAGTGTGGCTCATCGAGCAGAACGATATAAGGAACGCCTCAAGGGGATAAAACACAGAATCCTCCAATAGTGTGAGCCGTTCACCTTCGAACTAATTAGCGAAACATTTCAGTGAAGTATTAAACACTTAGCAAGGAATTTGCCGGCTCCTAAATTACGTGTCAATCACATCAGCGTGCGAGCAGTGTTATTTCTCCAGGGGGAAAAACTGCCTTCAAAGAAAAACTGTTTTTCTCAAACGGCAACAAAAGCAAAAGCGCGCTTTCAGAAGTGACCCAAGAACTCAATCTACACCTCCAAGAGTCTGATGTAGACGAGAACGCTGCACTCTGATTGGCCAGACAGTGTTCAGTCGTTCTCTAGAATCACATCGCAGGTTCATGTTGATGAGCTCGCTCTATTATTTTAGCATTAAAAAACAAAATGTTAAAATGGTGAATTTTATTGTAAGGATATTGAACAATTATAGAAGGAGTCTCCAGTTCCAGAGGTAACTTTTCTGAGGTTTAACGGTAACGTAAAAAAGATGCATAAGACAGAAAAAGAAAAACAGAAGCGATGGAATTGATGATACTCCTGATGAGTGTATTTCATTTTCACTGTTGTGTGCAAGATGATTTAGCTATGTGTTAGCTACCTTACTCTAGGCAACCAATTTAATATACAGTACAGTTAAATTATAGTTAAAATATATTAAATATAGTATTTTATAATTAAAAATACAGTAAAAAATATATAGTTTTTTAATATACTGCTATAAACATTTTCTTAGTCATAAATGTAAATCACTTAAATATCCCACAGCTTGTAACTCTGCCCTCTCCTGAAAACATAAGCTTGAAAGATTTTGCTTGGAAACGCATCATAATATCCATGCACAAAAATGATTTTTTTTGTTCAGATGTTCCATTTCATGACGAATGACAGTATGTAAAAAAGCTTGAGAACGTGAGTGCAGGTTGCATTTTGATCACCGCAGCTAGGGGGCGCTACACTCATGACATGGCTCGTTTTCTCACCGTCAACTGTCATTGAAGCGTAAAGAAAGAGTCAAGATGAGTTTAATGTTCATGAATGTGCAGTAACGTAACACCGCAGGTCGAGTACGCACAGTAGATTTGTTAAGCACAGGTTTAGTGCTACACGTACATGCGCGTGTTAGTTCTTGATCGAGAGAGTTCGTCATGCTTGGGTTCACTTGGAACAGGAAACAGTGTAAAGAAAAACACTCCCTGCCAAACCCTGTTTTTACTGCTTAGACACAGCTACTGTGTAGCAAGACACGCCCCAAAGTGGGCGGGGCATATACCTTACACAGAGCTTTTAATTTGCGGATTTTATATTTATTAATAATAACATTAATACAATTCGAAAAAGTGGTGAATTATCATACACAATTACTAAATACTTTTTTTTCGGAAGAAAAAAACAACTAGAGACAGAGAGAGGGAGAGAGACACCGAGAAAGAGACTCACAGAGAGTGAGACAGAGAGTGAGACAGAGAGACACACACAGTGAGAGAGAGAGAGACACACAGAGACCCTCACGGTAAAGGATATGGGCTGCATACGAGCGCGAGACACCAGCTCCGCGGCCGTGTTCCCTGCTGCAGACAGAAGAAGACCACCGGCGCGAGAGACGGGTACGGGAGGCGCGCGCCGTCCTCGCGTGCGCCACCGGGCTCTCGCGCGTCTGCGGCTGGCGCGTGCTCGGCTCTCGCGCACTGCTCCGTTTCCCCGTCGGTCATGATGCAGGAGCCGCGCGCCGCACCGGGACCCTGCCGCCGGTCACACACTCAGCACCGACTGTTCACGCGCACCTCGCATTATTTATTTATTTATTTATCTGACTTTTCCCCCTTCTGATTCTATTAATGTATAGACTGATGTTCTGTTAAACATTATATAATAATAATAATAATAATAATAATAATAATAAATTTATTCTTAAAATAAAAGTTTGGCTGTAATGGAAAAATGTTTTGTATTTGTATTTTTTCCATTTTAAATATATATATTTTTAATTAAGTAATTGATTAATTATTTAATTTACAAAAGAGCCAATCGTCTCAGATGTCCATTCTTTATATAAAACTAATAATCAATCTTTGTTAAGGTTAAAACATAAAACCCCCAATTCGTCAATTTATAACCTTGATATCTAATTAAATTTATATATTTATTATTATTATTATTATTATTGCATTTCCAGGAATTGTATCTAAACCTTAGCTCTCTCTCTCTCTCTCTCTGTTTTTAATGCAAAAAGATGTCCTGGCATTCTCTATGATGTACATATCAGTAATTACAGCAGTTTAAAGAAATTATTAAATTGTTTCTTGATGTCCTGCTAAAGCAATTAGCCGCATTAGAGGTTTAATCACTTTGGTTGATGTTTAGCAGAAGTTCTGCTCTTACCTGGCATTCACTGTGAGTCTCACCATCATCATCATGTTCTTCATCTTCATCCTCCTCATGATGATCATCTCAGCAGCAGCTGCTACATCCACAAAGAATAAACACTTATATGTGTAGAAGAATAAAGCAGAAATATTCCCTGTGTCCGGAAACACCCCGAGGAATCCCTCAGAGCTGGAGGCTGCTTCCTCTCCACTTCTCCTCTCCTCTCCTCTCCTCTTATTTCCTTTCTTTATTCTTTCTTTTTCCTTTTCTTGGTGAATAAAAGCTCACATCTTGTTCCCGGAGTGCGCGTGCAGGCGCGTGCAGATGGAGTGACGCTGTCACGAGCTCAGAGGGGACCGTTATCCCCAGCCCGGTCCCGGCTCTTATAATAATAATAATAATAATAATAATAATAATAATAATGTTCACTTCTTAACGCGAGCTGGAGGTGATGAGATCTACATCTGATTCCCGGTTTCTTCTTCTTAATATTGTTATTATTATTTATTCTCTCTCTCTCTCTCTCTCTCTCTCTCTCTCTCTCTCCTGCAGTAACGGATCAGCTCCAAATAAGGCGGGAAAAGACGCCGCGCGCGAGCCGGGAAGTTTCTGAGCGGGAGCTTCACCGAGCGCGCGACGGCATTCTGTAATGATGAACAGAGAGAGGAAGAGAGAGACACGCGCAGAGTTCGCTAGCGTGTGTGTGTGTGTGTGTGTGTGTGTGCGCGCGCGCTTCCGCCCAGTTCTACTGTGAAGAAGAGAGACGCATAGAGAGAGAGAGAGAGAGAGAGAGAGAGAGAGATGCACAGAAAGACAGATACTGTACACATATGCACAGGGATGGACAGAGAGAGTGTGACACGCGCACCCATGCACAGGCTCAGAAAGAGAAAGAGAGCCATACTGTACATGCTCAGAAAAAAAAGACACACATGCACAAAAAGAGAGAGACACACCCACATGCACAGAGAGACACACCCACATTCACAGAGAAAGAGTGAGAGATAGATGCTCATAAAAGAGACACACATTCACATAGAGGACGAGAGAGACACACACATGCACTGAGAAATACAGAAAGAGAGAGAGACATGGATGAAAAGAGAGAGAGACATGCAAAGAGAGAAGGAGAGACAGAAACATGAATACAGAAAAAGAGAAAGACACATGAAGAGAGAGAGAGAGAGAGAGAGAGAGATGTATAACTAGACAGAGAGGTAAAGGAACAGACATAAACACAGACAGACAGGAAGAGAGCAGGAGACAACAAGAGTGAGACGTACAGTAGGGACAGAAAGGGAGAGGGACAGAGAGAAAGACTCAAAGAGAGACGTCTGTTCTTCTGTTTTTCTTAAGCGTCACTTCATTTCTGTTCAGCATTACAGTATGTCTGAGGTGTAACTCGTCACAGAAGTGTTTTTATACCGTTATCGCTTTTAAGTTGGACTTTCTGTCATTGCAGAGGGAACAGGAACGAGTGAGAGAGGGAGAGGGAGAGGGAGGGAACAGTTTTTTGTGTTAGCATCATGAGGTGTTCCTGAGTTTAGTCTTCTCTTACTGACTCTGATGTCACGTTCGATTAGCAAAACAAGCTAACTGATCTTCACGCACACACACAGGTCACTACACAGTGATAATATCAAACGAGATAAATTTGTTCTGAACAAAACTGTTCTGAGTTTAGAACAAGATTTCTAACGAGCGTTTTGATTTGTCGTGATTTGTGTCAGAACCTAATTTGCATAGCGACACCATCTCAGGCCAGTCGTCGCTGGAGGTTGGTGTTGAAATCGCAGCTCGGTGTCACTCACTGACTCTCTCACATAAATAACGAACGCTCGCTTAGTCGCTCGCTAGCGTGAACGCCGATTTGTCTTTGTTCCCCGAGGTACCACAGGAGTCCGTAAGGTCCAATTAGGAAGCGCGGACGGGACGCGGCCGTTCACTCGGCCATGTCCCTGATACATCCTAATGAGGAAGCGGCGGTTTTACATTTACTCTCAGAGTCTTCAAATGATAGAGAAGAAAAGGACGAGAGAAGAAAAAACTGAAATCCATGTGTTTCACATAGATAGGAATTTAGCAACGTTATTCGTGAAACATGAACAAAATTTTTGAAATTGTAAAGACGATCATGTGCGTAACATTAAAAGCAAAAACTGGAAATATTTCTCCTACTCATATTTCTCCCAGCTAGCTTATCTTAGTGGCTCGAGGCGGGGTACACCCTGGACCAGGTGCCAATCCGTCACAAAGCACACACACACACACACAGGGGTGGTACCGTTTAGGTAGCAGTGCTAACCACTAACGCCTGGAAATATGTCATTTTGGTGATACATCTGAAAAAAATCTTTGACATTAGTTTACAGAAATGTCTGTCATTGTATTGTCATTGTGATTATAAGCTCAATGATAAATCTGATTTATAAACACTGCAATTTTTGCTAGAATTTAATGGAAGAGCAGTAAAACCTGAAGGAAAGATACAAGTAAACATTTCAGATACTTTTATACTTTAGTTATAGAATAATTTCTTTAAATTATCTCTGCATAAAGTTATAAATGGATGGGGAGGAGTAAAAAGAACACATGGAAAAAGTTGTAAAATGTAATAAAAAAATTTATAATAATAATAATAATAATAATAATAATAATAATAATAATTAAGACATCTTCCCAAATATTTGCATTTTTTTTACTTTTGGGAAATTGTGCAGAATTGAATCTGTGATTAGACGTGATTAGATCTGAGTCAGAGTAAGAAAGATCATTGGACATTTTCCGAAACCACATCTGTGAGTTTTAATTGAAACTCTTAATTGTTGATAATTACTTTGTAAAACAAAAACAAAAAATCTGTTAGCAAGATTATGTTAGATTGTTTATACTTACCATATTTTCCAACAAATCCCACCTTCTGCATTATGACTGATTAGATCTCCATAATTTATTATTATACTGTACAACAGTTAGTTACTGTAGGACAGAGTGATATGATTGGACAAGAGACATTCCACGAGTAATGATAATATACACTGGGGTGTTTAATTGTATTTATCAGTCCACATGCCAGGTGTTCTGTCCGTACAGTAAAGACTTTGACGATCTTTAAACGACGACTCAGGACGTATCTGTTTCTCCAGTACTTGGACTAATGGCACTTAGTTATTAAGCTAGTTAACCCAGTGTAAGTATGTACTGTATCCCGTGCTGTAAACTTTAAAGCACTTTTTTGTAAGTTGCTCTGTATAAGAGCGTTTGCCAAATGCCTAAATGTAAAATGTAAATGTTCTAAACATGTACAATAAGCAGGAAAGCGTTAGCATTAGCAGTTAACCAACAACCGACAAAAAACTGTGTACTGTATTATGGTGACGAATGTTTGTTTGTTTTGTTTGGTATAATTTTTTTCGATTCTGTCACTTTTTTGACAATTAAATAAAAAATCTTTTATCCATGGCTATCGTAAAGAACAGTGAAAAAAGTAATACATGCAATTTTGTATAAACAATTTATTCAGTATAATCCATGTGTTACTATATTTGTTTTTAATGCAAATCAATAATATGGCTAAGTTTGACCCTAATGGCTTCCCATAACTACACCACTGTTACCTGGCTGTGTGTACTAACGGCTGGTAATAAGATGACTGTGGAAACATCACCAAGTGCTGAAGTTTCATTATAAAACGTTTCTAGAGGGAAGAGATTGTGAGCTCGTGCGACCTTCAAGGGGAACCATTGTTAATGATGTGAGAGAGGTGGCTCAGGCGGCGAAGGCTGTAGGTAGTCGATTTCGCCACACCCCGTTCTACCCAGCCACAGCATGCAGCGCCGGCCCCATTCAAGACATTTTTATTTAACATTTGTTAAACATTAATGTTTGAGATTTTATAAAACTGTATAAACTGTTTCCTCTAACCGGTTTGTCCTGCATTTCTTTATTCCAATATCGCACGTTTATAATACAAGTAAATCTGAGTATGTTAAAATTGGGATTAATTGTGATTAATCTCAGACGTTAACTGTGATTAACTCGAGTTTAATCAGAAAAAATGGGATAATTTGTGATTTATATACTGATAACGTTCAAACACTTTCAGCTCAGGAGCGTTGGAGCTGTTAGCGATATGAGCTAAAAACCTGGAGAGTTGGACAGAGTGCAGGATCGACAGGATCTAAAGAGAGGTCAGATGTTTATTTCTGCTCCGTATGCCACCCTGCTGATCTCGAGGATTCGGCTCTCGTTTAACCTTTGCCTTTTCATTTATCCGAATCCGTTCTGCGTCCGCGAGGCCGTGACCATAAATACAGCTCTGTGCTCGTCCGTATATTGCGCTGTGGTTCTGCCGGTCTCTCAGCAGCCTTTAACGTCAACCCTTCCACGAATACACCCTCAGTACATGTGCTGATTAAACACACACACTTAAACATGATTAGGAGGAAGAAGAAGAGGAAACGGCGAACGAGCATTAATGCTGTTATTATTTCCGTCTCGTGCTAAAGCTGCTCGTGATAAAGAGCCTCCCTTCTTGTAATTTTCCTGCTGCGAGCTCGTTCTGATGTTGTGGGTTGTAACGTGCTTGCTCATCTACCAACCGTTATTTCCCGAAAGGGATCGGAGTATTTAATTAGTGTTTATGTGCCTTCAATGAACTGTAACTCATCAAGCCTCCTCCCTTATCATGAAGCTATTGTGACCTAAAAAAAAAAACTGAGAAAAACAAGCTATGCTACAAGCTATACAGTATCACCAGAAGTTCAGCACAGCACTGGTAAGTTCTCTGTTCTGATCGGTCGGCGGGGTGTCGGTTAATTTATGTAGCTCTGACATAGAATTAGCATTAGCATTTCCATAGTAACAGCTCATTCATAAAAATTATTTTCTAATTTGTGGTGCAAAGAAAAATGGGAGGAGGAGTGGAGGACTGGGGAGGAGACGTGTGTCAAGTGTTTCTTGCTAATGTTCTTTTATTATTTTTCAACACTTTATTATTTTTGTCTCATCGCAGGTGCTCCCCAAACTTCTAATAGTTGCGTGGTAGAATTACTATAGTATATTTATACACTAGATACAGTATGTTATGTTTGGCTCGATTTATTATCTCATAAGTATACAGACTTATAAGTACATTAAATTACATGAATTACAGTTACATCCATACAACAAAAGTTACCATTTTTGTGTGTTTGTAACTTACAATTACAAATGTAAATTTTTTTTTATTTCAAATACATTTCACGATTAAAAAAAAGAAAATATATATATATATATATATATTAGGGATGTAACAGTATCAAAACATGACGGTACGTTAATAACTCGGTATTACCGTACCGTCGCTACAGACCCAGTAATGCGGAAATGGCGGTGCTGCTGTTAGCGGCGAAGGAAAAGAGATGGAAAGAGTAATTAATCATTACGGAGTGAGCGGGTTTAAAATCGGATGTGCGCATTACTGGATCTGTAGCGACAACAGACCGCAGAGGATGATGGTCACGCCGGGGCTGATGGGAATTGTAGTTCCCGCTACCTCCCGTTCGCTACATTCGCCTGAGCAAACTTTTCAAAAATAAATAAATTAATAAATTAATAAATAAATAAATTAATTTATATATATATATATATATATATATATATATATATATATATATATATATATATATATATATTAAATGGGTGTAAATTAAAATACAAACAAAATGATTCAACAATGAAATCAAATTATTACATAGAAAAATTCACAGATTAAAGAAAAAGCACTTTTATACCATCATAATGCAAAGTGAGGACCTTCCATTAATATTAACTATCAACACAGCTCATTTACATAATGAATTAATGTTATCAAAAACGTAACCCTGGTGACTTTAAACTGTCTGTTTCTATTAAAAAAGGGAAAAAGAGCGAAAGATAGAAATTGTGGGGACCTGAAAAGTGTCTCCATAAGATCAAAGCTGTTGAGGTTTTTCTCACACATTTTTTTGTTTTGTTTTGCTTTTACAACGTTTTTGTATCGGTTCTACCAGGCCCTCACACACACACATGTATTACACGTGTGTGTGTGTGTGTGTGTGTGTGTGTGTGTGTGTGTTCTTGTCCTTACAAGGACACGGGGGTCACTAAGGTTAACGTTATGGTTAGATTTAAACTACGTTTTACTCTAGCTGCCCTAATTATCATATTAACAGAAGGTCCTCATAAGGATAAAGTGAAAGTCTATGTATGTGTGTGCATGTGTGTGTGTGTGAGAGAGATAGAGAGAGAGAGAGAGAGAGAGAGAGAGATTTAAGCCTTGATATACGCTGTATTATTACTTGTGCAACCTGGGGTAAGTTGCCATAACAACCTTGTATATGACAAAGTCATGAAGAAAGTGTGAATGTGTTAGTGTGTGTGTGTGTGTGTGTGTGTGTGTGTGTGTGTGTGTGTGTGCTTGTGTGTAGAGGAACACGTGTGTGTTTGCATTGAAGCAGAAGAAAATAATTGAATTTCGAGCGGATGAAGCTGTAAGAGTCCAGCGTAAGGAATTCACATCCAGGCTTTTTGTCGTCTTTCTGAGAAGCAGCTCGACGGTTTTTGTTCTGCATGAAATATCAGAGTCGCTCTTCCAGAAGAACATTACACACAGCACAATGAGAGAAATCTATCGGTGTATAAAAGCTCACTGAAGTGTGTGTTTGTGTACGAGGGGCTGAGAAACACTAGGACACTCCAGGGGCGTAATCGTTAATTATTCTTTATCATTATTTCAGATATCGATTGTGTTTTGTAACATTGTGCAACTGATGGATTATTTTTGATAAACTGTTTTTATGAATTTATGAGTTGAGTAAAAGTTCAAGCACAGCTTTGGCTACACTCACATTAAAGCAGGAATTTTAATTGATGGTGAAATAAGAACATAAAAAAAAACTTGTATAAATGACATGATTTGAATGAGTGAAAAACATACATTTACCAAGCTTTGGAAAACAGAATGTGAGCTCTTGCTCGCAGCATAGATTGTGCCGAGAGTGACAGAAGCACCGAGTTTGGCCTTTGCAATGCATGCGGGAGAGGGACCAGGGTTTTATGGTTGTGTTGTATCTGTAACAAGGAAAAACAATCATATAATTCTCTGAAACGCCTTTGGAGACGACTTATGGTAGAGAAATTAACATTCATTTCACAGCTCTGGTAGACGTTCCTGCAGTCAGCATGCGACGGCACGCTCCCTCAAAGGTTGCGACATCTGTGGCTTTGTGCTGTGTGTTCACACTCCAGTCTAAGGCACACCTGTGCAATATTCCTGCTGTCTAATCAGCACCTTGTGCTCACTAACACAGATTTGTGAACTGTATTTGAGAGTAATTGTTCTTTTGTGTATGTAGAAAATGTTACAGATCTTTGAGTTCAGCTCATGAACAATTTGAGCAAAAATAAAAGTGTTGCGTTTATATTTTTGTTCAGTGTAATACAGTCAGCACGCTGCGCCTGTCATCATTTCATTTTATTTTAGACAAGCTGTGATGTCCGTCACTGAAACTGTTCAGCGCTCGACTCCTTTGGGCAAAAAATCCCTCAGTTTTGAAGTCTTTTACAATTAATATAAATAAATTCATAAAAGCAGAACAAACACTTCTTGATGAGTGATGAAGCTAAAAGCAGAATTAGTGATGTCGCTCCATAAAAATACACTCTCATAAAATTGTTATGTAACAAATAGAGATAAATATTTTTCTTTCATCCCCCAAAAAAATACTGTACCAAGAAAATAGACGTCATTGAACAGGAAATCTTTTTTACCTATTATGATTGACATTAACTTCTGCTTAAAGTCCTTAAATATGTCTGAATGGTGTAAAAGAGTTTAAAAAACATATTCAAATTTCTAATTCAAATTTTATATGTCACACACACAGTAAAATGCTTATACGACCGCCATGACCTTACGTAATGTTGTGAATCAGTCGCTAAGCGAAAACACGCATGTATTCATATTGTTTGAGGTTCATAAAAAAAAAAAAAACATAAAAAAGTGAGGAACGCATCAGTCAAGAGTTTGTGAGACAGGGGGGATGGGCGGGACTTCCTGGCATTGTCAGGTAAAATCAGAGCGTTCTTACCAGTGACATAACTGTCAAGAATGACAAATGTATTTTGTCCCAGTTGATATTAGCTGGATACGTCTTAGCTAAGTCTCAATACTTTATGCAATTAGCTGGGTCACAATAGTTTAGGAAGTTAGCTAAGCGATGATAATTTAGGAAGTTAGCAAAGCGATGATAATTTAGGAAGTTAGCAAAGCGATGATAATTTAGGAGGTTAGCAAAGCAATGATAATTTAGGAAGTTAGCTAAGCGATGATAATTTAGGATGTTAGCAAAGCAATGATAATTTAGGAAGTTAGCAAAGCGATGATAATTTAGGAAGTTAGCTAAGCGATGATAATTTAGGAGGTTAGCTAAGCGATGATAATTTAGGATGTTAGCAAAGCAATGATAATTTAGGAAGTTAGCTAAGCGATGATAATTTAGGAGGTTAGCTAAGCGATGATAATTTAGGAGGTTAGCTAAGCGATGATAATTTAGGATGTTAGCTAAGCGATGATAATTTAGGAGGTTAGCTAAGCGATGATAATTTAGGAGGTTAGCAAAGCGATGATAATTTAGGATGTTACTGTAGCAAAGCGATGATAATTTAGGAAGTTAGCAAAGCGATGATAATTTAGGAAGTTAGCTAAGCGATGATAATTTAGGACGTTAGCAAAGTGATGATAATTTAGGAAGTTAGCTAAGCGATGATAATTTAGGATGTTAGCTAAGCGATGATAATTTAGGAAGTTAGCTAAGCGATGATAATTTAGGAAGTTAGCTAAGCGATGATAATTTAGGAAGTTAGCTAAGCGATGATAATTTAGGAGGTTAGCAAAGCGATGATAATTTAGGATGTTAGCTAAGCGATGATAATTTAGGAGGTTAGCAAAGCGATGATAATTTAGGATGTTAGCTAAGCGATGATAATTTAGGAGGTTAGCAAAGCGATGATAATTTAGGATGTTAGCTAACCGATGATAATTTAGGAGGTTAGCTAAGCGATGATAATTTAGGATGTTAGCTAAGCGATGATAATTTAGGAGGTTAGCAAAGCGATGATAATTTAGGAGGTTAGCAAAGCGATGATAATTTAGGAGGTTAGCAAAGCGATGATAATTTAGGATGTTACTGTAGCAAAGCGATGATAATTTAGGAAGTTAGCAAAGCGATGATAATTTAGGAAGTTAGCTAAGCGATGATAATTTAGGACGTTAGCAAAGCGATGATAATTTAGGAAGTTAGCTAAGCGATGATAATTTAGTACGTTAGCTAAGCGATGATAATTTAGGAAGTTAGCTAAGCGATGATAATTTAGGAGGTTAGCTAAGCGATGATAATTTAGGAGGTTAGCTAAGCGATGATAATTTAGGATGTTAGCAAAGCGATGATAATTTAGGAGGTTAGCTAAACGATGATAATTTAGGAAGTTAGCTAAGCGATGATAATTTAGGAAGTTAGCTAAGCGATGATAATTTAGGAGGTTAGCTAAGCGATGATAATTTAGGATGTTAGCAAAGCGATGATAATTTAGGAGGTTAGCTAAGCGATGATAATTTAGGAAGTTAGCTAAGCGATGATAATTTAGGATGTTAGCAAAGCGATGATAATTTAGGAAGTTAGCTAAGCGATGATAATTTAGGATGTTAGCAAAGAGATGATAATTTAGGAGGTTAGCTAAGCGATGATAATTTAGGATGTTAGCAAAGCGATGATAATTTAGAATGTTAGCAAAGCGATGATAATTTAGGAGGTTAGCTAAGCGATGATAATTTAGGATGTTAGCAAAGCGATGATAATTTAGGATGTTAGCAAAGCGATGATAATTTAGGATGTTAGCAAAGCGATGATAATTTAGGAAGTTAGCTAAGCGATGATAATTTAGGAGGTTAGCTAAGCGATGATAATTTAGGAAGTTAGCTAAGCGATGATAATTTAGGATGTTAGCAAAGCGATGATAATTTAGGAAGTTAGCTAAGCGATGATAATTTAGGATGTTAGCAAAGCGATGATAATTTAGGAAGTTAGCTAAGCGATGATAATTTAGGATGTTAGCAAAGCGATGATAATTTAGGAAGTTAGCTAAGCGATGATAATTTAGGATGTTAGCAAAGCGATGATAATTTAGGAGGTTAGCTAAGCGATGATAATTTAGGATGTTAGCAAAGCGATGATAATTTAGGAGGTTACCTAAGCGATGATAATTTAGGAGGTTAGCTAAGCGATGATAATTTAGGATGTTAGCTAAGCGATGATAATTTAGGAGGTTAGCTAAGCGATGATAATTTAGGATGTTAGCTAAGCGATGATAATTTAGGAGGTTAGCTAAGCGATGATAATTTAGGAGGTTAGCTAAGCGATGATAATTTAGGATGTTAGCTAAGCGATGATAATTTAGGATGTTAGCAAAGCGATGATAATTTAGGATGTTAGCTAAGCGATGATAATTTAGGAGGTTAGCTAAGCGATGATAATTTAGGAGGTTAGCAAAGCGATGATAATTTAGGAGGTTAGCTAAGCGATGATAATTTAGGAGGTTAGCTAAGCGATGATAATTTAGGAAGTTAGCTAAGCGATGATAATTTAGGATGTTAGCAAAGAGATGATAATTTAGGAGGTTAGCTAAGCGATGATAATTTAGGATGTTAGCAAAGCGATGATAATTTAGGAGGTTAGCAAAGCGATGATAATTTAGGAAGTTAGCTAAGCGATGATAATTTAGGATGTTAGCAAGGCGATGATAATTTAGGATGTTAGCAAAGCGATGATAATTTAGGAAGTTAGCTAAGCGATGATAATTTAGGATGTTAGCAAAGCGATGATAATTTAGGAGGTTAGCTAAGCGATGATAATTTAGGAGGTTAGCAAAGCGATGATAATTTAGGAGGTTAGCTAAGCGATGATAATTTAGGAGGTTAGCTAAGCGATGATAATTTAGGAGGTTAGCAAAGCGATGATAATTTAGGATGTTAGCAAAGCGATGATAATTTAGGAAGTTAGCTAAGCGATGATAATTTAGGATGTTAGCAAAGCGATGATAATTTAGGAGGTTAGCTAAGCGATGATAATTTAGGATGTTAGCAAAGCGATGATAATTTAGGAGGTTAGCTAAGCGATGATAATTTAGGATGTTAGCAAAGCGATGATAATTTAGGAGGTTAGCTAAGCGATGATAATTTAGGAGGTTAGCAAAGCGATGATACTTTAGGATGTTAGCAAAGCGATGATAATTTAGGAGTTTAGCAAAGCGATGATAATTTAGGATGTTAGCAAAGCGATGATAATTTAGGAGGTTAGCTAAGCGATGATAATTTAGGATGTTAGCAAAGCGATGATAATTTAGGAAGTTAGCTAAGCGATGATAATTTAGGAGGTTAGCTAAGCGATGATAATTTAGGAAGTTAGCTAAGCGATGATAATTTAGGATGTTAGCAAAGCGATGATAATTTATGAAGTTAGCTAAGCGATGATAATTTAGGATGTTAGCTAAGCGATGATAATTTAGGATGTTAGCAAAGCGATGATAATTTAGGAGGTTAGCTAAGCGATGATAATTTAGGAAGTTAGCTAAGCGATGATAATTTAGGAGGTTAGGAAAGCGATGATAATTTAGGATGTTAGCAAAGCGATGATAATTTAGGATGTTAGCAAAGCGATGATAATTTAGGAAGTTAGCTAAGCGATGATAATTTAGGAGGTTAGCTAAGCGATGATAATTTAGGACGTTAGCAAAGCGATGATAATTTAGGAAGTTAGCTAAGCGATGATAATTTAGGAGGTTAGCTAAGCGATGATAATTTAGGAGGTTAGGAAAGCGATGATAATTTAGGATGTTAGCTAAGCGATGATAATTTAGGATGTTAGCTAAGCGATGATAATTTAGGATGTTAGGTAAGTTGTGGTAAATCATCGTACAGGACTCGCTGTATGTGAACACATGTACTGTACTGTGTGTTACCTACATGCTAACGGTGGCTATTTTCTCATCCCGATCCTGACATGTTGTGCTAACCCACATGAATACGTTTGTCTGGTGTTAACGCGCGCTCGCGTACTCATGTATATGTTCATTAGCGCAATCAAATGCACATCAATGTGTTTATTAGACACTTAATTCACTAAGCACTCCTTAAGGAGAGGAGAAAGAGGGGTTGCTTGGCAACCTTTGGCCTGGATTTGAGCCAACTGTCCGCATCTCTCTTTCTCTCTCTCTCTCTCTCTCTCGCTCTCTCTCTCTCTCTCACACACACACACACACACACACACACACACAAATGTGCGACATCATAAGAGCCTAAGAGCATCCAAGGCAATTCAGGTCAGAGCAGTGTTTATAATGACACTGCCTCATTCAGAGAGTCGAAATGGGGAAAACGATAGAGAAAAGAGAGAGAGATTTAGAGGGGAAGAGGGAGAGCGCGTAGGGATGGAGGAGAAGAGGTCTGCAGAATGGAATTAGCTGAAGGAGGAGTTTCTGGCTGAGCCGTTTTAAAGAGCCGAGTCAGCAGACTTTCTCCTCTATTGTTCTAAAGGAGACATTACTGAGGAGAGGTACTGAAACGGTATATAACACACACACACACACACACACACACACACACACACACACACATGTCAGATAAATGTTGAAATATAAATCAAGGTTGCACCATTCATACAGTACACATACAGAAGGAAAACAGGAAGTTTATGTTTTTTTAAAATCATTATTTATATCTACATTAATAATCCACAGCAATAAACATGAAAATTTATATTTTAATAAACCTAAAAGACAGCACAATAGCCCATCTGTACAATTTGTTTAGATCAATTACTTTTTAATAAAACTGATAATCTGCATGGCTTCCTGCATTTATCACTTAAAAGATCATATTATTTTGATCTGTACATTAAAAATTATATGGAAAAAAAAATGTCTATTACATTTTTATTTACATTCTCTATTCTAAATAGTCCACAAGTTGCATCAACAAATTTCCTGATGATCACTGAACAAATAAAACCAAGTTTCCCCTGTTAGTATTTTAACTTCGCTTCATTTGTACGATGCTGTGACACTGACTGATGAGTCCGACCAAGTAAAACCGCGTTACACGTATTGTAGACTGAAATCAAAGAGAATCAATACAGTGGCCTTAACGTCATCCCCGAACTGGCATGAATGCAAGTTAACCCTTTGACAGTCTGCTCAACTTTTTGGTAGAGCACATTTTGAGTAGCTATCCAGAATCTTATCAAAAGAATTTATGTTCTAATATAATATTTGATAGCGATTAAATACATCCATCATATATATATGCAAGATACTTTTCTTTCCCCACGCGAGTCCGCGTCAGTTGAGCTCTTTAACCAATCAGATGTGACGTCGCCATTTCAACCAATCATGACCCACCAGGAGCCTAAATTCTGTTTACATGAAATAAAGCTGCTCCCGAGCAGGTTCAAGCTTACGGACATGTTGCTATGACAACAAATGCGAGAAGCGGATTGGAGAACGAAACAATCCAAGATCAGGACAAATCCACAACAATCAAATCCAGCTACTGTAACTGAGTTAGCGACGTACGAAGAACCGACCCTTGATATAAAAATAAAATAAAATAATAATAATAATAGTCACTTGATGTTGCTGCCTTTAAATAGTATGCCATTTCAATTGCTTTTTAGCACAAGACAATAAATAAATAAATAAATAATTTAAATAAATTTGTACCACAACACAAAATGTTGGCATTTTATATAATTTTATATAATTTTTTTTATGTATTTATTTGCATAATATATTCCTAAATATATTAATAATTTTACTATGAAGTGACATCTCAACCATCTGGAAGAGGCCTATACTATGGTCTGTTAAAACAAACAAACAAACAAACAAACAAACAAACAAAAACATTGTCGGATGAGCACATTCTTGTGTTTTTGTTAAGTCTGTGGATTAGAAATAAACACAATCTTGTTATTCATTTAAAAGCAAAATGTAAAAAAAAAAACTTGAAATATGTTTAATTAAATATTAAAATATATTTACACAAAAATTATTTTTAAATGTTGCGACATTGAAATGAATTAACTTTTCACTTAGCTACATATTTATTATTTATTAAAAAGTAAATAAATGGAGAAAGTGCTGTGATAATATTTCCTGGATCAGAGACTTTAAACACGACGCTGCTACTTATGATTGTACACGAGTGTCCTGAAGGTGCGACTTTAGCACTGACACTGGAGACTCCTTACACCAGCGCTGAATAAACGCCTCGTCACAGAAAACGTATCAAAGATCGTATCAACACTTTGTTTTTATCTGTACATGTGGAGCGTCCGACCATCACCACAGTCCCTGTTTCCGTAGAAACGCTGACGGACTGAACCGAGCTGTGATTGGCCGTACAGCAGGAACTACTTTCAGAGTCGCTGGTATCAAAAATCAGATTTCACAAATCAGCATCGGCCGAGTGGAAATGCTGCCGATCGTCAGGATTAGTTTTAAAGACGTATTTAGAGCTCGACAGCCGTGAAACCTCACAGGTAGATGTCGGTTTGTGGCGGCGCTGCTGTAGCGCGAGGCAGAATTCCAGGAGGCTGATGCATGTCTTTGTGTTTTTCTCTACTCGGCTCTCTAATGCACTTCTCACCAGGCTGCCAGAAACACATCGACCCGCTGCAGACAGAATTTAAACAAGTTCTGAAGAAGAAGAAAAATAAATAATGAAAGCACTCCTCTGCCTGTCGGTTATTATTATTATTATTATTATTATAATACTTACTTTTAACTAAGACTCATTTAAATGAAATATCATTTAAATTTCTCTGATTTAAGGTTTGATTCGAGTCAAACCGGGACTTGTGCTGAAGGCGTAAAAGCGATTGACATTTACAGAAGACTTCAGTCACAGGACGGTGGTGAGACTCTTAGACATCTGAATGGTGCAAACCTTTTAAAGAAGGTGGTACGTCCGTGAATACCGAACCCGGCCGAGGTGGCTCGGAGCTCACTGCAGTCGTTCCTGTGAACATTCAGCGAGTGGAACGTCTGATCACTGAAAATCACCGAATAACTTGTTTTCGGAAGAGACGCATCTGTCTGTGGGAGCCGCACAGTTACACCCGCACCAGTTACACGTTACAGGAGTTATTGCCACATCAACCGTACAGTCCTGACCTCGCTCCAAGACATTTCCATATGTTTGAGGCATTAACGGAGTTCCTGGGAGGCCGGGGTTTCAGACATAAAGCAGGCAGTCCACTGAGAAAACGTTCTACCTACATAAAGGGAAATTTTACTCTCATGTTCTGTTATTCTGTACAAGTCCCGCTTTGACTTGAACACCTGCAATACAAATAAATATTGCTATAAAAACATTTGGATTGTAAAAATGAGCTTCAAATTTATTGTATCATTTTATTGATGTATTTATTTATATTATAAATGATGGTGGATTGATTGAGATTCTATTTGACTCTGTATCATGATGATCTTTTACTACATTTACAATATACTGTATATAATGGCTGGTTTATGTAGGATAAAGTACAAAATTTATGAATTAATAATAACAATAATAAATCATCCCTATGACCAGCCTCATGAGCTAACATTTAAAGTTTAATAATATAATTAAAATTAAATCTAATTAAACAAATACCAGGGAATATCAATAAAAATATATAAAATTAAAATCGTCATATTTTCCAGCTTAATAAGGGGGAAAAGTTTTGGGTTTAAATTCCCTCTGCGTGGTGTGAATGAGTATTTTTCTCCAAACACAGGAAATGAGCTGCTTCAGCCAGTGAGGGATGTCAGGACGGAGACGCAGCAGTTCTCCACCGCGGCCTGGCTGAGGGGCTGCAGCGCGACGTCACGCTCCATTAGCTGATATTATATCCAAAATAAGGAGAAGAAACGACCGAGACTTTATTTTAAACAATAACAGACAATCGCATCGATACTGACCGTAAAACTGAACATTTACATTTAGTGTACAGTTTGTGCTTCATTATTCATCAAAGTTTTGGAAGTTTCAGTGAAATTATTTGAAAAAAAAAAACAAAACAAACAAAAAAACATAATGCCTCTTTTAGTCACAGTTTTTGAAAGAAAAAAAATCTAATTTCTTAAATAAATAAATAAATAAATAAATAACAGATATAATATTATAATGCATTATAATGTAACTGTTGTATTTTTTCGACACCAGGGAAGCGTTGGTTTTCTTGGCCGCTCGATCCTCCTGATCTCAGACTCGACATCGTACAGAGTCTCATTAAACACTCAGCTTTATTCCTCACAGAAGTCAACAAGAGTTCAGTAAGAAGACGAATAATAAACCCACAGACAGGAGGAGTGTGTTCAGTTCAGGCCTGCTGGTAGTGTAGCGCTGCCATCTAGTGCCTCTCCGGCACCGCTACTGTGTGTGTGTGTGTGTGTGTGTGTGTGTGTGTGTGTGTGTGTGTCTGTGTGTGTGTCTGTGTGTGTGTGTGTCTGTGTGTATGTGTGTGTCTGTGTGTGTGTGTGTGTGTGTGTGTGTGTGTGTGTGTGTGTGTGTGTGTGTGTGTGTCTGTGTATGTGTGTGTCTGTGTGTGTGTGTGTGTCTGTCTGTGTGTGTGTGTGTCTGTCTGTGTGTGTGTGTGTGTGTGTGTGTGTGTGTGTGTGTGTGTGTGTGTGTGTGCGCGCGCGTGTGTCTGTGTGTGTCTGTGTCTGTGTGTGTGTCTGTGTGTGTGTGTGTCTGTGTGTGTGTGTGTGTCTGTGTGTGTGTGTGTGTGTGTGTGTGTGTGTGTGTCTGTGTGTGAATGAATTCATTCCAAGTTTGGTGTCTCACCCTCATTCCGTAACACACACACACACACACACACACACACACACAGACTACAAAAGTTTTACCAAGTTAAATCATACTGTAAATAAGAAAGACACGGACAAACAAAAAGATGAAAAGAAAGAAAAGAAAGTAGTCAATAAAGGAAGACAGACAGAAAGGAAGGAAAAAAAGAAAGAAAGATGAATAGAAACAAATTAGGATTTAGGAAATAAAGAAAGGCAAAGAAACAAATACAGCAACGTATTATTCAATAATTATTTAACTATTTGCCTACTGATGATGATGATGATGATGATGATGATGATGATGATGATGGTGATGATGATGATGATGATTGTTGTTGTTTATCTGCTCAGTAACACACTGTGTGTTTGTGTCTCTGGGTTACAGAGCATTAAATGTAACTATAAAGAGATAAAAGCTCGTCCAGTCCCTGCGCACGGCTCGTTACCTTATCTCATATAGTTTAATTCCCTCGTTAATAAATATGTAGAAGGTGTGGTGAGAGGCGGGGTCAGGCCAGAGGAGGCGGGAACCGGTTGCTATGGAAACATGCAGGATGGGTCTGCAAGTGAGAAAAAGACTGCATGAGGCTGAAATGTAAATGAGATTTCACGTTAAATAGAAGCGAAATCAGAACGCTTTGAGTGTCGGTCTGGAAAAACCTGCCAGATGTTCGGGCAGCTGTGACAACAAAGATGAAAAGCCTGAAGAATCATGTTTGTGATAAAATTAAATTTTTTTATGCTAATATCTCTCCTAATACAGTATATTGTAAATACAGTATGCAGCAAAATATACAGAACTGAAATGACAAGACGAACAATATCACCGTGTTGTCTCCTCTGTGTTTATTCCTCCTGAAGGAAATGAACATACAGTACATTCGAATTTCACTACGGGATATTTTAATGCATTTTTGACTAAACTAAATGTACATTTTATATATCACTTCCGAATCTTACTTTTACAACCTACTGGAAAAGATCAGCTTCTGTAAGAAATAGTTTTCTACTTTGTTTTATATTAATCTCTTTTATACTTTATACACTGTGTTCCAAATTATTATGCAAATTGGATCTAAGTGTCATAAAAAATATTTTTTAAATTAAACTCCTGGATGGTGTCGTGTCTCAGGGCTCTTTGGATCACTGAAATGAATCTCAGACACGTGTGATAATTAGTTTGCCAGATGAGGACAATTAAAGGAAAAGTACTGAAGAATGTTTAGTGCAGATGAAGGCAGAATGAAGAAGGTTTCTGCCAGACAAATTCATCAGATTAAGAGAGCAGCTGCTGAAATGCCATTACAAAGCAGCAAACAGGTATTTGAAGCTGCTGGTGCCTCTGGAGTCCCGCCAACCTCAAGGTGTTGGATCCTTTAAAGGCTCGCAGTTGTGCATAAACCTACTATTCGGCCCCTAATCAAATCTCACAATGTTTACTGATGAGTGTCGTACAGCCCTGGATGGTCCAGATGGATGGAGTAGTGGATGGTTGGTGGATGGCCACCATGTCCCAACAAGGCAGCGACGTCAACAAGGAGGTGCCGGAGTCATGTTTTGGGCCAGAATCATGGGGAGAGAGCTGGTCGGCCCCTGTAGGGTCCCTGAAGGTGTGAAAATGACCTCTGCAAAGTATATTGACTGACCACTTTCTTCCATGGTACAAAAAGAAGAGCCGTGGCTTCCGTAACAAAATCATCTTCATGCACGACAATGCACCATCTCATGCTGCAAAGAATACCTCTGTGTCATTGGCTGCTATGGGGATAAAAGATGAGCAACTCATGGTGTGGCCACCATCCTCCCCTGACCTCAACCCCATTGAGAACCTTTGGAGAATCCTCAAAAGATCTATGAGGGTGGGAGGCAGTTTGATTCAAAACAGCAGCTCTGGGAGGCTATTCTGACATCCTGCAAAGAAACTCAAGCAGAAACTGTCCAAAAACTCACAAGTTCAATGGATGCAAGAATTGTAAAGGTGATATAAAGAAGGGGTCGTATGTTAAGATGTAACATGTAGCCCTGTTAGGATGTTTTTGATTGAAATAGTTTTTGATTTCAGTAAATATGACCTCATAAAGCTGCAAATTCAACAAAAGCCTATTTTCAGTTCTTTACTACCTATAAAATGTTTGAACTCTGTTGTGCAGAATAATTTGGAACAGTGCGTTTTTTTAAATAAATATTATCATTAGGAGGTTTGTTCAATAAAATTTGAATTATACCCTAATGTTTGATTACTTGAAAATTATACTGACTGTCATTTGCATTTACTGATTATGAAAATCAGGGAAAGATATAATTTGCGTAATAATTGGGAACTCTGTGATTTGAAACCATTTATCCATCACCAAGTTTACAATTTTGCATCTTTGCGTTTGTGATTTAGCGACAGGGAAACAATCAGTTTGTGGGTGTTAAAGCCTCTACAAATTTAACAGCCAAATTTGTTTTTCCAATATATATACTGTATATAGATATATAGATATATACTGTACACCCACTCACAAAAGTAAGTACACCCCTCTAATTTCATCAAACATTTCAGTATATCTTCTCAAAGGACAATACTATAGAAATGAAACTTGGATATGTCTTAGAGTCGTCAATGTGCAGCGTGTATATCAGATTTACTGTCCTCCAAAAAGAACTCAACATACTGTACAGCCAATATTGTGAACATAGCTGGCAAGAAGAGTGAGTACACGCTAAGTGATAACAGCTGTACATCTTTAACCGTGCAAAGTCACATGACCTACAGTATTCATCATGTTCATGTGGCCAAGTATGTGTTCAGTCCTCAAGCAGAAGGTGGCGAAGCGTCGTGTGTGTAACATCCAGCAGCTCAGTGATGTCATCGTGGAGGAGTGGAAGAGGATCCCAGCGACAACATGTGCAGCTCTGGTGAAGTCCAGGTCCAGGAGGATTAAAGCCGTGCTAGATAACGACGGTGCTCACACAGAGACACGGACACTTCGGACACAGTTGTGACCTGACGACGGCGCACCAGCTGTGGTTGTGCAGAGGATTCTTCATCCACAAAGGCGCCAAGCGATGCACGTGACTGACTGACATGCACACTACAGAAACACACACACACACACACACACACACACACAAATGCAAAGAGTAAGGAATAACACACTCCAGACAGTGCGGTTATATAAATTAAAAATAGTTCAAAATCAAAAATAGTTATTCTGTTAATTAAAAATGTTTTTAAACCTGTGTAACTGTCTGGCTTTAGCGACTGTCTTGTCTGTAATCAACTGTGTTTCACCACCAGAATGTGATATTGTATATTATACTTAATGAACACAATTAGAAGCAACAGTTTACTCACTAGTGTAGAGAAGAGTGAGGACGCCAACGACTTTCTGTCCTAGAGAGAGAGAGAGAGAGAGGGAGAGAGAGAGAGAGAGAAGGAGAGAGAGAGAGAGAAAGAGAGAGAGAGAGAAGGAGAGAGAGAGAGAGAGGGAGAGAGAGAGAGAAAGAGAGAGAGAGAGAGAGAGAGAGGGAGAGAGAGAGAGAGAGGGAGGGAGAGAGAGAGGGAGAGAGAGAGAGAGAGAGGGAGAGAGAGAGAGAGAGAGAGAGAACGTCTGAGTGTCTGCTGTACCAGTCTGCGGGACCGCGATGTTGAATTCCTTAAGAAGAAATTAATGAATGGATGGATGAGTAGTGAGACTTTAACTTTAGAACTTTTAACATTTTACTACAGCTGAATGTGATAGTCAGCTTTGGGAAATAATAAATAAATAAATAAATAACAATGATAACAATAATTAATTAAGAATACAAATAATTATTCCAAAAATGTCAAAAGCTTACAAAGGACTCAAATCAAATCCAATCAAATCAAATAAGGCTTGATTTTAATTAATTAATGTAAAACACAAAGTTTTCACAAGCAAATTGTTAAAACCATCATACAATGTGATTTCCGGATTTTTCTTTTTGGATTCTGTCTGGGTGGGTTTCCTCCGGGTTCTCCGGTTTCCTCCCACAGTCCAAAGACATGCAGGTTAGGCTAATTGGCGTTCCCAAATTGACCATAGTGTGTGAATGAGTGTGTGTGTGTGTGTGTGTGTGTGTGTGTGTGTGTGTGTGTGTGTGTGTGTGTGTGTGTGTGCTCTGTGATGGATTGGCACGCTGTCCAGGGTGTACCCTGCCTCGTGCCCAGAGTCTCCTGGGATAGGCTCCAGGTCCCCGTGACCCTAAATACAGAATAAAGCGGTATAGAAGATGAATGAATGAATGAATGGATTCTGTCTCTCGCTGTGGAAATGCACCTACTGTATGCTGAAAATTGTAGACCCCTCCATGAGTTCTAAGTAAGAGAAGTTGTAAAACCACACGGTGATCAAATACTTATTGACCTCATTGTAATTAGCAAATAAACTAGAGGCTAAAAATATACGTTTCTTTAATTTGTTCTGCTGGACACAGTTTAGGGCAAAGTGAGACGTCTTGTACACGTTCTAGCGTTATTTTCTATCTGCTGAGCCATTTGGAGGGAAACTGAATATACAGTAAATCTTACACAGGAAATAGTTCACACTGAAATACAGTATGTTACCTGCAGTAGGGATTTATTTCAAAAGCTTTATGTTTTGAAAAAAGGGAAATAAGGTAAGTTGTGTTTCTTATTCCTTAATTTGCTATTTTGTAAAGATATTTAGTTTTAACCATTTATTTTATTAAATTTATTTCATTTAGTTTATTACATTATGATGAAACAGTTACTCAGTACTTGAGTATCTTTTCACCAAATTCTTTTTTCCTCTTACTTGAGTATTATTTTGTATGATTACTTTTACTTCTAATTGATTAATATTATTTTGAAGTACAGCTACTCTTCCTTGAGTAAATTTTTTGGCTACAGTACCCACCTCGGGTTATAAGTATGAGTGTGCAGCCAGAGTACTGAAGAACTCACAGCCGTGCTGATATGCAGTATTACAGCACAACCTCGAGTGTAATATCGCTTTTATACAACAGGTCCACAAACACCATTTATTATTAACAGATTAGGATTTGTTCCTGTATTTAAATTTAACTCCGCCCACACATATACTTTTGCGCTTGGCAAAACTAACTAACCACAACTGGCAGAGCTGAAGAGCGACAGTTATTGAGTGACAGTTAGTGTAATGAACAGGAGGTGAGAATGGTGTTAAACTCTTAGCGGTACGCTGTAGACAGAAGGTGATAAGAATAAACCATGGGGGTGGTGGACAGTCCTGAGAAACTCACCAGATTTACTTTATATTTACACTTATTACACTTGAGAATATCAAATGCAACTATGGGGTTGCGTCAGGAAGGGCATCCGACGTAAAAACATTTGTCAAATCAATGATGCGAATCAGAAATATAATTTCCATACCGTATCGGTCGCGGCCCGGGTTAACAACGACCGCCACCGGTGCTGTTGACCTACAGGGTGTCGGTGGAAATTGGGCTACTGTTGGTCGAAGAAGGAGAGGAGGAAGGCGTGTTCGAAAGCAGAGAGAGAAAAGGAAAGGAAAGAGTTTAGGAGTGAAAGTAGGGACCTTGAAAGTTGGGACCATGACAGGGAAGGGAAGAGAGTTGGTTGATATGATGCAGAGAAGGAAGGTGGATATACTGTGTGTCCAGGAGACCAGGTGGAAAGGTAGCAAGGCTAGAAGCTTAGGATCAGGGTTCAAATTGTTTTACCATGGTGTGGATAGGAAAAGAAATGGAGTAGGAGTTATCCTGAAAGAGGAGTTTGTAAGGAATGTTCTAGAGGTGAAGAGAGTATCAGATAGGTTGATGAGTCTGAAGCTGGATATTGAAGGGGTGATGTTCAATGTTGTTAGTGGTTATGCTCCACAGGTAGGATGTGAGTTAGAAAAAAAGGAGACATTCTGGAGTGAGTTAGATGAAGTGATGCAGAGCATCCCCAGAGGTGAGAGAGTGGTGATTGGTGCAGACTTCAATGGACATGTTGGGGAAGGGAACAGAGGGGATGAAAATGTGATGAGCAGGTTTGGTCTTCAGGACAGGAATGTAGAAGGACAGATGGTGGTGGACTTTGCAAAGAGGATGGAAATGGCAGTAGTAAATACTTTCTTCCAGAAGAGGCAGGAACATTGGGTGACATATAAGAGTGGAGGCAGAAGCACTCAGGTGGACTACATCTTGTACATCAACGTTGTAATCTGAAAGAGATCAGTGACTGCAAAGTGTTGGTAGGGGAGAGTGTAGTCAGACAACACAGAATGGTGGTGTGTAAAATAACCCTGGTGGTCAGGAAGGTGAAGAGAACAAAGGCAGAGCAGAGGACAAAGTGGTGGAAGCTGAGAAAGGAAGAATGTTGTGTTGTCTTTAGGGAGGAGTTGAGACAGGCTCTGGGTGGTCAGGAGGTGCTTTCAGTTGACTGGACAACTACAGCCAATGTGATCAGGGAGACAGGTACAGGTACGAAAGGCTGTTGGTCCTGAAGAAATACCAGTGGAGGTACTGTATGGAAGTGCTTAGGAGAGGTGGCAGTAGAGTTTCTGAGTAGTTTGTTTAACAAGATCTTGGAGATTGAGAGGATTCCAGAGGAATGGAGGAGAAGTGTATTGGTGCCGATTGTTAAGAACAAGGGAGATGTGCAGAGCTGTGGCAATTACAGAGGCATAAAGCTAATGAGCCATACAATGAAGCTGTGGGAAAGAGTAGTGGAAGCTAGGTTAAGGGCAGAGGTGAACATTTGTGAGCAGCAATATGGTTTCATGCCTAGAAAGAGTACATCAGATGCAGTATTTGCTTTGAGGATGCTGGTGGAGAAGTACAGAGAAGGTAATAAAGAGTTGCATTGTGTCTTTGTAGATTTAGAGAAACCGTATGACAGGGTGCTGAGAGAGGAGCTGTGGTGTTGTATGAGGAAGTCTGGAGTGGCAGAGAAGTATGTTAGAGTGGTGCAGGACATGTATGAGAGCTGTAAGACAGTGGTGAGATGTGCTGTAGGTGTGACAGAAGAGTTCAAGGTGGAGGTGGGTCTGCAACAAGGATCGGCTCTAAGCCCCTTTTTGTTTGCTCTGGTGATGGACAGGATGACAGATGAAGTTAGACAGGAGTCTCCATGGACTATGATGTTTGCAGATGACATTGTGCTTTGTAGCGAGAGCAGGGAACAGGTAGAGGAAAATTTGGAGAGGTGGAGGTACGCTCTGGAAATCAGAGGAATGAAGGTTAGCCGCAGCAAGTCGGAATACATGTGTGTGAGGAGAGGAACCCAAGAGGAACAGTGAGGATACAGGGAGCAGAGGTTTTCAGGTGAAAACCGTCGAGAGCAACGGAGAGTGTTCAAAGGAGGTGAAGAGACGAGTACAGGCAGGTTGGAATGGGTGGAGAAAAGTGTCAGGTGTCTTGTGCGATAAAAGAGTATCAGCGAGAATGAAAGGAAAGGTGTACAGGACAGTGGTGAGACCAGCGATGCTCTACGGCTTGACAGAAAAAAAGACAGGAGGCAGCAGAAAAGACTGGAGATAGCAGAGATGATGTTGAGGTTCTCTTTGGGAGTGACAAGGATGGATAGGATCAAGAATGAGTTCATCAGAGGGACAACCCATGTGAGATGTTTTGGAGATAAAATCAGAGAGGCCAGATTGAGGTGGTTTGGAGATGTTCAGAGTAGAGATAGTGAATATATCGGTAGAAGGATGCTGAGGTTGGAACTGCCAGGCAGGAGGTCTAGAGGAAGACCAAAGAGGAGATTTATGGATGCAGTGAGAGAGGACATGAAGTTAGATATTGTGAGAGAAGAGAATGCAGAGGATAGGGTTAGATGGAGGCAGATGATTCGCTGTGGCGACCCCTGAAAGGGAACAGCCGAAAGACAAAGAAGAAGACACTTGAGAATATCTACTCTATGTATTACAAATCCCAAATAGCGTTAAATGGAAAGCTAGTGCACTATGTAGGGTGTACAGTCCCTCTAATTCCACACACCAAGTAGTGCCCTTGATCAGGAGTTAGAGAGGGATTTGGGATTCAGCCGTGTGCTAGACGCTAGTTAGCTTTGTAGCTAAGCGTTAGCCATGAACAGAACGACACGGACGGTTCAGAGACGATTCAGAACAACATAGAAGTGATTAGTGCAGAGACGGCGTGTTGTTTAAAACGACATAACGTTATCAGGTGTGTGTTCTTACTGAAAGTGCTGCTGTGACTCTGGGTGTGAATGTGCAGGTTAAATAGATGCACACAGTCACGCCGAACTTCACCGAGAAGCGGAGAATGAAGAATCGCAGCGTCTTCAGGAAGTCATAAACACAAGTGAGAAGAGAACTTTAGCCTTAGTTTTTTTTATTTATTTTTTTATAATTACCGTACATAGTTTTTAAGGTGAAATAAAAACTACTCCATGTCAGTATTATCTTCTTTAAAATGGCACTTTTTTTTCAATGTTTTTTTTTTTTTTTTGGCACACACAGTTGTAATGTGCATTTCCCTGCATCTCATACAGTGTAGGAGGGAAATACTATTTTAATTTAGAGAATTTTTACAGTTTGGTGAGTAGCAGGTATCAGGTAATAGGCACTGTAGTTATTTGGCAGGTACCTGGGTAAATAGTTTGTAGTTCATAATGCATTTTATATGAGATATTGTACTACTTACTTATTTAGACATAGAACTACTTACGTTTCAATATTCATTATTATTCAATACAAGTGTAAGAATCATTTCAACCATATATTTGCCAGTAAAATTAGGGAAGTACGTGTTAGATAGTTTGCAAGCAGATGTTTATTAGTTAATAAGGAAAGTGGTATTTAATATTTAAGAATGTAGAAACGTGGTAACATGGTAGCCAGGAATTATATACAGCATAAGTAAAAAAAACAATTATATACAGTACTGTACAAACGTCTTGACCCCATCTTCCTTCATATTAAATTCAATTCAATTATTGTGATTAAATGTAAGAAACAGAAACAACAGCAATAGGCTGCAAAGCGCCTAATGATACAATAGAAAAACGACTTGTTCCTGTAACAACCACAGCAGCGACCTCATTTCCCCTCTCGTCTGTTCCCACCACTCAGCATTCAGCATCAGCAGTATAATAATCAACACCAGATCTTCTGTCATCATCTGCACCTGTTTCTCACAGTGTCAGGACTTCAGTTAAATGCTTGTTATGCTTAAATGATTCATACATGTAGATCACTGTGTGTCTTAACAAACAAGAAACATGTCTCTGAAACTGCTCAGATACAGGGACTCTGGACTGAAAGTAATGAGAGTCAAAGTCCTGGTCTAGTCCCCAAGACAACATTAAAAATACAGAGCCTGACTCTTTAGAAGTAGAATATAAAGAGGGGGGGGGGTGTCAAGACTTTTGAACAGTGTTGTATGCTAGCTACGTTTTGTCATATGGCATCTAGTAATATTAGGTAACTACTGTATAGTGTAGATATTGAGGAAGTTTGTAGCTAGGTTTTAATTTATTGGTGTCTTGGTTTAATTTGCTGGGATGTAATTGTAATGTGGCAGGCAGTGATAACAGTTACAGTAATTAGTTTGTTTTTAATGTAAATTAAATGGTTGGTAGACTTACTGTACTTGTTATATAGATGTTAAATCCTGGACTGTAAAATAAAACTACTGTCTCTATTATGTTTTTATTTTTTATTTTTTACCATTTTTGGTAGAAATCTTACATTTTTCCCAGTAGGAACTTTAATGATGGAGCTGTCAGACGACTTTCGCCGTAGTGACACACTGGACAGATATAAACAGATGTTTCACACATAATGGTCCACATGTTTCCACCTGAAAACAAATCACAATTAGGAGCTCCTATTTTAAGAAGAGATTTTCTACAGTACATACTGTACATTTTTCTACATACAAATTTAACTCACACATATTCTAATTCACATAACGGTTTACAATCAGACCCAAAAGTCATGCTCTGTTAGGAGTAACTATTAATTTCATTATTTATCAACACATTTTACTCAGGATTTAATTTTATGATATTTAAACCTCTACAAGTATTCTATTCACACAATAGCTGTATCTTCTAGAATGTGTTTTCTGCTTTAAGTGTTGTTGTTCTTATAGTTTTCATCAAACCTTCTCTAACAACATTTGAGGGACGATGTGAAATAACAAAATTGATTTTCAGTTAAATTATTTGCTATGGATTTTGACTTAGGACATCATACCGTATGTCTGTATTTAACTGTGAGGACCAAAAGTCCCCATAATGTTAGGATAATGTCCAATGTCCTCACAAACACCTGGTCCTCAGAGGAAATACAATGTTTAATAAATAAACAAAATATTTCAAAATATTTCATTCTGGTCACTAAAGGATAATGTTAGGGCGAAGTGTCAAATAGCATGGAAAGAGAGCATCCTGAACTATAGGAAAGCTCTTAGTGTAGCTAGATCAACGTATCTCTCCACTCTTATAGAAGAAAATAAAAATAATACTAGATTTTTATTTAATACCGTAGCCAAATTAACCAGAAATAAGACCACTACAGAAATCTCCACAACAACATCATGCAATAGTGAGGACTTCATGAACTTCTTTAATAATAAAATTGTAAATATTGGGCATAAAATTGAGGCTTTGAAACCGAACAATGTAATTGATACTGATGTTAACCTAGCCATGTCAGATTCAAACCTAGAATACTTTACTCCTCTTGAAGAGAATGAACTAATTTCACTCATCTCTTCTGCAAATTCATCAACCAGTATATTAGATCCTATACCGACTCATTTTCTTAAACAGATAAACAGATTTCTTAAACAGTACCAGTAATAACAGAACCGCTGTTGAGAATAATTAATTCCTCACTCAGCATTGGTTATGTTCCAAAATCTTTTAAAGTAGCAGTTATTAAACCAATAATTAAGAAACCTGACCTTGACCCCTGTCAGCTGTCCAATTACAGGCCAATATCAAACCTCCCCTTTATCTCTAAGATTCTGGAAAAGATAGTAGCGGAGCAGCTATGCTCATATCTACATAGAAATGGCATACATGAACTGTATCAGTCAGGATTTAGGCCTCATCACAGCACAGAAACAGCACTCGTTAAAGTAGTAAATGACCTCCTATTGGCCTCTGATCAGGGTTGTGTAACTATGCTTGTATTACTCGACCTCAGTGCAGCTTTTGACACCATTGATCATGCTATTCTTCTTCAGAGATTAAATGTAGTAGGAATTAAGGGTACAGCCCTCTCCTGGCTCAGATCCTATTTGACCGATCGTTATCAGTATGTAGACTTAAATGGTGATTATTCTGCATGTTCTCTAGTGGAGTTTGGCGTTCCGCAGGGTTCAGTTTTAGGCCCACTGCTTTTTTCCCTTTACATGCTTCCTCTGGGCAACATAATCCGTAAGCATGGTATTAGTTTTCATTGTTATGCTGACGACACACAGCTATACGTCTCAACAAAACCTGATGAGAAAAACCATCTTACTAAAGTTGAGCAATGTGTGCAGGACATAAGAAATTGGATGCTAATTAACTTCCTTCTGCTTAATCCGGATGAGACAGAAGTTCTAGTCATAGGACCGCATACAGCTAGAAGTAAAATCTTGGATCACACCGTAACTTTAGATGGCCTTTCTGTTCCGTCAAGTGCAACAGTAAAAGACCTCGGCGTGATTATAGATTCCAGCCTTTCATTTGAAGCTCATGTAGATAATATCACCAGGATAGCATTCTTTGACCTCAGAAATATTGCCAAAATAGGAAATATATTGTCGCTAAATGATGCAGAAAAACTAGTTCATGCTTTTATCACTTCTAGGTTGGACTATTGTAATGCCTTACTGTCTGGTTGTTCTGTTAGGTGCATAAACAAGCTTCAGCTAGTCCAGAATGCAGCAGCGAGAGTCCTCACTAGAACCAGAAGATATGAGCACATCACCCCTATCCTATCTTCACTGCATTGGCTCCCTGTGAAATTTCGCATTGATTTTAAAATACTACTCTTGACATATAAGGCATTAAATGGTCTCGCGCCGCAGTATCTGAGCGAACTGCTAGTGTCTTACGATCCGCCATGCCTACTTCGGTCAAAGGATGCAGGCTGCTTATCAGTACCGCGTATTATGAAAACTACAGCTGGGGGCGGAGCTTTTTCTTACAAAGCCCCAAAATTTTGGAATAGTCTTCCAAATAGTGTTCGGGACTCAGACACAGTCTCAGTGTTTAAGTCTAGGCTCAAAACCTATTTATTTAGCCAAGCATTTTTATAAATAGATTTGCCATAAGGTAAAGGAGCAGATCTGGGGGACTCATGGACGTAGAGTATTATGGTGAACTGGTATGTTTAGATGCTGTCTTCCTCACTCTCATTTGATCACTCAGGTTTGTTGACGGTGAGGTGATTGTTTGCTTTTCATCCCAGTTCCCCCTCATGTTTGTGTTTCCTTCTGGCTCTCTATGTGTGTGTGTGTGTGTGTGTGTGTGTGTGTGTGTGTGTGTGTGTGTGTGTGTGTGTGTGTGTGAACATCAGCAAGTAATAGCAACATGAGAGCAAGAAAATATCACTGGTTGCCAGAGGAGGGGGAAGTTGGCACACACATGCCAGAATCTGCAATCACACACACACACACACACACACACAAGAAAAAAAAAGTCGACAGATTTGTGGACAGATGATGATGATGATGATGATGATTCCTTTGATGTTCCGGGACATTGCCTGTCTACACGTCTACATTAGAGTGACTTGACTCTGTGGAATGTTGTGGAATGTTCCACACACTCGTGTGTGTTTGCTTGTTCAGTACCTGTATGAGAACGAGTGAGAGCAGAAGCAGGAAACACTTGGGTGGTGTGTCGAGCCTGTGGGACACACGTTACACTCCAAATATTACTGTAAGGCTACAGCTGTAGGTTCATTTTAAATAACTGTTCATCAGAGTTTCATAATGTTATTAAAACTCTCTTTTTTTGTCCATATTTCATATTTGTTGCATTTGTCATAAACAATACAAGTAAATAACTAATAATTATTTATTTATTTATTTATTTATTTACTCATACTATTAAATTATTATTTATTTATTTACTCATACTATTTACTCATACTTACTAACTTAAATAAAAAATAGGTTTTAATTCACTATTTCATCATTTACAAAGAATACTTGTGAAAAATATCTACCTGTTTGTCCATCAGTTTATTTGTTTTTCATATTTTATATTTATTCCATTGTTTATAAACCATATCAATGAAAGACCTAGCTTTATTTATTTATTTACTCACTTAAGTCTTTTTCTTTTTATTTGTTTATGCTATATTCCATATTTGTTCATTGTTTATAAATGATGTTAGATGAAAATACCAAGATTTATGTATAATGTATTTATTAATTTATAAGAGAGCTGCACTGTTTTAGCAAAAAAAAAAAAAAAAAAAGACTATAATTGATTTGTAATTCTATTTTATTTTATGCCATGTATCTATAAATCAACGTTATTAATTTTTAAACTAATATATCTGGTTCCTCTATGTTTACTGTAAACAACATCAATGGACATTTCTGATTACTTTTCATCTCTTTACATCTCTGTCTCTCTCCCTCTGTGTGTGTGTGTGTGTGTGTGTGTGTGTGTGTGTGTGTGTGTGTGTGCCTGTGTAATTGGTTTGATGACCATGTTGCCCTGGCGCTGCAGTTGCACAATGCAGGCTAACCCACAGATGGCGCTGGAGAGCTGCTCCTGAGTCCTGGGATGGACATCATTACTAGAAGGACAGGATGAAGGGACGAGCGGCTCTAGAGTGATGCTGTGGAAGAGAAGGGATGTGTTGGAGTAAAATCAGGGACGGAGTTTGTGATTAAAGAAAAAAGAGAAAGAGGTCACATGACCTGATGTCACTCTGGAGGAAGACGGCGTGTTGTTGTTGATGTTCTGGCTGCTGCCGAGACAACACACGACTTCTCCATATTCCTGCATGATACTCACCATCTCACACTCGGCTACAGCACACACACACACACACACACACACACACACACACACACACAACGATTTATTTCTTCATAATTACATAATTTATGTCAGATTTGTACTTTAATTTGGAGCCTCGGAGAAGCAGTGAGGACGTTTAAAAAATTCCAAATGTTTACCTTCATGTTGTTTTATTGCTCAATACATATTTAACCCCCATTGTGTCTTCATTATTATTCAAAACTAGGAAAAAACATAAAAAATGAAGATCTTCTATTAGCAGGGAGTGCACAAACTTTTGAGGGACGGCGTATATCAAGGTCAGCTCCAAATAAAGCACCGTTTTCATGACATCAAAAGTCACATGACATGATGTTATAAGAAAATGTGTGTGTGAATGTGTGTGTGTGTGAGTGAGTGTGTGTGTGTGTGTGTGAGTGAGTGTGTGTGTGTGTGTGTGTGTGTGTGTGTGTGTGTGTGTGTGTGTGTGTGTGTGTGTGAGTGAGTGTGTGTACTCTGAGAGGTGCAGTCTGTGAACAAAGGGACGAGCAGCGGGACGTTATCGATGTTCTCCAGGTGAAGCCGAACGTTCTCAATACCTTTGGGCAGCTTGGCCTGAAAAACCCAAAATAGGAACCAATAGTGTGCGCCTACAGTATGTGTGTGTGTGTGTGTGTGTGTGTGTGAGATACCCTGTTCAAATCTTCAATCAGACATGCGCTTTCATGCTCCATCGACCTTGACTCTGCCTCCTCTCACACACACTCCCCGATCAGATGAGATTCCTCTGGAAAAGATTAAAGCCGAAAAAATCTCTCAGTGACGAAGAAAAAAAAAACAGTTGAAGTCAGATGATCTTTTTAGGTCAAATGCACGGTGGCCATGAAGTGCAAAACAAATAAAAAAAACGAAATAAATAAAAATACGAAATAACAAATTCAAAACCAAATTAACAAAATGTAAAACAAAATAAGTCATTCTAACGGGTGATGACCAGTTTCACCCGGTCTCCGGTCAGTCCGCTCTTACATCACCAAAGAAAAAAGCTCCACACCTTCAAGCTTGACTAAAGTTTGCAGCTGTGCACATGGATAAAGAAAAAGCCTTTTGGAGGAGTTATGCTTCCAGGAGTAAAGATAAGGCATTTGACTTAAACAAGAAGAAGAAGTATCAGTTATGAAGCATGGTGGTGGTAGCATCACGCTCTGGGGCTTGTCTGCTGCCAGTGGAAATGGTGCACAAAGTGGATGGAATCATGAAGAACGAGGAAACCCTCAAAATATTTCTGCAGAACCTCAACATCAGCTAGATGGATGAAACTTGGGCATAACTGAGTGTTCTAATAAGACAAGGCCAAACACACACTACAGCTGGTTGTCGATGGAATGAAGCCTGTTAACTTTAAGCTTTTGGAGTCTCGGCCCTTAAACCTGATCAGTAGTTCAACACCGTAACCACCTGAGCTACCCCTTGCCCCCATTTTAAATTCCAGTAAAAGCAGTTAAAAGCCTAACATTAAGCCTACAGATGAGGACTACATCACCCAATACGTTCACTGGAGCTCTGATGAACTGTAGCCCGCCTGATCCTCATAAGAGCCGCTCACTGTCCTGGGTCTCATTGTGAAGTGCGCTGTCGAGACCGGAGATTCGAACCGTGTCAGGTCTCATACTGGGATGAAACCAGGCCAAAGAAGATTCCAACACATCCTCTAGACACGCACACACAGACATACATTATACTTTTTTAATCATTAATTTAATTATTTGCATAATGAAAACCATGAGCGTTCATCTAGCTTTTGGAGATGTTAGATGAACACCAAGCACTGACCGTTCTCCACCACCAGAGGTCAGTATCTCATGAGTACTAGCCTGGATCTCTTCATTTCCTGATTCAAGTTTTTACATTATGTACAGAATTAAATCCAGTTCACTGCGTTAGTGCTGTTGCCTGAACGGCGCCACCACTGGGTTATTGCTACGTTCACTGCAAGTGAAACCATGGCTAATGCATCAGGATTGACTTCAAAAGAATTGAAATGTCAGGTGTAGAATAAGAACTGTTACTGGTGTGAGAAAGGCATCATGTTTAACAAGTGAATAAAAACTGTGAATAAAAAAATGTGTAGAGCTGGTTAGTTTTTACTGTGCAGATTTTTAAAAATTCAATCCTGGACAGAAATACATGTATAGAAATGCATTCTTGATGAGGACCTGTATGACATGGTGCATAACTGCTCCTAACACATGACACGTTTAAGTTCCACCGTCATGGTCTAGGATAGGCGAATGGCTTTCATTTCACAGCCAGAGAAGACCGAGATATTATTTTTTATTGAAAATCAGATTTAATGATCATACCTCCATGTGCCCTGTGTTGTAATTAGTGCATCAAAGAGATGAATGGATGAACGTATACCTGTGTCATCATTGCTCAGTGGAAATTCTACACAAGCCCCGTCCATCTCAGCATTGTGAGCTTGAAGCAGTGGCTTGAACGACACAGCGAGACACTGACCTGCCATGAAGGAGCGCTGGCAAAAATCCACCACCTTCTAACATCAGCAGAACCGTAAGAAAACAGCTGGAAGTCACCAGAAAAGACAGAAAAAATTGTTAGATTTTTAAGATAAGACAACATACCTGCAATAACTTACATCAAAATTCCAAAGTGTGTGTGAACATGTGGGGACCAAATGTCCCCACAATGATCGGAATACCTGCTGGTTCATGTACACTATGGGAGTACTTGAGAGTTTTGACATCGTGTGGACATCTGGCCGGTTCCCACATTGTTTGTGTTAGATTACAGAGGGTACAGTTAAGGATTTAGGTTTTACATAATATTTATTAGGTGCATTAATGACAAGGTCCTCACAAGGTCATATAACAGGAAAATGTGTATAGTATGTGTGTGAGTGAGATAAATCACCAGTGTGTGCATGGGGCACCAGCAGCACGATCAGATGTCAGAACGGGAGGCGTCTCATGGAAACAGGGGGAGGGGCAATCATCTCTGGCTATACGGGGCAAGGGATTGTGGGTAGGGAGTAGGCAGCCACACGCATCCTCTGTTGGAATGGTTCCCGAGCCAAAGGAGAGAACCCTATACACACACACACACACATAATGTGAAAGTAATTTGTTTGATGGAGCTTTGCTGCTTTTCAGGTTAATAGGGAATTAAAAGGAGCTGATGTCCAGAGAGCAGTACAGAGTCTGAGACCACAATGCACCATTTGACACAGTGAATATTTATAATTTAAAGACAAATTACTTGAAATGATTGTCATGAAACTGGTGTGTTTTGTTCATATCAATTGCAAAGTCTGTTTGAGCATGTGGGGACCAAATGTCCCCATAATAGTAGGAATATCTACTGTAGTAGTTACAGGAGTGCCTCTCAGATTAGACATTGTGGGGACCTGTATCCGGTCCCCACAGCGATTGTTTCTGGTTAGCGAGGTCATACTGTACGTAGCGATTTTGCTTTTGCATAGCATTGATGTTTTTATCAACAATTTATTCGCTTATTGTTAGATTCTTTTTCATAAGAATAAACAAGATATGTTTTTAAAATCATTCTAAATTAAGAATAATATAGAACACACTTAGATGCCTCATACACTTCTATTTTAATTCTATTTTCTTAGTAACCTTGTACATGTTGTTAATTTTTCAGCTTAAATTTTTCTATATTAGTATAATTTTCTGTATGTATACTTTATAATTTCATATTCTTATTTCTCTATTTGAATATTCTATTCTATTTGTAATTAATGGGACTCACTATGGCAATTCATCCTTTTTTAGGTCCCGGTTGGTTGTATAAGGATTTCACTGCATGTACTGTGTATGGCTCTATAAGTGACAAATAAAACTTGAATTTGGTTTTGAATTTGATTGTAGAATATATACAAATCATGTTTATGCAAATGTGTCTAGAAGATTATGGATTTTAAAAACTTTATTTAAAATGTAGTTGCTCTGATTGTTTAAATTAGGATTAGAAATGATTCCATCTATATATAATAGGATAACTGCGTTTATTTGTTATCTACTTCAGTGAAATTCAAGAATCATCAATGGCGACTTCAGTGACTATGAAGTGATGTCTCAGGTGTCTGCTCAGCGATGTTATAAATTATTTACCTTCTCGGTTTCTTTTTTTCTGCTAAATCCTGTTTATATATGCATTTTTATCCAGAATCTGTGCGAGCCGGCAGTCTGAAAATTCTATTTCAGGAAATTTAGTAACATGCTGTTATTTAGTTTTGATTAATAAAGTGTTGTTACTCTATTTGTTACTTAATCACAGACTCAAAGCCCACACTTGAATAACAAACTCAAATAACAAACTCAAATAACAGACTTCAGTCACATACTCAAGTAACAAACTTGAACTAAACTATTGAACAGTAGTTCACAGACCTGAACAACCCTCTCTAATCACACACTTGATTAACAGACTCAAATCAAACACTTAAAGAAAGCTGTTATATGAATTATTATATGTTAAAAGGCCTTGGCGCTGTCACCTTCTGTATTCTCTCCGTCTTTCGTGTTTTGTTTCGCGCTCTCAGAAGAATGTCTTATATATGACTTGTTTAACTACACAGCATAACATCTATAACACACACACACACACACACACAAATATATATATATATATATATATATATATATATATATATATAATTTTCACTCGCAATATCTAATTAAAACTAAATTAAATTAAAATATAGTTGAATTAAAATATTTAAATATATAATGTAAATATGTTTAATATGAAACTAAGACTCCAGCTGTTGAAGGAAAATAATGAACAATGGTGTGGTGTAATAAGTTTACATTTAAATTAGATTAGATTTAGATAAATTTGACAAAATTACATTTTATTTATATATCACTTATTTGCACATTTGCATGTGCACTTTATATTGTTTTTTTTTTTAGCTTTTGTATAATTAATCAATAGTTTTGTTAATTCATGTTGTTAATTTGTTTTGTCTTTAGCTAATTTTCAGTCAGCTAATTAGGTGTCTTATTTTTTTGAGCTAGTTTTGTTAATTCATGTTGTTAATTGATGTATGTAGCACGTTGGTCCTGGAGGAATGCTGTTGAGCTTCACTGTGTGCTGAACTGTATAACAGTTACAATGAATATAAACCTACTTGCCAATCCATCGCAGGGCACACACACACACACACACACACACAGTCACACACTCATTCACACACTACGTTCAAATTGGGAATGCCAATTAGCCTAATCTGCATATCTTTGGACTGTGGGAGGAAATCAGAGTTATTATATTTCTTTTGGTTCAATGCTTTCTTTTATATCAAATGTCCACTATGCCTGAGTGTAAGTCAGGATGCAAGCAGTGTGCACATGCGTGTGTGTGTGTGTAGCTTTACATGTCACTGGGTGTCACATCCACATGTCCCAAAATGGAGTAAATGTCTTTCAGGTGTCATGTTCAGGTAGTATAATCCTCTCATTTACATAAAAACTTTGACGTGACCTAATGCAGGATTATGGGGACCAAATGCCGGTAAAGGACAAAATGATTCGTGAGGTCATCATGTTAGTGCTCCTCAAACTTACTCACATTTATTTTAACATCATAAATGACTCTGTCCCTGCTTTGAAATACAATGTTTCCATGCACACTCTGGTATGACTTGGTGCTGTACTAATGGGAACCAAATCCTGACAGAAGCCTAAAAAGATGACAAAGTGATTTGATGACTGTTTTTGATAGGAAGGTGTCGTCCTTAAGATTACCTTTTCTATTTTGTCATACACAGATGTTAAATGTCATCGTTTTACATATTACGGTCCTCAGTTTTAGCTGGTGTTAAAAATAAATAAACAGTGACCCAAAATTATGACCAGAAATTTTGTCTACATATTATATGTTTAATGAGTGAATTGAATGACAGACTGACAGGATGTTCCTTCTATCAATAGAGCATATTTACATAAATCTCATTAGCATAAACCCTTTATGGAGAGAAAATTTTGGCATCATCATCGAAAAATGGCGAAATGAGTTGTGAGGTCCTTTTGTACATTTTCACAAAGAGCTCAATGTTTTATTCCAATTTTAAAATGGAAGGCAGGAAGATGGGGTGTTGCAACTATGAATAAAAGAATATAAAAAGTACGCAAAGTACAGTTTAATATATATATAAAATATACATATATGATGCCTTTTATGTATGAAAGCAGCTGCTGGAAATAAAATTAATCAATATGTGAAAGCGAATCCCTTTGATTGCGTCGTCTATCTGATTTCTCCCCTGACTGTGGCTTCAAACAGTCTTCTTACGCTAGTGGGGACCAAAAGTCCCTGTAAGCATAGAAATACCAACAGGCTGTTAGGGTGAGGTTTACATGTAGCATAAGATTAATTAGTTGATGAATATTTATGCCAAACTGTGTGTGTGTGTGTGTGTGTGTGTGTGTGTGTGTGTGTGTGTGTGTGTGCTTAAGCTTTCTGTAATGTTGTGACTATGAGCTAACACATAGCATTTAATAACTGCGCCCACACACACACACACACACACACACACACACACACACACACACACACACACACACACAGGATTAAGACTCTTTCATGGCCCACATCCCATTTCTCTCTCTCTCTCTCTCTCTCTCTCTCTCTGCTCCATGCTATCTCTCCCACTTTCCAATTTTTCATCACTCGTTCAGGAGGACACTGCTCATCCATCCTCGCTGTCTCTGTCTCTTTAACCTCGTTTATTTCAGTGTTTTATTATTTCCATTTCCATCGCCTCCACCTCCTCTCTCATTTCTCTCTCTCTCTTTCACACACACACACACACACATACACACACACATACTGTACACACACACACACACACACACTGTTCATTGTCCTCCTCTCTGTCTTTCACCACCTGATGGAGGCTGAAGCGCTGTACAGCTTCAAAGCAACAGAATGTGATGAGATCAGTTTTCACAAGGGTGACATCCTGAAGGTGAGTGCATGTGTGTGTGTGTGTGTGTGTGTGTGTGTGTGTGTGTGTGTGTGTGGGTGCATATCCTATTATAAGTTCTTATAATTGCATTACTTTTGAAATTCTGGATTCTGATTGGTCAGAAGGTGTTGATTAACTCTTGATAACAACAGCTCTTAAAGTACTGCAGGTTTATATTAATTATCATTTCAACAGTAACAACTCATTTAGTTAATGATTTGTCAATCAAATATTTATGGAAGGAGTCTCCAGTATCAGCGCTTTGTAACAGTCAGAGGCAAAGCTGTAACATTTTTAGACATTTTCTATGTGATTTCTCGATAACACGACAGACTGAAGGAAATGATGATGAGGGGACGGATGTATATGGCTGCTATAATGTACACGAGAACAGGAACTAGTGTAAGTAAATGCAACATTAACAAAGGTTTGTATAAATGCACAAAGCCGAACTTACAATTAGGTCAAATATGTAGTTTGAACAATAGTATAGACATTATATCAGTATATAAAGGCTAAAGGAGGGAATAATCACTTGATTAGTTTGTAGAAGATCTAACTTTCATTTGTTGCTAAAATTTAGATTTGTAGTTAGTTCTCATTTTAAAAGTAGAATTGTCCAGAAAATGACCTTTTACTAAGTAAAAGAGTTTTCCAGGTGACGAACATGGATGAAGATCCAAACTGGTACACGGCCGAACTTTCAGGACGGAAAGGCTTCGTACCCAAAAATTATATCAATGTAAGGTCTCATCCGTAAGTATCAAGTATTCAAGATGAATATCAATGAATGTATGAGTGTTTTGTGTATTTGTGTTTATAACACATGTAGTACTACAGTATACTGTATAATGCGGAATAGTGCAACAAAAAAAAGTCCCACATTCATGCAATCATCCTTCCTTTTCATCATCTTATAATCGATTACACAGAGGCTGCGTTACACAAAGAGTCGAGCATTGCGATTCGAGGTTTTCCTGAAGACATGCGAGATCAGGGTTGTCAGATTCCAGCATGATTTTTATCATCTCAAAAACTACACTCTTAGAGCGAGACTCTTTTTCTGCTCTTTATTGTTCTTAGGGTTGGCGTAGGCAAACAAGTCACCATGACGAACATGCATTTCTCATTTACAAACTCTATCCACTCCTTTCTAGAGATATCGTATCTACGTATATTAAAGACACAATGTCTGCTCTTAGACTTTACACTTGTTTACAGAACAACCTGTTTAACAACCTGCTTTATTTACAACAACCCAGTTATTAACTGCCACTTCAAAGCATGGGGCAACTTGATCCCCCCATTGGACTTCTATTAGTGGTAGAGTTCACTGTAATAACTCTATGGAGCTGAATGCCCCAATGTCCCAGTGCGCTACCCACCACAACTGCACTGGCGTTCTGATCGCTGGTCTTTCGTTTAATGTAGGTGGTTTGTAGGAAGAATTTCTCGCCTCGCAGCAGAAAGTCGACTGAGACCGCTGGAAAGTGGAGCGTTCCTCATCCGGGAAAGTGAGAGTACACCAGGGGAGTTCTCAGTGTCTGTCAGGTACACACACACACACACACACACACACACACACGCACACACACACACACACACACACACACACACACAGTGTGGAGTTGATATATAAATAATGCAGGTCAACTTATTAAAATATTTATATGTGCTTTGGAGAACAAGCTGTTTGTTGGTTATTAATTAATTCTTCATTGTGTTTTGAAAATTCAAAGCACTTGCCGTACAGGTGCATGCGCAACTTTGGGACAATCATGGCACATGTCATTTCAGTTAGTCATTTCTAACTGCCCTTATCCTGCTTGACTGGAGTGAAGCATTGATACTCACTTGCACATAATTTTATTTTTAACCATTCAGCTAATATTGGCATCCCTCTCACGTCATCCCTCAAACCTCTTATCCCATCCCTGGTTTGTTAAAAAAAAAAAAAGAATTGTCTTAATTTCTCCCTATCAGCAGCGGTGTTCCTCAAGGTTCGGTTCTACCCCTCCTTCTGTTTCTAAATCTATCTTTTCCACATTTTCAGGAAATTCAGTATGAATTTACATTGCTATTCAGATGATTCCAAACCTTGCATGTCCACAAAGCTAGACTCTGACCTTCCACCCTGCTGTCGCACAAACTACCTGCATGAAATTAAAACCTGCATTCTTACAACTTTCTCAAACTAACTAGCAATACAGTAGGACAGAATTTCTTCTTATTATTTTTTTTTAAATCTACTCTACTATCTACTATCTAATAGTCTAATAGTGTCCCACTTTTTATTTAACTGGTATGGTAGTTCTGCAGTTTCTACATCTTCCCAGGCCAGTACTTGGATAGCACATTATCTTTTGAATCCCATATTAAGAACATCTCAAAGTCATGTTCATTCCATTTTTTCTTTTTGTAGCATTGCTCAGCTCTGACAATCTGTTACCCCACAAACTGCTGTCCATCTCACCCAATCAGTCATAGATTACTGTACTTCACTCCTATCTGGCCGGCCACAGAAGCTCCTCCATATTCCAAGAGCTCAAATGTATTTATTATTTAGTTCTGCTGCCTGAATCATAACCCATATTCCCTACAGGTATCACGTCACCTCACTGACTTTCTCTTTCATGCCTCCACTGGCTCCTCATCAAGTACAGCATCGAGGTTAAAACACTCCTCCTCACTTTTTTTGAAAGCTCTCCTCCTTAACCTTGCTCCCTCTTAACACTCAGAGCTCATACACCCCCCTCATAGTATTAAATTGTATTAGAATGTGTTCAGAAGCGTTTATCACACATGGTCTTAGGTTGTGGTCAAATCTTAAACCAATCTGGTAGAAAATCTTTTTATTTGGTAATATGCTGTGTCTATTGTTGTTGTTGTTTTTTTGGTATTATCTACATTTAATTATTATTCTATTATTGTTGTTAATATATTTATTTTTGTTGTTGTGCTCATAAACATAAATTATTAATATTATGCTTACGCTACTAATAATAACATGCTTAACATGATATTTTAAAACAAAATTTTATTACAATTAATTTGTATTTCCTTTAATTTCAGCCTGTTATTAATGTTTATTAATTAATTAATTAATTATGCATCATTATAAAACAAGGTAAAACAAAAATGTTTTATAATACAAAACTGTTATATTTACGATTATTATATTAGTACTTACAATATAAATGCAAAGACTTCAACATATACAGTATAAACATCATTAAAAGAACAATAATATACTAAATGTAACTAAATTGTATGTAACTATGCTTATAAAGAGTGCTTATACTCTTTATAACTCTTTTCTTGTGTAGTTCTCATCACACACACACACACACACACACACACACACACACACACACACACACACACACACACACACACACGATGCATTCACCTGCGGCCTCGGGGTCCTTTGTTCTGAAGTGTTTCTCTGATTTCTGAATGATATTAAACCTCTATATTTAGATTAGAGGACAATCGCAGATTCGCACTTGTTCTGAGATGAGTTGATTAATAACATGAGAGCCATTAGCTTTATAAAAACATCATTATCTTTACCATCCCACTCTTTCTGTTTGTGTGAGTAACTCTCTGTGGTCGTGTCATCTCGTGTTGGTAATCAAACACACACGCACAAAAATGCAATTACTGCTCCATCAGTGTGTTACTGTAATGTTCATGATTAGAAACATGTATGTTATTTAACAAAGGAAAAACTGTGCACTTTTGATGTGGTGATGTTTATTTAACCAAACTTAAGGAAGGAGTCTCCGGTATCAGCACTTTGTTTCAGGTTTTCCACAACAACTTTGAAACAGAGGCTGGTGAAAGGATAATAATGTTTTGTGAATTCTACACAAGATAAATAGTGGCTTGCAAAAGTATTCGTCCCCCTTGAACTTTTCCACATTTTGTCACATTACAGCCACAAACATGAATACATTTTTATTGGAATTCCAGGTGAAAGACCAATACAAAGTGGTGTACACGTGAGAAGTGGAACGAAAATCATACATGATTCTAAACATTTTTTACAAATAAATAACTGAAAAGTGGGGTGTGCATACTGTAATTATTCAGCCCCCTGAGTCAATACTTTGTAGAACCACCTTTTGCTGCAATTCCAGCTGCCAGTCTTTTAGGGTATGTCTCTACCAGCTTTGCACATCTAGAGACTGAAATCCTCGCCCATTCTTCTTTGCAAAACAGCTCCAGCTCAGTCAGATTAGATGGACAGCAGTTTTCAGATCTTGCCACAGATTCTCGATTGGATTTAGATCTGGACTTTGACTGGGCCATTCTAACACATGGATATGTTTTGTTTTAAACCATTCCATTGTTGTCCTGGCTTTATGTTTAGGGTCGTTGTCCTGCTGGAAGGTGAACCTCCGCCCCAGTCTCAAGTCTTTTGCAGACTCCAAGAGGTTTTCTTCCAAGATTGGCCTGTATTTGGCTCCATCCATCTTCCCATCAACTCTGACCAGCTTCCCTGTCCCTGCTGAAGAGAAGCACCCCAGAGCATGATGCTGCCACCACCATATTTGACAGTGGGGATGGTGTGTTCAGAGTGATGTGCAGTGGTAGTTTTCCGCCACACATAGCGTTTTGCATTTTGGCCAGAAAGTTCCATTTTGGTTTCATCTGACCAGAGCACCTTCTTCCACATGTTTGCTGTGCAAACGGGACTTCTTATGGTTTTCTGTTAACAATGGCTTTCTTCTTGCCACTCTTCCATAAAGGCCAACTTTGTGCAGTGCACGACTAATAATTGTCCTATGGACAGATTCCCCCACCTGAGCTGTAGATCTCTGCAGATCGTCCAGAGTCACCATGGGCCTCTCGGCTGCATTTCTGATCAGCGCTCTCCTTGTTCGGCCTGTGAGTTTAGGTGGACGGCCTCGTCTTGGTAGGTTTACAGTTGTGCCATACTCCTTCCATTTCTGAATGATGGCTTGAACAGTGGCTCCGTGGGATGTTCAAGGCTTTGGAAATCTTTTTGTAGCCTAAGCCTACTTTAAATTTCTCAATAACTTTATCCCTGACCTGTCTGGTGTGTTCTTTGGACTTGATGGTGTTGTTGCTCCCAATATTCTCTTAGACAACCTCTGAGGCCGTCACAGAGCAGCTGTATTTGTACTGACATTAGATTACACACAGATGCACTCTATTTATTCATTAGCACTCATCAGGCAATGTCTATGGCCAACTGACTGCACTCAGACCAAAGGGGGCTGAATAATTACGCACACCCCACTTTGCAGTTATTTATTTGTAAAAAGATGAACTAGTGCTGTAGCTTCTTCTGTTTCTAAAAACATTTCTGTGCTGGAAAATTAAAACAAAACATCTGGAGACTCCTTCCATAAATGCAAAAAAACATGAAATATCATCATAACAACAACTGTAGGTTTTTGCTAAATACAAATATTTTCAATGTAGTAGAATGAGCGCGCTGTTATAAACCTGCTAATTTGTTTTGTAACCAGAACAAAAGACAGAGCTGCTGTTAGAGTTAACAGTTAAATTAAGTAACACCTTCTGACCAATAAGAATCCAGAATCTGTAAGCACTGATGCTGTGCCTTCACTAAATGGGCCTCAGATTAAACCAGTTGGTTTTTGGTTACAGAATGAAGCCACTTGACATGGAGTCAGATGTTTAACCAAACGTGATGCAATGCCTTGGACTGTGTCTCTGCTTGGATACACGTGCTCGGTTTTCTTTTTTTTTAAAAATATGTTCACACACACACACACACACACACACACACACACACACACACACACACACACACATGCGTGCGCGCACACACACACACACACACACAAACACACATGCGCGCACGCGCACACACACCTTATTTGTCTATATAAATCATTTTCAGGAATTGGTTATTATCTGTGATTAAATCTGAGATCAAAGGCGATTCTGAGTTTGTAAGATATTTAAAACATTATTGACAATTTCAGAAATGTTTCTAAAATTTTTATTTAGTGTTTATAATCAGTAATGATTTGATTGTGTGATGTGTGAGGTTACTCTTGCCATTTTTATGTTGATTATTTACTTATGAATTAGTAAAATATTATAATGTGTTTTATTTGATAACAAACAATGTGTTGCTGATTGTTACATTACATTTATATCTTGTGTAAAAGTCCTTAAATCACACAAGCAGCACAGAATACATGTGTGTATGTGAGTGTGTGTGTGTGTGTGTGTGTATGTGTGTGTGTGTGAGAGAGAGAGAGAGAGAGAGAGAGAGAGAGAGAGAGAGAGAGAGAGTTTTTAGGAAGGCGGAGAGAAAGAAAGAGTGTATATCAGGTGAGGGTGGGTTGGGCTGGCAGGTGATAAAAGAAATCTTTCTGGAGAAGAGTATGTGTGTGAGTGTGTGTGTGTGTGTGTGTATGTGTGTGTGTGTGTGTGTGTGTGTGTCTCAAATATCAAAAGATTGTATCTACCACCTCACAAGAAAACATGCAAGGCCACACACACACACACACACACACACACACACACACACACACACACACACACACACACACACACTTTATGATTAATACTAAACAAACAAACAAACAAAAAATTACAGTTGAATGAAATTAATATAAAAGTCACAGTTGACAATAACGTATGTAAATAAATTACAAAGTAAAAACTCATGAGATATGAATGATAATAAAAAAGTTTTAAATTAATTGGCCAAACCTAACACTTATGGTATATTTATATGGTGTAGATTGAAATGGGGGGATGAGATAAATATTCAAAATGTAAAAAGTAAAATTAAGTGAAAAAATATATGTGAAAAAGTTTGCATGAAAATACATGGCATCTAAAGACAATCTGAATATAAATGTTTTCTTTCCATATTTGAAATTGTATTAAAAATTAACCTCATATATTCTTGATTGTTTACGTGTAAAGTTAAATATTTTAAGCCTTTTTTTTTGTTTGTTATAATTTTGATTTTAGATTTTGGCTTACAGCACATCTGTGCCTCTTCATTCAGACTCTGGGACTTTGATGTCCAAATGAAATGCAAAATAATTATTATCTGAAAAGACGGAGGAGTTTTGTGAAAATAACTTCCAAGATTAAATTTGCAAGATAAATAGTTTCAATTCTGTGATTCAGATTCTAATTTAAAAATAACTGCTAAAAAGTAAAAATTGTTTCTGCTGTGTCCTCACTTAACACACACTTTGTGTTTGTGTAGTTATGGGGACCATGTGCAGCACTTTAAGGTCCTGAAGGACAGACTGGGGCGCTACTTTATATGGGACGAAGTTTTCCCCTCGCTCAACCAGCTGGTGGAGTTATACCGCAACAACAGCATCGCCAAAGAAAGAACTGTCTTCTTACGCGAGCCCGAGAGTCTGCTGGCTGTAAGAGCACACACACACACACACACACACACATGCACACACACACACACATACACCAACCAATCCCCCCAACTCACGCACACAAACATCTCAGGTACATTTGTGCACGTATCTTATTGGCCCATTAGTTATTTCTATATGTAGTTATAATATACTTAACTATTTACACAAGCGAAATATGTTACTTGATTCTGATTTGTTAGAGAATGTTAATTAATTAAGGGAAAGGGATTAGTTATATTAATGTACTTGATTTAAAGGAAAATTATAATAACAGCTCATTGTAAAGGATTTGTACCACATAAACTAAGATGAATTGATTAATTGAAGTTGAAGTTGTTGTTTATGACCCATTAATGGAAGAAGTCCCAAGTGTCAGTGCTGTGTAACTCTCAAGAATGTTCTACAGCAATAAAACAAAATGTAGCTATAAACTAGAGTCTGTAATTGTATAAAACTTGTCTTTGTGTAAGAGGAGAGAAGAAAACACTTTGTGGCATACAGTACTTTTTCCTTATATGGAAAATTATAGTCATTGATATCAAGATTACTTGATATTTTTCATTCATTCATTTATTCATTTTCTATACCGCTTAATCCTGTGTTCAGGGTCGCGGGGGACCTGGAGCCTATCCCAGGAGACTTCGGGCACTAGGCGGGGTACACCCTGGACACACATACACACACTCACACACCCAATCACACACTACGGGCAATTTGGGAACGCCAATTAGCCTAACCTGCATATCTTTGGACTGTGGGAGGAAACCGGAGTACCCGGAGGAAACCCACCAAGCACGGGGAGAACATGCAAACTCCATGCACACAGAGACGGGAATCGAGCCTGGCCGGGGAATCGAACCCAGACCCTGGAGGTGCAAGGCGATAGTGCTCTTGATATTTTAGCGAATTTATAAAAAAAAAAAAAAAGAAGTGACAAATCACATGTACATAAGTATTCACAACCTTTGCTCAATACTTTGTCGATGCACCTTTGGCAACAATTACAAGTCTTTTTGAATATGATGCTACAAGCTTGGCACACTTGGCAGACCTAGCCGTGGCCAGTTTTGCGCATTCCTCTTTGCAGCACCTCTCAAGCTCCATCAGGTTGGATGGGAAGCGTCGGTGAACAGCCATTTTAAGATCTCTCCAGGGATGTTCAATCGGATTCAAGTCTGGGATCTGGCTGGGCCACTCAAGGACATTCACAGAGTTGTCCTGAAGCCACTCCTTTGATATCTTGGCTGTGTGCTTAGGGTTGTTGTCCTGCTGAAAGATGAACCGTCGCCCCAGTCTGAGGTCAAGAGCGCTCTGGTGCAGGTTTTCATCCAGGATGTCTCTGTACATTGCTGCCGTCATTTTTCCCTTTATCCTGACTAGTCTCCCAGTTCCTGCTGCTGAAAAACATCCCCACAGCATGATGCTGCCACCACCATGCTTCACTGTAGGGATGGTGTTGGCCTGGTGATGAACGGCGCCTGGTATTCTCCAATTCTTACACCTGGCATTCACACCAAAGAGTTCAATCTTTGTCTCATCAGACCAAAGAATTTTGTTTCTCATGGTCTGAGAGTCCTTCAGGTGCCTTTTGGCAAACTTCAGGCATGCTGCCATGTGCCTTTTACTAAGGAGTGGCTTCCGTCTGGCCACCCATATAGGCCTGATTGGTGGATTGCTGCAGAGATGGTTGTCCTTCTGGAAGATTCTCCTCTCTCCACAGGGAACCTCTGTAGCTCTGACAGAGTGACCATTGGGTTCTTGTCCACCTTCCTGACGTAGGCCCTTCTCCCACAATTGCTCAGTTTAGATGGCCAGCCAGCTCTACGAAGAGTCCTGGTGGTTTCGAACTTCTTCCAGTTATGGATGATGGAGGTCACTGTGCTCATTGGGACCTTCAAAGTGGCAGAAATTTTTCTGTAACCTTCCCCAGAGTTGTGCCTCGAGACAATCCTGTCTCAGAGGTCTACAGACAATCCCTTTGAACTGTCAACTATTGGACCTTATATAGACAGGTGTGTGCCTTTCCAACCATGTCCAATCAACTGAATTTACCACAGGTGAACTCCAATTAAGCTGCAGAAACATCTCAAGGGTGATCAGGGGAAACAGGATGTTCCTGAGCTCAATTTTGAGCTTCATGGCAAAGGCTTTGAATACTTATGTACATGTGCTTTCTCAATTAAAAAAAAAAAAAAAATTCACAAAAATCTCAAGTAAACTTTTTTCACGGTGTCATTATGTGGTGTTGTGTGTAGAATTCTGAAGAAAAAAATTTATTTAATCCATTTTAGAATGGAAAGGCTGTGACATATATATACTTTTTTACTTCCTTTAGAGGCCACGTCATGCTCAGGCCCTCTACGACTTCACTCCTCCTCATGTATCCCAACTGCGTTTCCTACGTGGTGACTTTATCGACCTTCTGGACTGCTCAGATGCTCATTGCTGGAAGGGGAGGTGCCGGGGTCGTGTGGGCGTCTTCCCTCCCGAATATGTCCAGCCAGTGTATCAGTAAAGGTGGGAAAGTTCAGCTTTAACATCAAGAATTTACTATTTGTTTTTGTTAACCACATCCTTATAAATCATACAATGCACTGTACCTTATGTGAATTTTTAATATCTATGCTAAATCTTCTACTCTATGTATATGTAAATGTCTATGCTAATTCACTTTTTAGTGAAATGTTACAATACAAAACTTTGGTGAATTTATTTTCCACAATGTTATAATGTTTCATCAAAACATTACAGTCGTGGTTTACAAATTGCAAAAATTCCATTCATTAAATTATAGAACCAGTCAAAAAATATTTTAACAAAGAGGATAAGGTTACTGTACTTACCATACACATATTATAACTAAATTATAATGAATTATAAGCTGTTTTTTGTAAGTAAATCAGGTAAACTACAGTATATGTTATACATTAGGTTTTGTTTGTTATAATGTGTTACAGTAGTGATATAAAGTATATAACATAATGTAGTATGATTAGATAAGCTATTGTAAAAATGATTGTATGCATTATTAAGAATGTTTTAGCTCATTTAACATATATTATGAAAAAGTCAGAATTAACTATTACAGTACATTCAAACATTTGAAATTTCCTTAATGACTTTTTTTCACCTTTGTTAATTAAAATGGTGTAAACTGAATTGAAAGAAAAATATTGGTAACATACAGTTAACTGAAACATGAAAAATTCTAGAATTTCATAGTGCCAAATAATTCAAATAGTTCAACAAAATAAATTTTACCAAATTTTCCCAAACTTGAAATTGTGCTGAATCTTGAATGGAAAATATTCCAGATATTAAAGATGATGTTTTTCAGAACTGTGAACATTTGTTTATTTCCATTTTTTTAAGTAAATGATGAAAATTTCTTGGTGTTCAGTGTTGCCCAAGAAATGTGAGATAACTTGTAACACACCATCATCAACAACAAAAATCTTCTGTATATAATAAATGTTAAGTTGTTCAGAAAGTTTGCTTTGATTATCAAAATTTTTATTTTCTCTCCCACTTAAAAGTAAATTGTAAATTTTACAAATACATAAGATATATAAGTGGTTTTGTTAGTTAGTTTGTTTTTATTTCTTTGTCACTATTTATTTCCTGTAAACATACTAGATATACTCTAGATGGTGGTATTGACGCTTGTCCCTATACTGTATACGTCAAGGCTACATGCATGACATTATAACATAAAAACAAATATTTTCTATGTTGAAAATCTTTAATTTATTTTAGAGTGTAGTAGTAGAGTTCTATTTAGTCAGTTAGGAGAACTGTAAATAAATGCTACCTTGTACTGTACATCAGAAACAGTAGCATAAATAGGAAAAGTATCTTTCTTGCATAATTAGTTAGCTGTTTAAGAAATCCCTACATGAACGTTCTTAATGCTGTAACACTTGTAAAGCACAGGGTTTACTGTTCAGACTTTTAGGCATGAAGCAATAAGTAAAAAGAAACAACAGTGTCAATCACAAGCGGCTCCACCCGTCATTAACTGACACATATTTGTGTGATGGCACTGGTTGAATGCTGCACGCCCTGACACCAACACACCTGACGTAAATGTGCTGTCTAATGGTTTTTAATGGCTCTGTTTTTCTTGCATTTATTCCACTCCATGGAATTCCACTTTCCATAGAATTAACCAAAGAGCACAACAATATAAAGAAACACAACAAAACACACTTTTCAATAACGGCACATTAGGAAAGGCAAACTTTCTAAGAATTTATTCAAAAAAGAAATTCCATTCATTAATTACTTGGTTACTATTTTTTTTGTAGTAAACTTCATTCTATTGTCATGTCCAACAGTGAATCTTAAGGCACTGTAATACTTTTTCTGGCAAGTGATTAATCTGTGTGGATTATATTTAAGTTCATTACGTGAATCATACAAAGTAAGAGCTTTGCAGTTTGGAAATGCTTGGAGGATGATACGCCTTGTTTGGGCTTGCCTGCATGACTTCATCAGTTGCAGTAAATCACTCTTCTACCTACTGGAAAAAATACTGACTCATAACACATCATGGGTTTCAAAAGTATACCATAATTATTATATATTTTAAACTCTGAAACATTTCTATGAATATCTTGTGTGATTTATGTATTCAAGAAATAACACACAACATCCGTTATAGGAGAATAATCACCAGTGGCATAACTGTTACTATCTGGAAGGTAATTATTATTTTTTTGTTTGTATGTTTTCTTCATCTTAAAGATATTTGACTAAACTAGGTTAGCTATCATTGTGTGGATGGTTCATGTTCTCACTTACACATAATAACATTATGAACTGTTACTACCTCTAATTAGCTGTAACTAGTTTTTAATAGCTGTTATTCTCCATTGTCTAATACTTTCTGTTACTAGGTAACTACTAGTGTGTAGTATTCTGGTATATGGTGCTACAAACATTTACTAGCTGTTACCTTCTAGTATTCACTGTTACTAACTGTTAATAGCTGCTAGCAATTGTTACTATTGTACAGTATGTTACTATGTTACTTGTAGTTGTTACTTACAGTTTCTGTTATTCACTAGTTTTTAATGTCTGTTGCTAGCTGTAACTATGTTTTATTTTATAACATTTATTAGTTCTTATTATGTTTATATTAATTGCTATTACTATCTGCTACTAGCTGGTACTCGGTGTTACATACATTTACCATCTATTACCATTTATCCCTAGCTGTTACTACTATATATATATATAAACTCAGCAAAAAAAGAAACGTCTCTTTTTCAGGACTGTGTATTTCAACAATAATGTTGTAAAAATCCAGATAACTTTACAGATCTTCATTGTAAAGGGTTTAAACTATGTTTTCCATGCATGTTCAATTAACCATAATCAATTAATTAACATGCACCTGTGGAATGGTCGTTAAGACCTTAACAGCTTACAGAAAGTAGGCATTTAAGGTCACAGTTCTAAAAACGCAGGACACTAAAGAGACTCGTCTACCGACTGTGAAAAACACCCAAAGAAAGACACCCAGGGTCGCTGCTCATCTGCGTGAACGTGCATTAGGCATGCTGCAGGGGGGCATGAGGACTGCTGATGTGGCTATAGGGCAATAAATCGCCATGTCCGCACCGTGAGACGCCTAAGACGGCGCTACAAGGAGACAGGAAGGACAGCTGATCATCCTCGCAGTGGAAGACCACGTGTAACAACACCTGTACAGGATGGGTACATCCGAATATCACACCTGCGTGACCGGTACAGGATGGCCACAACAACTGCCCGAGTCACACCAGGAACACACAATCCCTCCATCTCACAGCAAGAACTGACAAATCTGGTCCAGTCCATGAGGAGGAGATGCACTGCAGTACTTCAAGCAGCTGGTGGCCACCAGATACTGACTGCTACTGACTGATTTTGAGCTTCTCTTCATTCAGGGACACATTGGGAAACATTTTTACTTTATGTCTTATGGTGTCGACTCTTTTAGTCTTCATACAAATATTTACACATTAAGTTTACTGAAAGTAAAAACAGTTGAAAGTCAGAGGACGTTTCTTTTTTTGCTGAGTATATATACAGTATATATATATATATATATATATATATATATATATATATATATATATATATATATATATATATATAGTAAATCTATTGCTAGCTGCTACTACAGTGTGTTACTATCTGTTATTTGCCGTTGCTGTACAGTATGTTACTAGTTTCTGCAAGCATTTACTGTTTATCTGCAACTAGCTGTTCAATCCAATTTAATTTAATTCAACTTTACTTGTATAGATCTGTTTAGTTATTATTTGTTGCTACTAAAATTCAGTAGCAGTTTCTATCTATTAATTGCATTTTTGTCTGTTACTAGCTGGTACTAGCATCAGTTACTACTGTAGCTGATAATAGTATTTACTAGCAGCTTCCTAGATTTGTAGCCTGTTACTACTTTTTGCTAGCGTTAACTGTATTATAATAACTGCTGTTATTGTTAGCTTTTAGCTGTTACTAGCCATTACTAGCTTTGACTAGCTTTTCTTTCTATTACTTGCTGATACTAGATGCTTTTTATAATTTATCATGTGTTACAAGTTACTAGCAATAAATAGCTGTTATTAGTTGTTACTAAAATTTACTAGCTGTTGCTATCCATTACTAGCTGTTTGCTAGCTCTTACTAGCCATTAATAACTATTTAATTCTTTCTATTACTTTCTGGTTCTTTTATTTACTAGAGGCTTTGAGCATTTACTGGCTGTTACAAGCGGTTACTATCAATATATAGCTATTAAATAGCAACCTAGCTATTATTAAATGCTACTATAATTTAATATACTGTATGTAGCTGACCATTATTAGCTGCACTTGTCTTTTACTAACTCCTATTATTTACTAGCCGTTACTATGTCACTACTGTATGTGACTCCAGTATGTTACTAAATGTCCCTACTTATGACTAGCTGTTGCTCTAGTATGTGACTGCAGTTATTGTCTGTTACCAGCTCTTGCAGTTATAATCTAGCTGTTACTAGATGCTCTTAGCATTTCCAACACATTACATTACAAGCTGCTACTAGCAGTAATTAGGTGCTTAGTTGCTGTTACTGCCTACAGTACGTATCCCATGTTGTTGCTGTGCGTTAATATCTGTTATGATCTGTTACTAGCAATCAGAATCAAGAATTCTGCATCGTGTTATAACCTGTAGGTATATCCTAAGGTAGCAGACTAAATGGAAGTGATTTCAACACTGAGGTAAAAAGGCTTTGATGTGGTCAATAGTAAATCTGTATTTCCAGTTCTAACGATTATATAATGTATTTCGTGGATTAAGCCATCTATAGTATAATTTCCCCTCATCCTGAGAAATCTAATCTCCCTATTCATTAATAATCATGCTGAAAGTCAAGTGGGATAAAGTTCAGTAGGGTTGTAAAGTTCAGCTTCACACCGACGAACATTTTTCCCCCATGAGGCGTTCGCTAAAAGAATCGAATAATTTTTTTTCCCCCTCAGATTATGCGGTTTATCAACATTGCTAAAACACAGCATTGAACCTTAATTAATAATAAATAAATACTTAATTAATAATAAATAAATACAGTTATACTGCTGGATTCTGATTGGTATGTTAACGTTTCTTTAGTAACAGCTAGTAAAAAAAAAAGCTTGTTCTTTATGTTGACTACGACTAATAATACCCAAATTTAAAGGAATATAATGTTGTTCAAATTGATGTTGTATTGATGAGACTTTCTGTGAGAGATGTTTATTTATTGTGCATGGAAGGAGTCTCCACTTTCAGCATTTTGAGCATTATGATACGCTCACATTTGTCTTATTATTAGCTTTATTATCACACTGTATACTGTATTTGTTCATTGTATTTATAACATATTGCTGATGAGTTCTTGGATTTGTTTGGTTAAACTTGTAGTTTCTATGGCAACACCTCATTTTAAGGAAGTTATATTGCAGATGCTTCATATCAACTCATCAAAAATAAAATTTAATGAGACATTTATTTAACATTTATGGAAAGAGTCTACAGTCTTAAAGCTCTTATGAATTTCTGATTGAACTGTAAGTTGGAAAAAAAAAAAAGCTAATAAAATGACTAAAAACAGAAACTAATGAAAGTTGAATTTTGTGCTACTGTGTAAGTGAGAACTTTTTCCACACATTAATTTAGCTATAAATGGATAAAAAACATTAGTAAGTTGCTGTGAATGTAACTCCCTCTGACACGTGGATGATTATTTTCCCATAATCCACCTTGTGTTTTATTCCTTACATGTCTTTGTATTCCGTACATGTAGGTCACCGTATACAAAAGCGTGTCTATGTGGATGAACACGTCACGGTATGTTTCTTGCTGTAACCTGCCTGATCAGCTAATTACAAGCCAATTAACTGAATCCAGTTGAGCGACATGTCATATAAACCCACAGACTTAAAATCACACAAACCAGATTGTTGAACATCCAATCTTAGGATGAGAATATCTGTTTGGTCTTTGCATTTGAAACTTTGGAGATGTGTGTGTGTGTGTGTATGTGTGTGTGTATGTGTGTGTGTGTGTGTGACAGCAAGAGAGAGAGAGAGAGAGTGAGTTATGCATAGTAAGCATATAGGAATATATTAAGACACATGAGAATAACAGCGTTGATGCAGCAGAAGCGCGACCAAAACGGGTCTTCCCTGATGCTACGAATCGCAGGGGGCGGAGTCCCGGGAGTTCCACGACTTGGCCGAGGACTGCAAAAGCTGGCGGTGCGCACACACTTCCCTCTGCGCACAGACTCACAAGCTAAAAGACATTGAGAAGACAGAGAAGGAAAGAAAATAAAACCTCATGTTGCGAAATAACACGTGCAGGTATTGTTTTCTGTTTGAGGAGGAAAGTAGAGGAAGGGGCTTCGATACAAAGGGGGGCAGGGATTCAATAATCATTCATTTATTATTATTCATCAATTACAGAGTAAAATGTTATTTTATTTTTATATTACTCTTTTAGCAAAATTAACTAATAAAAATAGAGTAACAAAAGCACTGTTTGTTCTTTGTGATGCTTCTGATATATCAGTGTGTGTGTGTGTGTGTGTGTGTGTGTGTTACCCTCTGTTCTCCGAGTAAGTGTCGATACTTTCTGTAAAGGTATATCTCTGTCCACGGTGCGTCTGATGGTCCACCAGGTGAGGTTATAAAGCTACATTGCAAAAATCACACATATAACAATATTAAACTCGATTGTGTTTAGCAAAAGAAGTAGCTTCTCCAGAAGGGGGCGCTCTTAATAAAGTATCTTCATTGTTAAGTTCAATGTTTGGACATGGAGTCACGTTTTAATTTTTTTCTTTTTCATTTAATAAACAAAAACTCCCGGAAAACAGATATTGTGAAGGAAAACATCCAGAACATTTACTACATCATGATAGTAACAAATGTTTAGCAAGAAGTAATAAAGTAACTTTTATGTTTGTTCTCATGCTATATGTAATGAAGTCCTAGTAACAATAAAACATTAATTAAAATGTTGAAATAATAAATAAAAAAATATTTAATGAAAAAAAGAATATTTAATTTTATTTCAATAAGTTAAATAAATAAATGTAAAAACAATATTTAAAAAAACGCTTTTGTTATCAAAGCGATTAAAATTAACCAAACAACCAAACATAAAAGGCAGTCAGTCATCTATAGCTAAAAAATAATCTCACTATTTCTTCTTTATTAATGGTTTCCATATTTACATAAAAATATCCTTATTGTTATAATTAGGCCGAATGTTTGCATTTGATCAAGAAAAAGGCTTCTGTAATGTGGTCGAGAGAAAATCAGACTCAAGCTACTTTAAATGCGTCGTGTAAGATTTGTGTGTTTGTTTTTGTTGAACCCTGTTATTTGTTGTACTGTACATAGAGGACTAACTGAGCGAGTCGAATGGCTTCAGTCTAACACTGTACCTGTTCCTCGGAGGGTGGGGGTGTGACAAGGCTGATGGCGACGGTGACGATGACGGTGATGGCGCAGAGGATGATGGCGAAGTGCAGGTAGTGTACGCGGCGCAGGACGGGTGGCGCAGGGTCAAAGATGCCGCAGCGAGGGGGTGGGAAGGCGAATTCCAGAACCATCCGTGTGAAACCCACAGCCAGACCAACCATCAAACCCCAGAACGCTCCCTGATGAACAGCAAACAGGGTTCATTAATACTGTATAACGAGCTGAAATAGGAATAAATAAATATAAAAATAAATACTTTATTAATCAAATAAAAAAATACTTTCATTAAAATGTTTGTAGCTCCCAGTTAGGAATCTGGGGTCAGAGTGCAGCGTCAGTCAGGGGCAGAGGTGGAAAATAACGAATGACATTTACTCGCGTTACTGTAACTGAGTCAATCTTTTGTGTATTTCTACTTTTTAAAGTACTTTTTTAAATCTGTAATTTTACTTTTACTTAAGTACGTTTTGTTTGAAGTATTGTAATTCGCTACATTTTAAATCATATTCGCTACTGAGTAAAAAATAAATGAATGAAAATGCTAAAATAATGAAAATATTATGCTTTGTATAAATGTTTCGTTGCGCCGCGTGTTTAGAGAACCTTTTCATGATATGCTAATTTTTTGAGATAGGGATTTTGGGTTTTCATGAGCTGTATGCCACAATCATCAATATTAAAACAATAAAAGGCTTGAACTACTTCAGTTGTGTGTAATGAATCTAAAATATATGAAAGTCTAATGTTTATCAGTACATTACAGACAATAATGAACTTTATCACAATATGCTAATTTTTTTAGAAGGACCTGTATAAACCGGAGAGAGGCGCGGGAAAGAGGAAAGAGGTTGTGATTTTGGCGTTTTGATATTTGGTTGTGTATTCCGGTTTGACTTTTTGCCTCCAATTGACTTTGATTATTGCTTTGTCCCTTTGGTTTGGTTGGTCTTTGTATATATTTGTAGATAATTTCACTGTTTTTGGTTTAGGGAGTCCGGGAAGGTACCTGTATTTTTGTTTGTGTGTGTTTTTTCTTTTTGCAGGTAATCTAGCTACTAAATATAAATACCATTTTGTTTATTATTTTGGCCTGGGTCCACCCTGAATCTGATCCTCCTCCTCCTCCTGGTGTGTGTGTGTGTGTGTGTGTGTGTGTGTGTGTGTGTGTATACAAACCTCATTATTTCATCAGTTAATGATTGGATCTAGTTCTTTCTGCCATATACCACCATTTCCATACAGTTATATATATTATAAATAGAACCCTGAACCATTCTTTTGCTGTATGACCCTAGACTGGGACGTAACACCATATTTAAGTGACCACTTTGATTTTCAAGCACAAGAAAGACAACAGCATTATTATGAAAAGGTGTTCCTTCAGTTAAAAACAACTAGTTTGAGATTTATATCAGCTCATCTTTTTTGAACTACACTAGAATGCCTCAATCCCCCCCCCCCCCCCCCCCCCGCTGTTAAAAATAAAAATATAATAATGAGCTACTTTTTACTTTTACTTGAGTAGATTTTTATAATGGTAACTTTACTTGTACTTAAGTAAAATTTCACTGAAGTAACAGTACTTGTACTTGAGTACAAAGTTTTATTACTCTTTCCACCTCTGGTCAGGGGACAGCGCCACCGCTTGAATCCCCGACCTTATGATCAGAAAGCCAGTAAACTACAGCCTTAACTGTTTGAACTTTCCTTAGACACGCACGATCACCCCCCCCCCTCCCACCTCCAGAATCCCTCCATCTTCTCTGACACGTTGTTCTGTGATTTATGCTCACGGCATAAGATTTTAGAAAAGTTACAGACACCTCTAACTGACTTTTCCTACAGGACGTAAAGCGGGCGTGGCAGTTCAGGTGTTCCATTCCACAGCAGAAGATATTACCCGGGGTTACGTCTGCAGCTCAGGTCATAAAATGTAAATAACCTTCAAATCTTTCCAGAAGCAAGACAGCAGAATCTGAAGTCTGGGAGAAATTCCCTACATAACTGATTCTGAATAAATTCTCTCATCTCAGAGCTCACAGAGTCTGTAGTAACTTAATTATTCACTTCTTCATGTGGGGAAAAAAAATCATAAATAATAAGAAGAGGGTAATGAGATAGTGTATTGCTCTTTGTATAGAAATCTGTAATATACTGTATGTAAATATTAATAATTCTAGCAAAATGATATTAAAATTATGAAGACAATAAGATTCTGATCTTGTGTCGCTTTTGCAAATTGACCTAAAAAAACATTTAGCTTGTAATGTCATTAGTTCTTGCTAATTCGTTCAGCTTGTTGGTTAATACTAATGGGAATAACCAGGGAGCACCTATTTATCACGATACTCAATACAGATTTGGTCTGTAATGCAAGTATCATGATATTGCAAATATCCTGATTCTATATAAATTTAGGAGTATACCTTAAATGCAACATATTTCCACCTTAAATGCAACAAATTTCCACCTTAAATGCAACAAATTTCCACCTTAAATGCAACATATTACCACCTTAAATGCAACATATTTCCACCTCAATGCAAGAAATTTCCACCTTAAATGCAACATATTTCCACCTTAAATGCAACACATTACCACCTTAAATGCAACATATTTCCACTTTAAATGCAACAAATTTCCACCTTAAATGCAACATATTTCCACCTTAAATGCAACATATTTCCACCTTAAATGCAACATATTTCCACCTTAAATGCAACATATTTCCACCTCAATGCAAGAAATTTCCACCTTAAATGCAACATATTTCCACCTTAAATGCAACACATTACCACCTTAAATGCAACATATTTCCACTTTAAATGCAACAAATTTCCACCTTAAATGCAACATATTTCCACCTTAAATGCAACATATTTCCACCTTAAATGCAACATATTTCCACCTTAAATGCAACATATTTCCACCTTAAATGCAAAATATTTCCACCTCAATGCAAGAAATTTCCATCTTAAATGCAACATATTTCCATCTTAAATGCAACACATTACCACCTTAAATGCAACATATTTCCACTTTAAATGCAACAAATTTCCACCTTAAATGCAACATATTTCCACCTTAAATGCAACATATTTCCACCTTAAATGCAACATATTTCCACCTTAAATGCAACATATTTCCACTTTAAATGTAAAAATATTAACTAAAAAAATAAATGTAATAAAAATTGAGGCCAGTACTCGAATTGCCACACAAAAGAACCGTGATACTTAACTGAATTTATTTTTCCCCATCTTCACTGATTAATTAGTTAAAACATACAGATTTTTACACTTATTTATTAATGTTCAAATTAAATATTTACTTTAATGGAAAAAGAAACACAATCATCGCCTGTTTTGGTGTCATCCTGCGTGAGGTATTCATAGTGTGATTCAGTGTACAGAGTGTTTGCAAAGCTGGAACTGCAATCGGGTTGTGAAATTGTGAAAGTGACAGAGAAATGAGATCTGCTGGTGTCTTCTGTAGCTCGAGGGCATCCTGCATTCCATGCCGAAAGAAGGAAAACACCCCACCCTGGTGTAAGGCTGTTCTTCCCCTCATTACTGGAATGTTATAATGTTTTTCAGTTGAATGAACAGGTTTTTCCCGCCATCAGCATTCTGCAAGCGCTTGGAAACCTTTGCTACTTTTTGGTACTGCAAGGTGTCAGGTGAGAGAGGGCTTTTTGTTTTTTTAATCATCCCTGAGCCTGCTTTACTTCAGGGTATAATATCACGTTTATGGACAAGGCTGCTTTCAGAAAGAAAAAAAAAAAGCCAAATCAGTCTCTAATTTACTAAATCATATTCAGCTAAATGAGATACGGAAGGTCTATGTTTTATGATGATGAAGTTCCATTGGAGGAGACATTTATTTACCTTTTAAGGAAGGAGTCTCCAGTGTCAGTGATGGTTGAAGTTATAAAAAAGTTTATGCTTTGCACTTTCTCAATAACATATTATTATTATTATAATTTTATTTATATATTTTTTTTCATATTAAAATCCTTAAACTCAAGCGGCACAGATCCGTGCCGGAAACACAGCATACTGTAGGTCGATGACGAGTAAAAAAATAATGAAATAAGTTTAAAGCTTAAATAGAAGTTTTGCCGGTGTGTGTTAACTGGGAGGCTTCAGATTTTAAACTGTGTATTTGGGTTTTCGGATATGTCAGGTAGAACAAAAGTTATCGCTACTGGAATATAGGAATGACATCACAAAATTGTAGAACTCTCGAAATGAACATATTACTATTATTTTTGGTCAAACAAACACCCAAAACCAACAATAAAACACAATCATGTTGATCTGAGCTATTTCTTATTGCATGTGAACTGTTTTTTTTTTTTTGTGTGTGTGTGTGTGTGTGTGTGTGTGTGTGTGTGTGTGTGTGTGTGTGTGCGTTTGTATAGTTGGTTAAAATGAACTAAAATTCAGTTCCTCATACTGCCTGCTGTAAGACTCTAAATCACTCTGTACTGCACAATTCTGAGCCCAGCAAAACAAAAACTGGTCAAAATGTTCTGAGATTTAAAGGCTACATGCAAGAGAGAATTCGAGCTGCTAGAACATAAATGAGGACAAATTTCATGGATCTTCTGGAACATCAGGTGTGACCATACATGGGTAAAAAGTGCACGATAAGAGGGAATTTAAAGACATCAGGACGTTCTGATTATTATAATTGTATTATTATTATAATCGAAAGCTGGATAGTAACAGTCATCTCGATTCATCGTTAATTGTTTTCCTCGAACATCACACCTTGGAGACGTGCATTTATTTATTTATTTCTTCTTTTGCCTACTTGCGCCTCAGGTGTTTGTGCAGGACGTACAGTAAGTAGCGGTGGAATCTCCCGTCTGCAGGCTTTACATAAATTCTCAACCATGAACTCGTGGTTCAAATTTAAATACCTGCTCCTGACCCAAACACAACAAACTGAACTTTAATTCTAATACAGATAAAAGATTTGATGTGAAATTAAACAAATTCGGGCATCACGGAACGCACCGAGAGCGCCTCTCTAAAGGTCAAATGTCATTCGATCTTGTGTTAATTACGGTGATGAGGCTGACACACGGTGTGGTTTCTCATGGTGTCTCATTTCACCGAGCCAAGCTTAAGATGACAAGGATGTTATTTGTTCCCACGTAAGGTAAGGAACTTGTGACCTGCTGTTTGTTTAAGGTATGAGTGGGCGGGGCTTAGCAGTGACTCATTGGTTGATGATCTCTTCCTCTTATTTACACGCCAGACACGAACGCACACACTGAGCCGCGTAACATCTGCTTCCCCATTAGCTCGCTGCAAAAGTGCGCTCTGGTTCCGGTTAGTCAGCTGAGAGAGGACGGGAAAAGTGTCTCGGTTTAAAAAAGGGCACAAAGATCAGACAGAGGCGGTTTTAGCCAATGTACAATATTAGCCAATGCTGCATAGTCAGCTTTTAAAAATAGCCCTGAATGCAATACTGTGATGACACACTTTCTATGTAAGTTTGCAATGCGGCTGCAGTTTTGGCACCAAAGCCACATTTTGTCGTGACTTCAATTTCTTCAATTCCTCAACCACAACTTTTAGTTCCTAGCCAAACATTATCAGCCATATTATTAACACCGCCAAACATCAACAGTGAATATTAACTGGTGACAGGAGCAGGGTCACCCAATTCTCACCCATACACACAGATTACTAATACTAATACTAGGTATAAAGTTTTGTGTTGTAATGTTTTGCCTGATGGGAGATTAGTCCTTACTGTTTGACACAAACAAATAGAAATTTCTCGTTAAATATACAGATATCATCAGTGCCTCCGGCGAGTGAACATAGCTAATACAACAAGCTGGCTTTGCTAATCGACAATGTCACGTAAATCAAACATTCATTTTTTTATTTTATTTCGAAGTTGCATACAGCTACAACTGTTTCTTCTATTAACAGGAATAAACACTAGATGCCACGCCCACAAACTCTATTAATTGGTGTGATGAAGTGGAGTTCCTGTAATCACCCCAAACAGTTTTGTTACTCTTACACAACAGCAAGACGTACCAATGATTATACATTTTTACGTTATTCTTAAATGACTCGTTGTATTTCGAGCCGTGTGTAGCTCCGTAAACAATTTAGCTTGTGTTTGTTATTTTATTGCAGCTACAGGATGACTATCGTTCCCTCGCCAGCTTTTTTAATTAAGGAAATAAAATTAACTTGACTCAGTTTGTTAGTGAAAATTGTGAAATGTTTTTAAACGCATTAATTTTTAACATAAACTGGATAAAAAAAACATTCTGTAAAATCAAAACAAAGCACAGAACTTATGAAAAAACGATAAATAAAATGTTCATAAATCGACCTTAATTACTTGATTCTCATCAGATTCTCTTACAAATATATATTTTTTTAACTTCTTGACCCGATGCTTTTCCGATGTCGGGAGGTTGTGGGCTGGTAACATGGAGTAACAACATAAATGTATGTTTTGATCCGTAACACAACACAACATTGTTCTCGCTGAACCTTTAGACTTTTGACAGCGGATGATATTTACATTCCTCCTGTCATTATTGAACAAGTTTTTTCTCCATTTATCTCTTTTCTTGCCTTTAAGCATTTCCAGATGTTTTGTGGTGGCAATAAATCAGAACTCCTTCACTCCCTGATTCGCGCTTTACGTGACGCAGCACACACTCGAGTCCTGTATGGACACAAATAAAAAGAGCTCGGTGTCTGAGTGTCTACCTACCGCCTCGTTGGTTCTTTTCCAGAACACCGCCATGACAAAGATGGCAGTGACGGGAGGAGCCAGGTAGCTGGTCACCGACTGGATGTAGACGTAGAGCTGTCCGCTGTTGGCGCTCTGGAGAATCGGGATCCAAACCACGCTGATGACCACAAGGATCACCGTCACGATCCTGCCACGGTGCGAGTAAACATGTTAATATAAACCACCTTCTGACCAATCAGAAACGGGAATCCTACAGTGCTTTTCGAAGCCCACAACCTTCCGACTAGCAGCAGCTCCTTCTCGCTCGCCCCTCGGCGATACTTCTTCCAGATGTCCATGGTGAACAGAGTGCTGCTGCTGTTGAAGATGGAGGTCAGTGAGGACATCAGGGCGGCCATCATCACTGCGATCATCAAACCGCGCAGACCTGAAACACATAAACACACAAAGGAGTTAAACCCTAAGAGGTGTGGTGTTATAGGAAACTAATCAGTGATGTGATGGAGCAGAGTTACTCTAACACCAAGTGGCTGATTATTTTCCTATAACCGCATGTCCTGCAGAGGTCTAATTCTCATACACCACAGTTATTTAACACCAGATACAATTTTTGATTTATTGCATGAATGGTACATTTAACAATTCACTCATTTATAGTTACGTTAAATCTCATGTTACGTACATAAAACAAGGTCCAGGATGGAAAATATCAACATCATAAACATACGAAAAAACTGATCTGATTACCGCTGGGCATGAGCTCGATGACCAGTTTGGGAAAAGCGATGTTGGAACAGCCGACCTCCGCGCCACACACCTTCATACATTCCTCAGGATCCACACAGCCCACTGAATCTGGGAACACACACACACACACACACACACACACACACACACACACACACACACACACACACAGGCCTCAGTTTTCAAACACATTAAATTGCTAAATTGTTTGTGGTGTTGATGCAGATCCAGTTTTTTTTAAAATACCCATATCAGGGAATAAAACTTGACAAAAGTAATGGCACCTTATAAAGAAGCGGAGGGGTCAGTAAGTACGGATAAAATTCGAGTTCCTCACGCTGCTGTGAAAAAAAGTAATGGCACCCCGTACAATCACAGAGTTAGTATACACTGTGAAAATTTGAATTGTTTATACAGCTGCAACAAAAGTAGTGGCGCCCTATAAAAAGAGGAGGGGTTAGGATGTAGTGAAAAAATCTTAGCTGTTTACACAGCTGTGGCAAAAGATATTGATTGACAGAGGAGAAAGAGGAGGGGTCAGGACATACTTACTGTATACTTATGTTTACATGGTTCCGACAAAAATAATGGCACCCTATAAGAAAGAGGTTCAGTTAATGTGTACTGATAAGATTCAAGCTGTTTATACTGCATGCGTTCTTGATATGTCCTTATAGCCACACAGCCAGGCTGTGGGAACGGAAATAATCCATTCTGGACAACTGAGGAACTGAGAAAATGTGCAGGTTCCCCCTGTGAAGGGTGTGGTTATATGCAAATTGTGTGACTTCGAAGATTATGTGTTTATCAACAAGGAAATATTTGTCAGTTTAAATCAAGAATATAGTTTTAATTTCATCATGAAAACATTTATGAACTCTTTCATTAACAGACTGATAAAGACTTTTTTAATGAGTTAAAAAATAGTGAAAATAGTGTTTATTATGAGTAAAATAGTGAGCCTGCACATTTTCACATAATTATCAGCGAGATTCACTGGTTCCATATTTATTAGATTTAGTATCTGTTTCTGATTGACGGAAACTCTTCAGGTACAGGTATAAATTACAATAAAAAACAGGTATAAACACTTGACATTTAAATCCTTGCTTTATACTGTTTATTATCAAGAATAAAGACTGAAACCCACTAGGCCAAATCCCAAATCCCGTCCGATATCTCGTCAGTGATCACTGTGTAGTGAGTGAAGCCGTGGCGTTTGTGCCCTGTGTAGGGAACGTCTGCGGGCAGGAAGGAGTGGTTCGGGATTGAGCCTCGGGGTGAGGCCGTGATTCTGGAGCAAAGATCACTAACTTGCTTGGACTTGTTGTACAAAAGTTACAAGAAACTAATGGTTTATTTAGGCTTAAGGTCATTTCTGGAATTTTTATTTTCTTAACATGCAAAAGCACAAACTGACTCAAAGCAAAATATTAATAAATGCATTACTGATCTACAGTTATTCTTTTTAAATGTCTTTACATACTTATTGGACTTCAGTTAGTTTGAACAAAAGCTTTTTTCCGTTTTTTTGTTTATTTCTTTGAAGAAAACATCATGCCAAAATAAAAAAGAAGTAAAGAAAGAAAGAAAAAAGAAAGAAAGACAGAAAGAAATGAAGAAATAAAGAAAGAATGTTACTGCTTTTCCTCTCTCTAAGAAAAAAAGAAATGAATAATTAAAGAAAGAAAGAAAAAGAAGAATGAAAAGAGAAAGAAAGATAAATAAATGTTAGTGCTACTGTATATACAGTGTGACTATAAGAAGAAAGAAAGGATTGAGTTCAGAGTTCATTAGTTTCTTGTAACTGTTCAGTGCAGTTTATTGCTTCCTCTATTATTTAGATGTTATTTAGAGGAAGTGTGTCATTATACATATATTGCTTATCTGTTTGTTTGTTTGTTTGTTTGTCTTCAGATATCGCCACAGGAAGGTGTGTGTGATTGTGTGCGTGTGAATGTCTGCGTGTGTGTGTGTGTGAGACCGAGGAGGAGGAAGTGAAAGTTGCCCCGGTTTCCTTTTTTCTCTTGACCAATAAGAACGCTGCACCGCCCCGCGTGCGCCCGCGCGTGCCAACATTCAGCGCCGCGTCATCATGTCCAGGAACAGAGCGAGACCGAGCCGGTGTGTGTGTGTGTGTGTCAGAGAGAGAGTGTGTAACGTGTGTAATAATCCTGTATCCGCCTTGTGTGTGTGTGTGTGTGTGTGTGTGAGTGAGTCAGTTGAGGAGTGAAGCGCAGGAGACACAGCGCGCGCGCGGATGAGGAACCGGAGGACTTTCTGCTTTTTGTGAAACTTCCCGGTGTGTTGAGTAAAGTCCTGGACCCGTCCTGAGCGCGGAGGCGGTGTACCGAGGAGCCGGTCACGTGACTGCGGTGCGCGGGGGAGCGCGCGGCGCCTTTGTCCTCCGCTTTTACCTGCCGGTGACTGAAAGCTGATCCGCCAGCTCGCGCATCGTCATGGGTCACACCGGAACTGGCGCGCGCACGATAATGATAATAGTAATGAAACTGGGTCTGGAGGCGCGCGCAGCCGTGTCCGAGTAACTTTGTTTTATTAATTTCTATATTTATTTATTATTCCTAGTGTTGCTCTGTGTGTCGGACATGGCTCTGTCCCAAATCCAGTGTCTAGACGACAACCACGTGAACTGGCGCGTGAGCGAGTCCAAACCGGAGTTCCTGTACAGCGAGGACCAGCGGCTCGCGCTCGAGTCGCTCATCTCCGGCGGCCGCGAGGCCTTCGACGCGTACGTGAAGGAGCGCGAGATGCGGCCCTTCCTGTCCGAGCTCGAGCTCGAGCGCCTGAGCCGCTCGGTGGTGGACTACCGGCCCGGCAGCAGCCCCGAGCACACCGACCCGGCCCCGGCGGACGGGCAGGAGCGCGCGCTCTCGCTGCAGTACTGGCCCGACCGCTCCGACGTGTCCGTGCCGGAGTTGGACCTGGGCTGGCCCGACTGCAACTCGTACCGCGGCGTCACGCGGGTCAACGTGCACACGCAGCCGCCTGTGGACGGACAGACGCACATCAAAGAGGTGGTGAGGAAGACCATCGCGCAGGCGCAGAAGGTAGCTCACCCGGCACCACGCATCCTTCCCCTCTTTAATATGAGGACATGACATACTGTATATACTCACTGTACTCACTCACTGTACTCACTGTACCCGCCTCATATCCGGACTGTTCCTTATAGAAATAACACACAGGTTTAGTCTGTACGCTGCTCAAAACCAGTCGGTCTGTGTGTCTGTGTGTCTGAAGAGCAAAACTGTCAGGACAGAATTTAATGAAACTTCCCTCTTTAGGATTTTACCTGATGTTAAACATTTCAGCGGGAAAAATATGAACTTCAAAGTTTCATTAAATTCTGTCCAGTGGGCGATTTAACTTCACTTCTAGTCATAACTTCATGGCGCAGGTTTAACTTCAGGCAAATACAGAAGGACCGACAAAAGTCTCATTAAGTTCTGTCCAGACAGTTTTGTGTGATGCTGTGACGGAATCTGTCTGGAGACACGAACAGATATAAAGACAAACAGACAGAAACGACTTCTAAAGTCCTCCAAAGTATGAAACGTAAAAGATATAATTGTGAGATTGAGTTCTGAGCAAAAAAACCTTTCTTTTATGTATATAGAGAAAAACTGAAGCGTTTCAAAGAACGTTTTTAGTGGAATTTAACAATGTATCACAGTATTAATCACTTATTAAACACACACACACACACACACACACACTCTTTACATATCCATGTGTTTCTCAGATGTTAAGTGATGTAGTGTTTATGATCAACTCTCCATTAAACCTTTACCACACACACACACACATATACACACACACCACACTAAACGCCTATAGAAAGTTATTGTTCGGACCTTGTGGTAGGGAGGCGTGGCCACATTATTAGGTATAGTAGGTTAACAACGTCTACACAGTCCATACCAATAGGAACTTGGGCTGATTTCACATTAGGCTTAACTGATTCCTATTGTTTGTATACACACAGTTAATGACCATCATTATTGAGTTGTGTAATCCACATGAGAGCTCAAATAAAACACATTGATTTTTATGCGACTACTGAACAACTATTCAAATAGTAAACCCATTAAGATAAAGTCCACACAGTTTATTAATTTATTGGAGCCACTGGAGACTTTTATTACAGAACGTTTCACCAACACGACACAACACATCAGGACACACACTTCCACACACTTCCACACACTACACTGGCGTCTCTGGAGAATAGTGCTAGAGTGTGAGCTGGGGTTTTGGTCTGAGAGCGACATGTTGATGTGTTTTGAGGGGAAGCCAAACAGCGACACAAGCAGGATTTCAGATCAAACAGTCTCATCAGAAGAGTAACACTAATCGGCGGCGTGGGAAATAGAATCGCTTCCACCGAAAAGTGATTCAAATAACACGGAAAATTTACGACACGCCATAAAACGTTTCTCAGTGACACCGCTGGGATCGTATTGACACCGTGTTTTATAGCTTAATAAAATTTGCACTTGAATTTGATAGTAGAGATGCGGCAGGAAAAAAAAACGATCCAGTTACCAGCTAATGTGATTCTTTTGTGCCTCAATTCCAAAAATCAGTTTTTTTTTTTTAAACAAACAACAACAAAGAAATTTATGCATTTGAGAAGGTTGCAGTACTTCTACGATCCTACAGGTGGTGCTCTAAACTGTTCACGCATTCCCAAGCAGGTAAAATGATCTCAAATTAAGTGATTTATGAAATTGATTATAAAACAGATTGCCAGTAGCTTTAATCATAAATTTCACCTTCGCAGGTAAACAGACAAAGAGAGAATAACGACGCTAGCTTAGACTCGACTTGTGGCTTTAATGTGAGATTTCAGTCGCATTCGTACAAGGAAGGCTTTTGACTTTCTGCCATGAAAAGACTTTGTGCTCCAACACACCGGCCTGCTCCTGCCTGTAACTAGGGACCGTTGTCCGTATGGCCTTCAGGGTATGTGGCCGTACATGGTAGCCGTGTGGTTTGGGCCTGAGCCTCGAGACGCTGGTGTGGTTGGTCTGGGGTTTCCTTTTGAATATTTCCGCACCGGAGGATAATAAAGAGGTTTGAATGCGGATGTGCTATTGAGCAAGACGTTGACTCAGATGTTCAGAGGAAGCTCGGCCGTTTGAAGACTCTCCCGGGAATATAAGCCGAGAACGTGCGTGAGAACGTGGGATCGGTAGCACTGACTGGACCACTCCCTGCCTGGCGTTCCTGCAGAAGTGCTGATTCGACGGAATCTGGGACGAAATCCCAGAAAGTAAACCCGACTTAGTCAGAATTAATCAGAGGGTTTTGTGTCCCGTGTTCTATTCAGCCGCTTGAGCTCGTCACCCCCGACACATCTGCGAGCGGTCTGACTCGGTACGCGGCGGCGTGTTGAAACATGCTGTCAGTGCTTCTTTATTAGCGCATGCAAACACGCGGGCCTCAACACACACACACACACACACACACACACACACACACACACACACACACACACACACACTGTGTCTTTTTAAAAAGAATTCAGATCCTCATTGTCAGTGTGCTGTTCATGCACACAGAGCCCTTTCATTAAAAGAAGTGTGTGTGTGTGTGTGTGTGTCTGTGCTTGTTTTTTTCATCTTGGTCCCCACTAAGGAGGGAATGTCTCACAGTTCTGACTGTTGTGGAGCCTTTAAAGGTTTTCTACAAATAATTCTTAAAAAAAAAAAATTAAATAAAAGAATGAAATGTTTGTTTTAGGTCAAGTTTGGATTAATACGTAGCGTCGCGATCATGTCAGTGCAAGGTCCTGATACAGATAACATGAAAGTATGTGTGTGTGTGGGTGTGTGTGTGTGTGTGGCTGACTGAGTGAAAGCAGGTGTGTGTTACAAGCCATGCCATTATCTTTCAGCTCCTAAAAGCTTCCAAACACAGGAATAAAAGACCAGATGATTACTTTAATGATAACTCTTGTTGACTTTGTTTAATAATGATTATTGTATTACGCTAATTTCTGAACAAACGCGACTAAGTCTCATTAAATATGTTCATAAATGTGACAATTTTTTTTACATTTACATTTAGGCATTTGGCAGACGATCTTATCCAGAGCGACTTACATTCTCATCTCATTACACATCTGAGCAGTTGAGGGTTAAGTTGAGGGTTAAGGGCCCAACAGTGGCAACTTGGTGGTTGTGGGATTTGAACCTGGGATCTTCCGAACCGTAGTCCAATGCCTTAACCACTGAGCTACACCTGGCTTTTTAGGCAGCTACATGCCACAGAAACACATAGGGGCGTTCTGTATTAGGAAAACAATCAACTTCAATCTCACGACTTAACAGTTGTCACTTTTACCAAAGCTAACAATCGCTTCTTTGTTAAAGAGCAGCAGAAAAACTCCTTTTAACACGTCAACGTGTGTGTTATGTGGTTATTAATATGAGACTTCGCTCATCTTACACGCCGGTAATCAGATACACCGCTCGTTATTGACCCCGCCCCGAGCTCCGGGCTACAGTCCCACTCCCTGCCGCTGGAGACTCCGACCGTGCCCGTGTCACCCAGCCCTACGGGCAAAGTGTCTAGCGCTCGGATCGTCTGTTTAAACGTAGCACGTCCTTACATGGTCAGTTCGTTATACCGTATGTGTGAGTCAGACTCTCAGTTCATTCATTAGCAACCCGTTATTGTTATGTGCAAAACAAGGAGCAACCAATAATATATATAAATAATAAATAAATATATATAAAATAAAACACATAGTACAAAGTGATCTTTTAAAGAAGGTTCACGTTTGTTTCAAAGTCGAGGCTTATCAGAGTTTGTTATTGTTACATACGAAAATATATATTATCAGTGTTAAATTTTGATTCCATGCTTAACCAAAAGAAACGTTTGTAAGGCAAGGTCGCGCAGGCCTCTATTTTTGGGAATGTAATACAACAGAGAACCTGTAGGAGGCAGTAGGCAGTACGCGGAGCCGGTCGTAAAATTTGTGCTTTCGTCTAAACAAACATTAAGATTAAGTATTTGCCCAAATTATGTCTCCGGGTAAGAGTACGTTCATGAACATTTCTTCTTGTTGGAAAAACCCCCGATAAAGTTCCGCACGATGCCGCTACAGGGTCAAAACCAAAATGCCGGACTCGACTGACAATAAAATGATAACCCAGTCCATTCAGCTCATGAAATGGCGAAACTTGCATGCGACCTGGGATAAGAAATGCTGCATCATCCAGTGACATCATCGTCTTCCATCACCTGAAGACGCCACTTCATGGCAGGTGTTACAAAGACGATGACGAGATGATTACTGAGGTGGAACTTTTCCTCAAGAGCCAAAAAATAAGGCTTCTTCATAGACGGTCTGCACCAGCACGTCCATCGTCTGGAGAAGTGTCTCGCCTTAGGTGGAGGACATGTAGAGAGGGACTAAGCTCACAACCGACGTTCATTTTCATTACATTCTTTTTTCTTAGTAATAATAATTTCTTAGTTTTATGATCGCCCCTTGTAGTTACTATCGCATCGTTCCAAACCATGCGTCATGAGAGCAAGAGGCCGCCTTCGCATGAGGGATCCACACAATTATTTGGAACTCGTTAATTTATTTGATTTTAACAAACAGCACCTGGAAGCCCCGCCCCTTCCACTGTCTCACCAAGTTGGGTGTCATTCTGTTCTGTCGCAGTGAAAGTGGAAATTTACAATTAATATCAACTTGTATATTCGACTTATCTAGAATCTTGTATAATGTTCACTAGTATAACGTCAGCAGAATCACCAGAAACCAGACGATGCCATATTGTCGCCATACAAACATTCATTCATTCATTCATCTTCTATACCGCTTTATCCTGTATTTAGGGTCGCGGGGGCGGAGCCTATCCCAGGAGACTCTGGGCACGAGGCAGGGTACACCCTGGACACCCAATCCATCGCAGAGCACATACACACACACTATGGTCAATTTCGGGAATGCCAATCAGCCTAATCTGCATGTCTTTGGACTGTGGGAGGAAACCGGAGTACCCGGAGGAAACCCACCAAGCACGGGGAGAACATGCAAACTCCATGCACACAGAGACGGGAATCGAGCCTGGCTGGGGAATCGAACCCGGACCCTGGAGGTGCAAGGCGACAGTGCTAACCACTACACCACCGCGCCGCCGCGATACAAACATATACTGTATAAATAGAAAAAATAATAAAATAAAGAAAAATCTAATTTGTAAAATCCCATCTGTTATGTTTACGTTTATTAACACGATGACTATAGTATAATGTAAACTGCTTTTCTGCTCCACAGCAGGCGTGACAGCAGAGCACATGTGGATTATACAGTACATGTGGAATGTGCCGCTGTGTTGTGTCATGTTTACTGCACATTACTGTGAAATCACCTAAGAAGTCACCGTCCAGCTGGTGTTTTTTACGACTGCCGCTGCGAACAAACAGCTCGCGAGTCCTCGGCTGGAAATATCATTACAGGCCTCGTTACTCTGCTCAAACCTGAAACGGTGGAAACGCTCCTTTTTCCTGTCTTTTTATAAGCCTGAGGTTATAAATCACATCTGTACAGACGCAGCGTGACTATTAAAGACCGTGTGATTCTATTGTTAAATTTTTTTGTTCAGATTTCGATTCAGTAAAAAAAAAAAAAAAAAAAAAAAGGAATAAACTTAGAAACGTTAAGATTTACAAAAGATTACGTCTTTCGCTGAGACCCGACATTAAAACACATGACGTTACATGAAGTTACACAACATTTCCGTCTGTTTTAGACACGTCGAGTAGTTTTAAACGCAGCACTTGGAATGATGGCCGTTTGACTACATTCTTGTTTATTCATTTTCTGTGTTTGTTTGTTTGTTTTTCCAGCTCATCGCTTTGGTAATGGACGCTTTCACAGACCTGGACATTTTCAAGGACCTCCTAGATGCTGGTTTTAAAAGAAAAGTGGCGGTGTACATCGTCATCGAGCAAGCGTCCGTCCAGGACTTCCTGCACATGTGCGACCGAGCGGGCATGCACGGCGGACACCTAAAGGTGAGAGCTACACACCCGTCCCACACCCATCACACACACACACACACACACACACACACACACACACCCTTTCATGTCCACACCCACACAGCTACTCACCGGTCCTCCGGAACATGCAAATTCTATTGGCACTGTGTTAACTTGGTTGTGTGTGTGTGTGTGTGTGTGTGCGTGACGGATTTTTAGGTGTGTACACAAACATTCTGGACATTCCAGTCATGCTTGTACCGTGAGAGTAACAGCAGTAAAATAAAGGCCTCTAAAATATTTAAAAGAACTTAAATGTCATTTATACCAATTAGACTTTTCACTTTCAACACTCAGGTCGTGATTTACAAGGGCGTCTTAGTCACTGCAGCTTAATCCATCATTTCCATTGGATCTAAAGGTAAAGTTTTGTGCAAAAGTATTCACCCCTTGGACCGATGGTGGTAGGACTGCGTTCAGACTTCCCCTTGGCCTTTTCTCGCTCGTCGCCTAGTGAGTACTCTAGACACCTGGGTCTGTATTGACAGTATATACAGTGCTGTATTGTTCTCAAATTATTATATTATTGCAACTTTGAGAATGACTAATGACCAGTTACCCCAGTATTCCTTGCTGAATGAACATGATGCTACCACCACCATGCGTCAGAGTAGTCTAAGGGAACTTAACCTACACAGTTTCAATACACAAAACATTCTGATTGCGCTGCCTCCATCCATCCTGCCCCCAGTCCCAGTCCCAGACCAGTTCCTGAACCGGTGTCAAGGTTGATGCCGCCACCACCATGCTTCACAGTAGCGCTGAATGCAACATAAAAAAAGCGTGATTAAACATGTTTTTTTGTTCCCATCTCCTGTCTCTCCTGTGCAGTACCTGCGGGTCCGCTGCTGCGGTGGCTCCGAGTTCCACACGCGCTCCGCCAAAAAACTGCAAGGCGCACTGAGTCAGAAGTTCATGTTCGTGGACGGAGATCGCGCCGTTTCCGGATCGTACAGGTAACTGTGTTGATGTGTGCGTTTATCAGAGCATCATTTTATGTCTGTGTTAAAATAATAGAAACCAAAGAACTCATGATGAAATGCTGCACAGAAGCGTAACGCCGTTATAATGTCTGGATTGGATTTACTTGGGCTGGGCCTCGTGGTAGATATCAGCTTACAGTAAATAATGTAGTGTCTGTTTCTCGCTTGTCAGGTATGTAGGTAGGAATCTATAGAAAAAAGCCTGCAAGCGATCACCGAGCCACGCCCGATTAACTCCATTCGAACAGTAAAGCGCCCGTGGTTGCTCTGTCGTTAATATCCTACAGGCGCAGATTTACTGCATGCATTATACTTATAGCTGTTCTGTTAGAGCGAGGTTTATTCATATACATGCTGTAATTAAGGGATCAACTGTAATCCGGGTTAGTTCTGAAGCAGGAGATTTAACAAATTGTCTGTTTTCAGTCATCAGGGGGACATTTGGGTGAGTGAAGGAATAACAGACTCGTGGGCTACTGTTACACCGCTAATGGTTTAACTCCTTTTTTTTCTTTCTAAAATAATTATCTTCATAGTCGTGTATAATGCTGTGGAACGTCACTCAGCTCAACCTCACGCTACTGAGAAAGAACTAAGGACAAACTCATGTGTCTGGAGATTGCGTTTGTTTTGTATTTTTCCTTAAAAGGTCAGAATGAACCCTGAGCTGCTGTTCTAGAAAAACATCAACACCGTCCGACCAATTCGAGTCACAGGGCTGTAAAATTAGCAGCACCTTCGCTCTTATAAAACCTAATAAACTAATGTCATGTTGTTTTCTTGTTTCTTCCAAAAGCTCTAAAGTGAACTTCCTTGTATTTGCACCATGCATATAGGATTAGTTTGATCTCACGACATGAGTTCAGGTGAGGTTGGGAAGAGTATTGTTACCCGAGTTTTAAGCGTTGCTCCGCAATGTCAGTTAAGTTTATGGACTACACAATCCCACGCCTGTGAAGATTACGCTGCCTTTTATCTTCCCGAGAATGAGCTCTTAATTGACCCAAGGCAATCCTCTGAGAAGTGCCATATGTCAAAAGTCATTATTTTTTTTTACTTAGAAATTAATGCACTTAGGGCTTTACTTGTGAGGACAAAATCTCTGCTAGTAGAGTTTATAATTATTGCAAACAGAAACAGAGTTTGTAACGCAGCAGATCTGCTTATCCTGGCTTACAGTATAACTAATAAATGTAGCAATCAATCAGAAGTCAAGAAGCAGAAACATGTTTTGGCTCTGGATGATTGTTTTTTTTTTTTGTTAGTGTTGTTGTGCTTTTCAGGACAATTGTTTTTCCAAGAAAAAAAATTTAACGAATCAATTTAAGTTGAAAAAATAGCAAATATTGCATAACTGGGCATATTTGTGACACGACAGTGAAACAAAGAACAACATTCATTTCATGTCCATTTTATGATGTAATAAGAGCTACATTTTTGGCCAAAGTTCTTTTTTGTAACTCCTCTTTTCTTTATGCCATCACCTTCTCTTAAGACATCTGATAAATGTCTTTCAGTTTCACATGGACGGCTTCTCGCTTGGACCGCAACCTCATCATGGTCCTCACCGGGCAGGCTGTGGAGACCTTTGACAAGCAGTTCCGTGAGCTTTACTTCACCTCTCGTAGCGTCAACCTCTCCAAAATCCATCTGGCTAACGTCCCTGAGCCCGAGCCACTCCCTGTCCCTGCTCCCGCCTCTCTCCCATCAGCAGCTGTTGCCCGGAAACTCATCAACCCCAAATACGCCTTGGTGGAGACAGCGAGCCGAGCCTCGTCAGATAAAGCCCCGAGTCCCAAGGATAGCTCGCAGACTCCCCTGCCTCAGCCGGTTAAACGCCATCGTGAGGCCATTGAGTTGCCACCCAAACACCCGGGGCTCATAGGGTTACCAAAGGCGGAGCTCATCCCCTACCTGCCCATATGGCCGGAACCGGACCCACCCAGTGACGTCATCGGCTTTATCAACATTCGGGACACGAGCAAGCCGCTGCAGCCGCACATGTCGACACGCTCACAGCTCTTTGAAACGTCACAGGCCATCCGTTTCAAGGACCCCTTCATCGCTCCACCAGAAGAGCCGCTGCCTGAAAAGGCGTGTCCACGTGTTAGAACTTCCCATCCCCCCAAAACAAACCTACCAGACATACGCATAGAACCGGTGGATAAACCTGACGGAAAAGTTCCTCCAAAGGTGCCAACTGCACCGGCCGATACTGTGAACCCAGGCAACTCTGTTTCACCTCCTAAACCAGCACAGCCTCTTCAGGACAAAACTCCGCCGCAGGAACGTCCTCCAGGGCCTCCTGTGCCGAAACCACGCACCCTAAAACTGGTGGTGAGTGCAGGTGATAGACCTGAAAACATGCAAGTCAGTCTGGTCAAGAGAACTGAAATGAAACCTCCTGAGACTTCCAACTCGGAGGAGTACGCGGAAGCAGCCGAGCATCCTAATGCCATGTCCGCCACTCAGGACTCGGGAAGCAAACCTGAAGACGATGACAGGGACAGTAACAGGACTCCCGAACCGGCACATTCACCTCAAGACGAGGGCTCGACGGCATCGGACGAGTACTACGAGTGTAACGACCCGGACCACAGCAGGCTCACTAACGGAGGACCGCTCGCCCCGGGACGGCACGGAGAGGACAGCTCTGTGAACATCATGGCACGTTTCTCACAGTCCATGCTGGACCTGAGGCCGGATAAAAACGCTGATCTGGACCCCACAAACAGGAACTTGCTGAATGTACAAAGCAGATACGCAGGAAAGGTAGGAGAAAGTGTGTGTGTGTGTGTGTGTGTGTGTGTTTTTACATAAAAGCATAAAGTGATTTTTATCACAAGGGATGTTATCTTTCTAGCCAGCCTCTATAAACTTGGGTGTGTCCCAAATATATGTGCTTAGCAGAGGTGTGTTTATAGGCCATGTGCCTGTATGCTAGGAAATGTACCAGGGCGTGTCAGAGTGTGTTCCGGCAGGCCCAAACAGGCTGGGAGAACTTTAATCAGTACAAAACAGACACATTTTAAACATCGGCTCAGAATTCAAGAATCGAACTGTAGGAAAAATAAATCTAACGTGAAGATAAAACCACGCTACTGTATGAATTATTGTATAGTCATGATTGTCTCTGGGGAAAATAGTTTAAATGTTTTCATGCCTTTGAGTTACGAAATCTGTGTCTAAGGTAGAGATATCGTGCTGTCTCTCATCTTTCTAGGACACTCGATGAAGGCCTGTAAAAAAAATTTATAAAATCAATAAAGAATATTGTTTAATGTCTGTTATCAAAATATTCACGAGTTATTTAAATCCGGAGAGAGGTCCGAGGAGTAAAGCTCAGGCAGGTTTAAGGTAAAAGTAAAGCTGCAGATACTCAAATAGTCACTTTTAACAAGCGCGCTGAGCAGAAACACGTGTCCAAATATCCAGAGTGTTCTGTTTGTCCAACGTGTGTCCAGTCACATGCTCTGTCCAACACATTTCCCCCGTCACTGCGAACAGGGGAAGCATGAAATCACGGGAAACATCCAAAATGATGATATTTAAACCCCTTCAGCCCTCTTTTAAAAGGAAACACACTCATGTTAAGTCATGAGCCTCGTGCTGTTCTATGGGTACAATAAAAAAAAAACATTAAGCTTTAACTCGATTAACTCTATTAGATAAGTGTTTGATTTGGTATTTTATACTTGTTATATTGATTTTTCTTTTTTTTACATTTAATGTGAATAAGCTTCCTCCACCCCAGGGCCTGTAAGGTTTTACGAGGAACGAGTTTGTACGAATTGTTGAGTTTTAAGATGAATTAAAGGAAGTAGAATTATTGCTTGTTGTGTCCATAAACACAACAATAGTTATAAATCATGGAGAGACCCGGGACAGACAGGCGTCAGGCAAAACATTCGCATGTTCCAGTTAAACAAAAAGTCTAACCAGTTAAGTAAAAAGTAGACCTTAAAGAAAGGCATCAGGGTTTTTAAATCTGAAGGAATCCGGTCCGGGAAGCCAGTGAAAGAGCTTTGACACTGAGTTATTGAGTCAATGAAATATTAAATATTAAAAACAATGCTTATTTTTGTTGGACACTTTCCATAACGGCTTTTCAGAGGACCGGTTCAGGCACGTCAGATCAAAATAATTGGTTTTAAATCACTATGATTTACAAGAAGACGTATATCAACAAATAGATAACATTTTTATCAACGTCTTAGAAATAAGATTGTAATGATTTCTAATCCTGAATCCTGAGTTAATTTTCTTTTTGGAAGGACACTAAGGTTATGCCAGACTTTACATAATCAGATAAAAAAAAGTAGAAGGAGGAAAAAAGCAAAGCTGTAATAAGATCACTGGGTTGTCATAAGAATGTAATTATACCAGTATTATAATTAGCTGCTGAGTTTGCTATTCTGCATTCTTTCTGTATATAGTCTATGTAATGTATATAATGTATATTTTATATATAGTGTATATAGTGTGTGTGATACCTGGGTAGAGCGCTCTGCTGATCATGCCAGGAAGGATGATGAAGATCATGGGTAGCATTTTCAGGTAGCTGGCGAAGATCGATGCCCCTTTAGCATGGCTCAGGTTCTTTGCCGAAAGCGATCTCTGAACGATGACCTAAAGAGTTGAAATGTTCAGCTTGAAAAAAATCTCTGTACTACAGGTTTGTCTAAAATAGTGTTAAAATGCTAATTAAAAGATTTTCGCTAAGCCATTTTCTGCTTGGCTAATCGTACCTGACGGATAAGAAAATGATGATATGATGTGCCGGCTAGATCTTGTGAGAAATTAACATTAGTGTTTAAAAAAATAATAAAAATAATTTCAAAAAAGTTTTCAGTGGGTGCATTCTCAGCTAGCTAAGTTAGACAATTAGCTATAAAGTAAAAATAAAGAAATTAAATAATTAAAACTCCTGAACTTGCGTATAAAACTTCAACAACTGACAAGTTAATAGTTTCATTTAAAGTTTAAAACTTAAAAAAAATTATCTGCATGTTAGTAAGTAAAAGCTCAATGTGTTTATACTGTACTGTATGATTGTTTATCTTGTGTTTTAGTAAATTCCCTTAAAAATAAAGGCAGGACACTGAAGATAAACAATGTGGAATGTGAACAACAGCAATTTGCTTAATCTTATGAACCAATAGAAAGCGAGTGGGCGGGACTTTGTGTGAATTGAGGGACTGATTGACATTAAACAGGAGTATCGTACGTATCCACTGCGTTTTTGTGCTATAATTGATTCTTCTTTCCACCTGCTGGGATTTTCTTGTTAGCACCATTAATACCTGAAATAACGTTTTATTAGGGTGTATTTCTTACGTCATGTAATAATTAACTTCACTTCCTTCCCTCTCCGCTCGCAGGTGTATCAGCCGTTCGAAACCGCCTCCACGCGAGAAGCCTACAGCAGAGCCAAAGTGGTGATCGCCAAACCAGGAGTGTACCACCGCCCTCCGAAAAGTAACACGCGTGTAATCGGAGGGCATCGATACTGGCAGGGCAAACTGGGCACGACACAGACTGGGCACGATCCTGGCCGCCTCAGTCGCTCCCCCTGCAGGAAGACGCCACCCGCAGGACTTAAAACCAGTCAGTCCCCAACTCAGCGTGCCTCTCACACACACTCGCCTTCACCGAGAAGAAACGAGACGCCGACGCCTTTAGGAATTAATATTTCGAAACTCTCCAGCCTGAGAAACCTCCGGGGCAGGGTACCAGCAGTTACAGGTGACAAAAACCTTGTGGCCAGACACAAGGAAGGCTAACCAGGGACTCGAATTGTTTTACTTCAGACTTGTTATGATTTTCAGTCGAATGCAAATTAGTCGTGAAGCCTGGAGGTACTTTTGGACCGGTCATGTGGTGCAGGGTAGCGGATGTCCCCAGTATCTCCTCCAATCTATTTTTGCCGTATCTCTGGATCTCGCTTTGGAAATGGTGGATTAAAGGAAACTGGTGGAACTCCTCAATAGTAGCCTATCATGTGGTGCAAGCATGAACGATTTGGCTAGTAGTGTTTAAAAATGTTATTTTTTTTTTTTTTTACAAATGTGTTCTCTAAAATGTGTCCAAGAGACGTGTGGACTCAGTCTGGATGTGGATTTACAGCCTAGCTGAGGGACATTACAGAGACTAATTTAACATCGTACTGGACGATTTGTGTCTAACACACCGTGTTATTGGGATTTGCTGTGAAATGAAATTGGTGATGGATTTGGGCTCGTGGTGGGTGAACAAGCTAAGGCATACTGTATGTTACAAACCAGTTTTTGCTTACAAACAAACAAACAAAAAAAAACAGTGTTGGAATCGTGCTCTGTCGTTTGCGCACAAACGATCTCCACGTAACCAGACCAGATTTTCTCTTTCAGAGGGGATCATCTTTGTACAATGAAATATGTGTTAATGAAACATATCAAAGCATAAGTCAAAGCATAGAGACCTTTAATGTATTTAAAGTCGAACAGTGATGCAGAAGAATAAAACAATGCCTTTTTTTGTACATATTCATTTCCTGGTTCTTCTTCCTTCTGGTTTGCTCGTCCTCACACGCAATTTCATCTGTGTTGCTGAAGGTCGTTAAAGCATTTTATTTCATATTTTTCCTAAGACAGAGACGTGCTTATTTGTTTTGGTTTGCCTGAAGGGATTTGGAGCAAGGTCAACCATTTCCCCTTGTTTTTGTTTTTTCTGTCTCTTGGAAACTTTTATTCGGAGAACTTTATTTTGTCATCAGATTTTTGTTGTACGGTTAATCGAGGTAAAGATCTCGGATCGTACGTATGTACACGCAATCTCATTTCCGAATGGCGGCGATGTACTCGCATGTATTTCACTATATAACACTCGCCGCATTGGCGTGTTCGCTTGTTTAGCTGCCAACAATCCCAGACGCTTTATCTGTCACACACGTTGGTCACACTCACGGAGTGCAACAAAACAATATTACCTCAGCGATCAGGACAGAGATTAGCGAATGATTCAGTCAGGCGGCTCGATCGCTTCTCTCATCTCACTTCCTCAGTCACTGCGCTGTTACTCATGTGACGTGTGACGAGGACGCTGACCTGAACAGACTAGTACGGCTGTATTTGGGGGAGATGGAGCCGTGCGCCGTTATTTTCATGCCGAAAGCCTCAGAATGATTTAACTTTCACAAGTGCGGTCAAACTCTCACTAGCTCTCCTGTTTACGCTCAATTTCACAACACTGTGCTCGCTCAACTCCAGCCAATCAGAAGCTGGAAGAGCGACGATTATCAGCCAATCAGAAGCCGGATGGGGGTATATTCTGACGACTTGTTCATGATTGGTTGTGTCCCCTCACTGCACGCGTTTCAGACACATGTGGTTGCGTTTATCGTGACATACGTTAGTTGATCTTCTTATTATTTTTATCACCATACAGTAAATGTCTCGCATACATGTGAGGACAGTATTAACGCATGGTGGTGTAGTGGTTAGTACGGTCGCCTTGTACCTCCAGGGTCGAGGGTTTGATTCCCGCCTGTGTGCATGGAGTTTCCTCTGGGGACTCCGGTTTCCTCGCACAGTCCAAAGACATGCAGGTTAGGCTAACTGGTGTTTCCAAATTGCCCATAGTGTATAAAGGTTGCCCAGCGGTCCAAACACGGTTGTAAAAATAGGAATAAATACAGGGGTCACCACTGGCCTCCACGCTCTAGATGGATGGATGGAAACTAACGCATGCAATAATGATGTGCTGTAGTCAGCTGAGTGTCCAGAAAGCACTATTTATGTTCCAGGATGTGCAAGTAATTCACTTTGTTGTTGGTCTTTCGGATGCTCCCGGCAAGGGGTCACCACAGCAGAACATAAGATCCGCACACAAGCTTAGCACAGGTGTTTTACACTGGATGCTCTTTCTGACACGACCCTCCCATTTAATCCAGGCTTGGGACCGGCACTGTATCCAGTGATTGGGGTTTGAGCATTGGCTGGGAATTGAACTTCTGCATGGCAGGCGAGAAACCTACCACTGAGCCACTAATGCCCAAGTCATTCTCTTTAAGGGTTATAAAGGGAATATGACTTTTTTCAAAATTTTAGCCAGAACTTTATTGCAGTTCTGTTTAGTTGTTGTTGTTGTTGAAAGGAATCGTAGCTAGCATTCATCATCAGCAAACTATGAATCTTACTCCTTTAAAAAACAGTTGTTTAGTGGTAAGCCTGGATGCTCGAGATCCTGGTGTTTTTTGATGGCTGAAGACAAACTTGCTCTACGTATGCTTCAGTTTGTGTGTGTATGTGACATTATTTCACTAACAGCTCGCTGTAACCGTAGCTGTGCTAGTTGCTACCTAATACTGTATTAGTTAGTAAACTCGACACCTTAGTCGGTGGTGATTCTATTACGTAAGCTGAGATCCTGAGCTGACATGAAGCTGAGCTGAGCAATTTGAGCATAGTTCTGTAGTAAAAGGTCAGACCGTCATCATTATCTCTGCATGTGTGCATGTTTACGAGTGTGCACGTACCTGATCAGTACACCAGTACCAGGTACCCAGGATGGTTAATCCGAGCGTCATTCCCGGCCAGGGCAGGTCGCCGTGCACTGGATCTCGGAAGAGGTGCATGGCGTCAGCCCGCGGCAGGTGGCACGTCGTGTTCGGGATTATCTTCGATGGCATGGCCTGGAGGTACACACTCTCCAATTTGCCATAACCACCAATCCTGTTGAAAGCTAGCTCGAACAAAAGAACCGTACAAAAATGCATGAAGTTACACAGCAGTTTCATGGTTCCTGGGATATCCTGGTATTCTAATTTCAACTTCTGGTACATAAGTATTCACCCCTGCAAAAATTCTTCCTTTTCTTTGTAGTGCTGCAACCTGGAACTGAAATTGGCCATACTGTATATCTAAACAAAATGAATGTGTATGTTCTCACTCCCGTTGTTGTGAACTCCCTAAATTAGTTCTTGTGCAACCGGTTCCCATTAAAAGTCACATAATTAAACTTGGTTGAACTTTGTGAAGGTATAGCACAACCTGATCTCAATATAAAGAACCCAGTGTTTGTTAGAGAACCTACAGTACCTAAACAAACAACATCATAAAGACCAAGGTTCTGGACAAAGTCCTCGAGAAAGTATTGCAGAATGGAAATGTAAAACATACAGAACAGCAGAGTCATTACCATGAGAAGGCTGTCATGTAAGACTGTACATTTTGGTCTTGTCACAAAGTTCTTTAGCCAGTTACTCTCTAAACATCATCCCCACTGTGAAGCATGGTGGTGGCAGCATTATGTTTGCGGGGAAACTTGATAAACTTGAGCAGGGACTTACGTCAACGTAAACGTTTTCCAGTCTGAATGAGATTTGAGCAGATAATTGGGGTTCAACAACTCGAAGCATACTGATAAATATACAAATATAAACCAGAAAGCCTGAGCCTGGTCTTCTTTATCCAGTCCACCAGCTCTTGAGCAATTTTCCCAAGGTCAAAACTAATATAATCCAGATGTTCAAAGCTGATTGAGATATTTGAATCTCAATTCCAATTTGCATGAAGCTGAATCTTCTGAGTTTCCTCAGCATGTTCTGGTTTCCTCCCACAGTTGAAAGATGTGTTGATTATTCAGTACATTTCCATGCACACGTAAGTGAAGCTATGGTTATAGCTCGATTAAACCATTGAACTGTTCTTGTTCAACTGTACAACCAACTCAGGGGAATTGATTTATTGTCTGATGTATACCCGACTTATATGCTCCCTTTCAGCTTGTTAGTGTTGTTACATTGTACAATAAACCATTGACAAATAAGTTAACCAGCGGCTAAAATCATGTCGAATGGGGAACCCATGGGCAAGTTTACAGCGCAGGGTGACATGATGGTGCAAGAAAGTTGAGATCTTGGAAGATCTGCTCTGTTTCACCCCACACGAGAATGCACTACTGCTGCTCTGTATTTCGTTCAACTTCCGGGTTGAAGCCCAGGCCGGGAACTGATTACGCCTGATTACGTTATACGCTCAGGAGTAGCACAACACCCAGTCCACTCAGTCAGACTAACCTGAACATGAATTAACACGTTTATTAAAATCCAGTTTAATGTAGACTAGCGCAACATCATGTAAACATACAGAGTGTTCCCAAATTGTGTTTGAATGGGTTTGACACCTACAGTATTACACCATTTAGGGTGGGTGTACTTAGCCATGTGCCCCAAGCTTTGGGCATCAAACGGGCATCTGTTGGCTCATGCACATGGAAGAGGGTGGGAAGTCGGTTACGCTGACGGGTGGTTGTTTTTTAATTCATTAATTTTTTATTTCGGTTGACTGTCTTCATGTGTCTCGGAAAAAGTGTGTGTTAGGGACAAATGCCAAATAAGGAGTGTGTTAGTTCTTGCTAACAAGTGCGTTGTCCCGGGAGCGCTGGCTGGTGGGTGGGCGATTTCCAGGTCTAAAAGTAATCCCAATTTAGTCCATTTCAACTCATTTTTATTCGAGGGACTGCAACATGTCTGCGCTAAGCTGTAAAGCAGACAGAATGTCTCAAGTTGGATCTGTCACACCTGACTCAACTTCTCAAATAGCACTAAGCATCTTAATCACTAGCATTAGGCATGTTTTCTTGGATGTGTAATAAATAACAGGGACGGGCAGAATTTCATTTTTTTTTTTAAGTGTAAGATTAATTGTCCTTAAGCGTTATGAGACATATTTGTATGGCAAATAACAACAACAAAAAAGCTTTCATAAACTGCTTAAGTGCTCCAGATAATACAGTCTGGAAAGTGAGGAGTTGACTGCGCAAGAAGAATGGGATTTGATGGACGGTTACTTGGCACGGCGTGAGAAGGGGTGATAAACCAGTGGCATCCGCTCTCCTCTCTAATCATTTTTTTCCCTCTGAAACAATCCCGCGTTTTTGTGTCGCCCGTCAGATCAGATGGCAAGCTCTGACGGGATTAATGAGTGTTTGAACACCTGATTGTATAAATGTTTGTGCACACACACACGATCAGTGTTCGTCAGAAAGTAATACAAGACGAAGAGAATAAAACATGAAACCATTCATCAATGATAAAAAGGTTTGACTGCCAAATATGATTAGTTTCCTGGAACAGCACATCTTGGAGCACTTTTACTTATTTGATACCACAAGGTGTTTGCCAAAAATTAACAATGATATATAATGAAAAAAAAATTATATAAGCAGAGTTATAGAGAGTTTTTTTTCTCTAACAAGACATTTAATCTTTATGGAAGGATTATCATGACGGAGGAGTTTATGCTTTTATCTTTTTATGCTTCTTCCTACTGTAACCTCAAGAGAGAGAAGAGACGCGAGTCTGGTATGGAAATGGTTGTTTTATAGCTAATACTCTCATCTCTTCTGGACATTCCACAATATTACAGTAAATGTAATAAACAGATCATTTAATACTTTATTTGTAATTATTATCAAATCGCTGTGGTATAAGAGGAGTAAAACACTTTATATATAAGTTCCTACGCAATCGCAAACAGTTGAAGCAGGGAAACAACTCCTGATATTAAAATGATGAAATTCCAGACCTGTGAGCGAATGAGCGGTGACATTCAAATGTGACGAGAGGTGAAGACCATGAACCCACAGAGTAACTAGGAAAATGTGACATGAAGGCAGCACCGTGACGAGGGTGACATGATGGTGCATGAACGTTGAGATCTTGGAAGATCTGCTCTGTTTCAACCCACACAAAAATGCACTTTATGCAAAAACTAAAAGTTGACTGGCGTCCAAATGCCAGCTATAAATCACAAACTAACAAACCACACCACACACTGTTCAGCATTTACATATGATTTTGAATTTTAAAAACAATCATCACAGTATCAACAATGATACGAAAATAATAGTCTAGCACACAATTTAATTTACAAAGCTGTTTGTTGGATTCATTCAGACTTCTCTGGATATTAGAAGTGTTTTATAATAAATATATATAGAAAAAAAGAGTCAGCTATGGTTTTATGGTTATGTTCAAGCTGACACAGTGTAGACCTGTGAGCAATAAAGTGCAACTTGTATACAGCGCTACTGACTATTTTCAGGGGAAAGTAGCTAATGTGCCCTTAAAAGTAACTCGAAGTCAATGGATGATGATGTCAGATCAGCGATCAGTGAATGGTCATGGAAAACATGGCTATCTGTGATTGGCGGACAGAAGCCATAGGGCAAACAATGATTGGTGATCAGGAACAACGACCATCTGTGATTTGTCGTTAAGAACTTGGAGCGATTGGTGATTGATGGTCAAGAAAAGTAGGAATCAGTGATTAGTTTTCAATAACAATGGTGACTGGTGATTGGTCGTCAAAAATGATGTTGATACATGATTGTCAGGAACAAGGGCAATCAGTGAGTTTTTAGGAATAATGGTGATTGGTGATTGACAAGAACAAAAGTGATCAGTGACTGATGTCAATAACAAGGGTGATTGGTCGTCAAAGAACATAGTCTATTGGAAACAGTGGTAGTTGGTGATTAGTCATTAGGGACTATGGTAATTGCTGACTGGTTATGGGAGCAGCTGTAATCTGGGTTTAACTGGTGATTGGTCATTAGGAACTCTGCTCTATGGTGATTGGTAGTCCAGTCTACTGGTGATTAGTCATTAAAAACAATAGTGATCAGTGGTTGGTGATTAGGAAGTGCAGTAATCAGCTTTTAGGTGCCCTGGTGATCGGTGGTTGGTCACTAGGAGGAATAGTAATGTGCGGTTATCACTCTAGCAAAACGTCAGCAACAACCCTCATGAGTCCCAAATGTCTGGAACAAACAAACTATCAACTATCTCACAGAAGAACAAAATCTTAGTAGTTTTCGGTAAATGCTGACAGGCACAGACACGCTTGGAATTTAAACCACATAAAAGGAAGTGTTGCCACTAAACCCCAGGGGCACCGCAAGTCGCTAAGATCAGAGTCAGGATTTCCTGTGACCTTGATTGACCGATATAAAAAAAAATTCCATGAAAAAAGGAGGCAAAAAAATGAGTCGATTACTATTAGACGTGTTTGTTGCACTTTTCGTCGTGGGGCAGTAAAGAGAGACGAGCCACATGTTTCCCCAAGCGTTTTGCTGAAGACAAATGAGAATAACAGTTTTGCTTAATGGTGCAAGTGAAAGCTTAATAGAGCTGGTCTTAAGTGCTTCCCTGAGCCGGGTGTGGTGCGGAGAACAGAAAGCAAAACCAGTCTTCGTCTCTTTTCAAAACCCAACAGAGGAATAAAAAAAGTTATCTAACTGCAACAAAGCATTTCTAGCTGGTCGAGTGCAGGGATCGTTTCCCTCTTGCTTTTTTAAGAACATTTATAGTGGACGCAATGCCAAGCAACTTATCAAGACTGAGGGGAAAAACATTCTTAAACCACTTGGCTTCAGGAAACGATCAGCCTGGGAAGAGTTCCGAGCTGAACACTTTCGGCTTTTTAAAAACTCTTACGTTCTTAAAAATGTGTATTTAAGGGAAGTTATTTTTCACATATGGTGAGTTCACCACAGAAGGAATGTTCATCTCCACACACACACACACACACACACACAAACACAGATGTACTGCAGACACAGACATGTGATCACACCACCATCATGTGATCTTTTCTTCTTCTGCATTTTAAAGCCTTGAGATTGCTGAAGGTGTGACGAGTACAGAAGTAAACAACGACAAGGTACCGGTACTTCCTGAACTGATTTATTCCTGTTCTACAGTACAATTAAAGAATGACACGTCATGCATTCATCTGTTTATATTATGGAATGTCAGTGAAATGAAAGTTTTAGATATAGTTTGTTATAGCGGCTATAAAAAAACCGTCCCTTCATCAAATACTGTAAAAGCTGCTGTTATAGAAAACCACAATCCCACAGCACTATGCTGTAAATATACTAATAAAGGGGCGTTCAAGTCAAAGCGAGACATTTGTGCAGAATAACAGAACACATTTCTGAGAGTAAAAACTTCCTCGGACTGCCTGTCTGATTCAGGACTAACACATCAGCCTCCCGGGAACTCCTTAAATGATCCAAACCTGTGGAAATGACTTGGATTGCAGTGGGCTCCGAGCTACCTCGGCTGGAATCAGGGACGTACATTAGATACTAATCTTAGAATTCTCTCAGAGAGCTCCTATCTTAGCCAAAAATAGTCCTAGCTGGGAGTCCTAGACTAAAAGTGATTTCGAAAACATTTTAGAGCAACTCTGAGTAAGAAAAGTACAAAATCGTTTATCTTAGTGAGGGGGTGTGGTCGACCACGTTGCTAGGGATGATGCAACAATTCAAGGACTGTGATTGGTTGATAAAAATAACCTCTGACCTCTGTAAAGCCATCGTCTCCCACATGGTGTAGTATCCAGCCAAGTCATTACATACAGTAAGTTCATGAGTTGAGAAGCTCACTGACTATTTATGCACAGACACTTATTATGATTACAATGAGTAATCAGGTAAATGAGTGTTTGGAAACTTTCCCTTTAATCATCTTTTAAGCCTGTGGTGTCAACCTGTGTGTTCATAATGCGGCCAATTGAGGCATTTGAGGATATGTAAACTTTTGCTCAGGGTTGTTTGGTGATTTCAGTTCTCATTAGGATTTTTTTTTTTTTAAAGGAGTCAAAATATTATGTAATAATGAATGACGTCATGTGACCACTTTCTTAAAATAAGAGAAAAATCTTTTGCATTATTAGTCATATTTTCCAAATTAATAGCAATATTTAACTATTTATTTCAGAGTATGAGATCTTTTGAGCACAACTGTATAAGATTCAGGCAGTATTAGAGGAAACGCCACTCTGAAACACTACGTTAATTTGTGTAAATAAAAAATTTATGCAATGTCCTTAAAAAAGTCTCCACTGTATGTCATGAGAAGCTATCAATCTCAAATAAACCTCACCGGTGACATTTAAAAGAAGGAAAAACATCTTAAATAATGATCAGGATAGAAAAGAACTTTTGCAGGATTGTTTAACATTATATTAAACATATGGTGCCAGAGAATGTCGACTAGTTAGTTAGCTAATGTGTATCCATACAAAGGTAAATTTTAGCCACATATTCATAGCTATCTAGCAAAGATTCTCCTTATGTCATCCTTTACCTTTAATCCGCTTTTCAAAGTTTTATACAGAACTTTCACACTATAAAACATTAAATAATGAGATTTGAATAGCTAATTGTAGCTCACTCAGCTAGCTAATATCTCAGACGTAGCTCAGTCAGCTAGCTAATGGTTTAGACGTAGCTCAGTCAGCTAGCTAATAGCTTAAATGTAGCTCAGTCAGCTAGCTAATATCTCAGACGTAGAGTCAGCTAGCTAATGGTTTAGACGTAGCTCACTCAGCTAGCTAATATCTCAGACGTAGAGTCAGCTAGCTAATGGTTTAGACGTAGCTCACTCAGCTAGCTAATATCTCAGACGTAGAGTCAGCTAGCTAATGGTTTAGACGTAGCTCACTCAGCTAGCTAATATCTCAGACGTAGCTCAGTCAGCTAGCTAATGGTTTAGACGTAGCTCAGTCAGCTAGCTAATAGCTTAAATGTAGCTCAGTCAGCTAGCTAATGTCTCAGACGTAGCTCAGTCAGCTAGCTAATGGTTTAGACGTAGCTCAGTCAGCTAGCTAATGGTTTAGACGTAGCTCAGTCAGCTAGCTAATGGTTTAGACGTAGCTCAGTCAGCTAGCTAATGGTTTAGACGTAGCTCAGTCAGCTAGCTAATGGTTTAGACGTAGCTCAGTCAGCTAGCTAATGGTTTAGACGTAGCTCAGTCAGCTAGCTAATGGTTTAGACGTAGCTCAGTCAGCTAGCTAATGGTTTAGACAGTCACTCAGTTTGCTAATGGCTCAGTCGTTGCTTGCTAACACTACTGGTGACTACCCCTGGTGGGTGTTAATATAAAATAACTGACCTGTTATGGTGAGGATGACTGCGCCAATGATCATGATGAAGGTCTGGAGTGTATCGGTGTAGATCACAGCAGCTAAACCACCTTATAAAAGAAATTGCGAAGAAACTGTCAAGTAGAACTGCACTGTGTATTTTAATTTTTCTGATATTACATATAACATCAGTGATTATAACTCCTTTCTGATGTGTGTGTGTGTGTGTGTGTGTGTGTGTGTGTGTGTGCTGGTTGTAATATTGCGCTGTACGATTGGGAGTTTCCAGACGTTACATATATATGAATGTGATCCGGATTACAGCTTAATCCGACGGCGGTTAAAAGAAACCTGTCACAGCCTTTAACTTGTCCTGCATTCCAGTACTATTGTTAACACATCACCTTGTTGACTCTGTCGGAAGCACATATTAACTGTGCATTAATCAGCCAGATCACAAGCGGTGGAGTGTGTATGAGGGGGAGAGAGAGCGGGAGAGAGTGTGTGATCCGTTTCCCCTGAGTCATACTACTGTATATCAGCAGGTGGTTTTTCTAGCTAAGAACCACCTAGTGGAGAACAGAAGAATATTAATCAATGATACTTCAGTTTTAATGCTCTTGTATGTAAGAGCTGACGTGTGTATCGAAGGTACTGGACCCATAGCAAAACCTCGTGTTCATGTGTGAGAAGAAAGAAACTAAAAAAACATTTTGGGAGTATTTTGGAGTAGACGTTGATAAATGTAAAGTGATGTTCCACCTGTAGCCCTATTTTTATGATTAAATGATTAAAATCATAAAAAAAATTATATTATACATTATGTTCTGGATTTAAGTCAATAAAATCAACTGAAATAAAACGAATGGCCAATTTTGAGACCATAATAATAAGCTAAAGATATACAGTTCCTTGCAAAAGTATTCATTCCCCTTGAACTTTTCCACATTTACCTGTAGATGTATTGTGTGATAGACCAACGCAAAGTGACACATAATTGTGAAGTGGAAGGAAAAAGATTTTATATATATATATATATATATATATATATATATATATATATATATATATATATTTTTTTTTTTTTTTTTTTTTTTTTTTTTTTTATTATTATTATTTTTTTTTTTTTTACAAATAAATATCTGAAAAGTGTGGCGTGCATTTGTATTCAGCCCCCCGGAGCCAATAGTTTGTACATCCGCAATTACAGCTGCAAGTCTTTTGGGGTTTGTCTTTACCAGCTTTGCACATCTAGAGAGTGAAATTTTTGCCCATTCTTATTTGCAAAATAGCTTAAGATACAGCTTCTTCTACGTAAGATTGCCCTGTATTTGTCTCCATCCATCTTCCCATCAATGCTGACCAGCTTCCCTGTACCTGCTGAAAAAAAACATCCCCACAACATGATGCTGCCACCACCATGTTTCATGGATGGTTTGTTCAGGGTGACCAGAGCACAGATGATACCAAATCCTTTACTATTGTACTCATCTGACCAATTTTGGTCTCATCTGATCTGTTGCTTGTCACAAACTGCAAACATGAATTCTTATGGGTTCCTTCTAACATTGGCTTTCCTCTTGCCACTTTTCCACAAAGTAAGTTGGTCTTGGATTTGTTGAGCGCACGACTAATAGTTGTCCTGTGGACAGATTCTCCCACCTGAGCTGTGGATCTCTGCAGCTCCTCTAGAGTTACCATGGGCCTTAATGCTTAATACTTTATCCCTGACCTGCCTGGTGTGTTCCTTGGGTTTCATGATACTGTGTTCATTAATATTCTCTAACAAACCTCTGAGGACTTCACAGAACAGCTGTATTTATACTCAATTACACACAGATGGACTCTTTTTCCTAATTAGGAGACTTCATGGTGATCACTTCCACTGGATTTTTAGTTAGGAGTATCAGAGTAAATGGGGGCTGAATACAAATGCACGCCATCTTTTCAAGTATTTATTTGTAATAAATATATATTTTTAAACATTTATCATTTTCCTTACACTTCCCAATTACTGTGTGTGCCACTTCGTGTTTGTCTATAACATAAAATCCCAATAAAATACATTTACGTTTGTTGGTGTAACGTGACAAAATGTGGAAAAGTTTTCCGAGGCACTGTGGCTCCGTCTGTAAAAGTAAACCTTAAATGCTTTCTATCTTTGTTAGACACACTCTTTATTGTTTCTATAACTTTCTCATTGTTTTGGTGTTTAATTATTTTCTTATTTACTGCCACTCCTCATTCGTCATTTGCCTGGAATGCGAACATAACCTGGAACATGCGAATGGTACTGGCTGCGTCTTTCTTTTCAGACTGAACAGCCCGGTGCTAAACAACATCTGTACTCTTTATAAACTGGTGGTAAAATATTGTAGGTAAGAAAAACAACTGTAAGTAAGTGTAGTAAGGGAAGAAAGAAATCAGGTAAATAATGCTTTTTGATAGAAGATAAATGTGAATGAAAAGAATTAAATGTCATTAAGTAAAACTATGATGGTAGTTAATTATGCATGTAAGCAGTACAGAAGCTAATGAGCTAATTAACTTCATTTATGTAATAAGTTAATAAGTACTTTCAATTAAATACTGTACATTATTAAAGTAAATTAATTGATTAAGTAAGGGGCAAAAAATCTCAATTTAGAAGTAAATATGTAAAGTAAAGTAAGAATGAAATAAAATGTATCAATTAAGTAAGTATAAAATTATTTAATTAAGTAAAAATTAAAAAGTTTTTAGGTGTGTACATAGAGTAAGTAAAGTTCATTTTCAGATGGAAGATAAAGGAAACATTCGCCCTTAACATGCAAATATGCAAACAAATCTAAAACCGTAGACAAGGGAAAAGGAAACAGGAAACAGGAAATGTCCAGGCAGTGAGGAAACAGCAGTAATTAGACAGCTCAAAGGCAAAACAGTGAAAACTCAAACAACAGCCATGAAATACCAGTGATAAGGACAGACTGGTGGGACGGACTGGTGGGACGGACTGGTGGGAGAGTCTGGTGGGAGTGTCTGGTGGGACGGACTGGTGGGAGTGTTGACTTCAGTGTGGTTTGAAGGTTCTTATATACTGTGGGTGACTGTGATTGTCGAGGTGTGTGTAATCAAATCAAATCACTTTTATTGTCACATCACGTTACTGGTACACTGGTACAGTACACATGAGTGAAATTCTTATGTGCAAGCTACACAAGCAATAGTGATGTACAATTATAAGAATAAATACATATGCATATGAATAGTACAGTATAAGAATAGTATAAAATAAAATAATATAAGTAAAAAAATATAAAAATTGTGAGTGCAAGTATACATAATATATATATATATATATATATATATATACACATCTACATATATCTATATATACATACATATATCTACATATACACATATATGCATACATGTATATACACATACACACACGTTTGTGAGAGTATGTCTACTTGTGTATAATGTATAAGAATGTCCGCAATGAATGTTGTGCAAAAAGGCAATTATGTGCGGTATGGAGTGGAAAGTGGCTTAGTGACTATAAAGTGACAGTGGAAAGTGACCGTGTAGTGTCTATGAAGACCTATTGGTCAGTGTTCAGCAGTCTGATGGCCTGATGATAGAAGCTGTCCCTCAGCCTGCTGGTTCGGGACCGGATACTGCCATACCTCCTGCCTGACGGGAGCAGTTTAAATAATCAGGAACCAGATGAGTTTGAATGTGACAGTCACTGTAGTCTGTCGCGGCCGTGTTTGTGGGTCGCAGTGTATTCTGGGTAGTGTAGTGGGAGGCTGTTTCTGGTGTTATTTACACGAGTAACAGAGAAGAAGTGAAATTGTATAAGGGGGAGGGGGTATGTAAATGAAAGTGAATTACTTTAAAGAGTTTTATTTACTTAAGTAAGTCATTAAATCAATAATTAATGCAGTGAGTAACTTTATAGGCAAGTAAGAAATAAGAAAGTAAGTAAAAAGTAGTGTTAAGAATATAAATAAGTAAGATTAACTTAAGTAAGTAATTATGCAAGTTAGTAAGTAATTAAATACATGAAGAACGTAAATAAAAAGTGGGTAATTTCGGTTTATAGATACGTAAGTAAATAATAAGTAAGTAGATAAATGAGGAAGAAGGTAAATAATAAGTAGGTAAGTAAGTAAGAAGGTAAATAAGTAAGTATATAACTGTCTATAGGTAAGTAAGTAAATAAGTACTTAAGTAAATAAATACATGAGTAATAAGTAAGTAATAAGTACATAATTAAGTAAGTATGTATGTTGGTAAATAAGTAAACAAGTAAGTAACTGTTTATAGGTAAGTAAGTAATTAGTAATAAGTAAGTAAATAAATAAGTAAATAATGAGTATATAAATAGATAAATAAATAACTAAGTAAGTACCTGTTTATAGGTAAATAAGGAAATTGGTACGTATAAGTGAGTCAGTATTTAAATAAATAAAGTAAGTCAGTAAATAAATAAGACCTAAATAAGTAATTGAATAATAATAATGTGGTAATTTAGTAAGTAATCAGTATATATAGGTATAGGTAAGTAAGCAGATAAATAAGTAAATAAATAACTGTCTATAGGTTCAGTAAGTGAGTAACTGAGTGAAACCAAGTCAGAAGTAAATGAGGTAAGATATTAATGAAATAATTAATTAATATTTCCCAGATTAGTCATGTCCAATTCCCTTTTGTCTCTTTAGCGCACTCCCTCATTAGCGACAGCTAGCAACCAGGCTAACACGCGCGTCGTCTGACGCACATGATGAGGTTTACTTATGTTTAACTAAGAATTAAACGGACAAATATCTTTATGTAAGTAAGCAGATAAGAAGTAAAGAAGGAAATTATGATAAGTAGATAAACGTCTGTACATCATTAGCTAGACGTAATAGCAGACGTAAATAATACAAAAGTAAATAAGCGGAAGCAATAAGAACAACATGCGTTCAGAAAATCTACGTAAGAATTAAACAGCAACATTTCTATGTGTGAGATACAATAAGAGAAAAAGTGATTAAGTTAAAATTTAAATAAGGAAGTGTGGGTAAAGTTTTGGCACCCCTCACCTGCAATAGTGTAGAACGCTGTGACCACAAGCATGAGGACGGTGGAGAGGTAAAGATTCCAACCCAAACACACCTGAATAAACAGAGCCCCAGAATACAGGTCTGTCTGCACACACACACACACACACACACACACACACACACACACACACACACACACACACAAAGATATAGAATCTGTACTTTTCATACTCATTGTCTGTACAATGCCAGATATGTCTAGTGTGTGTGTGTGTGTGTGTGTGTGTGTGTGTGTGTGTGTGGACACTCACTGAGATTTTGGTAAAGACGGATAACATCAGACTGAGAGCTGACAGGTACATGCGAATTCTCTCTCCGCCAAACCGGCGACCCAGATACTCGGGCATCGTAACAATCTGAGTGTGTGTGTGTGTGTGTGTATGAGAGAGAGAGAGAGAGAGAGAGAGAGAGAGAGAGAGAGAAAATAAATTCAATGTTTCAATTTGAATATATCTATATCCATTTAAATAACAAATGAAAACATTGGTGTGTGTGTGTGTGTGTGTGTGTGTGTGTGTGTGTGTGTGTGTGAGCTTCAGACATACCCCAGAGGACACATACACTGGGACAAAGACCCAGGCCAGGGCCAGCAGTACATATGTTGCCTAGAAAGAAGAGCCTGTGTGAGTGTTTTAGTAAACAAACAGATCTTTGTCGCCCCCTAGTGTCAATAATGATAATGCCACTGTATAATTTTGGTTTTGTTTTCCAGACAAAATAATCAGCAGCAAGGTAGTGCAATCCAGCAGAGTCACTGTTACCACCCATAGGTTGATTGTTTTCCAATAACAGCATGTCCAAAAGTGTTTACTTACTCTTACACCACATTTGAAAATAAAATATTTAATAGATGAAAAACAGACAGAGAGATCTGAGACTCACGTTCCATTCGAACCCAGCCACAGCAATTCCTCCTGCTGCCCCGGTGCCAGCCAAACCAATAAAAAGCCCCGATCCCTCACTACTGGCAAACAGAGACGCTCCAATCTGCACACACACACACACACACACACACACACACACACACACACACACACACACACACACACACACACACACACAAATATATCTCTATCTATCTTTCCTGATTCATCAAATAAAAATTCACTCACTCATCTTCTATCCCGCGTTATCCTGTATTCAGGGTCGCGGGGGTCTGGAGCCGATCCCAGGGGTCTTAGGGCACAAGGCAGGGTACACCCTGGGCAGAACCCGGACCCTAGAGGTGCAAGGCGACAGTGCTAACCACTACACCACACCCTAATTAAAATTCCAAGCTTGGAAATTATTTTATTTATCAATCAGATTATTATGTTTTTGGATGTATTTAGAATGTATGTACTCATTTCTAACAAAGTTCATCATATAAACAATACAATATGTTGCAAAGCAGCCTTTTTTCTGTTTTATTTATGTGTTTGTTAAAATACATTAATGTATTTGGTAAAATCAAATAAAAATACATATTTTAGTGCAAAAAAAATTGCACTAGTGATATTTATATATTTATTTTTATTTATATTTGGATTTTTCCCAGATTTTCTCCCTAATTTAGTCGCGTCCAAATCCTCCCCGTCACTAGGGGGCCCCACATTAAGCTACTACCCCTCCAGGGCCGCAGACTATCACGTGTTTCCTCCGAACCATGTGACGCCAGCCGGCCACATCTTTGAACTGCTTAGTCACGGGGCGGAGTAACACACTCGGAGGACAGCGCTATCCGCTCCTTCCGCATGCGTGAGCTCACAGACGCCCCTGATTGGCTGTAGAGCCGTGATTAATGTGTGAGCACTGAGTGTCTCCCAGGCTCGGCCAATCAGCTCCCTCTAGACCTCTCTCTAGAACCCGGGTTACAGCATCACCCGGGAATCGAACTCGCCATCTCCGGATGATGCACTTTAGCACTGCGCCACTCGGACGCCCTTATTTGGTTATATATTTATCATTTATTTAGTTAATTAGTTAGTTACTTGCTGTTTTGAAGGATTTTGAGAAATTAGCAACAAATTGTTTAATTTTACCAAAAACAATATTTAAGGTTGTTGCAAATATGTTTGATAATAAACAATAAACACAATTACCCATAAAGTAATACATTTTTAATGTATATTATTACTGTTTTTTTTTCTTTTACGAGAACAAAGTTTAAGAATGGAAGTTCCAGATTAAATTCCACAAATATTATTTCTTTTCATTTGTATTTGCTTAAAATTTATTGCCATTTTATGTTAAATATTTCTAAAAGATGGGTAAAATAATAGTTAATTAAATATTTGTTTGTTTCCTGAAGAGTAACTTTTTGCTCGAGTACAGAAATCTTAACTTTAGGAAGTTTTGATTTCGTAGCTGTTGACAAAATTTGACCAATAATTACTTTTAAAAAATGACTTCTGATCCTCACTTGTTTATTTAAATGAAGTTAACTATAAAGTTACGTAACGTGTTACTGTAGACAGAATACAGCTTGAATATTAATGAGAATGAAGTACAGCAGTAGAAGGTTTATGGAGGTTTCGGAATAAAATGATTTTGCTATGAATTTATTAATTGTTCATATTTGTAGCTGGAACTTTGTGTAGCTTTTAAAGTAAATTTTCAGTTTTTGCTTATAAATCTTTTATGTTTCAAGTTTTTAACAGTAAAGTTTCTTTAACTTTATCAAGCTTACAAGTTTTAGTGACATTTAATAGCATCTTTTGGTAAAAGTTTAGATTAAAAAGATATATATATATTATTCTGTTTTCTTTTTATGGATTTTTTTCCTTACCGGCCACCAGGCCATGTCTCTGCCAGCCAGGAAGTAGCCATTAAGTGTGTTTCTGCTTACTCTGCAAGATGACTAACACACACACACACACACACACACACACAGAGACAATTCACAAGTTTTTCAGTATTACTCATCAGCACTGAATTCAATCCAAATGAGTTGAAGTCAACAGACTCACAGTCACACCTAATTTAGATTCCACTATCAGTTTGAAATTGCCAGTAGAGTGGATGCACACACACACACACACGCACGCACACACACACACACACACACACACACAAACCAATCAGACTTTCTTACCCATATTCCGACAGCGACGTTGAGCAGAAAGTACGCTCCGATCACGATGATATCGGAAAAACTGAAGGATTGCGAGAGAGCGAAGAAGTTCGTGGTGGTGTTTGACGCCATGACCCGTCCACACACTCGACGACACACACTTGAAATGGAGGGAGAGGGCAAAAAACGGACAGGGAGAGAGGGAGGGATACGGCTGAATTGATGATTAAACGCATCAGTCTAATGAGGCGACTGTGTGCTGAGATACGAGGCCGAGAGAGAGAGAGAGGCAGAGGTGCTTTGGTTGGATTTGGGAATTTAGGTTTGGATTTGGACACACACACACACACACACACACACACACTTCAGGTGTGTTCCCCCAACACCTAATGTGGCCGGCGGAGTCGCAATAACACCTGTAGACCCTGTTAACAAGGTCAATGATTGACTCGGGGTCGCTGGTGCTTAGCCATTACACACACACAAACACACACACCATTAGCATTAATCTTACACGGGACACACACACCATCCATCCGTTCTACGCAACAGAACACTTGCAGTTACATTATGTACAATTTCGCAATAAAAGGTGATCCTCAAATATATATGTTATGGATTCAGGGATCTGCTGCACGTGACGTCACACACATCTGCCTTCCTGATTGGCTGCTTTTACACAAAGCTACAGCAGAAACAGCATCAGTTCACCTGATTATATTGTAGATTTTGATTAAAAAGTACAACATTTATAACAACACCAGACAAAATGCTGTCTTTAGGCTCTTAAACCTGACCCGAGTGTTTAGAGTAAACCTGTATTTATCCAGCGTACCAGAACCTTTACATGTTCAAACTCCAGACGTCTCCAGGATTCTTTCTAGTCTCTCTGTCTCTCTCTGTCTCTCTCTCTGTCTCTCTCTGTCTCTCTCTCTGTCTCTCTCTCTCTCTCTGTCTCTCTCTCTCTGTCTCTCAGCAGCTCATTTCAAGACCTTTTAGATGTATATTTATTCACCTGTCTTTCATACAGCAGGTGTGTTTGCAGTCAACAGTGAGGAACACAAACTAATAAGGAGCTGATATTAACCGGGGTTAACCATTGTTGCCAGGTTCCTCAGGTTCCTCCTTCTGATGTTGTCTTTTGGTTTGTTCTCACAGAGTGATTAATAATATCATATAATTATATTTGGCAATATTTTGGGACTCATTTGAATTTTCGCTTGATGGAAAAGGAAAACCCACTTCCTTTTTCTGATTGTCTGTACAGTACATGCTAACAGTGAAGCATCCTGAGACCAGTCATGTGTGGTGTTGCTTCTGAGCCAAGGAGGCTCACAATTTTACACAGCCATGAATAAACAATGGTATAAAAACATCCCCTGAGAGCAACGTCCCCCAACCATCCAAGAACAGTTTGGTGATGAACAATGCCTTTTCCAGCGTGATGGAGCTCCTCACCACAAGGTAAAAGTCATAACTAAGTGGCTCAGGGAACAAAACATGGACATTTTGGGTCCTTGTCCAGGAAACGTCCAGACCCTAATCCCATTGAGAACTTGTGGTCAACCCTCAAGATGCAGGTGGACAAACACAAGCATTACAAATTCTGACAAACTCCAAGCATTGATTATGTAAGAATGGGCTGCACCATCAGTCAGGGTGTGGTCCAGAAGTTGATTGACAGCATGCCATGGGGACCTGCAAAAAGAAGGATCAACACTGCAAATACTGACTCTTTACATAAACTTAATGTAATCATCATTAAAAGTCTTCAACACTTGTGAAATGCTGGTAATTCGACTGCACTTCAGTTTCCCAGAGTAACATCTGACACAAAGATCTAAACTGAAGCAGCAGAACTTGGTGAACTTATCCAGTTCTGTTCAGACCCTGATGCTTTTCTGATAAATGAGAGTAAACAATATAGCAGTAATCTAGTATAAGGCAATTAAAAAAATAATAATAATTTAGTACTTTTTTTCCTCAAGGTAGATGCTGCTATGTGTCACTCCACCAAAAAAACCTCAAGAAACAGATCATGGCTAAACATCTAAGAAGCCGAGTTGGGAGAGCGTTAAAATAAAGATCTATACAGTATGTCCCTGGTTGCCCTGCGATGAATAGGCACCCAGTCCAGAGTGCACACCGTCTGGTGCCCTAATTCGCCTGGGATAGACTCCAGTCACCTCCCCCCCCCCCCCCCCCCTTCCCGTGACTCTGAATGCAGGATAACTCGGTACACTCATTGAGTAAGTGAGTGAGATCCCTGGTTCAATCCCAAATAACAATATATTTTGGGCAACGGGAGTGGTGGCTCTGGCAGCTAAGACTCTAGGTTGTTGATTTAGGGATCTGAGTTCTGGGTTCAAGCGCCTCTGTCTGTGGGTTGCCACACCCCATACTACCCAGCCACTGCAAGCAATGCTGGTCCCAAGCCTGGTTAGAAATATGGGAGGGCTGTGTCAGGAAAGGCACCTGGCGTGAAGCCAAGGTCCGTATGAATTGGATGGTGCGCTGCGGCGACCCCTTGATGGGAGAAAGTTTTAATGACAAAAGAAAGTTTTAATGACATAATTATGGCAGTAGTGGCTCAAAATTAAGAGATGGACTAAGGCTGTAGGTTACTGGGTTTCTAATCGGAAGGGCCGGGGTTCGAGCCCCAGCACCACCAAGCTGCTACTGCTGAATTTTTGAACAAGGCCCTTAACCCAGGTGTGCTGACCCTGCTCTCGGACCCTAGCTTCCTAACTGGGATAGGAAAAAAGTTACATTTTCCATTGGGTTAATAAAGTACTCAAAAAAAAAAAAAAACCTTCAAAGATGATTAAAACTGTGTTTATATCTTTTCTATGGGGAGTTTTAAAAAGAATGCAGTAATGTAAAGCTCCAGTATGAGACAGAACACCACTTGTTTGAGCAAACAGATCGCCAGCAGTCTGAGGTGAAGGTGTGTAAAATACCTGAACTGAGAGCCCGGTATGACAGAGCAACCAGAGTTGATCATATTTATTCACAGTCCAGCAAATGAACATTCACTAAAGATTGATTAAAGATTGCTGTTTGTATTCTATACAAATACAAGGAAATATACATCAAAGATCAGACTGTTCGCATGTTTAATGTAGTTACTGAAAACTGACAATAAATATTATTCAAATCCTATGAAAACTTAAATTGCTTATTTTTTTTATAGACTTACAATAACTGCATGTTGTATAAAGATCTGAATCCTAACACGAACATGAAATTCGGACCTCGGCTCGACGAAACCTTTATTCACTCTTAAATCTAATCTCAGGACCCCTGAACTACAGAGGCCTCGCCTACTACTGTACCTCACCTTTAACACGATGTGACTCTTCAGTTCTCCAGCAGGGGTCGCGCTAATGTAAATACCTCCAGAGAGAGAGAGAGAGAGAGAGAGAGAGATGCAGGAGAGTGATGTAGGTTAAAGAGCTGAGCTCAGATTAGACACCTGCTCCACTTCTCCATGACACCGGTACACCCTAAAGCCTGAAGCGTCTCATTCCTTTAGTTATTTTTATTTTGTTGTATTATTATATGTTTTCTTTATAGAAGAAAAATACAGTCAGTAAAAAAAAAAAAAAAAAAGCAGGGGCAGGGGACGTGCGCGTCACGTGACTCCCGATTCATTAGCATACATTTGCAGGAGAACCCGCGCGCGCATCAGCGGTTAGTACGCCGGTGGCGCGCGCGGGCACGCGCCTATTAATATTTATATTAATCTCTCCCGGATCATGCGGTGGGGGCGGGGGGGTGATGGGGGGGACTCGGTCACACCCCCCTGCTGCAGCACCATAAATTTAAGCAATCGCACACACACACACAGATACACACACACAGACACGCGTGCGCACACACACACACACACACACAGAGACGCACGCACGCGCACACGCACGCACGGATTACAACCTCTCCGGAGTGCGTCCGTCCGCGCGCGCAGCACAACACAGCACAGCACAGCACATCTGCACATCTGGCCGGATGTTTACGTAACGCCGCCGCCGGGCCGCACAGGGAGGCGCTCAGGAACAGCCGAGGCGCAGGAGGCACGCTTAGTATTATTATTATTATTATTATTATTTATCATTATTTATTTTTTTATTCTACTTCCTTCGCACTGATGTCCCTTTAACCTGGAGGCGACCGCGACGGCCGGCTCACACACACACACACACACACACACACACAACACACACACATACACGCCTACAGGATCTTTCAGTTCCATATGTAGCACATCCTTTATGCATTTTTATTATTTTTATTCTCGTTAGAGGTGTGTGTGTGTGTGTGTGTGTGTGTGTGTGTGCTTTGCCCCTGTGATGGAGCGCGCGGCGGGAGGAGCGGCACTAACGGCGCCTTGGTGCTGACCGAGGATGCTCTGGATGTAGAGGACGCGCTCCTGTGTGTGTGTGTGTGTGTGTGTGTGTAAATAAAATATGGGGAAAGATCAGGAACTCTTGCAGGCGGTGAAGACTGAGGACCTGCTCACGGCGCAGCGGCTACTGCAGAGACCCAAACAGGGCAAATCCAGTGAGTGATCCACACACACACACACACGCCCATCCGTACAGGCCATGGTGCACGCATGTGCGTTTACAGCAGTGTTTAATTCAGTGGTCACGTGCAGCCTGGCTGTCACAGAGCATCAAGATAAAGAAGAAAAATAGAATTTGCTCTTCGACCGTTGAATTGTTTCTTGAGGTGTTGCGAAACCTGTCAATCAAAACATCAAAGAGTTAAATAAGTGTTGAATTGCCCTGAGCTGAAGAACATTCTTATCTGCTGTTGCTGGATTTAGTGTTGGATTTCTTACAGATTTCTTCAACACTGAAAATGTAATTCAACAATGTATACACTCTTTATGTGTCCAGTGTTGAATGATCTTAAACAGTGTTGCGTTTGGATGTACAGTGTTTGAGTTAGACCTGCCAGTGTTGAAGCAGCATTAAGAGTGTTGGATTTAGATGTGTATCATGGACTTAGCACCTTACAGTGTTGGGATCTTGTTGAGTCAGTGCTGAATAAAACTAGCCACTGTTTAATTTACATGTACTGTACAGTGTTGAGCTACTTCATTAGAGTGTTGTCTTCCCTCCAAATGTCTTATGGTGTTTAATTTGCTCAATTGTATTTTAAATGTATTAGCCCTTACAGTGTTAATATACTCTATAAATAGTGTTTAATTTAGACGTACCTAATTAAAATAGGCCGTAAACTTGTTGTTGAATTAGCTCCTTAGAGTGTTGCATTTTTATGGTGTTGAATCAAGCTTGTGTCGTTTTGATTTGTAAAACATCACAGAGTTAAATAAGTGTTGCATTCTGCATACAGTATTTACATGTACAGTGTCGAATTAGCATAAAAAATGCTGCGTTACAATGTACAGTGTTTGAGTTAGCTCTTACAGTGTTGAATTTACATGTGTATTATTGAATTATCACCTTAGAGTGTTGGAATCATGTTATTGAAATAGCTCATTAGTCTTCGTGCTTCTCAATTGGACAATCGTACTTTAAAATGAACTCTTACAGTATTTAATCAGTATTTACATTATTCGATTTAGATGTGTATTGTTAAATGATATACATCTTATATCTGATATATAATTGCCTTGAGCAGAAGAAAAGTCTTGCCTGCTTTGTTGGATTTAGCTTATTAGTGTTTAATTTTTTTTACAGTATTGATTTAGCCATAACAGATTTGAATGAATTTTATATGAGCTAATTCGACACTGTAAGGAATTCAACACTGTAAATGTAACTCAACAATGTATAAGGTATTTACATGTACAGTGTTGAATTAAACAATGTTTCATTTGATTTAAATGTGTAGTATTGAATTACAGTATTGAAATTTTTCCCGAGTTGAGTCAGCTCTTATAGTGGTAAAGAGTGTTAAATGTAGAGGGTGCTGAATACAGAATTGTATTTGTAGCTTGATGTGCTGCAACACCTGTCAATCAAAACATCTAAGAGGTTAAGTAAGTGTTGAATTGCCTTGAGAGGAAGAAAATACTTACCTACTGTGCTGGATTTAGCTTCTGATTGTTGAATTTCTTCCAGTATTGATTTAGTGTTATTAACTTTTATATGAGCTAATTCACCACTGCAAGTAATTCAACACTATAACTGTAATTCAACACTGTATACAATATTTATACGCACAATGTTGTTTTTGGATGTACAGTGTTTGGGTTATAGCTCTTACAGTATTGAAGCACTATTAACAGTGCTGGATTCTGATGTGTATCTTTAAATTAGCACCTTAGCATGTTGGAATTAAGGCAGCACAGTGGCTTAGTGGTTACCTTGCACCTCAAGGGTCCGGGATCGATTCCCGGTCAGGTTCGATTCCCGTGTCTGTGTGCATGTTCTCGCCGTGCTTGGTGGATTTCCTCTCAAAGACCTGCAGAGTAGGCTAATTGCTGTTCCTAAAATTGCCCAGAGTGTGTGTGTGTGTGTGTGTGTGTGTGTGTCTGTTTATGTTCTGCGATGGATCATCACCCTGTGTGGCAGTGGTCCAGGCCCTAGATGTACATTTTTGTATAATTTTACATTAAAACTTGTTCTGTAAAGTTCATATACCTTCGACATGGTTGAATTTACAGTTACATCATTGAAATCACTGAAGCCCTTTAAAATTATTTTTTTTCCAGTGTTGAAATAGCTGTAAAGGTAATTAAACAGTGCGCATCATATGTAAATGTACAGTATTATAGAGTGTTGAATAGTGTTAAACGGTGATGAGTTTAAATGTGCGGTGTTGATTTGGCGGTAAATTAGCTGAGAGTGCAAGAAATAGGTGACTGAACAAGAACTAACCAAACCATCTCCAAAAAAGGGAAAGATGAAACTTTTTTGCTCTTTCAATACTCAAGTAGTTGTTGGGTTTGTGTTTAGAAATTTGGCATAGTTCACAACAAATTTGCCACGACAACCTTTAGCAGAGAAACGGCCCCAAAGCCTAATGTGTCCACCTCCGTGCTGGACTGTAGGGACTGTGGAGTTCGTAGTGTCATAGTCAGCATTTTTCTTCCTACGAAAACAGCAAGTCGAGTTGATCACAAAGAGCTCAATTCTGGTCTCATCTGGCCACAGCAGTTTATGCCAATCTTTCTCTGTTCATTGGTGAACCTCAGACGGGTCGGTACACGTGTCTTCTTGAGGAGGAGAAGCCTTGCTGTGCTGAAGGACTTCAGTCCATGCAGGCGTATTGTGTTACCAATGGTTTGTTTGGTGACTGAGACTCCCAACTGCCTTGAGATCCTTCACAAGCTCCTCCCGTGTGGTCCTGGGCTGGTTCTCATGATTATTCTTTACTCCATGAGGTGAAATCCTGCATATAGGGCCATTAATGGTTACTTTGTATTTCTTCCGTTTGTAAATAATCTCTCCAGCAGTCGTCTCCTTCTCACCAAGCTTCTAGCTGATGGTCTTGTAGACCATTCCAGCCTTGTGCAGGTCTACTGTCTTGTTCCTGACTTGCTTTAACAGATCTTTTGTCTTGCCGATGGTGGTGAGTTATGAATGGAAGATGGAGGTTTTGTGGACGGGTGGCTTTTATACACCACATTGTTGTTAGGAGCAACTTCTTAAATTAATGTGTGTACCACAAGAGCACAGAACCAGTCTGTGAGAGGCAGAATTATTGTTGGTTGGTACAGTAGGGGATCAAATACTTATTTCCCTCTTTGAAATGCAACTTAATTCATAACATTTGTATCATGTGCTTCTTCTGGATTTTTGGTTGATATTCTGTCTCAATCCTTCACCATAAACCTGCAGTATGATAAACATTATAGACCATTCAATTTTTTGTAAGTGGGCAAACTTAGAAAATCTGTACGGCATGAAATACTTATTTCCCCCCACTGTATATATATATATTTGACCTTATATACCTTGTATTTTTTTTTGTTGAATTTATATGTATGGTGCAGAATAGTTTCTTGGAATTCCGGTTTCAGTATTATAGTGTTCAGTTAGCTTGTTAAGATGCTCATTAGCCCCGACAATGTCCGGTTAAATGTCCACAATGTTTAATTGTATCTGACTCATCTTTACCAACTTTACCACCGTTCAGGGTGTCGCGGTGGTGTAGTGGTTAGCACTGTCCGGGTCCGGGTTCGAACATCTTACAGTACTGCATTAGTTCTTTTCAGTCACACAGTATTGGCTCAGGTCTTTCAGTGTTTATTTCATTTTTACATCACTGAGTCACTTTTCCACTTTAATTTTTTCACTTTTATACCTACACCCGTGGATGAACACATGCAGCGCTGATGTCACTCAAACATCAAATGAAACACCTCTAAGGTTAAATGAACAGCTACAGTGATGATAGACATTTCCAGTGACTTTCTCAAGGGTTTAATACTTGGATTTCTTTCTCGTCTTACTTGTGTGATTGAGAAACAGAATGAATTCAACACTCTATGAACATGTTTAATACCAGTAGAAATGGAAGGGGGGTGTCACAGACTAAACACCACCAATGCCGTCACTTACAGTCGATAAGAAGTGACTGCATGGACGGTGTTTAGTCTGTGACACCCGAGTCGGTGATGATACTGTGTGTTGGTCCAGATGATACGCTAGAGATGGATGGGGCAGCAGGAAGTGGATTATGGGTAAGAAGGCACCAGATGTCCATGTAATGAAGTGTTTGAACTGTATGAGGGAGGAAAGAGAGAGAGAGAGAGAGAGAGAGCGGTGGTGGGGGTGGGGTGTGGGGGGGTGGGGGTGGGGGTGCGGTGCGGTGGGGGGGGGGTATCTTCATTTGACGTCACTACAAAATTGACTCTCATTTTTTTTTCTTTATGTAGTTATATTTATTAATACACACTGTTCACACAGATTACATAAATGAGCCCAGAAGCAAGAACATGCACACACACACACACACACACACACACACACACACACACGCACGCACTCAAGTCTATAATTGAAATACAATTACCACCTCCAGTGCCGGGTAACATCCCAGGTGGTAAAGGAAATTGCTTCCTGCCATGGAAGGAGGAGTCTCTAGAAATGGAAGCAGGACATCCTGACTGTATGTGTGTGTGTGTGTGTGTGTGTGTGTGTGTGTGTGAGTATTATGGCAGTGACAGCCCTGCTTAAAAAGCTCATCGCTGACACATGACAAATCGGTGTCACCTTGAGCATCTTAAAAGATCAGACATGATTAGTAAACAAAAGAGGACGACTGGAATTAACTGAAAATCACTTAAGCAGCAAAAGTCAGAAAAGGGATGTGTGTAATTTTCTAGTAAAGTCTGTGTGTGACTATTGATTAACGTTCATGGAAGGAGTCTCCAGGGTCAGTGCTCTGTACAGTAACCTACCAAGCTGTTTGTATTTTGTTGTTGTTGCGAGCAAACCGAAGAGGCTGAGGAGAGAGAACTATTTATAACTGTTCATAGCTGCCGTAACGTAAATACAAACAGGAAGCTGTTGCTAAAGGTCCATAACATTAAATGAAACTATGGATAGATAAAAATGCAACAAGTCATTGGCAAACTGTCACGTCATGTCAGGTTTTCATAAAGAAATTGCAGTGGTGTAAAAGGAATAAACACTTAGTTAGTGGATAGGAAATTAATCAAAGTCGGGTTGGTAATTACTGGGGTGGCATTACTGCACACTGAAATTCTTGCTTCGCATATTCCAGTGTAACTGGGGTCAGAGCGCAGGGTCAGCCATGGAACAACGCCCCTGGAGCAGATAGGGTTAACACTGGCAGCATGGTGGAGCTGGGGCTTAAACCACCAACATTCCCATGAGTAACTCAGTGCCTTAGCCATCTGAGCTACCACCGTCTCAAAAGTGATCGCCCAAACACGGGCTTGAACCCTAACTGAGCATTCTGAGAACTGAGAGTGATGAGAACGCTACTGATCATATTGACAGAAAAGGAATAGATGAACTTCTTTATGAAAATAATCTATGACAAGGTGCTGTGAAGTTATGGTTATGGTTAGCACGCTTCATTTCTCTTTGCTTTGTTGTTGATGTTATCGGTCTCAAGTGAACAGTTTTTGCTCTCTGTTTACACATTAATTCAGAAATATTGATTCCCTTTCTTATATAATGTCTGTGATGCCGTTTAACTGGCTCCTAATGGTATTTTGAATTAGTTTGACCATTAGTTCATGTTTGTGTCGCTCTTGCTTCCATGAGAGCTTAACATCCATCCCTGTGGAATCTTCCTAGTCTAATATCCTAGTATTATTGAACTAATTTAAATGCCACTCTGGACGCTTGCACGCCTTGGGTCATTTAGTTTTTTACGGCTTTTAACTCTGATTTCACGCTTTCTCCAATTACTCCATTCAAGCCAAATGAGCGAAAGCCGGTTACATTTCCGGTTGTAATTGAATCGCAACCATAATTAGTACATCTAATTATTACAACTGCTCATTCCTAATTAACGTTATTACTCCATTTTCTTTTCTGATCGTTACAGAGGATTCACTGTCGTCCATCTAGCAGAACCTATAAACAGGAACACCATTGAATAAATAATTGGAGAACCTTCACATGAATGTAGGAATTAATGCACAGTTGAATCTGGGTTCATTATTAGCAATTGTTAAGACTTTCAATCAAAACTGGTAAATGAATGTTGGATTGGACCTGCTGGACTGGAAGCTCTGCCCCTTTCCTTGACCACTCATTAGTAATCTCTTTTCTATCCAGGGGTGGAATATGTTGAGTGGGATACATGAGTTCTTGAAGTTGGTGTGTTTGAAGCAGGAAATATGGGCAAGTGTAAGAATTTGTGTGATTGTAACAAGGACCATATTATGATGGCTAGATAACTGGATCAGAGCATTTCCATCTTGTGGGATGTTCCCAGTCTGCAGTGGTCAGGACCTATGAAAAGTGCTCCAATAAAGACAACTGGTGACAAGGTCACAGGCTGTCAAAGTTCATTGATGCATGTGGGAAACGCAGAGCGACTATAGCTCAAACTTCTAAAAATGTTTATGATGGCTCTGATAGAAAGGAGTCAGAACACACAGCCCAGGGCAGTTTGTTGGAATGGAACTGTGTAGCGGCAGATGGGTCAGAGTGCCCATGCCAAGGTTTCCACACCAAAATCTTCTACAATGGAGACAGGAGCATCAGAACTGGTCCCCAGAGCAATGGAAGAAGTTAGCCTGGTCTGATGAATCATGTTTTCTTTTACTTCATGTGGATAGTCGTGTGAGTGTGTGTCTGTTTTGGGGAACAGGTGGCACCAGAATGTACTATGGGAAGAAGGCAAGCTTGTAGTGTGATGCACTGGGCAACGTTCTGCTGGGAAACCTTGGGTTCTGCCATTCATGTGGATGTTACTTTGAACGTACAACCTAAACCTCGCTGCTGAACAAGTTACAGCCTTACATGGAAATGTATGTTCCCTGATGGCAGTAGCCTCTAATGCTCCATGCGCTGTCACACTGCAAAAAAATGGTTTGAGGAACACAACAAAAAGTTGGAGGTGTTGACTCGGCCTCCAAATTCTCCAGATCCCGATCCAATTGAGCATCTGTGGGATGTGCTGGAGAAACAAGACTGATTCATGAAGGCTCTACCTCAGGACTTCTAAACTAAACTTACAGGACTTAAAGGATCTACTACTGGCGGTTTGATGCCAGATACCACACACACACCTTCAGAGTTCTACTGGAGTCCAGGCCTCAACGGGTCACAGCGGTTTTGGTAGAACAAGGAAAACTAGGTAATTTTACGTACAGTAGATGGTTTTAACAGCATGATTGATCGGTGTATAGCGGTTGAGCTGGAATGAAGAATTTGAGTCGTGACAGCAGAAACGTCTGGTCTCTGTTTCTGTCCAGCTGGTTTGCTTGTAACTAAAGCTAAACATTTTAATCTTCTGCAACTTTAAATATTGTAGCGTTTCCCCGGTGACGTGCCTCTTTTATTCCATTTTGAGAGCTCTGAGGAGAAAAAGAAGAGGTTTTTTCCCAGGACAGGCTTTTACTGTTCTTAATGCGAATTTCCCCTCATCAGCATGTATCCGTTTGTCCGAGTGCATCCTCTCAGGGCCTGTGCACAGTGTCTATTTGTGTGTGTGTGTGTGTGTGTGTGTGTGTGTGTGTGTGTGTTTGTGCTTAGTGTACAGAGTGAGCTGGACATTCCGGAGCAAGGTGAAAAAAATATATGTCAGAACACATCAACTCGACAAGCCATGAAACATCAATGCACCCGAGAGAGATAGAGAAACAGCACCCGGTTTACTGAGGGGAAATTAGCCGGAAGCAGAATAGATTTGTTTTTTACTAAATAATGATAATAATAATAAAGAATTTGGATTTTATATCAGCTATATCTAACAATTATTAATACAATTATAAATACAAATCTTTTTTTATTTTATAAGATAAGAAAATAGCATTTTATCATTTTAATAACATTTTAATTTAAATATGCTTTACCAGTCAATTTCAAATGATATGAACAAAGACTTGACTTCAGACATTTGGACTAAACAAGCGACAAATTAGTAACACAGGAGTAGATTTTATCAGACCTGACCGAAACTTTTGGGAAAAGTCTGATATTAACGATAATACCAATAAAAAAAGAATAAATGCAATAAAAAAGGCTGCAAAATGACACGAACAGCCTAGAAACCATACGAATGTTCTGATCTTTACTAATTTGTAGTTTGTAGGCATGTGCAAGACAGTGTTGACCTTACAGTGAGTGCTAACCATGCTAAATGTTTTCATTACAGTTGGCTAGCAAAACATGCTAAATGTGTTCATTACAGTTAGCTAGCAAAACATGCTAAATGTGTTCATTACAGTTGGCTAGCAAAACATGCTAAATGTGTTCATTACAGTTAGCTAGCAAAACATGCTAAATGTGTTCATTACAGTTAGCTAGCAAAACATGCTAAATGTGTTCATTATAGTCAGTAGGGGTGCAAATGGCAGTATTTCGGCATTGTTTTGGCCCGAAATTTAAAAACACAAGTCGAAAATGAATCCTCACACAGCACAGGTTAGGTTTTACTCACACTGGAGCTGTTATCATGCAACATTTCCGCATTGCCCAAGCAGCAACGGTGTTGGAACAAGTGCAGCCGCACAACAACTAGAGACTTTTCTAGCTGAACTACACATTGCCAGAAGCGACAATCGCCTTGATTACTGGCGCTTGAACAAAGACCACTTTCTATTGCTTGCACGGGTTGTACACAGGTATTTATCTGCCCCAAGCACCAGCACAGACAGTGGGAGACAATTCAGTGCAGCATCACATGTTCTATATATACTGTATACACTACCGTTCAAAAGTTTTAGAACACTTGCAAATCACTTTGTTTTTGTTTAGTGATTTATTTTCTACATTCTACAGCAATACTGTGGATTTCAAAACTATAAAATAACACATGTGGAATTAGGTAATTACGTAACAACAAGAAAAACAGCAGTTAGTTGTTATTGTAAGACACAGAGGTCGGCCTTTCTGTAATAGTTCCTGCAAGAACAGTATTGTGTCAAGTACATTTGCAAAATCCGTCCAGCACCATAATGAAACTGTCTCTCATGAAGGTCGTCCCAGGAGGACGAGACCAAAACCTACCTCTGCTGCAGACCAGAAGTTCATTTAGAGTTATCAGCCTGAAAAATGACCAATTAACAGCAGCTCAGATTAGAGGCGTTATGAAGTCTTTACAGAGCAGAAGTAGCAGAAACATCTCAATATCAACTGTTCAAAGGAGATTCATGCAGTTTTTGGACGCCTTCAGCTTTACAATGTAGAAAGAAATAAAAATCAGGAACCATCATGGAGTTAGAAAGTGTCCTAAAACTTTTGAACGGTAGTGTATTTGTATATATTCTTATACTGTATATATAAATTACAGTAATTGTATGTGTATATAGAGTAAGTGTGTTTTAAAATGTAGTTTTTAAAAGAAGCCATTTTCGATTTTATTTTTGGTTTTCAGCCAAGTGCATCCTAAATTTTCGGTTTTGATTTTGGCCCAGAATTTCCATTTCGGATCATCGCTAATAGTTAGCTAGCTAAACAAGCTTAATCTGTTCATTACAGTGAGCTAGCTTAACATGCTTAATGCGTTCATTACAGTTAGCTAGCTAAACATGCTAAACCTGTTTGTTATAGTTAGCTAGCAAAACATGCTAAATGTGTTCCGTACAATTAGCCAAGTAAACATGACAAACTTGTTCATTGCAGCTAGCTAAAACAAGCTAAGTATGTTCATTACATTTAGCTAAGTAATCATTCTAAAGTCGTTTGTTATAGTTAGCTAGCTAAACATGCTAAATGTGTTTGTAATAGTTATCTAGCTAACCATGCAAAACGTGTTCATTACAGTTCACTAGCTAAACATGCTAAATGTGTTCCTTATAGACAGCTCCGAACGTGACCCATGATGCTTAGCGTTATCTAGCTAGTTTCATATCGTAGGTTAGTTAAAACAATATCAAATAATAATTAAAACTAACTAGCGTGCTACCTGTGTTAAATTTTTATGTAGCAAGCTTTAATAACGTAATAGTTAAACTGTTTATAATAATATTATCTTTGAGACGATTTCGTTTAGTTTAAGGTTAAATACCTCCGTGTTGTCGCCGCCTCATTAATTAAGGCAGCAACGTGTGTTTACAACATTATTAACAGGTTTCAGCCAGTCTCGACCGGGGGTGCTCATACATGTTCCTCACACGTGTGTGCTGAAGTGTGTGACATTGACGTGTGTGATGTAACTGTGTGAGAGATACGAGCAGAGGATGTGGCTCAGCGCATCTACATTGTCACACACGCGACATAAAATCGACACGTGCGTCACATATGAGGTCAGACAAGCAAAAAAAGTGATTGTTGTGCTACTCTCTCTCTCTCTCTCTCACACACACACACACACACACACACACACACACACACACACACACACACACACACACACACACACACACGACTCTCTCATGCTATCCCCCGAGGCTATTGCTATTCTATCTAGACCCTCATTAAATGGGAGCGATAGATAAATAGAGACAAAGTTAAAATAATTATGATTAAAATATAAGATGTAAACAGAAGTATGATAAAGATTTCAATAATTATTAAAAAGTAAAATGTTGAATTATGTCACATCTGTTTATATCACAATTGTTTGTTTATTTGATTGTTTGTTTGAAATCTGTACCAGCTGAAACAAACAGAAATCTGACAATCATGCAAGTTTAATCTACGCTCTAAAACAATGACTTTCTGTATTTTTTTTTTTTTTTGGATTTTATGTTGTAACATATACAGTATTTTATTTAATGAATCTGACTTTTTGAAGTAAAAAAAAAGGAACATACTTATAAGCAAGCAATATACAAATAAAACAGATAAATAAATGAAATTAAAATAGAAGAAGAGATGTAGATACAGTAGATAGACAGATAATAAACACAATAACAAATGTAAAATAGAAATAAAGAGAAATGAAAGAGATAAGAAAATAAAAGAGGAAACAACAAAGCATAAGAAATTTGAAAAAGAAAGGTGAAAGGAAGAATAAAACAAATTAAATAAGACTAATGGAAAATAAAAACAACAAAAACTAAAATGTATCATCTGATATTCGAAAAATTAAAATGGCTGTAAAAATTAAGAAGGAAAAAAAGCCACGAAGGAAAGAAAGAAGAAGAAATAAAACGAAAGGAAGAATCTAATGAACTAAAAAAAGATCAAATAAAAAAGCAAAAAAATATATAAAGAACAACAAAGGAATGATGGAAATATATGAAAAATGGAAAAAAAATTATAAAAATAATCCATAAATAAATGTGGGGAAAATATGGAAAATTATTGAAAGGTAATAAGGAAAGAAGTCAAGAACAGAAATAACAAAAAATAAAATAAAAGACCTGTATTGGAGCAGGAGAGGAGTGAGGAACGTGTAAAGATGAATAAGAGAACAAGACGTCCACGTCCAGAGTGTGTTCACCTCACACACCTCAGGTTATTACACTTCTAAAGGAAAGAGCTGACGAGAGAGAGATGTGTGTGTGTGTGTGTGTGTGTGTGTGTGTAAGGGGGAGATTACAGCGCGTGTCCCAGATTGTTCCACAGAAGAGAGATTAAACGTCTCTTTAGATAAAAACAGAAGCAGGACACTCTGAGTGCTGAGTTCTGGATTCTGATTGGTCGGGAGGAACAGCAGCGCATTTGTGTATCATCGCACTTGGTAAAATACCTTAGTGTTTCCATAGTAACGGACCATTGTCTACGACTGAAGAGATGTTTATTTCCAATTTAAGGAAGGAGTCTCCAGTGTCAGCGCTTTGTTTACGGTAACAGCGAGGGAGCGACCGGCCTCCCCGTCACTGTTGCTATGGAAACGACAACACTGTTATACTGTAGGAAGTCGATTATCCTCCGATGGGAATCTTGAACGGAGCTCATCATCTTCATCTTCATCATTGTGATGAAGGTCAAGGTTTCCATGGAAACTACCTCCTGAGATTGTGTAGTGATTAGAGATTTGAATAATTTATCACGTCCGACTGTTTTCTAAACACCACACGCTGAGTGTGCATGTGTTCTCGTGTGTGTGTGTGTGTGTGTGTGTGTGTGTGTGTGTATAAACATTTCTTTCTATATCATACAACTGGCTCCGCCATCAGGTGTTTAAAGCTACCTTGTGTGTGTGTGTGTGTGTGTGTGTGTGTGTGTGTGTGAAGCATCAATCATTTTGCAGCTTACTCTACAGTATGTGTAGGAGTACAACTGATGCAAAATATCTTTTAATGAGAATATTTTGCTTGTTTTTTGGGCCGATTAAAAAAAAACACCTCATAATTAACTAACGAGTGTTAATTAGTTTAAAATTAATGAATCTAAAATCACAGAGTGTGAGAAAGATTCACTCATTTATACACACGGACATGTATATGTTAAATGTAATGAAAGCATTATAAGCATGCACACACACACACACACACACACACACACACACACACACACACACACACACACATGCACACACACACACACACATGTACACACACACATGTACACACACATGCCCTCCCTCTCGTTTCCAGTCTCACACTCCCTCTGAGAAAGCTGCCATCTGGACCACTGTCATTTTACACACACACACACACACACACACACACACACACACACACACACACTGCAAATCTGTCATGCTGTGCTCACATCTGGAGTCTAGAACGATTGGTAACGGAACCTGATTCTTAGATACAAAATGCATTTCTGTTATGGATCATCAGGTTTTTTTTACTCCAGCAGAACCGTTACGTGTGTGTGTGTGTGTGTGTGTGTGTGTGTGTGTGTGTGTGTGTGTGTGTGTGGCTAATAGCTACAGTATCAGCGGTACATGTTCTACACATCTGTAATTACTAGTGATCTCGACCTGCGGCTTCAGGATCCCCCACGGTGACATTTCATCAACACTTTTCCAAACGCTAGCGTTTTTATTTCCAATACGCAAAACACAATGGAACAGCTAATGAGTAATAAAGAGGGAAATTCTGTTGAAGCTATGAGAGCTTTATTGCGTCCTGTTTTTATTGTTCGTTCCCAGGACTAAAATTGTAGCGCGATAATAAATAGACAATTAGACGAAGAACATCTGTGTGTTTGTAAGATTCTGATTGCATTTTTTTATTGATTTATGTGTATAAATGATGTTTATGTATAACATACTGTAGTCTTGCCACATTATAGTTATTGTTAAAATAAACTTTGTAGTAGCGACGTACAGTAATATTGCAGTTCTAGTCAGATTGTTAATACGTCAGTTAATTATTACCTGGAGAAAGTTCCTCGTGTTCAGAATCGTGTTACGTTCCACAGTTAGATTGGGACAATTTTGTTTTGTAAATTTACATTTTTTATAAATGTTTCTGCTAGTTGTTAGTGTTCAAATAGCACTTGATCCAGCACACCATACAATTCTTAAGTTTTTATTCGTTAACTGATTGTTTATGGTGACTGAGATACTTGCAAAATCATAATTGTTTGTATTTTATGACCGTTTTATTTACCTGTTTGATTTGTTGGATTAAAAGAAGAATAAATTTTTTTGCGTATATTTGGCACATACTTTTATAAAGAAAATGTGTAGGAGAATAAGCCAACCGCGCTACAACTCATACCAGGGGTCGGTTCTTCGTACGTCGCTAACTCAGTTAGCTGGATTTGATTGTTGTGGATTTGTCCTGATCTTGGATTGTTTCGTTCTTCGATGCTCATCTCACATTTGTTGTCATAGCAACATGTCCGTAAGCTTGAACCTGCTCGGTAGCAGCTTTATTTCATGTAAACAGGATTTAGGCTCCTGCCGGGTTATGATTGGTTGAAATGGCGATGTCACATCTAATTGGTTAAAGAGCTCGACTGACGCGGACTGACCCACGTGGGGAAAGAAAATTATCTTGCACATATAAATATATATATATAATCGCTATCAGATATTATATTAGAACATAAATTCATAGGTTTATTATTATGAAATATGATCTTACTATTATAATAAACTCTAGGCACGAGACAGCCGTCAAGACCATTAATACAAATTCTTGTATACTGTTTATTTTGTAACACATTTATTTTTCAGGGCTTGGTCATGAATGTGCAAATAAATATTTATATATAATAATTTTCATATTGCTTATTTTATTTTATTGTCTCATGTAATTTGTAAACCATATGCGCAAGGAATGCGCATATAATGTTCTAATATAATATTTGATAGTGATTATGTGTGTGTGTGTGTGGGGGGGGGGGATCCATGGCAGGGGGGCATTTCAGCGCATAACTGATCAGTGTTTCTACTGTCGATGCATATCGCCTTTTAAACCAACACACGAACGCACAATAATCCTAGACAACTCAATCCGGCCAAACTAATCATCAACAACAGGTGGCCCCGAAGAACCAACTTAGCCTTAAGTTGGCCATCTTAGATGTGTCAATTCATCCCGGATGTGTTAAGCGACGTACGAAGAACCGCCCCCTGGTTTATAATTAGCTATAATAATATTGTAATATAATAGAAACAAATTTTTTGTAACAAATTCTTTTGTTTCTCTTCATTCAGAGCTCCTGGGTTCTGCTAAACGGATCAACGTCAATTTCCAGGACACAGATGGGTAAGCATTGTTTTTTTTTTTTTTTGTAAGTTGGGTGTTTACAAGTTTGTTTACAGTTAAAGAACAAACAGTGTAACATATTGATTTATTGATTTGGGTTGGAACACGTCTCTAAAGCAGCGCTTCAATGCTCCTTTGCATCTCTTCATCAAAACATTCACCAGAAAGTCCTTAGAACTTGCACAGAGGGGGCGGAGTCACCCAGGAACAGACACCACGCCCATCAGTCTTTGAATGAATGTTTTGTTACAGTGTTACAGTATAAAAAAAATGAATGGAATCAAAATACGGCAGCTGTGATGCTATTCCTTTAATTTATGACACATTATTAACTATGATGCTACAATGTTGAGTTTATTCATGACATCCTTTAGATTATCCTAAAAGATTATTAATATTAACTATCATACTTTATTAAAGTTTTTCAAAAGTAAAATTTTTTTAATTCTAAAAAATAAGTTTTTATTTATTGTTACCATAAGCTGATGTCTAAAATCTGCATGAAATCGCTTTTCATCTTAGAAAAATAAATCATGCAAATAAGGATATTTAAATACTCTTATACAAAGTTTAAATGTTATATCTACACACTAACGTCAAGGGTTAAATAAATAGTCTTTGGCAGCATCGCACTTGAGTTATATTTATTTATTTTTTCTGTTGCAAAGACATTTAAATAAATGAAAGATAATAATTTGTGATCTGAACAGACCTGCGTGTCCAAGCTTGTAGCCGAACTCATCAGCAGCAGCCTGTATTAAATAAAAAGTGTGAGATAATGAAGTGGGCAACACATGTTCATGTTGAATGCTGATGTGAAAATTACATTTCCTCCTTGAGAATTGGACGTGCTCAGTAAACGCTTAGTGCACTCTCGCTTTCATTATAATACTAAATGTGAACAATTTTGTCAGGAATGAAGAGGTACGATGCAAGAGCAGACCGTCCTACATTTACCCAAACCAGAACAACAGAGCTGGAACTATGCAGAAAAACAACATACAGCATTAGCAGGCACGTATAGATAAACACGAAACTAAACAGAGACTCAGCATTTCCAAATAAATCTCAGTGTAACAACTGACCACAATAAACCATGAAAAATATATATATATAAATTATCAAAATATCAAAAAACACAAGAGTTTAAAGAAAGAGACAAAATGATCAATAGTCAGGAAACAGGATGTGAACAAACGTGACAAATAGAATTCTGGAAATCAGTCTTAAAGTCCTAGAGTGATATCTGGACATTACAAGATGAGCAGCCTGTCCACCATCCAGTGTCGGTTCCTCTGACTCGGAGGCTGTGATAATGTGGAGTTCAGCAAGAGGCTTTGTGGCTGGAGCATGTGGTAAGGGCCAGAATGGAACTAGTCGTGGGAGCCAGATGAATATTGGTGAGGGGCTGTGAACTTGACACTGGGTTGGACTTGTAGGTGATGGTTTGCCACTTGATTTGATGCTTGGAATTGGTCTTAACACCAGACTGGGACTTGGAACAGGAGAGACCACCTTTGGCAAGAGTTTGAGTGGAGCTTGGGGTGGAAAGGCTCTAGTGAAGGTTTGACTGGGTCAGGGAGTCTTCAAAGCCACCTAGTGGGATGAGCATTTAAAAAAAATATTTACAGCATTTGGCAGATTCCCTTATCCAAAGCAATTTATACTTTATCTCATTGTACATCTGAGCAGTCGGGGAGGTCAAGCCTTGCTCGATGCCCTAACAGTAGCAACTTGGTGGTGCTAGAGTTTTAACCTGTGACCTTCCAATCAGTAGTCCAATGCCTTAACCACTAATTTACCCCAGCCCTTAAGCATTTCATACTTAAACCCACTGAGTGGTGCGGGCACAACATTCATTAAACCAGGAGTAAAGGAAAAGCCTTTGTGACCTTTTTAAAACAAGGGGGCCATGGAACTGGAGCCATAAGGCAGAGCAAGCAAACCAGGAGGTAGAGCAAACCAGGAGGTAGAGCAAACCAGGAGGTAGAGCAAACCAGGAGGTAGAACAAACCAAGAGGTAGAGCAAACCAGGACGTAGAGCAAACCATGAGGTAGAGCAAACCAGGACGTAGAACAAACCAAGAGGTAGAGCAAACCAGGAGGTAGAGCAAACCAGGAGGTAGAACAAACCAGGAGGTAGAGCAAACCAGAGGGTAGAGCAAACCAGGAGGTAGAGCAAACCAGGAGGTAGAACAAACCAGGAGGTAGAGCAAACCAGAGGGTAGAGCAAACCAGGAGGTAGAGCAAACCAGAGGGTAGAGCAAACCAGGAGGTAGAGCAAACCAGGAGGTAGAGCAAACCAGGAGGTAGAACAAACCAGGAGATAGAGCAAACCAGGAGGTAGAGCAAACCAGGAGGTAGAGCAAACCAGGAGGTAGAACAAACCAGGAGGTAGAGCAAACCAGGAGGTAGAGCAAACCAGAGGGTAGAGCAAACCAGAGGGTAGAGCAAACCAGGAGGTAGAGCAAACCAGGAGGTAGAGCAAACCAGGAGGTAGAACAAACCAGGAGGTAGAACAAACCAGGAGGTAGAACAAACCAGGAGGTAGAGCAAGCATGATGTCTTTAATGTTAGAGACATTTCAGGTCTTGGTTGGGAACATGCATAACATTGTTCAGACAAAGCAGGGCATGACTTCTAAGAGGCATGGGAGACCACCTCACTGATCTCTGCAGAGTGCTGGGTTGTGGAGGTCGGCAGGTTGTTCTAAGCAGGGAGCAAGGCTTAAAACAAAGCTCTAAAGACCCTGGAATTCTGTTGTGCCTGCTGACCCCCCATCTGACACAATGGGAATAGACCTCATTTAGTTTTAAGAATAATGTATTAAGATACGTTAAAAGAAGAAGAATTTCTTTCTTTCTTTCTGGCTGAGCCTGACAGACAACCACACACACGCAAGATCTCTGTTTATTATCAGCAGAGAGAGCATATTTAGTTCATTATATTTATTTCGTTTTAGGCCAGGAGCCCGGTGTCACGTACATCGGGTACATCAAAAAAACCAGACATTAACATGTAAGTTATAGAGAGACCTGGAGACAGACAGATGATAGGAAATGCATTTTCACATTCCGGTTAAACAAAAGGGTTCCAGCAGACATGAGCTGTTTGGATGTACGTATTCTCGTCTGGATACGAGCTATAGGAAGTGATACCACATTGAGGGGGTTGTTTTATGGGCATGGAGGCATGGGAATCTTCTCATCATATTCTAAAACCTCACATCCTCCCACTCCCCAAAAGCTTCCTAGGGAGGCACGTAGCTATAACTGGCAGCCCATCCTTTAAGAGTCTGACAAACTCTGATATTTTTCCCAGTGCTGCTCATCCAGCAGGTCCCCCAGGTATAGCACGCACTGCAGTGGGAATCTGTCAGAGCAGACTGGATGCCATCGTATGGGGCTGATACATTACCAACACTATTTCTTAGGGGAAACAAGTGGCAGTAAACCACACCATTAACTTCCCAGTGTGGCACTCTTTCTCTCTGTCTGCATTTACAGTGGAGCATTTGGGAGACGCCCTTATCCAGAACAACTTACATTTTTCATCTAAACTTTTTACATCTGAGCAATCGGGGTTAAGGGCCTTGCGCAAGGGGCCAACACTGGCAACTTGGTGATGCTGAGGGTCGAACCTGGTATTTCCGGTCAGTGGTCCAATGCTTTAACCACTAAGCTACCCTGACTCCGCCCCTACTGCTGCTTCTTTGAGGTGGTCTGGTGTTTTCGGGAAATATAGAGAAGCTGATGAGGGAACGACTGTTTATAGCTACAGTAACAATCACTTTCCTTACATAATAAACGGCTTATCGGATAACGAATGGATGAAGGATGCACTGTGTGTGTGTGTGTGTGTGTGTGTGTTTACAAGGGAAGTGGGTCAGAGTCTGGTTCTGAGAGGCGAACAAACAAACCAACAAACAAACAAAGCTCCATGTGTGTGAATAAAAAATGCGAAACTGCATTGATTAAAGAATGGGTGCATTTATATGTGTGTGTGTGTGTGTGTGTGTGTGTGTGGGATGCAGGTTCTCAGCCCTTCATCATGCTGCTTTGAATGGTAACATGGAGCTGATAGCTCTGCTGCTGGAGTCACAAGCCGTCGTTGACATCAAAGATCACAAAGGTGGAAGTAATATACACACACACACACACACACACACACACACACACACACACACACATGGAAGGCTGTCTATTCGTTGTTCACTCCCACTCCTGCTCTATATCGTCAGGGATGCGACCGCTTCACTACGCCGCCTGGCAGGGAAAATGCGAGCCAATGAAAATGCTCCTAAAGGCGGGATCATCAGTCAACAGCCAATCAGACGAGGGACAGATTCCACTGCACCTCTCGTCACAACACGGCCATTATGATGGAGTGAGTGCAGTATCCGTAAAATACTTTTTTCACAGCACTGTATGTACTGTATGCTGTTATATCCTGTATATAACAATGCTATTAAAAAAGAACACATTTATATCCACAAGGTTTTTTGCGTAACTTGAATGTGAACAGAAGAAACTTTTCTGTAGTTTCTGTAAATATGAATATAAACTTCATCTGAGAGAGTTATTATTTGCAGTAACGGGGCGTGCTGTATGAAGTGCTGTTTAATAAGCTGCTCAATAACGTGTGTGTGTGTGTGTGTGTGTGTGTGTGTGTGTGTGTGTGTGTGTGTGTTTTAAACAAACCTGATATGCCACGCAATGCTTTGCTGATATATTAGATTCCTATTAGATTCATTCATTATTCAACATCTTAGGATTTATATACAGTATATAAGGGGCGTTCAAGTCAAAACGGGACTGGTGATAAAATGCCTGAAGAGGTATAAAAGTGATAAAAGACTTCAAGCACAGTATGATGATGAGACTCAAACATTTAGAACATTTAAAAACAAAACATTTAAACAGTGCAAACGTTTTAAAGAAGGCCGTCCTTCTGTTAATGTCGACCTCGGCCGTGGTGGCTCGAGGCTCACTGCAGTCGCTCCAGTAAACATTCACTGAGTGGAACGTCTGATCCTTAAAAAATTACGTCACTGACATGCGGAAGAGGTGCACCTGTCTGTGGGAGCAGTACACACCATGATCCACCAACACCGTGTGCACGTTACAGGAACTCGACCATGACCTCGCTCTATGTTTGAGCTGTTAAAGGAGTTCCTGGGTGTGTCAGAAAGAAAGTGGTGAAAACTTTCTACCTTGATGGTGTCCAAGTGCGCGTGAAACTCCGGGATAAGTTCATTAGTGTAACAGGGGATTATATGGAGAAATAAATGTAGTTTTTACTCTTAGGACTGTTCTTTTATTCTGTACAAACAGTCCAGCTTTGACTTGAACACCTTGTATTTAATAAAATTTTTCGTTCAAGTTTGGTTCTTGCTTTAATATTTTTTCTCATATTAGAATCGAAAAGACAGACGAAAAATTTAATTTCCACCTGTTTTGTAAAACATCTGCAGAACCCGACTCTTAATACAAGAAACTTTCCCCATGTGCATATTGACTGAGAACTGAGTATAGTGTTTATCATTTCATGTAAGTGATTGTGTTTTTCTTGTAGAGTGAGATGCTGTTGCAGCACCAGTCCAACCCCTGCATCAGAGATCACGCTGGAAAAACCCCTCTGGACCTGGCCTGCGAATTTGGACGCGTCTCGGTCAGTTTCTCTTAATGAGTGCTGACTTTCAGGGTCATCTTAGCTGAGCTAAAAGATTTCTGTGCGTGTGTGTGTGTGTGTGTGTGTTATAGGTGGTTCAGCTCCTCCTAAGCAGCAATATGTGCGCCGCTATGTTGGAGCCAAAACCGTCAGATCCCAACGGCATCAGCCCTCTTCACCTGGCCGCCAAAAACGGACACATCGACATCATCAAGTGAGAGCCGATGTGATGTCCTCGCAGCTGCGACAGCAGATGTACCTGGCTAGCGTCGTCACTGGCTAACGGACTTGATCGTGTTATCAGGAGATAATGACACCACGAGGGGCAGTTTATAATTGTGGTAGACAGATGTTAGGGGGCTTATTGAGGACCAAAGGTTAAAGGTCAGGTTTTTAGTCAGGTTAAATAATACGGTTTGTTGGAAAGGTTTCGTCTCAGTCAGGTAAAGCTGTAAAGTGCAAATGTGCAAACAGGAGCAGCAACAACATGAAACAATGCATTAAACTGTGATATAGTGGATTGAGGTAGTGCAGGTTAATGGCATGAAAAAAACGTAATCATTTCTTGTAAGTAGCAGCAGAGACGAGAAAAAGCATCCGAGTGCAAATAACCGCTAACAATATAAATATCTGTGCAAAAAAAAACAAAAAATCATGTTTGGTGTTGAAAATATGCTTGGTGGTTGTAGATCAGTGTATATGCGCGTGTGTGTTTATCAGTCCAGTCCCATTTTATAAATGTGAACGTTTATCTGAGTGTGTGTGTGTGTGTAACAGTCCAGTCCGTTCTTGTTGAGTAGACGGATGGCATGTGGGTAGAACCTGTTACGTGTTGTCTGGATGTGAGGGTCTGGAAGCTTCGATACCTTTTCCAGATGGCAGGAGGGTGAAAAGTGTGTGTGAGGGGTATGTCTTCGATAAAGGGAAGAGAGACCCCGATGATCTTCTCAACTGTCCTCACTAGTCACTGTACGATCTTGCAGTCCAAGATGGCGCAATTTCCAAATCAGACACTGATGCAGCTGCTCAGGATGCTCTCGGAAGTTCCCCTATAGAAGGTGGTCAGAATCGGTGGTGGAAGCTGGGCCTTCCTCAGCCTTCTCAGGAAGAAAAGACGCTGTTGGGGTTTCTTGTCCAGAGAGCTGGTGTTGAGGGACCAGGTGAGGTTCTCCTCCACCAAGGACGCCAATAATTTTGGTGCTGTTGATGATCTCCACAGGGGAGCCATTGATGTTCAGCAGAGAGTGGTTGCTCCATGTCCTCCTAAAGTCAACGACAATCTCTTTTGTTTTCTCGATGCTCAGAGAAAGGTTGTTGTCTTTGCACCAGTCCGTTAGGCTCTGTACTTCCTCTCTGTATACTGACTTGTTGTTCTTGCTGATGAGACCCACCACAGTTGTGTCATCAGCAAACTTGATGATGTGAGTAGAGATGTGTGTCACTACACAGTCGTGAGTCAGCAGTGTGAAAAACAGTGGACAGAGCACACAGCCCTGATGGACCCCAGTGCGAAGTGTGGTGGTGATAGAGGTGCTGTACCCGATCTGCACTGACTGAGGTCTTCTGGTCTTAGCTTCCCGTTCAGGTGTTATTGGATGATTGTATTGAATGCTGAGCTTAAGTCCATGAAAAGCATTAACATTTACTGTAGGTGTCCTTGCTGTCTAGGTGTGTTGGGGCCAGATGGAGTGTAGTGGAGATGGAGTTGTCAGGTCCAGTGGGGGGGACAGCAGGGTCGTGATGTGTCTCATGACGAGCCGCTCGAAGCACTTCATGATGATGATGGGTGTGAGTGCAACAGGAATAAGTGGAATAGGAAAATACAACAATGACATAAGACAAAAAAGTGAAATGTAACATTTGTTGTTCTTGGATTGTTTGTATGGTGCAATTTGATTGGTTGACACTTGCATTGCCCCGCCCTTGGAAGTTTGCATAACACAGTTTGATTGGTCGACACCCATTATACCATTTTGGAGCTTTTTTTTCCCCATTGCTGTGGAATGCAACACCACCTTGTCTACTAGCTTAATATTGGACGCTGTTGGGTTTTCTTGTGCAGAGAGCTGGTGTTGAGGGACCAGGTGAGGTTCTCCTCCACCAAGGATGGCAATAATTTTGGTGCTGTTGATGATCTCCACAGGGGAGCCATTGATGTTCAGCAGAGAGTGGTCGCTCCATGTCCTCCTAAAGAATCTCTTTTGTTTTCTCGATGTTCAGAGACAGGTTGTTGTCTTTGCACCAGTCCGTTAGACTCTGTACTTCCTCTCTGTACACTGACTTGTTGTTCTTGCTGATGAGACCCACCACAGTCGTGTCGTGTCATCAGCAAATTTGATGTTTAATATTTCAAAAATTGTCACATTGCTGTGATATAAGAGGAATAAAACACATCAGTGCACTCTGATATTGGAAAAATAATCAACTTAGCTTTAATGTTGTGGATTATTTATCTTCATTGTAACAATACCATATGTGATTTATACCTTTGGAGAGCTACATTGATACAATTTCGACTTTAAAACATCAAGCATCAAGCTCAAAACATGACGTTCTGCATTCGCATGTATAATGGACACAGGCATTAAATACACCTCATATGTAGAAAATCCAAAAGTTTGTTTCGAATGTATAACGAATTAAAGAAAGAGATCTTGAACCAGAGTCAGGGTAAAGCAGAGTCACTAGACTATATAAAGAGCCCGCAGTTACAAATGAAGGCGCTCTATAAATAGGATGTTGGCTAATTAGTGGTTCGTACAAGATAGCGCTCTAAATAAATCATAAGCACGCTCAGCTAAGCTAAAAGGCCGGAGGAACGATAAATGAAGACCTAGAAACCCTGAATGAAAATGGAAGACAGTGAATTGTTTGGTGAGAATTCATGAGGTCATGGAGACGTCAATCAGGCGACTGTAACGTGTTGTACATGTGAATTCCGCACAGTAGAACTCATCCATGTTTCGCGAACTTGTGTGTATGTTGTGTTACGCCACATCAGGTCGTCATAGGGAAGGGAACAAAAATGAACATTAGCTCTCTGCTTGAGTTGCCAGATATTAGCAAAACATCCACTTGTACAACACAGATGCAGGTTAAATCATGAGTATTGTGTGGTTGGTGCGACTCTTCAGGGGTCTGGAGCTTGAACATATTTTTGTATACTGCATGACCCTCCCCTTATATACTGTACGCATTACACTGTATATCACATGATGCTATCAGTCGTATTAGCGCCGGCTAGTGTGCTAGTCAGTATAATCACATGGAAATGTATTTTAGATTTTTTTTACTTCCTCTTGAAATGTTCTTTAATTTTGTTCCAACAGCTGCAGGCACAAATGCACTCACACTCTCACTGTGTTTGCAGGAGATATGGGAATAAACCCTGTGCCGCATGTGTGTATGTGTGTGTGTGTGTGTGTGTGTGTGTGTTTGTTCCAGATTGCTAATCCAGGCTGGCATAGACATAAACCGGCAGACGAAATCTGGCACGGCTCTTCATGAGGCTGCACTGTGCGGGAAAACCGATGCTGTTCGCCTACTTCTAGATGTGAGTGTCGTTTTTTTAATGTAAAACATTTTGTAAGTTTATTATATGAATAATAAAAACGCTTAAATATTAAATGAAGCTTGGATTTATTTTCCCCAAAAATGTTTCCAAGCGGATCTGAAAGGTGTACTCAGTCAGGTGACTCGAGTCGATTGTCATATTTGTATATTTAGTCATGTGACTAGGGCTCATTATAATATTTAAGTAACATGGCCAAGACAGAGGTGAAAAGAAAGAAACACAAGGAGACAGGAACAGATTGTACAAAGGAGAGATGTGAAGCAGCACCAAACATTTTTTATTCAGAGTCGAGTTCACATAGGACAGCTGTTTGAATTCTATGCACTTTGAGAATATTTGCATAAATTAATATTTGGAAATATTTCTAGGTTTGGGGCAAAAGCTAAAAGTTGTGCGAAATTTAAACTGATGCCAAAATCTTGAATAGTCAAATATCTAATAGTGCTGAAAAATTAATCATGTAAAAAAATCTAAATCACGGTATATACATGTGCTATTATTTAATCACAAAAGGCTATAATTTATTAAAGGTAATAAATGTATAATCTGCAATTCATGGAAAGTTTGTCAATTAATTTTGGTCATCCTCTTATTTAAAATTTTTGCGTCATTATTTGTTGTTAGACGAGATACATGTGTGGATACAACATGATACATTTAATAGTTAAATATCGCAGCTTAAATCCCAGTCACATGTCAAAATAATCAGAATGTAATTTTGATCAAATCTTGCAGCAGTGAAAAACAGGTAAGCCGAATGAATACAAATGTGTAAATATAAGATCAAACAAAGTCAGTGTGATGCCAAGGTTGTGTATGTAGGATTATTTTCAGATAATTTACTTTATATAAATAACATCACTGGAGTATAAAATGGCACATGAACATCTGTTGGCACGTACATTTGTTGTTTATTATTCGTTTTAATCCTGTTTATTTGAAATACAAGAAAAAAGATAAAAATAAAACGATTTGTATTTTATTTCCAGAGTGGTATTAGTGCCAGTGTGAGGAACACGTACTGCCAGACGGCACTGGACATCGTAAACCAGTTCACCACCACGCAAGCCAGCCGAGAGATTAAACAGATGCTGAGAGGTACGGAGAGAACGAGAGAGAGAGAGAGAGAGAGAGAGAGAGAGAGAGTTTCACTCCACCTCCACTATGGAGCTCATATAAGCAGTAACACAGTGCAGTATAGATTTTGTTGCAGGATGATATTATTAACGACATCACCTCAAAGGAAACGGACTCGCAGGGTTTTCACTCTTGAGGCTGCTGTCTAGTAAACCTGAAATAGACAGCTGAGACTAAATGACATACGGTCGTCCAGTGTCCAGTCCAACTGCAGTTTTAGACGTTGTGTAGGTCCTTCCTTCATTAGTGTGTGTTGCAGTACAGCTTTTGACCACTAGGTCGAATAATAACTGTATGGCGCTAACTGGGACAGCGACCACGCGGCCCCATGATTGTGCAACATCTACAAACTTAAATAAAAGCCGTCTAATCAAATTATGGCATTTTTTAAATAATTGATGACTGAGAAAAGATTTTTTTGCATACTTTTAAATGTGGCGAATTAATTAATGATAATGAATTATGATTAATATAAGTATAGACATATATGTGGCATTTTTTATCACTGACCATGTGGACCTGTTTATACACCAGTTTCTTCTTCTACAGTTGAATAATTATCTTGAATATTTCCAGATGTTTTGTTGGATGATTAAGAATTTGAATTTAATTAATTATTTTTAAAAACACTTCATAAGTATTTAAAGGTTCTCCAAAGTTAATAGCTGAAGAGCCTGTAATGAATTTATATATTGTATGAGTATACAGTGAATAAATAAATAAAAACAATAAATAAAAACTATTAATTAACTATAAACAAATACTGTATGTAACTCCACACGATGACACTGGAGACTCCTTCCATAAATGGTGGTAAAAAATGTAATACATGATCCATTATCATACATGTTACACATGGCCGTCCATCATTTATATATGTGTGTGTGTGTGTGTGTGTGTGTGTGTGTGTGTGTGTGTGTGTGTGTGTACATGCAGATGCCTCGGCAGCCATGCAGGTGAGGGCGCTCAAAGACTACTGCAATAACTACGACCTGACGAGCCTCAACATCAAAGTCGGTGACATCATCACGGTAATTACCCAGAGTGCAACACTTGAAGAAGAGACATTTTTAGGAGAAAATAAAAAAATCCCAACTAATTAAGTGCAAATTGGTCTGAAAATTGCCTGCTGTTACACAAGAAGAATTAATAAATGTGGCTATATTTTTGACTTAACACGGTGTACAGCGCCATCTGCTGGGTCAACTCCACTGTGCCTACACACACAGTTTGACAGAAAACAAAACATGAAAGATAAAAAGAATAATATGATGATTTCTGCATAGAATAGCACTTCTGCACATTATTCTGTATTCCTCTTTAATGCATGTCATGCCCTGACTGTTAATTCTGCAAACAACTTAGTGAAGCCAAAACTAAACAAGGGGTCACTCATCTATAATGCTTACAGCTCAATTATTCATTCACAAGTTTCTCCCATAAACACTTCTGGTGACTCCTGAAGCGCATCTGTTTTATTCCCAGGTCCTGGAGCAGCACCCTGACGGCCGCTGGAAAGGCTGTATCCACGACAACCGGACAGGAAATGACCGCGTCGGCTACTTCCCCTCCAACATGGTGGAGGTCATCAAGAGGGCAGGTGCGCCACAGCGTAATCACATGACCCTTTGTGGTCATGTGACCTACACTGCTGTACTACAAGTCATCCATGTGCTACACACAACTTCTTAGTGCTTTGTGTGTGTGCGTGTACCTGAAAGGAAGAGATGTGTCCCACACTTAGATTAAGAAGACATTAACCAAAATAAAAATCATAATAAAAAAAAAAACATAAATAAAAAACCTCAGTGGCAAATCTGGGTGTGGGAAAATACAGTTGAACAGTGTGTGTGTGTGTGTGTGTGTGTGTGTGCACTCACCACCTCTGAGCGTGCGGCACTTCCACACCGTGACTTTAATTAGAACGGTCAGCCTGGACGGGAGGAGAAAGGGAGAGATGGAAAGATGATGAACATTAAAAAGACATGATCCATTTCTATCCAGTCGTGTTTTCATTTCCATCCTCCTTTTTCCTCCAACTCACGTTTTGGAATCATTCCATCTAGAAACACATGTAAAAGGATAAATTTACTTAGTTTGCATTTACGATTCTGTTTGCCATTTGTCTGAATCAGAGGAAGATTCGTACTTTTGGTTTGTTTGCAGTTTGGTTTGGTGTCACAAAGCAAAAGTAACTGAAAAGTAAAAGGAAATCTTAACTGACTTGGTAACATGTTGTTGTTGTTGGTCTTTCGGCTGCTCCCGACAAGGGGTCGCCACAGTGGAAGATCCAGTCCGCACTACAACTTGGCACAGGTTTTACACCGGATGCCCTTCCTGATGTATTCCTGCCATTGTATCCAGGCTTGGGACCGGCACTGCATCCAGTGGCTGGGGTGTGGACACTGACTGGGAATCGAACCCAGGCCTTCTGCATGACAGGCGAAACACCTACCACTGAGCCACCAGTGCCCTAAATAATAATAAGTGAGTTAAAATCCGAGCCATTAGTGGCTCAGTGGTTTTCTTGCCTGCCATGTAGATGGCTTGGGTTGGACTTGCAGCAGGCATATCTCACCCAACCACTGGGCTTGCAGGACAATTTTAGTGCCTGTCCAATCAGCATTTTAAAGAAAATCATCATAAAGAACATCCAGTGTAAAAACATGTGGCAAAAATATATATGTATCTGTGGTTATGAAGCAAAAGAAGAAGAACAACAACATTCACTTGTTAAAAATATGTTAACAAAAAGGTAAATAAACCTTTATCATGTAGGCGTAAAGATGAAAAGTCACCCTAGAAGAACACAGTGTTAATGCTGAATAATCAATTATCAAGTTATAAATAACTTGTTGAAACCTGTCCCACAAATTTCACCTGATTCTGTTTTCTCTCTATTTTATTTGTCGATGTAAACCTTTAGACTCTGCAGTTTAGCAGCATTACAGTTCTGCCCATAGCCTCAGTTTTTGCTTTGTGGGTCACTTCAGTATCTCTAAAAAAAATATGCTGAAACACGAGGCACATATGGCCTATTTGGGTCAACTCCTGTGGCTGAGCTTCTGAGTCAAACCACTGGGAGTGACTGGTGCTAGAGGTAACCTGAAACAAGATTGAGACCATCTGGAAAATCTTGGAGTGTTGTGATTATAAGTAACCGCCCCCTGATCTGAAACCAAGTGAGGAAAGGATATAAGACTTCTGTGTGAGTCAGGAATTTGTCAATATGTGAACGTGTTAATGCACCACTTAACCAGTGGCCATGAAGTCATACTTGTGGACACTTGTGTACTGAAGAGGCGGAGCCATCAGGCGATTACAACATGGTGGTGAGGTGGATTCAGCCTACAGGACATGAGCTTCCCAAGCTGCTGGAGAGATTCAGGCTAAATCTCACTCCAACAAAATGACTTTTCCAGTGTACCAAGAAGTTGATGCCTGCCATAGGAGTAATGTTTGAACCCAGTGGTGGACACCAGTGGTGTCGTTGAAGAAAGACATTTTCCAAATAATGCTTACAGGATTCAAGAGCCAGATAGCCTGCTGCAAACGAGATACAGAAGTAAAAGCTTGGGCATGGAAGGAGTTTGGAGATTCCATGGAATGGGAGTTAGTAACTTTAAAGGTGTTTTTAAAAATCATTTGATGCCTCAAGAAGGGGAGATGATTTCGTGTTGATGAAGTCCTCAGCCCTTTGTCCTCCAGTGCTGTCCTCTGAAGGGACACTGTCTCTAGTATTTTAGAGTACATCTTTGTGATTAAGGATACTATGGTGATTAGAGGCAACCATCACTACGTAGTAGCAAAGATGGATAGACTGAAGTTATTTGAGCAAAATTGGTATTGTCTTGTTAGCGTGCCTTTTGGATGGCCTTGGAGCTCCAAGTCCAAGGCCATGGTACTTTCACCAGAAACAAGTGGGATGAACGCTTCAGATGATAGTAGACATCTTGCCCTTGTGGATGAGTTTAAGTGTCTTGGAATCTTCTCACAAATCATAGAAATAAAGAGTATATGATCGGGTCATAGATTCTTCTGGTGCCTCACTTCTGGTTGGAGTTCTCGTAGCATTTAAACCTTTATGGTCTGCTTGTGTGGTGACAGAGGATGATTCCACTTTATGGCCATGAAGCTGACTGGGCTTTTGAGGGCAATTATTCTGTGATGACGTGTGACTGCTGTCACTCAGTTATAGAACCTAAATTGCAGCGAACTGTTTTGTACCCTAGTCAGTAAAAGTCAAAGTCCATAAGTGAGAGTGGACTTCATGTTAACTTAAGCACCTGTCCTGGTATCGCAGGGACTGACTCCATCTGGCACTGTTTCTTGCCACCATTTCCCGCAGTTCATCAACTTGCACCTTCGGAGTCGAGGGTTTGATTCCTACCTCAGGCCTGTGTGTCTGGAGTTTGCATGTTCTCCCCATGATTGGTGGGTTTCTTCAGGTACTTCGTTTCCTCCCACAGTTCAAAGACATGCGGAGTTGGCTAATTGACATATTCAAGTTTCGTGTAGTGTGTGAGTGCGCTTCTGTGCTCAGCAATAGACTAACACCCCTGTTCAGGGTGTATCCCGCCTTGTGCCCCATGTCCCCTAGGATAGGCTCTAGGCTTCATCTTCAGTTCAGATGGTGGAAATGAGGTTCCTCTTCAGGGTTTCTGGGCTCCTCTCCATGACAGAATAAACAGTTTGACAATCCAGGAATGCCACAGAGCAAAGAAGCTGATCCTCAAAATTTAAAGAGTATAAAGGGTGCTGCCTCCAGATCAGCTCCTGGTAGACCTGTATCCGGCATGTCCCCATAGATGTATCTTGACATAAACCCAGAACTCACTGGAGAGTTATTTCTTAAGGTTGACTTGGGAATGTCTGGGGATCTACAAAACCCAGGAGGAGATGAAATTCATAGCTGGTTATAAATGATCTGAACTCACTGCGTGCTGCTAGTGGGACCATCAACAGAACAGGTGAAAGGAAAAAGAAGACATTTATTATATGCAGTTTGAAAACCAAAAGTATTAATTCTGCTCTGTTTGAGCTTGGAAAATAAATATAAAAGAAAAAGATATGAAAAGAATTTCGATAGAACCCCCTGCATTTCCCCACCACTCACTGGACATACATGACTCTATGAGGCATGCACTGCTACATTTTTTTTTTTTATAGACGATTGTCATAAGTGTGTCTTTTGCATTGGAATGACTGTCCTTTGATTGTAACAGTACTCACACATTTTTGATTTCCTTCTTGCATGTTATCCAAAAAGTAAATTTTATTTGATAAGTTTTGAGGATCTTTAGTGCATAGAGTTAGCTGTTTTTTTTCTTGAACATGTTTTATTTTGTGTTTCCTTCCCCTGTCGTGTTGTGTTGTTCCGTGTTTTGGTGTTATTTGTGTTATTATTTCCGTCGTGCCCAGGACCTGCTACTCAGCAGTATCTTAAGATACACATCCGTCCGCCGGCAATTGGCTCAGTTGCCATGGTGAACGGTGACTCCCACATTCTCTCTCTTCCCCTGATCTCCCTGCCCCCTCCTCCCTCCCTGATTTCTTCCCATCAGCCCCTGTTCACCTCATTCGGGTATAACACACCCACCTGCAGATCATTTGCGTTCGAACTGCCCTCCTCGCGCTCAGAGGGGCCGAAAAGAGAGAAAGGTACAAACACACACATGAGTGCACACACACACACACACACACACACATAGTATGGGCCTATAATATTAAATGATGTATTAAATTGATTAAAAGTATTTTAATCCAAGGAGAAATAAATTTTTCATACACCAATCATCCATAACATTCAAACCACTGATGGGGAGGTGAGAAACATTGATTAGTTGTAACAATTTCAATGTCATGGTGGGATATATTAAGCAGTAAATGAACAGTCAGTTTGCGAAGTTGATGTGTTTGAAGAAAAGAATGAGCAAGCATAATAATCCAAGAAATTCAAACAAATCAAACAAAGGCCAAATTGGTCTGGCTAAACAGCTTTGGAAATCTAGAGCATTTCCAAAATGGCAGGTCTCATGGAATGTTCTTCATGCGGTGGTTAGTACCTACTAAAATGAAGGACAACTGAGAATCAGTGACAAACTCATGGGCACATAAGGAACATTGAAGCGTGTGAGGAGCAAAGGTTAGTCCATCTGTCCTGATACCAAAGAAGAACTGAAGGGCTAAGCAACATGGCAGCTTACTGTGTACAGTATGGGGCTATGGCTGAAGACTGGTCAGGATGGCTATGTTGACCTGGTTCTATCACCACAAGTTCCTAAAATATGAGCATCAGGACTGGACCATGGAACAATGGAAGTGGATGGCTGGGTGTGAGTCACTTATCTGGTGGTGTGGTAGTGTGATGCTCTGGGTGATGGGCAAGGTTGGAAAAGGTTGGAATCCCTCCATTCATGTGGATGTTACTCTGACACGTCCCAGCCCTTCATGGAGAAGGTGTTCCTTGATGACAGTGGCCTCTTCAGCAGGATAACTTGACAAAGTGTTTAAGGTGTTGAATTGACCTCCAAGTTCTCCAGACCTCAATCTGATGTGCTGGACAAACAAGTGTGATCCATGGAGGCTCCGATTTACAACTTGTAGGACTTTAAGGGTCTGCTATTGATAGCTTGGATACCCCACACCTTCAGAGGTCTGATGGAGTGCTGTTTAGGTGGCACAAGAGGAATGTTATATTAGGCGGATGGTTTTAATGTTATGGCTGACTGTTGTGTATACTGTATATGCTAAAGTACAGGTCGTGTAGAGATTGTTGGCTTACATGAACACATTTCTTTTCCATGTTTTTGTGTATTGTTTATCCCCTTCCACTTAAATCTGAGATCATTTGCATAATATGCAAAACATACTTTGTGTGTATTAGTCCTAAACTAAATTATTTATTATCAGTCATTTGTGATTTTTTTTTGTTTGTGATTTGTTAACAATATGACTTATGGCTTATCACTGCTTGTGGGCTGGAGCTTAAGATAGTATTTTAGAATCTTTTGGAATTGTGATTGTCTAAGACATAGTTTGAGAGTGTTGTCTTTTATAAATGGTGAAGGTATTTTAAAATTCCATTATGCAATAGCTAATTTTCCTAATTAACAGTGAAACTGTGTTTCTAACGTCTGGGCCAGAAATAAATTGTAAATGTTTATTGCAAGTCATGCTTTCTTCTAAGGATTGTTTAAAATTTTAATTAACCTAACTGCTTTCAGTCTTTGAAAGTGTCTACAGTCACATAGTGAGAAGATTCAGCCTCAGTAAACAGAATTGCAATGAGAGAAGCTATATAGATCACCTCTGAGAGTTAATAACGCTTGCTGGATTAAATGCCTTCTCTAACCTGAGTCATAGTCACGTCTGTAAGGCCGAGTCGGCTGCCAAGAACCGTTCGTATTTCATGAATCAGCAAACAGTAACCTAAAGACGACCACAACATTCCTGACTGAGCCAAAAAGAACAGAACTTCCAATGAAAAGCAGCTCAGGTTCACCAGAAGACAGATTTTTCGTGTGCATGAAACCAATTAATTTGATTATAATGAAGAAAAGATTTTTAATACAGAACATTATACAAAGAGTTTCCTCGAAAAAAAAAAAAAAAGATAGTTTTGTCTTGTGTTTAGTCATGTGTTTTAAAATGTGGAACAAATAAGCACATTATTTAAAAAAAAATGTTTTGGTAAATTCTGTACACGATCTGTATTCTGAACTTTGATTCATTTAATATGTTGTCCTGCTTTCTTTTTATATAAATGTTTTGCCAGTGGAATACTGGCATGTGTACAAATGTTTGTGTTTCAGGTTCTCGAGGTTCTGTGTCCAGTCCCCATGGCTCCCCGACGTTAAGTGGCCAGCAGAGCAGTTCCAGCGAGGAGATCTGGGTCTTGAGGAAACCTTTAGCAGGTATGGAGCTGTTTGACTGAAGTTTGACTAGTCTACAATGTTTTAAAACATAGAATTTAATTCAATTCAATTCAGTTTTATTTATATAGCGCTTTTAACAATTGACATTGTCTCAAAACAGCTTTACACAATCAAAAGAATTATTTAAGTTTGTATGGAATGTGAATGTGTATGAATCAAAATGGTCAGATAGTCCCTGGTGAGCAAGCCCGAGGGCGACAGTGGCAAGGAAAAACTCCCTGAAATGGTAATAGGAAGAAACCTTGAGAGGAACCAGACTCGACAGGGAACCCATCCTCATCTGGGTGAAACAGATAGCAGGAAATGATCTGCATTTATACAGTGTTAAGTGTTAGATTCAGCTATAATAATTGATGTTAAAATGTATTTTACAGTATTTATTGGAGACTCAGATAGACTTGTAGAAAGTTCCAGTCCTGAACTATCGAATTGTCAAGTCCTCAGAGAAACAGCTGACAACACCAGTCGAGGCCAGAACCGTCTTCTAAGTAGAGAGAATCGTCCCCAGACACCAGACGCATCCCAAAGAGACACACGGGGCATCCATGCGACGAGACCTCCAACCAGAAGCGGAATCTACAAGCAGAATTTAGCCTAAACACAAAGAGCATCCTAGTTATCTTTTGGTTTGTTTTGCAGTGTGTACATCTGTTGTTCTTTACTTGTTCACTAGGTGGCAGCACCGGGAGTCTGACCAGCGCGCGCTCATCAGTCAGTGGTTCAGTGGACAACGCGAATGTTCATCTTGCAAGCTCGCCCGTGCCTGTCCCGACCACACCAACACATTCCCCAGGAATCAACACGCATGGAGTAAATGTGCCCGGGCTACATGCACAGGCAGAGGGAGTTAAGGTTCGACAAACACAAGAACTCTAAATACTAGGAAAACTGCTTGAAAATATTGTTTCTCTCATTACAAGGTTGGTTTGTGTGTGTTTGTTTGTAGTTGCTGGCCACCGTGTTGTCTCAGTCGGCCAAAGCGAAAGAACATCTTCTGGAGCAGGACCCTAGTGCAGGTATCCTCTGGTCAAGTCCGAAAAGTGTGTATTTAGAAATAATGTAATGAGTGACATGTCAGAAACATCCACAGATTTTGTTCAGAAGTTACATGAGCTTAACTTGAGGAAATTTTTCTTGAAAACAAACTATGCAATGTCATTTAAGACCAATAATAACCACTAAACATACAGTAATACACTGCCCAGCCAAAAAAGAAAGTCACACACTGTAATATTTTTATTGGAGCGCCTTTTGCTTTGATTACGGCCATGGCATTGTTTTGATAAGATTATGAAATGTCACAAAATTTATTTCCATCGTCATCGTGAAATATTCCTGTGCCATCAGAGAAGAAACAAATCCATTGATAGAAAAATCTGGTCATTCAGTATATTCAGGTCATCATCTGACTTTTTTTTTTGCCACATAACCTTGCTAAACCTAGACCTTACCAACAGAAGAAACTCCAGATCATAAAGTTGTCCCTACAGTAGGCATAGACATGATGGGTGCAGGGTAAATCTGGACTAATCAAATCACATGACCTTCTTCCATTGCTTTCTTAAGGCTATGCGACTGTTTAGTCCCAGTCTCTTAAGTTCCTTCACATTGTGTGTGTGTGTGTGTGTGTGTGTAGGAATTCTCTTACTGTCACTTTCCAACATAGCTACAGTATGAGTTATACTTATAGTAATACTATATATATATTTTTAACAACTTGATTTCACTACTTGTTTAAGTGATCCTCTATTCCCTGTAGATGTTAGTTCACCAATATTCTTACAGTTTTTTTAAAGTACATTTTTCAGTTCTTAACTCAATTTTAGTAGTTACAACAATCAGTCCAATAATGTAACCCTTCTGAAACAGAGTAAGATAATCAACAAATGCAACATTCGGTAAAAGATTCCTTGGTTGTAATAACATTTTGTTGTGTGCTGAAGCTTCTTCACAACTTACCCAGAGTGCAACTGGTGGTCCACGTCCAGAAAAGAAAAAAACATTTGTTGATCCTTTACTACAGAGAAAGGACAGTGTCGCGACAGAAAGCAAGGCAAGTGTCTGTGGGTTTACGTTTAAAGCGTTGGTTTATATGGAAACAATAAAAAGATATAATAATAAATGTAATAAATACGTATAATAAGTAATAAATAAGTTGTGTATTAAGTACATCTAAATTGTTGATGTTGCAGAGCTCTGAGGCCGTAGCTGAATGGCTTAATAGCGCTCAGCTGCAGTTTTACACCACAAACTTCCTGACAGCAGGATATGACCTTCAGACCATCAGCAGAATGACATCAGAGGTACTTATACACGCTTGCATGCCATATATCAGGACTATACAATATCAAGCACATAGTAGTGTCCTAGCAACTTCTTAGCATCTACCTAAGATTCCATAGTAACCAAACGACAACACTGTATCAAACATATGGAATACCACAGGAAAAAACTAGCAAGACCCCGATACGCATCTGGTATACTATGGCAACAACCTAGAAAACACATGTGATATCATAGTAAAACCATTCAAATATCTCAAAAATCAGGAACCTAACAACCCCATAACAACCACTTAGCAACCAACCAGCAACCCCATAACAACCACTTAGCAACCAACCAGCAACCCCATAACAACCACTTAGCAACCAACCAGCAACCCCATAACAACCACTTAGCAACCAACCAGCAACCCCATAACAACCACTTAGCAACCAACCAGCAACCCCATAACAACCACCGCAACAGCCTCCAGCCACCTAGCAGCAAATTAGCAACAACCTATTATTCTATAGCAACCACCTAGTAACATCCAAACAACCACCTGGAACACTATAACAACCACATAGAACCAGTTTAGCGATGACTTAGCAACAACCAAAGAACCACCTGGAATATAACATCAACAATCTAGCAATTACTACCCATCTGAGATACCATATCAAATACCTAGCAACACACTAACAATAGTACTGACTAAAAGTCCACTAAGTACAATCCATTAAACACGACGCACAATGGATGTGTCATGGTCATCTTGCAATTCATTAAGAATGATATACCACCTTAGAAACAGCTGGAACATCAGAGCAAACAGCCTTTTGGCAACCACTGAGCAACATCAAAGCAACTGCCTAATGTAACATTAACTGTTACAAATGTTTACACTTTTAATCTTTAAATGTTTATCTGTATGTATCTATCTGTCTGTGTACAGTATTGTACATCCACAATGAATAATGAATAATGAAGTGGGAAGCCATAGGACTACAACACAACAGTTAATTGGCAACACTATAATTGGATCTTGTCATTTTTGATCTCCAGGATCTCACAGCAATCGGGGTGACAAAACCTGGACACAGAAAAAAGATGTTGTCCGAGATTGCCAAACTGAGCATTCCTGACTGGATACCTAAAGAGAAAACCGTAAGCCAATTAAGCAAAATGTGCTTGAATTGAATACATTGCCTTTTTTCCTATCGTTCGGGAGACAGGTGATCCTCATGGCCTTCTTGTTCTTCTGTTCCTGTAGACTAGCCTAGCTGAGTGGTTGTCCCTGATTGGACTTAGTCAGTACTATCAGACTCTGGTCCAGAATGGCTATGACAACATGGACTTCGTCAGTGATATCACCTTGGAGGACTTGCAGGAGATCGGCATCACCAAGCTGGGTACTCAAGAGTCAAGTTCTAAAATATTTTTAGCTTAAAGTTGTTTCTTTTTGTGTTTTTTAAATTAAACCTCTACCTTTAGTAAAATGTCAATCACTGTGTTAACTGTCTATATGGTAACAGTTTTTTGTGATAAGACATTTATTTCTGGAAGGAGTCTCCTGTGCTCATTGCCTTTCTAAATCAGGAAGTCCAGCCTAGTGAGTTTGACAGGGGAAACGTTTAGTTTCTTGGTAACATCACTTCAAGAAAGAGTGTTTTTCTACACCATAGTTAAGAGTGTAACTTTATCAACAAAGTATTTTCCATCTCTTTGCATTGCAGGGCATCAGAAGAAGTTAATGTTGGCTGTTAACCGCCTGGGAGAGCCTCCCAAAGAAGAAACATTCAGTAAGGAAAGGCAGACAGAAGAAAGCACAACTGTGAAAGACCAAGCCGGTCCAGAATCCACCCCTGCTCCAAGGATGCGCAGAGGAACAGAAGGACGTAGCTCTCCACGGCATACCACCCAGGGGCGGGGAATACAGAGAGCAAATGCTCCACCTCCCCTAAAAAAGCTTGTGTCATCCAGCAGTCCATCCCTCACGCCTCCACATACACCCACAAAAGTCAAAAGCTCCTCGCCTCGCTCGAATTCTCAAGCTCACCAAGTCCCATTGCTTTGTCTTCCCCAAGAAAGCGCAGCTGATGAAGATGAAGATGGCACACCTCCTTTACCCAGACGGAAAGACCCACCATTCCCTGACATATCAATGAAGTATGCCACAGTGGGTGGATCCAACCGTACTACGTCATCCTTGGATGTTGGAGGAGTAAACCGTAGCCAGTCTTTTGCCACGTCACGACCTCGCAGGAAGACACGCCCCCCAACTCCGCCAAAGCGCTCTTGCTCCTCCATCTCCACAGGGAAATTGCAAAATGAGGGCGGGGTTAACCAAGGCGAACCTTGCGATTCATTTCTAAGTGTTACATATAGAGAACGACGCCGAAGTGACTGTGGCCCTGCGTCCGAATCAGGGGTTTTAGGAGGAAGTGTTCGAGACATTGCTGCCATGTTAGAAATGTCCACTTTAGGAGGCAGAGACAAAGATGCTAGCCGAAATTACTTGCAGGTAAGATTATTTTAATAAAATTAACAAAAACATATACATTAGATGTAAGTGAATACAAATACATTGTTTGGAATTAACAGATTAACAGCTAAGAACAAAATGCAGTTTTTATCCATACTGGTACATTCTCGTGTTTTTGTTAACATATGGTTTATATTGATAATGAGAACATAGTAAAGTTAATAAAATGAATTGAAATTAGTATAATAATTTATTGACAGCACGGTGGCTTAGTGTTTGGCACTTTGACATTGCTTTCCAGGGTCCAGGTTCAAATCCTGCCTTTGAATGTGTGCCTTTGAAGGGTGTGTGTGCAGGTTCTCCCCTTGCTTGGTGTGTTTCCTCCGGGTACTACGGTTTCCTTCCACAGTCCAAAGACATGCAGATTAGGCTAATTGCCATTTCCAAATTGCGCATACCTGTAGTTTGTGAATTTGCGTGTAAATATTGATTTGAGGTCTTACCACTTATTAATGGGAATAATAATAAAATGGTCACCATTAGCCTCCTTGGTCAATAACTACAGAGGTTCCTAGATGGTTGGATGAATATCAATTCATTGTTGTATTTCCATACTCAAGATTCTAAAATGCATTATATTTGCCATGTCCACCAGGCAAGCCCGGACATCCTCAGACGAAACCGGGATGCCCTGAGTTTAGATGATGAGATCCAAAGCCGCCGTCGCACCATCAGCGGCCCCATAGCTGACCACGAGAATTCCATTGACCAGCAAGAAAGCACACAACATGGTGAAATTAACAAATCTTCAAAAATTCCTCATGAACCAGTGGAAAGACCCACTGTGAGGCGAACCCCAGAGCCCCGCCCCCGCTCCATGCTCACTCAAGAAGAGTGGTCACGTGTTGATGCCACAGCGACCTTGAGGAGATCCCGTACACCTAACAATTCAGGTGGTGAGAGGTTTCAGCTCACCGAGACCAGCACTGTGAGACGACGGCCAAAAGTAACAGCACCCACTCATAGGGATAATGGAGCTGGGCCAGATCCTGTTATTCGTGTAAGACCTGTATCAGAGGTGGAAAGTGTATATAGGGAAATCGATATGAGCGACGATTTCAGACGAGCTCTAAAGCCTCCAGTTTCCCCCAAGCCAGCTGTAGGGCTCAGGAAGGCTGAGCCCCCAACTCCAACCAGGAGAGTCCCACTTCCAGGACCAGAGAACACACACAGCACAGGTATTGCTAAATTCACATTGAAAAAAAACAAAAAAAACCTGAAACGGATACCCAGTTTGTTCGTTTTTAGATTTTTAACTTAATTTTCTCTATTTTTTTAGTGAATGGTAAAAAAGTTCCCCCACCTGTGTCTTCAAAGCCAAGCCCACCTCCTACACTTCCTAAACCAATCAAAATGAAGACCCTACCAGCTCACACAGTTAGCCAACCCAGTGACCTAAACACACACCCACACTCTCCTACTGTTCTCACGGAGCAAGTTGAGCACCCTGTACTTAGTCCATCAACCCCGATTCCAAAACTAGCAGAATCTCAAACTTTGTCTCCACGACCTTTGACGTCTCCTGTTCAGAGCCCCCAAACACCACAAACTCCTTCTACCCCCGGGTGCGGATCTGCCCCAGTCAAGCCCCCAAGATCTTTCATGGCAGGGCTGTCAGTGGACATTCCTAGTCCTTTTGAGGTAGAGCCACGAGAGGTGGAACAGCATGAGGATGGTGAGCAGAAGAGACAGAGAAGGGAGTTAGCAGTCATCAGTGGGAAAGAGATGGGAACATCCAATGAAGTCACAAGGGTCGCTGAGGAGTCAGGGCAGGTGCTGAGGCACAGGAAGGTGGGTGTGGCCAGACAGGTGCCGATTGAGGGAGAGATCGAAGGCGCAACACAAGATGCTGGTGTAATTGGAGAAGATATTCAGAAGGGGGCGCCAAATGCCAGAGGATCGGATGAAGTCAGAATTCATGGAGAAGAAATAAACCAGCTAAGGCTGGATGAGACCAGCGCCTCCTTAGCTGCAGCACTGGAGTTTGTAGAGGAAAGGATCATGACTAAAGACAAGTACTTTTTGTTCTTTATTAAATATTGCAATTAATACATATTAGAATCTTGTTTATCTCAGAAATCCCACATTCTTGTTTTCCTCTTTTGTCTTTCAGTTCTGCAATTGAAAATAAAAGCACAGTGAACATTCTTGATGACATTGGAAGCATGTTTGATGACCTTGCTGACCAGTTGGATGCCATGTTGGATTAAAAACAAATAAGCACAAAAAATAATAGACATAAAAGCACAGCATAGTGTTCATGTGACGACAGATCTGTTTAAAGCCATGCTTTAATGATCACGTGAATTCAAGGGGGAATTATGATAAACAATATGATTAAAACATATTTACTGATGTTATGAAGAATAAAAGTTATGGAGCTTTTAGGTGGCAGAGATATTGGGTTTAAAATATTAAATCCAGAAACAGCTACGTTTGGTGAAGCCTTTGGAGCCCGGAGGTACGGACTACTCTTATGCTGCTTCCAGAGATTAAGCACAATGAAATGCTTTCAAATGCTATTTAAACCTTGTTAAGGTCAAGAAATGCTAGCAATGTGTCAGAGTGTATGTGTGTGTATGTTTTATGTGTGTACTAAGTTTGGGCTTCCTTCACTTGCGATCAACATTTGCATATTAATTTTTTAAAATAATAATAATTGGAGTCACCTTTTTGTGCTTTACTGTGAAGCTGGCTACAAGGTGTGTCTCTAACACATATTTCAAAGGGGAACACAGGATACATTTTAAAAAGTACAGTACATTAAAAGTTGAAGATTATTGCTAGGTAAAAAAACAGGACAAGCCATTTAATGGGTTCCCCTTTGAATCCATATTCTAAAGCAAAAAACAAAAACAAAAAAAAAAAACAAGATGTTGTGATCTTATGTTGTCACTGTAGTTGTTTGTGCGTGTGAATGTGTGAACTGTGAATTCTTTGCATCGACAAATCCCAATTTTCAGCAGATAGGACAGTGTCATTTATAAATGATCATTTATAGATGCAGCGTGATGTAGTGTAAATGTGACATATAGATTACAGTGTAGGATTTGGAATGCACCAAGCGCCCCTTCTGTCCCAATTAATGTGAACAAGCATTATGGGTCGTACTCAGAGTCCACAATTAGAGGTTTAGAGAAACTGTGCATAACTCTCCAGTAACTTCTGAGTAGCACGTGATTCTGCAGTCTCAATGAAGAGTTTCAATATTAAACCTGCACTGAACTCTGAATACAGCCCTCTCCCTCTGTGTGTGTGTGTGTGTGTGTGTGTGTGTGTGTGTGTGTGTGTGTGCGCAGGTGGGTGTAAATGTATGTGTTTAAGATGCAAAATGAGATAAGTTTTTATGTCTTGCATATGCACTGGTCCATTCGAGAGAGCTTGCAGTCAAGGCAATAGTGGCCAAAAAACACAATTTAGTGTATGTTATATAATTACAGAGCAATATTTCTATCAACTCCATTATTTTAGTTTTTTGACAATCTGTTATCATGTTATATTAATTCTTCTAAAGGTGGATGTTAGGGAGTTAAAACATATACACTGTAAAAACAAATTATATATCTATGTAATATCCGAGTTATTTTGTGTAAATGCTCAACTGGCTCATGTGTGTGACCCTGGTGAAATGATCTTTGGAGACCTCTTCCCTGTAAAGCATATTGAGAGTTTGTTGAAATATGATAAATAAACTTTATGAATTATGGACATAAAGCACATTTATTAATTTATTTATTTATTTATCCATCCATATGGGGCTATGCTGGACCTGAAGCCTGCTTTAGGAATGCCTGATCTGACACCAGTATCCACCGAGATTTGTTTCCTATTCCACCCATGAGCACAACTCATTTATACCTAGTGGCAAGTTAACTCAGCCAATCCTAAGAAATCATAGGGGACAAAACTGGACAAACTCTACACAGGAGTGTGGAGCTGGAGCTGAGGTAATGTACACATTAAATTACTCGGTACTTGTAAACCAAAATATGCTCGTTTTTCAAGGCAATTAAAAAAATCTTTGCTTGTCTTGTGGAATACTCGCAAATCTCGTTACTCGCAATCCGAAGTTCCACTGTACAAAGTTTTTCCATCTACCAGACTCAAAATAATTGGACAATTGGCTGTGAAGAAGTTCGTTTTTTTTAAAAGTTGATAGAGTTGATCAAAGTGCTGAATTGCACTTGATAGCTGTTTATAAGAATCTTAATATGCAGTCTAAAGAGGAGTCAATGCAAGTGAATGAAGTGAAAATCTCTATTGGAGATCAGTCCTCAGTAGAACCAGAAGACATGAGCCCATCACTGCTATTTTATGTACAGGTCCTTCTCAAAAAATTAGCATATTCTGATAAAGTTCATTATTTTCTGTAATGTACTGATAAACATTAGACTTTCATATATTTTAGATTCATTACACACAAACTGAAGTAGTTTAAGCCTTTTATTGTTTTAATATTGATGATTGTGGCATACAGCTCATGAAAACCCAAAACCCCTATCTCAAAAAATTTGAATATCATGAAGAGGTTCTCTAAACGAGCTATTAACCTAATCATCTGAATCAACTAATTAACTCTAAACACCTGCAAAAGATTCCTGAGGCTTTTAAAAACTCCCAGCCTGGTTCATTACTCAAAACGGCAATCATGGGTAAGACTGCCGACCATCATTGACACCCTCAAGCAAGAGGGTAAGACACAGAAAGAAATTTCTGAACAAATAGGCTGTTCCCAGAGTGCTGTATCAAGGCACCTCAGTGGGAAGTCTGTGGGAAGGAAAAAGTGTGGCAGAAAATGCTGCACAACTAGAAGAGGTGACCGGGCCCTGAGGAAGATTGTGGAGAAGGACCGATTCCAGACCTTGGGGGACCTGCGGAAGCAGTGGACTGAGTCTGGAGTGGAAACATCCAGTGCCACCGTGTATAGGCGTGTGCAGGAAATGGGCTACAGGTTGCAAATTTTGCATGTCATTCGGATATCAAGGTGCCAGAGTCTGGAGGGAGAGGGAAATGCCAAAATGCCTGAAGTCCAGTGTCAAGTACCCACAGTCTGTACCCATTGTACCCATGGTCTGGGGTGCCATGTCAGCTGCTGGTGTTGGTCCACTGTGTTTTATCAAGGGCAGGGTCAATACAGCTACTGTAGCTATCAGGAGATTTTGGAGCACTTCATGCTTCCATCTGCTGAAAAGCTTTATGGAGATGAAGATTTCGTTTTTCAGCACGACCTGGCACCTGCTCACAGTGCCAAAACCACTGGTAAATGGTTTACTGACCATGGTATTACTGTGCTCAATTGGCCTGCCAACTCTCCTGACCTGAACCCCATAGAGAATCTGTGGGATATTGTGAAGAGAAAGTTGAGAGACACAAGAATCTGCAAAAGGATTCCCGACCAAGTATTGAGTGCATAACTGAACATAATTATTTGAAGGTTGACTTTTTTTGTATTCAAAACACTTTTCTTTTATTGGTCGGATGAAGAGGCGGCGCGGTGGTGTAGTGGTTAGCACTGTCGCCTTGCAGGGTCTGGGTTCGATTCCCCGGCCAGGCTCGATTCCCGTCTCTGTGTGCATGGAGTTTGCATGTTCTTCCCGTGCTTGGTGGGTTTCCTCTGGGTCCTCCGGTTTCCTCCCACAGTCCAGAGATATGCAGGTTAGGCTAATTGGTGTTCCTAAATTGCCCGTAGTGTGTGATTGGGTGTATGTGTGTGTGCCCTGCGATGGATTGGCACCCTGTCCAGGGTGTACCCCGCCTAGTGCCCGAAGTCTCCTGGGATAGGCTCCAGGTCCCCCGCGACCCTGAACACAGGATTAAGCGGTATAGAAAATGAATGAATGAATGGTCGGATGAAATATGCTAATTTTTTGAGATAGGGATTTTGGGTTTTCATGAGCTGTATGCCATAATCATCAATATTAAAACAATAAAAGGCTTGAACTACTTCAGTTTGTGTGTAATGAATCTAAAATATATGAAAGTCTAATGTTTATCAGTACATTACAGAGAATAATGAACTTTTTGCTAATTTTTTGAGAAGGACCTGTATACTGTACTGGCTCCTATAGTTAAGTAGATTTTAAGAAACTACTATTGACCTATAAAGCACTAAATGGTCTTGCTCCACAGTACCTGAGTGACCTACTAGTGTCTTACAATTCACCACGCCTACTTTAAACAAAAGATGCAAGCTGCTTGTTAGTACCTCGTATTATAAAAACTACTGCAGGGTGAAGAGCTTTTTTCTTAAGTTATAGAATAGCCTTCTAATGAATGTTCGGGATGTTTTAGTCTAGGCTAAGAACCTATTTACTTAGCCGAGTATTATGATGAACGAGTATGTTTAGATGCTGTCTTCCACACTTTCATTGATCACTCAGGTTTGTTGGCGGTGGAGTGACTGGTTGCTTTACTTCACAGGGACCCCTCATTTCTGTGTTTCCTTCTGCTCTCCCTTTTAGTTATGCTGTTATAGTTAATCCTGCCGGAGTCCCTGCTTGCACTCTGCACTAAATATACATTCACCTTATCACGGATAAGCCTGTGAGTATACCTAAATGTTATCTCTCTCCCAGATCCCCAGATCTGCCTTCTGGATGCATGTGGATTGGGATATGTGGGGACTGCTGATACAAGCAGTTTTTTCTGATGGCTGGTGACTGCCGTCTCTTAATAGGTCATGACTGAAAATCCTCCAACAACAAAAGCCTCCATCAAATTTTTTGGTCTTTCGGCTGCTCCCGACAAGGGGTCGCCACAGCAGAATATCCAGCCCGCACTACAACTTATCTTACCTTATCCAGAGCGACTTACATTTACATTTATTACACATCTGAGCAGTTGAGGGTTAAGGGCCTTGCTCAAGGGCCCAACAGTGGCAACTTGGTGGTTGTGGGGTTTGAACCTGGGACCTTCCGAACCGTAGTCCAATGCCTTAACTACTGAGCTACCACTGGCCCACTTGGCACAGGTTTTACGCCGGATGCCCTTCCTGATGCAACCCTCCCATTTTATCCGGGCTATTGACCGGCACTGCATCCAGTGGCTGGGGTTTGGGCACTGGCTGGAAATCGAACTCGGGCCTTCCACATGGCAGGCGAAACACCTACCACTGAGCCACCATCAATGAAAGTCGACTATATATTAACACATCGCTTGTTATAGTGAACCTCCAGCCTCTTAACAAATGACTATGACCCAATCCCTGCTATCCGTTATCACCTAAATGAGGATAGGTTCCCTGATGAATATGACTTATTGTATATCAAGGATTCTTTCTATCATCATCATCATCATCGCAGGGAGTTTTTCCTGGATGCAATCGGCTTGCTCATCTTATACATACTATATTTCCTCACACTTTTAAACTCATTTCCCTTTTTTCTGTTTCTGTTATGCTGCTCTGTGACAATGACTATGGTTAAAAGCAATATATAAACAAACCTTAATTGAAAACCACAGAATACAATGAACACTAGAAGCGCCGCGCCACTGTGACCTACTTATTCAATTCAATTCAATTCAGTTTTATTTGTATAGCGCTTTTAACAATTGACATTGTCTCAAAACAGCTTTACACAATCAAAAGAATTATTTAAGTTTGTATGGAATGTGAATGTGTATGAATCAAAATGTTCAGATAGTCCCTGGTGAGCAAGCCCGAGGGCGACAGTGGCAAGGAAAAACTCCCTGAGATGGTAATAGGAAGAAACCTTGAGAGGAACCAGACTCGACAGGGAACCCATCCTCATCTGGGTGAAACAGATAGCAGGAAATGATCTGCATTTATACAGTGTTAGGTTCAGCTATAATAGTTGATGTTAATTGATGTTATAATAGTTGATGTAAAATGGAGTCCAGTAGTTATTCAAGACTCAGATAGACTTGTAGAAAGTTCCAGTCCTGAACTATCGAATTGTCAAGTCCTCAGAGAAACAGCTGACAACACCAGTCGAGGCCAGAACCATCTTCTAAGTAGATAGAATCATCCCCAGACACCAGACGCATCCTAAAGAGACACACGGGGCATCCATGCGACGAGACATCCAACCAGAAACGGGGCACCAGCATGGATCAGACAGGTCCGGAGGGCAGAGGGAGTCTGGATCACTGGCAGCTCAGGAACAACATGTGTAGCTCGACAGAGAGAGAGAGAGAAAGAGTGAAAGGGGGAGACAGGGGGAGAGAGGAAAGAGAAAGAGGGGGAGGAAGAGAAGAGGAGGAGAGATTGCAATTAGGTATGGTCACAGTCACAATGTCTAATGTGAATGTAATATTTACTGTAGAGTGCAAGCAGGGACTCCGGCAGGACTAACTATGACAGCATAACTAAAAGGGAGAGCCAGAAGGAAACACAAACATGAGGGCTCCCTGAGATGTAAAGCAAACAATCGCCTCACCGTCAACAAACCTGAGTGATCAAATGAGACTGAGGAAGACAGCATCTAAACATACCAGTTCACCATAATACTCTACGTCCATGAGTCCCCCAGATCTGCTCCTTTACCTTATGGCAAATCTACTTATAAAAATGCTTGGCTAAATAAATAGGTTTTGAGCCTAGACTTAAACACTGAGATTGTGTCTGAGTCCCGAACACTATTTGGAAGACTATTCCATAATTTTGGGGCTTTGTAAGAAAAAGCTCTGCCCCCAGCTGTAGTTTTCATAATAAGCGGTACTGATAAGCAGCCTGCATCCTTTGACCGAAGTAGGCGTGCGGATCGTAAGACACTAGCAGTTCGCTCAGATACTGCGGCGCGAGACCATTTAATGCCTTATATGTCAAGAGTAGTATTTTAAAATCAATGTGAAATTTCACAGGGAGCCAATGCATTGAAGATAGGATAGGGGTGATGTGCTCATATCTTCTGGTTCTAGTGAGGACTCTCGCTGCTGCATTCTGGACTAGCTGAAGCTTGTTTATGCACCTAACTGAACAACCAGACAGTAAGGCATTACAATAGTCCAACCTAGAAGTGATAAAAGCATGAACTAGTTTTTTTGCATCGTTTAGCGACAATATATTTCCTATTTTGGCAATATTTCTGAGGTCAAAGAATGCTATCCTGGTGATATTATCTACATGAGCTTCAAATGAAAGGCTGGAATCTATAATCACGCCGAGGTCTTTTACTGTTGCACTTGACGGAACAGAAAGGCCATCTAAAGTTACGGTGTGATCTAAGATTTTACTTCTAGCTGTATGCGGTCCTATGACTAGAACTTCTGTCTTATCCGGATTAAGCAGAAGGAAGTTAATTAGCATCCAATTTCTTATGTCCTGCACACATTGCTCAACTTTAGTAAGATGGTTTTTCTCATCAGGTTTTGTTGAGACGTATAGCTGTGTGTCGTCAGCATAACAATGAAAACTAATACCATGCTTACGGATTATGTTGCCCAGAGGAAGCATGTAAAGGGAAAAAAGCAGTGGGCCTAAAACTGAACCCTGCGGAACGCCAAACTCCACTAGAGAACATGCAGAATAATCACCATTTAAGTCTACATACTGATAACGATCGGTCAAATAGGATCTGAGCCAGGAGAGGGCTGTACCCGTAATTCCTACTACATTTTCTAATCTGTGAAGAAGAATAGCATGATCAATAGTGTCAAAAGCTGCACTGAGGTCGAGTAATACAAGCATAGTTACACAACCCTGATCAGAGGCCAATTGGAGGTCATTTACTACTTTAACGAGTGCTGTTTCTGTGCTGTGATGAGGCCTAAATCCTGACTGATACAGTTCATGTATGCCATTTCTATGTAGATATGAGCATAGCTGCTCCGCTACTATCTTTTCCAGAATCTTAGAGATAAAGGGGAGGTTTGATATTGGCCTGTAATTGGACAGCTGACAGGGGTCGAGGTCAGGTTTCTTAATTATTGGTTTGATAACTGCTAATTTAAAAGATTTTGGAACATAACCAATGCTGAGTGAGGAATTAATTATTCTCAACAGCGGTTCTGTTATTACTGGTACTATCTGTTTAAGAAAATGTGTTGGTATAGGATCTAATATACAGGTTGATGAATTTGCAGAAGAGATGAGTGAAATTAGTTCATTCTCTTCAAGTATTCTAGGTTTGAATTTGACATGGCTAGGTTAACATCTGTATCAATTACATTGTTCGGTTTCAAAGCCTCAATTTTATGCCTGATATTTACAATTTTATTATTAAAAAAGTTCATGAAGTCCTCACTATTGCATGATGTTGTTGTGGAGATTTCTGTAGTGGTCTTATTTCTGGTTAATTTGGCTACGGTATTAAATAAAAATCTAGGATTATTTTTATTTTCTTCTATAAGAGTGGAGAGATACGTTGATCTAGCTACACTAAGAGCTTTCCTATAGTTCAGGATGCTCTCTTTCCATGCTATTTGAAATACCAACAATTTAGTTTGACGCCATTTACGCTCTAATTTCCGAGCAGTGACCTGTCACAACACCATGACAAGCATCGACTACATGGATGAGCTGGACAATGCCACCAACATGAAGAGCATTGTTTCAAAACTGCCCTTCAACCTGCGCAAGGCCTGGAGGGCTCACGCATACGAGCAGGAGGAGCGCAGCCAGGAAAGACCCAAGTTCGCGGAGCTGGTGAAATTCGTCGAACAATAAGCCAAAGAAATGCTAAACCCAATATTTGGGGACCTGGACGACAAAAGGCACCTCAACAAATCCCTTCAAGGAACCCAAACAAAAAAGGGAAGGAAAAGCCAGGGTCAGCTTTGCAACCGAAGTCAGACAGGTTGGTAAAATTCACAAAGACTCAATTACAATGAAGAATGCCGGTACATTAGCTGTTAGCGCTTTCACTGAGCTGTGCGCACATTGTAAAAAGGCCCATATCTTAGACGAGTGCATAAAATTTATCGATCAGACACACAAAGACAAAGTAGAATTCTTAATAAAGAATGGATTCTGTTTCGGATGTTTAAGAAATGGTCATTTGTGGAAAGACTGTACCAGAAAAATTATATGTTCATTGTGTTCAAAGCCACATCCTCGCATGCTACACAGAGCAGTGCAAGACACGGCGCAGCTAGTTACAAGCGCCGACGAAAACGAAACTGAAAGTGACACAAAAAAATACACCACCTGCAGTGAGACGCGAATCAAATGCGCTCACTGGGGCTGGAGGTAATTGCATCCTCCCCATAGTACCTGTTAAAATAAAGTCCAAGAAAGGTGACAAAATTGCAGAAGTGTATGCATTTATAGACCAAGGCAGTTCCGCCACATTCTGTACAGAGTCATTAGCAAGGCGACTAAATTTACATTTAGGCATTTGGCAGATGCTCTTATCCAGAGCGACTTACATTCTTATCTCATTACACATCTGAGCAGTTTTAGGGCCTTGCTCAAAGGCCCAACAGTGGCAACTTGGTGGTTGTGGGGTTTGAACCTGGGATCTTCCGAACCATAGTCCAATGCCTTAACCACTGAGCTACCACTGGCCCAGTGTAAATGTACAAAGCAGAAGAGTTAAGATATGGCTGAGCACCATGAACTCCATAAAACTAGTAGAAAGCTACATGCTCAGTGATTTGGAGATCAGTAGCCTGGAAGAAAACACCTTTATTGAACTTCCCAACGTCTTTACACAAAAGAATATCCCAGCTACAGTGGAAAGTATTCCACAACAGCACGACATCGACCAGTGGCTTTACCTTAGCGATGTAAAGTTGCCCCAGATTAGCACTGGAATCGAAATTCTCATAGGAAATAAAGAGCACAAACTCCTAGAACCGCGGCGAGTAATCAATAGCAGGCATGAAGGGCCATACGCGGTGCAGAATGCTCTTGAATGGACTGTGAACGGGCCTCTCCGAGAACCCGACGAATCAGCGAGGGTTACAGTTAACAGAACCTCCATTGAAAGTGTAGAACAAATGCTGATACAGCAGTTCAACCACGATTTTCCAAGAACGAAATTGTGATGATAAGGCCGAGTAGTCACAGGAAGACTATCAGTTTTTAGACTCCGTGAATAACTCATTGCAGTTCATAAATAATCACTACCACATCCGCCTTCCACTAAAAAAGGCGCTTCCTATGGTGGCCGAACGGAGACGTGAATCAAGATTTAGTTCAGTATACAGTGGTGTGAAAACTATTTGCCCCCCTCCTGATTTCTTATTCTTTTGCATGTTTGTCACACAAAATGTTTCTGATCATCAAACACATTTAACTATTAGTCAAAGATAACACAAGTAAACACAAAATGCAGTTTTTAAATGAGGGGTTGTATTATTTAGGGAGAAAAAAAATCCAAACCTACACGGCCCTGTGTGAAAAAGTACAGTAATTGCCCCCATGAACCGCCTTTTTAAGGTCATGCCACAACATCTCAATAGGATTCAGGTCAGGACTTTGACTAGGCCACTCCAAAGTCTTCATTTTGTTTTTCTTCAGCCATTCAGAGGTGGATTTGCTGGTGTGTTTTTGGTCATTGTCCTGCTGCAGCACCCAAGATCGCTTCAGCTTGAGTTGACGAACAGATGGCCGGACATTCTCCTTCAGGATTTTTTGGTAGACAGTAGAATTCATGGTTCCATCTATCACAGCAAGCCTTCCAGGTCCTGAAGCAGCAAAACAACCCCAGACCATCAAACTACCACCACCATATTTTACTGTTGGTATGATGTTCTTTTTCTGAAATGCTGTGTTACTTTTACACCAGATGTAACGGGACACGCACCTTCCAAAAAGTTCAACTTTTGTCTCGTCAGTCCACAAGGTATTTTCCCAAAAGTCTCGGCAATCATTGAGATGTTTTTTAGCAAAATCGAGACGAGCCTTAATGTTCTTATTGCTTAAAAGTGGTTTGCGCCTTGGAAATCTGCCATGCGGGCCATTTTTGCCTAGTCTCTTTCTTATGGTGGAGTTTTGAACACTGACGTTAATTGAGGCAAGTGAGGCCTGCAGTTCTTTAGATGTTGTCCTGGGGTCTTTTGTGGCCTCTCGGATGAGTTGTCTCTGCGCTCTTGGGGTAATTTTGGTCGGCCGGCCACTCCTGGGAAGGTTCACCACTGTTCCATGTTTTTGCCATTTGTGGATAATGGCTCTCACTGTGGTTCGCTGGAGTACCAAAGCTTTAGAAATGGCTTTATAACCTTTACCAGACTGATAGATCTCAATTTCTTTTGTTCTCATTTGTTCCTGAATTTCTTTGGATCTTGGCATGATGTCTAGCTTTTGAGGTGCTTTTGGTCTACTTCTCTGTGTCAGGTACAGTAGCTCCTATTTAAGTGATTTCTTGATTGAAACAGGTGTGGCAGTAATCAGGCCTGGGGGTGACTACAGAAATTGAACTCAGGTGTGATAAACCACAGTTAAGTTATTTTTTAACAAGGGGAGCAATCACTTTTTCACACAGGGCCATGTAGATTTGGAGTTTTTTTCTCTCCCTTAATAACGTAAACCTTCATTTAAAAACCACATTTTGTGTTCAATTATGTTATCTTTGACTAATAGTTAACGGTTTTTGATGAGCAGAAACATTTAAGTGTGACAAACATGCAAAAGAATAAGAAATCAGGAAGGGGGCAAATAGTTTTTCACACCACTGTATATATATATATATATATATATATATATATATATACTGCATATATGGAATGAAACCTGAGATAATTACTGTACATATACGCACTGAATGACGCATAGATAGTATGCGCGATCCCTTGTAAGCATCTCTTACTGGTATAATCAACATCCGTGCACGCGTGTACTGTGTACTATAACACTGTGACTCCATGTGTGTGTAAAACATATTTTATTTTGTGTTCGGAAGCGCGTATGTACAGTGCGTGTACCGTTTCTCATAAGACACATGTGGTCGCGCGAGTAAAGCAAAATAAATTCTCAATACAGAGGTTAAAAATCCATTTTCTTCCTCATCGCGGTGTGTGTGTGTCTGTGCGCGAGCGTAATTTGACACTGTTTCTGAAGGGGGATTCACACACGCTGCCGGCACAAACACACGCGCGCGAGAGACATACACTCTGATTCAACTCAGCTCTGTCGCAAATCTTTTCGGAGGTAAGGTGGCGGTTCATTTGTTTATTTGTTTTACTTTACAGCAGTGATTCTGTTAGTTTGCGCTCACACGAGTATCATTAGCGATGTTTGTTGTAAATTTCAGATTAAATAATGTAGCATGAGAGAGACATTGATTTATGACCGCTGTTTAAGTGTAAAAGTTGTAAAGGTTCTTTCATGGTGCTTGCTATTGTTACGTGCATACAACCGCTGGCAAAAATTATGGAATCACCCCTCTCAGAAGATGTTCATTCAAATGTTTAATTGTGTAGAAAAAAAAACAAGCACATACATGCCACAAAACTATTTTCACTCAACCATCCAAACTTCTGGCTGTATAAAACACTTAAAAAAAAAACAAAGAAAGATAACTATAGTCAATGACAACTGTTTTGACAACTCAAACAGAGGAAAAAAATATGGAATCACCATGCACTTTGCATTTCTAAAACAAATACCTGTATCTGATTACAACTGCTAATTAGTCTACAGTTAAAAAAGATGTGCATGTGCGCGCGCTTTCTCTCTCCCTTTCTCTCTCCCTCGCTCTCCCTCTCATAGGTGGCCCCGCCCTGATTGAGCGTGCCGTGAAGTGCGCCGGGATTGGCTGGGCCTGAAGCTGCGCGTCCTTTTTAAGATGGAGGACGAGAACCGGAGGGGGCGCGTTATTGTTGTGTTGAGGTTGTAGGTATTTTTTTTTTTTATTTAAGGATACATCAAGGTACTTAATGGTGAAGTGTTTATTATTTCATTCATATATTTGAAGGTCATTTATTTTACAGCAAGTGAATGGTGTATTTTTGATTTAGCTTAAGGTGTTTATGACACACATTTAAGTTTATCTTTAAAGAGTGAAGCAGTTTAAGTTCATAAACACATTTAAGAGCATGAAACAGTATCTCTTAGTTAAGTGAAGGTCATAAGTAACACACAAGACTAAAGTACACTAGAATAGTGTTACAATGGCTGATGGCTGTTACAGTTGGGGTTACAGTTCCAAGTAAGCCCTGATGATGACATTTCGCACACAAGCCCACATGAGCCAGGCATATGTCAAGCCGCTAAAGAAGGGAGCTTGAGGAAAAGCCAAAGAGTTAGGAAACTCACTGAAAAGGGACAATTACTGCATAAGGAAAAGGTGAATAAGCTTCAAATTCACTTTAAGGCAAACTATGATGAATGGAAAGCTGCTGCTAAACAAGTTAAAGGGGCACTTGAAGAACCTGTAAGAGCAACATTACACGATCACGTTGTCCACATCCAATACACATCAACAGAAGTTAAACAAGCTTATGACCAGCTGCGCAGTCATGTAACTCCTGACGGAGACACTCGACGAAGAGTGGATACATGTGATGCTGTCTCTCAAAGGCTTATACAACTAGCTCAAGAATACCTTGCAGAAGAAGGAAATGTAAAGGATCCAGCAACAAGATCAATTCACTGGAGTAAAGCTGGTTCATTGTTCACTTCATCAGTATCCCAAAGATCTAAGGGTTCAGGAAGCACATGTTCGAGCTCAAGCAGGTTGTCTATAAAGAAACAAGAAGCAGCAGCTGAGTTAGCGGCAACTGAAGCGACTTTAAGGGTTATGGAGGAAATGGATCGTGAAAGAAGCGAGCTTGAAACCCTTGAAGTAGAAAACCAACAAAGGTTAGCAATACAAGAAGCAGAAAATGCTAAAAGACTAAAGGCATTAGAGCAGAAGCGAAGAGAGCTAGAACGGCTAGAAACTGTAAAGAAAATGAATGCAGCCAAAGCACAACTGAAAGTGTATGAGCAAGAAAACAACTCCGATGAAGAAATCTCAGATCTCTTACATGACAATATTAAACAAAGAAAGGCTGCTCATAAGCCAGGAAGTCTACTTGAACTTCATCTCACTTCATCACAACCTACTGCAATACGGCAACAGTTTTCTGCTACTCAACATACCACAAGGTCGCAACTTACTACCAATGGCGCTCAAGAAGATAGCACCACAGTATTGGCTAGAGCGTTAGCAGACTCCATTAACATAAGCCGTCTACCAGTACCAGAGCCTGCTGTTTTCAATGGAGACCCACTCATGTACAAAGATTGGAAAATGTCCTTTCAGACACTAATAGACAGGAAAAACATTCCAGTGAATGAAAAGATTTACTATCTGCGCAGATATGTAGGTGGACCAGCAAGAAGAGCTGTAGAGAGTTACTTCTTACTGGGTACGGACGCAGCATACTATGCTGCATGGGACACTCTGGAGGAAAGATATGGAAGGTCATTTGTGATCGCCAAGGCCTTTAGAGATAAGCTAACATCATGGCCAAAGATTGGGACAAGGGACAGTGCTGAGTTACGAGAATTCTCTGACTTTCTTAGAGGCTGTGAAGCTGCTATGCTACAAATAAAGAGTCTTGAAGTGCTAAATGATTGCAGCGAAAATCAAAAAATTCTAAGTAAGCTCCCTGATTGGCTGACAGCAAGATGGAATAGGAGGGTTATTGAGGTTGAAGAGCAGCACGGTTCCTTTCCAACTTTCAGTAACTTTGTTGACTTCGTTACAAGAGAAGCCAAAATAGCGTGCAACCCAGTAACGTCACTCCATGCACTTAAGGCAAGTGACTTAGAGAAGGTTAAGCCGATAAAGATTCAAGGCGTTGGAACTAAGGTGCTGACAAGTGCTGCAGGAGAGAAACCAAATATAAGGAAATGCATCTTCTGTGAAAAATTATATCACAGCATTCACACATGTCGACAGTTCATGGACAAGTCACTAATGGAACGAGTCAAGTTCGTACAAACAAAAGGATTATGTTTTGGATGCCTTAACCCTGGACACCAATCAAGGAAATGTGGAAAAAGAAGTATTTGTGAAACATGCAAAGGAAACCATCCAACATGTTTACACAAGGAACGGGATGGAAAATTCAGCAAAACCATAAAGGACACAAAAGAAATCAAACAAAGTAAAGAAGCACCGAACGAGACAATATCCCACCGTATAATCCAAAATAACGGCAGTGAACTTACATCTACAATCAGTCCAGTTTGGTTGTCCACAACAAACAACCCAGAACACGAAATTCTGCTATATGCCCTTCTAGACAGTCAGAGTGACACCACATTCATTCTTCAAGAAAAGGCAGATGCTCTGGATGCTGACAAGAGACATGTACAGTTAAAGCTTTCTACACTGTCAACTAGAGAGGCAGTCATTCCCAGCGAAAGGTTGTCTGGGCTGCAAATCAGAGGCTTCTATTCCTCAAAGAGAATTCCTCTTCCTGTAACCTACACAAGAGAGTTTATTCCTGCTAATTTAAGTCATATCTCTACTCCTAAGACAGCAAGAGCATGGCCTCACTTAGAGCACCTTGCCGAAGAGATTGCCCCTCTTATAGAATGTGATGTTGGACTACTCATAGGTTACAACTGCTCACAAGCACTATTACCTAGAGAAATTGTGTCAGGAAAAGACAATGCGCCATTCGCACAAAGAACAGACTTGAGCTGGACAATAGTTGGTGGTGCTGACCCTTGTATTGACTATGGTGATGCTATGGGAAGCAGCCAGAGAATTATTGTTAAGGAAGTGTCACCCAGCCAGTCATCAGATCAGTTGTCAAATAAAGTCCATTAAATTTGTCGCACTCAAGTCAAGGAAGCAATCACACCACCAGATGTGCTTAAAGTTCTTGAGTCTGATTTCAGTGAAAGAAAGATGAAGGATTATCACTTTTCCCAAGAAGATCAGCGCTTTATTTCTATAATGGAAGAAGGAGTAAAAATGAACGCAGATGGACATTGCGAGCTACCTTTGCCATTTAAAGAGGACAGGCCTTTTCTGGGAAATAATAAGAACTGTGCAGAACACAGACTTCAATGTCTCAAGAAAAGACTTGAAAGGGACAAGCAATATCGTAATGACTATATAAAATTTATGAATGAGACAATAGAACGTAGAGATGCGGAAAAGGTCCCACTTGAGGAACTGAACAGAAGTCCTGCTTGGTACATTCCACACCATGGGGTGTACCACCCCCAAAAACCCGGAAAAATAAGAGTGGTTTTTGATTGCTCAGCAAAATATAGAGGAGTGTCATTGAATGATCACCTAAAGCATTTCACTGCATATTATACTGTGTATGATTGTGTATGTGACCAATAAAATTTGAATTTGAATTTGCTCACAGGGCCAAAGTTGACGAACACTCTGATAGGTGTCTTGTGTCGATTTCGCAAGGGTCCAGTGGCAGTGATGTGCGACATAGAACGTATGTTTCACCAGTTTAGAGTCAGAGAGGAAGATCAATACTACCTCCGTTTCCTGTGGTGGGACAATGGAGACTTTCACTCAAGTCCATCAGTCTACCGTATGAGAGTTCATTTGTTCGGGGCCTCATCTTCGCCAGCCTGTGCAAACTTTGGTCTTAGGTACATTGCGGCACAAGGTCAAGGCCAGTTTAGTGAAGCAACTATAAGATTCATCGAAAGAAACTTTTATGTGGATGATGGTCTTATCAGTTTCCACTCAGAAGAAGAGGCTATTAGATTAGTCCATGAGGCGAAACACCTTTGCAGCACTGGGAAATTGCGACTGCACAAGTTTGTTTCCAATAGCCCACAAGTTCTTGACTCTTGTGGTGGAAATTCTGAAACCAATATAAAGACAAGTAATCCATACACTGGGTAAGAGCAAAGTAACAAAGGTTTTATTTTAAACTTCTGCAGAAGGACCAGTCTCATACAGCAAACAGTTGCAGCATAGAGAAAGGTGATCTCTTTCTCTAGCTGACCTATTTTATACACAAACATCTCTGTTAACATAATCGACGCCCCGTACGTGAAGTTCCTGCATTCAAACTCATGACTCTTTATCTGCCCCAGACTAGATGTCCATACCTTATCATTTATTCAGGGACAACTACAATCAGGTTGTTTCTATTCTGTTCTCGGCCTTGTGTCTCTAAGCTTCGACAAACAAGTTCAAACTTCTAAGGCCTACGTTACACACTTACTACAAGAATCAAATAGAATTAATACATATAATTAAAATATGATTTTTCCATTACAATTTCCCCCTTTTGTCATTCTATGACAACCTAAATATTTTAATTCTACAATTCAAAACAATACTAATAAGCTATGCATTAGGTAAATTTCATCAGATATTCTCTCTCCCACCTGGGTTTTTAACAACATCATCACTAGCACTCTAATGCACACAGAGGACACTACAGCTGTTTTTATGGGGACAGACCCCTGACACAAAAGCATTAAAAAAAATTTGCAACCTACTTAAATATACATGCTTGACATTTCTCTAAAGATTTACATTGTCTTCTTCCATATCATGATCTAAACATTCAAAATGATAGTCACCGGAATTTTGAACTCTGTCAGAAGTCCGGTCGTCCCAGTCCGGTTTCCGTTTTATGTTGTCAGTCTGTCTTAACATTTAATAATTTACTGTGTTCAGAACTAGTCCCTGTATACATCTGCAAATACAGGGTGCTATACAGAGGCCTAACAAGATTATAATCCCAATTGGTAAAACACTATAAACCAGCCAATAACCCCAGCCTCCCCATAATTGCGTTAACCACGAGATCCAAGACTCTACTTGGGGAGGTGGTTGCAAAGCCTTCTTCATGCGGTTTATGATGTTGCTGATATTCTGATGATCGTCATTGAAAGGCGTGAAAGGCCTTTACGGTGTCATTTTTTAGTATCAGTAACATGTATGCTAAACCATTTACCTTGTTTAGGGCTACAGCTGTTCCTCCGCCGAGGAAGAGTGACCAGCCTACATTTGCTCCTGGGCTAGTACATGGGTTTCCTAAAGTGTAACCATGAAATTTAATAGGGACATCTCTTTTTCTTCTATTCTCTGACATCCGTGGCCCCCACGGATTTTCTGTGTGTACTGACACACTAGGAGTTACATATGCAGGATAACATGAGCCTGTCCAATTGAAATTTCTTAACAGGCAATGGGGAACAATAGCTCCCTGGGGCATCAAAACATAGGTTATTGGAATAATTACACTCAGGGACTGCTGGGTTTGGCCTCCCTGTTTGTTTGTAGTATTCAGATATCTGTAAGATGGCCATGGTGGTTATCGGTATAATACAAGAAGTGTTGTCTGCATTTGCTTCTGCTGCTGTGACATTATTTAGGGGCAGTGCTACCCAGCCCGAGGACATGACATGGCATACACAACACAAGAGGTTGTGTATGTCTGTTATATTATCAGCAATGTCTAATGATAGGGCACATTCCCAATTTCCCTGCACATCTATTGAGATTAGTGTTATGCCTTTTTATCATGCTGTCTCTTCTCTTTATTCTAGTTAAATGCATGTGGCTTGAGTTTGTTAAATAGACTTTACCATGACCATTTCTCTCCGAATTCTCAATAAGTGGGCACATCAGGGTAACCATAACTATTATTATTCCTAAAGTTACCCAAATTGCTTTGGGGTGTTTTCTCATTTGTAACCAAGGGTCCAGTCCAGCTAATTCAATGTCTGTAGTGTGAATAATCTCAGTCACTAATATTCTCCGTCCTCTAAAACAGTCTTCTATCCTGTCAGTAGTTACAACACTTACTTTTAACTCTAATTACTTTTATATGTCACCAATGTTACTCAGTGCTACTGCTACTTTGACACCTTACAATTTCTTCATGTGTTGTCCTCAAATGTAGTGTACTTATTGTTGTGATGAATTTGAGTGGAGAGTTGTGGTTCTGCGTTGTTTCTGTCACTCTAGTTGGTTCTTCTGACCCATGCACTTTGCGTGCAGGTGAGGGTCTGTTGGGGTTTACAGGAGAGGTTACTAGCACATCACTGTTCACCCTTGTTGACCTCTGTGTTGTTTTCTCTTAGGTTCTGGAACATGTTTGGGGTAGCTGGCGTGTACCCTCATCTCTGTTTCCACTACTTTGACTTCTTTTTGTGGTGTTAGGAGCACTGTCAGTGGGCCTGTATTAAAAATAAATCCTCAAAGAGTTTTGCACAATAACATAACATTTCATCTTCACAATGTCCTTTTACTTTTTGTGTGCTCTGGCTTCATCTTAATTCCTTTATCTACAGTACAGTATGTTATTAGTAACACAAATGCACATACTATCGATTATTCCCCCTTTTGACACATGGTCCTTACACGTGTGTCAACTTAGCATAGAAAGAAATAGCTTTATACGTAGACATGGCTTGTGATTGGGGTCGTACCAAACCCCTTCTGTCAAAACACATCCCGCTTTTCTCCAGAGTGTTTCCTCTCCTGGAGTGACTGTAGTTCTGAAGCTCTTCAAGGTTAGCTGTGGGGGTGAGAGCATTAGACACACACATGTTATGGTTATAGGAAAGGGGAAGTTTGGCCACGGCCTTCACTGCTGCATCTGCTTTTCTGAAACAGAATCTAATTTGTTAGTTTGAGCATTACATTTACACTATTTAAATTTCATGTGCTATAACTATGACAAACTCCTGTTAACACCTATTTCTCTATCACAAAATATTGTTCCATCCACGTTCATTTTATATCCGGATTCTGTAGTGGCGCTTACTGTGGATCAATCCTAGTGGAACAAAGTTGTTTAACAGTGAAAGAAAAGAGTTAGAGGGTTAGAACTATACATCTTTCCACATTGATATTTATAATTTAGTATTGTACTTTAACCACTCTGTTATAAATAAGTGTGATTCTTCTCTGTATAAAAGATACTGAAACTTCATGAACTAGAAATGTCAAATTACTGTAGCCCACTATACATCTTTATTCTATACCTGCCTCCTCAGCTTCTGGTACTGGACATAAACACATGGGTGATGCTGCTGCTACAGGATCTGATTTGGCTGAGAAGTGAGATAAAGATCTCATTGTTTCTCTCTCTCTCTTTTTTTTGTCTCTGCAGCCAGTCTGAAATCATGCAACAATTCTTTTCATCAACAGTTTTTGTAAAAGGCCTTTTATAATTTGAAATGTCCAATATTAAAGTAGTTTATACTGCCAAATTTGATTCAATTAAAGATTGTTCTTGCTTCCGGAGTTCAACTAAGTGCACTGTGGGCCAGTAGACCCTTCCCATGAGTGTATAGCTCACTGGGGCCTCGAGGATTGTATAGATCAAAATAACTTTTCTGTAATAAAACACTTTTACTTTTTACATTTCTACTTTAGCGTCAATTTTCTTATTTGTTTTAGAATATTTTGGACTACTACTGTACTTGGATCCAAAGTTTTATCTTGTCCCAAAACAATTTGACCTACTGTAAGATATGACTTATGTGCGAATTGTAGCTTTTATATGGTTTGCTTTATGACTTTGTTCTGCTGGACAATAAGAAGTTGCTGATGTTTACCATGACAACAGCTTTAAAATAAAGAATTAAACACTGGAATTATTTCAGTTAAAGACTCGGGTAGATACAGTATGAAGTTTGTAGGGCCTAAATTTTACTTTGGGGTGATCACCGCCAGTTCACTTCCCTTAATTAAACCTACATCGTGCTTGCCATTAGCCCATACATTTTAGTGAGTATTTATAAACATAAATTCTTTTTAAAAAAGAAAAGAAAAAGCTCCGCATGCTGATAACTTTTTTTTTTCTGCCTGGCCAGGTCTTGTGACTGTAGGTACTGTAATATATACAGTTCTTTTATTCTTTAACACATGATTTTTCAGCATTGCATCAGCATTTGTTTCTCTGTGGCTGTAATGTAATGTCAGATAAGAGGTTCATTCTCAATCACTCTCATTCATACCACATGTCACTCAAACGCCCAATATTTATTTATTTTATTTTTTCTCCCTCATCCTTATTACTTTTATCCAATAACACATTAGGGGTGTCCCTACTGTGATTAAGCGACATTACTGTCACACTATACTGTGCTACATTTTCTCATGTGCACACTGCTTATCTCTACATTAACTACACATCTGAGCTTATCTTTAAAAAAATGAGATATGTGACACATATCTAATATCATAATGTGTTTACTGGTATATATTTGTCTATCACCGTAGCATTTACTGAACTCACAGTTGAAGTGCAGAGCTTCCATTCATACACATACAACAGGGGCAACGGATCACATTTCACAAGAGTGAAATCCTCAGGCTCAATACTGGTTTAGTCTCAAGAGTTTTATACCTAATTTACATATGAAATCTTCACCCCAATAGATTTACTGGGCAGCAATAAGAGCAAAAAATCTAAATTTATCATCATGTACACCTGGAAAAAGCCACACGCTTGTCTTTATGAGGCTCTTTTCAGCTGCATGTCCTGAAGTGCCCACAGAGTTCAGGAATCTGCCACTGTTTCACTAAACTGTCAAATTCACACACTTTAATGACTGAATGACCTGCATGGAATGTAGCAAAATGAATTTTGTTTGTCATGGAGCTGCAATTCCATTGTTGGCATTTTACTGATACTGTATACTTCAAGATCATACGTAGCATGTGTGGATGTTTCTAAGATACAAACGTGAATTGAATCATTGAAAAAGATAGCAAGCTTTTCTTCATTGCGATCAGAGCAAGAAGTGTTAGTAGGAAAAATTATTATTTTTGACTCACCCTCTCCTTCGGGTCTGCTCCCCACGGCCCCGGCCTTTTTCTGTCAATTTCCACCCTGATCCTCACCTCTCCTAATCCATTCCTCTCCTCTGCTCCTTCTCGGACAGTCTCTAATCCAATGGTCTTCACTTCTGCATGCATAACAGCCATTTGTTCTCCCACGTCCACGTCCACGTCCACGGCCTCCTCGTCCTCTTCCACGTCTCCTGTACTGTCCATCCGCAGTTTGTCTTACCATCTGCAACACTGCCAGCTGTGCATTGTGACTCTGGTCTTCTCTCTTCTTGCTGCGCTTATCTTGTTCTTGTGATACCAGCTTTTGCGCGTGTATTGCATGTTGTTCAATGAGACTAAGTTTTCCAGTGTCCCATCCAACGCATGTGTTTTTCACCTTCTGAGCGATGTCCTCCTGTAATCCATTTATGAAACTGTTCCTCAAATGTGCTTCATACGGTGAGATTGCTGCCACAGACATGTCTGCAGGCCTCTCCAACCCGCTGTTTGCATCATGTACCTCAGTGAGACGGGTGAGATAGTGTGACACGCTCTCTCCTGGTTGTTGTTTGCACATTGATATTTTAGTCATATCCATTTTTGCTGGGAACGCTTCTTTACACGCTGCTGTAAGGCACACCACAAAAACCGTTAAATGCTTGGTTTTCTTCATGATCAGCCTGAGCTCGCCGTGCGAAAACATTGTCCGTTGGCCAGGAATACTTAATCTTTGCAAAGTCCGCACCTAGTTTTCTCCCCAAAAGTCGTCGCATTTCATAAGATGTCGGGCGAAACTCTGAGCAAAATCTGCTCATTTCATCACCGAATTTCTGTCCTCCCCCCTCTCTCGGGTCTGGGAGTTGTCCATGTGCATTTTCGATGTCCTTTATTGTCCATGGTCGGTGAACAAGCATCGCTGTGCCATCCGCCCCTGCTACTTCCATCATTGGAGCAGTGATTACTTGATGAACACTTCCTGTAGCTCCTAAGAGTTCCTCTCTCTCGTCCTCGCTGTCATCAGGTGGTGGTTGTCGATCAGCCTTTTCTCTTTTCAGCTGAGCCTTGGTTCGAGTATGTGACGAAATTGGAGACAGAGCTGTGCTTGCTGTGCTGGCTGTGCTGGGGCCTTGGGCCTGCCGAGAAGTCTCTTGTCCATGTTGTCTTACTGGATCTGCTGAAGGGGCTATCTGTCTAATAGCTGGGGGTCGCGGGGGGCAGCCGTCCAGGGGTGCGTTTCCCGTACAACTATGTAGCTCTTTGCTGAACCACCATAGTACGATGCAACGTTGAAGAAAATAACTAACTAGTCACAAGTGTTTCCCAAAACCATAGTACCTGCGTCGCACTTCCATGGTTAGAACTTTGTTGGTTTGAACCGTAGTTCTTCTTCTTCTTCGATACAATGGCGGAGTAGTGCAATAGGCACATATCGCCCCCTACTGTATAGTGTGTTTATTTTCTCTCTCTCTCTCTCTCTCTTCGGCTCGCATTCAATGCGCTTTCGCAGTGACGTAACGTAGAAGTGGTGTAATAATGTCACAAACGCAACATTTTTCATTTTTCAATATTTCATTTGAACTCATTTTTTATTTGGTATTGATACATCAGTACAATTAAAATAAAAAGAAATGATGGGCTTTGAAAACGCTGGGATTGTGTTGTGAACACCTGTTACCTATTTTGCTCAATATTATTTCCTATATAAGTCCCTTTACATACAGCCATGGTTTAATGAGAGTTGACGTGAAAAAATGACACGAAAACCACAATTTACTAAAAAAAAGAGCTTGCAGTTACAAATTCGGACAAAAAATTGGAATGAAATCGCACAAAAAATGTATGCTTCTGGGAATGGGTATGAGAGAAGCCCAGAGAAAGTCAGAAACAAGTGGAGGGACTTTGCAGGTGTGACCAACTTGTGGCTCAGCGGTAGCTGTTCTGCTTACCGTGTGGACGGCCCGGGTTCGATTCCCAGCCAGTGCCCAAACCCCAGTTTGCTGATTTATTTGGGTACATTCATTGAATATGTATCGAGTAATATTTTAAATAGGCTTACATATATTGAGTAATATTTTAAATAGGCTTACACTATGGTAGTGCACAAATTTTACAATTTCTTAGTGCTTAACACTTTGTGCACTGTATAACATTCAGATAACATTCATTATAAGTGAAAACCTCTAACATAATACTACAAATATTGTTATGAGACATTTCTCTTTGGGTATGTTTAAAGATACTCAGTTAAAAACTCGCCTTTTCTTCGCACAAACGAAACCAAGGCTGTGTTCCAACCGGCATAAATAATGCTTCTGTAGGGCACTTCGAAGGGAGAATAATTGCGATGGTACCGCTGTTATATCGTTTAAAGTGAATTTGTAATAAAAATAACCGAAAAATAAATAACCTAATATCTGAGCACCAAAACATTAAGTTTTCCAAATCGCTCAAAGTGGTTGGGAATTTTTTTAGAAACTAATAGGGCGTAGGGTCGTTAACTGTGAATAGAACACACCCAGCCGCGGCAAGGAACTATGCTTCTAACCACAGGTCGAAGGCTGTAGTTCCAACCACGTAAGTTTGCGACGCTGTTTGCGAATGTTCGTTTGAACTATGGTTTCGGGAAACACCTAGTTGTTGAACTATGTTGGTAACGACGGAACTTGCGACCATAGTTGGCTAACGATGCTTTTGGGAAACGCACCCCAGGTCGGGATCTGAAACAGACTTAACACACTGAAAAGAATCAATGTTTTGTGCTTGCATTTTAGGTTGTATGCGTTTTTCTCTAAGTTCTGCTTCTGCCTTCCACATATTAAATCCTACCCAATTAATGTTTACTTTGTTTTTCTTTTTGTTATTGTAATTATCTATCTACACATGATTCACACATCCACAACTCAAAAGCAATCTCAGTCATTAATAATTCTACATTTCTCTTTTTTTTTTCTTTTGTTTTCCCTGGATTTCCACATTTCTCAAACATTTCTCATAACATAATTTAGATGTTATCTTTACCAAGGAATGCCACAAGCGTAACAATCTTTTTTTTTTTTTTTTTTTTTTTGCTGTTACCCATGATTTTTACTTGTCAATTTACACGTGCCACTAACTCACAGTGAACTCTCACAGTCCCCTTGACTGCTACCGGTGCAGCAGTTTGCACTCTGCCATAAAGTCCTCTTGACTTTACCGGTGCACTTTACACTCTACCTTAATTTACCTCAACAGTCCCCTTGACTGTTTTTCCCGTAAAGTCCTCTTGACTTTTACGTGTGCACCTTGCAACCCTGCACTCTGACTTGCTTTTACCTCCGGAGGTCCTCACACCGAGCACGTCTGCTGCGGGGCCAAGTTTTTCGGAAACGAGGCGAAACCAGTACCCTCTCTCTCTTTTGTGCGCCTTTGCACTTTTTTGGGTACTTTTCACGAATCCCAGACTCGTGTGATAGATCCAAGTTTAAATCTATCCCAGCCACTGTGAGAAAGTGCACTTCTTACTCAATTACAACTTACTTTAACTTTAACAATTACAACTTAAAGACTTACAACTTAAAAAATTTCCTTACCACACTATTTTAGTTCTTTTAACTCCGGTGTTGAGGTGACATGGTGAATCCCCGGTCCTCTCACGCTCGATTGCCAATTAAGCGTTTGAGATGAAGTGAAAAGCCTTCAAGGCGTCAGCGCTTACGCCTCCCCGGGATTCTCCAATGCCCTCCTCAAACACGGAGAACTGCCGACTACGCCAAGTTGTGGTGGAAATTCTGAAACCAATATAAAGACAAGTCATCCATACACTGGGTAAGAGCAAAGTAACAAAGGTTTTATTTCAAACTTCTGCAGAAGGACCAGTCTCATACAGCAAACAGTTGCAGCATAGAGAAAGGTGATCTCTTTCTCTAGCTGACCTATTTTATACACAAACATCTCTGTTAACATAATCGACGCCCCGTACGTGAAGTTCCTGCATTCAAACTCATGACTCTTTATCTGCCCCAGACTAGATGTCCATACCTTATCATTTATTCAGGGACAACTACAATCAGGTTGTTTCTATTCTGTTCTCGGCCTTGTGTCTCTAAGCTTCGACAAACAAGTTCAAACTTCTAAGGCCTACGTTACACACTTACTACAAGAATCAAATAGAATTAATACATATAATTAAAATATGATTTTTCCATTACACTCTCTTCCTAAAGAGGATTGTCTGGAGACAGTAAGAAACAAAGACCTAGTACTGGGCGAGCAATCTATTGAAAGAGCTCTAGGAGTTAATTGGAGGGTAGCTTCAGACCATCTCCAGTTTCGAGTAGTCGTGAGTGAGCGTCCACTTTCCAGACGAGGAGTGTTGTCAACTGTGGCCTCTGTCTACGACCCACTTGGCTTGGTGGCACCTTTTGTTCTGCGTGGCAAGCAAATACTACAGCGACTGTGTCGTGACAAGACAGACTGGGACGCACCACTTTCAAATGAGCTCCAATCACGGTGGGAGTCCTGGCTTCTAGGTTTAAAGGATCTTGCTCATGTCAAGATTGATCGCTGCTATCTTCCAGCAGATTTTCAAGAAGTTCAGAGATATGAACTCCACCATTTTACAGACGCAAGTGTTGTAGGATATGGTGTCTGTACCTACCTAAGAGCAATCAGTAAACCAGGACGAATTCACTGTTCACTCGTCATTGCAAAGTCCAGGGTAGCACCCACTAAGGTAACTACTGTGCCAAGGCTGGAGTTGTCTGCAGCAGTAGTAGCTGTGCGCATAAGTAATATGCTCAAGGGAGAACTAGAGCTGAAAAATATGCAAGAGTTCTTCTGGACGGATTCGCAAGTCGTCTTAGGATATATAAGCAATGATGCAAGGCGTTTTCATGTTTTCGTGGCGAATCGTATTCAACACATCAAGGAAAGTACTACCCTAACACAATGGAGGTATGTTGCGTCAGAAGACAACCCCGCCGACCATGCGTCTCGAGGACTCAAAGCTAAAGAGCTCATTGCTTCCAACTGGTTTAGTGGTCCAAGTTTTCTCTGGCGAGATTCACTTCCTTCTGTAGAGGTTAAGGGGGGAGAACTTGATACAGAAGACCCAGAAGTACGCAAGAGTTTCGTAAGCCTCACCTTAACAACGGCGAATTCTCTGGCAGAACGTTTCCCGAAATTCTCCAGCTGGACAAACCTAGTTAAAGCTATTGCAAGACTTACCAGATTTGTAAAGGAGTTTAAAGGCTCAATAAAGAGAAACAATTAGGCTACAAGTCTGGAAGAAAGACAAGAAGCTGAACACACAGTTATTGCCATTGTTCAAGGGTTAGTCTTCTCCAAAGAAGTCAAAGAACTTCAGTCCCGAAAGGAGTTAATAACTAAAGACAAGACAAGCAGATTGTATCGACTCAATCCTTTCCTGGACCATAAGGGCATCCTCAGAGTAGGAGGTAGATTAGAGCATGCAACTCTGCATCCACATGTCAAGCATCCAGTTATACTACCAAAGACCAACCATATCACCAAGTTACTGATTGATCATTATCATCAGCAAGTGAGACATCAAGGGCGTGGCATGACCATCAATGAACTGAGATCTAATGGCATATGGATTCTTGGCTGTAGTCAAGCAGTATCATCATTTATCTACAACTGTGTGAGATGCAGGAAATTCAGACGTCGAACAGAAGAACAATTGATGGCAAACCTACCTAGTGAAAGAATGGAAACAACTCCTCCCTTTACATACTGTGGGATGGATTGTTTTGGCCCGTTCTATATTAAGGAGGGAAGAAAAGAACTGAAACGATATGGACTGCTGTTCACATGTTTGTGCTCTCGTGCAATACACATAGAGTCGCTTGATGATTTATCAACTGATGCATTCCTCAACTCACTTCGTGCTTTCATTGCGCAGCGCGGAAACGTCCGTCAATTACAATCAGACCAAGGCACCAATTTTGTTGGAGCAAGACGTGAGTTTTTGGAAGCAGTAAAAGGAATGGACCAGGAATGCCTAAAACAACTAGGCTGTGAATTTGTCATGAACCCACCCTCTGCTAGTCATATGGGTGGAGCCTGGGAAAGGCAAATCCGAACCATCAGAAGTGTGTTGACATCTATCCTGGATCAGTCATCCAGGACACTTGGCAGTTCATCCTTACGAACCTATTTGTATGAGGTGATGGCAGTCGTAAACAGCCGGCCTACAACAACACTCTTACTCAATGATCCTACTGGACCTCAGCCACTTACACCCAACCTTCTTTTGACAATGAAATCGTCGATAATACTGCCTCCACCAGGAAACTTTGTGAAGGAGGACCTCTACCTTAGGAAAAGATGGCGTAGGGTGCAGTACCTAGCTAACGAATTTTGGCAGAGATGGAAGAAAGAATATCTCTTAAGCCTACAGCAAAGACAAAGGTGGCATAAGACAAAGAGAAACGCGAAGGTCAACGACATAGTAATCATTCAGGATGATACAACACCCAGAAACAGCTGGAAACTGGCAAAGGTTACTGCTGTGTACCCAAGTCAAGATGGATGCGTACGTAAAGTGCAATTACTAATCAGTGACTCAACATTAGATGACAATGGAAAGAAACTAGGTAAACCAGTTCATCTAATAAGACCAATCCACAAGACTGTCACTTTGCTGGAGGCTGATTAGTACAGTTTATAAGTTCATTTTGGAAATCACAAGTGATTGGTGGGAGTGTAGCGGCCATTAGATGCAACTAATTTATTTAGTTCCTAATGTTAAAAGGTTCAGTAAATTAATCATTAGAATAAATAAGTAATATATTTTATTTTGATAATACATGTTAATTATTTCATATTGTTCTACTAAATTTCATAAAAGGAGGTGGAACGTTTTTCTTTCTCTTTGTTTCGCTTGGGAATTATTTAATCACGACAATCAAGAGTTTCCGTGTCACTGCAGACCACATGAGGCGCTGCGTTAGTTACACATCATTCAGAGAGTTAAGTTAAAAGGTGTAAGAAATAAGAAGAATTGAAGAAGCCATATCCAAGTTTCAATTTATTCCTCTTGAGTCAGAGAGGCCAATGAGGTATGTGTGAACATGTTTGTTGTATGTATTTTTCGTTTATTATGTGTACTTTAGACGGGTTATTTAAGTTATTTATTTCTTTCGTAGTTCTGACGGCATTGATGGGACATGAATGTAAAAGACGTTGTCCAAATAAATGTCAGTGAATCCAAGAACGACCTCAGCCTTTGTTTAACCTCGAGGGGAGTAACATTATTATTATTAGTAGTAGTAGTAGTAGTAGTTCTCTGAATTTATTATCGTTTATTATTCTTATTCTTATTGTAACGCACCCGCGCGTGTGTGCAAAAAGACTACAAAGATGTATGATATATTAGCCTAAAACATTATTGTTTTAGTGTGTTAATGCGCTCTAAATATAAACAGGCACTGGTGTGGCTCAGTGGTTAGTTGATTCGGCCGGTTGACCCGGGTTCAATTCCCGAAGTGCTGGTTTGTGCAAAATGCATGTTTGCAATTGAGATTTTTTTCTTAAGCTATGAAACACATTAGCACTCACCTCACAGTTGCTATAATTTGATGATCATAAGCAAAAAATGTAAAACAACGGATTCACATTTACTACATTTTCACCCAGAGCGGGATTCGAACCAGGGTCTGGATGATTTTATACTATTATTTAAGCAACGCCACACCACGTGGAAAGCCGCAAAAATGCTTAAATTTCATTGGCTGTCACTGAGTGTCAGCTATTCATGACTGGCCCGCGGCGGCCAGCCGTCAATAGCTGGAATTGTTGCAATTGAAATTGTTACAATCTCCATGTGCCGGTGCTCCAGATGGCCAGTCCGTCACTGCATATTACTGTAGTAGTACACAAAAAAATGCTGGGTTTCTGTAAACACATCGTTGGGTTGTTTATGCTGGGTCAAATTTGTGTTATTTCGGGTACTTTTATCACAAACGTTGGGTTGCTTTTGCTATGAATACTAAAAGTGCTGCATGATTAAACTCAATGCAAAAAAAATAAACGTTTTGTCCCTAGACCTTTTGTTCCGGTGTTTATGGGTGATGACTTAAGACACGATGACTTAAGAATTTAATTAAACACAAATATATATATATATATATATACACAAGTGGCATTTTAATTCAAATCCAACATTTTAATGGTTAGTGATAGGTGCATGATCGTCAACTCGCACGTTCTGTGAAATTCCATTGTCATTCATATTGCTGTAGTTTTTAGAGCCATTTACTAAAGCATTCGCTAGTAAGTAAGTAAGCAAATAAAAGATAAATGAATAAATAGATTTAAATGGTACTTCAGCATAGTAAAATACCCTAGCATGAGTTTTTATATATATATATATATATATATATATATATATATATATATATATATATATATAAATGAAAATATTATGTATAAATAAAATATAATTTAAATATTCGTGTTAAATTAAATTCTTAACATTTTAATGGTTAGTGATTGTTGCAGCCATTCACACAATTTTTGGGGGAAGGGACAGGCTGAGTTTGGAGGCCAGAGGTTTTTTTTTTTTTTTTTTTTTTGAGACAATACAAAAAAATACAGAACATGTTAAACACATTTAAGAATAATAACTGCAGCAATAATAAAAAATTTTTTTTTCATTAATTAGAAATAAGAACTATAGATTTGAGAGTCCAAAGAAAGGTTAAAATACACGAGAGGATTGAAGTATAAACCATGAAAACATAAAAGATCATAAAAGATTATTAAATTGAATTAATTTAAGAGAGTTTAAAATTTAGGTAATTTCTAGAAGGAAAAGATGGAAATACAATTGTTCCTTTTTAATTCTCTGTTTATGTATAAAGTATTTTGCATGTAAAATAAAATAATTAACAACAAATTCACGCGGTTTATTTTCTGCATTCTCATAATAAAAGATTATATCTTTAATAGTAAAGGAGTGAGATACATTCAGGTGGTTCAAGAGGTGGTCTTTTAAAAGAGTTAAGATTTTTTTTGTTTTCTCACACTCAACAAACAAATGAATCAGAGATTCATTTAATGTATCACAAAAAGAACATTTATCCTATATGAATAAAACAGTATTAGACACAAATATATGATATTGGACACATTTTCGGCTTCAGTAGACACTCAATACTTCAGACTGAAAAACGACTGCCCCCTACAGGTAATGAAGGGAATTTTCACAGCTTCCCGCACGCTGCCGCGCAAAGCCAGCAAAAAAAAACTAAACAGATCTAACAGATGAGGACTCAGATTAATGTGCAAAAAATATATAATAAAACTATATAAGTCTACATAGCCTTTATAAGACTCTATCTTAAGCGCACTTAAAAATTTTTATTTAGTTTTAAAATAAAACAATTTTAAAACATCATCACTCTGGATTTGAACCGGGTCATCACTTTCGGGATTATTATCTGGTCGAGCGTTCTAACCGCTACACCAAGCGGCCACTTAGAGACAATGCACACCAGAGACGTTAATAAGCCACTCGACTTCTTTGAAAGCAAGCGTACTTCTTTGATAAGTGACGAAGTAAGCCTGTTATAATAATAACTTGGTGTTATTTGATTTTATTGGTTTATAAATTTATATTTAAATAAATAGTAAACTTGGCCGATTTCGTTATAATTTTGTTTGATGAGTGGGGCTTGAAAATTATGATCAATATGGTCATTTATTTCAGTTAATAAATCTACTATAATTTTTTTTTTTACTCATTATTGTACAGTACACATTAATAGCTCTGGTTCAGATTTTTCATGTTTATTGTGGAAATTACCATCACTGTTGTATTTACTGCGATGAATGAAAATGTCACTTTGCGCCACCTGGCGGCCATTTTACAAATGATTTGAAATGCAACTGATTTATTTTGGCCGCTGTTGCCTTTAAACGGCGGTATACGCGGCGGGATCGCCATTCCGATTTTGTAACCACTGTAGATATGCAATGAAAAAGCTATTTACACACGAGTGCTCAAATGTAAAGCAAACGCAATTATTAATTTATTGTGTATATTTAACTTCGTTCAGCCGTTTAAGTTATATGAAAAACAACGTGCCTACCAGCCTACTATTATTTATCTATATATTATCTATTATTATTTTCTCAGTATAAATAAATGTTTTGGGTTTTAAGAACTCCATCAAAAGAGCAAAGACAAACTTAGAAGGAGTGGAAGGTCAGAAACCTCAATGGAGAATACTGCAGTATGACATGGTGTTAATTGCTCTGTGTGTGTGTGTGTGTGTGTGTGTGTGGCGGGGGGAGGGGTGGGTGTGTGTGTGTGTGTTTTTGGCGGGGGGAGGGGTGTGTGTGTGTGTTAAATGGAGAAATGCAGGAGCGTACACACACACACACACACACACACACACCTCTCCATCCACAAATGCTTTAACATTTGTCTTGTAACACAGCTGTTGAACACAGCCTCAGTCCTAAACACAAGCACAGGGTCTGTTTTTGTCATTAACTTCAATATGTTAATAATTAATTTATTTTGCTGAATAAGGTAATAAGCCATATTTAAAATAAACCAAACCAGTAAGTTAAGTAAGTGTTCCATACATTAAAGTACTGTGTATAACCAAGTGCCCTAGCAAACACAGTTACAGTTTACAGGACAAACAGAGTGGGGATTGGGGGGATTGGAAGGTGAATGAGGACCTCATTTTCAAGACAAAAGACTGTCCGAGGTGTGAATCTCCGCTTTGCTCTTCGGTGTGTGTGTGTGTGTGTGTTTGTGTTCTAGGTTCCTAGGGGTGCATTCTTAAATTCAGTCTGAATCTTTATAAACGCCAAGTTGGGATAATTATGTTTGAGAAAATGACAACAACAATTAAACACTTGATCATTTGCATCTGTGTTATTTTGTGCTTAAGTGACCCATTAGTGATGCGCGGGTCGGGTATTTATCCAACCTGCGGGTCCCGCTTTTATGAAATGTCGAACAGGCTTTAGGTGGTCTGTAAACTAACACACAAAGCAAAGGTCCACTTAGATCCATTTTTAGAAGTTGCACCTCAAAACAGAGAAAGGCATCAACAGTCAGAAATCTACATTTGAATGAGTTCCTAAAAACAGTGGCTACGCCACCACCATGTCCACTTGGTCTGGGAGTGCTGTAGAAGGAACAGTCAGAGGAGGACAGCTCACCAAAAGATGACATGTCACCATATTTTACCCAAGTTTCAGTCATAAACAAAATAATTTAAAATAAAAGTTTTAACTACTTATTTTCCACCATAATTTGCAAATAAATTATTTAAAAATCCTACAATGTGATTTTCTGGATTTTAATTTTAATTTTGTCTCTCATAGTTGAGGTATACCTATGATGAAAATTATAGTCCTCTCTCATCTTTTTAAGTGGGAGAACAATTGGTGGCTGACTACAGTAAATACTTTTTAGCCCCACTGTATAATATTTGTACTACAGATAACATTGTACCTAAGCCTTTTGAACAGATACCCACAACACTCAACCACACAATAAATACATGTGTGTATATATACACATATACATACACACACAATAAAATAATGTTTCAAAAGCACTGTCTTTCGATTTGAAGTGTGGGGAACTTATTTTCCTGGAAGTCAGGAAAATCTGTTTCCCCCTGCCTACTGGCTGTGGAAGTATCAGGGATGTCTGAAGCTGATTCAGAGATACGTGTGTCCATAGCAAAGATAAAATAGTGATCAGAATGTTTTTTTTTTTTAACACTTTCTTTTAAATTGAAGTATGGGGAACCTATTTTCCTGGGCATCAGGAAAATCCGTTTCCCCCTCCTTACTGGCTGTGGAAGTATTAGGGATGTCTGAAACTCACTCAAACACATGTGTGCCTGTAGCAAAGATAAAATAGTTATCAGAATGTTTTTTAAAAAATGCTGTCTTTTAATTGAAGTGTGGGAAACATATTTTCCTGGGCATCAGGAAAATCGGTTTCCCTCTGCTTACTGGCTGTGGAAGTATCATGGATGTCTGAAACTGCCTCAGACATGTGTGCTTAGGTAATACAGTGAGATGATGTTTTTAAAAAACACTATTTTTAACAAGAGACTCCTGGAACTCAATTCGCCCAGTTAACATTTGTAATAAACTTCAAGTTTCCATACTTGGTGAAATTAAAGAAAAATAACCAATTCAGATACATTCATTTTCTATACCGCTTAATCCTGTGTTCAGGGTCATGGGGGACCTGGAGCCTATCCCAGGAGACTTCGGGCACTAGGCGGGGTACACCCTGGACAGCGTGCCAATCCATCACAGGGCACACACACATACACACACACACACACACACCACGGGCAATTTAGGAACGCCAATTAGCCTAACCTGCATATCTTTGGACGGTGGGAGGAAACCGGAGTACCCGGAGGAAACCCACCAAGCACGGGGAGAACATGCAAACTCCATGCACACAGAGACGGGAATCGAACCCGGACCCTGGAGGTGCAAGGCGACAGTGCTAACCACTACACCACCGCGCCGCCTTCAGATACATTATTTAATGTAAAAGTGCTATTATAATATGTGCTGTGCCAATTATGTATGTCTGTTTTATCATGGATATCCATACAGTATATCATGGATTTCAGGATATCATGTTTCCCCATCATATGCGGTGCCTAGATAGATAGATAGACAGACAGACAGACAGACAGATAGATAGATAGATAGATAGACAGACAGACAGATAGATAGATAGATAGATGTGAATAAGATGAATAACTATGAGTGTGGTGTCCTATAATAGCTGTACCTGTGTGTTTGATATGTACACCATAAAAATGGATGTTTGAGTAGGTTAAAAAAAAGAGTATCCTGGTTATCACGAGTATAAACTCTACCCTTGAGTTACATGCTATAATAAATTACAAAGTATAACCTTAAATATATTTAGAATAAATGAGTATCATCACTGAAAATAGCGGCTTAAAACGTCTGAATTATCTTCAAGTATACAAAAAAAAAAAAGCGAAAAGACACTCAAGTATCTTGCATAGGTTATTTGTTTAATTCACAAAGTTCATAAAAACACTTTAAAACGAGAGAAAAACTGTTAAAATCCTCGTTCGCCTTCTCAGCGTTAGGTAGCGAGTGACGTCATGATTTGAATCTACACTGGGACACTGGAGTTCCCGGAACACCGGTATAGATAGATTACAGATGTTACTGTGTCTTTAAGGATTATTAAGGATGTCTTGAAAAATCTAATTCAAATTTTATTTGTCACAAACACAGTGCGATATGTAGTAAAATGTGTATAAATTTGTGCTTTTAAGTGAGGTTCGAACTCGGTATTGCTTCTCCTATACTACATGCACTAACCGATTGCACCACTGGAGCCGCACAGCAGTTACTCTTATAAACTCATATGAATGCCAATGGAATATAGAACGTGCGAGTTGACGACCATGTATGACCATGTATGACGACCAAATAGAAATATTTTTTCATATACATGTATACTTTTATATTGTTTATTTTATAATCAAATTAGTTTCGTCTAATTTTTCATCATAAATAATATTTATTTGTATTATATATAAATGTTATTTGCATATTGCATATTTGCAAATATAATATAAATCTAATATATTTGATAGTGATTCCCTGGCTGGGAATCGAACCGAGGTCTACCGCATCGTAGGCAAATTACCTACGACTGAGCCACACCAGTGCCCGTGTAAAGTTTGATAACCAGCCGTGGTTAAATAATGGATGAAAAAAATATTCAATGCTGGACACAAACAGCAAATATGATGATTATTATAAAAAGCCCGAAGAACGTCGTATTCATAAAATAATATTTACTTAATATGATAATATATATTGTTCATTCATGTCCAGTGGCGGTTCTACACTGAATTGCTCCACGGGCGAGACTTCCTCCCGGCGGCTCCCCCCTGTCAGCGCCACTTGGTCCAGCTTTTAGATAAAAGTCCTTCCATGCGCCATCTGGCGGATATTCAGTGAAGCACAACACATTTATCTAAATTCCCGAATGCTGCTTACGGTATGGGAGAAATTTTTATTTGATTTCATTTGATTTTACTTACTTTTGGGGGGTTAGAAGATACCTTATCAGTATATAATCGTGGATGTGTGTGCAAGCTGGGACATAGGCTTCTTTGTGTGCATTGCATATAGGAAACCCAAGCTTTACATTGGGTGGGCTAAAGACGGCCCTTTAATGAAACCCAGATGTTGGAGAGAGGAGGGGCAGGCACTGCATATGTACTATAACGCACATCAACAGAATTCAGTTGCTCCACGGACACAGCTCCGGCCTTGTTGTTTGATAATAAAGGTCGTAATCTTCTGTAAGCAAAGCCCGACTCTGAGTATTTTTCCACAACATAATGGCGCTGCGAGCAGGGTGGAAAAAGGGCAAAGGTGACTGACCGACGTGGGCTTCCTTGGTCGGCAACACAAACAGGTGGCGACTTACAAAGCTAAGCAACTTTTGCTTATATACTTAGGTTGTGTTGTTGGCTGAGGATCACCCGTGATGGTAAGGACACCTAATAAAGGCCTCTCCTTAACTCAAGTAATTTAGAATGGGCTTTGTTTCCAGAAGAGAATGCATGCATCAGATTACTAACAGTTGTACTGATAGTGAATTGAGAAGATAAGCATTGCATTGGTCTGGGTGTTGTCAAGTGGGCATTGATTGATGGCAACAATAACAGACGGTATGAGGAAGCGCATTTGAGTGTCTATTTGTTTTGTTAAGTGGGCTTTGATAGATGACAGGACAGGAAAAAGGTAGATAATCTTGATATTAATTTGTACTCATTGTCAAGTGGGCCTTGATTGGATGGCATGAGTAGTGCAGCAAGTTAATAAGGAATTGCGCTTAATTAGTTATATTGCTTGTGTAAGGTTACCCAGCAATTAATAAAAAATACCCTTTGTATGCGGAACATACTGTTGTATATCATAAGCAATTTTGTAGCCACCGTAAATGTTATATGGTATGAGGTTTGGTGGTAATTAATTAATACCCTTCGTATGTGGAATGTACAATTGTACGTCATAAGAAATAACCCCTTATGTTTTATTGATATGAGTGACAGGGGTAATGAATATCCTTCGTATGAGGAGCACGATTTGTGCCATTAAGTTGAATGCAATTGCAATTGTTTGTGTCTAATTGATGTTGTGTCTATCTGTTACTGTCTGAGTGTATGAGAGCTCTATGTTCGCCTAGTGTGTGTGTGAGAGAGAGAGAGAGAGAGAGAGAGAGAGAATGGTTGAATGAGAACCATAAGCTCTGTGTCCTGTGAACAGGGCTGGACCTCCCGAGGGAATTGTGTGTGCAACCCTCAGAGGGGGGGGGGCGGCTTGCTGCCAGACCAGAGACGTGTGTGTGTGAATGAGCCCTATTTAAGTAATAGCTAGCCTAATAATTAAATAGATAAATATTAATCAATAAAGGGACACGTGTGAGTGGAAAAATGAGCCCTTTTAGCAGGGGGACAAGTATGAAAAGAATAAGCCCAATTTTCTAGGAAAAGAGGGATAAAGTCTGAATGCATAGGCCTCTGAATAAATAAATAAATAAATAGTGTGGAGTGGTGAATGTGTATGAACCCCATATTAATATTGTGGCATTACACACTTATTGATAAAAGTGTTCACGGTGCATAAAAGCACTATGCTTTTTGGCAAGTGTTAATTTGAAAATAGTGGTGTAGATTAAGGAGTGATTATCATTGATGAGCCTTGGTAAGTGGAGGTGGATACTTCTGTGATTCTAAAAGAGTGTATATTGTTATAAGTAAATTTAGCCATTAAGTAAAAATTAAAAAGGCACAAAATTAAAAAATAAATATCTAAGTGGTGACATAGGCTAAAGCATAATGGCAGCCTCTCCGGTGGAAACTTTAGTGCCGAAGCTTCCTTTGTGTGAAGATCTCATCACTAAGACCTCCAATAAGTAGCAAAAGAGGACCAAAGATATGATTACAAAATGGCCAAAGGAGGGTACATTTGATTCAGCACTGTGTTCTGAGATGGACACCTTGATAAAAAATTATGAAGTGGCGACAAGAGAGAGAAAGCATGTCTAGAGAAGTTGAAAAGACAGCAGGAAAGAGTGGTCCTAGCTTTGTTTAAGAAAGAATAAGTGAAGTTGGTAAGAAAGAAACAGGAAGTGATGGAAAAAGTTAAGAAAGTCAGGAAGTGAGGCCGAAGTAGCGAGAGAGAAGTTAGTTACACCTCCCCCATACAGTAGGTACAGGAAGACAGTCGAATTCCTAAGCGTAAGGAAATGGGGGAAGTTTCTGGTGAGAAGGATAAGGAATGTTATGCAGAGAGGTATAAGAAGGTGGGGGCAGATTTACAGAGAGTGGAAAAGCTATGTGGAGAGAAGGATGTAGAGGAACAGGAGGGGGTGCAGACATGTGGAGAGAGGTTAGACAGAAGCACTAAAACACCAGTAAAAAGCAGATAGCTACACCATTAAAGACTGGACATAGATCTTTGTACAGTAGAGAGGATGGGGGTGAAGAGGATTTGTTATTTAATATGGGCAGTTCCACAATTCCCAATTTTAATTAAAGGTGGGGCATGGGCAACTCAAGGTCTCGAGGGTGTTGTCAGCCGCCTCCCCAGCATTCAACGAGGGTGCAGGGACATGGTCTTAGACGAGCAGAAGACTTTGTGGAGAGGAAAAAACGTGCCTCTGACTCGAGTGAGGCTGTAAATGCATACCACATGGATGGACTGTCTTTGAGGCTTTGAGGCTGTTGTATGGCAGGCCTTTCATGCAGAGTGTTGACCCAAGGACATTAAAGGGTGACCTGGAGGCAGTTACAGCTTGAAAACCTTACAGAGCGAACCAAGGAAAAAAGCTCAAGCTACTCTGATTACCAGAAAAAACAGAGAGGGCCACAAGCAATCCTTCATCAAAAATCCAGCCAGCTTCAGTCAGTGATGACATCACCAGCAGCATTTTCTCCAAACTCAAGCCAGATGCCTGCGTCTGTCACCAACGTTTTCACTCCAAAGCCAGGGAAGAGAGAGTGGATGGATTAAATTGCCTCGTATAGCCATTGCCCGGCCCCGAGGGATGGGGGGGGGGGGGGGGGGACAACATCCCAGGTCCGATAAGTCATGCTTCTCACATCTGGAAAAGTTTGCCAGAACCGTAGGATTCTCGGGAAGAAAAAAGTAGTTACTACAACCCAACAATAAGAGTGTGACTATACCTGTATTAGTCTCAAGTCATACACAAGTTAATTTACTAGGAAGAGAATCATTAGGTGAATTAGGACTGCGAATATGGTGTTCTCCAGAAGGTGTGTATGTTGAACATAATTCCTGAAGCACAATTACCCTGTCAGACTTTCACTGTACAATGATGTATAACCCATCACAACACATCATCATAGGCCGGCAAGGAGCAGCTATCAGTGTAGAGGAGTGTGATTTTGTAAAAAGGTGGTTCAATGTAACTGATTCTGTTCTTTAGGTGACATTGTATGTACTGTAGTATAGAATTGCAGCTCATAGGATTTATGTTGATTTTCATTCTGCAGATAAAACCTGTGTAAAAATCTTGTGTGGTAATAAATTGATTCGTACTTCTTAAAGAAGTGGTAGTTAGCCACAAGTCACAAACACAAATGGCATCAGCATCTGAAATCGACTGTGGGAAATTAGCTATATAGGCAAATGGATAGTCAAGTCCCATCTGAATTATGGTCTAAACATGATACAGATGTAGGCCTACTTAAATCAGCCAGCCAACTATAAGTACAACGTAAACCAGATGTAGAACCGCCCAGAGTAAGACAATATGCTTTACGACCTGAGGCAAAAGCGGGTATATAGAACACTATTGAAGGCCTTGTAATCTGTGCTAAAACAGACCAGTTGTTGCAATACTCCTATTTTCCCCAGTGATTAAGCCAGGTACAAATAAAGGGCATCACCGTACACCGTAAGCTAGTAAGGAGGTCATAAAGTGTCATAAACTAAACTACAATACTGTAAGCCTCGAGTTGAATTGTTAAGGTGACTAATTTCACATGATACGACAGCCGTAGTACATACATAATTAGAAGGCATAAGTAAGGCACCAGTGTCACAGCCTGATAAACAGTGATGGCTTTCTAGGGTTAACAGGTTTAATGCTGACTGGAGTAAGGAATATGCAGGAAAAATCAGCTCCACTAAGGGAGATAATAATGAGAAAAGAAGAACTGCAAGATCTAAGTGCTCCCTTAAAATAGAACACAGATATACTGTTAGCATTTGAATCCATCAAAAAGAAATGCAGACTGCACCTACTTTAGGTATACAGTACCTGAGTATATCAATCCGTTCTATCGGTATGTAGTGAACCAAGCTGATGGATCTGCCTCAGCTATACTGATGCAGGAAACTTGCAGTGATAGGAAAAACCATTCACTAGCTTATTACAGCACTAAGCTAGATAATATAACTCAAGGTGACCCAACATGCTACCAACAGGGTTTTGTAGTTGTACATTATACATATAGAACAACAGTCATATGGTACAACAGTCATACTCGCGCCCTAAAGAGAGCAACCCGTAACCTCAAGCGAAAATGGAGGAAAACTAAATTAGAAGTTTTTCGAATTGCGTATAAAGACAGTATGTGCAGCTATAGACAGGCTCTAAAAACTGCTAGGACCGAGCATCTTAGCCAACTGATAGCAAGAAACCAAAACAATCCCAGGTTCTTATTTAGTACAGTGGCTCACCTAACAAAACCTAAAACGCCCGCAGAGAGTATCCCATCACAGTTTAGAAGTGAAGACTTTATGGACTTCTTTAATGAAAAAATCAATAATATCAGGAAGAAAATAATGGAGGTTCAACCTCTAATAGTATCTCACGATCCAGTTCAGCCTATAGCTTCACATTTAGATTTTCACTGCTTTACAGGTATAGGACAGGAAGAGCTGTATAAACTCATCACCTCGGCTAAATCAACAACGTGCCTGTTAGACCCAATCCCAACCAGATTTTTAAAAGAAGTGATGCTTACGGTTGGAGAGCCACTCCTAAACATTATTAATTCTTCATTACATCTAGGTCACGTCCCTAAACCTTTCAAGTTAGCAGTTATTAAGCCGCTTCTTAAAAAATCTAATTTGGACGCGAATGAAATAACAAATTACAGACCGATTTCAAACCTCCCGTTCATATCAAAAATACTAGAAAAAGTAGTATCAGCTCAAATTTGCACATTCTTGCAGGATAACAACATCCTTGAAGAATTTCAGTCAGGTTTCAGGCCCCATCATAGCACAGAAACTGCACTAGTTAAGATTACAAACGACTTATTTTTAGCTTCAGACCAAGGCTGCATCTCATTGCTAGTCCTGCTTGATCTTAGTGCTGCATTCGACACTATAGATCATAATATTCTCATAGATCGCTTACAAAATTATATAGGTATTCAGGGACAGGCATTAAAATGGTTTAGATCTTACCTGTCTGATCGCTACCATTTTGTAGATCTAAATGGAGAACCGTCTGGTGTAATGCCAGTGAAATATGGGGTCCCACAAGGGTCAGTTTTAGGACCTCTGTTGTTCTCAATATACATGCTTCCCTTGGGTAACATCATTAGAAGACATGGGATTAATTTCCATTGTTATGCTGATGATACCCAATTATATATCTCAACTAAACCAGACGAAATACCTACAGTAAGTTGTCTAGATTAACTGAGTGTGTCCAGGACATAAAAGATTGGATGACCAATAACTTTCTTTTATTAAATTCAGATAAGACAGAGATATTACTTATTGGCCCAAAAACCAGCACACAACAGCTTTCACAATTCAGCCTGCGCTTAGAAGGATGTACTGTTATTACCAGCTCAGCAGTAAAAGATCTGGGAGTAATATTAGACAGTAACTTGTCTTTTGAAAATCACATTTCAAATATCACAAAAACAGCCTTTTTCCATCTTCGAAATATTGCTAAACTTAGGAATATCTTATCCGTATCTGATGCAGAAAAACTAGTTCATGCATTCATGACCTCCAGACTGGACTATTGTAATGCATTACTAGGTGGTTGTCCTGCATCCTCAATAAACAAGCTTCAGTTAATCCAAAATGCAGCTGCCAGGGTTCTCACTAGATCCAGAAAATATGATCATATAACCCCAATATTATCATCCCTGCACTGGCTACCTGTTCAGTTTAGAATAAATTACAAAATAGTATTACTTACATACAAGGCCTTAAATGGTTTAGCTCCCACATACCTAACCAGTCTTCTGATGCGCTACAATCCACCACGCGCCTTAAGATCACAAAGCTCCGGACTTCTGGTAGTTCCCAGAATTTCAAAATCTACAAAAGGGGGTAGGGCTTTTTCATATTCAGCTCCAAAGCTTTGGAATAGCCTTCCAGACAGTGTTCGGGGAGCAGACACGGTTTCTCAGTTCAAAAGTAGACTCAAGACGCATCTTTTTAATCTGGCAAACACATAACTCATCCCATAATCTCATACTCCAGTACACCTATACCGAATGGCAACTACGCTAATTCTCCCCATCTGTTCTGTATTTCTCTACCCATCCCGAGGCATTGGGAGATTTTGCCAGCTTCAGTAGACAAAGGCCGACCCTGCGAGGTTCCTGAGGCATCCAGAGAAGGACCAGCTCCAGCTGGATTCAGCTTTATGATGGTTGGAGCTACACATGCTGCTCCTGTGCTTCCAGTGATCCAGACCTCATCTGCCCTCTGCACCTACTGACTCGTCCCTATGCCGAACTGATCTTCATGTCAATTTAAATAATTTCTGTCATATTGAATTTTCACCTGCACAACACACAAGATGTTATATCATTTCTATCGGTTATCGCCCAAATGAGGATGGGTTCCCTGTTGAGTCTGGTTCCTCTCAAGGTTTCTTCCTAATGCCATCTCAGGGAGTTTTTCCTTTCCACCGTCGCCGTCACCCTTGGCTTGCTCATCAGAGACATTTCATTCATTCGTCTCATTATTATCTGCACATTTTTCTCACACATCCACACTTCCAATTATTTTCTTTTCTATAATTATTATTATTATTATTATTTGTTTTTATTTATTTATTTTCTATTATTATTTTATTTATTAATTATTATTATTATTATTATTATTATTATTATTTATTTATTTATTTTTTTAATTTCTTTAATTTTTGTGAAGCTGCTTTGAGACAATGACCATTGTTAAAAGCGCTATATAAATAAAATTGAATTGAATTGAATTGAATAGAACAGCATCTTCATTGACAACAGGTTACCGATAGATTGTATAAATTGATAAAAACAAGGGGAAGGTGTTCTAACCCAAGCTCGCTTCCAAGCATACTCTTCACTGCTCACATATCCCAACATTAATATAAAGCAATGTGACACAGTTAATCCAGCTAACTTAATCACTTAAACCTATAAAGGAGTGACTCATAGTTTTGTGGCGAACTCATTGGCATTTACTAGGTTATGACCTGATCTTGAATCTAAGCCTATAGCTGAAGCGGAAGTGACTTATTTTGTTGATGGAGCTAGTTTAGAGACCAGGTAGAAAGTCACACAGGGTATTCAGTAGTGATGAAGGATGGAGAAGATTTTAAACCTATCCTATCTCAGCATTGTACACAACCATGTTCAGCTCAGTTAGCTGAGTTGAAATCGCTCACCGCTGCTTGTCAATTAGCCAAAGGACTAGTGGCAAATATTTTTACAGATTCAGCCTATTCCATGGTGTATGTCATCTGTTTGGAACCGTATGGAAGCAAAGGTTTAAAAAGCATGAAGGAACTCCCATTCAAAGTGCTGAATGGATAAGTAAACTAATGTCTGCTCTGAGGCTACCAAGATGATTGGCTTTCATTAAATGTCAGACCTGAAAAAAAAGGGAAATGACTGTGTTGCTAAAGGTAACAACATGGCAGATTTAGAAATGAAGCGTGCATCAAAATGGCAACTAGCTGTGCAAGCGCCCATAGTCCTTATAGAACCACAGCCTCAGTAAAGAGGATATAATTTGTACTCGACATCAAGCAGGTCCGTACGAGCGCTCGATGTGGCTCCAGAGGGGAGCGCTGAAGGACGCACAGGGTATTTGGTGTCCACATGAAGGTCTGATTATAGCACCCATAGCACTGGTGAATATTTCTGGGTTAAATGCTCATGGACTGGGCCATTGTGCAAGAAGACAGGTTGTGAGAAAAATCAGGCAACATGAGTATTGGACTTTATATCTGCATGCTATGGTTGAAGAGTTCCTAGCTTCATGTGAGATATGTGCTAAGCTTAATGTCAGGAAGGAAACAGCGACACATATAAGCTATATACCGGTACCAGAATGACCATTTAGTCACTTAGTGGTGAAGTATGTGGGCAGGATAAAGTAGTGTTCTGGGCGAAAGATACATGCTTGTAATAACTGACATATTTAGTAGATGAGTAAAAGCAATAATATCTGCAGATGAAGAGTAAGGAACAGTTATCAAATCGTAAGCATAAGGGAAGTGATATCTAGATTTGAAATTCCATCAGAGATGAGTTCCGACAATGGATCAGTATTCATTCAGAAAATGTAAGACAGGTGCTGCAACGGTTGGGAAAAAGCTAGGCTTTGGGGATGTCCACAGTCCCAGGGGAAGGTAGAGAGTGTAAATGGTAATCTCAAAGCCAAGGTTAATAATAATTGTAGTAGTACAATGCTACACTAGGTTTTAACTGATGCTGTACCAATGAGCTAACAAGCATGCAACCTAACACAAATGCACACCTAACCCCGCATGAAATGCTTACGGGTCGACCCATGCCTGTGCCATTCTGTAGAAGCCATATAAAGGCCCACCGCTTAAACAATTTTGAAAATCTTATATGAAGAAACTAACTGCCGTACATGAAGTAATCTATGTGCAGGAAAAGAACAAGGAGGAAGAGACGCTCCGTGTCCCATCACTCCAGGAGACCAGGTCTATCTGCGAGTGTTCAGGAGGAAGTGGCACAAGCCCAGGAGGGAGGGGCCCCGCAAAGTGTGGCAGCCACTCCAACAGTGATTCAAGTGAAAGACAAGACCGTGTGGTATCACTTGAACAATTACACGAGAGTCACAAAGAGCTACGGGTACCGAAAACGAAGGAAGAAAGAAAGAAGAAGCTAACATCAGAAAAAATACAAAGAAATTAAATCATTATTGGAAAATAACCAACTATTGGCACAAGTTGGATACCAAATTGCACAGCGTTGAACACTCCGCTGCTCCACATTAAGAATGAGAATCTGCTTGAGAGCCGCATCCACTACGGATACAAACGAGACTGACTGACTGACTGACTTCGACCAGGTTTCTCCTGACACAATTAACAGGACAAACAACTGTACAGATTATGTGTGACAACTATCTGTGTCCTCTACATTGTATAAATGTATTTCTGTTTAACTAACACTATATTGCTTTTACAGATAAAACAGCAGCAGCGACAACTAATTTTAATTTCCTCCACAGGAAAAATGCATGAGAAGGAAACAAGCCTTAAACAGATTATGACAATATGTAATGCCACTAAACACAGTTCTCTTTTATTCCAGGTGCAGAAATTTAATTAAAGCAGTTAATGGGTGACTTTACTGTGTCAAGTAAATTTATGAATGTGATTTATGAATTTATTAATCAAAGGTTTCCTAAAATTAACAGCATTTCCTAGCAACAACAGACAAGGATGAATTTTTGGACACAGTCATCAAGGATATCCCGAACTCAGCCATATACTGTATATCTCTAACAAGAGACTTTACTGGTTCATATATTGAAGTGTACAGTATCTTCCACGGCATGAGCCCACAATGACGTGCTGGCAACCTCTCTTGTGGGCTCCAACTGACTCCCTGCGGTGTGCAAAGCACCTGAGTTGAAGACTATTATATTACGACAAGGCTGTTTAAATGTATATCCATTCTTAAAAATTGTATTGTGTTATTTTGTAATTGTATGTTCCATTGTAGGTTATATGATTTATCCAATTGATGTAATCCTAGAAAATCACTGTATTAAGTACATGTTCCTGTCATGTTATTGAGTAATGGGAAGTATGATGTCATGGAGGTCGAGTCTTTTACTCCTATTCCTGGTCAAGGGTGGAAGGAGAGGTTTGGCCGATTCTCCACTAGAGGGCGAATCCATGGGTCGGTCATTGATAAAAGTCCAGTGATTTAATTTAATCACCAGTTAGTATAAGGAAGACTGACTCATGGAGTCGCACTCTAGATTAACCAATTAGTGTGGGACTTATAAGTCCCAGAGGGGGGATGTATGGGAGAAATTTTTATTTGATTTCATTTGATTTTACTTACTTTTGGGGGGTTAGAAGATACCTTATCAGTATATAATCGTGGATGTGTGTGCAAGCTGGGACATAGGCTTCTTTGTGTGCATTGCATATAGGAAACCCAAGCTTTACATTGGGGGGCTAAAGACGGCCCTTTAATGAAACCCAGATGTTGGAGAGAGGAGGGGCAGGCACTGCATATGTACTATAACGCACATCAACAGAATTCAGTTGCTCCACGGACACAGCTCCGGCCTTGTTGTTTGATAATAAAGGTCGTAATCTTCTGTAAGCAAAGCCCGACTCTGAGTATTTTTCCACAACAACGGGAAGTCGCGGGAAGCCGCGCGCTAAATTGAGGGATCTCGCGGGAAAACACACACATGCTTTACGGCCACATCTGTAGTTTAGTTAGTTTTAAGGGAGGAGATAGGGCTGGGTTTCTGTTTATTGTTTTGGCCTTCCAAGAGCTTCCTGTATGTGTATGTGCGTGTGTGTATAAAAAAAAATAATAAAAGTCCACGCACAGTACTTTGTTGAAAAGTTTCTTTATTATTATCATTTATTTCTTAGTTACGCTCAGGGACCCTAGACCTTGGGTCGTAACACTATTGTAAAAGGGAATCCGTGCGCATTTTTATAGCAGTGACAAAAAATTACTTGTAGAAAAAAAGCGAGCATTCACCCCTTTCGCCACCATGGACCAGGTTCAATTCCCACGCAGAAAATCAGCTTACTTGCCTAAATAAAAACTACCCCCATCAGTTTGAGTATGTCAAGGATGAATCTCGGTTAAATATATGAATAAATGTTATTTTGAAGTCATATTTGCTATTATTTGGGTGTCATTTCCATTTCAATTCCATTTCAGTTGTATTTTGTATTTTTATTACTTTTACATAATGTACATTTCACAGGCAAAAGTTTTCTATATTTATATATTACATTGATTACATTTATATTTATATTCTATACTGATTTCATATTTGATATTCCTGATTTCAATATTTTCTTTTCATGATCTATTTTTCTTTTTATTATTATATTATTATTTCATATTGTTACGTGCAGAGGAGTGGTGCACGTATGTGTGTGTGTAGCGCGGGTATGTGCGCATGCACGACGGCGGCGCGTGCGCGATCTCTCCCCCCTTTCTCTCTCCCGCTCTCCTTTTCGCAGGAAGCCCCGCCCCGATGGAACGTGCCGTGACGTGCGCCGTGATTGGCTGGCTGTGGATCTGCGTGTCTTCTTAAGCTCGCGAGTGGAAGCAGGAAGTGCGCGACTTATGCCTTGTGTGTGACTTCCGTGCTCTGTTGATTAGTGAATTGTTGGATTTTTTGGTTTTCTTTCTTGTTCCTTTTGTGTTAGCGTGGATGGAAGTTTTCCTCCCGCTTTTGTATATAGTTTTCTTTACTGTAAATATTGTGTATATATATTTTGTTCTTTTCTTGTTTGTACATAGTTGCAAGGAAGCAGTAGGGGTTGGGTGCCATTTTTGTTGTCCCCTGTTTTCTCCTGTTTTTTTTGTAAGTAGTTAGGAAGCTAGTTTAGTTTTTGTATTTTGATTTCAGTTTTTCTTTTTGGTAGTTTAGCTAGCTTGAGGGAGGAGATAGAGGGGGGGTTTTGTTTATTGTTTTGGCCTTGGCCCAATCCTGAAGCCCAGAGCTTCCTGTATGTGTATGTGCATGTGTGTTAAAATAAAACCCACGCACAAAATCTTGGTTGCAAGAATATTTATTTATAATCCATTTATTATTTTCTTTGTTGCGTCCCTTGACCCTAGACCGGGGGTCGTAACAATATTGTTTATATTTAATACTCTATTTTTCTTAAAATTTTTAGTTCGTGGCAGGGTTTGACACTGGCACCCGTCCACCCGCCAAATGCTGGTAAAATTCGGCTGTGGAGGTTAATAACTTTAGTCTCACTACCCACTTTTTCGGGTAGTTTATTCTTTGGTATGACAATATATTTTTTTGTAGTTTTCTCTAAAGGCATCTGATATAATAAACGCATTGCAACGTAATATTACGCGCATAAAACAACCTTGTCACACACACACTTTTACTTCCTGTTTGGTGTGTGTGCATCATTTCCTTAAAGGGCTATTGCTTCTCAACAGGATGAGAATGTTTTGCCGCTTTCGCAGGTTATTTACTGATTATATATAAAAAAGTAATCACTATTAAAATCTATTTATTTCATGTTGAATGATAGAAACTGATTATATTCAACTGATTGAATTACCTCACATTATAAAGAGTCAACACTACAAGATAGACCAGAGTCCATTGTCCTAACTCAGAATTCTGATATAATAATCCATAATGAATAATAATAATACCTGATAATAGTACACAACACACTAAAATGATAAATGTTCTGAGTTGCTGTATTTTTAATATCAGAATGAGTTCAGTTGGACTGAATCTGTTATTTTTCAATGTCATGTGGTAAGAGGCTTGAATTTAAGTTCAATAAGCAGAATATACTGTTCATGTTTGCATGTTTTTATATTGGGATCTTAACAGTACTGAATACTTGACTACTACTATAGTGATACAGTGTATGATGTCATTTATAAGTAAATCTAGATATAACAAACATTAACGTATCATGGTGAAGGAGAAACTGCCGTTTTCTGGTAACAAAATTGTGGCGAGTAAAAAGGCTGAATGGCGAGTGACTCCGGAAATCCACTAGTCACATCGGCCAATGAGCAAAACAGTTAATGTCAAACCCTGGTTCGTGGGCTGTTGTAATTCATTTTTGTAGAAAAAAGCCTGATCCCTGGCACAATGTACACACAAGGCCAAGTACAATATTTGAATTAGAGTCTTGGCCTCTAAAAGTAATTAATGTTTTTTTTGACGTGACGTGCCTGGATGTGTGGATAACATCGTTGTGAAAGGGAGCCTCCAAACTAATCAAAATCTATGAATAAATAAATATTTACATGTTTAAACCACTGATAAGAATATGTTTTAAGGATATATTGTGATAGACCCCTCTAGTCTCGATGCTTTATTGAGATATGGACATAATTGCTTAGTTATATGTAGGTCACATACAGTATATATGAATATGTGTATTATTTGTTAAATATTTGAAATTAGTGGGAGTCTTCTGGTTATTCGATTCTATCTAGCTAATAAAAAAAAACAGTTATAGAAACTTGGATAAAGAAATAGAATGGGTCAGAGGGATTTGAAACACACTTACTGTATAGTCAAGACTCATCTATGTGTTTCGGATGAGATTCATCAATGTATTTGTTTTGTTCTCTAAAGCATTGTTATACTGTAAACAGCACTGGTGAGGAGAGTTAGCTCACCCAGTCTGCCTTCTAAAATACAGCATACTGTACTTCCTCTCCAAACCAGATATATTAATCTCTGTACAGATTAAATAAAAAGCAGTGAATTTTCAATTTTAGAAATAGAAACCAAAATATGTATAATTGTTAGCGTTCAAAAGTTAAGGACATTGCTGACTTTCAGTAGCACATTGTTCATAAAAGCACATTGTCCCCAGTGGGATTCTGAGCTCAAGTTAATATTGGTTCACCTGGGATTTGGTTCATAGGTTTATAGTCTATGACCAATAAGAGGGATTACATGAGTGTGTGAATGTGTGTACATAGTGCTCTGTAATAATTTGACATTCCAAAGTGGCTTTTGTAATATAGAAACAATGAAACCTAGTTACAGTCAGGGCCATAAGCATGTGTTTCAACCGTTTTTTACATTTTGCCTCTGTACATCACCACAATGTGTTTGAAATGAAGCCATAAAAAGTGGATTAATGTGAATAACTTATAAGTTTACAGCTTTGATTTAAAGCATTAAATTAGGAAATTAAGGCCATTTTACAAAGTCCCTCAATTTTTACAGGCTCAAAACTAAATGGACAAATGAACATAGTTATAAATATTGCAACTGTTTTTATGACGTGGATGTAATTGCATTGCAGTCAGTGTCTGTGAAGCCTGGAACCCATGCAGTGACTTCCCTAGGGCCCTACGCAGTCTGGTTAGAAGCCCCTCCTACCTGACCTGTGAGTCATGAGAACCATTTGCAACTGGAAAACTGTCATAACTTAAATGAATATTCTTTCACTTTCCATTTACATAAAGTCATCTTTTTAAAAGAATCCAGTAGATGGAACCGCCTTTTTGTAAGTGACAGCAGAAAGTGAAAACAGATGGTATAAAAGTGGAGATACTGAAAGTTGCACTAACAGAGGACCTGATCATAAGCAGTGAGTACATATTATATACAGATTCATTAACTAGAATAATCTTAAATCAATGCTATTTAAACTCTGTGTTACCCGACGTTTGCATAAAGGCATCTATATATATTTTAAATTCTATACTATATTATTATCGGTTTTATTGCATGTTTGAAAATTATAAAATCTCTCCTGATCTTAAATATTTCAATAAATATAAATTATATTTAATGTCAGATTATTTTCTTTCTGCTTAACAAAATAAAACATGCTCTGTTTTTTTTTTAAAGTTTACTTTATCATTTTAGTTTTCATTATTTTCAGCAAGACTTTTCAACAGCAGTTGATATTTGGATAAAATGGGAGGAAAGGCATCCAGTTCACAAGATAAATCCTTCACAAAATCCTCACCTCTAAAGGTAGAAAATGAACTTTCACATGGCCCACCAGGTAAGACAACAGAGTCAGAGCAAAATAATGTTTCATAGTTGATATACAGTATCAATTATATTTACTGCAGTATTAATTATATTTAATGGCACCAGTATCTCTAAGTCCTATGTTAGATTATTTTCTTTCTGCTTAAGGAAATAAAACATGCTCTGTTTTTTTTTAAAGTTTGCTATATAATTTTAGTTTTCATTATTTTCAGCAAGACCTTTCAACAGCAATTGTTATTTGGATAAAATGGGAGGAAACGTGTACCTAAAAAATGTGCCTAACTTCACACCTCCAAAGATGGAAAATGAACATTCAAATGGCCCACCAGGTAAGACCATAGAGTCAGAGTATATGAATAATGTTTCATCATTGATATACAGTAGCTTTTGTGTAATTGTGAATCTGTGTTGTGTTGTAGAACAATTTGAGCTAACACTGGGTGATCTCAGCCAAAATTTTTATTTGCATAACATCAGTTCAGTCTTACACTACTGACTGACAGTTTGATATTTGCTACATTTTAAAAAATTGATTAAGTCATGTTTTTTATGACTGCCTTTCAGAATTTGATAAGGAATGGAGGAAAATGCATTGGGAGTAAATTTATTAACATTTATGCAAATAAACACTTATAGCTCACACTATGAGCAGAGACATGTACAGACATTTAAGGGGCCAGTACCTCAATAGCATAAAGTATGTTTATTTACATAACCACATAATATGTAAATTGTTTTAGAATAGAAAGATTGATTAAAATGCACACTGTTAGTTAAATACATTATTACTGGTATAGTAAACCTGGTACTGTAATTATTGTAAACAGATCTGATTGTAAAAGACATGCACCTGTATGGAAATCACTCTGTTTGAACACAGCACAATGCACTTTCAATTATTTACTGTAGGTGCCGAAGAGAGCAGACTCTGTGTGACGTAGTATTCAGATTTCAAGGTTTTTAAATTTGATTTTGCAAATTCAAACCATAGAAAACCTAGTTCACTGTAGCATGTAAAACCATGTATTCAAATGCACCCACTTCTCATATCTCCATAAATGAATCCTGTAAAATCTATGGATTTCTGAGGGACAACAGCAACACAAGGGAAGGTCACACACAGAAATACAGTACATAAAAAGTTTATTAAACCAAATTCACAAAAGAATAATTAAACAACAAATAAAGGGGATTTATTAAGTAAGTGTCAGCAGTGCATGTTTTGACTGGGTGATGTTAAAAAGTGCATTAAGCCAAACAACAAATGAGGTACTTGGTAAAAAAGACAGACTGCAGGAAGACAGAGAGAGACACCGCCCAAACGGGCTGACCTTTATGCTTTTAGGAGGAACCGCCCGAATGCTGACGGCTCCAACAACCACACCTCCAAACTCCATCCATCAGGGGCCTGCAGAGAAAAACACTGTAGAATAAAACAAACTACAGCGTGACAAGTCTGTGATACATAATTTCTCTTTCTCAACTCCAGTGTAACATATCAGACCCAGAGAGAGATATAGGTGACTTCTTATGAACAAAACATCCACAACACAAATCGGACTACAGCAGAAATTTATTAACCATGCTATATTCAAAACCGACAAAAATTACAAGTCTTAGAACTTTCACAACTTACACTGTTATAAAGACTCATTAGAATGTCACGCTTTCTGTCAGTTTAATTATATATTTTTTTCACTAGTAAAAAGCCTGAAATTGAACAGAAACTAAGGGACTTTAAGATCAGCAATCAAAACGCCCCATATGTCAGGATGCTGCTGGTTGGTGAAATTGGAGCAGGAAAGTCCAGTTTCATAAACTCAGTCAATAATGCTTTCCAACACCGAAACACATGTGAGGCTCTGACTGTATGGGAGAAATTTTTATTTGATTTCATTTGATTTTACTTACTTTTGGGGGGCTAGAAGATACCTTATCAGTATATAATCGTGGATGTGTGTGCAAGCTGGGACATAAGCTTCTTTGTGTGCATTGCATATAGGAAACCCGAGCTTTACATTGGGGGGGCTAAAGACGGCCCTTTAATGAAACCCAGATGTTGCAGAGAGGAGGGACAGGCACTGCATATGTACTATAGCACACAGCAAGAGAATTCAGTTGCTCCACGGACACAGCTCCGGCCTTGTTGTTTGATAATAAAGGTCGTAATCTTCTGTAAGCAAAGCCCGACTCTGAGTATTTTTCCACAACAACTGCTACAGGATTTGGAACGAGTTTCACAACAAATGTAAGTATTTAATAGTCGTCAGTACATTATTTACTGCTTACCAGCGATCAACAATAGAAAAATAAACAGACACAGTAAATAACATTAGAACATATTTAAGTATATTTTACAGTTGATTTGTCTTACAGTACACAACCCATTACATTGAAGGAGAGGATGGATCCCCTTTGCCTTTTGTCTTCAATGATATCATGGGACTTGAAAGTGAAGAGGAAAAGGGACTTCAATCCCAGGACATTGCCATGGCTGTGCAGGGGTTTATTCAGGAAGGATACAAAGTGAGAATGAGATTTTTTTATCTGAATTAACTTAATTAATAATTAGTTCTGACACTTTATACCGATTATACAGTACATGTTTAAAAAGCTGATGTTAGAAGTTATAAGCCTGATTTTTTTCTCCATATCCTACATGTGTTCAGTTTAATTCTGTGGCAGCAATATCTCCAAAAGATCATGGGTACAGAAGCAACCCAGCACTTGAAGAACAAACCTTCTGTCTGGTCAACATTATAGCAGGAGACACAGTAGCACTGATGGAGGACAACGTCATTAATAAGTTGAAATACATTCGTGAGGAGGCAAAAAACCTGGGTAAAGAGGGTTATTACATACCATAATTATATACATAAAAACACATCTTTTACTTTTTACAAGTAACAAGTAAGCGAAGACAACATATGAGAACAAATATTTGAATATATACTGTACAGTGGAAAGAAAAAGTATGTGTATCTTTTGGAATTTCATGGTTTTCTGAATTAATTTGTCATAAAATGTGATCTGATCTGATCTTCATCAAGTCAAGAGTATTGACAAATATAAAGTGCCTAAAATAATAACACAAAAAAGTAAATTAACGCTTATTAATAACTGGTTAATCCCCCTCGGCAGCAATAATCTCAACCAGGTGCTTCCTGTAGCTGTGGATCAGACCTGCACACTGTTCAGGAGGAATTCTAGCCCATTCTACCTGGCAGAACTGCTTTATATATTTGTCCACACCTGCAGATTTTCTTAACAAGACTCTAGGCATGCTGGAGACCATTAACTCAAAGGTTCACAGACTTTTCCCACTATCAATATAATATTAATTATAGTGATATAAATATATATATATATATATATATATATATATATATATATATATATATATATATATAATATTTATATTAATATTGCTTATCAGGTACAATCTCATAATTATCTAAACACATTTTTTCTGCCTCATACATACTTCCATAAATTTTCTTTTCATTTTATGAAGCTACTTTGAGACAATGACCACTGTTAAAAGCGCTATATAAATAAAATGTAATTGAATTGGGTTAGCACTGTCGCCTTGCACCTCCAGGGTCCAGGCTTGATTCCCGTCTCTGTGTGCATGGAGTTTGCATGTTCTCCCTGTGTCAAGACCCTGGTCTGATCACTAAGATTTTCTTTTTTTTCTCCCTTCCTCTCTCCCCGTGTTTACATGTCTATTCAAGCACATGGCGTTTGTTTTGATCCTTCATGTGTCTGTGACATCACCACCATCCCTCCCACTTCCTCTTTATCACTCTATCAACATGATTTCACTCACCTGTTCCCCTTGCTTTCGATGTAATCAATCGCCCTATTTATTTCCCTCTCGTCCGCTGTCCTGTGTCAGATCGTTGTCTCATGTCGCTAGACATTTCGCCTGCGAGTTTCTTGTCCTGTCTGGTCCTGTATGTGTAGTTTATTTTGGATCCAAGCTGGTATTCTTCGGTGTTTTTTTCACCCTTTTTTCCCCCTCTCTCCAGTGGTTTTCTTTTGTCCTTTTGCATCCAGGCTGGGTCCTGGTTTTTCTTTTGTTAGTTTGCGCTGCAGTTTCCTGTCCCGAAGCCGGCCGGCTCTTGCTCTTCTTCGCGGCCGTGCAATTCAGCGCATTTCAGCCATATCTCCCCCTGCTGGCCGCCAAAGGAACTACAGCCTCGTCTCCTGGTCAAGGCCTTTTTCCTCTTCGGAGTGGTTTCTGTTTTTTCCCTTTTTTGGGGGAACGTTGGCGCTCATAGGTTTCGATTTAAAAGGACAGCGCAGCTTGTTCCTGATTTTAGTTTTCTTTGTTTTGTTTGTTTATTCTGTCTGAACCAAGGCATCTCTGCAATAAATAAAATTTTGAAGGAGACCTGCACTTGTGTCCGTTCTGATTCCCTGACAACCTGTGCTTGGTGGGTTGTTTAATTGACGTACCAAATTGCCCGTAATCTATAAATGAGTGTGTACAGTAAGTGTATGTGTGTGTGCCCTAAAATGGATTGGTACCCTGTCCAGGGTGTACCTTGTGCCCTAAGTCTCCTGGGATAGGCTCTAGGCCCCTTGACCCTGAATACAGGATAAAGCGGTATAGATGATGAGTGAGTGAATTATATATAAATATTTTATGGTTATTTGCAATAAATACATTAAAAATATGAAATGTTTGTGCTATTATTTTAGGCATGTTATATTTGTCAATATGTTTGACTTAAATAAAGATCAGATCGCATTTTATGACAACCATGAAAATTCCCAAAGGTTCACATACTGTACTTTTTCTTGCCACAGTATTACAATATTGACTAATTAACTTGCATAGAATGCTAGTCGTTTTGCAGAGATTTTTTGTAAATTGTTATTAATATCATTCAGACATGCCACAATTAATCATCATGACGAGACCAGATTTAGCATGCCCACTGGTGAATAAAGACTTACGAAAGATCTACACAAGCAAGAAGATCAAAGGAAAGGTAATTATTTAGTTTCTTACATCAAAGAGTTAGAGAGTGATACTAGACAGTGAGCTCATTAGCAAGTACATAAATAATGTTTAGCACACATTTTAATCAAATGATTAATGTCTAGTTTTTGTGATTGCAAAAATTATGTAATTGAAAAAAGTAATAAAGTTAAAAAGAGAAGAGTGAAACAAAGAGAGGAATGAAAGGTTCACACTGGCTTTGTTTGTTTGTTTATTTGTTTTTCCATCAGTTGCTACATTTTTGTATTTTTCCAGATGCAAATGTGCAGTAATCTGCTGGGGATTCCCATGAATTACATCTTCCCTGTAAAGAACTACCATGAGGAGATAGACACCGATGATGACATGGATCTTCTGATTCTTAAGGCCCTTGATCAGATTGTGCACATCGCCGATGACACGATGAAGAAAAAATGCCGTAAGGCTGGGGAAAAACTTGAGGAAAGAATTCAGAACACAGCAACTGTCACTAATATGCAACTTATTAAAGAATAAATAATACAATTAAATGAATAAGTGTACAAATTATAGCATTTATACAATGTTAAGAATAAACACGTAGCCAAATATATAAAGTTGTTAGTACACTTGAAATGTTGAAATCAAATGAGAGACTAAAAAGAATGTCTTTGGTGTCAGTTAATCTTGCTTGATCAGACGTTAAGGCATTAAGCAGAATTAAATAATTATTTAAATAACAGATCTTAATATTCATGGGTGGATATTTTTTTCTTTTTAATTAGTCTTTTTTTTTTTTTTACTTGATTTCCATGTATCTAAAGTTTCAGTAAATTAGTAATACGAATCACATGTTCTCAAAGGTACTAAGACTTGTCCCACTTAGTTTGTATTTTATTTTTTTTTTTATCCCTGTTTGTTGTGTGATAAATCCAAGTGTTTTGGGTTTAACTCCTTCAATTGTGTTTTGCTTTTATGTTGTTTATCTCTGTCAGCATTATTTACACCAGTAAACACATTTTCACATGTATTGTACCTTCCCCTGTGAAACATTTCAAAAATGTAGTTCAAATTATAATCTCCTGTCACCTTTTTGCATTAAATATGTGATTTAATTACAGACCTTTTGCAGTATTTAAAACTGTTTATGCTTTAAATATCCACAGTATGTCAGGATTAAAACAGGCAAAACACACAACTACAATACACAATACAGACAGATGATGATGATGATGATGATGATGATATACAGTAATGTACACATTTATTGGCTTTTACCTCAGGGAGTTGTGTTCCTTTGGAGTGTAGCAACTTTTACCATCAGAAATTAAAACCGTTAGCTTGCATGTCTGGTTTTTCATGAACTTACAGTATAACACAACCCGAATTCCAGAAAAGTTGGAACATTTTTAAAAATTGAATAAAATAAAAAAAAAATAAAAGTCAGTGCTCGTCCTATCATCCGGCGATCACGAGTTTGATCCCCAGGTGATGCTGTAGCTTCTCGCTGCCGGAGGTCTAGAGAGTGCTCTTACATTAATCACGGCTCAGTAATAATAAGCTCAGTGGTTAGGCTTTGGTCTACGGTTCGGAATCCACCTGCTGTTCTGTTGAGCAACGCTCTTAACCCACAACTGCTTAGATTTATATTGAGGTAAAAATGTAAAATGTAAGTTGCTCTTGATAAATGCCTAAATGTAAATGTAAATATCCTACATACACATACTACACACACACACACACACACACATTAGACATCCTAAATACATCCTCTCTCTTATTCTTTTCTCTCATCTCCTCTTCTCTCTCTTCAACCCCTTCTTTCTCTCTCTCCCTGTCTCTCTGTCGAGTTATACAGTGCATGTCGCTCTTGAGCTGTCAGTGACCCAGACCCCCTTTGTCCTTGAGACCTGTCTGACTCGTTCCTGGTTTCCTTCTTCTGGTTGGAGATCTGGTCACATCGATGCCCCGTGTGGTCTGTTTGGGATGGGTGTGGTGACTGGGGACGGTTCCACTTTACCATGAAGACGGTCCTTACAGACAGCTGTTTTCTGGGGAATCGTGACTGCAGTCACTTGATAGTTCAAGGATGGAGTTTCCTACAGTCTATCTGAGTCTCCAATAATGAACTGGACTCCATATGAACTTAAACACATCTCTTGTTATACTGAACTTCCAGCTTCCTAACACATATTATGAGTGCAGATCAATTCCTGCTATCCGTTATCACCCAGATGAGGATGGGTTCCCTGTTGAGGCCGGTTCCTCTCAAGGTTTCTTCCTATTGACAACTTGGAGAGTTTTTCCTTGCCACTGTAGCCATCGTCCTTGGCTTGCTCATCAGGGACTATCTTATCATTCTGATTCATACATTCACATTTCATACACTCTAAAAATGATTCTGTGGCCTTGTAAATTTCACAGTAATAAACAGGTTATGTTACCTTAATAAAATCTCTAAAAGTCACATACATGATTGTTTGAGTTAGACAAAACAAAATAAATGCCTAAAAAAACTACTGTCCTGTTTGTCTTAAATTTACACTATAAATTAAGTTTATTTCACAAATAGAAATTAGTATTTGACTAACTGAATTATATTTTTAACAGGCACTTAATATTTTTGATACATTTCAATCAAAATATTTGGTAATGGAGTAATTATACTGATTAGTTTCAAGAACTACAATTATCATTCATTCCAACTCAATATTCTTTATGTTTAACAAGAAAAACTTAAATAATTGAGTAAACTGCCCTGTGCAAGTGCTCATGGGAAATCTGGTGTAACATCAGATACAAGAAGGCTGTGAGGATGTGAGAATGGACATGAAGCACCTGGAACATTCTGGAACATTCCTTATAAATCCTGGTGAGTAAACAGCTAACACAAGTTACTGAAATAATGCCTCTGTCTGTCTGTATACACAACTTTATAGTGTGTGTGTTACTGTTCTGAATCCTGTCACAGCCGAGCTACATAGCTAACGATAGCTAGCAACAGCTCAGTCCTGGTGTTCAGTGTCATTTTACTTGTTTGTTCCAACCACCAAACTGCTCAGGTAAAGCGGCGTTAATACAGACACTTAAACTCTGGTGTAAAAGGAGAGATTTAACACCGAGCCGCGTGCGCGTGCATGTCCGGGTTTCTCGGTGTAACCGGCCGCGGTTGTGCCGCAATATTTGAATTTCTCCCACCGAATGCGGTGATTTTGCGCAGCCAACCGTCACTGTGGCGATGATATAAAACTAGCGTGTTCGAATAATTACCGCGTGTGTACCGGGTCCACCTCACACACTGAACCGCGAGTCTGCTCGGGTCACTCCGACACTTTAAGGAGGAAACGCAGAACAAAGCCAGTTTAAACAGCAGAAATGAGGTGTCCGGACTCTGGCAGTGTTTATAGACACCTGGCAGTGTTTTATCCGTTACTGTATGTGAGTATTTATAACATGATTAAACACTGAGCACACTGCGGTAGGAAACGTACTGTAAATGCATCAGCCGTTAGTCCAGCAGCAGTAACACTGCAGAGAGCAACAGCTCTGTGTCCAGTCCAGCTCCGAGTCCAGTACAGCCCTGAGTCCGGCACAGCTCTGAGTCCAGTACAGTACAGCCCTGAGTTCAGTCCAGCTCTGAGTCCAGCACAGCTCCAGTCATGATGTACAGCACTACAGACAGGCAGTTTGATTAGCAGTATAATGGTGTATACTGTAGCTTTGTTTAAAACAATAGAATTTCAAACCTTTTACTCAAGTTAAAGTCATAAGTACATGCCGTTCTAAACTTCAAATGTATTTGAAGTACAAAAGTTCTACAAGTACTTCACAAACATAACCGTGTACTTAAACATTATTAAAATGGCTGTTGATTAAATAAATGTTCAATGTAAAAGTACAACATTTCTCTCAGAATTATAATTGGGAGAAATAATATAAAATTAAAATATATAAGTGAAATATGTTATGTATGTTGTGATATGTAAGTAAAAAGAACTAAAAACTGATTTTTAAATCATTTTTGTGAAACGTTATATATTTTCAATATCGCTTTCACAGCACCAACACCACTAAAGAAGAGAAGTTGAATGGAGATAAAACAGGAGGTAAATGTCAACTTTCTAAATGTTTCAGACGTATTAAATGTGTAACCATTGAATCCAAGATTGAAATTGAAACAAGGCTGGAAATATTTCACTTTACCTATTTTTAATCCAGAATATATTGAATCCACTAGAATATACAAGATTTTCCAGTAACTAAAGTAAAAAAATTATAGTTGATAGTAATGCGTAAATAAAGTTGGGTATCATTTTTATACAAGGAACAAAGACATGTACAAGGGACATTCAAGTCAAAGTGGGACTTTTGATTGTGCAGAATAACAGAACACACTTATTAGAGTAAAAGCTCCCTTTATTTCTCTCTATATTTCTGTCTCTATATATGAGGTTGTGCATTGTTCTGCAAGAGCAAAACGCCTTTGGTGATCAAAGCAGTCTGTTTTTTGTAAAAGCATTCCACTGAAATGTTCACCGGAATTTGACCAGCAATGGGCTCTGTAAAATCAAATCAGTTTTACGTCTTCGTTTCAGAGAATTTTCTTCACAAGTCCCGCTTTGACTTGAACACCACTCATAGATCAATGTGATGATGCATATAGTAACAGTCACACTTGTACTTACTTGTATACTATCATTCCTTTTTTAGGTGCCAGCTTATGGGATGGCGGTGTAAGCTCTGCACATGTGTCACATCATCAAAAGGAATTTCGATCATTACGGAGTGAAGCATGGTACTGTTGTATTGATTAATGATATTCAGTGTCCTGTCTTCATTCAGTGTCCTGACTGTTATTGCTTCTTTAAGACCTGAGAATGTCTGCACACACATTTGTATGGATCCCACAGTTTGCAGGAAACTGAAGTGTGAAGGTCTGCAATGTTTCAGATGTAAAATGTGACTGTGATTGGATTCTAATACAAAAGTCTAGTTTCCACATATTAACTGTATAATGTTTGTGGCAGAAGTATTGTTTGTGAGACTGTTTAATAATGAGATCAATTCAGCTCATTGTTTATGATCTTGTTACATGTCATTTGCAAAGTAAACCAGCTTGAGTTTAGACGTCATGTCTTGTCAAATTTGGCAATTAAATGTTTAATTAAAATGGTAATGTGTGTATTGTGTCTTTGTTTATAATTAGATATGTCATTAGATACATTGACCTACAGTAAATTGAAAAAAAAAACCTTGATTAAAAGCTAAATATACAGTATTTTTTTAAATAGTGTAACATTAATTCTGTGATAGACCAGTATGAATTAAATTAATTTAAAATATTTAGTAAAAGTAGCACATTTGTTTGTTAAATAATAGTCTAATTTTCAGTTTCTTCTACCTTCCATTTCAATCGTATCTACTCAATTTTTTTTACTCATTTTCACTCGGGGTAACCTTGCATTAACTTCTGATTTTCATTACATTTACTCAATTTTGTACATTATTGTACTAAAAAAAGTTATTCAGGTCTACTTAATTTTTTTACTGACTTGTACTCAATTCATGAAGTATATTTTACATGATTTTTTTTTCAATTTTTAGATTTAAATTGATATTTTTAAGTGTAAAAATGTTTCACCAAAAAAATTGAGTACAGCACAGTTTTATTTTTTAGAGTGTACAAACTAAATAATTCTTTTGATTGTGTAAAGCTGTTTTGGGACAGTGTCAATTGTTATAAGCGATATACAAATACAATTTAAAAGAATTGAATAGAAATACACACTACTCACACTCATACTACACATCATACGCACACTCATCCTACACACACACACATACTACACATCCTACACAAACAATGACCGGTCCAAGAAACTGCGCCCTTATGATCGCCACCAAACCCAGCTCACATTAAGTGACATCAGCAACCAGGGCTTTTTTGGACGTCTTACAGGTTTTATGATTGCACACTAAAATTTAAAATAACACAAAGTTACTAAAACATTACACTCATGGTCAAAACCTCAGATCTGCACAACTACACTGTAAAAATGTTCATAATTCTAACAGTAAAATACCGTATAAATGCTACAGAATAAAACCGTATTTCACAAAACTTGGGATAACCGTAAAAAACTGTAATTAGTTTTACAGAGTAAAACCTTAAATTTAACAAAAAATATGGTTTATTGCAGTAAAATTTATGATATACTGTATTTATAAAAATGAAACTCTCAGAGAAGGTATTTGTTACTAATATCATGAAACATCAGTTTATATTTTACGAAACCTTTGTTGATAGAGTTTAAAAATCAGAAAAATATCTGCTCTGTAAAAAATAAACCGCAAATTATACAATAAAAAACTGGCAGCTGTGGTTGCCAGAAATTTACCATGAAAAATACGGTAGCAACACTATTGGTTGTACGGGATTGCACTCATTATACTGTATATTTTGAAGATTTTAATAGTTTTTTCTACGGTTTATAGCAGTCTAATTTACAGTAACCAAGGACTTCAAATTCGTGAATGGTATTCCACCCTTTGATGACTGTAGCAAGGACAGCCGCTAGCACGCGCCACTTCGCCCGCCGCCACCGCTCACCAGCCTGTGCCCGCATGCCAGCAGGGCACTGTCCACCAGAACTGCACGTGCACACCTTTCCTTCCCTTTTTCCCTTCCTCCCTCCTTTAACCCTTTCCTTCCCTAAGTAAAATTACCCCTTTTCCGTAAGACCTCGCCACATGTCCGTGTTTGTTGTTGACCCCCTTGTGCCAAACCCATCACAGAATACATGAACATACTTAACACCCCAGTGCAGTGTGCAATTAAAAACCACAATGCAGGACAGAGGACATAAACAATTTTAACATGTGTGTGATAAAATCATTTTTTGTGTAAAGTTGTAATAAAAGTCCTTCTATAAAATTATATACTTAGATTATCTGCCCCAAAAAATGTCCACCCTGTCATTTGTGTATTTGATTTTGAGAATTTAAATATTGTTTTGCTGTGTTTATTAAAAAATACATGGGGCCATGCTGATGTCCGAGTCTTAAATACATTTTGATGGGTTTTGATGATTTGATTTAGGTTTGTATTCATCAATTAGTATAAAAGTACTCTTAATAGTTTATTAACAGTAAAATCCGAATGCTTAGCAATGTAACTTCTATCTCTTTTAGCTCCCAGCTAGTGTGATAACATGATGCTTTCACAGAATTGCTGAATGAATTCACTGTGGTTATTCAAAATAAAACAAATAGTCCAACAACAACTATAGTCCAGCATTTGTGTAGCCAGCATGGTAGTGTAGTGGTTCGCCTTCCACCACCAGGGTCCGGGTTCAATTCCCGTCTCTGTGTGCATGGAGTTTGTATGTTCTCCCCATGCTTGGTGGGTTTCCTCCACGTACTCGTTCCCCCCTGTATAAAGTTGTATGGATGAGAGTGTGTGAGTACTGAGCTGTAAAAAAAGATGGAGATAAACCATTATTATTACAACATAAATCTTTAAATTAGACAGTTCTGGGCCCGGTTTCTCGATAACGCACACTATTCGCGCGCTAAGTAGACTCTTAAGATATATCTTACGTTAAGTGATAACTTTTCTAAGTGTATTTCTCGAACTGTCTCTTAGGAGTCTTCTTAAGTCGCTACCTCTTACGTCCGACGCTACGCGGCGCTGTCTACAGTGAAGGTCCTGAATTAGCGGACATCGGTGGCTCAGGAATCGATTTTTCACTCCTTTTGCATGACAGCGTTAAGAAAGACGGCACTTTCTATACAAATTAAACATTGCACTAAATTCTTTTAATAGCGTTTACTTCGACATGGATTAACTTAACAATAACATGCCATAACAGACAAAATATAAATTAATATTAATTAATTAATTAATATCGCTAATATTTTCATGTAACATGTGGCCGTGAAACGAACCGGGTATCCAATCATAGTTGATTGACAAACAGCTGATAACACTCTTCACCAGCTTCAGAAACAATGTGAAGTGTCAGTTGTTGGGGTTGTAGCGCACTTATGGAATGAATACGATGAGATGACAGAGTGGAGGTTTAATACCCCTATCTCACACGCGGGGCTGTAAGTGCGGTTCATTATGATTCGGTGCGAGTTTTGGTGCTGTTATTACGTTTCCATCTTACCACGCAAAAAAATAAACATGTTTAACATGTGGAAGCTCGCGGACCTTGCAGATCTTCGCGGACCGTCGGGCGCCGGTCACTCGAGGCAGATCACGGTGCCTAATACCCCTCTCTCACCTGTGTGGCCTGACTCATCTCCGTGAGCTGCCGCGATTGCCCACGACGTTCCTTTAACGTTCCGCGAAGTTCTGCAAAGTCTGCAAGCTTCCGCGAGGACCAGCAAAAAATTAAACGTTGAATTTTTCACGCGGAAAGATGGAAACGTAATCACAGCGCAAAAACTCTGGGTGAATCATGATCAAGCCTACGGCCACAGCGCGAGACCGTGCAGGTGAGATAGGGGTATAACACACCGCATCTCACAGCGAGTCAAACCGCATAAGTGAATACTGTAGGGGTATTACACATTACAATCACACAGAAACATGAATGGATGCGGGGTTTGAAACTCCCATTGTTATTTTCTCATTTAACTAAATCAAATTTCATAAAAATAAAACGTGTCAAAAGAAAAACCCATAAAGTCATGGATAATGGCTAATGATCAATGAAACATATTTTAAACAAAAAGCAGCGAGCAGCTGGACATCGGGACGTGTACAGTAAGTACGATGCGTTGGTCAGGCACGCGCAGGTCTGAGCAGCTCAAGAAGCTCCATAATCTGTTGCCTTGGAAGGCAAAACTTTTATTTAAATATATTTATTAATAACGACCACGGGGAAAATATGAAAAGGGCTGAAGTTTTGTCTAAAGGAAAAATGTACATGACCCACACGGCTCCACGGACCGCGCCGTCTTCAGTTTAACACAACACCACGCTCGCTGCCTAATAGTTCACCACCTGTTTAATATTAATAGTGATTGGCAATTTTAATACATTAGTCACATTATGAAATAGGCTAATTAAAAGTCACTCTATTAGTTCTGATCAAATAAAATTTAATTCTTAAACAGGTCTACAGTATATTCCATCATTAATACGACTTTGATAACGTGCCATAATGTGTTTGCATACACCGCTGATTTATAAAGACTGCTGCTCAGTGGCGGCGACTAGCGTCTTGAGCTGAAACTACGCTAAGTATGAGTTAAGGTTGCTCCAGACCAACCTTACGAACGTGTGACTTAGCTAAGAGATACTTAGCGTAAGAACGTTTCGGGAAATGCGCCATAAAGTTAAGAGAGAGGTTAAGGTACGACTTAAGAACTACTTAGCGATAAGAAGCTTTCGAGAAACCGGGCCCTGAGCTGTAAAAAACATGGTTATGATCCGTATTTGTTACAATGTAAACCCTGGAATTTGGCGCGAATAAACTGTTATTAACAACATAAACATGTTAGACAGTTATAAACCGTAAAAAAAAAAAATTATGTCTGTAAAAACTTTTACGGTAAACTTCTGGAAACCACAGCTGCCATTTTTTTTACGGTTAATTTTTTTTTCACAGTGCAATAACGATGCTACCGAATTTTTTATGGTACAATTCTGGCAACCACAGCTTAAACATTACATCTTCATCTTCCGCCACATCCGCTCAGCTTTTCCGTGATTTTCTCCGTGGTGATTTCTGTCTGGCCGCCTTTCGGACCTTTTCCGGAGCAATATCATCAATGACATTCCTAACTTTTGAAGGAATCAAGGAGAAGATCAACAGAGTCTGCAGAAATGCTTGGTGTTAAAGATATAGCCTTCATAAATAGTGCACTTGTATTCTCATTAATGCATCTCTTTCTGACTAAGACAGATATAAATTCAGTGGTAACAGAGATCAATATATCTAAGAAAATACAGAAGTGATCAGATAGTGCTACAGTACATCCTAAATAAGAATGGATGAGATAACATGATCACACCTGAGCCAATGTTTTTTCTCTCTCTTGGGCTGCGGAATTGTGGGTAATCGTCTCCCATGCTGGGTCTTAGTGCTCGTCTCTTACTGGTTGACGCACGCGTACACGCATGTACTGTTTACTATAACACTGTGACCATGTGTGTGTGTAAAACACATTTTATTTTGTGTTTAAAATCACGTGTGTACAGCACACGCGTACTGTTTGGCTCCCATATTAAAGCTACTACTACCACTCAGTCGGGAGGGCCGAAGACTCACGTGATGCCAGCCAACCACATTCTTTCAAACTGCTCGCTCACACACCGTTTGGGGTGGCATAACACACTCGGAGGATGTGTGTTACGTTGAGTAACACACTCGGAGGACAGCACTATCCGCTCCTTCCGCTTGCGTGAGCTCACAGGTGCCCCTCACTGGCAGTAGAGTCATGATTAATGTGGGAGCACAAAATACCTCTCATCCTTCCCCAATCAGCTCTCTCTAGACCTCCGGCTGCTAGAGGTTACATCATCACCTGGGAATCGAACCACCGATCTCCGAATAATAGGGTGAGCAGTTTACCACTGCGCCACTCGGAGGCCCTTTCATCTTGTTGCATGTTGAAGCTCTACTTGGAACCTTGTTAAGATCCAACCATACAAAATAAGATTTTTTGACATCTGATGATGTCAACACATTTTTACGTTTTAAATAAGATATGTTGGCATTCTCACGAATCAGGACATTTGCATAGTTAACACTATCAGATAGCCTACTATCAGGAAATTTAATTAATTTCAAGAATATTTAAACCGAGGAATTGTCATGTCTTTCAATGTTTTGTCCCTGTTAAGACATTACAAAAACTATATAAGAAACTTAGGTAACACTTTATAATAACTACACTATTTATAATAACTATGAATCATTAGTTAAGCATTGGTGAATAGTTCATTAATCATTTATAAAGCATTGTTCCTGCATTAATAGACATTAGTAAGCAGTTCATAAATACAGCTATACATGCTTTACTCTTGCTTTATAAGCGTCTATATAATATGCTTAATAATTGTATTTTCATACTTTATTAAGGATTAGTTAATCATTTCTAAATTAAGCATTACATTATTTACAAACGGGTTAGTTAGTAATTGTAAGTGGTTCATGAGATCATTTAAAACGTGTTAGTAAATGATTCATAAACCATTTGAATGCACATTTATACATCTTATTATTCAGACATATATTAACAGTTAGTCAGTGTGTTAATAAATGCTTTATTAACACACATTCCTACTGTAACTCATAATTAATTTAGGTAGTTATAAAACATTTACTAGCTGTCAGATAATGGTTTTTGTGAGCTCATCTAAAGTGAGGACTGTTTATGCCTTGTAAAGCATTTACAAATGAGATTTAAAGGCACATTTATCTTCTAAACAGAAAAAGGAAAACACAACACAGAGGGGAAACAGAACTTAGAAATATTTATTTCAAGATGCAAAAGAAATGAAACCATACAACTGTATCAACAACCAGTACCAACACTGGATTATAAAATACAACAAATAAAATTTTTATTACAAAAAATAATGATAATATAAAATATTTCAAAACTTGAAAAAACTACTTCAGTATTAACTTTTAAACATCAGTGAACAGCAGTGCAGACTGTAGATAATTCTGGTGAGTTCACTTCCGTTTGAGGGTCAACAGCTTACCAGAAGCCTTAAAGGCTTTAATTCTATCCTCAATTGCTGAATCATCATTAATTGCGGCAGCACACTGTGTGGAAAATGCTCTAAGTTTAATCTGACTGCTGTGGTTTTTAAGAAGATCCTTAAATTTGTCAGGTGCAGCAATGTATAGCTCTGCGATTGGAGCATTGACTGCTACTGTGTTCCGGTCCACGCCAACCCGTTTGAAAGCAGCTGACATTTTTTGTAACGGGACACCACCTGCTGTGGTGTATGAGCTGTAATTCAGAGAACACAAAATTAGTGTTAGTATTTGGTTTTAATATTCTCATACACCATTTGACACACTCACACACCTGACTCATAAATTGTTTCAATCTCCATTATGACACAGAGGTGTTTATTATACTGGTGTGAGTTAATTAGGGTTGTTCCGATTCCGATACTGGTATCGGAAGTGCTGCCGATACCACAAAAAAAGCTGGCATCGGAATCGGCGAGTACTTGAGTCCACCGATCCGATACCATTTTCCTAAACATAACCTATTTATGCCCGCTAGCTTTGCTTTTTCCTGTAAGACCTCGCCTCGTGTCCGTGTTTCATGGTGTCGCCCGTGCACTTAGGGTCGAACCTGTTACACAGGGCTAGTAGTATTTTACTTAAAAAAGAAATTGTATGTATATATATATATATATATATATATATATATATATATATATATATATATATATATATATATATAATGTATGTATATATATATATATATATATATATATATATATATACACACACACACACACTGTACAGATAAACACCCAGGTATCGGATCGGTACTCAGTATCGGCCGATACCCTGAGCCCAAGTATCGGAATCGGTATCGGAAGGGAACATCTCTAGAGTATCGGAACATCTCTAGAGGTAATAGTATTATTTTTTATTTGGTATAAAATTTTGATATGTGGATCTGATTTATTTATTTATTTATTTATTTATTTATTTTTTACACAGTGCTTTAGCTAACCAAAGAATACTTCTCTTAAAGGAATTTGTTTTATGTAGTTTACTGTATGTTCTTCCAGAGTGAAGTAACTGGTTCCTTATGAAATTATAATTTAATGCAGTAAAAGCAGCTTATTAAATCACCCTCTTCTTCTTCTTTGTCTTTCGGCTGTTCCCTTTCAGGGGTCGCCACAGCGAATCAAAAAAGCTGGCATCGGAATCGGCGAGTACTTGAGTCCACCGATCCGATACCATTTTGCTAAACATAACCTATTTATGCCCGCTAGCTTTGCTTTTTCCTGTAAGACCTCGCCTCGTGTCCATGTTTCATGCTGTCGCCTGTGCACTTAGGGTCGAACCCGTTACACAGGGCTAGTAGTATTTTACTTAAAAAAGAAATTGTATGTATATATATATATAATGTATATATATATATATATATATATATATATATATATATATATATATATATACACACACACACACACACACTGTACAGATAAACAACCAGGTATCGGATCGGTACTCAGTATCGGCCGATACCCTGAGCCCAAGTATCGGAATCGGTATCGGAAGGGAAAAAATGGTATCGGAACATCTCTAGAGGTAATAGTATTATTTTTTATTTGGTATAAAATTTTGATATGTGGATCTGATTTATTTATTTATTTTTTTTTTTATTTTTTTTTTTTACACAGTGCTTTAACTAACCAAAGAATACTTCTCTTAAAGGAATTTGTTTTATGTAGTTTACTGTACAGATGTCGCCCTTAAAACCCTGCGTGCTTTCCCGCGGGATGCCGCAATTTAGCGCGCGGCGTGCCGCGTCTTGCCGGAGGCAACATTCGGGAATTTTAAATAAATGTGTTGCGCTTCACTGAATATCCGCCAGATGGCGCATGGAAGGACTTTATCTAAAAGCCGGACCAAGTACAACAATGAATGTAAGGACGCGGATGAACAGTGCTGAAGCGAACATGAATTTTATTTTGTTTTATAATAGATCTTTCATGATGAATGAGTGTATATGTGCTTCACATTATCAAACACAGGCAAAGGAGACAGAAATTATTGAGGGATCCACTGAAAAAAGTAAACCTAGTTTAATGTGTTTTTTTTTTCTCATTCCATTAGTAAAAAAAATAATTTGCTCTTTTTAACTGAAGTGTCTAATTTATGCTTATGGGTGAATCTTTTTTTTTTTTTTTTTTTTTAGTATAATGCTGTTTACAGCAGGAAACCAAAGTGAAATATTTCATTTTGATCAAGGTACTCTTATTAGGTTGAGTGTGATTTGCGCATGCGCAGTCTTTAGACCATAGTTTTGCCGGTATAATTTTATTTCCGCCTCAAACCGGAGCATGACGTTGAAACAAGTAAGGAAGGATATCAGAACCTGTATTTCAGTTACTGTTAGTTAAAGCCCCTGATTAAACTTAAATCTAATCCATTCACAAAGGACATTTCTGCTTCAAACCGTGTCTCATGACCTCATGACGCAGCATTTTCACGGACTGAATCACATGCGGGTGGAGATTCTCAAAGAAAACTCCTTTAAACCAGGTAAGAAAGCAAACTCATGTCATTTCTATGTTAAATGTATCTCTTCTATGAGCAAATTCATGATTTATGTCAGGAACAACTACTTTGTAGATTGAGTTTTGTGTCCGTGTTTGCTACTGTAGCTAAAACCACCTATATTACCTGCATTAGCATTAGCTAACTAACGTGGTGATTTTCAAAAACACCGGAGTTTATACAGTAAGTCAGCGGCGCCGAAGAAAATAATTATATTTAAGTACCGTTGGTTAACGATGTAAAAATTAATAGGAAAGTGACGTAAACATAGAACAAGCTAATTTGGAGTGAGTGCTGTTTGTAGTGTACTGCTTTCTATACTTTATACACACTATAATTAAGATTTGCTAACATAAGAACTTGAGCCAGTCCAATTTTTGTTTTTACCTTTTTTTTTTTTTTTAAAGATCAGTAATGAGTTTCTGAGAATTATATCTGCTCCACTTCAAGCAAGATTACTGGTTTCCTTGGACAAGCAACACTACAAACTAATTGAGATCATCAGAAACTAGGAAGGAACCATCAGAGAGAAGACCAGAGATATAATCTTCATCTTCAAGTTCTTGATCTGGTATGTATGGTACGGTTCAGGACCAGGGAGGGAGCCGGAGACAGCAGAACAAAGAGATGATATTGCCAGCACCAGCACAGGGAGCACAGTTTTAGTTTAGATCTCATGTTTACATTTTATTGTATGTTGATGGCTTGACTGTAAACAACAAACAATGCAATAAATGTATAAAAAAATATATATATTTATTGTCTCTTTCCAGGACCAGGCATATCGTTCAATTATTTTTTGGCCAAATAGGCAGTCGTAACAAGAGGTGAGGGCGCGCGCGTCATCACATGTGCTTAGCCGACTCTGCGTTCACCGTAAACTTCAATATACATAGACGTTTATATTTTTGTTTATTTGTATATGTATGTTATTAATTTTACTTTTTTAGAGATTGTATGTGCGTGCACGGAGAGTATGTGTTGATAAGTTTATGTGGATAAGTTGATAAGTGTATCAGAAAGCATTAAAATGTTCATTTGAATTAAAATGACACACACACGTCTGTGTATACAGTATATCAATTACATATATATCAATTTCATTAGTTCGTTCATTCTATTTGTTCATTCTATATTTCGGATGTTTTTTTTTTTTGGTTTGGTTAGATTAGTTCTGAACTCGCTTCCTTGAAACTATCGCTAAAACAATGACACACACACATAGACACACACACAGACACACACACTCCCCTGAGCCCTCGGGAAACATCCAATCACCGTCGGTATACAAATGAGTCAAGACGCAGCCTAACGTGGTGTCGTGTCGGATTTCAGTGGTCACGGAGTGGGAAGACTTTGAAGAAGCTGCAGTGACAGTGAACAGCTGAACAACTTCACTTTTCCGTTTACCTCTGAGGAAAAAAGCTGTATTTTGTTTGTTTATGTCTAGAATTTTTATAGTAGTAAGAGAGAGTTATAGTTTGGTCTGTACTGTAGTTCGCACCCTTGTAGAGAATAAATAAATGAATAACACCTTCATATCCCCTCTCAAGAGTGTCATAGTCCATTGTTAGTTTTAATGATCTGGCTGAAACTAATTATCACTACATAAGTACCCTAACACCATTGATCATGAGTCTCAGCTGAACCTAATTCTATACTTGTAACAGAAAATGTAGATGCAGATTCCAAATGTGTACTTATATAATAGATAGATAGATAGATGTGTGTGTGTGTGTGTGTAGGCTCTACGCAGGGGCAAGAGAGGGCAGCGCACCCTTAAATGTCTGCACATGTTAATATATTCCTAAAATGTATGTATTACAAGTTGATGAACTGATCTGCGGTAGCGATGACGTCACAGTCCGACAGCTTTAGAATGATGTTTGATCAGGTCTACTGTATATTCTGAACATAGAACTGCAAAATGTCTGATACAGTACTTTGGGGGAAACAAAGACTTAAACTGTTAAGTAATAACATTATTAATAACAAATATGTAATAGTTTTGATATTTGAAAATTTTTTATTTTAATGTAAAAGGACTATAGATAGAGACTTATAAGCAGCTGGTGTATCCGGGTTGTTTAATGAACTTTAAGCAAAAAGACAACATGTATTCATCTGTTTTATATAAATTACTGTTTTAACTTTGACTAGTTTTGGAAGAATAAATTGAATTGTTAAAGTCATGTTTTGCGTGTTTTAATTTTGGGGGATTGTTTGGGTATTTAAAAATTGTTTAGTTGAACCAACAACTTCAATGGGCAAAAAATGGGACACAACTTTGTTTTAAATAGTCAAAGAGTTGGGCTGAAAATAATAATAATAATTATTGATCATAGAAACAAATGAAACCAGTTAAACACTTGATTATATGTATTTGTGTTTGTGATTATGTGACCCATAATAATTTTTTCTCAGTATAAATAAATGTTTTGGGTTTTAAGAACTCCAAAAGAGCAACGACAATCTTGGTATTCTCCATTGAGGTTTCTCACCTTCCACTCCTGGTGTTAATTGCTCTGTGTGTGCGTGTGTGTTTTTGGCGGGGGGATGGGTGTGTGTGTGTTTTCGGCTGTTCAGCAGTTCTAAACACAAGCACAGTTTTTGTCCTTAACTAAAATACTTCAATACGTTAATAATGAATTTATTTTGCTGAATAAGGTAATAAGCGATATTTAAACCAAACCAGTAAGTTAAGTAAGTGTTCCATACATTAAAGTACTGTGTATAACCAAGTGCCCTAGCAAACACAGTTACAGTACAGTTTACAGTACAAACAGAGTGTGTGCGCTGGGGGGATTGGAAGGTGAGTGAGAATACTCATTTACAAGACAAAAGACGGTCAGAGGCAGCGCCGTTCTAGACCAGACAACACGGGGTGAGGGGAGGGGGGCATCATGTTCGAGCACTGTTTTTACCTGGCCTTACTGTATAGTAACAGTATTGTATTTGCTGAATTGTGTTGAGGCACGCAAACCCCCAGACCACAATAATATATAATTATATAATAAAATATCCTTAATCCAGATTTTATCAATCAATGACATAACATTTATCTAAGCTGGATGGTCAAATTCTCAAAAACGTTTAACCTAAAGTAAGACTTAACACACTATAACTAAAATATTTACAAAACTGAAAGGTTGTCTTATGAATAATAAAAAATACAAACTAAATTAAAACAGATGGGCTGTTGAACAGATCATAATATGTTTTATGTTTTCTGATTATAAATGATATATGGGTTGATTTTAGAAAGGCTAAATCAAATAGCTAGTTTTGGTCATGTCAGTCCAGTAACTATACTATGTAAAAGTAATTATAATATGAATTAATTAAGGGCAGGACCTAACCTAATGTTAATAATTTACACCATGATAACATTAGTATTCATGTTTTTGTATTTTTGTATTAACATTTTAAATGTTCAAATGAACGTTTCAGAGTATATAATTTGTCGTGTCATCTGTGATTGAGACCCATGAGTTAAATTGAAATATTTTTTATAGGTAGTAAGCCAGGTTTTAGTAACCTGCTTTAGTAATGGGCTCTAAAAGACAATGGAACATTACAGAACGTGCGAGTTGACGCCCATGCACAGATTAAAATGTTCATTTGAATTAAAATGACACACGCATGTCTGTGTGTGTGTATATATATATATATATATATATATATATATATATATATATATATCCCCTAAAAAATGCTGGGTTAAAAACAATCTGGGTTGTTTTTAACCCAGCTGCTGGGTAAATATAGGATTAACTAAATGCTGGGTTAATTTAACCCAGCAAGATGGGTTAAATATTCAATCCAAATGCTAGGTCATATTTAACTATAATGCTGGGTTCTACCACATAAATGGTTCAAATGTTCTACCCATATGTTTGGGGTTTGTTGGTTCATTTTAACTGGAATGTTGGGTTAATTCTACCTCACAAATAGGTTATTATTATTTTCATGTTTTACAGTGAATCTGTAAAAAAAACACCCATGTCTATTAAACAGTTAAATTATTTTGATATACTTGCCTATTACAAAAAAACATACATATATGCAATAAACACCATCCTATTACAGGTTCTTAGAAAAAAATATTTATTTTTCAAAAGCACAAGAACAGATAATCAACAGCGACATCATTACTATACTATCATTGATAAGGGCGGGATGGAGTAATTGCACAAATAGACTGAGGCAGCTTCTACAGAGCAGGATCTCTCTGTGACTTCAGATATCTTTTCTGAAGAACAAAACTATCCAGCTATTTTTTTTTTTTTTTGGTTTGGTTAGATTAGTTCTGAACTCGCTTCCGTGAAACTATCGCTAAAACAATGTACTGAGCCCTCCTGAGGATATAAAGCTTTATTATTGTGTTTGAATAAATATTCAGATCTACCACAGCAGGTAATAAACTATGGTGTGTCATAACCGAAGCAAACACCACGATTATGCCTCGTTTCGTTCGACGGGAACGTGGTTCACTTGGCCGCGGTGTATTATAAACCTGTGGAATGTTTCACTGTTTATGTTCACATAAGAGGAACAAAAGCTCAATGAGGACTAAACCAATGATTTTGGTAACTCCACTGAGTGTAACATCTGCATAGTGACACTGAACATCTTCACTTTTCCGTTTACCTCTGAAAAAAAAGCTGTATTTTGTTTGTTTATATTTAGAGTTTTTATAACAGTAGAACAAGTATGCACACACATAGACACACACACACACACACACACACACACAGACACACACACTCCCCTGAGCCCTCGGGAAACATCCAATCACCGTCGGTATACAAATGAGTCAAGACGTAGCCTAACGTGGTGTCGTGTCGGATTTCAGCGGTCACGGAGTGGGAAGACTTTGAAGAAGCTGCAGTGACAGTAAACAGCTGAACAACTTCACTTTTCCGTTTACCTCTGAGGAAAAAAAGCTGTATTTTGTTTATTTATATTTAGAATTTTTATAGTAGTAAGAGAGAGTTATAGTTTGGTCTGTACTGTAGTTCGCACCCTTGTAGAGAATAAATAAATGAATAACACCTTCATATCCCCTCTCAAGAGTGTCATAGTCCATTGTTAGTTTTAATGATCTGGCTGAAACTAATTATCACTACATAAGTACCCTAACACCATTGATCATGAGTTTCAGCTGAACCTAATTCTATACTTGTAACAGAAAATGTAGATGCAGATTCCAAATGTGTATTTATATAATAGATAGATAGATAGATGTGTGTGTGTGTGTGTGTGTGTGTGTAGGCTCTACGCAGGGGCAAGAGAGGGCAGCGCACCCTTAAACCCTTAACCCGCACACACACACATACACACGCGCGCACACACACACACACACACACACAGACACACCTCCCTTGAGCCCTGCGCCTGTCGGATTTCAGCGGTCACGGAAAGACTTTGAAGCAGTTTATATATGAATCTAAGCTTGAACTTATCAGCATTGTAAATATATAATACTTTTCAAATAAAATCGCTATTACTTTGACCCTGAAGTTTAGTTTAGCACACACAAAAAAACAGAAAAGTCATTTCTGGTAAATCAACGGAATGTGTAGTTTATTTACAGTAATTCATTAAAAAATGAATATACATTGTACAGTACACGGTAAACACGGGAAAGATTACAAAATGAAAAAACAAACAGTGTCTACTTTATAAACAGCTTAGTATGTGCGTCGAGATGCTGAAATCCCTTGCATGTTTTTGCTTCCAAGTGGAGAGATATTTGACCGATAGCCTAGAACAAAAGATCTATAGGTGTGATCACAACCCCCTCCGACCGACCGTGCCATCAATCACTGACCACCTCAGAATTTCCCTCCAATATAATAATGTAAACATTGCTAATTTATGTTTTGGAAAGAAACTTAAGTAATTATTTCATCTATATCTTTCATAAATCACACAACTAAAATATAATTAAACAGTTTATTCACCAACATTACCAAATATTTGTGACATTCACAGTCTAGATCCAAGTTGTCTTTTTAATAAAAGTGCATTCAGCTAAATTTTGCATCCATAGAAAAAAACTGCACGGCACCAGGGCCTGAAATACTTGTTTTAAACAAAATTGTGTAAAATAATAAATAAATAAAATACAGCATTCATTTAGAAATAAAATGCAGCAGAAAATACTTTAAACAAACTGTAGAATAAACGTTAAAACGTAATAGCCCTCTGAAGCAGTGAAGTTGCAACTTTCAAATCAGCACTCTGGACTAGTGCACTTAAAAGTATGCCATTGAAACCTTAATGCATGAAAACATTTTAAGCTGAACATGTAAACACTTGTAGTCAAGCCAAATCAAATGTTTTAAGATGATAACTTCATCTTTAAAGCTTGCACTTTTGGTGATAGCTTAATCCCATCAAGTTCTAGAAGAACTTTCTGAAAATAGCCTCTCCTTCAAGGATTATGGATACACCAACCGGTTCTTCCCCTTCAACAGCACGGACGACAAGGATTTTAAGAAGGTGTCACTTCGTCTGTCCCCCTGCATAAAATGTACAAGAAAATAAATCATTTATTTTGAGAAGCAAAAAAAATCTGAATTGCTTCAACCTGTGCTGACTTCATTGAGAAAAAAATAATAATAAAAATAAATGATAATAAAAAAATGACCATCACTTCATATACTTCATATTGTTAAACTTGGGTTAAATTGCTTTATCTTGCATCAGTAAAACATGGCATGAGATGGCTTTACAGTGTCAGGAAATCCTATGATGAATGCTGAGTTTGTATTTAAAAGGGTTAGTCCAAACATGAAAATTCGTTCAATAATTACTCATATTTATATATTCATTTGCATTTATATGCTTCTGTCCAATACAACAAACACTATATTCAAGGTATTAATAAATTGTATAATTAATAAGAAAACAATGCTTTACCAGGCAATCATCAAAGAGATCCTCTTCAGATTCACGTCTCATCTTTACGCTTTGTTTCTGTGAAAATATTTACATTGTATCATTACATAATCTTTTATTCGTACAACTACATTTAGGCCTTTATCCAAAGCAAATTACAAAAGAGGAAGGCATCAAGCATGTCAAGCAGTGCTACTAACACAAAGTTTCTGACACCGTTAGAAACAGATATTTGCATTTCTGCTTTAATATCCGTGTTATTTATTGGTGACTTTGACGGTTGTCTGTTACAATATTTTTCTTAAATATTCACCATTCAAATAATTGTTTTATGTAGATAAGTTACAGCAGAATTCGTAGAAAACAGACAAAATAATGTATTTAGTCTTTCTAAATACCAGAATTGATTTTTATTTCGTTTTACTGTTCAAAAGTAGCAGTTATTCTTCAATGAATGTTTTCTATAATGAGGATTAACGTCTGCTTTGGAAGAGAGGTCAAATAAACAAATGTTCACAATGGGGAAAAAAAGTTAAATAAAATGCCTTTATTTCACTTCAGAGACCTATGAAAAAATTAATTCTAGTAAGTATAAAACGCCATGGTCAGTTTTTATCCCATATAATGTACACACATTATATGATTAAAAAAAAAGTAGAAAAAAAACAATGATCAGTTCTTATTCAGGACGTCCCATACTATATACACACCAAATATGAAACAATTTTACTGCAGCATTTTTCAGATATGGGGCATTATTACATTTCAAAGGGGTATAAAGACCCCATTTCTAATAAGTGTAAAAGCTAAACTTACCTCGAACACGACAAACTCCAGTTGCAGCCACGCCGTGTTGTAACCTCCGTGATGATTCCCAACCGACTGATACTGTACACAGCGCGGGCACACACAGCGACTCCAAACACGCATGCGCAGTTTAATGTGCACACATTTTCGGCTTCAGTAGACACACAATACTTCAGACTGAAACAGAAAAAAAACAATGATCAGTTCTTATTCAGGACGTCCCATACTATATACACACCACATATGAAACTATTTTACTGCAGCATTTTTCAGATATGGGGCATTCTCTCTGTGTTGTTCATGAAACTACCGTAATCGCTGTAATATGCGCGCGCACTAAAATCAATCGCGGCTGGCTTGACCGTGTTTTTCTGAACCGCGGCTGGCTTTACCGCAGTAAATTAGAGCTGCTGTCAATACTGTATGAACATATGTACAGGTTCTTTACTCGTAACTCATTAATAAAGTTCGGCTTCAGAAAAAAAACGTTTATTGCTAGTGCTCTTTTACCATTTAATGCTTTAACACACACGACTCAGTTTGTTCAGAAATGGCATCTAACTGGCGAGGCTTTGTCTGAACACGCCGTTTTCACTCGGGGTGGGGGTAAGAAACACACATCTCGGTGTATTAATCCGCGCGCTCGGTTCGTTATTATTTTATTTATTTATTTATTTACCACAGGACCCATGGGGGCTCCGTAGGTTCAGGTTTTTACACGAAAACGGTGTTTTGTGAATCTCCACACTATTAAAAACTGAAATTGCTAATTGTACGTCCTGAGATTAAGATGAACATTAATTGGGAGTCATGAAAGCGAGAATCACATCCAAAAAAGAAAGCTAAACTTACCTCGAACACGACAAACTCCAGCTCCAGCCACGCCGTGTTGTACCTCCGTGATGATTCCCAACCGACTGATACACAGCGACTCCAAACACGCATGCGCAGTTTAATTTGCACACATTTTCGGCTTCAGTAGACACACAATACTTCAGACTGAAACACGACTGCCCCCTACAGGTAATGAAGGGCATGTTCACAGCTTCCCGCACGCAGCCGCGCAAAGCCGCGGCAAGTCACGGGATCCCTTTTCTCGAAACGCAGGTTTTTAATGGCGACATCTGTACCTCTGCTGATTTTGTTTCAGGAACATTTTCTAATTTTCTTTTCAGTCCAATTAATAAATGTATGTTGCAAAGTTGAGTGTTACTATTTGTAATTTTATTCATTCATTCATTTTCTATACCGCTTAATCCTGTGTTCAGGGTCGCGGGGGACCTGGAGCCTATCCCAGGAGACTTCGGGCACTAGGCGGGGTACACCCTGGACAGGGTGCCAATCCATCGCAGGGCACACATACATTTATGGAGTAATTTATTTTAGTCGCATAGTATTTAGTTTGGTTCTTCTTCAGCAGGTTTGACAAGGACAAAATATACCCATTGCAAAATTTAATTTGTGGATAAATGCAGACATCTTTTTTTTTCCTCTCAATTTCAAATTCAGTTAACAGTGTTGAATGACTGTTGGTGTTTATACATTTTGAAAAAAAAAAAAAATCTTATTGTTAACATTTTGGATGAAAATATGTTCATTCCACAATAAATGTTTATATAAAGAAATGTGTTTTGAGTGTAAATCAATATGTAATTAAGTTTTTTATGCTTTTATATTTAAATTATGAATGCCTTAAATCTTTTTGATGCAACTTAAAAAAAGGTAATTTGCTCAACCATTCAAAAGTGGTTTATGTCAAGTTTATAATTTCAGGTTAGATTTAGTAGAATATTTACATTAAGTAATATAGCCAACTCATTTATTTCTGGAATTGATGCACAGGCTTCATCTTAGGCCTTTTTTTTCTTTCGGTTCTTTCGTTTCTCAGCGCCGGACTGTTGATGTCTCTTTCCAGGACCAGGCATATCGTTCAATTATTATAATTCTTTTGCCCAAATACTGTAGGCAGCCGTAACAGAGGTGAGGGCGCGCGCGTCATCACGTCTGCTTAGCCGACTCTGCGTTCACCGTAAACTTCAATATAGACGTTTATATTTTTGTTTATTTGTATATGTATGTTATTAATATACATTTTTTTAGAGATTGTGTGTGTGTGCATGGAGAGTTTGTGTGGATAAGTTTATGTGGATAAGTTGATAAGTGTATGTTGTCAAAGTATTTGTGGACATAATTAGGGAATTATTTTTTAAATTAAGGATGTCTTGAAACATAATGCAGTAACTCTACAGTATTTATTTGAACACGGTAAAGGTGTTAATGTTTCGTACATTCCTTAATTTGTCCTTTCGGTTTGTGTTTTATGCTTCACTGTTTTCAATATACTGTACATACTGTAAAACGTATGGACAACAAATGTTCCGGAAGCATTATTAAATATTCAATAAGTGTTACGTGCAGAAGTAATGCACGTATGTGTGTGTGGGTAGCGCGGGTATGTGCGCATGCGCGACGGCGGCGCATGCGCGATCTCTCCCCCCTTTCTCTCTCCCGCTCTCCTTTTCGCAGGAAGCCCCGCCCCGATGGAACGTGACGTGCGCCGCGATTGGCTGACGGTGGATCTGCACGCCTTCTTAAGCTCGCGAGTGGAAGCAGGAAGTGCGCGACTTATGCCTTGTGTGTGACTTCCGTGCTCCGTTGTTGATTGATTAATTAGTGAATTGTGATTGTGAGGTTGTTGGATGGTGTGATTGATTGATTGAGTGATTGATTGAGTGGTTGTATGTTGAAGTGTGACTGTGTATTTGTTTGTTATTTTGTATTTGTTTTGAGCGTGTGTGTGTTTTTGTTTTTTTTGGTTGGAGAGAGAGCCTGTGTGTCGCGCCTTGCCTCTCTCCTTCCCTTTTGTTGTTTTTGGGTTTTCTTTTGTTTGTTTGTGTTAGCGTGGATGGAAGTTTTCCTCTCGCTTTTGTATATAGTTTTCTTTATTGTAAATATTGTGTATATATATTTTGTTCTTTTCTTTTTGTTTGTACATAGTTGCAAGGAAGCAGTAGGGGTTGGGTGCCATTTTTGTTGTCCCCTGTTTTCTCCTGTTTTTGTAAGTAGTTAGGAAGCTAGTTTAGTTTTTGTATTTTGATTTGAGTTTTCTTTTTGGTAGTTTAGCTAGCTTGAGGGAGGAGATAGAGGGGGGGTTTTGTTTATTGTTTTGGCCTTGGCCCAATCCTGAAGCCCAGAGCTTCCTGTATGTGTATGTGCGTGTGTGTCAAAATAAAAACCACGCACAAAATCTTGGTTGCAAGAATATTTATTTATAACCAATTTATTATTTTCTTTGTTGCGTCCCTTGACCCTAGACCGGGGGTCGTAACAAGTGGGGGCTCGTCCGTTGCCATTAACTGGTTAAAAAGTGGGAACTCGTCCATTGCCAGTTACTGGCTAACAAGTGGTGGCTTGTCTATTGCTGAGTATATTCGCCCTTTTTGTTTGTTTGGCTGCCTTCTTGAGTTGGACAGTGGTGATATAAACATGGCATTTGACTTAATTCATTCCGTCATTAGTGATAATTTTATTTGTGATAGGTGTGTGTTAGTGAGCACTCTGACGGAGAAGATATCAGCGTTAGAGGAGCGCATCCAGACTTTAGAGAGGGTTAGACAGTGTGAGAGCAGCGTTATTCCTGTAGCGGACAGTCTGGGTGCCACAGGCGGAGATAAACAGCCCCCGACTCCGGCATTAGAGCCCTCACAGCGGGGCGAGTGGGTGACGACTCGGCGGCATACTCGTTCAGCCAAAGCTAACGCTAAGGCTAGCCCACCGGAGCACACCTCCTCTGCGCGTCACGTGTCCAACAGGTTTGCTCTCCTCAGTGCTGCACCCGCTGAGAAACCTGAAAGAGCTCTGGTTATAGGAGACTCTATACTGAGACACGTGACATTAGCTAGACCTTTAGGGGCGCCAGCGGCAGTGGTTAGGTGTATCCCGGGAGCCAGAGCACCGGACATAGCAGGTAATCTTAGGGCTCTAGGACAGCATAGGTTCTCTAAGATAGTGGTACATGCTGGAGCTAATGATATACGCCTTCGTCAGTCAGAGGTTAGTAAGAGTAACTTTACAGAGGTGTTTAAATTAGCGAAGGCGATGTCCGATGAAGTAGTATGCTCTGGTCCCATCCCAATGAGACGTGGCGACATAGCTTACAGCAGGTTATGGTCGCTGAACCGCTGGATGTCCAGGTGGTGCTCCAAAAATAATGTGGGCTACATAGACAATTGGAAGACCTTTGAGGGCAAAGCTGGCCTGTTAGGGCGGGACGGTGTCCATCCCACTCGGGAAGGTGCTGCTCTCATTTCCTGTAGTATAGCTCATAGTCTCAGTAGAGGTCTAGTTAATCGGTGACAATCCAGAGCCCAGGCCAGGGAGCAGACAGACAGGCTAAACCAACCGTCTGCTAGCTGCATAGAGTCGTCACTCAGGGTTCACCATATTGAGACTGTGTCTGTTCCCCGATCTAAGCAAAAATGTAGAAAGACCCAGAAAGTCTGTTTCAATAATCTAATTAACATAAAGTCCACAAACTCCGATCATACTGAATGCGCAGCCGGCACCTCTGATCTGAAGCTAGGATTGTTAAATATTAGATCTCTCACATCAAAAGCAGTTATTGTTAATGAAATTATCACAGATCAGGCGTTTGATATACTCTGTTTAACTGAAACATGGGTTAAACAGGACGAGTATGTAGCTCTAAATGAAGCTAGTCCTCCTGGATACAGCTACATACACCAGCCTCGGTTAACTGGTAGAGGAGGAGGCGTCGCAGTTATTCATAATGATAATCTGTCTATCGTACAAAAACACCGACACAAATTTAACTCATTTGAAATTCTCTATAGTAACATAAGTGTATTTAAGTATATTAAATCAGCTCAGTCGATTCCACTAATTATAATTTACAGACCTCCAGGGCCGTATTCTGAATTTCTTAGTGAATTTGCAGATTTCATCTCAGACCTGGTCATTTCTGTAGACAAAGTGTTAATTGCTGGAGATTTTAACATTCATTTTGAGAATCCAGAAGACCCTCTGAAAACAGCATTTATATCCATACTGGACTCCGTAGGTGTAAATCAGTGTGTAGTAGGACCCACTCATAAAGCAGGTCACACTTTAGATTTAGTAATATTCTTCGGATTAATTATAAGAAATGTATTCACAATTCCACTGTCTGAAATTATCTCAGATCACTATCTTGTCTCCATTCAAGTGTGTCACAGTGATAATGTACGCACAGTACCGCGCTACCGTATTAAACGTACATTCACATCAACTACCACACAGAGTTTTATCAGTAATCTCCCAGAGTTACCAACTTCGATTAGGCCACCGTCTGACCCCACAGAACTCGATCAGGCGACTGAATATTTAGAGTCGACACTTCGTTGTACCTTAGATAATGTAGCTCCAGCTAAAAGAAAAATTATTAGAGATAAGAAACTCGCTCCCTGGTATAACGATCACACGCGCACTTTAAAACAGACTGCTCGGAAATTAGAGCGTAAATGGCGTCAAACTAAATTGTTGGTATTTCAAATAGCATGGAAAGAGAGCATCCTGAACTATAGGAAAGCTCTTAGTGTAGCTAGATCAACGTATCTCTCCACTCTTATAGAAGAAAATAAAAATAATCCTAGATTTTTATTTAATACCGTAGCCAAATTAACCAGAAATAAGACCACTACAGAAATCTCCACAACAACATCATGCAATAGTGAGGACTTCATGAACTTTTTTAATAATAAAATTGTAAATATCAGGCATAAAATTGAGGCTTTGAAACCAAACAATGTAATTGATACTGATGTTAACCTAGCCATGTCAGATTCAAACCTAGAATACTTTACTCCTCTTGAAGAGAATGAACTAATTTCACTCATCTCTTCTGCAAATTCATCAACCTGTATATTAGATCCTATACCGACACATTTTCTTAAACAGATAGTACCAGTAATAACAGAACCGATGTTGAGAATAATTAATTCCTCACTCAGCATTGGTTATGTTCCAAAATCTTTTAAAGTAGCAGTTATTAAACCAATAATTAAGAAACCTGACCTTGACCCCTGTCAGCTGTCCAATTACAGGCCAATATCAAACCTCCCCTTTATCTCTAAGATTCTGGAAAAGATAGTAGCGGAGCAGCTATGCTCATATCTACATAGAAATCGCATACATGAACTGTATCAGTCAGGATTTAGGCCTCATCACAGCACAGAAACAGCACTCGTTAAAGTAGTAAATGACCTCCTATTGGCCTCTGATCAGGGTTGTGTAACTATGCTTGTATTACTCGACCTCAGTGCAGCGTTTGATACCATTGATCATGCTATTCTTCTTCACAGATTAGAAAATTTAGTAGGAATTAAGGGTACAGCCCTCTCCTGGCTCAGATCCTATTTGACCGATCGTTATCAGTATGTAGACTTAAATGGTGATTATTCTGCATGTTCTCTAGTGGAGTTTGGCGTTCCGCAGGGTTCAGTTTTAGGCCCACTGCTTTTTTCCCTTTACATGCTTCCTCTGGGCAACATAATCCGTAAGCATGGTATTAGTTTTCATTGTTATGCTGACGACACACAGCTATACGTCTCTACAAAACCTGATGAGAAAAACCATCTTACTAAAGTTGAGCAATGTGTTCAGGACATAAGAAATTGGATGCTAATTAACTTCCTTCTGCTTAATCCGGATAAGACAGAAGTTCTAGTCATAGGACCGCATACAGCTAGAAGTAAAATCTTAGATCACACCGTAACTTTAGATGGCCTTTCCGTTCCGCCAAGTGCAACAGTAAAAGACCTCGGCGTGATTATAGATTCCAGCCTTTCATTTGAAGCTCATGTAGATAATATCACCAGGATAGCATTCTTTCACCTTAGAAATATCGCCAAAATAAGAAATATATTGTCGCTAAATGATGCAGAAAAACTAGTTCATGCTTTTATCACTTCTAGGTTGGACTATTGTAATGCCTTACTGTCTGGTTGTTCAGTTAGGTGCATAAACAAGCTTCAGCTAGTCCAAAATGCAGCAGCGAGAGTCCTCACTAGAACCAGAAGATATGAGCACATCACCCCTATCCTATCTTCACTGCATTGGCTCCCTGTGAAATTTCGCATTGATTTTAAAATACTACTCTTGACATATAAGGCATTAAATGGTCTCGCGCCGCAGTATCTGAGCGAACTGCTAGTGTCTTACGATCCGCCACGCCTACTTCGGTCAAAGGATGCAGGCTGCTTATCAGTACCGCGTATTATGAAAACTACAGCTGGGGGCAGAGCTTTTTCTTACAAAGCCCCAAAATTATGGAATAGTCTTCCAAATAGTGTTCGGGACTCAGACACAGTCTCAGTGTTTAAGTCTAGGCTAAAAACCTATTTATTTAACCAAGCATTTTATAAATAGATTTGCCATAAGGTAAAGGAGCAGATCTGGGGGACTCATGGACGTAGAGTATTATGGTGAACTGGTATGTTTAGATGCTGTCTTCCTCAGTCTCATTTGATCACTCAGGTTTGTTGACGGTGAGGTGATTGTTTGCTTTACATCTCAGGGAGCCCTCTTGTTTATGTTTCCTTCTGGCTCTCCCTTTTAGTTATGCTGTCATAGTTAGTCCTGCCGGAGTCCCTGCTTGCACTCTACAGTAAATATACATTCACGTTAGACATTGTGACTGTGACCATACCTAATTGCAATCTCTCCTCCTCTTCTCTTCCTCCCCCTCTTTCTCTTTCCTCTCTCCCCCTGTCTCCCCCTTTCACTCTTTCTCTCTCTCTCTCTGTCGAGCTACACATGTGGTTCCTGAGCTGCCAGTGATCCAGACTCCCTCTGCCCTTCGGACCTGTCTGATCCATCCTGGTGCCCGGTTTCTGGTTGGAGGTCTCACCGCATGGATGCCCCGTGTGTCTCTTTAGGATGCGTCTGGTGTCTGGGGATGATTCTCTATACTTAAAAGACGGTTCTGGCCTCGACTGGTGTGGTCAGCTGTTTCTCTGAGGACTTGACAATTCGATAGTTCAGGACTGGAACTTTCTACAAGTCTATCTGAGTCTCGAATAACTACTGGACTCCATTTTACATCAAGTATTATAACATCAATTAACATCAACTATTATAGCTGAACCTAACACTTAACACTATATAAATGCAGATCATTTCCTGCTATCTGTTTCACCCAGATGAGGATGGGTTCCCTGTCGAGTCTGGTTCCTCTCAAGGTTTCTTCCTATTACCGTCTCAGGGAGTTTTTCCTTGCCACTGTCGCCCTCGGGCTTGCTCGCCAGGGAATATCTGAACATTTTGATTCATACACATTCACATTCCATACAAACTTAAATAATTCTTTTGATTGTGTAAAGCTGTTTTGAGACAATGTCAATTGTTAAAAGCGCTATACAAATAAAATTGAATTGAATTGAATTGAATTAATTGCCTTTACACTGGCTCCTACCATGGAACAGTTTGACCAGTGTCGTAAGGATGATTTGTTCAGCATTGCTGAATTTTTTGAAGTTGAGGTGCCACGAAGAGGTCTAAAGAGGGAGATTAAAAAAATATTGCTTGACAATTTAATTGAACAGCAGATTTTGCCTGGAGAGCCTGGAGAGTGTGCTGAGGACAAGGACGCTTCAACGCCGACGGAGGTCGACGGTAGGCCAGTACCTGCGCCGCAGTCACCTTCCACGCCACCCAAGCATAAGGTAACCACACCACCAATTGGGGAATCAGAACAACTTTTAGTTCTAAAAACGAGGGAGGTGGAGCTGGAAATTAAACGAGAGGAAACAGAAGCTCAAAGGTTACGGTTGCGAGAGCTGGAGCTTGAGATGGAGAGGGAGCATTTTCGGCGAGATTTCGGCCGGCTGCACCGGGCTGAGATTGCGCCGGGGAGTTCACCTGCTTCTCCATCATTCGCACAGTTACCTGCAACGGCTGCGCCCGTCTTCTCCTCTCCAGTTTCTGCCCCAGTGACTACCTCCCCAACCCATTTCGACGTAAGCAAGCATATTGTTTTAGTACCTCCTTTTAGAGAGACCGAGGTGGATAGCTATTTCATAGCTTTTGAACGTGTTGCAGCTACGTTACAGTGGCCGAGAGCAATGTGGGCTCTCTTATTACAGTGTAAATTGACTGGTAAAGCGCAGGATGTGTGCTCTGCGTTGCCTGTTGAACAAAGCCTGGATTACGACACGGTCAAACAAACTGTTTTGCGTGCGTATGAGTTAGTGCCAGAGGCTTACAGACAAAAATTTAGGTCCCATAAAAAGACAGACAGACAAACATTTGTGGAGTTTGCCCGTGAAAAGCAAACACTGTTTGAAAAGTGGTGTGCTGCAACTAAAGCTACCACTTTTGAGGCTCTTAAAGAGTTAATTCAGTTGGAGGACTTTAAAAATTGTGTCTTTGAAAATATTGTCTTGCACTTGAATGAGCAAAAAGTCACGTCATTGTCAGCAGCTGCAGTATTGGCTGATGAGTTTGAATTGACGCACCGTACTGTATTTTCTCCTACTGTGAGAACGGATAAATTCGCTGTCCGTGGGGTTGAAGGGCAGGTGAAACCTTCAGCAAGCAGTGTGAAACCTGCAAGAGGGAGTACTTTTAGAACTTCTCAGTATCGCTCAGGGGGAGGTAGAGTGTGTTTCTACTGTTTGAGTGCTGATCATCTCATTTCAGACTGTGATGCCTGGAAAAAGAAAAATACAGCTGTAAAGTCAAAATCTGTGGGGTTTGTGGAAAGGCAATTAAAACATGTCTTACCTGAACAAACAGTGCAAGTATATAAGCCATTCATGTTACAAGGGTCGGTGGCAGATAGCCCTGAAGGTGTTCGCAGACCAGTGTCCATTCTGCGAGATACAGGTGCAGCACAGACTCTGATGTTAGCTGGTACACTTTCACTGTCTCAAAAAACCTACACAGGCACTGATGTTATTTTACGTGGCATAGGAGCAGGCTGTATCACAGTCCCACTTCATAAGATCTACCTTGAAACAGAAATAGTGAAGGGAGAAGTATGTGTTGGTATTTGTACCGAACTCCCTGTTGAAGGAGTTCAGGTAATCCTGGGTAATGATCTGGCAGGTGGTGTTGTTTTCCCTCGTCCTATTGTGACAGAAAAACCAGTAGCTGATGTTAATGATGATGGTGTTTCCAATTGTCCTACAGTGTTCCCATCATGTGCAGATACACGTGCACAAGCACGAAAGTTTGATGATGCTGTCAATTTATCTGAATCTTTTCTGCAAACCACACCTGTCAGAGCAAAATGTCATGTTGAACCAACCTTGTATGATGAAGCTGTGGTACTATTACAGATGGGCCGTTCGCAATTGGCGGCGGCACAAAGGGCTAATGTAACATTGGCTAAATGTTTTATGTTAACCTGTCTAATTCTGTTCATCTGTGTTGGTGCAGCTTCAATTTTGGTGACCGATATAGATTTTATGTGTTTCATTATGTGTCTTTTTGTCAAAATGGGGATTTTGACTTTTATGGGTGGGGGTGTTACGTGCAGAAGTAATGCACGTATGTGTGTGTGGGTAGCGCGGGTATGTGCGCATGCGCGACGGCGGCGCATGCGCGATCTCTCCCCCCTTTCTCTCTCCCGCTCTCCTTTTCGCAGGAAGCCCCGCCCCGATGGAACGTGACGTGCGCCGCGATTGGCTGACGGTGGATCTGCACGCCTTCTTAAGCTCGCGAGTGGAAGCAGGAAGTGCGCGACTTATGCCTTGTGTGTGACTTCCGTGCTCCGTTGTTGATTGATTAATTAGTGAATTGTGATTGTGAGGTTGTTGGATGGTGTGATTGATTGATTGAGTGATTGATTGAGTGGTTGTATGTTGAAGTGTGACTGTGTATTTGTTTGTTATTTTGTATTTGTTTTGAGCGTGTGTGTGTTTTTGTTTTTTTTGGTTGGAGAGAGAGCCTGTGTGTCGCGCCTTGCCTCTCTCCTTCCCTTTTGTTGTTTTTGGGTTTTCTTTTGTTTGTTTGTGTTAGCGTGGATGGAAGTTTTCCTCTCGCTTTTGTATATAGTTTTCTTTATTGTAAATATTGTGTATATATATTTTGTTCTTTTCTTTTTGTTTGTACATAGTTGCAAGGAAGCAGTAGGGGTTGGGTGCCATTTTTGTTGTCCCCTGTTTTCTCCTGTTTTTGTAAGTAGTTAGGAAGCTAGTTTAGTTTTTGTATTTTGATTTGAGTTTTCTTTTTGGTAGTTTAGCTAGCTTGAGGGAGGAGATAGAGGGGGGGTTTTGTTTATTGTTTTGGCCTTGGCCCAATCCTGAAGCCCAGAGCTTCCTGTATGTGTATGTGCGTGTGTGTCAAAATAAAAACCACGCACAAAATCTTGGTTGCAAGAATATTTATTTATAACCAATTTATTATTTTCTTTGTTGCGTCCCTTGACCCTAGACCGGGGGTCGTAACAAGTGGGGGCTCGTCCGTTGCCATTAACTGGTTAAAAAGTGGGAACTCGTCCATTGCCAGTTACTGGCTAACAAGTGGTGGCTTGTCTATTGCTGAGTATATTCGCCCTTTTTGTTTGTTTGGCTGCCTTCTTGAGTTGGACAGTGGTGATATAAACATGGCATTTGACTTAATTGCCTTTACACTGGCTCCTACCATGGAACAGTTTGACCAGTGTCGTAAGGATGATTTGTTCAGCATTGCTGAATTTTTTGAAGTTGAGGTGCCACGAAGAGGTCTAAAGAGGGAGATTAAAAAAATATTGCTTGACAATTTAATTGAACAGCAGATTTTGCCTGGAGAGCCTGGAGAGTGTGCTGAGGACAAGGACGCTTCAACGCCGACGGAGGTCGACGGTAGGCCAGTACCTGCGCCGCAGTCACCTTCCACGCCACCCAAGCATAAGGTAACCACACCACCAATTGGGGAATCAGAACAACTTTTAGTTCTAAAAACGAGGGAGGTGGAGCTGGAAATTAAACGAGAGGAAACAGAAGCTCAAAGGTTACGGTTGCGAGAGCTGGAGCTTGAGATGGAGAGGGAGCATTTTCGGCGAGATTTCGGCCGGCTGCACCGGGCTGAGATTGCGCCGGGGAGTTCACCTGCTTCTCCATCATTCGCACAGTTACCTGCAACGGCTGCGCCCGTCTTCTCCTCTCCAGTTTCTGCCCCAGTGACTACCTCCCCAACCCATTTCGACGTAAGCAAGCATATTGTTTTAGTACCTCCTTTTAGAGAGACCGAGGTGGATAGCTATTTCATAGCTTTTGAACGTGTTGCAGCTACGTTACAGTGGCCGAGAGCAATGTGGGCTCTCTTATTACAGTGTAAATTGACTGGTAAAGCGCAGGATGTGTGCTCTGCGTTGCCTGTTGAACAAAGCCTGGATTACGACACGGTCAAACAAACTGTTTTGCGTGCGTATGAGTTAGTGCCAGAGGCTTATAGACAAAAATTTAGGTCCCATAAAAAGACAGACAGACAAACATTTGTGGAGTTTGCCCGTGAAAAGCAAACACTGTTTGAAAAGTGGTGTGCTGCAACTAAAGCTACCACTTTTGAGGCTCTTAAAGAGTTAATTCAGTTGGAGGACTTTAAAAATTGTGTCTTTGAAAATATTGTCTTGCACTTGAATGAGCAAAAAGTCACGTCATTGTCAGCAGCTGCAGTATTGGCTGATGAGTTTGAATTGACGCACCGTACTGTATTTTCTCCTACTGTGAGAACGGATAAATTCGCTGTCCGTGGGGTTGAAGGGCAGGTGAAACCTTCAGCAAGCAGTGTGAAACCTGCAAGAGGGAGTACTTTTAGAACTTCTCAGTATCGCTCAGGGGGAGGTAGAGTGTGTTTCTACTGTTTGAGTGCTGATCATCTCATTTCAGACTGTGATGCCTGGAAAAAGAAAAATACAGCTGTAAAGTCAAAATCTGTGGGGTTTGTGGAAAGGCAATTAAAACATGTCTTACCTGAACAAACAGTGCAAGTATATAAGCCATTCATGTTACAAGGGTCGGCGGCAGATAGCCCTGAAGGTGTTCGCAGACCAGTGTCCATTCTGCGAGATACAGGTGCAGCACAGACTCTGATGTTAGCTGGTACACTTTCACTGTCTCAAAAAACCTACACAGGCACTGATGTTATTTTACGTGGCATAGGAGCAGGCTGTATCACAGTCCCACTTCATAAGATCTACCTTGAAACAGAAATAGTGAAGGGAGAAGTATGTGTTGGTATTTGTACCGAACTCCCTGTTGAAGGAGTTCAGGTAATCCTGGGTAATGATCTGGCAGGTGGTGTTGTTTTCCCTCGTCCTATTGTGACAGAAAAACCAGTAGCTGATGTTAATGATGATGGTGTTTCCAATTGTCCTACAGTGTTCCCATCATGTGCAGATACACGTGCACAAGCACGAAAGTTTGATGATGCTGTCAATTTATCTGAATCTTTTCTGCAAACCACACCTGTCAGAGCAAAATGTCATGTTGAACCAACCTTGTATGATGAAGCTGTGGTACTATTACAGATGGGCCGTTCGCAATTGGCGGCGGCACAAAGGGCTAATGTAACATTGGCTAAATGTTTTATGTTAACCTGTCTAATTCTGTTCATCTGTGTTGGTGCAGCTTCAATTTTGGTGACCGATATAGATTTTATGTGTTTCATTATGTGTCTTTTTGTCAAAATGGGGATTTTGACTTTTATGGGTGGGGGTGTTACGTGCAGAAGTAATGCACGTATGTGTGTGTGGGTAGCGCGGGTATGTGCGCATGCGCGACGGCGGCGCATGCGCGATCTCTCCCCCCTTTCTCTCTCCCGCTCTCCTTTTCGCAGGAAGCCCCGCCCCGATGGAACGTGACGTGCGCCGCGATTGGCTGACGGTGGATCTGCACGCCTTCTTAAGCTCGCGAGTGGAAGCAGGAAGTGCGCGACTTATGCCTTGTGTGTGACTTCCGTGCTCCGTTGTTGATTGATTAATTAGTGAATTGTGATTGTGAGGTTGTTGGATGGTGTGATTGATTGATTGAGTGATTGATTGAGTGGTTGTATGTTGAAGTGTGACTGTGTATTTGTTTGTTATTTTGTATTTGTTTTGAGCGTGTGTGTGTTTTTGTTTTTTTTGGTTGGAGAGAGAGCCTGTGTGTCGCGCCTTGCCTCTCTCCTTCCCTTTTGTTGTTTTTGGGTTTTCTTTTGTTTGTTTGTGTTAGCGTGGATGGAAGTTTTCCTCTCGCTTTTGTATATAGTTTTCTTTATTGTAAATATTGTGTATATATATTTTGTTCTTTTCTTTTTGTTTGTACATAGTTGCAAGGAAGCAGTAGGGGTTGGGTGCCATTTTTGTTGTCCCCTGTTTTCTCCTGTTTTTGTAAGTAGTTAGGAAGCTAGTTTAGTTTTTGTATTTTGATTTGAGTTTTCTTTTTGGTAGTTTAGCTAGCTTGAGGGAGGAGATAGAGGGGGGGTTTTGTTTATTGTTTTGGCCTTGGCCCAATCCTGAAGCCCAGAGCTTCCTGTATGTGTATGTGCGTGTGTGTCAAAATAAAAACCACGCACAAAATCTTGGTTGCAAGAATATTTATTTATAACCAATTTATTATTTTCTTTGTTGCGTCCCTTGACCCTAGACCGGGGGTCGTAACAAGTGGGGGCTCGTCCGTTGCCATTAACTGGTTAAAAAGTGGGAACTCGTCCATTGCCAGTTACTGGCTAACAAGTGGTGGCTTGTCTATTGCTGAGTATATTCGCCCTTTTTGTTTGTTTGGCTGCCTTCTTGAGTTGGACAGTGGTGATATAAACATGGCATTTGACTTAATTGCCTTTACACTGGCTCCTACCATGGAACAGTTTGACCAGTGTCGTAAGGATGATTTGTTCAGCATTGCTGAATTTTTTGAAGTTGAGGTGCCACGAAGAGGTCTAAAGAGGGAGATTAAAAAAATATTGCTTGACAATTTAATTGAACAGCAGATTTTGCCTGGAGAGCCTGGAGAGTGTGCTGAGGACAAGGACGCTTCAACGCCGACGGAGGTCGACGGTAGGCCAGTACCTGCGCCGCAGTCACCTTCCACGCCACCCAAGCATAAGGTAACCACACCACCAATTGGGGAATCAGAACAACTTTTAGTTCTAAAAACGAGGGAGGTGGAGCTGGAAATTAAACGAGAGGAAACAGAAGCTCAAAGGTTACGGTTGCGAGAGCTGGAGCTTGAGATGGAGAGGGAGCATTTTCGGCGAGATTTCGGCCGGCTGCACCGGGCTGAGATTGCGCCGGGGAGTTCACCTGCTTCTCCATCATTCGCACAGTTACCTGCAACGGCTGCGCCCGTCTTCTCCTCTCCAGTTTCTGCCCCAGTGACTACCTCCCCAACCCATTTCGACGTAAGCAAGCATATTGTTTTAGTACCTCCTTTTAGAGAGACCGAGGTGGATAGCTATTTCATAGCTTTTGAACGTGTTGCAGCTACGTTACAGTGGCCGAGAGCAATGTGGGCTCTCTTATTACAGTGTAAATTGACTGGTAAAGCGCAGGATGTGTGCTCTGCGTTGCCTGTTGAACAAAGCCTGGATTACGACACGGTCAAACAAACTGTTTTGCGTGCGTATGAGTTAGTGCCAGAGGCTTATAGACAAAAATTTAGGTCCCATAAAAAGACAGACAGACAAACATTTGTGGAGTTTGCCCGTGAAAAGCAAACACTGTTTGAAAAGTGGTGTGCTGCAACTAAAGCTACCACTTTTGAGGCTCTTAAAGAGTTAATTCAGTTGGAGGACTTTAAAAATTGTGTCTTTGAAAATATTGTCTTGCACTTGAATGAGCAAAAAGTCACGTCATTGTCAGCAGCTGCAGTATTGGCTGATGAGTTTGAATTGACGCACCGTACTGTATTTTCTCCTACTGTGAGAACGGATAAATTCGCTGTCCGTGGGGTTGAAGGGCAGGTGAAACCTTCAGCAAGCAGTGTGAAACCTGCAAGAGGGAGTACTTTTAGAACTTCTCAGTATCGCTCAGGGGGAGGTAGAGTGTGTTTCTACTGTTTGAGTGCTGATCATCTCATTTCAGACTGTGATGCCTGGAAAAAGAAAAATACAGCTGTAAAGTCAAAATCTGTGGGGTTTGTGGAAAGGCAATTAAAACATGTCTTACCTGAACAAACAGTGCAAGTATATAAGCCATTCATGTTACAAGGGTCGGTGGCAGATAGCCCTGAAGGTGTTCGCAGACCAGTGTCCATTCTGCGAGATACAGGTGCAGCACAGACTCTGATGTTAGCTGGTACACTTTCACTGTCTCAAAAAACCTACACAGGCACTGATGTTATTTTACGTGGCATAGGAGCAGGCTGTATCACAGTCCCACTTCATAAGATCTACCTTGAAACAGAAATAGTGAAGGGAGAAGTATGTGTTGGTATTTGTACCGAACTCCCTGTTGAAGGAGTTCAGGTAATCCTGGGTAATGATCTGGCAGGTGGTGTTGTTTTCCCTCGTCCTATTGTGACAGAAAAACCAGTAGCTGATGTTAATGATGATGGTGTTTCCAATTGTCCTACAGTGTTCCCATCATGTGCAGATACACGTGCACAAGCACGAAAGTTTGATGATGCTGTCAATTTATCTGAATCTTTTCTGCAAACCACACCTGTCAGAGCAAAATGTCATGTTGAACCAACCTTGTATGATGAAGCTGTGGTACTATTACAGATGGGCCGTTCGCAATTGGCGGCGGCACAAAGGGCTAATGTAACATTGGCTAAATGTTTTATGTTAACCTGTCTAATTCTGTTCATCTGTGTTGGTGCAGCTTCAATTTTGGTGACCGATATAGATTTTATGTGTTTCATTATGTGTCTTTTTGTCAAAATGGGGATTTTGACTTTTATGGGTGGGGGTGTTACGTGCAGAAGTAATGCACGTATGTGTGTGTGGGTAGCGCGGGTATGTGCGCATGCGCGACGGCGGCGCATGCGCGATCTCTCCCCCCTTTCTCTCTCCCGCTCTCCTTTTCGCAGGAAGCCCCGCCCCGATGGAACGTGACGTGCGCCGCGATTGGCTGACGGTGGATCTGCACGCCTTCTTAAGCTCGCGAGTGGAAGCAGGAAGTGCGCGACTTATGCCTTGTGTGTGACTTCCGTGCTCCGTTGTTGATTGATTAATTAGTGAATTGTGATTGTGAGGTTGTTGGATGGTGTGATTGATTGATTGAGTGATTGATTGAGTGGTTGTATGTTGAAGTGTGACTGTGTATTTGTTTGTTATTTTGTATTTGTTTTGAGCGTGTGTGTGTTTTTGTTTTTTTTGGTTGGAGAGAGAGCCTGTGTGTCGCGCCTTGCCTCTCTCCTTCCCTTTTGTTGTTTTTGGGTTTTCTTTTGTTTGTTTGTGTTAGCGTGGATGGAAGTTTTCCTCTCGCTTTTGTATATAGTTTTCTTTATTGTAAATATTGTGTATATATATTTTCTTCTTTTCTTTTTGTTTGTACATAGTTGCAAGGAAGCAGTAGGGGTTGGGTGCCATTTTTGTTGTCCCCTGTTTTCTCCTGTTTTTGTAAGTAGTTAGGAAGCTAGTTTAGTTTTTGTATTTTGATTTGAGTTTTCTTTTTGGTAGTTTAGCTAGCTTGAGGGAGGAGATAGAGGGGGGGTTTTGTTTATTGTTTTGGCCTTGGCCCAATCCTGAAGCCCAGAGCTTCCTGTATGTGTATGTGCGTGTGTGTCAAAATAAAAACCACGCACAAAATCTTGGTTGCAAGAATATTTATTTATAACCAATTTATTATTTTCTTTGTTGCGTCCCTTGACCCTAGACCGGGGGTCGTAACAAGTGGGGGCTCGTCCGTTGCCATTAACTGGTTAAAAAGTGGGAACTCGTCCATTGCCAGTTACTGGCTAACAAGTGGTGGCTTGTCTATTGCTGAGTATATTCGCCCTTTTTGTTTGTTTGGCTGCCTTCTTGAGTTGGACAGTGGTGATATAAACATGGCATTTGACTTAATTGCCTTTACACTGGCTCCTACCATGGAACAGTTTGACCAGTGTCGTAAGGATGATTTGTTCAGCATTGCTGAATTTTTTGAAGTTGAGGTGCCACGAAGAGGTCTAAAGAGGGAGATTAAAAAAATATTGCTTGACAATTTAATTGAACAGCAGATTTTGCCTGGAGAGCCTGGAGAGTGTGCTGAGGACAAGGACGCTTCAACGCCGACGGAGGTCGACGGTAGGCCAGTACCTGCGCCGCAGTCACCTTCCACGCCACCCAAGCATAAGGTAACCACACCACCAATTGGGGAATCAGAACAACTTTTAGTTCTAAAAACGAGGGAGGTGGAGCTGGAAATTAAACGAGAGGAAACAGAAGCTCAAAGGTTACGGTTGCGAGAGCTGGAGCTTGAGATGGAGAGGGAGCATTTTCGGCGAGATTTCGGCCGGCTGCACCGGGCTGAGATTGCGCCGGGGAGTTCACCTGCTTCTCCATCATTCGCACAGTTACCTGCAACGGCTGCGCCCGTCTTCTCCTCTCCAGTTTCTGCCCCAGTGACTACCTCCCCAACCCATTTCGACGTAAGCAAGCATATTGTTTTAGTACCTCCTTTTAGAGAGACCGAGGTGGATAGCTATTTCATAGCTTTTGAACGTGTTGCAGCTACGTTACAGTGGCCGAGAGCAATGTGGGCTCTCTTATTACAGTGTAAATTGACTGGTAAAGCGCAGGATGTGTGCTCTGCGTTGCCTGTTGAACAAAGCCTGGATTACGACACGGTCAAACAAACTGTTTTGCGTGCGTATGAGTTAGTGCCAGAGGCTTATAGACAAAAATTTAGGTCCCATAAAAAGACAGACAGACAAACATTTGTGGAGTTTGCCCGTGAAAAGCAAACACTGTTTGAAAAGTGGTGTGCTGCAACTAAAGCTACCACTTTTGAGGCTCTTAAAGAGTTAATTCAGTTGGAGGACTTTAAAAATTGTGTCTTTGAAAATATTGTCTTGCACTTGAATGAGCAAAAAGTCACGTCATTGTCAGCAGCTGCAGTATTGGCTGATGAGTTTGAATTGACGCACCGTACTGTATTTTCTCCTACTGTGAGAACGGATAAATTCGCTGTCCGTGGGGTTGAAGGGCAGGTGAAACCTTCAGCAAGCAGTGTGAAACCTGCAAGAGGGAGTACTTTTAGAACTTCTCAGTATCGCTCAGGGGGAGGTAGAGTGTGTTTCTACTGTTTGAGTGCTGATCATCTCATTTCAGACTGTGATGCCTGGAAAAAGAAAAATACAGCTGTAAAGTCAAAATCTGTGGGGTTTGTGGAAAGGCAATTAAAACATGTCTTACCTGAACAAACAGTGCAAGTATATAAGCCATTCATGTTACAAGGGTCGGCGGCAGATAGCCCTGAAGGTGTTCGCAGACCAGTGTCCATTCTGCGAGATACAGGTGCAGCACAGACTCTGATGTTAGCTGGTACACTTTCACTGTCTCAAAAAACCTACACAGGCACTGATGTTATTTTACGTGGCATAGGAGCAGGCTGTATCACAGTCCCACTTCATAAGATCTACCTTGAAACAGAAATAGTGAAGGGAGAAGTATGTGTTGGTATTTGTACCGAACTCCCTGTTGAAGGAGTTCAGGTAATCCTGGGTAATGATCTGGCAGGTGGTGTTGTTTTCCCTCGTCCTATTGTGACAGAAAAACCAGTAGCTGATGTTAATGATGATGGTGTTTCCAATTGTCCTACAGTGTTCCCATCATGTGCAGATACACGTGCACAAGCACGAAAGTTTGATGATGCTGTCAATTTATCTGAATCTTTTCTGCAAACCACACCTGTCAGAGCAAAATGTCATGTTGAACCAACCTTGTATGATGAAGCTGTGGTACTATTACAGATGGGCCGTTCGCAATTGGCGGCGGCACAAAGGGCTAATGTAACATTGGCTAAATGTTTTATGTTAACCTGTCTAATTCTGTTCATCTGTGTTGGTGCAGCTTCAATTTTGGTGACCGATATAGATTTTATGTGTTTCATTATGTGTCTTTTTGTCAAAATGGGGATTTTGACTTTTATGGGTGGGGGTGTTACGTGCAGAAGTAATGCACGTATGTGTGTGTGGGTAGCGCGGGTATGTGCGCATGCGCGACGGCGGCGCATGCGCGATCTCTCCCCCCTTTCTCTCTCCCGCTCTCCTTTTCGCAGGAAGCCCCGCCCCGATGGAACGTGACGTGCGCCGCGATTGGCTGACGGTGGATCTGCACGCCTTCTTAAGCTCGCGAGTGGAAGCAGGAAGTGCGCGACTTATGCCTTGTGTGTGACTTCCGTGCTCCGTTGTTGATTGATTAATTAGTGAATTGTGATTGTGAGGTTGTTGGATGGTGTGATTGATTGATTGAGTGATTGATTGAGTGGTTGTATGTTGAAGTGTGACTGTGTATTTGTTTGTTATTTTGTATTTGTTTTGAGCGTGTGTGTGTTTTTGTTTTTTTTGGTTGGAGAGAGCCTGTGTGTCGCGCCTTGCCTCTCTCCTTCCCTTTTGTTGTTTTTGGGTTTTCTTTTGTTTGTTTGTGTTAGCGTGGATGGAAGTTTTCCTCTCGCTTTTGTATATAGTTTTCTTTATTGTAAATATTGTGTATATATATTTTGTTCTTTTCTTTTTGTTTGTACATAGTTGCAAGGAAGCAGTAGGGGTTGGGTGCCATTTTTGTTGTCCCCTGTTTTCTCCTGTTTTTGTAAGTAGTTAGGAAGCTAGTTTAGTTTTTGTATTTTGATTTGAGTTTTCTTTTTGGTAGTTTAGCTAGCTTGAGGGAGGAGATAGAGGGGGGGTTTTGTTTATTGTTTTGGCCTTGGCCCAATCCTGAAGCCCAGAGCTTCCTGTATGTGTATGTGCGTGTGTGTCAAAATAAAAACCACGCACAAAATCTTGGTTGCAAGAATATTTATTTATAACCAATTTATTATTTTCTTTGTTGCGTCCCTTGACCCTAGACCGGGGGTCGTAACAAGTGGGGGCTCGTCCGTTGCCATTAACTGGTTAAAAAGTGGGAACTCGTCCATTGCCAGTTACTGGCTAACAAGTGGTGGCTTGTCTATTGCTGAGTATATTCGCCCTTTTTGTTTGTTTGGCTGCCTTCTTGAGTTGGACAGTGGTGATATAAACATGGCATTTGACTTAATTGCCTTTACACTGGCTCCTACCATGGAACAGTTTGACCAGTGTCGTAAGGATGATTTGTTCAGCATTGCTGAATTTTTTGAAGTTGAGGTGCCACGAAGAGGTCTAAAGAGGGAGATTAAAAAAATATTGCTTGACAATTTAATTGAACAGCAGATTTTGCCTGGAGAGCCTGGAGAGTGTGCTGAGGACAAGGACGCTTCAACGCCGACGGAGGTCGACGGTAGGCCAGTACCTGCGCCGCAGTCACCTTCCACGCCACCCAAGCATAAGGTAACCACACCACCAATTGGGGAATCAGAACAACTTTTAGTTCTAAAAACGAGGGAGGTGGAGCTGGAAATTAAACGAGAGGAAACAGAAGCTCAAAGGTTACGGTTGCGAGAGCTGGAGCTTGAGATGGAGAGGGAGCATTTTCGGCGAGATTTCGGCCGGCTGCACCGGGCTGAGATTGCGCCGGGGAGTTCACCTGCTTCTCCATCATTCGCACAGTTACCTGCAACGGCTGCGCCCGTCTTCTCCTCTCCAGTTTCTGCCCCAGTGACTACCTCCCCAACCCATTTCGACGTAAGCAAGCATATTGTTTTAGTACCTCCTTTTAGAGAGACCGAGGTGGATAGCTATTTCATAGCTTTTGAACGTGTTGCAGCTACGTTACAGTGGCCGAGAGCAATGTGGGCTCTCTTATTACAGTGTAAATTGACTGGTAAAGCGCAGGATGTGTGCTCTGCGTTGCCTGTTGAACAAAGCCTGGATTACGACACGGTCAAACAAACTGTTTTGCGTGCGTATGAGTTAGTGCCAGAGGCTTATAGACAAAAATTTAGGTCCCATAAAAAGACAGACAGACAAACATTTGTGGAGTTTGCCCGTGAAAAGCAAACACTGTTTGAAAAGTGGTGTGCTGCAACTAAAGCTACCACTTTTGAGGCTCTTAAAGAGTTAATTCAGTTGGAGGACTTTAAAAATTGTGTCTTTGAAAATATTGTCTTGCACTTGAATGAGCAAAAAGTCACGTCATTGTCAGCAGCTGCAGTATTGGCTGATGAGTTTGAATTGACGCACCGTACTGTATTTTCTCCTACTGTGAGAACGGATAAATTCGCTGTCCGTGGGGTTGAAGGGCAGGTGAAACCTTCAGCAAGCAGTGTGAAACCTGCAAGAGGGAGTACTTTTAGAACTTCTCAGTATCGCTCAGGGGGAGGTAGAGTGTGTTTCTACTGTTTGAGTGCTGATCATCTCATTTCAGACTGTGATGCCTGGAAAAAGAAAAATACAGCTGTAAAGTCAAAATCTGTGGGGTTTGTGGAAAGGCAATTAAAACATGTCTTACCTGAACAAACAGTGCAAGTATATAAGCCATTCATGTTACAAGGGTCGGTGGCAGATAGCCCTGAAGGTGTTCGCAGACCAGTGTCCATTCTGCGAGATACAGGTGCAGCACAGACTCTGATGTTAGCTGGTACACTTTCACTGTCTCAAAAAACCTACACAGGCACTGATGTTATTTTACGTGGCATAGGAGCAGGCTGTATCACAGTCCCACTTCATAAGATCTACCTTGAAACAGAAATAGTGAAGGGAGAAGTATGTGTTGGTATTTGTACCGAACTCCCTGTTGAAGGAGTTCAGGTAATCCTGGGTAATGATCTGGCAGGTGGTGTTGTTTTCCCTCGTCCTATTGTGACAGAAAAACCAGTAGCTGATGTTAATGATGATGGTGTTTCCAATTGTCCTACAGTGTTCCCATCATGTGCAGATACACGTGCACAAGCACGAAAGTTTGATGATGCTGTCAATTTATCTGAATCTTTTCTGCAAACCACACCTGTCAGAGCAAAATGTCATGTTGAACCAACCTTGTATGATGAAGCTGTGGTACTATTACAGATGGGCCGTTCGCAATTGGCGGCGGCACAAAGGGCTAATGTAACATTGGCTAAATGTTTTATGTTAACCTGTCTAATTCTGTTCATCTGTGTTGGTGCAGCTTCAATTTTGGTGACCGATATAGATTTTATGTGTTTCATTATGTGTCTTTTTGTCAAAATGGGGATTTTGACTTTTATGGGTGGGGGTGTTACGTGCAGAAGTAATGCACGTATGTGTGTGTGGGTAGCGCGGGTATGTGCGCATGCGCGACGGCGGCGCATGCGCGATCTCTCCCCCCTTTCTCTCTCCCGCTCTCCTTTTCGCAGGAAGCCCCGCCCCGATGGAACGTGACGTGCGCCGCGATTGGCTGACGGTGGATCTGCACGCCTTCTTAAGCTCGCGAGTGGAAGCAGGAAGTGCGCGACTTATGCCTTGTGTGTGACTTCCGTGCTCCGTTGTTGATTGATTAATTAGTGAATTGTGATTGTGAGGTTGTTGGATGGTGTGATTGATTGATTGAGTGATTGATTGAGTGGTTGTATGTTGAAGTGTGACTGTGTATTTGTTTGTTACTTTGTATTTGTTTTGAGCGTGTGTGTGTTTTTGGTTTGTTTGGTTGGAGAGAGAGCCTGTGTGTCGCGCCTTGCCTCTCTCCTTCCCTTTTGTTGTTTTTGGGTTTTCTTTTGTTTGTTTGTGTTAGCGTGGATGGAAGTGTTCCTCCCGCTTTTGTACATAGTTTTCTTTATTGTAAATATTGTGTATATATATTTTCTTCTTTTCTTTTTGTTTGTACATAGTTGCAAGGAAGCAGTAGGGGTTGGGTGCCATTTTTGTTGTCCCCTGTTTTCTCCTGTTTTTGTAAGTAGTTAGGAAGCTAGTTTAGTTTTTGTATTTTGATTTGAGTTTTCTTTTTGGTAGTTTAGCTAGCTTGAGGGAGGAGATAGAGGGGGGGTTTTGTTTATTGTTTTGGCCTTGGCCCAATCCTGAAACCCAGAGCTTCCTGTATGTGTATGTGCGTGTGTGTCAAAATAAAAACCACGCACAAAATCTTGGTTGCAAGAATATTTATTTATAACCAATTTATTATTTTCTTTGTTGCGTCCCTTGACCCTAGACCGGGGGTCGTAACAATAAGGCACACACACACAATTTAGTTGCAATAAAGTTTTATTAAATTTATAATAAAGCAGGCAGTACTGTATATGGCAAATGGTCACTCAAAATCTTTACAAAAGTAAGAGTATTCATAAATTGTTTTTTTCAATCTTTTCTTTCTAAGAAGTTCGTTAATTATGTCTCTTATTTGCTTGTTGTTGTGGGCTGTGGGGTGGAATTTCCTAGCAACAGCATCGGAAAGTGCTTGAAGCAGAATTACCCCATCAGCGAAACCGGTTTGATAACTTCACACCAAGGATACTGTAGGTGAGAAGGGGGATTACAGTAACGGTTTCTGTGGGTCTTCACCAAGAGGTGATGTGGGTCGCGTTGTATTCAGCGAATAAACTAAAACAAAATCATGTTTGCTTCAGCATTGGAAACAATATTGTATTAGGCCAACTTTATTTAAGATTAAAATAATAGTATATAATATATAATTATATATATAATAGTTTATAATATATAAAACATAATGTAAAATAATATAAAATAAATAAATATATAACATAAATGGTTAATGATAGCAATAAAATCAGACTTTAATAGTTGGATTTGATACTTTTATTTTTATTTACTGTATAGACATCTTATTATGCTTTATCTGTTATTAATCTCTTCTTCTTCTTCTTCTTTGTCTTTCGGCTGTTCCCTTTCAGGGGTCGCCACAGCGAATCATCTGCCTCTATCTAACCCTATCCTCTGCATCATCTTCTCTCACACCAACTAACTTCATGTCCTCTCTCACTGCATCCATAAATCTCCTCTTTGGTCTTCCTCTGTTATTAATCTCTCTATTCTCTAATTATGACTTGAATAAATCGGCTCACATCGGAGCGCGCACGGAGCGAGTACTGTAGTCTATATATTTGTGTTTGTTGTTTTCCTGGGGGGGGGGGGGGGTGGCGTTTTTATGTCTGCATTTTATCTATAAATCGTGTGTGTGTGTGTGTGTGTGTGTGTGTATGGAGAGTATATGTGTGTGCACACGGAGAGTTTATGAGTGTGCCCCTTTGATGTGCTGGGTATGGCGGGGCGTCGACGGCTGATCAGTGTAAAGTAGCGTACTTTACACACACTGATCAGCAGTTGACGCCCCGCCGTACCCAGCAGATCAAAGGGGCAGTTATCGGCTATGACACGTTGAAGGAGAACTTAATAGTTCTCAAAAATAGTGTAAATGTCTGCAACAATCACTAACCATTAAAATGTTTTTTTTTTGTAATTAAACACGAAAATATTAATTATATTTCCATATATACACACACATACACACACACACACACACACACACACACACACAAGGGCGTAGGTTTGCTACCTACGCCCTTGTGTGGTTTGCACATTTTGTCAAATTACAGCCACAAACATGAATCAATTTTATTGGAATTCCACGTGAAAGACCAATACAAAGTGGTGTACACGCGAGAAGTGGAACGAAAATCATACATGATTTCAAACATTTTTTTTTTACAAATAAATAACTGAAAAGTGGGGTGTGTGTAATTATTCAGCCCCCTTTGGTCTGAGTGCAGTCAGTTGGCCATAGACATTGCCTGATGAGTGCTAATGACTAGAGAGCACCTGTGTGTAATCTACACTCTCTCCATCGCTGTCTGATATACAGCACAGGTGTTTAGGTTCTGTCACCTGACAAAACAGGATAAACACATGCCATTTAAACAGCAATCATTTTATTTCACTTTTTCTGAGTCTTAGTGTGCAAACCTCGAATCAAATCATTAATGTTCGCCAAGTAAGTGAATGCATTTTAAAAACTATTTTTCTGAAGTGGATTGTCTATTGGTGTCAACAAAATTCTAGCCATATGGCAATATTAGTATATTAGCTTATCAATTTCTATCACAATACTGATTTCTGACAAACAGTCACTAGATTAGGAGACTGACAGGGATCATATTTATACTTTTACATTTAGCTGTTTAATCTGCTGTTAGTTTTACGTCCGTATTCACAGACTATATCCTGGCCTGCTGTACTGAATGTGAGTCCACTGGATTTGGCGCTGCTTGTGTCTGAACGCAGCCAATAGTCTATCACATGATGGCAGGGAAAGGCACAGCCAATCAAAATGTTCATATGTGTTTTGGGGGCGGGAGGACTCAAGGAGGGAACGTGATTTATCCCTTTCTGCGTGTCTAGGTTAATGTTGACAGAACGATAAAAAAAAAAAGTGGATTAAATTATTGGTGGGGACATTTCAATGGTCGGAGGATATTGGTGGGGACACATCCCCTCCATCCACCATAAATCTACGCCCCTGTATATATATAATTTAAAACTATTTATTCATTTGTCTTTTATTTACTTACTTACTAGCGAATGCTTTTTTAGGGCTCTAAAAACTACGGCAGTATGAGTGACAATGGAATAGGACGTGTGAGTTGCACCGGTCACACACACACACACACACACACACACACACACAATAAATATATATATATAATTAAATTCTTAAAACATCGTGTTCACCCATGCACTGAAAAAAAGAACTTAAGATTTACTTGATAAAATCCTCATAACAATTTGGACACAGATTTTAAGTAAATTTTATTGCTCCAATATTAAGGCTGAATCCCAACCCTTCCCCCTACCCTTCCATTTGACGCGTTCACGTGCAGGGGTAGTGGTGTCTCATTTCTCTTTTGGTTGGAGGTGTAGGGGGAGGGGGAAGGGGAAGGGCCAGATAGCCCTCCAAACGAAGATTTTTCAGGACCTCACTTCAAACGAAGGGCTAAGCGAAGTTTTCAACATGGCTGCTCACTCGAGCAAGCAGACCCATAAATGTTAAGTCATTTTTGCCATTAATAAAGAATTTTATGACAAGTTTTCATTGTATGTATATTACCTTTAGTCTTGTGCTCATGGTGATGTTCTGTAAAGAAACGTTTGCAAAAAAAATCACTAAAGTTTGCTAGCGGATAGCACATATTGCACAATATTACAAATATATATTTTTATGTCACATACACTTTACTGCATGCTACAAACAAATATGAAAGTTCAGTAGCACGGCAGTTTGCCGAGCATTTGATAACGCATTGTTTGTTTTGCTTACGGCCATATGTGTACATGTAAATGAACGGTGGTTACACTATTCTTACTTATTGCAACGTGACCACAGTTTTGTAATTTATATTCTATATATGGACGGGTGAGGAAACCCGAAGACTCATCCGTGTTCGTGGTGAAAATGAGCAACTTTTTTAAAAATCGAAATACGGCGCAAAAAACCTTTGGGAGTGAGTAATCTCTCTTATTGGAATGTGTGATAAACATCGGCGCATGTCCTCTGACGTAACATTAGGAACCAGCGACAACGTATGATGACGTATAACAGTGTTGTCCCATTTCTTAGGGGAAATATTTATACCCTTCCCCTTTCCACTTCGTTTCAAGGGACAAGGGGAAGAAAATAGAATTGTGATTCAGCCTAAGTAAAACTCACCTGTAATTGTCAGGTAAAATTTACTTAATTAAATTAACAATAAAAGAAATCAAGTAAAAGTTACATAATTATATTTAATGCACAAATTAGATTTATTTAAAATAATCAAGTAAAGTTAATTCATTATTGTATCAGCAGGAACCTTAATTTTATGAAATTACTATCATTTTGTTTTGTGAGATTTTCCCTTAACTTGGTTTTATCAATTTATATTACTCCCTATAATAATGTAAACATTGCTAATTTATGTTTTGGAAAGAAACTTAAGTAATTATTTCATCTATATATCTTTCATAAATCACACAACTAAAATATAATTAAACAGTTTATTCACCAACATTACCAAATATTTGTGACGTTCACAGTCTAGATCCAAGTTGTCTTTTTAATAAAAGGGCATTCAGCTAAATTTTGCATCCATAGAAAAAACTGCACGGCACCAGGGCCTGAAATACTTGTTTTAAACAAAATTGTGTAAAATAATAATAAATAAAATACAGCATTCATTTAGAAATAAAATACAGCAGAAAATACATTAAACAAACAGTAGAATAAACGTTAAAACTTAATAGCCCTCGGAAGCAGTGAAGTTGCAACATTCAAATCAGCACTCTGGACTAGTGCACTTAAAAGTATGCCATTGAAACCATAACGCATTAAAACATTAAGCTGAACATGTAAACACAACATGTAAAGACTTGTAGTCAAGCCAAATCAAATGTTTTAAGATAACTTCATCTTTAAAGCTTGCACTTTTGGTGATAGCTTAATCGCATCAAGTTCTAGAAGAACTTTCTGAAAATAGCTCAAATGTGTAGCGCAGTGCTCGGAGCTATTGCCACATTGTTGCAAAATTTCCTCTCCTTCAAGGATTATGGATACACCAACCGGTTCTTCCCCTTCAACAGCACAGACGACAAGGATTTTAAGAAGGTGCATACTGGCATCACTTCGTCTGTCCCCCTGCATAAAATGTACAAGAAAATAAATAATTTATTTTGAGAAACAAAAAAAAAAAATCTGAATTGCTTCAACCTGTGCTGACTTCATTTCACAGAGAAAAAAATAATAATAAAAATAATTGATAATAAAAAAATGACCATCACTTCATATACTTCAGATTGTTAAACTTGGGTTAAATTGCTTTAGCAATAATCTTGCATCACTAAAACATTGTAAAACATGGCATGAGATGGCTACACTCCGTAGATTACTCTGCACCTTTACAGTGTCAGGAAATCCTATGATGAATGCTGAGTTTGTATTTAAAAGGGTTAGTCCAAACATGAAAATTCGTTCAATAATTACTCATATTTATATATTCATTTGCATTTATATGCTTCTGTCCAATACAACAAACACTATATTCAAGGTATTAATAAATTGTATAATTAATAAGAAAACAATGCTTTACCAGGCAATCATCAAAGAGATCCTCTTCAGATTCACATCTCATCTTTACGCTTTGTTTCTGTGAAAATATTTACATTGTATCATTACATAATCTTTTATTCGTACAACTACATTTAGGCATTTCTTCATCTTTTGTAAGTTTTGCCTTTATCCAAAGCAAATTACAAAAGAGGAAGGCATCAAGCATGTCAAGCAGTGCTACTAACACAAAGTTTCTGACACCGTTAGAAAAATACAAGATAGATCAGCGAGGGATTAAGGAAAAAGTGAGAAGCAAGAATCATGTGTGGAAAGATTAAGCATGCAGGGTCACAGGATGACTCGACTTATTTTTATTGTCTGCAATGCGATTTAGACAAATTAGAGCTGCTGTCAATACTGTATGAACATATGTACAGGTTCTTTACTCGTAACTCATTAATAAAGTTCGGCTTCAGAAAAAAAACGTTTATTGCTAGTGCTCTTTTACCATTTAATGCTTTAACACACACGACTCAGTTTGTTCAGAAATGGCATCTAACTGGCGAGGCTTTGTCTGAACACGCCGTTTTCACGAGGTGTGGGGGTAAGAAATACACATCTCGGTTTATTAATCCGCGCTCGGTTCATTATTATTTTATTTATTTATTTATTTACCACAGGACCCCTGGGGGCTCCGTAGGTTCAGGTTTTTACACGAAAACGGTGTTTTGTGAATCTCCACACTATTAAAAACTGAAATATTGCTAATTGTACATCCTGAGATTAAGTTGAACATTAATTGGGAGTCATGAAAGCGAGAATCACATCCAAAAAAGAAAGCTAAACTTACCTCGAACACGACAAACTCCAGCTCCAGCCACGCCGTGTTGTACCTCCGTGATGATTCCCAACCGACTGATACACAGCGACTCCAAACACGCATGCGCAGTTTAATTTGCACACATTTTCGGCTTCAGTAGACACACAATACTTCAGACTGAAACACGACTGCCCCCTACAGGTAATGAAGGGCATGTTCACAGCTTCCCGCACGCAGCCGCGCAAAGCCGCGGCAAGTCACGGGATCCCTTTTCTCGAAAAGCGCGTTTTTAATGGCGACATCTGTATGTGTTTAGGATGAGATTCATCAATGTTTGTTTTGTTCTCTAAAGCATTGTGTCATGGCTCTCTCTCTCTCTGTAGTAATCACACACACACGTTACGCAAGTGCAGTAAATGACAGTCTTTATTGCGATTAAACTCAGCTTTCTCAGAATCTTCACAAAATAAATCAAGAAACGGGGCGTAAACTACGCCATTTACCAGGCGCGGTCTGCAGGCGGTTTAACTCGTAATTATTAACTCATCAAGAGAATGTCACAAATAAACACAAAAAAAACCTCTCTGTATCCTCAGAGGAATTTACTCGGAAGTTGAAGCTGTCATGCTTCGCATTCCTTCGCCTGCAGATACCGCTTTAGACCTGGGGGGAGAAGAAAGACACACACGGGTTAGGTGAGGGTAGCACAACGGTGACCAGACAGTGTGGTGTGGGTTCGGCTGGGTTAAATAGGAAGACAGGTGAGGTGTGCACAGGTGATCTGTATTTGTTATTAATGAGTGACACTGACATACGTAGACACACTAGGGGGGGACAAAGCCACGGCTCAGTAATCCGGCGAGCCGGATCTTTCTCTCCGGGGCTGAGGTGGCTCGGGCGTGACACATTGTTATACTGTAAACAGCATTGGTGAGGAGAGTTAGCTCACCCAGCCTGCCTTCTAAAATACAGCATACTGTACTTCCTCTCCAAACCAGATATATTAATCTCTGTACAGATTAAATAAAAAGCAGTGAATTTTCAATTTTAGAAATAGAAACCAAAATATTTATAATTGTTAGAGTTCAACAGTTAAGGACATTGCTGACTTTCAGTAGCACATTGTTCATTAAAGCACATTGTCCCCAGTGGGATTCTGAGTTCAAGTTAATATTGGTTCACCTGGGATTTGGTTCATAGGTTTATAGTCTATGACCAATAAGAGGGATTACATGAGTGTGTGAATGTGTGTACATAGTGCTCTGTAATAATTTGACATTCCAAAGTGGCTTTTGTAATATAGAAACAATGAAACCTAGTTACAGTCAGGTCCATAAGCATGTGTTTCAACCGTTTTTTACATTTTGCCTCTGTACATCACCACAATGTGTTTGAAATGAAGCCATAAAAAGTGGATTAATGTGAATAACTTATAAGTTTACAGCTTTGATTTAAAGCATTAAATTAGGAAATTAAGGCCATTTTACAAAGTCCCTCAATTTTTACAGGCTCAAAACTAAATGGACAAATGAACATAGTTATAAATATTGCAACTGTTTTTATGACGTGGATGTAATTGCATTGCAGTCAGTGTCTGTGAAGCCTGGAACCCATGCAGTGACTTCTCTAGGGCCCTAAGCAGTCTGGTTAGAAGCCCCTCCTACCTGACCTGTGAGTCATAACTTGAATGAATATTCTTTCACTTTCCATTTACATGAAGTCATCTTTTTAAAAGAATCCAGTAGATGGAACCGCCTTTTTGTAAGTGACAGCAGAAAGTGAAAACAGATGGTATAAAAGTGGAGATACTGAAAGTTGCACTAACAGAGGACCTGATCATAAGCAGTGAGTACATATTATATACAGATTCATTAACTAGAATAATCTTAAATCAATGCTATTTAAAGTTTGTGTTATCTGATGTTTACATAAAGGCATCTATATATTTTAAATTCTATACTATATTATTATCGGTTTTATTGCATGTTTGAAAATTATATAATCTCTCTTGATCTTAAATATTTAAATAAATATAAATTATATTTAATGGCACCAGTATCTCTAAGTCTTATGTCAGATTATTTTCGTTTTGCTTAAGAAAATAAAACATGCTCTGTTTTTTGAAGTTTGCTTTATCATTTTAGTTTTCATTATTTTCAGCAAGACTTTTCAACGGCAGTTGTTATTTGGATAAAATGGGAGGAAAAGCGTCTAGTTCACAAGATAAATCAGAAAATGTGCCTAACTCCACACCTCCAAAGGTAGAAAATGAACTTTCACATGGCCCACCAGGTAAGACCATAGAGTCAGAGCAAAATAATGTTTCATAGTTGATATACAGTAGCTTTTGTGTAATTGTGAATCAGTGTGTAGTGTTGTAGAACAATTTGAGCTAACACTGGGTGATCTCAGTCAATTTTTTATTTGCATAACATCAGTTATTTTTAATTATTAATTATGACTTTTGCCTTTCAGAATTTGATAAGGAATGGAGGAAAATGCATTGGGAGTAAGTTTATTAACATTTATGCAAATAAACACTTATAGCTCACACTATGAGCAGAGACATGTACAGACATTTAAGGGGCCAGTACCTGAATAGCATAAAGTATGTTTATTTACATAACCACATAATATGTAAATTCTTTTAGAATAGAAAGATTGATAAATAAAAATGCACACTGTTAGTTAAATACATTATTACTGGTATAGTAAACCTGGTACTGTAATTATTGTAAACAGATTTGGGCAGCAGAATTATTTTCAAATTCTGAGCGTAACACTGCCATCTACAGTCCAGTCTGATTGTAAAAGACATGAACCTGTATGGAAATCACTCTGTTTGAACACAGCACAATGCACTTTTAATTATTTAGGTGCCAAAGAAAGCAGGATCTGTGTGACGTATTTAGATTTCAAGGTTTTTAAATTTGATTTTGCTAATTCAAACCATAGAAAACCTAGTTCACTGTAGCATGAAAAACCATGTATTCAAATGCACCCACTTCTCATATCTCCATAAATGAATCCTGTAAAATCTATGGATTTTCTGAGGGACAACAGCAACACAAGGGAAGGCCACACACAGAAATACAGTACATAAAAAGTTTATTAAACCAAATTGACAAAAGAATTATTTAAAAAAAAAAAGAGGGGATTTATTAAGTAAGTGTCAGTAGTGCATGTTTTGACTGGGTGATGTTAAAAAGTGCATTAAGCCAAACAACAAATGAGGTACTTGGTAAAAAAGACAGACTGCAGGAAGACAGAGAGAGACACCGCCCAAAAGGGCTGACCTTTATGCTTTTAGGAGGAACCGCCCGAATGCTGACGGCTCCAACAACCACACCTCCAAACTCCACCCATCAGGGGCCTGCAGAGAAAAACACTGTAGAATAAAACAAACTACAGCTTGACAAGGCTGTGAGACATAATTTCTCTTTCTCAACTCCAGTGTAACATATCAGACCCAGAGAGAGATATAGGAGACTTTTTGTGAACAAAACATCCACAACACAAATCAGACTACAGCAAAAATTTATTAACCATGCTATAATCAAAACCGACAAAAAAGGCTTAGAACTTTCACAACTTACACTGTTATGAAGACTCTCTGTCAGTTTAATATTTTAAAAATAATTGAATAATAATTTAATTATGTTTTATGTTTTTATATTATGTTTTTTAAACATAAATTTTTTTTTTCTATAATTTTTTTTCTATAGTAAAAAGCATGAAATTGAACAGAAACTAAGGGACTTTAAGATCAGCAATCAAAACGCCCCATATGTCAGGATTCTGCTGGTTGGTGAAATTGGAGCAGGAAAGTCCAGTTTCATAAACTCAGTCAATAACGCTTTCCAACACCGAAACACATGTGAGGCTCTGACTGTAAAACATAAAGTGCGTAAAATAATAGCACAAAAAAGTAAATTAATTAAATTAATTAAAAGTGATTAATCCCCCTTGGCAGCAATAATCTTAACCAGTTGGTTAAGACCTGTGGATCAGACCTGCACATTTTTCAACTGCTTAAGCTCTGTCATGTTCTTTGTACCTCTCATGTGTGTGACTCTCTTCAGTCATTTCACAGCATCTCTATTGGGTTGAGGTCTGGGCTCTGACTTGGCCACTCCAAAAGGTGGATTTTGTTTGTCTGAAGCCATTCTGTTGTGGACTTGCTTTGGTCAAACTTCAAGCTTAGTAAACAGAGACTTCCTTCATAGTGTCCTGTTTGGACACCCACCTTGTTCAATGTGTTATGTAGTGTAGACTCATGAGCTCAGATGTTAGCCAGTTTCAACGATGCCCTCAAATCTTTGGCTGGTAATTAAAGTTGTTTCTTTACCTCATTGAGTCTCCACATAGTCAACAAAATGTATTTGTTTGTAAATGATTTGCCTAACTGTACTGTGGTGAATTTCTAAAGTCTTGAAATCACTTTGTAACTCTTTCCAGCTTAATGTAAATCAACAATTCAACATAGATCCTCTGGAAACTCTTGTTGGTGAGGCATGGCTTACATAAGCGTATTCATCTTGTGCGGAACAAACTCAAAAGGTTTGAGTGTTTTTTATTAACCAAAGTAGCTCTAGTCCACACCTACAAACTCAATTTCTTAACAAGACTCTACGTACATATGTATGCTGGAGGTCATTAACTCAAAGGTTCACATACTTTTTCTTGCCATAGTATTACAATTTTGACTAATTAACTTGCATAGAATGCTATTCGTTTTGAAAATCGAGAAACAATCTCGTTTTGCATTCGAGATTTTTTTTTATTTTTTTATTAATTTCATTCAGACATGCCACAATTAATCATCATGACGAGACCAGATTTAGCATGCCCACTGGTTAATGAAGACTTAAGAAAGATCTACAAAAGCAAGAAGATCAAAGAAAAGGTAATGAATTAATTGTTTACATCAAAGAGTTAGAGAGTGATACTAGACAGTGAGCTTATTAGCAAGTACATAAATAATGTTTAGCGCACATTTTAATCAAATGATTGTCTATTTTTTGTGATTGCAAAAATTGTCATTGAAAAAAGTAATAAAGTTAATAAGAGAAGAGTGAAACAAAGAGAGGAATGAAAGGTTCACACTCGCTTTGTTTATTTGTTTTTCCATCAGTTGCTACATTTTTGTATTTTTCCAGATGCAAATGTGCAGTAATCTGCTGGGGATTCCCATGAATTACATCTTCCCTGTAAAGAACTACCATGAGGAGATAGACACCGATGATGACATGGATCTTCTGATTCTTAAGGCCCTTGATCAGATTGTGCACATCGCCGATGACACGATGAAGAAAAAATGCCGTAAGGCTGGGGAAAAACTTGAGGAAAGAATTCAGAACACAGCAACTGTCACTAATATGCAACTTATTAAAGAATAAATAATACAATTAAATGAAGAAGTGTACAAATTATAGCATTTATACAATGTTAAGAATAAACAAGTAGCCAAATATATAAAGTTGTTAGTGCACTTGAAATGTGGAAATTGCTTTGTGATCAAATGAGAGACTAAAAAGAATGTCTTTGGTGTCAGTTAATCTTGCTTGATCAGACGTTAAGGCATTAAGCAGAATTAAAGAATTATTTAAATACCAGATCTTAATATTCATGGGTGGATATTTTTTTTCTTTTTAATTAGTCTTTTTTTTTTTACTTGATTTCCATGTATCTACAGTAAAGTTTCAGTAAATTAGTAATACGAATCACATGTTCTCAAATGTACTAAGACTTGTCCCACTTAGTTTGTATAATTTTTTTATTTTATCCCTGTTTGTTGTTATTTAGCTATTAACCTAGCACTTTCAAAATGTTAGCCAAGTGTTTTGGGTTTAACTCCTTCAATTGTGTTTTGCTTTTATGTTGTTTATCTCTGTCAGCATTATTTACACCAGTAAACACATTTTCACATGTATTGTACCTTCCCCTGTGAAACATTTCAAAAATGTAGTTCTAATTATAATCTCCTGTCACCTTTTTGCATTAAATATGTGATTTAATTACAGACCTTTTGCAGTATTTAAAACTGTTTATGCTTTAAATATCCACAGTATGTCAGGATTATAACAGGCAAAACACACAACTACAATACACAATACAGACAAATGATGATGATGATGATGATATAATGTACACATTTATTGGCTTTTACCTCAGGGAGTTGTGTTCCTTTGGAGTGTAGGAACTTTTACCATCAGAAATTAAAACCGTAAGCTTGCATGTCTGGTTTTTCATGAACTTATAACACAAGCCGAATTCCAGAAAAGTTGGAACATTTTTAAAAATTGTATAAAATAAAAAAAATTAAAGTCAGTGCTCATCCTATCATCCGGAGATCACGAGTTTGATCCCCAGGTGATGCTGTAGCTTCTCGCTGCCGGAGGTCTAGAGAGTGCTCTTACATTAATCACGGCTCAGTAATAATAAGCTCAGTGGTTAAGGCTTTGGTCTACGGTTTGGAATCCACCTGCTGTTCTGTTGAGCAACGCTCTTAACCCACAACTGCTTAGATTTATATTGAGGTAAAAATGTAAAATGTAAGTCGCTCATGATAAATGCCTAAATGTAAATGTAAATATCCTACATACACATACTACATCGGAGTCCAAAACGTTTATATAATTCTCAATCTTGTATTTGTCACGATCGGGTGTTACAGGCTGTTGTTATTGTTGTGGGGTAAGAAGGGCAGGCATACTGTAGGCGCAGAGGGTTTAACAGATAACTAGAGTCTTTTATTGAAAACAAAACAAACAATACTTCCAAACCTTAAACAAAACACCGGCTACTGAAGCTTAACATACACACAGGCTTAATACAACTTAATACACGCTCACTCCGGTTCTTTAGACATAACATACACACTCACAGGTTCTTGAGACCTCACCCACTCACAGGATCTTCTAACCTAACACACACACTCACAGGATCTTTATACATATCACACATAGGGTCATTATACCTAACACACACACTCAGGGTCATTATACATGACACACCCTCATGGTCATTATACATAACACACACTCTGGGATCTTCCATACATAACACACACTCAGGGTCTTTATACATATCACACATAGGGTCGTTATACCTAACACACACACTCAGGGTCGTTATACATAACGCACACACACTCAGGGTCGTTATGCATAACACACACACACTCAGGGTTGTTATACATGAACTTCGTCATCACCTGACCGAGGTGCCTTCTGGGAAACTGAGTCTACCAACAAAACTACATAAACAAAAAATAATCATGGCTCAGATAACGCATGACACTAGGTGAGGGATGCCCTAAAAGGGGTGCCAACCCATGACTGATTGCCATTACCGATTTGGTTATCTTTTATTAAGTTGACATAATAATGTTTTTTTTTTGTGATTAATTGTGTTATTGTAAAGCAGCCTTGAGTCTCTTGAAAGGCGCTATATAAAATAAACTTATTATTATTATTATTAATAATGACTAGATCCCAAGATAATTGTCATGATACCTCGAGAAGACAGATGCAGATGCAGGAAGTGAATCTCAATTATTTATTCAGTTCAGACACACACAACAAAAAAGGCGAGTAATGCTCTTCTGAGAACTTCCCCGACAGGGTCTGCAGGCGGTTGGTGAGATCAACAACAAAAACACAACAGAGTTCAAACAATAAAGTCTCAACTTGACTTACAGTTGTTACAAAATCGGAGCGTCGTATTTAACGTCGCCGCCGCATTACGGCATGTGCATTTGCTGTGCATTTGCTTGCTTTTACCACTGAGTGGCGCTATATAACTACAGACTGACGCCTCATGCCTTACATTCTCTGTCTCATTAATGAGACGTGTCCCATTAAATAATACACGTAGTAGCCGATAACATCAAGTGAAACACTGTAGTTGATCGAATTCATAATCACAGTACTATAATTACAGTACAAATGTAGAATTCAAATTAAATCAAATCTTATTAAGATCAAATTTAAGCACAATAAATATTAACACAGTGAGCCTTTAGATTTTATCACGTGTAATTAGAAAAGAAGTGTGTATGGTTTTATTTAAATATAATTTTCTAAACCAATAAGATAAAAATAACACCAAGTTATTATTATAACAGGCTTACTTCGTCACTTATCCAGAGCTTGCGTTATTAACCTTGCCTTATTTAAGGTTACTTGGGTGCATCACTTTTAAGTTTTCGTTTGGTGTAGCGGTTAGAGACCACGGTCAGTGATACATAAAGTGCCGGTTCGAATCCCGAGGGGTGATGTTTTACATTTTTTTATTTTAATTAAAACAAAATTAAAATAAAAAAAAAATGTTGTATTTTGATTTTGCTTCAGCATACTATAGAAAAAACAGCAAACTCGCACGCAACCAGTTTGTATTCTTTAAATTTAGGGGAGTGACGGCTCGGTCTGCTGCTGCTGCGTGTGTGTGTGTGTGTGTGTGTGTGTCATTATACTGATGAAAAGTGGTGGCCATCTGCCGTACCGGGAGTTTTGATTTACGACAGCTGTTTACGGCAGTGTAGTCCAGTGCGGGAGATGCATTGTGGGTAATGAGGTCCGGTGTTACATCTGTTACATTTTTGATAACAATAGTTTTTTTACAAACATTTCTAAACCAATAAGATCAAATGACACCAAGTTTAAAACAGATAAAATACACTTGCAAATAGTATAATTGTATAACAGGCTTACTTCGTTACTTATTTAACGCTTGCTTTCAAAGAAGTCGAGTAGCTTATTAACGTCACGGAGGTGTGCTAGTGTTAGTGCCTGGTTGGTGTAGCGGTTAGAGTGCTCGGTCAGGGATTTACAAAGCGTCGGTTCGAATCCTGGATGATGCTGTTTTAAAAAATTGTTCTATTTTAATTTTACTCAGCAAACAAACAGCAAACAAAAAAATTTATTATTCAGAGCATGATATACAACCGTAATGAGTCCCGTAACCGGCTTATACAGCTGGCATGTGACCAACGTATTTAACCGTGATGAGTCCATAAAATCAGTAGCAGCTAATAATTACTAATTACTTTAGTTAATGCTGCTACTGATTTTATTCCAGTTTACCTGTTCAGGTTGATTGCGATTCTTTTTAAAATATTGTCTCAGTTTTATATGTTGTTCGTCTTGATGGTTGTCTTCTTTTCACTTGGCTCAATTGACAACACTCAAATGCAAATTATTCACCGTGAATCAGCTGTTCTCACCTATCCATTCAGAGAAACTGAATGAGCTGAAATGAGCCTTTGTTTCACGACCGCGACACCCCTCTCTCTCACGCACATACAGTACAGAGTAGACCAAATCATTACAGTACATACTTTATCCAACGAACATGAAAAATATCCACATAATGATGAGTTAAGAAGCATTGCTTAATTTTCGTTTAGACAGACTGTTTGTATCTGATTATTGGTATTATTAAAGAACAGCAGCACAAACAACAACACAAGGGCTTGTACAGCAAGACACATTTTTATTATTTTGCAAAGAGTTAAATTTGTAACAGTAAAAGGCATCCGAATTTAAATATATAAATTACTAGAAACAAATTGAGCACACTATCAGAATAAAAAATAGAACAAATCAAATGTATTTTACACATACACAAGGAGGATAATGATACCGAGTTTATATTAAAATATCAAATATTGTAATATTGTTTTTGTGTTATTATAAATAATGAAATGCAGTAGGTTGTTATGGTCATCATAATTGTCTTTAATAAATAAGAGAAAACATTGTAAGCTGTGGCTGGAGACATCGTTTCTGCAGTACTCCTGGTCGGTGTTAGAAAGTCTGGGGTTGGGGTGTGTGCACAGTTCAACCGTGTACTAAGTGCACCTGCGTGTGCCTCTTTGCAGACTATTTTTTTGTTTATTTGTATATGTATGTTATTAATATTAATTTTTTAGAGATTGTGTGTGTGCGTGCACGGAGAGTTTGTGTTGATAAGTGTATGTGGATAAGTTGATAAGTGTATCAGAAAGCATTAAAATGTTCATTTGAATTAAAATGACACACACACGTCTGTATATACAGTATATCAATTACATATATATCAATTTCATTAGTTCGTTCATTCTATTTGAAGCTTCGGATGTTTTTTTTTTTTTTTTGGTTTGGTTAGATTAGTTCTGAACTCGCTTCCGTGAAACTATCGCTAAAACAATGTACTGAGCCCTCCTGAGGATATAAAGCTTTATTATTGTGTTTGGATAAATAATCAGATCTACCACAGCAGGTAATAAACTATGGTGTGTCATAACCGAAGCAAACACCACGATTATACCTCGTTTCGTTTGACAGGAACGTGGTTCACTTGGCCGCGGTGTATTATAAACCTGTGGAATGTTTCACTGTTTATGCTCACATAAGAGGAACAAAAGCGAGTGAAATGTGGAAATGATGAGGACTAAACCAATGATTTCGGTAACTCCACTGAGTGTAACATCTGCATAGTGACACTGAACATCTTCACTTTTCCGTTTACCTCTGAAAAAAAAGCTGTATTTAGTTTGTTTATATTTAGAGTTTTTATAACAGTAGAAGAAGTATGCGCGCGCAGGCACACACATAGACACACACACACACACACACACACACACAGACACACCTCCCTTGAGCCCTGCGTCTGTCGGATTTCAGCGGTCACGGGGTGGAAAGACTTTGAAGCAGTTTATATATGAATCTAAGCTTGAACTTATCAGCATTGTAAATATATAATACTTTTCAAATAAAATCGCTATTACTTTGACCCTGAAGTTTAGTTTAGCACACACAAAAAACAGAAAAGTAATTTCTGGTAAATCAACGGAATGTGTAGTATTTACAGTAATTCATAAAAAAAATGAATATACATTGTACAGTACACGGTAAACACGGGAAAGATTACAAAATGAAAAAACAAACAGTGTCTACTTTATAAACAGCTTAGTATGTGCGTCGAGATGCTGAAATCCCTTGCATGTTTTTGCTTCCAAGTGGAGAGATATTTGACCGATAGCCTAGAACAAAAGATCTATAGGTGTGATCACAACCCCCTCCGACCGACCGTGCCATCAATCACTGACCACCTCAGAAGTTCCCTCCAATGTATGGCTGCAATACTTGTTTTGCAAGTATTTTTAACACCATTCAAAGGCTTACAAGTTCCATTCAACATATAATGATGTCTCCACATGTTAATATATTCCTAAAATTTATATATTACAAGTTGATAAACTGATCTGCGGTAGCGGAAAAATCCGCACACGCACTCACACACAGACACACACACACACACACACACACAGACACACCTCCCTTGAGCCCTCGGTAAACATCCAAGCACTGAGGCACGCAAATCCCCTGACCACAATAAGGTGGCAATCCCTCAGGGGGAAGATGAAAAATACAAATTAAATAAATAAAACAAAATAAAATATCCTTAATCCAGATTTTATCAATCAACGACATAATATTGATCTTAGCTGGATGGTCTAATTCTCAAAACCGTTTAACCTAAAGAAAAACTTAACACACTATAACTAGAATATTTACAAAACTGAAAGGTTGTCTTATGTATAATAAAAAAACCTCATAACTCAAAAAGATCATATGTTTTTATATATTTTTTTAGATTTTTTTTTATAGTAACTGAACAGCTCTCTTCTCTCCAATCCACTCCTAAACCACAGTCTCCTATTTCTCTGTGCGTGCTCTGGAGACTGTGAATGAATACACGCAGCGGAGGTTTTGTAAACTGTAGAGATACAATAATTTTACTGCTGGAAAATCAGCATTTTATCTAATTTGAAACATAAACCTAATATTATCTGTTACTTAATATATTTTCTTTTGATGATGACCATAACAGCCTACTGCATTTCATTATTTATAATAACACAAAAACAATATTACAATATTTGATATTTTAATATAAACTCGGTATCATTATCCTCCTTGTGTATGTGTAAAATACATTTGATTTGTTCTATTTTTTATTCTGATAGTGTGCTCAATTTGTTTCTAGTAATTTATATATTTAAATTCGGATGCCTTTTACTATTACAAATTTAACTCTTTGCAAAATAATAAAAATGTGTCTTGCTGTACAAGCCCTTGTGTTGTTGTTTGTGCTGCTGTTCTTTAATAATACCAATAATCAGATACAAACAGTCTGTCTAAACGAAAATTAAGCAATGCTTCTTAACTCATCATTATGTGGATATTTTTCATGTTCGTTGGATAAAGTATGTACTGTAATGATTTGGTCTACTCTGTACTGTATGTGCGTGAGAGAGAGGGGTGTCGCGGTCGTGAAACAAAGGCTCATTTCAGCTCATTCAGTTTCTCTGAATGGATAGGTGAGAACAGCTGATTCACGGTGAATAATTTGCATTTGAGTGTTGCCAAGTGAAAAGAAGACAAACATCAAGACGAACAACATATAAAACTGAGACAATATTTTAAAAAGAATCGCAATCAACCTGAACAGGTAAGCTGGAATAAAATCAGTAGCAGCATTAACTAAAGTAATTAGTAATTATTCGCTGCTACTGATTTTATGGACTCATCACGGTTAAATACGTTGGTCACATGCCAGCTGTATAAGCCGGTTAAGGGACTCATTACGGTTGCATATCGTGCTCTGAATAATAATTTTTTTTGTTTGCTGTTTGTTTGCTGAGTAAAATTAAAATAGAACAATTTTTTAAAACAGCACCATCCAGGATTCGAACCAACGCTTTGTAAATCCCTGACCGAGCACTCTAACCGCTACACCAACCAGGCACTAACACTAACACACCTCCGTGACCTTAATAAGCCACTCGACTTCTTTGAAAGCAAGCGTTAAATAAGTAACGAAGTAAGCCTGTTATACAATTATACTATTTGCACGTGTATTTTATCTGTTTTAAACTTGGTGTCATTTGATCTTATTGGTTTAGAAATGTTTGTAAAAAAAACTATTGTTATCAAAAATGTAACAGATGTAACGCCGGACCTCATTACCCACAATGCATCTCCCGCACTGGACTACACTGCCGTAAACAGCTGTCGTAAATCAAAACTCCCGGTACGGCAGATGGCCACCACTTTTCATCAGTATAATGACACACACACACACACACACACACACGCAGCAGCAGCAGACCGAGCCGTCACTCCCCTAAATTTAAAGAATACAAACTGGTTGCGTGCGAGTTTGCTGATTTTTCTATAGTATGCTGAAGCAAAATCAAAATACAACAATTTTTTTAATTTTAATTTTGCTATAATTAAAATAAAAAAATTTAAAACATCATCCCTTGGGATTCAAACCAGCGCTTTATGTATCACTGACCGTGTGCTCTAACCGCTACACCAAGCGAGCACTTAAAGATAATGCACCCAAGTAACGTTAAATAAGGCAAGGTTAATAAAGCAAGCTCTGGATAAGCGACGAAGTAAGCTTGTTATAATAATAACTTGGTGTTATTTGATCTTATTGGTTTATAAATTTATATTTAAATAAATAGTAAACTTGGCCGATTTCGTTATAATTTTGTTTGATGAGTGGGGCTTGAAAATTCTCTTGAAAAATATGGTCATTTATTTCAGTTAATAAATCTACTATAATTTTTTTTTTACTCATTATTGTACAGTACACATTAATAGCTCTGGTTCAGATTTTTCATGTTTGTTGTGGAAATTACCATCACTGTTGTATTTACTGCGATGAATGAAAATGTCACTTTGCGCCACCTGGCGGCCATTTTACGAATGACTTTGAAATGCAACTGATTTATTTTGGCCGCTGTTGCCTTTAAACGGCGGTATACGCGGCGAGATCGCCATTCCAATTTTGTAACCACTGTAGTGTGTCACGGAACTGGCTGAGCTCTCCTCAGCTGCGAACTTATCACGTTTTCACCATACCAGCCTCACCCCGGCAGACACCCTGTTTAGTCCTGAGAGAAAGACAAGAGACATGTGGGGGTTAGTTTAATCTTTTCAAACCAAACAAAAACCACAGTGCACGGACAAACATCTACGGGTTCGGCTGGTTTAAATAGACACACCAGGGGAAGATACAGGTGCACTTGATTTAGTATTTCTTGTGGGACATATACTAACGTAGACACACTAGGGGGAGACAAAGTGGCAACTAGTAATTCGGAGCTCCAGATCTTATTCCCCGGGACCGTGGTGGTACAGGTGTCACAATAATTCAGAAGAATTTTATGAATCTTTGCGTCATACACACTTTTCCAGTGCCAATGTATAGAAATGGCAATTTTTTAATAGGAAACTTAACTGTTAGACAATTACCAGAAGGTTGACCCACATACAGTATTCAATAAAAATTTATTTGACATATTTTCCCCCAAAAATATTCATTCATTCATTCATTTTCTATACCGCTTAATCCTGTGTTCAGGGTCGCGGGGGACCTGGAGCCTATCCCAGGAGACTTCGGGCACTAGGCGGGGTACACCCTGGACAGGGTGCCAATCCATCACAGGGCACACACACATACACACACTCACACACCCAATCACACACTACGGGCAATTTGGGAACGCCAATTAGCCTAACCTGCATGTCTTTGGACTGTGGGAGGAAACCGGAGTACCCGGAGGAAACCCACCAAGCACGGGGAGCCAAAAAATATCTTTATTTAAATTATTTATAGATTAATGGAACATTTAATGAACATTAGAACAATTCTATAGAAATAATAATAAACATATGTATAATGTGCAATACTCCCAACTCTAATGGTCTAATTATATCAGCACACACTGCCATGACAAGTAAGAGCAGGTTGTAAACAGGAATAATCATGTATGTTACTGATGACCTGTTTCTTTTTATATTTTATACTTTATGAAATATCTTCATCACAAGGAGCATAAAAGAAACATGCAATCATTATTTAGGTTTATGTTTGGCTCATCAGAATCAAAACCCAGACCTTCACCTTGTAGCGCGGCCACATAAAGGGACATTTTTATAGGTTATTAATTGAAGAGCTAATGCTGCTCACCTGTAGCCTAAGATGTGCCCGAATGGTTTTAAACGTCCCCTATGACAGTGTTGGTCACTGGGCAAGCTCCCACGCGCATGCGCGATCGCGCCGCGAGGGACCCGGATGAGAACGGATCACGTGATCCGGCATAAAGCCGGAACCGGCATGGAAGCCAGCACGGAGAGATTTCCCCAGCGCGCTGTGTGTTTCAGAGAGAGAGAGTTAGTTGGTTGCTTCCATTTGGATGATCACTATTTGGATTAATCTCATTGGACACTCACTCTTCACCTCTCATTCCGTTACTCTTGCTCCCAGTGGCGACATCAATCCTGGTGAGGCAGAGAATAAATCTCTCCAATTCATATTCCATTTCTGCAATACACTACACCCTGGACTTCCACTCATACACACTCACACACCCCTGCATACACCATACACATTGTATATTATTGTATTATATTTGTATATATTGGTTTTGGTGCACCGTGTTTGTTTGGTTATTGGTTTGATTTGTATAATACACTTTGGTTTATTTTCACTACTTGCTCTTGTGTTGCGTCTGTTATTGTCCCGCCGCGGTTGCGCAATACCGGAAGTGGTGTTTAACCTCTCATTCCTAGATTCCCGAATCCGTATTTGTGTGACAAAAGGATTTATAATAATACCAGCGTTACATAGTGGTGGCCCGTACAGGGAATCTATAATTTGGATATTTTCCGGTTTTTGTGACGTGGCTGTACAACATGGACGCTAATGCTAACGCTAGCGCTAATGCTAACGCTAATGCTAATGCTAACGCTAGTGGTGCTATGAAGGCCGACTTTGCTATAGAGAGTAATGTGATGGAGAGAGAGGATGCATTTGTAACACGCCGTAACCCTACGGCTGAAATAACATCTTTAATTAGTTCACTGTACATATCTGATAGACATGATGATGACGATGATGATGATGTTATTACTCATGTGTCTGATATAAATGTTGTGCAAACAATGAACAATGAACTAAATCAATGCAAGGCGGATGTGGAGGCGCTCACAGACAAAGTGAGCAAGTTGGAGCAGGATTTTAGACAATCCGTAAACAGCAGTCTAAACAGAGAAACCAGTTTCCGTGAGGCGGTGGACGCTGGCTTAGAAGGGCTGGAGCGCTACTGCCAAGAGGCCTTAGAGAAGCTGGAAAGAGCTGTTACTGACTGTTTTCTCCGACGTGACGTGATCTGGGAAAACCAGATGAAAAAACTCCGCTTCACGAGTACGCCCTCCATCCAAAGATTACAGGCCTACACCCCTGCATCCCTCCAATCGCCGGTTCTACAATCTCCCAGCACTCCGATCACGACATCTATACCAAAGGTAAAGCCATCCATCAGTCACGAAACTTATGACATGCCTCCTGGTGTTCCTACTCACTCTTCTGCTCAGCTTACCTCCTCAGTTTCTCCCTCTTCTTCTTCCTTTTATGGTCGACCACCCATCCGCCTGGAGTTTCCAGCCTTTGGTGAAGCTTCAGAGACAGCAGATGTACTCCACTTCATCGAACAGTGTGAGAACTATCTGGAGATCAGACCACTGCCCAGCCCAGAACTGCTAGGGACCCTCAGCACTGTTTTAAGCGGTCCTGCTCTGAGCTGGTGGAAGGCAGAGAAAGGCAAGGTAAGGGACTGGATGTCCTTCAAACAGGCGTTTATGGCAGCGTTCTTACCGGATGACTACCTCACGGAAGTGGAGGAAAATTTGAGGTCACTGGTACAGCAGCCGGGTCAACGCCTGCGGGACTTCGCCTATGACTATCGCGCCCTCTGTCTGAAGTGGAAGCCGGATATCTCAGAGGAAGAACTGGTGGGGAGAATCCTGAACAATATCAACCCCAGAGTAGCTGGATGTCTGAGGGGAACGGTAACCACAGTGGAACAGCTCGTGAAGATAGGTTCGAGGGTGGAAAAAGATTGTAAGAGCTCCAGAGATTACTGGCAGAAGGTGGACTCTCAGCAGAACAAGGAGAAGAGTCATAAGAAGACCGGTGAGAGAGCTCCTTCAAAGTTCACAGCAGGACTCTCCATTGCTCAACCTCTACCAGCTCCATCTCTCATCCTGGTTCCAGTGACGGTGCAAGGAAGAAAGGTGAATGCGGTGGTGGACACGGGAAGTTCTTATACACTGATGAGGAACCATCTGTGGCAGACGCTCAAAGATCAGGAGGACCAAGTTGGACTTCCATCTCCACAGAAGTTCGTCATGGCTGATGGAAAGATACATCAAGCACAAACACACGCCTTGTTACAGTACAAGTGGCACAACATCGAATGTGAGATAAAGACATTCATCATGAGGGACGCTCACCTGGCATTCTCTCTGATTGTGGGACTCGACTTCCTAAAAGCAACAGGAGCCATCCTGGACATCGCTGGAGGAGAATATGCACTGAAAACAGAGGAGGGGATCGTTTACCATCCATTTATAACGTCCCCACCCCACTGTGCACCATCAGGGCTGATGCAACAAAGACCCATTCAGCTCCCAGCTACCGCCAATCTTTACCTCGCCTTGCCAGTGACACCCGACGAGCTCCAAGCTGCGGAAAAAAACCCTGAGATCACGACATCATGGGACACCGACAATGAAGAGGAGCTGCTGAAACTCATGGCTGCTTGGCCACTCACCACCTCCAACACACTAGGCAAAACAGCAGTAGTGAGACACACTATCACTTTATCAGATGACACTCCATTTAAATCCAGAGCCTATAGAGTATCTCCCATTAAAAAGTCCATTATAGAAGATCAAGTAGACCAGATGCTGAAGGATAAAATCATCCAACCTTCATGTTCACCCTGGGCTTCACCTGTTGTGTTAGTACCTAAATCCGATGGGACTTACCGTTTTTGTGTGGATTACAGAAAGCTAAACAGCAAGACCAAACCTGATGCTTATCCAATGCCAATTATACATGACATCTTAGAATCACTGGATGGCGCCTCCTGGTTCTCAACATTGGATCTGCAATCAGGTTACTGGCAGGTGGAGATGGAGAAAGACAGCTGTGAGAAGACCGCCTTCATCACCACCAAAGGGCTGTTTTAATTTCGGTCCATGCCCTACGGACTCAGAAACGCCGCAGCCACCTTCCAGCGTTTGATGGAGAAAGTCTTGGCTGAAATAAGGGGGAAATATTGCTTTGTATATATAGACGACATCATAATCTACTCCAAAACACCGGAGCAGCACATCAAACATCTTAATGCAGTATTCTCCAAACTTACCCAGGCCAACCTCTCCCTCAACATGAAGAAATGTCATTTCTTCAAAAGGCGGCTGAAGTTCCTAGGCCATATCATCTCTGAAGAAGGCGTGCAGTTGGACCCAGAGAAAACCCTGGCGGTGGCTGAATATCCTCCTCCACAAGACGTAAAATCTCTTCAGCGTTTTCTAGGTCTCGCCGGATGGTATCACAAATTCATTCCCCACTTTGCCGATATAACTTCCCCATTAAATCATTTGAAAAAGAAGGGGGTAAAATGGGAGTGGACAGAAGAATGCCAGACCGCCATGGCGAACATCAAATACGCCCATCAAAACCCACCAGTACTAATTCAACCCAACCTAAATATGCCGTTCCAAGTACACACTGACGCCAGCGAAGTGGGCCTGGGAGCCATTCTCACCCAGAAATCAGCAGAAGGAGAACGAGCGGTAGCGTACGCATCGCGAATGTTGAGAGGAGCTGAGCTGAATTACTCCACATCTGAGAAGGAGTGTTTGGCTGTGGTTTGGGCTGTAGAAAAGTGGAGACACTACTTAGAAGGTCGCGCTTTCGAGGTCTTTACAGACCATGCCGCCCTGTCATGGGCCTTCAACTGCCCGAAAACCAGCTCTCGTCTCACCCGATGGACATTACGCCTACAGCAGTTCATATTTTCGGTTCATCACAGAAAAGGCTGTCTGAATCTGGGACCCGATGCGCTTTCCCGGGCGCCCCCCCCCCGCTACAAGTAGGCACAGCTCCATGTCTTGCCATCATAACCACAAAATTGTCATCCGACTTACCTAATGACCTGTGTGAGATAACCCAAGCGCAACTGAATGACACCAAAATCACGGAGCTGCTCTCTAAAGATCACCCAAGAGGCATAAAAGATCAGAGGGTCGCCTTCGAACATCATCAGGGCGCGTTATATCGCCGGGTACCCGTAAGAGACGGAGAAAAATTTCAGCTCGTTGTCCCCCAGTCACTAATAAAAAACTTTTTACACTACTACCACGACAATCCACTGGGAGGACACCTAGGGCAATTAAAGACCTTGTTAAGGTTATTAGATGTGGCATGGTGGCCGACGGTGCGGAAGGACGTATGGCATTATGTGCGAACCTGCAGCGTGTGCCAACAGTACAAAAATGACAACTCTAAACCCAGTGGCTTACTACAGAGTACCATGGTTCCAGAGCCGGGACACACCGTGGGACTGGACATCATGGGTCCTTTTCCAAGAAGTAAAAGGCGGAATGAATATCTTTTGGTGGTGGTGGATTATTTCACCAAATGGGTGGAAATGTTTCCCCTTAGGGATGTAAAGACGCCAAAGCTGGTAAAAGTGCTGAGAGAAGAAATCTTTACTAGATGGGGAGTCCCCAAATATCTAATATCCGATCGAGGACCCCAGTTTACGTCTCAGCTGCTGGCACACCTCTGCCAAACCTGGGGGAGCGTCCAAAAGCTAACTACGAGCTACCACCCACAAACCAACCTGACGGAGCGAGTAAACAGAACTTTAAAGGTGATGATCGCTTCATATGTCGGGGACCACCACCAAAACTGGGACCAATGGTTACCGGAACTGAGATTCGCCATCAACACAGCCCAACAGGAAACCACTGGGAAAACGCCGGCAGAACTCACACTTGGTCGACAGCTTAAGGGTCCTCTGGAAAGGCTCATTAATCATCCCCCAACACCAAATCACACAGCTTATTCACTTCTGGAAAGGCAACAACGGATCATGGAGGAGGTGAAATCAAGAGTGAAACAGCAACAATCCAAACAAGCCAGATACTACAATGCCCGGAGGAAAGATGCGCACTTTCAACCGGGAGATCTAGTTTGGATTAAAACGCACCCACTCTCCTCCGCAGCAAAAATGTTTTCAGCCAAGCTAGCGCCTAAGTGGGAAGGTCCAGCTGAAATTACAAAGAAACGAGGACCAATTAATTACACTGTGTCTTGGGGCAATCCACAAAAAACCGACACTTTTAATGTGGTAAACTTAAAGCGTTTTTACGGACGTTCTCCTCAGACGCCGGAGGCTTGGGGGGGGGGTCTATGTAGCGCGGCCACATAAAGGGACATTTTTATAGGTTATTAATTGAAGAGCTAATGCTGCTCACCTGTAGCCTAAGATGTGCCCGAATGGTTTTAAACGTCCCCTATGACAGTGTTGGTCACTGGGCAAGCTCCCACGCGCATGCGCGATCGCGCCGCGAGGGACCCGGATGAGAACGGATCACGTGATCCGGCATAAAGCTGGAACCGGCATGGAAGCCAGCACGGAGAGATTTCCCCAGCGCGCTGTGTGTTTCAGAGAGAGAGAGTTAGTTGGTTGCTTCCATTTGGATGATCACTATTTGGATTAATCTCATTGGACACTCACTCTTCACCTCTCATTCCGTTACTCTTGCTCCCAGTGGCGACATCAATCCTGGTGAGGCAGAGAATAAATCTCTCCAATTCATATTCCATTTCTGCAATACACTACACCCTGGACTTCCACTCATACACACTCACACACCCCTGCATACACCATACACATTGTATATTATTGTATTATATTTGTATATATTGGTTTTGGTGCACCGTGTTTGTTTGGTTATTGGTTTGATTTGTATAATACACTTTGGTTTATTTTCACTACTTGCTCTTGTGTTGCATCTGTTATTGTCCCGCCGCGGTTGCGCAATACCGGAAGTGGTGTTTAACCTCTCATTCCTAGATTCCCGAATCCGTATTTGTGTGACAAAAGGATTTATAATAATACCAGCGTTACAACCTTCAAGAGGTGAGTCAGCCCATGCCTTGTAGCTTTTTTGTACAGTGAGTTACATTTACATTTAGGCATTTGGCAGATGCTCTTATCCAGAGCGACGTACATTTTTATCTCTGTACACAACTGAGTGTAAGTTTTAACACTCAAAACTTTTATTTCTTGTCTGTTAGAATCAACCTCCAGCACTCCAGCTTCCAGAGGTACATCAGCCATATAATGACTCTAGTCATGTACAAGTACGTCTTTCCATGTAACCATTGTATACGGAGTCAGAGTAACAACCAGAGAAGTTTCTCAAAACTTGTATAAGTGATTGTTTGCTTTGGCCAGAAATGCACATTTCTTTATGTGGTATCGTAGGTTAGCTTAGTTTTGTGTTACTCCCATACAGTAACTGCAGTTAACAGTCCAGGGAATCAACTATAGCAGGTAAAAGGCCAAGCCATGCTGTACAGGTCCTTCTCAAAAAATTAGCATACTGTGATGAAGTTCATTATTTTCTGTAATGTACTGATAAACATTAGACTTTCATATATTTTAGATTCATTACCCACAAACTGAAGTAGTTCAAGCTTTTTATTGTTTTAATATTGATGATTGTGGCATACAGCTCATGAAAACCCAAAATCCCTATCTCAAAAAATTAGAATATTTCATCCGACCAATAAAAGAAAAGTGTTTTTAATACAAAAAAAAGTCAACCTTCAAATTATTATGTTCAGTTCTGCACTCAATACTTGTGTCTTGTGTCTCTCAACTTTCTCTTCACAATATCCCACAGATTCTCTATGGGGTTCAGGTCAGGAGAGTTGGCAGGCCAATTGAGCACAGTAATACCATGGTCAGTAAACCATTTACCAGTGGTTTTGGCACTGTGAGCAGGTGAAAAATGAAATCTTCATCTCCATAAAGCTTTTCAGCAGATGGAAGCATGAAGTGCTCCAAAATCTCCTGATAGCTAGCTGCATTGACCCTGCCCTTGATAAAACACAGTGGACCAACACCAGCAGCTGACATGGCACCCCAGACCATCACTGACTGTGGGTACTTGACACTGGACATCATTCATTTTGGCATTTCCCTCTCCCCAGTCTTCCTCCAGACTCTGGCACCTTGATTTCCGAATGAGATGCAAAATTTGCAAACTGTAGCCCATTTCCTGCACACGCCTGTACAGGGTGGCTCTGGATTTTTCTACTCCAGACTCAGTCCACTGCTTCCGCAGGTCCCCCAAGGTCTGGAATCGGTCCTTCTCCACAATCTTCCTCAGGGCCCGGTCACCTGTGCAGCGTTTTCTGCCACACTTTTTCCTTCCCACAGACTTCCCACTGAGGTGCCTTGATACAGCACTCTGGGAACAGCCTATTCCTTCAGAAATTTCTTTCTGTGTTTTACCTTCTTGCTTGAGGGTGTCAATGATGGCTTTCTGGACATTTTTGAAAAAGCCTTACAAATGGATTAAGCAATATAATACTGAATGGTATAATGTCTAATCGAAAAGCCATAGTTTTTCCCCCTTTTTTTCTTCTTACAAACACAATGCTCTTGTCAGGAAAGGCACAAATCCTAATTCTGTATAGTTATCTCTATTCTGTCTGTTGGACGGAGTACTGTTGAATTATTAGTTGAAATGTTGCTAACTGGCAGCACATGTTTGTGACCTCACATATCTGGGTCTGGTGTTTGCACCTTGTGGAACATCATAACTGTGTGAAATGTTATGTTTATAGAGGTGTGTTTACATGGACCTCTTTGTGAACCTTGCATTTATATTACTTCTGAATGTTACCTTGTTTTTAACACAAAATGGCAATGGGACTGTCAAGAATCAAGCAGCAGGTAATTTGTGCACATGGGTGTGAAGGTTGCAGGGGTGCTGCAGTAGAAATGAATCGGATGTATTTTTCTGAAAATTGTCACATAGTGTTTTTGTAGACTTCTGGATTCTGGATTTAAGGTTTACTAAGAATGTTCCTGAAGCAGTAATGCAAGCCCAAGCCATTATGACACATGGTAAACCAACCATGCTTTAACAATGAGCTCGTGTTTTGGATCATGAGTAGATCACTTTTTTCTTGTTTCCACACTTTGACTTTTTACTTTAGTAGAGGTTTATCTTTATTTGATGTTGGCCACATGTTCCAATAATTCTGATCATTTGAGAAACTTCTGTTTAAACAAAATTTGCCAAGTTGCTCCTATCTGTTCAACACATCCAGATGTAAAACTTTAACAGATGAAAAGCTAAAACTCTGATTCATTAGCACATATTCATCTTGTGAATTGATGCCCAAATTGCTTTAGTGTACACTAAAGGAAAATAATCAACTAGATAAAAATGTGATGTTTATCATTAATACTTTGTAGTTGTAGGAACATTACTCTCATTCGCTCTGTGTGACAGGTATCCCCCATGTGCTTCTTCTGACTAATATTGATAACTGCTGTCTCCTCATTGAACCACCACCTTATCGTGGTGGAGGGCTTTGCATGTCCCAATGATCCTGGGAGCTATGTTGTCGGGGGCTTTATGCCCCTGGCAGGGTCACCCATGGCAATCTGGTCCTAGGTGAGGGAACAGACAAAGAGTGGTTCAGAAGACCTCTTATGATGAGTAAAATTGTTGGAAAACATTTTCCCTCGCCCGGGCGTGGGTCACCGGGGTCTCCCTCTGGAGCCAGGCCTAGAGGTGGAGCCCGTTGGCGAGCGCCTGGTGGTCGGGCCTGCACCCATGGGGCCCGGCCGGGCACAGCCCGAAGAGGCTACGTGGGTCCCCCTTCCCATGGGCTCACCACCTGTAGGGAGGGCCAAAGAGCTCGGGTGCAGTGTGAGCTGGGTGGTGGCCGAAGACAGGGGCTTTGGCGGTCTGATCCTCGGCTGCAGAAGCTGGCTCTAGGGACGTGGAATGTCACCTCTCTGTTGGGGAAGGAGCCTGAGCTAGTGCATGGGGTTGAGAAGTTCCGGCTAGATATAGTGGGACTCAACTCGACACACAGCTGGAACTCTGGAACCAGTCTCCTTGAGAGGGGCTGGACTCTCTTCTACTCTGGAGTTGCCACCGGTGAGAGGCGCCAAGCAGGTGTGGGCATACTTATTGCCCCCCGGCTCGGGGCCTGTACATTGGGGTTCACCGCAGTGGACGAGAGGGTGGCCTCCCTCCCCCTTCAGGTGGGGGGATGGATCCTTACTGTTGTTTGTGCTTATGCTCTAGAGGGGCGCTAGAGAACGTCCCTCCTGGGAACTCCATCGTTCTGTTGGGGAACTTCAATGCTCACTTGGGCAATGACAGTGAGACCGGGAAGGGCGTGATTGGGATGAATGGCCCCCCCGATCTGAACCAGAGTAGTGTTTTGTTATTGGACTTCTGTGCTCATCACGGATTGTCCATAACGAACACCATGTTCAGGCATAAGGGTGTCCATATGTGCACTTGGCAGCAGGACACCCTAGGCCGCAGTTCGATGATCGACTTTGTGGTCGTGTTGTCGGACTTGCGGCCACATGTCTTGGACACTCAGGTGAAGACAACCCTTGTACGAGGACGCTGAGACGCTGCTTTTTTCCGAGCTCCGCCATACTGACCAACTTTTAAACTTTTTTCGTCCCCTTACGAAGAGTGTACATAAAACGGATAAGTATCTTATAATATATTTACACGAAACGCGTGTTATATCGTTAAGTTTTAATTGTTTTGCAGCACACCGCTTTTAGCCAGCATTAGCATCGCTAATTAGCATTAGCATCGCTAATTAGCATTAGCATCGCTAGCCCGGCTATCACGTTTGTTTGTTTGTTTGTTTGTAAAGTTTGTTTTCGCTTCCTCACACCGATTATTTTCCGTGTTTAGACACCATGTCGGTTGTGATTCTGCCTCTGAGTGCAGGTGAGGAGACATTGGAGCTGCACTCGGTGGATTTGGAGGTGGAGGCCGTGGAGAAGCTGATCCGTGAGCTACAGGTGAAGCTGGCCCGGCTACAGCAGCGGAAAGCCACGCTGGAATCGACGCAGACCGACGCTCACCTGTCCCAGGTAAATTCTCGGCGTGAGAATTCTCCTACAACCTCAACACCGCGTGTTTCTCTGCCCAGGTCCAACACACCAAGGACGCAGCCCGCCCAGTTTTCCTACACCCCGGCGCCGGGATACCACGGACCCTGGATACAGCAGCAGCGGAAGAAGCACGCCAAGCCCCGGGCGAGGACCTCTCCCCCTCCGCCACCACCCGTCTTCGACATCTCGACCCGAAACCGCTTCGCTCCTCTCCGCGAGACGGCACACGACGTCCTGGTCATCGGAGACTCCATCGTTCGTGACGTGCGTGCTACCATGGCTAAAGGTAAGGTGCACACACGCTGTTTACCTGGTGCACGTGTTCTTGATGTTGCTGCACAGGTGCCTGCTGCCCTGAGGAAGAACATTGGAGCTGTGGTCCTTCATGCCGGCACGAACGACACCAGGCTGAGGCAGACGGAGATCCTAAAGAAGGACTTCAGGAGCCTGGTCGAGAAGGTCCGCAGCACATCACCCACGACAAGGATCATCGTATCTGGACCGCTTCCCACATTTCAGCGAGGAATCGAGAAGTTCAGTAGATTATTTGCTTTTAATGAATGGTTACAATCTTGGTGTCAACAACAGAAATTACGCTTTGTTGATAACTGGAATGTTTTCTGGGAGCGTCCTAGGCTCTATCACACCGATGGCCTACACCCTAGCAGAGCTGGAGCAGCGGTCCTCTCTGACAACATCTCCAGGACACTACGAACCATCTGACTGGCGGTAAGTCATACTGTAGATTCCAAACATATTAGACACATCACAACTCACTGTAGTGATAGACGCACACACATAGCTTGTCCTATAGAAACTGTGTCTGTTCCCCGAATACTGAGAAAAAATAATAAATTTGTTAAATTTGCCCGAAACAATCTGATAACCATAAAACCTGAAAAAGGCAAAATAAGTAGTCAAAATCCACCTCTAAAGTTTGGACTACTCAACATTAGATCCCTTGCGCCTAAAGCACTTATTGTTAATGAAATTATCTCAGATTATTGCCTTGACGCACTCTGTCTCACTGAAACCTGGCTTAAACCAAATGAATATTTTGGTCTGAATGAGTCTACTCCGTCAGGATATTTCTATAAGCACGAGTCCCGTCTAATTGGTCGCGGTGGTGGTGTTGCCACTATCTACAATGATGTACTCACTGTTACCCAGAAAATAAGGCCCAGGTTTAATTCATTTGAAGTGCTTATCATTAATGTTGCACTAAATGAAATACGTAATAAACCCTTGCTATATTTTACCCTGGCCACCGTGTACAGACCCCCGGGGCCATATGGCGATTTTCTTAAAGAATTTGGACATCTGCTATCAGACCTATTGGTTAACTCTGACAAAGTATTGATAGTAGGAGACTTTAACATTCATGTAGATGATGCTAACGACGCTTTAGCACTCACATTTATGGATTTACTAAATTCCTTTGGGGTTAAGCAAAATATAATTGGAGCAACTCACCGCTTTAATCATACGCTAGATTTAATTATATCCCAGGGTATAGATGTCTCTAATATAGAGATCATACCTCAAAGTGATGATATCACAGATCATCACCTCCTGACATATACTCTACCCGTAGAACAGAATAGCTGTGTCTCCCCACGTTATCAATCTGTTAGAAATATGAATCCCACTACTAAAGACAGATTCACAAGTAATCTGCCGGATCTGTCCCAATTTCTTATTAGACCCCTAAATGCAGATGATCTAGATGAAGTGACTAGCAGCATGGGCAGTATTTTTACCAGTACATTAGACACTGTTGCTCCCATCAGATTAAAAAAAGTCAGAGATAAAACATTGGCACCGTGGTACAACAGTCATACTCGCGCCCTAAAGAGAGCAACCCGTAACCTCGAGCGAAAATGGAGGAAAACTAAATTAGAAGTTTTTCGAATTGCGTATAAAGACAGTATGTGCAGCTATAGACAGGCTCTAAAAACTGCTAGGACAGAGCATCTTAGCCAACTGATAGCAAGAAACCAAAACAATCCCAGGTTCTTATTTAGTACAGTGGCTCGCCTAACAAAACCTAAGATGCCCGCAGAGAGTATCCCATCACAGTTTAGAAGTGAAGACTTTATGGACTTCTTTAATGAAAAAATCAATAATATCAGGAAGAAAATAATGGAGGTTCAACCTCTAATAGTATCTCACGATCCAGTTCAGCCTATAGCTTCACATTTAGATTTTCACTGCTTTACAGGTATAGGACAGGAAGAGCTGTATAAACTCATCACCTCGGCTAAATCAACAACGTGCCTGTTAGACCCAATCCCAACAAGATTTTTAAAAGAAGTGATGCTTACGGTTGGAGAGCCACTCCTAAACATTATTAATTCTTCATTACATCTAGGTCACGTCCCTAAACCTTTCAAGTTAGCAGTTATTAAGCCGCTTCTTAAAAAATCTAATTTGGACGTGAATGAAATAACAAATTACAGACCGATTTCAAACCTCCCGTTCATATCAAAAATACTAGAAAAAGTAGTATCAGCTCAAATTTGCACATTCTTGCAGGATAACAACATCCTTGAAGAATTTCAGTCAGGTTTCAGGCCCCATCATAGCACAGAAACTGCACTAGTTAAGATTACAAACGACTTGTTTTTAGCTTCAGACCAAGGCTGCATCTCATTGCTAGTCCTGCTCGATCTTAGTGCTGCATTCGACACTATAGATCATAATATTCTCATAGATCGCTTACAAAATTATATAGGTATTCAGGGACAGGCATTAAAATGGTTTAGGTCTTACCTGTCTGATCGCTACCATTTTGTAGATCTAAATGGAGAACCGTCTGGTGTAATGCCAGTGAAATATGGGGTCCCACAAGGGTCAGTTTTAGGACCTCTGTTGTTCTCAATATACATGCTTCCCTTGGGTAACATCATTAGAAGACATGGGATTAGTTTCCATTGTTATGCTGATGATACCCAATTATATATCTCAACTAAACCAGACGAAATACCTAAGTTGTCTAGATTAACTGAGTGTGTCCAGGACATAAAAGATTGGATGACCAATAACTTTCTTTTATTAAATTCAGATAAGACAGAGATATTACTTATTGGCCCAAAAACCAGCACACAACAGCTTTCACAATTCAGCTTGCGCTTAGAAGGATGTACTGTTATTACCAGCTCAGCAGTAAAAGATCTGGGCGTAATATTAGACAGTAACTTGTCTTTTGAAAATCACATTTCAAATATCACAAAAACAGCCTTTTTCCATCTTCGAAATATTGCTAAACTTAGGAACATCTTATCCGTATCTGATGCAGAAAAATTAGTTCATGCATTCACGGTTCACGGTTTCTCAGTTCAAAAGTAGACTCAAGACGCATCTTTTTAATCTGGCATACACATAACTCATCCCAGTACTCATACTCCAGTACACCTATACCGAATGGCAACTACGCTAATTCTCCCCATCTGTTCTGTATTTCTCTAACCATCCCGAGGCATCGGGAGATTTTGCCAGCTTCAGTAGACAAAGGCCGACCCTGCGAGGTTCCTGAGGCATCCAGAGAAGGACCAGCTCCAGCTGGATTCAGCTTTATGATGGTTGGAGCTACACATGCTGCTCCTGTGCTTCCAGTGATCCAGACCTCATCTGCCCTCTGCACCTACTGACTCGTCCCTATGCTGAACTGGTCTTCATGTCAATTTAAATAATTTCTGTCATATTGAATTTTCACCTGCACAACACACAAGATGTTATATCATTTCTATCTGTTATCGCCCAAATGAGGATGGGTTCCCTGTTGAGTCTGGTTCCTCTCAAGGTTTCTTCCTAATGCCATCTCAGGGAGTTTTTCCTTGCCACCGTCGCCGTCACCCTTGGCTTGCTCATCAGAGAAATTTCATTCATTCGTCTCATTATTATCTGCACATTTTTCTCACACATCCACACTTCCAATTATTTTCTTTTCTATAATTACTATTATTATTTGTTTTTATTTATTTATTTTCTATTATTTTATTTATTTATTTATTTATTTATTTATTCATTTATTATTATTATTATTTTTTTATTTTAATTTTTTTGTTAAATTTCTTTAATTTTTGTGAAGCTGCTTTGAGACAATGACCATTGTTAAAAGCGCTATATAAATAAAATTGAATTGAATTGAATTGAAAAGAGAGGGGCGGAGCTGTCAACTGATCACCACCTGGTGGTGAGTTGGCTTCGTTGGCGGGGTAGGATGCCGGTCAGGCCTGGTAGACCCAAACGTATTGTGAGGGCCTGCTGGGAACGTCTGGCAGAGTCCCCTGTCAGGATGAGCTTCAACTCCCACCTCCGGCAAAGCTTCAACCACGTCCTGTGGGAGGTGGGGTCATTGAGTCCGAATGGACTATGTTCCGCGCCTCCATTGTCGAGGCGGCCTACTGGAGCTGTGGCCATAAGGTGGTCGGTGCCTGTCGCGGTGGCAACCCAAGAACACGTTGGTGGACACCGGCGGTGAGGTATGCCATCAAGCTGAAGAAGGAGTCTTACCGGGCCTTCTTGGCTGGTGGCACTCCGGAGGCAGCTGATAGGTACCAGCAGGCCAAGCGGAATGCAGCTTCTGTGGTTACTGAGGCAAAAACCCGGGCGTGGGAGGAGTTTGGGGAGGCCATGGAGAATGACTTCCAGAGGGCTTCGAAGAGATTCTGGTCCACTATCCGGCATCTCAGGAGGGGAAAGAAGTGCACGGTCAACACAGTGTATAGTGGGCATGGTGCGCTGCTGACCTCGACTCGGGACGTTGTGGGTCGGTGGGGGGAGTACTTCAAAGACCTCCTTAATTCCACCAACATGCCTTCCGATGAGGAAGCAGAGTCTAGGGACATAGAGGTGGACACTTCCATCTCCGGGGCCGAGGTCGCCGAGGTGGTCAAAAAGCTCCGTGGTGGCGGGGCCACGGGGGTGGATGAGATTTGCACACAGCTCCTCAAGGCTATGGATGTTGTAGGGCTGTCATGGTTGACACGTCTCTGCAACATTGCCTGGACATCGGGGACAGTGCCTCTGGACTGGCAAACCGGGGTGGTGGTCCCCCTCTTCAAGAAGGGGGACCGGAGAGTGTGTTCCAATTACAGAGGGATCACACTCCTCAGCCTCCCCGGAAAGTCTATTCAGGGGTCCTGGAAAGGAGGGTCCGTCGGATAGTCAAACCTCAGATTCAGGAGGAGCAGTGTGGTTTTCGTCCGGATCGTGGAACAGTGGACCAGCTCTACACCCTGAGCAGGGTCCTGGAGGGGGCATGGGAGTTTGCCCAACTAGTCTACATGTGCTTTGTGGACTTGGAGAAGGCATTCGACCGTGTCCCTTGGGGAGTCCTGTGGGGGGTACTCCGGGAGTATGGGATATCGGATTCCCTGTTAAGGGCTGTCCGGTCCCTGTACAACCGGTGTCGGAGCTTGGTCCGCATTGCCGGTAGTAAGTCGGACCTGTTTCCAGAGAGTGTAGGACCAGGGGTAGCTCAGTGGTTAAGGCATTGGACTACGGTTCGGAAGATCCCAGGTTCAAACCCCACAACCATCAATTTGCCACTGTTGGGCCCTTGAGCAAGGCCCTTAACCCTCAACTACTCAGATGTATAATGAGATAAAAATTTAAGTCGCTCTGGATAAGAGCGTCTGCCAAATGGCTAAATGTAAATGTAGGACTTCGACAGGGCTGCCCTTTGTCACGATTCTGTATATAATTTTTATGGACAGGATGTCTAGGCGCAGCCAGGGCGTTGAGGGGGTACAGTTTGGTGGGCTCAGGATTGGGTCACTGCTTTTTGCAGATGACGTTATTCTGTTGGCCTCATCACCCTGTGACCTACAGCTCTCACTGGATCGGTTCGCAGCCGAGTGTGAAGCGGCTGAGATGAGAATCAGCACCTCCAAATCTGAGGCCATGGTACTCAGCCGGAAAAGGGTGGAGTGCCCTCTCAGGGTTGGGAGTGAGATCCTGCCCCAAGTGGAGGAGTTTAAGTATCTCGGGGTCTTGTTCACGAGTGAGGGTAAAATGGAACGGGAGATCGACAGGCGGATCGGGGCAGCGTCTGCAGTGATGCGGGCTCTGTATCGGTTCGTCGTAGTGAAGAAGGAGCTGAGTCAAAAGGCAAAGCTGTCAATTTACCGGTCGATCTACGTTCCTACCCTAACCTATGGTCATGAGCTGTGGGTAGTCACCGAAAGAACAAGATCTCGAATACAATCGGCCGAAATGAGTTTCCTCCGCATGGTGTCTGGGCTCTCCCTTAGAGATAGGTTGAGAAGCTCAGTCATCCGGGAGGGGCTCAGAGTAGAGCCGCTGCTCCTCCGCATCGAGAGGAGTCAGATGAGGTGGCTTGGACCTCTATTTAGGATGCCCCCTGGACGCCTCCCTTGTGAGGTGTTCCGGACACGCCCCACCGGAAAGAGACCCCGGGGAAGACCCAGGACACGCTGGAGGGACTATGTCTCTCGGCTGGCCTGGGAACGCCTTGGGATCCCCCCGGAAGTGCTGGAAGAAGTGGCCAGGGAGAGGGAAGTCTGGGTATCCCTGCTGAAGCTGCTGCCCCCGCAACCCGACCTCGGATAACCGGAAGAAGATGGATGGATGGATGGATGGATGGATGGATAACTGGTGTCCATTGGTAAAGGAAAACCTGAGAAATGTCTACATTAGCCGGAAAATTGAGGAAAAGATTTGTCATATAATATTCTGCCTATTTAAGGAAATAAGTTTTATTATGCTGTTTATTTGATTAAAATCTGAAGTTTCCTCTATAAAAAAGTGCAGTGAATTTTATCCATTTCTCATGAGATTCAATGGCACAGGAACCTATTAACAACATAATTTTTACCACACATGTTGGAAAACAAAACTGCATCATTGTTTCAATCCTGCAACAGTCTTGCAGCTCTGATATATACAACTTTTTAAGGCCTTACTCACAGCTCAGTCTTTGGCAGCACGATATACTGCACATGAAGCTCTGGAATTATATTTGACAATGACAGTGATCAGGAGGAGAGAAGCCAGACTGACAGTGAACAGTGTTTAGAGGAGGAAGAGTCAGAGGTTGAGGATGACAGAGGAGGAAGACTCTGACACTGATGAGGAAGAAGACCCAGCTGAAGTTGTGGTCTCCTTTTGGTCAAAAAATGGATCCAAACCCCACACCGATATGCCATATCCCAAATAGATGACATCAAGTCCTGTTTATTGCATTTCCTTACAAACTCCATTGTAACCACTATCATGAACACGACAAACCTGGAAGGGAGACACATTTATGGAAACACCTGGAAAGAAGTAAACCCAGTGAATATTGAAGACTACGTGGGTGTGTTGATTTTGTGTGGCGTCTACAGATCCTGCAACAGTTCTGCATCCTGCTTATGGGATGCGGACACTGGCCAGACAAGTTTTTACACTACAATGACTTTACAATGCAGTGCTTGTATATCCTGTCATGTGTGATTCGGCTTATGGTGAGAAAAACAGGGGTAGTAGAGTGGAAGGAGGGTCCTACAAATGACAGCAGGGCTACTTAAAAGTGTAGAAATGTTCATTCAGTGTATAGGTCAAGCATTATATTTATAATATAGTTAAGATTTCCCTGTGTACTGTCTGAGCGAACTAACCTGGAGTGACCAGAAGACGTAGCTTTAGCGGTTAGCCCAATGTAGCATGGATGGTAAACCCAAACGCGGAAGAAAGCGAGTAGGCAGGATAACCACGCGATTTAATCTAAGGACTCTCATGAAAGGGGAGCAAGGGAAAAACACAACGATAGGAAGCAACAACCAAAAATGGTAAGTACTCATAGTTTTGTGTTTTGTAGAAAGCCAACCTGAACCGACATGGGCCGAAACTCAATGACTGAGCAGTAAGCCGTGGTTTGTTTACTACTTTGTATACTTCCTGGTAGGCGACCGTCTTACTTCCGGGTCCTAGTGCCGGCCGTAGCTTGAGTGTGCATGACATGTACATTTGGGCTTTTGTTTTCAATATATAAATAAAGTTTTGACAGGGAACACAAAAGTTATTTTGTGCCACAGTTTTAAGAAAAATATTTACAGTAAGTGAAGTACTGACAAGTAGTACAGTAGGTTTCATTTTAGTATTTGTTATAGTAAAAAAAAAGTATATATATACAGATGTCGCCATTAAAAACGCATGTGTCGAGAAAAGGGATCCCGTGACTTGCCGCGGCTATGCGCGGCTGTGTGCGGCAAGCTGTGAACGTGCCCTTCATTACCTGTAGGTGGCAGTCGTGTTTCAGTCTGAAGTATTGTGTGTCTACTGAAGCCCGAAAATGTGTGCAAATTAAACTGCGCATGCGTGTTTGGAGACGCTGTGCCCGCGCTATGTATCAGTCGGTTGGGAATCATCACGGAGGTACAACACGGCGTGGCTGCAGCTGGAGTTTGTCGTGTTCGAGCTAAGTTTAGCTTTCTGTTTTGGATGTGATTCTCGCTTTCATGACTCCCAATTAATGTTCATCTTAATCTCAGGACGTACAATTAGCAATATTTCAGTTTTTAATAGTGTGGAGATTCACAAAACACCGTTTTCGTGTAAAAACCTGAACCTACGGAGCCCCCCAGGGGTCCTGTGGTAAATAAATATATAAATAAAATAATAACGAACCGAGCGCGTGGATTAATACACCGAGATGTGTGTTTCTTACCCCCACCCCTCGTGAAAACGGCGTGTTCAGACAAAGCCTCGCCAGTGAGATGCCATTTCTGAACAAACTGAGTCGTGTGTGTTAAAGCATTAAATGGTAAAAGAGCACTAGCAATAAACGTTTTTTTCTGAATCCGAATTTTATTAATGAGTTACAAGTTAAATTTCAACTGTAAAGAACCTGTACATATGTTCATACAGTATTGACAGCAGCTCTAATTTGTCTAAATCGCATTGCAGACAATAAAAATAAGTCGAGTCATCCTGTGACCCTGCATGCTTAATCTTTCCACACATGATTCTTGCTTCTCACTTTTTCCTTAATCTCCGGTTCGGTTCTGGTTTCGGTCTGTTCTCATGAGTTGTGAAGCGAGAGGAACAAAGTATAAATATTGTTCATTTGCTAAATTAAGTATCATGAATTTTAATTGAATATCTATCTCTATTTTTTTCACAGCAGTTTGTGACTGAAAGTGTGTCTGCATCTGACTTCAGGAGTTTCCTGACCAACCGGATCTAACGGTCATATTTAAAAATCATAAAGTACAAAACGTTTCTGTTAGTGTTTAATTTTGTTTCTATGATTAATACTTATTTGTGGTGTTTTATGTTTTGTACATCTTTTCAAATTGAGACCTCATTTGTAAGTTACTGTTTTCTCGTTTTTCTATAAATTAATCAAATGTTTGCTTGTTATTAAATGTATTTTTTATTTTAAAAAAATTAACGAATCTGTTTTATTATTAGCTGAGAGTGTGGTTTATTTATTTATCATATTTGGTCATTGTAACATGCATTAGGGAGCATTATCTCTGCGAAGTGTGTCTGCTATCTGGGAATTAATTACCTTTACTTGGCTATTTTAAATAAATCTAATTTGTGCATTAAATATAATTATTTAACTTTTACTTGATTTCTTTGATTGTTTCTTTGATTATGTGTAAAGAAAATACAATTTATATATTCGTGTTTAATTACAAAAAAAACATTTTAATGGTTAGTGATTGTTGCAGACATTCACATTATTTTTTGGGGAAGAGCTTGGCTTGTACAGGCTACTCATCAGCAGTCGGTGCCCCGCTGTAACCAGAAGATCAAAGGAGCAGTTATCGGCTGACACGTAGCCTTCTGAGTTTGGAAACCCACAGAACCCCCACTGTATTATAATGCCTCTTCTCACCTTTCATTCATGATTTCGCTGATGGGGGAATTCGTACAATTGGGGGTTTTAAAAACAATTAACAAGGCCGAGTAGACGTCTCTGCCTAAAATGTTTTTCGCCAGCAAAACACCTCTCTCTCTCTCTCTCTCTCTCTGTATATATATATTTTTATATATATAAAAATTCACAATCACATTCCAGCTCTTATTCCCAGCCGTGGTCAAATAATGGATGAAATAATTATTCAATGCTGGACACAAACAGCAAAAAATATGAAAAGCCCTAAGCACTTTATTGCTTTTCATCATGTTTTTTGCTGTTTGTGTCCAGTATATATATATATATATATATATAGTTAATTCATGTCTATGATCTAAAAAATAATTTTTATTATTCATAAGACAACCTTTCAGTTTTGTAAATATTCTAGTTATAGTGTGTTAAGTCTTTCTTAAACGGTTTTGAGAATTAGTCCATCCAGCTAAGATCAATATTATTAATATTAAGCATTTTATTTATATTTATTCTATGCTTTGCTGGAGAAATACATTTTAGGCAGAGACGTCTCGGTCTTGTTAAATAGTTTTAAACCCCTGAATTGTGCCAATTCCCCCATCCGAAACCGGTTTGATAACTTCTCACCTATCAAAGGTGAGAAGAGGGACTGAGCTGTAACTGAGCGCGCTTTCACGTTTTACTGTAAAGACACACACACACATACAGGCACGTGCAGAGGGGGGAGGGCGGCGGGTTCTTGAGCACCCGCCCCTTGCCTCCAGGATGCCTCAAGTATGGGCGTAAATTTCATTTAACAGTAGGGGGGACAATAAATATAAAATTTCTCATGAGCAATTTTTGAAGGGGACACATATAATACAGTCAAATTGTACTTATAAAGATATGTCCCCACAGTGAAAAACTTTGCTTCTATCATTATTATTGTAGCACGGAGACTGCACCATTATGGTTATTTTCAAAGTTTTTCTCAGGTTCAATGACAAAGCAGATTTTTCTTCAAAACTATTTATTGCATTGTTTATGTTGTTTACAGTAAAGCCATCAACATACAATAAAATGTAAACATGAGATCTAAACTAAAAACTGTGCTCCCTGTGCTGGTGCTGCAATATCATCTCTTTGTTCTGCTGTCTCCGGCTCCCTCCCTGGTCCTGAATCTGCCCCTTCCTCTACTCTCACTGTCCCAGAACAGACTGACTCCTGAAGCAGAAAAAAATGCAGGAAAAGATGTTTTCCATACTCATAATAACTAACTTGTTTACATTACACTCGCTAAATTGAAAGATCATACTGTAAATTGGTGAGCCTATTACTTTCTACTAAACAGCCACAACTCAAAAAACATTAAAGAAATTGTTCACCCCCCAAAAATTGTAAAAAATCTGTCATTATCCCTTCAATAAAAGCACCACACTTACCCAACACTGTACATCTGATTGACCCTGGCCTACCTGTCTACCTGGTCTCCTTTGCCTGTGATTGATATTGTGACATTAGTATTTTCATAAGCACCCATTCTTAAAGCCAAATTTCCTTAATATGTGAACTTGTACTTACTTGGCGTTTAAGTCACTGAAAAATTATCTTATGTCCATTTATCTAGGACACTGCAAGGCAAGTTTATTTATACTGTAGCACATTTCATACACAATGGTCATTCAAATTGCTTTACATAAAGAAAGTAAAACTATCAAAAAATAATCACAACAATAAAAACAAGGAATAAAAAAAGGTTCAAAATTGTATTTAAAATTAATTAAGACACTTAGAACAGAATGGATATTGATTATACAAAAATATACAATTCGGACTAGGCACAGTGCTCATTTAGTAAATGTACAGCTAAACAATATGCTAATTGTGGCCGTTAATGTTAAGTTAACATTATGCCAAGTCGTCACAAATAAAACACTGCATGGGAAACGGTGTTTGTCGTGTTAGTTGCAGTGCACTTTTTTCAGCGGATTTTTCCGCTACCGCGGATCAGTTTATCAACTTGTAATATACAGTATCTCACAAAAGTGAGTACACCCCTCACATTTTTGTAAATATTTTATTATATCTTTTCAAGGGACAACGGTAAAGATATGAAACTCTGATAGAATGTAAAGTAATCAGTGTACAGCTTGTATAATGGTGTAAAGTTGATGTCCCCTCAAAATAACTCAACATACCAAACGCCAAATAGCCGCGACCGTGTGGCTGAAGTGTGAATGGCGTGTGAATGCCCTTTGCACGCCGTAATCCCCCCTCCCTTTTCTGACAGAAAGGCATGTCAAGATTTCACAGTAAACACGCCCATTCAAGCCCTATTTATTCATTTACCTGGTGCCACCACTAGATGGCGCTTCGTTCTCAAGAACACGTTAAAACAAGCCAGCTCCGCTGAGTTGCAATCACTTGATTATAACAACCCGCCTCCACCCCCACCGAACTGACGCTACCAAACTACAGAGATGAAGATGGCGGCTTAACGGACTATTCGTGGTAAGTGATGTTTTATTTTATAAAATGTGTTTGGGGTAGTTTACAGTTTATTTCCCAGTTTAGTTTTTTTATTGGCCGTTTTAAATATCACTGGCAGCACAAGCAGCGGTCAGATGTGACTTTAGAGAACTTAATGATCTGTTTACTCAGTCTGGAGTTAACATTACAGCTTACTGTCAGTGTCACACACTCACAATGTCACTCCACTTTAACTCAAAAACATGCTCAAGCTTCGAAAATACTATTAATGTCCCTATTACAAGAGCTGCACTACCCGATGAAGAGTGTTTGTGTTCTCCGTAAATACTGAGAGAATCTCACCGCGTGTTGTCTGGATAAATTCAGCGTTTATTTATTCTTTGGTTAAGAGTTAATCTGCAGGTTATTTCTGTGACTGTAATATAATGTGATGCAGTTGATGAGGGACACAGACTGAGGGTAGCTGTACAGGAGCTAGTAACGCTCATAACCCGGTTTATATTTTGTACACTTTGGCCGTGACTTTCCGCGGTAGCGCGAGCGCTTAGTTAATGAACTGAATAAAAACACTGAAGTGTTTATCAGTTAAGGAGGAGGAGGGGGAAGGTGTGTGTGTGTGTGTGTGTGTGTGTGTGTGTGTGTGTGTGGGGCAGAGGTGTCAAGTAATGAAGTACAAATACTTTGTTACCTTACTTAAGTAGAAATTTTGGGTATCTATACTTTACTAGAGTAATTATTTTTCAGTCGACTTTTTACTTCTACTCCTTACATTTTCATGCAATTATCTGTACTTTCTATTACTTACATTTTAAAAATGGCCTCGTTACTCCTATTTTATTTCAGCTTGTCATTCAAAAAACAAACATAAACATCCGGATAAATTGCACCATCCGGATGGAGCGAATTTGATTGTGGTTGGATGAGAAGTATAAACGTACCATTCTGACCAGCTATTGGTTGGTACGCAATCCATCACTCCTGCACATGACGTCACATCATACACTCCAGCAAGGATGGTTGAATAAAATATATATACACATTATATATACACACACATTTTATTTATATATATATATATATATATATATATATATATATATATATATATATTACAGAGACAACCATACAAGGGTAATTGTTACTAAGCCTCCCCTGGGTTTTCTACACTAATTGTCTTGTATGTTGCCCTCACAGATTCCTGCAGCTAAGCTTGGATGTACATTTACATTCCAATAAAGGTTACCGTTGACCTGCCTCTGAAGTTTGACTTTTTGTACCACTAAAATACTTTTAGGCAATTAGTTATCATATCTTCTCCATAAAACATATTAATGCTCAGTAGTACACATATACTGTATGCTTCTTTAAAGTATTTGCATTGTATTAAAATGCATTCTTTTTCAATTGCCATATACAATATTTCAAATCACTATGGCCGTTAAAAAATACAACAAAAAAACAACACATTTTTCTTTTTTATGAGGTGTTGGTGCAGTATATAGGCCCGTGGCACAGCCTAAGCTTTTATCCTTAATGCCTTTCCCCCCCCCACACGTTACTTTTACTTTTATACTTTAAGTAGTTTTGAAACCAGTACTTTTACATTTTTACTTGAGTAAAAAGCTTGAGTTGATACTTCAACTTCTAAAGAAGTCTTTTTAAACCCTATTATCTATACTTCTACTCAAGTAATGAATGTGAATACTTTTGACACCACTGGTGTGGGGGAGGTATGAGGGACTTCAGTAAGATATAGTTTGGCTTCAGGGATGAACTAATGCTCATATACGAGTGTTCTATCGCTTAACTTATTTGTATGAGAAGCGCATTAAGTAAATTAAAAGTAATTTAATTCAGACGATAATACAGACAGTCAGTGGTTAACACTAACACTGTTCACTGGTTAACATTAGTACAGGCAGTTTATTTACATTCCAGAATTCCCAAAACAGTATTTTACACACTCTGTGGTAAATAGGTTTATTAATATATATTTTTATTAGAACTATGTTATGTAAAGTTTATTTATCTTTGTCTTGACTAAATTCTCCTGTTGTCTTTAAGCAGAGCTCCGCTGTGGAGGATTGGGGGGGTCAGACGGCTGACGGCTGGACTTTTGGAGCTACAGGACTGGAGGAGCCTGAACAAGCTGTTGAGGGAGCTGTAGGAGGGATGACGTCACAGTCCGACAGCTTTAGAATGATGTTTGATCAGGTCTACTGTATATACTGACCATGGAACAGTTTAAGTCCTTGTTTCCCCCCAAAGTACTGTATCAGACATTTAGCAGTTCTATGTTTAATAGTTTTGATATTTGAAAAATCAATATTTTAATATAAAAGAACTATAGAGACTTATAAGCAGCTGGTGTATCCGGGTAGTTTAATGAACTTTAAGCAAAAAGACAACATGTATTCACCTGTTTTATACAAATTACTGTTTCATCTTTGACTAGTTTTGGAAGAATAAATTGAATTGCTAAAGTCATGTTTGCGTGTTTTAATTTTTGGGGATTGTTTGGGTATTTAAAAAAACGTTTAGTTGAACCAACAACTTCAATGGGCAAAAAATGGGACACAACTTTGTTTTAAATAGTCAAAGAGTTGGGCTGAAAATCATAATTATTGGTCATAGAAACAAATGAAAACAGTTAAACACTTGATCATATGTAAATGTATTTGTTTTTGTTATGTGATCCATAATAATTTCTCATTATAAATAAATGTTTTGGGTTTTAAGAACTCCAAAAGAGCAACGACAAACTTAGGAGTGGAAGGTGAGAAACCTCAATGGAGAATACTGAGTATGACATGTTAATTGCTCTGTGTGGGTTTTTTTTGGCGGGGGGATGGGTGTGCGTGTTAAAGCTGGAAATGCAGGAGGCACACACACATACAATGGAGGTGCTCCATTCATCCATCATTGATTAAATCTATGAACACGGCTGTTCAGCAGTTCTAAACACAAGCGCAGGGTATGTTTTTGTCCTTACCTAAAATACTTCAATACGTTAATGATTTATTTTGCTGAATAAGGTAATAAGCGATATTTAAACCAAACCAGTAAGTTAAGTAAGTGTTCCATACATTAAAGTACTGTGTATAACAAAGTGCCCTAGCAAACAGTCACAGTTTACAGTACAAACAAAGTGTGCGCTGGGGGGATTGGAAGGTGAGTGAGAGAGTACTCCTTTACAAGACAAAAGACGGTCAGAGGCAGGGCCGTTCTAGACCGGGGGGGAGGGGCGCAGTCAGAAATGTGAAGGGGGCATCATGTTCGAGCACTGTTTTTTTTTTTTTTTTTTTCCTGGGCTTATAGTAACTGTATTGTCCTTGCTGAATTGTGTTGAGGCACGCAAACCCACAATAAGGTGGCAATCCCTCAGGGGGAAACTAAAAAATAAATAAATAAAACAAAATATCCTTAATCCAGATTTTATTAATCATTTACATTTAGACATTTGGCAGATGCTCCTATCCAGAGCGACTTACATTTTTATCTCATTATACATCTGAGCAGTTGAGGGTTAAGGGCCTTGCTCAAGGGCCCAACAGTGGCAACTTGGTGATTGTGGGGTTATTAATCAATGACATAACATTTATCTAAGCTGGATTGTCAAATTCTCAAAAACGTTTAACCTAAAGTAAGACTTAACACACTATAACTAAAATATTTACAAAACTGAAAGGTTGTCTTATGAATAATAAACAATACAAAATAAATTAAAACAGATGGGCTATTGAACAGATCATAATATGTTTTATGTTTTCTGATTATAAATGATAGATCGGTTGATTTTAGAAAGGCTAAATGAAATAGCTAGTTTTGGTCATGTCAGTCCAGTAACTATACTATGTAAAAGTCATTATAATATGAATTAATTAAGGGCAGGACCTAATCTTTTATACTGTGTGTGTGTGCATATATATATATATTTATATATATTATGATATGTTAAATAGCCCATCTGTTTTAATTTAGTTTGTGTGAGTATATATATATATATATATATATATATATATATATATATATATATATATATATATATATATATATATATTATTAACATATATATGTTAATAATTTACACCATGATAACATTAGTATTTATGTTTTTGTATATATTTTTAAATGTTCAAATGAACGTTTCAGAGTATATAATTTGTCGTGTCATCTGTGATTGAGACCCATGAGTTAAATTGAAATAATGTTTATAGGTAGTAAGCCAGGTTTTAGTAACCTTGGACAAATCATGTAAGCCCTCTCTCGCGCACGCGCTCTCACGCTATCTCTCGCACTCACACACACAGACACACACAAATAACACATGAAATCGCGTAAAACCAAATGAAACTAGGGTAAAAAATATAAGCAGTAAAAATACAGTAGTATCCTGTAGGTGATTCCTGTCCTGTGATAACAGGCACTAACACTCTAGACCGGTTTACTTCTGTTAGTTTTGTTTTCAAGTGTGAATGTTTATGGGGATTAAATCTGTCTCTGCTGCTGCATCTATACACAGTTGTGATAAGTGATTTATGCCCCATCAGATCTTTGATGTGGGACGTTATGCTGGTTAAATGACTAAAGAAATACTGATCCGTATGGACAGATATTTGTTCCAGATATTATGCGCCATTAATCAATTTGTTATGCCAATTTGACTTTCAGCGAAAACAGCAAAAATATAACGAAAACAAACCGAAGCAGAAGTTAAATTTTAAGATTTACTTTCAAATTTGATTTGTCACATACACAGCGCAATATGCAGTAAAATGCTTTAGGTGAGGCTCGAACTCGGCATTGCTTCACCTGGACTGCTTTATAAGTACCACGCGCTAACCGATTGCGCCACGGGAGCCACACGGAAGTTGCTCTTGTCAGAGTATCCTCTCTCTCGTGCGCACACACACACACACACACACACACACACACACACACACACAAACACAAAAACAACACAACACATGAAATTGCGTAAAACCAAACGAAATATAAGCAGTAAAAAATCAGTAAAAATACATTAGTATAACAGGCGCTAACCCTCTGGAACTTTTTTACTATTGTTTCCAAGTGTTTATGGGGATTTAATCTGTCTCTGCTGCCGCATCCATTCACAGTTGTGATAAGTGATTAATGCCCCATCAGATCTTTTGACGGGGGAGCATTATGCATGTTTAAATGACTAAAGAAATAGTGATCCATATGGGCAGATATTTATTCCAGGTTGCATGCGCCATTAATTGCCTTTGTAATGCCACTTGTTGACTATCAGTGAAAAAAAAAAAACATAATCAAAAATATAACGAAAACAAACCCAAGCAGATGTTATATTTTGAGCTTTACTTTGCAGCAAAATATTATCTATCAGTATATTAAATGGAACGGGGTAAAATACACTGTAATATAAAATACTGTACATAGCCCGCGTTTTTATTCCGTACCTACAATGATCGGTATAGACAAATTACAGACGTTACCGTGTCTTTAAGGATCATTTCAGGATGTCTTAAAAAATATTTCACTAACTAGTTTTATTAAGTCATTATTAAATAATAAATAGCATAATCATCATGGGTTGTGTATTGAGTGATTTAACAAATCTGTTTTATTAATCGGTTTGTTGTTGTTTTTTACCACGTCATCTATTTAAGAAACTATGTTGACAAATACAGGATAGGGCAGAGAGTCATGCTCTCCACCAAAGACCTTCCGCTAAAGACCCTCTCCCGCAAGCTTTCCCCTCGTTACATCGGTCCCTTCACTATAACCAAGATCATCAATCCTTGCGCTGTTAAGCTCTTGCTTCCCTCTACGATGCGACGGATAAATCACACATTCCACGTGTCTCACCTACGTCGCCTCGCCTCTTGCCCATTAATGTCACAAACGCAACTTTCATTATTTGTACAATAAAACATATATAGGCATACACAGTTTAAATGTGCTTTTTTTCAGATAACAAAGTCTATAACTGTTAAGTAGTTATATTTCTATAATTTTTTGGAATGAAATTGCACAAAAAAAATTTATGGTTCGGGAAATGGGTATGAGAGAAGCCCAGAGGAAGTCAGAAACAAGTGGAGGGCCTTTGCAAGTGTGACCAAATGGAGGGCTGCATCCGTCCAAAAGCTGCTATGTAATTGTAGTTACTGCAATTCTCCACAACATTGCAGTCAAGGAAAATGTCCCGCTTTTCCCGCAATAACTACTGGACTCCATTTTACATCAAGTATTATAACATCAATTAACATCAACTATTATAGCTGAACCTAACACTTAACACTGTATAAATGCAGATCATTTCCTGCTATCTGTTTCACCCAGATGAGGATGGGTTCCCTGTCGAGTCTGGTTCCTCTCAAGGTTTCTTCCTATTACCGTCTCAGGGAGTTTTTCCTTGCCACTGTCGCCCTCGGGCTTGCTCGCCAGGGAATATCTGAACATTTTGATTCATACATATTCACATTCCATACAAACTTAAATAATTCTTTTGATTGTGTAAAGCTGTTTTGAGACAATGTCAATTGTTAAAAGCGCTATACAAATAAAACTGAATTGAATTGAATTGAATTTTCGATGAGGAAGAGGGGGGTCTTTCTGGTGCTGCTGAGGATGAGGAAGATGACACTTCTGATGAGGATGATGATGATAATGATGATCCTTCGAACACACATCAAGGCAGAATGCATCGTGCAGGAGCAGGTCAGGCAACTGTTAATTCAGACTATGTTTGGGTATTTTTTTTTTTTTGTTCACAGTTTGGATCCTGTATTTTGTGTTTAAATTAATCTCGAATGAACTTTTGTTAATAAATATTTAGTTTATTTGCCTACATGGTTTCCCTCTGCAGACGTACTTTAAATAGTTTTGCAAACAAGCAGGCTATATATATATATATATATATATATATATATATATATATATATATATATATATATATATATATATATATATATATATTTATATATATTAGTTTTTTTTTAACCTATGAGTAGTCCATTGTTGTTGATTTATTTGGGTACATTCATTGAATATATATTGAGTAATATTTTAAATAGGCTTACACTATGGTAGTGAATAAATTTTTTATTTTCTTAGTGCTTAACACTTTGTGCACTGTATATGTTGAATACGTGAACAGTACAGATAACATTCATTATAAGTGAAAACCTCTAACATAATACTACAAATATTGTTATGAGAAATTTCACTTTGGGTATGTTTCAACAAAGATACTCACTTGAAAACTCACCTTTTCTTCGCACAAACGAAACCAAGGCTGTGTTCCAACCGGCATAAATAATGCTTCCGTAGGGCACTTCGAAGGGATGGTACCGCTGTTATATCGTTTCAAAGTGAATTTGTAATCAAAATAACCGAAAAATTAATAACCTAATATCTGAGCACCAAAACATTACATTTTCCAAATCGCTCCCAAGTGGTTGGGAATTTTTTTTGAAACTGGGCGTAGGGTCGTTAACTGTGAATAGAACAGACCCAGCCGAGTCAAGGAACTATGCTTCTAACCACAGGTTGAAGGCTGTAGTTCCAACCACGTACGTTTGCGACGCTGTTTGCGAATGTTCGTTTGAACTATGGTTTCGAGAAACACAGAATTGTTGAACTATGTTGGTAACGACGGAACTTGCGACCATAGTTGGCTAACGATGTTTTGGGGAAACGCACCCCTGAGCGACAGAAGCAACCCCTGATCATAACACTGCTTTCAGAGGCTTATACAGTGGACACTATGCATGATACACACAGTTCTTTGTCAGGGTTTTCATACACATCATACCAGATTAGGTCCAATATTACATATAAAATTCATTGCAGAACTTAACTTCATTATAAATAGATGATAACACAATAGAAAACAATCAACAGTTCTTCAGGTAAATTATTTGATTGCTTGATTTTTTTTGGTGAGAAAATACAATATGAATAGAAATTTGCACATAACTGTTCATGCACTGACTTAAAAGAACATACTTTACTAAAGATTAAATCTTTGTTTTTGCAGCAAACTTTTACTTTCTCTTTACCTGAAGTCATGTGATTTCCAGAAACACAAAATGTGCTCTTACAGTGGTTGCTTTTGTTCACTGGATTAGTGGTACTATTGAATTACATTGCATCATAGTATTTTCATATTAAATTTCATATAAATGAATACTACAATTATTAAAGTAGTCAGCATCAAATTTTTGAGGTGATAGTCACAAAGTTAATATTTGGTTAAAAAGGAGGGCTTCCAGAAGAGTAATGCACAGGAACACAAACTATCCGAAGTGTGCTAAGTTTGACTGAACGCCTAGATCTACCCTAGATCAAAAACTTTGCCCTATTTGTAGATAACGTGTGTACTCATTCTTTAGTTTTTTTCCCCAGAAAAATTTAGGTTAAACGGAAATTCAGGAAAAACATATGTCTATGTAATAAAACATAATGGTGATCACAAGATTAATAAGGTTAAACAGCCATAGTGTGGATCATTTTTGACTCACCCTCGTATTTTCTCTGATTTGGTAAACTTCATGTTAGCTAATATAAATTTCTTGGCCACACAGTAGCAGCAGTTTGCTAACCCACAACATTGCTAAGATTACTTATATATTGCTATGTCATTGTTCTCTCTAATATCATGTTATTTTTTTGTGTAATTTTCTAAATTCTATAGATGTGTTAGAGAGGAAGGTGGAGAAGGATGCAAATGCGTATAAAAGCAGAGGTTTACTGATAAACTCCAAGCAAACAAATAGACGATGAGTGAGTACGTGAGTGAATGAGTGAGTAAATATTTGGTGCTTGTTTGCAGATGCAGTGTTGCAGAAACATACTAGATACCCATGAATCAGATCTTTCCTGTCAAGACATGTGTATGTGTGTGTGCGTGCAAGTATGTGTGGGAGAGGAAGTGAGACAAAGAGAGAGAGAGAGAGGGGGGGGGGGTGGATGGGCCTGGCCATTAGGTGAAAGTGAAAGAACAAAATGATTTAATAGTTTTGTAACGGTTGCTCTGAGCTGGGACTGGGTAAGTACCTTTATGTTTTTAATTAAGCACAAGACATTTTTGGGTTTCACAGGGTGCCAGCATTGTGGTCCACTAAAACATTTTCTGTCTGATCTCGTTGATACATTTTGGCCTGGAAAAAACGATCAGCAATAAAGGAAGAAAATCAGTCTATGGAAATCAAAACCAGCGCCTGTGAAAGGTTAGACTGTTTTGTTGGAATGATTTAACGAACAATGATTTAAACAAATAAATTTTTTCATAACTAGTTTATGTTCCTTTTTGTGAGTTCTGCATCATATCTTTATTTATAGACTTTGGTGAACCCTGGAGAGAAGTGGACTGGAGGTTAGTGGTTAATTTAAATTTTTTAGCATTTTTTTTATGTCACCAGAAAGTTATTATCCACTTTTCAGCATAAGTTTAAGGCATCATCATGGCTGACCCGTTTGAGATATTAAAAATCCCTCTTCAATTTTGCATCCTCAATATCTTTAGATCACTGTTACGACCCCCGGTCTAGGGTCAAGGGACACAACAAAGAAAATAATAAACTTATTATAAATAAATGAACCTACAAATAAGATTTCGTGCATGATTTTTATTTTGATACACACGCACATACACATACAGGAAGCTCTGGGCTTCAGGGGGGTGTTCTTCATACGTCGCTTGAAACATCCGGGATGAATTGACACATCTAAGATGAGATCATCATGCTAATTACGATCCGGCTAAGTTGGTTCTTCCAGCACACCTGTTGTTGATGATTAGTTTGGCCGAATTGAGTTGTCTAGGATTATTGCGCGCTCGTGCGTTGGTTTAAAAGGCGTTATGCATCGACAGTAGAAACACTGATCACAAGCCCTTTGATTGGTTGACGAAATGACAAAAGAACAACCTCAATTTTTTTTGTAACACCTGTTATGCGCTGAAATGCTTCCCTGCCATGGATCTCCCCCTCCTCACACACACACACACACACACACACACACACACACACACATAATCGCTATCAAATATTATATTAGAACATAATATGCACATATGTTTTACAAATTACATGAGACAATAAAATAAAATAAGAAATATGAAAATAAATATGTTGTATATGGAAAAATAGAAATATGTAATATAAAAATAATAACCCCTGAAAAATAAATGTGTTACAAAATAAACATTATACAAGAATTTGAATTAATGGTCTTGAGGGCTGTCTCGTGCCTAGAGTTTATTATAATAATAGAAAACCTATGAATTTATGTTCTAATATGATTACTCCAGCATTTAATCATGCGCTGTGCGCTGCTTAAATCGCTGGATTATCTTGTGTATATTTTGCCTCGATTCTCTCGCCTTTTATTTCTATGCTTTCATGTTGCCAAAATCGTTTGTTTTCTTGTTTTCTCGTCTCTCGCTTTTCGAATCGGATTGTAGCTTCGCTGCTTGATTTCCCGGATCTTGACCTCGCGCTTCCGTGTTTTTGACCACGGCTTTTGTTAAAAATGTTTATTTTTTTGGATAGTCGCTTCGCTGCTTGATTTCCCAGTTACCGATTTAACGCTTCCTCTTTTGAATACTGCTCTCATTTGCGATTTGGCTAGATTCTACGCTGCCTGATCTCCCGGTATTTGACCTTTGCTTCCACATTCCGACTGCGCTCTTGTTTAACGTTGCTGTCATTTATCCTCTGGATTCACTTTGTTCCGCTCCGCCCATGACAGAATAGTCCAGCCAGCAATATGAATCCAGCAGATATTGACTGCATGAAATCGGCGCTGGAGAGTCAAGGTGCACTTCTCGGAGCTCACCAGCAGGAGCTGCTCAACAACAAGCAAACCCTCGCTGATGTCATGACCCAGCTCCAACGGCTCCAACTCTCTCCGGCTCGAAGTGGGGGCTCCTGCACGCAACGGGAATCACGACTCCCCGCCCCTCACACCTATGAAGGAGATCCAGGCACCTGTCGCTTCTTCCTCCTTCAGTGCACACTGATATTTGAGCTCCAGTCCTCCACGTTTTCCACTGAATGCTCCAAGGTCGCATACGTGATAATTCTCCTCTCAGGACGGGCTTGGGAATGGAGCACTGCACTTTGGGATGCTCATGACCCCTACTGCTTCAACTATGAGGATTTTGGAGATGAGGAGGGTGTTTGATCGCTCATGTCAGGCCAGGAGGCCGGTCACTAGTTATTAAAACTCAGCCAAGGTTCACGCTCAGCCACTATGCCATAAAGTTCCAGACCCTAGCTCTCTCCAGCGGGTGGAATAGTCGGGCCCTGATTGATACCTTTTTCGAAGGACTGACTGATACACTCTAGGATGTGCTAATCTCCCAAGAACTTCCCTCGTCACTCCAAGATCTCATAGATCTAGCCGGCCGAGTGGATTCACGCCTCCGCTTTCGAAGTTCAGCCAGGCTCTCACCAACCAGAGACTTCCCACGACCCCCCTTTCCACGAACTAACCCTCAGGAGGGACCCATGTGACTGGACAGAACCCGCATCTCCCCAGAAGAATGCCGCCGCCGCAGAGTGCCTGTTTCTACTGTGGGAGATCTGGTCATCAGCTCAAGAACTGTCCTATAAGAAGTGGGCATCCTTGAGTCCAGCTGGGAGGACTACAGGAAGGTTCCCAGATCAATGCCGTCTGCTTCCAGTCTGCCTCATTCACAAGCAACGGACCCACCTGGTGCAGGCATTGATTGATTCAGGCAATCTGATGCAGCATCAGCCAAGGCTCTAGAAATCCCCGCTCTACCCTTGGAGACCCACCTCAAGGTTCAGGCACTCGATGGCGGCCCGCTCCCATCTATCACCCACAGAACTCCTCTCAGCCTAAGGGTCTCAGGCAACCATTTAGAGCAGACATCAATGTTTATCATGGAGGGATCACACGCTACTGTTGTCCTAGACCTGCCCTGGCTAACCTGTCACAACCCACAAATCGATTGGATCAGGAACACAGCTGCAGCAATGTCCTGCATCAGCCCTGCATCTGTGGAGGAACCGCCGGATCTCACTGACATCCCTTCAGAGTACCATGATCTCAAGGAGGTCTTCAGTAAATCTCGTGCTGTCGCTCTGCCTTCCCACTGACGATATGACTGCTCCATCGACCTGCTCCCAGGCACCACGCCTCCCAAGGGCCGCCTATACTTTCTGTCACCCAGGGACCGTGAGGCTATGAATCATGAGTTCCTCATGGCAGGGATCATTCGCCCTTCCTCCTCCCCGGTCGGGGGCCTGCTTCTTCTTCGTGGGCAAGAAAGATGGTTCCCTTCGTCTGTGCATCGATTATAGGGGCCTAAACGAGATCACACTGAAGAACCGATATCCCCTTCCGTTAATGGCGACCACCTTTGAACTCCTCCAGGGAGCAAAGATTTTTACCAAACTGGACCTACGCAACTCATACCACCTCAACCGATCCAAGAGGGTGACGAATGAAAGACTGCTTTTCGAATCCGAGTGGGTGACGACTCGGCGGCATACTCGTTCAGCCAAAGCTAACGCTAAGGCTAGCCCACCGGAGCACACCTCCTCTGCGCCTCACGTGTCCAACAGGTTTGCTCTCCTCAGTGATGCACCCGCTGAGAAACCTGAAAGAGCTCTGGTTATAGGAGACTCTATACTGAGACACGTGACATTAGCTAGACCTTTAGGGGCGCCAGCGGCAGTGGTTAGGTGTATCCCGGGAGCCAGAGCACCGGACATAGCAGGTAATCTTAGGGCTCTAGGACAGCACAGGTTCTCTAAGATAGTGGTACATGCTGGAGCTAACGATATACGCCTTCGTCAGTCAGAGGTTAGTAAGAGTAACTTTACAGAGGTGTTTAAATTAGCGAAGGCGATGTCCGATGAAGTAATATGCTCTGGTCCCATCCCAATGAGACGTGGTGACATAGCTTACAGCAGGTTATGGTCGCTGAACCGCTGGATGTCCAGGTGGTGCTCCAAAAATAATGTGGGCTACATAGATAATTGGAAGACCTTTGAGGGCAAAGCTGGCCTGTTAGGGCGGGACGGTGTCCATCCCACTCGGGAAGGTGCTGCTCTCATTTCCTGTAGTATAGGTCATAGTCTCAGTAGAGGCCTAGTTAATCGGTGACAATCCAGAGCCCAGGCCAGGGAGCAGACAGACAGGCTAAACCAACCGTCTGCTAGCTGCATAGAGTCGTCACTCAGGGTTCACCATATTGAGACTGTGTCTGTTCCCTGAGCTAAGCAAAAATTTAGAAAGACTCAGAAAGTCTGTTTCAATAATCTAATTAACATAAAGTCCACAAACTGCGATCATACTGAATGCGCAGCCGGCACCTCTGATCTGAAGCTAGGATTGTTAAATATTAGATCTCTCGCATCAAAAGCAGTTATTGTTAATGAAATTATCACAGATCAGGTGTTTGATATACTCTGTTTAACTGAAACATGGGTTAAACAGGACGAGTATGTAGCTCTAAATGAAGCTAGTCCTCCTGGGTACAGCTACATACACCAGCCTCGGTTAACTGGTAGAGGAGGAGGCGTCGCAGTTATTCATAATGATAATCTGTCTATCGTACAAAAACACGGACACAAATTTAACTCATTTGAAATTCTTTATAGTAACATAATTGTACTTAAGTATATTAAGTCAGCTCAGTCGATTCCACTAATTATAATTTACAGACCTCCAGGGCCGTATTCTGAATTTCTTAGTGAATTTGCAGATTTCATCTCAGACCTGGTCGTTTCTGTAGACAAACCGTTAATTGCCGGAGATTTTAACATTCATTTTGAGAATACAGAAGACCCTCTGAGAACAGCATTTATGTCCATACTGGACTCCGTAAGCGTAAATCAGTTTGTAGTAGGACCCACTCATAAAGCAGGTCACACTTTAGACTTAATAATATTTTTCGGATTAAGTATAAGAAATGTATTCACAATTCCACTGTCTGAAATTATCTCAGATCACTATCTTGTCTCCATTCAAGTGTGTCACAGTGATAATGTACGCACAGCACCGCGCTACCGTATTAAACGTACATTCACATCAACTACCACACAGAGATTTATCAGTAATCTCCCAGAGTTACCAACTTCGATTAGGTCACCGTCTGACCCCACAGAACTCGATCAGGCGACTGAATATTTAGAGTCGACATTTCGTTGTACCTTAGATAATGTAGCCCCAGCTAAAAGAAAAATTATTAGAGATAAGAAACTCGCTCCCTGATATAACGATCACACGCGCACTTTAAAACAGACCGCTCGGAAATTAGAGCATAAATGACATCAAACTAAATTGTTAGTATTTCAAATAGCATGGAAAGAGAGCATCCTGAACTATAGGAAAGCTCTTAGTGTAGCTAGATCAACGTATCTCTCCACTCTTATAGAAGAAAATAAAAATAATCCTAGAATTTTATTTAATACCGTATCCAAATTAACCAGAAATAAGACCACTACAGAAATCTCCACAACAACATCATGCAATAGTGAGGACTTCATTAACTTTTTTAATAATAAAATTGTAAATATCAGGCATAAAATTGAGGCTTTGAAACCAAACAATGTAATTGATACAGATGTTAATCTAGCCATGTCAGATTCAAACCTAGAATACTTTACTCCCCTCGAAGAGAATGAACTAATTTCACTCATCTCTTCTGCAAATTCATCAACCTGTATATTAGATCCTATACCGACACATTTTCTTAAACAGATAGTACCATTAATAACAGAACCGCTGTTGAGAATAATTAATTCCTCACTCAGTATTGGTTATGTTCCAAAATCTTTTAAATTAGCAGTTATCAAACCAATAATTAAGAAACCTGACCTCGACCCCTGTCAGCTGTCCAATTACAGGCCAATATCAAACCTCCCCTTTATCTCTAAGATTCTGGAAAAGATAGTAGCGGAGCAGCTATGCTCATATCTACATAGAAATGGCATACATGAACTGTATCAGTCAGGATTTAGGTCTCATCACAGCACAGAAACAGCACTCATTAAAGTAGTAAATGACCTCCAATTGGCCTCTGATCAGGGTTGTGTAACTATGCTTGTATTACTCGCCATCAGTGCAGCTTTTGACACCATTGATCATGCTATTCTTCTTCACAGATAAGAAAATGTAGTAGGAATTAAGGGTACAGCCCTCTCCTGGCTCAGATCCTATTTGACCGATCGTTATCAGTATGTAGACTTAAATGGTGATTATTCAGCATTTTCTCCAGTGGAGTTTGGCGTTCTGCAGGGTTCAGTTTTTGGCCCACTGCTTTTCTCCCTTTACATGCTTCCTCTGGGTAACATAATCCGTAAGCATGGTATTAGTTTTCATTGTTATGATGACGACACACAGTTATATGTCTCAACAAAACCTGATGAGAAAAACCAGCTTACTAAAGTTGAGCAATGTGTGCAGGACATAAGAAATTGGATGCTAGTTAACTTCCTTCTGCTTAATCCGGATAAGACAGAAGTTCTAGTCATAGGACCGCATACAGCTAGGAGTAAAATTTTAGATCACACCGTAACTTTAGATGGCCTTTCTGTTCCGTCAAGTGCAACAGTAAAAGACCTTGGCATGATTATAGATTCCTGTAAGGGACTGCCACTAGAGGGCACTGTGGTTGAGTTTTGTTTTGTTTGTAGTTTTTGTGTTAGAAGACCCAGTTTCCCAGAAGGCACCTCGGTCAGGTGATGTCGAAGTTTCACCTGTGCCGAGGTGGCTCGTTAAGACCATTATAAAAAGCTGTTAGCTCTGGGGAACTGGGTCGATCATTAACATTGTGTAGTGGGCTTTAGTTTTGTTTTGTCCTGTTTTGTCCTGTTTATTTATTCATTTATACCTGGCTCTGTAAGTTTGTTCTCTGTGTTGTTTATTTGCAGTATGTCTTAGTTTTTTCCTGTGTACCTGTAGTTTAAGTTCTTGATGTTTAATGTGTGTGAAGCTGATGCGGTGTGGTGTCCTGTTGTGTTTTTTGCCCTTGTGCTCCCGTGTCCCGCACCCTTAGTGTTTTATGTGTAAAGATCAGGTAAGTGTAGCTATGTGTATGTCAGGCTAAAGGCATGCTTAGCTACAGTGGGAGCCACGCCAAATAGCCGCTACTGTGCAAACGACGTGTAAACGGCATGTGAATGCCCTATGCATGCCGTAATCCCCCCCCTCCCTTTTCTGCCAGAAAGGCGTGTCAAGATTTCACAGTAAACATTCCCATTCAAGCCCTATTTATTAATTTACCTGGTGCCACCACTAGATGGTGCTTCGTTCTCAAGAACACGTTAAAACAAGCCAGTTGCAATCACGTGATTTTTAACAACCTGCCTCCACCCCCACCGAACTGACGCTACCAAACTACAGAGATGAAGATGGCGGCTTAACGGACTATTCGTGGTAAGTGATGTTTTATTTTGTAAAATGTGTTTGGGGTAGTTTACAGTTTATTTCACAGTGTAGTTTTTTTATTGGCCGTTTTAAATATCACTGGCAGCACAAGCAGCGGTCAGATGTGACTTTAGAGAACTTAATGATCTGTTTACTCAGTCTGGAGTTAACATTACAGCTTACTGTCAGTGTCACAAACTCACAATGTCACTCCACTTTAACTCAAAAACATGCTCAAGCTTCGACAATACTATTAATGTCCCTATTACAAGAGCTGCACTACCCGATGAAGAGTGTTTCTGTTCTCCGTAAATACTGAGAGAATCTCACCGCGTGTTGTCTGGATAAATTCAGCGTTTATTTATTCTTTGGTTAAGAGTTAATCTGCAGGTAATTTCTGTGACTGTAATATAATGTGATGCAGTTGATGAGGGACACAGACTGAGGGTAGCTGTACAGGAGCTAGTAACGCTCATAACCCGGTTTATATTTTATACACTTTGTCCGGGACTTTCCACGGTAGCGCGAGCGCTTAGTTAATGAGCTGAATAAAAACACAAGTGTTTATCAGTTAAGGAGGAGGAGGGGGGAGGTGTGTGTGTGTGTGTGTGTGTGTGTGGGGCAGAGGTGTCAAGTAATGAAGTACAAATACTTTGTTACCTTACTTAAGTAGAAATTTTGGGTATCTATACTTTACTAGAGTAATTATTTTTCAGTCGACTTTTTACTTCTACTCCTTACATTGTCATGCAATTATCTGTACTTTCTATTACTTACATTTTAAAAATAGCCTCGTTACTCCTATTTTATTTCAGCTTGTCATTCAAAAAACAAACAAACATAAACATCCGGATAAATTGCACCATCCGGATGGAGCGAATTTGATTGTGGTTGGATGAGAAGTATAAACGTACCATTCTGACCAGCTATTGGTTGGTATGCAATCCATCGCTCCTGCACATGACGTCACATCATACACTCCAGCAAGGACGGTTGAATAAAATATATATATACACATTATATATACACACATTTTATATATATATATAATATATATATATATATATATACACAGAGACAACCATACAAGGGTAATTGTTACTAAGCCTCCCCTGGGTTTTCTACACTAATTGTCTTGTATGTTGCCCTCACAGATTCCTGCAGCTAAGCTTGGATGTACATTTACATTCCAATAAAGGTTACCGTTGACATGCCTCTGAAGTTTGACTTTTTGTACCATTAAAATATTTTTAGGCAATTAATCATATCTTCTCCATAAAACATATTAATGCTCAATAGTACACATATACTGTATGCTTCTTTAAAGTATTTGCATTGTATTAAAATGCATTCTTTTTCAATTGCCATATACAATATTTCAAATCACTATGGCCGTTAAAAAATACAACAAAAAAACAACACATTTTTCTTTTTTATGAGGTGTTAGTGCAGTATATAGGCCCGTGGCACAGCCTAAGCTTTTATCCTTAATGCCTTTTCCCCCCCACACGTTACTTTTACTTTTATACTTTATGTAGTTTTGAAACCAGTACTTTTACATTTTTACTTGAGTAAAAAGCTTGAGTTGATACTTCAACTTCTAAAGAAGTCTTTTTAAACCCTATTATCTATACTTCTACTCAAGTAATGAATGTGAATACTTTTGACACCACTGGTGTGGGGGAGGTATGAGGGACTTCAGTAAGATATAGTTTGGCTTCAGGGATGAACTAATGCTCATATACGAGTGTTCTATCGCTTAACTTATTTGTATGAGAAGCGCATTAAGTAAATTAAAAGTAATTCAATTCAGACGATAATACAGACAGTCACTGGTTAACACTAACACTGTTCACTGGTTAACATTAGCACAGGCAGTTTATTTACATTCCAGAATTCCCAAAACAGTATTGTACACACTCTGTGGTAAATAGGTTTATTAAAGGGCACCTACGGTGCTACATGGACTTTTTCAAGCTGTTTGGACTGCATTGTGTGTTAGGAGAGTGTGTACACAACCACTCTACAGTGATAAAGAGCCGCCCAGCGATTTTCTTTTAATTTAATAATATAAGATGCCCCTTCTGAAATCAGCCCGTTTTCAAAAGCCTGTCGGTGTGAAGTCACACCTACAGAGGCCGCTCCTACTACAGTTGATTGACACTGGTGTTTTAGCAAAGACCCGCCCCGAGTGAAAAAAAGAGCCGTCGGCCATTGTTTTTCTACACTGGAGCAAAATGGCGCCTACATGAGTGTGGTGTGCTATTTGTTGCAGTATTGTGGTGGTCTAGTGGTTAGGATTCGGCGCTTTCATGTGGGAGACCCGGGTTTGATTCCTGCTTAAGGTACATGCTTTTTTTGCACTACATATTTATAAAGTTTTTCTAAAGTTCGTTTAGTAACGAGGCGAGTGCGCTATGCTTCGGTAAGCTCTTCTGACATAAGGAGAGACTCAGTCAAACACACACACACAATGCTTCGCGTGTATGATGTCATATTCCCGGCATCTATATGACAGTCAGACACACACACACACACACACGTTGTCTGTCAGAAAGGTCTCTGTTTATTAACAGCAAAAGATCGGTATAAATATGTTTGACTAAACGGCTGTGCTATAGACGTATGTTACTACAAATTAACCATTGTAAATGTCCTGGTGAGATCCCGAAAAAAAACAATGCTTCGCGTGTATAAGGTCGCGGGTTGAATAGCCGGCATTTCCAAGTGGCCGCCATTAATCCTCCGTGGTCTAGTGGTTAGGATACGGCGCTCTCAGCGCAGCAACTCGAGTTTGATTCCCGGTCTGGGAAGTCAAAAAAGTTTTACAACCAGATTCACATGTAAAATTTTATATACATATATAACTATATATATATATATATATATGAGTGCATAATAAAAATCTTACAAAATATAGGGGAAGTGTGTGTGTGTGTGTATATGTATGTATATATATATATATATATATATATATATATATATATATATATATATATATATATATATATATATATATCCCCTATATTTTGTAAGATTTTTATTATGCCCTCATTTGTACATTGTATATTTGTACAACTATTTTACTAGTTAAATTTATTTTCTTTAGTATTTCTTTTTATTGATATTTATTCCTTACGTATAAGCTTTTATTTAATTTTTAAGGTCACTGGCTGTCGTAGAAGCATTTCACTGCATATCATACTGTGTATGTGACAAATAAAATTTGAATTTGAATCAAAGGAGAGGAAGATAAGTGGAAGGAGAGAGAGAGAGAGAGAGAGAGAGAGAGTATGGGAAGGTGAGCATGAATGAACAGATGCAAGAGGAGACAGGAAGATAAGCAGCAGGGAAGATTTAACATGTTAATATCAGATCTATGAGGAAGAGAGCAAGAGACTAGAAATAACTCCTTTATATATAAAATAATCCTAACATCAGGTAAAATTATTTTTAACTGTTTTTTAAATATTTTTAACTGTTGTCAAAGCTATACCCCACTTGTATTGTGAAGACACGCCCCACAGAACTGGGGGGCGGGTTCAGTAGAGGTCATTAACATTTAAAGGAGCATGTACTGAAACAGGTTGCTGAGAACAGAGCTACTTTTTACCAGGTAAAAGTAATGTTTTTTTTACACAACAATTGAGAATTTTTAATTAAAGTATATTACAAACTTTTCATTAGGACCCTAAAGAATCATATTAACTTATGCAAAATTGAGTCTGTATGGCTCCTTTAATATATTTTATTTTTATTAGAACTATATGTTCTGTAAAGTTTATTTATCTTTGTCTTCACTAAATTCCCCTGTTGTCTTTAAGCAGAGCTCCACTGTGGAGGATTGGGGGGTCAGACGGCTGACTGCTGGACTTTTGGAGCTACAGGACTGGAGGAGCCTGAACAAGCTGTTGAGGGAGCTGTAGGAGGGATGACGTCACAGTCCGACAGCTTTAGAATGATGTTTGATCAGGTCTACTGTATATACTGACCATGGAACAGTTTAAGTCCTTGTTTCCCCCAAAGTACTATATCAGACATTTAGCAGTTCTATGTTTAATAGTTTTGATATTTGAAAAATCAATATTTTAATATAAAAGAACTATAGATGGAGATTTATAAGCAGCTGGTGTATCCGGGTAGTTTAATGAACTTTAAGCAAAAAGACAACATGTATTCACCTGTTTTATACAAATTACTGTTTTAACTTTGACTAGTTTTGGAAGAATAAATTGAATTGCTAAAGTCATGTTTGCGTGTTTTAATTTTTGGGGATTGTTTGGGTATTTAAAAATTGTTTAGTTGAACCAACAACTTCAATGGGCAAAAAATGGGACACAACTTTGTTTTAAATAGTCAAAGAGCTGGGCTGAAAATCATAATTATTGGTCATAGAAACAAATGAAAACAGTTAAACACTTGATCATATGTAAATGTTTTTATTATGTGATCCATAATAATTTTTTCTCATTATAAATAAATGTTTTGGGTTTTAAGAACTCCAAAAGAGCAACGACAAACTTAGGAGTGGAAGGTGAGAAACCTCAAAGGAGAATACTGAGTATGACATGTTAATTGCTCTGTGTGGGTTTTTTTTGGCGGGGGATGGGTGTGCGTGTTAAAGCTGGAAATGCAGGAGGCACATACAATGGAGGTGCTCCATTCATCCATCATTGATTAAATCTATGAACACGGCTGTTCAGCAGTTCTAAACACAAGCGCAGGGTCTGTTTTTGTCCTTAACTAAAATACTTCAATACGTTAATGATTTATTTTGCTGAATAAGGTAATAAGCGATATTTAAACCAAACCAGTAAGTTAAGTAAGTGTTCATACATTAAAGTACTGTGTATAACAAAGTGCCCTAGCAAACAGTTACAGTTTACAGTACAAACAGTGTGTGCGCTGGGGGGGATTGGAAGGTGAGTGAGAATACTCATTTACAAGACAAAAGACGGTCAGAGGCAGGGACGTTCTAGACCAGGGGGAGGGAGGCGCAGTCAGAAATGTGAAGGGGGCATCATGTTCGAGCACTGTTTTTCCCTGGGCTTATAGTAACAGTATTGTATTTGCTGAATTGTGTTGAGGCACGCAAACCCCCTGACCACAATAAGGTGGCAATCCCTCAGGGGGGAAACTAAAAAATAAATAAAATATCCTTAATCCAGATTTTATTAATCATTTACATTTAGACATTTGGCAGATGCTCCTATCCAGAGCGACTTACATTTTTATCTCATTATACATCTGAGCAGTTGAGGGTTAAGGGCCTTGCTCAAGGGCCCAACAGTGGCAACTTGGTGATTGTGGGGTTATTAATCAATGACATAACATTTATCTAAGCCGGATGGTCAAATTCTCAAAAACGTTTAACCTAAAGTAAGACTTAACACACTATAACTAAAATATTTACAAAACTGAAAGGTTGTCTTATGAATAATAAACAATACAAAATAAATTAAAACAGATGGGCTGTTGAACAGATCATATGTTTTATGTTTTCTGATTATAAATGATAGATCAGTTGATTTTAGAAAGGCTAAATGAAATAGCTAGTTTTGGTCATGTCAGTCCAGTAACTATACTATGTAAAAGTAATTATAATATGAATTAATTAAGGGCAGGACCTAATCTTTTATACTGTGTGTGTGTATAAATACACACACACAGTATAAAATACATACATATATATATAATACATAATACATACATATATATATATATATATAATATGTATGTATTATTAACATATATATGTTAATAATTTACACCATGATAACATTAGTATTTATGTTTTTGTATATATTTTTAAATGTTCAAATGAACGTTTCAGAGTATATAATTTGTCGTGTCATCTGTGATTGAGACCCATGAGTTAAATTGAAATAATGTTTATAGGTAGTAAGCCAGGTTTTAGTAACCTTGGACAAATCATGTAAGCCCTCTCTCGCGCACGCGCTCTCACGCTATCTCTCGCACTCACACACACACAGACACACACAAATAACATATGAAATCGCATAAAACCAAATGAAACTAGGGTAAAAAATATAAGCAGTAAAATACAGTAGTATCCTGTAGGTGATTCCTGTCCTGTGATAACAGGCACTAACACTCTAGAACTGTTTACTTCTGTTAGTTTTGTTTTCAAGTGTGAATGTTTATGGGGATTAAATCTGTCTCTGCTGCTGCATCTATACACCGTTGTGATAAGTGATTAATGCCCCATCAGATCTTTGATGTGGGACGTTATGCTGGTTAAATGACTAAAGACACACTGATCCGTATGGACAGATATTTGTTCCAGATATTATGCGCCATTAATCAATTTGTTATGCCAGTTTGACTATCAGCGAAAACAGCAAAAATATAACGAAAACAAACCGAAGCAGAAGTTAAATTTTAAGATTTACTTTCAAATTTGATTTCAGATTTGATTTGTCACATACACAGCACGATATGCAGTAAAATGCTTTAGGTGAGACTCGAACTCGGCATTGCTTCACATGGACCGCTTTATAAGTACCACGCGCTAACCGATTGCGCCACTGGAGCCACAAGGAAGTTGCTCTTGTCAGAGTATCCTCTCTCTCGTGCACACGCACACACACACACACACACAAAAACAACACAACACATGAAATTGCGTAAAACCAAACGGAATATAAGCAGTAAAAAATCTGTAAAAATACATTAGTATAACATGTGCTAACCCTCTGGAACTTTTTTACTATTGTTTCCAAGTGTTTATGGGGATTTAATGTGTCTCTGCTGCCGCATCCATTCACAGTTGTGATAAGTGATTAATGCCCCATCAGATCTTTTGACGGGGGAGCATTATGCATGATTAAATGACTAAAGAAATAGTGATCCATATGGGCAGATATTTGTTCCAGGTTGCATGCGCCATTAATTGCCTTTGTAATGCCACTTGTTGACTATCAGTGAAAAAAAAAACATAATCAAAAATATAACGAAAACAAACCCAAGCAGATTACATTTTGAGCTTTACTTTGCAGCAAAATATTATCTATCAGTATATTAAATGGAACGAGGTAAAATACACTGTATAAAATACTGTACATAGCCCGCGTTTTTATTCCGTACCTACAATGATCGGTATAGACAAATTACAGACGTTACCGTGTCTTTAAGGATCATTTCAGGATGTCTTAAAAAATATTTCACTAACTAGTTTTTTTTTTCATTATTAAATAATAAATAGCATAATCATCATGGGTTGTGTATTGAGTGATTTAACAAATCTGTTTTATTAATCGGTTTGTTGTTGTTTTTTACCACGTCATCTATTTAAGAAACTATGTTGACAAATACAGGATAGGGCAGAGAGTCATGCTCACCTACGTCGTGTCTCACCTACGTCGCCTCGCCTCTTGCCCATTAATGTCACAAACGCAACTTTCATTATTTGTACAATAAAACATATATAGGCATACACAGTTTAAATGTGCTTTTTTCAGATAACAAAGTCTATAACTGTTAAGTAGTTATATTTCTATAATTTTTTGGAATGAAATCGCACAAAAAAAATTCATGGTTCTGGAAATGGGTATGAGAGAAGCCCAGAGGAAGTCAGAAACAAGTGGAGGGCCTTTGCAAGTGTGACCAAATGGAGGGCTGCATCCGTCCAAAAGCTGCTATGTAATTGTAGTTACTGCAATTCTCCACAACATTGCAGTCAAGGAAAATGTCCCGCTTTTCGATGAGGAAGAGGGGGGTCTTTCTGGTGCTGCTGAAGATGAGGAAGATGACACTTCTGATGAGGATGATGATGATAATGATGATCCTTCGAACACACATCAAGGCAGAATGCATCCTGCAGGAGCAGGTCAGGCAACTGTTAATTCAGACTATGTTTGGGTAGTTTTTTTTTTTTTTTTCACAGTTTGGATCCTGTATTTTGTGTTTAAATTAATCTCGAATGAACTTGTGTTAATAAATATTTAGTTTATTTGCCTACATGGTTTCCCTCTGCAGACGTACTTTAAATAGTTTTGCAAACAAGCAGGCTATATATATATATATATAAAGTTTTTTTTTTTAACCTATGAGTAGTCCATTGTTGTTGATTTATTTGGGTACATTCATTGAATATATATTGAGTAATATTTTAAATAGGCTTACACTATGGTAGTGAATAAATTTTAAATTTTCTTAGTGCTTAACACTTTGTGCACTGTATATGTTGAATACATGAACAGTACAGATAACATTCATTATAAGTGAAAACCTCTAACATTCTACTACAAATATTGTTATGAGAAATTTCACTTTGGGTATGTTTCAACAAAGATACTCACTTGAAAACTCACCTTTTCTTAGCACAAACGAAACCAAGGCTGTGTTCCAACCGGCATAAATAATGCTTCCGTAGTGCACTTCGAAGGGAGAATAATTGTGATGGTACCGCTGTTATATCGTTTCAAAGTGAATTTGTAATCAAAATAACCGAAAAATTAATAACCTAATATCTGAGCACCAAAACATTACGTTTTCCAAATCGCTCCCAAGTGGTTGGGAAATTTTTTTGAAACTGGGCGTAGGGTCGTTAACTGTGAATAGAACAGACCCAGCCGAGTCAAGGAACTATGCTTCTAACCACAGGTTGAAGGCTGTAGTTCCAACCACGTACGTTTGCGACGCTGTTTGCGAATGTTCGTTTGAACTATGGTTTCGAGAAACACAGAATTGTTGAACTATGTTGGTAACGACGGAACTTGCGACCATAGTTGGCTAACGATGCTTTGGGGAAACGCACCCCTGAGCGACAGAAGCAACCCCTGATCATAACACTGCTTTCAGAGGCTTATACAGTGGACACTATGCATGATACACACAGTTCTTTGTCAGGGTTTTCATACACATCATACCAGATTAGGTCCAATATTACATATAAAATTCATTGCAGAACTTAACTTCATTATAAATAGATGATAACACAATAGAAAACAATCAACAGTTCTTCAGGTAAATTATTTGATTGCTTGATTTTTTTTGTTGAGAAAATACAATATGAATAGAAATTTGCACATAACTGTTCATGCACTGACTTAAAAGAACATACTTTACTAAAGATTAAATCTTTGTTTTTGCAGCAAACTTTTACTTTCTCTTTACCTGAAGTCATGTGATTTCCAGAAACACAAAATGTGTTCTTACAGTGGTTGCTTTTGTTCACTGGATTAGTGGTACTATTGAATTACATTGCATCATAGTATTTTCATATTAAATTTAATATAAATGAATACTACAATTATTAAAGTAGTCAGCATCAAATTTTTGAGGTGATAGTCACAAAGTTAATATTTGGTTAAAAAGGAGGGCTTCCAGAAGAGTAATGCACAGGAACACAAACTATCCGAAGTGTGCTAAGTTTGACTGAACGCCTAGATCTACCCTAGATCAAAAACTTTGCCTTATTTGTAGATAACGTGTGTACTCATTCTTTAGTTTTTTTCCCCAGAAAAATTTAGGTTAAACGGAAATTCAGGAAAAACATATGTCTATGTAATAAAACATAATGGTGATCACTAGATTAATAAGGTTAAACAGCCATAGTGTGGATCATTTTTGACTCACCCTCGTATTTTCTCTGATTTGGTAAACTTCATGTTAGCTAATATAAATTTCTTGGCCACACAGTAGCAGCAGTTTGCTAACCCACAACATTGCTAAGATTACTTATATTCAATTCAATTCAATTCAATTTTATTTGTATAGCGCTTTTAACAATTGACATTGTCTCAAAACAGCTTTACACAATCAAAAGAATTATTTAAGTTTGTATGGAATGTGAATGTGTATGAATCAAAATGTTCAGATATTCCCTGGCGAGCAAGCCCGAGGGCGACAGTGGCAAGGAAAAACTCCCTGAGACGGTAATAGGAAGAAACCTTGAGAGGAACCAGACTCGACAGGGAACCCATCCTCATCTGGGTGAAACAGATAGCAGGAAATGATCTGCATTTATACAGTGTTAAGTGTTGGGTTCAGCTATAATAGTTGATGTTAATTGATGTTATAATACTTGATGTTAAAATGGAGTCCAGTAGTTATTGGAGACTCAGATAGACTTGTAGAAAGTTCCAGTCCTGAACTATCGAATTGTCAAGTCCTCAGAGAAACAGCTGACCACACCAGTCGAGGCCAGAACCATCTTCTAAGTATAGAGAATCATCCCCAGACACCAGACGCATCCTAAAGAGACACACGGGGCATCCATGCGATGAGACCTCCAACCAGAAACCGGGCACCAGGATGGATCAGACAGGTCCGAAGGGCAGAGGGAGTCTGGATCACTGGCAGCTCAGGAACCACATGTGTAGCTCGACAGAGAGAGAGAGAGAAAGAGTGAAAGGGGGAGACAGGGGGAGAGAGGAAAGAGAAAGAGGGGGAGGAAGAGAAGAGGAGGAGAGATTGCAATTAGGTATGGTCACAGTCACAATGTCTAACGTGAATGTATATTTACTGTAGAGTGCAAGCAGGGACTCCGGCAGGACTAATTATGACAGCATAACTAAAAGGGAGAGCCAGAAGGAAACACAAACATGAGGGGGAACTGAGATGTAAAGCAAACAATCACCTCACCGTCAACAAACCTGAGTGATCAAATGAGAGTGAGGAAGACAGCATCTAAACATACCAGTTCACCATAATACTCTACGTCCATGAGTCCCCCAGATCTGCTCCTTTACCTTATGGCAAATCTATTTATAAAATGCTTGGTTAAATAAATAGGTTTTTAGCCTAGACTTAAACACTGAGACTGTGTCTGAGTCCCGAACACTATTTGGAAGACTATTCCATAATTTTGGGGCTTTGTAAGAAAAAGCTCTGCCCCCAGCTGTAGTTTTCATAATACGCGGTACTGATAAGCAGCCTGCATCCTTTGACCGAAGTAGGCGTGGCGGATCGTAAGACACTAGCAGTTCGCTCAGATACTGCGGCGCGAGACCATTTAATGCCTTATATGTCAAGAGTAGTATTTTAAAATCAATGCGAAATTTCACAGGGAGCCAATGCAGTGAAGATAGGATAGGGGTGATGTGCTCATATCTTCTGGTTCTAGTGAGGACTCTCGCTGCTGCATTTTGGACTAGCTGAAGCTTGTTTATGCACCTAACTGAACAACCAGACAGTAAGGCATTACAATAGTCCAACCTAGAAGTGATAAAAGCATGAACTAGTTTTTCTGCATCATTTAGCGACAATATATTTCTTATTTTGGCGATATTTCTAAGGTGAAAGAATGCTATCCTGGTGATATTATCTACATGAGCTTCAAATGAAAGGCTGGAATCTATAATCACGCCGAGGTCTTTTACTGTTGCACTTGGCGGAACGGAAAGGCCATCTAAAGTTACGGTGTGATCTAAGATTTTACTTCTAGCTGTATGCGGTCCTATGACTAGAACTTCTGTCTTATCCGGATTAAGCAGAAGGAAGTTAATTAGCATCCAATTTCTTATGTCCTGAACACATTGCTCAACTTTAGTAAGATGGTTTTTCTCATCAGGTTTTGTTGAGACGTATAGCTGTGTGTCGTCAGCATAACAATGAAAACTAATACCATGCTTACGGATTATGTTGCCCAGAGGAAGCATGTAAAGGGAAAAAAGCAGTGGGCCTAAAACTGAACCCTGCGGAACGCCAAACTCCACTAGAGAACATGCAGAATAATCACCATTTAAGTCTACATACTGATAACGATCGGTCAAATAGGATCTGAGCCAGGAGAGGGCTGTACCCTTAATTCCTACTAAATTTTCTAATCTGTGAAGAAGAATAGCATGATCAATGGTATCAAACGCTGCACTGAGGTCGAGTAATACAAGCATAGTTACACAACCCTGATCAGAGGCCAATAGGAGGTCATTTACTACTTTAATGAGTGCTGTTTCTGTGCTGTGATGAGGCCTAAATCCTGACTGATACAGTTCATGTATGCGATTTCTATGTAGATATGAGCATAGCTGCTCCGCTACTATCTTTTCCAGAATCTTAGAGATAAAGGGGAGGTTTGATATTGGCCTGTAATTGGACAGCTGACAGGGGTCAAGGTCAGGTTTCTTAATTATTGGTTTAATAACTGCTACTTTAAAAGATTTTGGAACATAACCAATGCTGAGTGAGGAATTAATTATTCTCAACATCGGTTCTGTTATTACTGGTACTATCTGTTTAAGAAAATGTGTCGGTATAGGATCTAATATACAGGTTGATGAATTTGCAGAAGAGATGAGTGAAATTAGTTCATTCTCTTCAAGAGGAGTAAAGTATTCTAGGTTTGAATCTGACATGGCTAGGTTAACATCTGTATCAATTACATTGTTTGGTTTCAAAGCCTCAATTTTATGCCTGATATTTACAATTTTATTATTAAAAAAGTTCATGAAGTCCTCACTATTGCATGATGTTGTTGTGGAGATTTCTGTAGTGGTCTTATTTCTGGTTAATTTGGCTACGGTATTAAATAAAAATCTAGGATTATTTTTATTTTCTTCTATAAGAGTGGAGAGATACGTTGATCTAGCTACACTAAGAGCTTTCCTATAGTTCAGGATGCTCTCTTTCCATGCTATTTGAAATACCAACAATTTAGTTTGACGCCATTTACGCTCTAATTTCCGAGCAGTCTGTTTTAAAGTGCGCGTGTGATCGTTATACCAGGGAGCGAGTTTCTTATCTCTAATAATTTTTCTTTTAGCTGGAGCTACATTATCTAAGGTACAACGAAGTGTCGACTCTAAATATTCAGTCGCCTGATCAAGTTCTGTGGGGTCAGACGGTGGCCTAATCGAAGTTGGTAACTCTGGGAGATTACTGATAAAACTCTGTGTGGTAGTTGATGTGAATGTACGTTTAATACGGTAGCGCGGTACTGTGCGTACATTATCACTGTGACACACTTGAATGGAGACAAGATAGTGATCTGAGATAATTTCAGACAGTGGAATTGTGAATACATTTCTTATAATTAAACCGAAGAATATTACTAAATCTAAAGTGTGACCAGCTTTATGAGTGGGTCCTACTACACACTGATTTACACCTACGGAGTCCAGTATGGATATAAATGCTGTTCTCAGAGGGTCTTCTGGATTCTCAAAATGAATGTTAAAATCTCCAGCAATTAACACTTTGTCTACAGAAATGACCAGGTCTGAGATGAAATCTGCAAATTCACTAAGAAATTCAGAATACGGCCCTGGAGGTCTGTAAATTATAATTAGTGGAATCGACTGAGCTGATTTAATATACTTAAATACACTTATGTTACTATAGAGAATTTCAAATGAATTAAATTTGTGTCGGTGTTTTTGTACGATAGACAGATTATCATTATGAATAACTGCGACGCCTCCTCCTCTACCAGTTAATCGAGGCTGGTGTATGTAGCTGTATCCAGGAGGACTAGCTTCATTTAGAGCTACATACTCGTCCTGTTTAACCCATGTTTCAGTTAAACAGAGTATATCAAACGCCTGATCTGTGATAATTTCATTAACAATAACTGCTTTTGATGTGAGAGATCTAATATTTAACAATCCTAGCTTCAGATCAGAGGTGCCGGCTGCGCATTCAGTATGATCGGAGTTTGTGGACTTTATGTTAATTAGATTATTGAAACAGACTTTCTGGGTCTTTCTACATTTTTGCTTAGATCGGGGAACAGACACAGTCTCAATATGGTGAACCCTGAGTGACGACTCTATGCAGCTAGCAGACGGTTGGTTTAGCCTGTCTGTCTGCTCCCTGGCCCGGGCTCTGGATTGTCACCGATTAACTAGACCTCTACTGAGACTATGAGCTATACTACAGGAAATGAGAGCAGCACCTTCCCGAGTGGGATGGACACCGTCCCGCCCTAACAGGCCAGCTTTGCCCTCAAAGGTCTTCCAATTGTCTATGTAGCCCACATTATTTTTGGAGCACCACCTGGACATCCAGCGGTTCAGCGACCATAACCTGCTGTAAGCTATGTCGCCACGTCTCATTGGGATGGGACCAGAGCATACTACTTCATCGGACATCGCCTTCGCTAATTTAAACACCTCTGTAAAGTTACTCTTACTAACCTCTGACTGACGAAGGCGTATATCATTAGCTCCAGCATGTACCACTATCTTAGAGAACCTATGCTGTCCTAGAGCCCTAAGATTACCTGCTATGTCCGGTGCTCTGGCTCCCGGGATACACCTAACCACTGCCGCTGGCGCCCCTAAAGGTCTAGCTAATGTCACGTGTCTCAGTATAGAGTCTCCTATAACCAGAGCTCTTTCAGGTTTCTCAGCGGGTGCAGCACTGAGGAGAGCAAACCTGTTGGACACGTGACGCGCAGAGGAGGTGTGCTCCGGTGGGCTAGCCTTAGCGTTAGCTTTGGCTGAACGAGTATGCCGCCGAGTCGTCACCCACTCGCCCCGCTGTGAGGGCTCTAATGCCGGAGTCGGGGGCTGATTATCTCCGCCTGTGGCACCCAGACTGTCCGCTACAGGAATAACGCTGCTCTCACACTGTCTAACACTCTCTAAAGTCTGGATGCGCTCCTCTAATGCTGATATCTTCTCCGTCAGAGTGCTCACCAACACACACCTATCACAAATAAAATTATCACTAATGACGGAGTGTCTAAACATCCTGCACTCTACACACTGAACAAGCTGAACGGTAGACATTATAACGTACCTCTGTGTCGGAATTTTAGTTGTTTAGTTGAGGAAACTCGCGCGTTGCGAAACTTTCGCGGCAACAATACGAAAACAGGAAGCTACGTCACCAACAGGAAGTCCAATGAATTCACTAGTCATGCACTCACATATCTTATATATTGCTATGTCATTGTTCTCTCTAATATCATGTTATTTTTTTGTGTAATTTTGCAAAGGGACCTTATTTAATTACAAAAGGAATTCAATTCAGTGCTTTTTAATATTCTAAATTCTATAGATGTGTTAGAGAGGAAGGTGGAGAAGGATGCAAATGTGTATAAAAGCAGAGGTTTACTGATCAACTCCAAGCAAACAAATAGACGATGAGTGAGTACGTGAGTGAGTGAGTACATATTTGGTGCTTGTTTGCAGATGCAGTGTTGCAGAAACATACTAGATACCCATGAATCAGATCTTTCCTGTCAAGACATGTGTGTGTGTGCGTGCAAGTATGTGTGGGAGAGGAAGTGAGACAAAGAGAGAGAGAGAGAGAGGGGGGGGGGGGTGGATGGGCCTGGCCATTAGGTGAAAGTGAAAGAACAAAATGATTTAGTAGTTTTGTAACGGTTGCTCTGAGCTGGGACTGGGTAAGTACCTTTATGTTTTTAATTAAGCACAAGACATTTTTGGGTTTCACAGGGTGCCAGCATTGTGGTCCACTAAAACATTTTCTGTCTGATCTCGTTGATACATTTTGGCCTGGAAAAAACGATCAGCATTAAAGGAAGAAAATCAGCAAAAATGGGTCTATGGAAATCAAAACCAGCGCCTGTGAAAGGTTAGACTGTTTTGTTGGAATGATTTAACGAACAATGATTTAAACAAATCAATTTTTTCATAACTAGTTTATGTTCCTTTTTGTGAGTTCTGCATCATATCTTTAATTATAGACTTTGGTGAACCCTGGAGAGAAGTGGACTGGAGGTTAGTGGTTAATTTTTATTTTTTAGCATTTTTTTTATGTCACCAGAAAGTTATCCACTTTTCAGCATAAGTTTAAGGCATCATCATGGCTGAGCCGTTTGAGATATTAAAAATCCCTCTTCAATTTTGCATCCTCAATATCTTTAGATCACTGTTACGACCCCCGGTCTAGGGTCAAGGGACACAACAAAGAAAATAATAAACTTATTATAAATAAATGAACCTACAACCAAGATTTCGTGCGTGGTTTTTATTTTGATACACACGCACATACACATACAGGAAGCTCTGGGCTTCAGGGGGGTGTTCTTCATACGTCGCTTGAAACATCCGGGATGAATTGACACATCTAAGATGAGATCATCATGCTAATTACGATCCGGCTAAGTTGGTTCTTCCAGCACACCTGTTGTTGGTGATTAGTTTGGCCGGATTGAGTTGTCTAGGATTATTGCGCGCTCGTGCGTTGGTTTAAAAGGCGATATGCATCGACAGTAGAAACACTGATCACAAGCCCTTTGATTGGTTGACGAAATGACAAAAAAACGAGCTCAATTTTTTTTGTAACACCTGTTATGCGCTGAAATGCTTCCCTGCCATGGATTCCCCCTCCTCACACACACACACACACACACACACACACACACATAATCGCTATCAAATATTATATTAGAACATAATATGCACATATGTTTTACAAATTACATGAGACAATAAAATAAAATAAGAAATATGAAAATAAATATGTTGTATATGGAAAAATAGAAATATGAATATATTAAAAAAAACATGTATACTTTTATATTGTTTACTTTATAATAAAATTAGTTTTGTCCAATTTTTCATTATAAAAAAATAATTTTTATTATATATATATATATATATATATATATATATATATATATATATATATATATATTTGCATATTTATAAGGAACCCCTGAAAAATAAATGTGTTACAAAATAAACATTATACAAGAATTTGAATTAATGGTCTTGAGGGCTGTCTCGTGCCTAGAGTTTATTATAATAATAGAAAACCTATGAATTTATGTTCTAATATAATATTTATAAATTTTATATATATATATATATATATATATATATATATATATTATGGCAAGCCGTATTTATGCATGCAAGATACTTTTCTTTCCCCACGTGAGTCAGTCCACGTCAGCGCTCTTTAACCAATCAGATGTGACCTCACCATTTCAACCAATCATAACCCGGCAGGAGCGCAGCCTTAATCCTGTTTACATGAAATAAACCTGCTACCGAGCAGGTTCAAGCTTACGGACATGTTGCTATGACAACAAGTGCGAGATGAGCATCGGAGAACGAAACAATCCAAGATCAGGACAAATCCACAACAATCAAATCCAGCTAACTGAGTTAGCGACGTACGAAGAACACCCCCCAGGATTGAGCCAAGCCAAAACAATAAACAAACCCCCCCCTATCTCCACCCTCAAACTAACTAAACTACCAAAGAAAAGAAATAGAAATCAAAATACAGAAACTAAACTAACTTCCTAACTATCCAACACAAAACAGGAGAAAACGGGGGACAACAAAAATGGCGCTCAACCCCTACTGCTTCCTTGCAACTATGTACAAGTACAAAAAGAACAAAACAATATATATACAATATGTACAATAAAGAAAAAAAGAAACTATATACACTAGCGGGAGGAACACTTCCATCCACGCTAACACAAAAACAATAAAGAAAACCCAAAACAACAAACAGGAAGGAGAGAGGCAAGGCGCGACACACAGGCTCTCTCTCCCACCAAACAAACAAACAATAACACACAAACACACGCAATCACTAAAAACAAAATACAAAAATAACAAACAAATACACACCAACACTTCCACACTTCAACAACCAACCAACAATCAACCAACAATCAACCAATCACTTTGAGCACGTAAGTCATACACCAGGCATAAGTCACGCTTATTATTGTCTGCTTCCACTCGTCCGCTTAAGAAGCTACGCAGATCCACCGTCAGCCAATCGCGGTGCACGGTGATAGGGGGGAGAGATCGCGCACGCGCCGCTACCCGCCATCGCGCATGCGCACATACCCGCGCTACACACACACACATACGTGCACTACTTCTGCACGTAACAATCACATCAGTCTGGTTTGGTGGCGATTGTATAAATTCCCTAGGACGAGTAAATCAAAATCCATCGGGTGCATTTTTTCGAATATCCCAAAATAACTGCCCTCCTGTTGATTTGAGCCCAGGATATGCAGTGCGAAAATTGTTTGGCTCAATGAGCTCTAAATGTATACAGAGTGTCATGTGCATATGTGCAAGTGTGAATGAGCTATGCAGCAAAATATCTTGTACAGTATCTACGCCCGTGGCTCAGATACCCTGCTCCAAAAAGCATCACACTATGATGTTCCTCATTGTGATGTCACTGAATGTGTTGTCACTGAACGTGATGTCACTGAACGTGTCCTTCAATATAATGTCACTCAGTTATTAAAATTAACCACTTTTATTAACCACAGCATAAGTTTAAGGCATTATCATGGCTGTCCCATTTAAGATGTGAAAAATCCCTCTATAATTTTGCATCCTCAATGTCTTTAGTTCACATCATCCCAGTTTGGTGGCGATTGTATAAATCCCCTAGGAGGAGTACCGTATATCAATATCCATCTGGTGCGTTTTTGCAAACAACCCAAAATAACTGACTTCCTGTTGAGTTGAGCCAATGATACTCAGACACCCTAATGGCAGCAGATTCCAACCTGTCTGCCAAATTTCATGAGATTTTGAGCATGTTAAGACCCCCAAAAAAACACAATGGCAGGAGAAAAAATTATCATAACACTTAGGAAAACAAGAGAGTCCTGTGCACCCTATAGCGCTTTGGCAATAATAATAATAATAATAATAATAATAATAATGTAGAAAACATTATGGCTTTCAGAAAATTACCTTTTGCTTGTATTTCAGTTAAACCATAACCATTTTTTCCTAAACAGCTCCAAAGAACTCTTGATATCTGACTTAAGACAACTTCGGCTTAACCATTCAGAAATCAGCCATTTCAGAATACTGCTTCATGGACCAGTTGGAGCTGGAAAATCCTGCTTTATCAACTCCATAATGAGCATATTCAAAGGAAGAATTGTAGACAAGGCAAATGAGGAATCATCTGCAGGAAAGAGCTGCACAAAAACAGTAAGAACTGATGTGCACTTTTTAATTTTATTGTAATTAAACACTCATTCTCTATAGAGCTTATGTTGTTCAGTGTTGCAGGAAACCTGGAGCCTATCCTAACCCTGAATGGTGTGCCAATTCATTGGAGTACATACAAATGCACACATCCACACACTATGGGCAATTTTGGAATGCCAGTTAGCCTAATCTACATGTCTCTGGACTGTAGGAGGAAACCCAGCAAATACGGGAAGTAAATGTAAACTCCACAATACACAAATCTGTGGTTTGTGGCTGTGTGGTGTAAGAGTGCTAACCATTATGCCACTGTACTGCCTTAACAGTAATTATATTTCTGCAGTGATAATCAGAATATAACTTTAAAATACTTGTGACATGTTCCAGGTGTCAAACAATCATTGTTTCAAGCTTATTTGTCATTTGCCCAAAATGTCAGTGACAATTGTACATTACAATGCTTGTTGTGAGCCTCAGGGAGTTTGCTCTGGGTTTCCTCTCACAGTCCACCAACATTTAGATTGGGCTAATTGGTGTTTCAAAATTGCCTGTTGTGTGTGAGTATGTATGTGCTTGTGTGTCCTGCAATGGATTGGCACCCCATCCAGGGTGTACCTGCCTCTTGCCCTGGGGTAACCTTCAGGCCTCCTGTGAGATTGTGCAGGATTGGTTTTTACAAAGAATCAAAGAATGAGTGAGTTAAAGGGGACACTGCCGAAGATAAAGTGCAGATAGAACATACTGAACGTGTTTCAGTGAAGGTTAAACACAGCAGTCCCTAATGTCCTGCTGGAACTTTATCACACTGTTAGTTTTATAAATTTTGTTGACCAGAAAAATTGACACACTGGACATTTGAGAAGAATACTCTGACGAGGAGCGAAGCCCCTTGTATGAGATCCTTTTTACTGCACTGATGTGAGTGTAAACAAACAGCCTTGAAGTCAAGTGTAAATTTCCAATATTTTTAGCTATAGGCTACTACCATCCTAAGTGCAAAGTGCAGAGTTTAAAAAGTCAAGAATTTAGTTTTGCATTTATTATTTGCAATCAATGCTTTACATGTTCAATCCATCATTCTATGCATTTTCTAAACAACTATATCATGTCTTTGTGTGTTTTGACTGTTTAGATGTTTAGATTTACATATTGTATTTGCTAAAAATAGTCCTGACACCACTTTCCTATAAAAAACAATCCCCTAAAAAAAATACAGATTTTTTTTGTCTCCATAAGCATAAAATTAGTTTTTTTTAATCTATTTGTCCTGATTTATGCCCTGTTTGCCTTGTTTTTCTGTATCCTTTCCCACGCTCCTGTTTCAGCCCCCGTCTGCACACCTGCCTCTAATCCCCAGCTGATTACTCCAGCATTTAAGCATGCGCTGTGCGCTGCTTAAATTGCTGGATTATCTTGTGTATATTTTGCCTCGATTCTCTCACCTTTTATTTCTATGCTTTTATGTTGCCAAGATCGTTTGTTTTCTTGTTTTCTCGTCTCTCGCTTTTCGAATCGGACTGTAGCTTCGCTGCTTGATTTCCCGGATCTTGACCTCGCGCTTCCGTGTTTTTGACCACGGCTTTTGTTTAAAATTTGTATTTTTTTGGATAGTCGCTTCGCTGCTTGATTTCCCAGTTACCGATTTAACGCTTCCTCTTTTGAATACTGCTCTCATTTGCGATTTGGCTAGATTCTACGCTGCCTGATCTCCCGGTATTTGTCCTTTGCTTCCACATTCCGACTGCGCTCTTGTTTAACGTTGCTGTCATTTATCCGCTGGATTCACTTTGTTCCGCTCCGCCCATGACAGAATAGTCCAGCCAGCAATATGAATCCAGCAGATATTGACTGCATGAAATCGGAGCTGGAGAGTCAAGGTGCACTTCTCGAAGCTCACCAGCAGGAGCTGCTCAACACCAAGCAAACCCTCGCTGATGTCATGACCCAGCTCCAACGGCTCCAACTCTCTCCGGCTCGAAGTGGGGGCTCCTGCACGCAACGGGAATCATGACTCCCCGCCCCTCACACCTATGAAGGAGATCCAGGCACCTGTCGCTTCTTCCTCCTTCAGTGCACACTGATATTTGAGCTCCAGTCCTCCACGTTTTCCACTGAATGCTCCAAGGTCGCATATGTGATAATTCTCCTCTCAGGACGGGCTCGGGAATGGAGCACTGCACTTTGGGATGCTCATGACCCCTACTGCTCCAACTATGAGGATTTTGGAGATGAGGAGGGTGTTTGATCGCTCATGTCAGGCCAGGAGGCCGGTCACTAGTTATTAAAACTCAGCCAAGGTTCACGCTCAGCCACTATGCCATAAAGTTCCAGACCCTAGCTCTCTCCAGCGGGTGGAATAGTCGGGCCCTGATTGATACCTTTTTCGAAGGACTGACTGATGCACTCTAGGATGTGCTAATCTCCCAAGAACTTCCCTCGTCACTCCAAGATCTCATAGATCTAGCCGGCCGAGTGGATTCACGCCTCCGCTTTCGAAGTTCAGCCAGGCTCTCACCAACCAGAGACTTCCCACGACCCCACTTTCCACGAACTAACCCTCAGGAGGGACCCATGTGACTGGACAGAACCCGCATCTCCCCAGAAGAATGCCGCCGCCGCAGAGTGCCTGTTTCTACTGTGGGAGATCTGGTCATCAGCTCAAGAACTGTCCTATAAGAAGTGGGCATCCTTGAGTCCAGCTGGGAGGACTCCAGGAAGGTTCCCAGATCAATGCCGTCTGCTTCCAGTCTGCCTCATTCACAAGCAACGGACCCACCTGGTGCAGGCATTGATTGATTCAGGCAATCTGATCGATGCAGCATCAGCCAAGGCTCTAGGAATCCCCGCTCTACCCTTGGAGACCCACCTCAAGGTTCAGGCACTCGATGGCAGCCCGCTCCCATCTATCACCCACAGAACTCCTCTCAGCCTAAGGGTCTCAGGCAACCATTTAGAGCAGACATCAATGTTTATCATGGAGGGATCACACGCTACTGTTGTACTAGACCTGCCCTGGCTAACCTGTCACAACCCACAAATCGATTGGATCAGGAACACAGCTGCAGCAATGTCCTGCATCAGCCCTGCATCTGTGGAGGAACCGCCGGATCTCACTGACATCCCTTCAGAGTACCATGATCTCAAGGAGGCCTTCAGTAAATCTCGTGCTGTCTCTCTGCCTTCCCACTGACGATATGACTGCTCCATCGACCTGCTCCCAGGCACCACGCCTCCCAAGGGCCGCCTATACTTTGTCACCCAGGGACCGTGAGGCTATGAATCATGAGTTCCTCATGGCAGGGATCATTCGCCCTTCCTCCTCCCCGGTCGGGGGCCTGCTTCTTCTTCGTGGGCAAGAAAGATGGTTCCCTTCGTCTGTGCATCGATTATAGGGGCCTAAACGAGATCACGCTGAAGAACCGATATCCCCTTCCGTTAATGGCGACCACCTTTGAACTCCTCCAGGGAGCAAAGATTTTTACCAAACTGGACCTACGCAACTCATACCACCTCAACCGATCCAAGAGGGTGACGAATGAAAGACTGCTTTTAACACCCGAACAGGACACAGGATTAAGTATAAGTAGGTATAAGTGCAAATTTCACACAACGACCACCACATTCCTGGGCTTTGTCATTGGCCCCTTAGGCATTGAAATGGAGCCTGCTAAGCTCCATGCAGTCACGAATTGGCCCATGCCCACCAAAAGATAGGAACTTCAAAGATTCTTGGGATTCGCCAACTTTTACCGCCGCTTCATCCAGGACTACAGCTCCATTGCTGCCCCCTTAACAACCCTGTCCTCTCCCAAAAATACGAACAGTGAAAAAGCCTTCTCGGAACTCAAGAAACGGTTCACGTCTGCCACAATTCTGGCCAGCAAGCGGGCCTTGGAAGAGTGGAGACATTGGTTAGAGGGGACAGAGATCCCATTTCTGGTCTGGACCGACCACAAGAACCTCGAGTACCTGCCAGGCTCGGTAGTCACTGTTCTTTGCCAGGTTTAACTTCGTCCTCTCCTATCGTCCTGGGTCCAAGAACTCCAAGCCAGGTGCACTCTCCAGACAGTTTTCGCCTACTTATGACACTACAATCAATGAGACCACCATTCCCCCGTCATGCTTGCTCGCAACTGCTGAGCTTGATATCAGACCAAGGTCCAGCAAGCCCTGTCTTGTGACACTATTGATCTAATTATTATTTAAGAAATAATACAAAAAAAAGGTTTCAGACTACAGCATTTGATCATTCAGACAATCTTTTGTTAAGCTGTGCATTTCTTTTCACAGTACAAGACTTTCAAAATCACTGATGCAAATTGCGTGGCTTTGCCATTTGTCCTTAATGACCTTATGGGTTTGGAAGTTTCTGACGAAAACGGAATTCATCCTGACGACATCATTAAAGCATTGCATGGACATGTAAAGGAAGGCTACAAGGTAGAAAATAAAGAATAGTAATTTTTTTATTTAAATTAATCATAATTCTTCACATAAATTGAAATGCACACATTATTTATAACTGTGAACATTAAGAAATTATGCAATATTTTAAAGCATTGAAGCTATTTCAATTAGCTAGTATATGCTTTTATTGATTTTTTTTTTCATTCTCAGTTTAATCCTACTTCTCCATTGACTGAGACAGACCCAGGCTTTAATGACCCATGTCCAAATGACAAAGTGCACTGTTTAGTGAGTGTAGTGTCTGCAAGTAGCATTTCCCAAATGGAAAATACAGTTATTCAGAAGATGAAAATGGTGCGGATGGCTGCACTCAGAATGAGTAAGTTACTAAAGAGATATGTACTATATAGTAATCTTATGTTAATTTAATCTTAACATTAACATAAATGTTAATCTTATGTTAAGTTTTACTGTATGTTTTCATTGTTATTTTTTGTGCACAAAGTAATATTTTTTAAATAATGTTTTTGAAAAACCAGCAATTTAGGAATGGTTGATTCCTGTTCGTTTGTTTGTTTGCTTTTTTGTTTGATTAATATTCTCCCCGTGCTTGGTGGGTTTCCTCCGGGTACTCCGGTTTCCTCCCACAGTCCAAAGATATGCAGGTTAGGCTAATTGGCGTTCCTAAATTGCCCGTAGTGTGCGAGTTGTGTATATGTGTGTGCCCTGCGATGGATTGGCACCCTGTCCAGGGTGTACCCCGCCTAGTGCCCGAAGTCTCCTGGGATAGGCTCCAGGTCCCCCGCGACCCTGAACACAGGATTAAGCGGTATAGAAAATGAATGAATGAAAAAAAATAATAATAAAATAAGAGGATTTCAGTGTTATATTAAAAGAATGTTAATAATTGTTATATGGAGCTCGCTTAATAGTTATGATGTGAGGTGTTATGGTTTATGTAGGAATGGCCATGAGTTATTATTATTATTATTATTATTATTAACAATAATAATTTTGTAAAGCATTAATGTATTAAAATGGCACATAATACATTTTAAAATTACTATATTTACAAATTTCTTTTTTGTTTTCCCTATCTGTAAATGCCAGATATCCCTCATGTGGTTGTGATGACGAAGATAGATGCTATTCTCTGCTCGTGGGATAAGAATAATCTAAGTGAGGTGTACAAAAGCAGGAAAATCAAAGAAAAGGTCTGCTGAACCTACAGTATGTTAATCATAGAAAAATATTGCAACCATTTCCTCTAATAATTGATTCACATTAGTGTTGTTTTTTCTTATGCAAATTACAATTAACTTTTCAAAAGCTTATTCATTAGTTTTTTTAATGACTTTTCACATTTTCTGTATGTCTAGATGTCTGAATGCAGTCACAGACTTGGTCCACCAATGAAGTACATCTTCCCAGTGAGCAACTATTATGAGGAAATGGAAACAAATGACAAGAAAGATGTTCTTATTCTAATGGCATTAAAGGCAATTGCAGGATTTGTTCAAGATTACATCGAAGACATTTGAGTTACCTGCTAAAGCATTCCATTTACCTTATTCACTTAATTATAAATTACTAAGGCAATTCATAAATCTTTAACCAAGTAACTGTATAATAATCTACTAATTAATGACAGTCAATGTTGTTTTTTTTTTGTTTATTATTATTATTATTATTATTATTATTATTATTATGTGTCACATCTGTGCCACCACGGTCCGGGGGAATACGATCTGGGTCTCCGGACTACTGAGCTGCACCGTGTCCCCCCCTAGTGTGTCAAAGTGGTATGTCTTCCCCTCATCAACACAATGATGTGCACCTGTGTCACTCCCTCGTGTGTCACTATAAATGCCAGTCAGATCCAGACGCGTGTGTCCGTGCACTGTTGTCTTCACGTTATGTCCTTTGTGGCTCCTCACCTCTCTGTGTGTGCGCGCGCGCGTGTCTCCTCCTCAGGGCTGAGCAGAGTCTGCAGGGTCGGGGTAAGACCTGTCATAACAGGTATCTTGGATTAAAGTCAATGCTGATACGTGCGGCGTGAGTGCCATTATCTCGAGTGATTGCTACTGTGTGTTTCTTGGAAGGAAAAGGGCTGTGCTTGTGTAACTGTGCCCGTCTGCAGACCCAGCCTGAGGAGGTTCCCTGAGGAGCTTCCCCGTTTTGTTTATTGTGTTCGTCTGATTCGTGCTTGTGTTTTTTATTTTCATTTATATTTTCACAAAAGACTTGAAAAAAGATTTTATTGAAGATAAGAAAATAAAACGTGAATCTGAGTTTGAACTTGAACCTGTATCTTGCGTCCTCATTGAATAACCCGAGAACATGACATTATGTATAGCAGTTACTGGTTATTCTGTTTATTCGGTTTGCTCATTATCCAGTAGTGCATAAAATAGCATTTTATCCAGTACATACCAATATTATGTAGTTCACACTACTGCTCAATAGTTTGGTATCACTTACAAATGTCTTTGTTTAGTCATTTGTTTTCTATATTCTGGAAAAATACTGGGGATGTCAACTATAAAATAACACATATGGAAGTAGGTAATTATGCAACAACAGCAGCAACAGTCAGTTGTTATTTTAAGACGTGAAGGTCAGCTATTCAGGAACAGTTCTTGCAGGAACAGTATTGTGTCAAGTGCGTTTGCAAAACCCATCAAACTCCACGATGACACTCTCTCATGAAGACCAAAACTGACCTCTGCTGCAGAGGAGAAGTTCATTTAGAGTCACCAGCCTCAGAAATCACCAATTAACAAACAGCACCTCAGATTAGAGCCGTTATGAAGCTTTACAGAGCAGAAGTAGCAGATATACTGTACATCTCAATATCAACTGTTCAAAGGAGATTATTGTGTATGTTGGACACCTTTAGTATTGTTTTACCGTGTAAAAAGGAATTAAAATTAGGAACGACCATGGACTTAGAAAGTGATTCCAAACTTTTGAGCAGTAGTGTGTGTGTATATAATAAAAAAAAAAATTCCATATGTGATGACAGTTACTGGTGCTGCTTAATGCAGATAAGATTCTAAGTTGAGGTCATAAAACTGCAATGTGCACCTACTGCAATTACTACTGTGCAAATACTACGACCTTCACACACCCCACTTCAGTGATCCTCCCCAGAAGCTCTACCCCCATGCACATTGCCAACGCCAGTGAAGTTGTAATTGGAGACATACAGAATCTGGAGCATCTACTGCATTTAGGACTTTAGGGATCCTATGGTAATTTTAAAAAAAAAAGATCCCTTTGCAAACATAATACAAACAAATTGTCACGGTACGCCAGGTCATGCCCATATCTCAGTCAAGTTCATGATCACCTGCACACTGCTGCTCCACGATCCATCCCGCTCCTTGCCTTTCACCACCTCATCCACCGCTCCAAACACACCTGTTCTCAATTCCTAATCATCACAGCTCTCTATTTAACATGCCTTCAGACAACAGCTCTCTGCCAGATTATTGTGTGCTATCTATGCCCAGTATTCCATCGTTTCTCCCTGCTTTGAACCTCCGGATCTCGACCACGCACTGTTTTCACGACCACGTCTTTGTCTCACGCTATGGATCCTTTGCCCTCACGGATTTACTGTTACTGATCCTCGGATTTGTATTTCGACCATGAGCTCTGATCACGGACTTTTTTAGTTCCCCGTGTGGTGGAAATTCTGAAACCAATATAAAGACAAGTAAAACATACACTGGGTAAGAGCAAAGTAACAAAGGTTTTATTTTAAACTTCTGCAGAAGGACCAGTCTCATACAGCAAACAGTTGCAGCATAGAGAAAGGTGATCTCTTTCTCTAGCTGACCTATTTTATACACAAACATCTCTGTTAACATAATCAACGCCCCGTACGTGAAGTTCCTACATTCAAACTCATGACTCTTTATCTGCCCCAGACCAGATGTCTATACCTTATCATTTATTCAGGGACAACTACAATCAGGTTGTTTCTATTCTGTTCTCGGCCTTGTCTCTCTAAGCTTCGACAACTAAGTTCAAACTTCTAAGGCCTACGTTACACACTTACTACAAGAATCAAATAGAATTAATACATATAATTAAAATATGATTTTTCCATTACAATTTCCCCCTTTTGTCATTCTATGACAACCTAAATATTTTAATTCTACAATTCAAAACAATACTAATAAGCTATGCATTAGGTAAATTTCATCAGATATTCTCTCTCCCACCTGGGTTTTTAACAACATCATCACTAGCACTCTAATGCACACAGAGGACACTACAGCTGTCTTTATGGGGCCAGACCCCCGACACAAAAGCATAAAAAAAATTTTGCAACCTACTTAAATATACATGCTTGACATTTCTCTAAAGATTTACATTATGTCTTCTTCCATATCATGATCTAAACATTCAAAATGATAGTCACCGGAATTTTGAACTCTGTCAGAAGTCGGGTCGTCCCAGTCCGTTTTCCGTTCTATGTTGTCAGTCTGTCTTAACATTTAATAATTTACTGTGTTCAGAACTAGTCCCTGTATACATCTGCAAATACAGGGTGTTATACAGAGGCCTAACAAGATTATAATCCCAATTGATAGAACACTATAAACCAGCCAATAACCCCAGCCTCCCCATAATTGCGTTAACCACGAGATCCAAGACTCTACTTGGGGAGGTGGTTGCAAAGCCTTCTTCATGCGGTTTATGATGTTGCTGATATTCTGATGATCATCATTGAAAGGCGTGAAAGGCCTTTACGGTGTCATTTTTTAGTATTAGTAACATGTATGCTAAACCATTTACCTTGTTTAGGGCTACAGCTGCTCCTCCGCCGAGGAAGAGTGACCAGCCTACATTTGCTCCTGGGCTAGTCCATGGGTTTCCTAAAGTGTAACCATGAAATTTAATAGGGACATCTCTTTTTCTTCTATTCTCTGACATCCGTGGCCCCCACGGATTTTCTGTGTGTACTGACACACTAGGAGTTACATATGCAGAATAACATGAGCCTGTTCAATTGAAATACCTGGGTAAGGTCACATATGCGTCTGACCCACACACCCACATTACTGTGTTGACGATAGTTCTATGAACGGACAACTACCATCATTTGGAAAATAATTACCATCTATACTACATTTAGGTGACCTACCTTTTGAACGATTGGTTATACGAACGTAAGTGGTGCACTCAGACCATCCTAAGTCAGGTTCCCAATTTTCCCTTTGATCTTGCACAACGCAAGTGTCTCCTTTTTGCCATGGGACCATATAAGTAGAATTGTCTTCATATTTCTTAACAGGCAATGGGGAGCAATAGCTCCCTGGGGCATCAAAACATAGGTTATTGGAATAATTACACTCAGGGACTGCTGGGTTTGGCCTCCCTGTTTGTTTGTAGTATTCAGATATCTGTAAAATGGCCATGGTGGTTATCGGTATAGTACAAGACGTGTTGTCTGCATTTGCTTCTGCTGCTGTGACATTATTTAGGGGCAGTGCTACCCAGCCCGAGGACATGACATGGCATACACAACACAAGAGGTTGTGTATGTCTGTTATATTATCAGCAATGTCTAATGATAGGGCACATTCCCAATTTCCCTGCACATCTATTGAGATTAGTGTTATGCCTTTTTATCATGCTGTCTCTTCTCTTTATTCTATTTAAATGCATGTAGCTTGAGTTTGTTAAATAGACTTTACCATCGCCGTTTCTCTCCGAATTCTCAATAAGTAGGCACATCAGGGTAACCATAACTATTATTATTCCTAAAGTTACCCAAATTGCTTTGGGGTGTTTTCTCATTTGTAACCAAGGGTCCAGTCCAGCTAATTCAATGTCTGTAGTGTGAATAATCTCAGTCACTAATATTCTCCGTCCTCTAAAACAGTCTTCTGTCCTGTCAGTAGTTACAACACTTACTTTTAACTCTAATTACTTTTATATGTCACCAATGTTACTCAGTGCTACTGCTACTTTGACACCTTACAATTTCTTCATGTGTTGTCCTCAAATGTAGTGTACTTATTGTTGTGATGAATTTGATTGGAGAGTCGTGGTTCTGCGTTGTTTCTGTCACTCTAGTTGGTTCTTCTGACCCATGCACTTTGCGTACAGGTGAGGGTCTGTCGGGGTTTACAGGAGAGGTTACTAGCACATCACTGTTCACCCTTGTTGACCTCTGTGTTGTTTTCTCTTCGGTTCTGGAACATGTTTGGGGTGCTGGCGTGTACCCTCATCTCTGTTTCCACTACTTCTTCTTGTGGTGTTAGGAGCACTGTCAGTGGGCCTGTATTAAAAATAAATCCTCAAAGAGTTTTGCACAATAACATAACATTTCATCTTCACAATGTCCTTTTACTTTTCGTGTGCTCTGGCTTCATCTTAATTCCTTTATCTACAGTACAGTATGTTATTAGAAACACAAATGCTTATTCCCCCTTTTGACACATGGTCCTTACACGTGTGTCAACTTAGCATAGAAAGGAAATAGCTTTATAGGCAGACACGGCTTGTGATTGGTTGTCGTACCAAACCCCTTCTGTCAAAACACATCCCGCTTTTCTCCAGAATGTTTCCTCTCCTGGAGTGACTGTAGTTCTGAAGCTCTTCAAGGTTAGCTGTGGGGGTGAGAGCATTACACACACACACACATGTTATGGTTATAGGAAAGGGGAAATTTGGCCACGGCCTTCACTGCTGCATCTGCTTTTCTGAAATAGAATCTAATTTGTTAGTTTGAGCATTACATTTACACTATTTAAATTTCATGTGCTATAACTATGACAAACTCCTGTTAGCACCTATTTCTCTATCACAAAATATTGTTCCATCCACGTTCATTTTATATCCGTATTCTGTAGTGGCGCTTACTGTGGATCAATCCTAGTGGAACAAAGTTGTTTAACAGTGAAAGAAAGGAGTTAGAGGGTTAGAACTATACATCTTTCCACATTGATATTTATAATTTAGTATTGTACTTTAACCACTCTGTTGCAAATAAGTGTGATTCTTCTCTGTATAAAAGATACTGAAACTTCATGAACTAGAAATGTCAAATTACTGTAGCCCACTATACATCTTTATTCTATACCTGCCTTCTCAGCTTCTGGTACTGGACATAAACACATGGGTGATGCTGCTGCTACAGGATCTGATTTGGCTGAGAAGTGAGATAAAGATCTCATTGTTTCTCTCTGTCTCTGTTTTTTTCTGCAGCCAGTCTGAAATCATGCAACAATTCTTTTCATCAACAGTTTTTGTAAAAGGCCTTTTATAATTTGAAATGTCCAATATTAAAGTAGTTTATACTGCCAAATTTGATTCAATTAAAGATTGTTCTTGCTTCCGGAGTTCAACTAAGTGCACTGTGGGCCAGTAGACCCTTCCCATGAGTGTATAGCTCACTGGGGCCTCGAGGATTGTATAGATCAAATTAACTTTTCTGCAATAAAACACTTTTACTTTTTACATTTCTACTTTAGCGTCAATTTTCTTATTTGTTTTAGAATATTTTGGACTACTACTGTACTTGGATCCAAAGTTTTATCTTGTCCCAAAACAATTTGACCTAAGATATGACTTATGTGTCGAATTGTAGCTTTTATATGGTTTGCTTTATGACCTTGTTCTGCTGGACAATAAGAATTTGCTGATGTTTACCATCACAACAGCTTTAAAATAAAGAATTAAACACCTGAATTATTTCAGTTAAAGACTCGGGTAGATACAGTATGAAGTTTGTAGGGCCTAAATTTTACTTTGGGGTGATCACCGCCAGTTCACTTCCCTTAATTAAACCTACATCGTGCTTGCCATTTGCCCATACATTTTAGTGAGTAATTATAAACATAAATTCTTTTTATAAAAGAAAAGAAAAAGTTCTGCATGCTGATAACTTAATTTTTTCTGCCTGGCCAGGTCTTGTGACTGTAAGTACTGTAATATATACAGTTCTTTTATACTTTAACACATTATTTTTCAGCATTGCATCAGCATTTGTTTCTCTGTGGCTGTAATGTAATGTCAGATAAGACGTTCATTCTCAATCACTCTCATTCATACCACATGTCACTCAAACGCCCAATATTTATTTATTTAGTTATTTTTTTCCTCATCCTTATTACTTTTATCCAATAACACATTAGGGGTGTCCCTACTGTGATTAAGCGACATTACTGTGACACTTTACTGTGCTACATTTTCTCATGTGCATACTCCTTATCTCTACATTAACTACACATCTGAGCTTATCTTTAAAAAAATGAGATATGTGACACATATCTAATATCATAATGTGTTTACTGGTATATATTTGTCTATCACCGTAGCATTTACTGAACTCACAGTTGAAGTGCAGAGCTTCCATTCATACACATACAACAGGGGCAACGGATCACATTTCACAAGAGTGAAATCCTCAGGCTCAATACTGGTTTAGTCTCAAGAGTTTTATACCTAATTTACATATGAAATCTTCACCCCAATAGATTTACTGGGCAGCAATAAGAGCAAAAAATCTAAATTTATCATCATGTACACCTGGAAAAAGCCACACGCTTGGCTTTATGAGGCTCTTTTCAGCTGCATGTCCTGAAGTGCCCACAGAGTTAAGGAATCTGCCACTCTGTTTCACTAAACTGTCAAATTCACACACTTTAATGACTGAATGACCTGCATGGAATGTAGCAAAATGAATTTTGTTTGTCATGGAGCTGCAATTCCATTGTTGGCGTTTTACTGATACTGTATACTTCAAGATCATACGTAGCATGTGTGGATGTTTCTAAGATACAAACGTGAATTGAATCATTGAAAAAGATAGCAAGCTTTTCTTCATTGCGATCACAGCAAGAAGTGTTAGTAGGAAAAATAATTATTTTTGACTCACCCTCTCCTTCGGGTCTGCTCCCCACGCCCCCGGCCTTTTTCTGTCAATTTCCACCCTGATCCTCACCTCTCCTAATCCATTCCTCTCCTCTGCTCCTTCTCGGACAGTCTCTAATCCAATGGTCTTCACTTCCGCATGCATAACAGCCATTTGTTCTCCCACGTCCACGTCCACGGCCTCCTCGTCCTCTTCCACGTCTCCTGTACTGTACATCCGCAGTTTGTCTTACCATCTGCAACACTGCCAGCTGTGCATTGTCTCTGGTCTTCTCTCTTCTTGTTGCGCTTATCTTGTTCTTGTTATACCAGCTTTTCCGCGTGTATTGCATGTTGTTCAATGAGACTAAGTTTTCCAGTGTCCCATCCAACGCATGTGTTTTTCATCTTCTGAGCGATGTCCTCCTGTAATCCATTCATGAAACTGTTCCTCAAATGTGCTTCATACGGTGAAATTGCTGCCACAGACATGTCTGCAGGCCTCTCCAATCCGCTGTTTGCATCATGTACCTCAGTGAGACGGGTGAGATAGTGTGACACGCTCTCTCCTGGTTGTTGTTTGCACATTGATATTTTAGTCATATCCATTTTTGCTGGGAACGTTTCTTTACACGCTGCTGTAAGGCACACCACAAAACCGTTAAATGCTTGGTTTTCTTCATGATCAGCCTGAGCTCGCCGTGCGAAAACATTGTCCGTTGGCCAGGAATACTTAATCTTTGCAAAGTCCGCACCTAGTTTTCTCCCCAAAAGTCTTCGCATTTCATAAGATGTCGGGCGAAACTCTGAGCAAAATCTGCTCATTTCATCACCGAATTTCTGTCCTCCCCCCTCTCTCGGGTCTGGGAGTTGTCCATGTGCATTTTCGATGTCCTTTATTGTCCATGGTCGGTGAACAAGCATCGCTGTGCCATCCGCCCCTGCTACTTCCATCATTGGAGCAGTGATTTCTTGATGAACACTTCCTGTAGCTCCTAAGAGTTCCTCTCTCTCGTCCTCGCTGTCATCAGGTGGTGGTTGTCGATCAGCCTTTTCTCTTTTCAGCTGAGCCTTGGTTCGAGTATGTGATGAAATTGGAGTCAGAGCCGTGCTTGCTGTGCTGGGGCCTTGGGCCTGCCGAGAAGTCTCTTGTCCATGCTGTCATACTGGATCTGCTGAAGGGTCTATCTGTCTAAGAGCTGGGGGTCGCGGGGGGCAGCCGTCCAGGTCGGGATCTGAAATAGACTTAACACACTGAAAAGAATCAATGTTTTGTGCTTGCATTTTAGGTTGTATGCATTTTTCTCTAAGTTCTGCTTCTGCCTTCCACATATTAAATCCTACCCAATTAATGTTTACTTTGTTATTCTTTTTGTTATTGTAATTATCTATCTACACATCATTCACACATCCACAACTCAAAAGCAATCTCAGTAATTAATAATTCTACATTTCTCTTTTTTTTTCTTTTGTTTTCCCTGGATTTCCACATTTCTCAAACATTTCTCATAACATAATTTAGATGTTATCTTTACCAAGGAACGCCACAAGCGTAACAATCTTTTTTTTTTTTTTTTTTGCTGTTACCCATGATTTTTACTTGTCAATTTACACGTGCCACTAACTCACAGTGAGCTCTCACAGTCCCCTTGACTGCTACCGGTGCAGCAGTTTGCACTCTGCCATAAAGTCCTCTTGACTTTACCGGTGCACTTTACACTCTACCTTAATTTACCTCAACAGTCCCCTTGACTGTTTTTCCCGTAAAGTCCTCTTGACTTTTACGTGTGCACCTTGCAACCCTGCACTCTGACTTGCTTTTACCTCCGGAGGTCCTCACACCGAGCACGTCTGCTGCGGGGCCAAGTTTTTCGGAAACGAGGCGAAACCAGTACCCTATCTCTCTCTCTTTTGTGCGCCTTTGCACTTTTTTGGGTACTTTTCACGAATCCCAGACTCGTGTGATAGATCCAAGTTTAAATCTATCCCAGCCACTGTGAGAAAGTGCACTTCTTACTCAATTACAACTTACTTTAACTTTAACAATTACAACTTACTTTAACTTTAACAATTACAACTTAAAGACTTACAACTTAAAAAATTTCCTTACCACACTATTTTAGTTCTTTTAACTCCGGTGTTGAGGTGACATGGTGAATCCCCGGTCCTCTCACGCTCGATTGCCAATTAAGCGTTTGAGATGAAGTGAAAAGCCTTCAAGGCGTCAGCGCTTACGCCTCCCCAATGCCTTCCTCAAACACGGAGAACTGCCGACAACGCCAAGTTGTGGTGGAAATTCTGAAACCAATATAAAGACAAGTAATCCATACACTGGGTAAGAGCAAAGTAACAAATGTTTTATTTTAAACTTCTGCAGAAGGACCAGTCTCATACAGCAAACAGTTGCAGCATAGAGAAAGGTGATCTCTTTCTCTAGCTGACCTATTTTATACACAAACATCTCTGTTAACATAATCAACGCCCCGTACGTGAAGTTCCTACATTCAAACTCATGACTCTTTATCTGCCCCAGACCAGATGTCTATACCTTATCATTTATTCAGGGACAACTACAATCAGGTTGTTTCTATTCTGTTCTCGGCCTTGTCTCTCTAAGCTTCGACAACTAAGTTCAAACTTCTAAGGCCTACGTTACACACTTACTACAAGAATCAAATAGAATTAATACATATAATTAAAATATGATTTTTCCATTACACCCGTTTTGGACCTCTGCCTGTTCATCGACGTCGAGCTATCATTTCGGATTTAGCGTCCTGCGCGATTCTTCTGTCTCGCTCCACGGGATTGTCATCGCCTGCAAACAGCGTGTGTACTTTCTATGCGCGCCGGCTCAGCACTTCCGCATTCCTGCCACTTAACTCATTGACTCTAAGCGCTGCACTCGCTCTCTACATACACCAGCTCTACTCTTCTGCATTCGCGCTGCAGGGCTCGATCAGCGAAGCAGTATACGCTCACTCTGTGCTTGGATCCTTCACCCCCACGCCCCCACGTGACACAAATATCATAATCCAATGTTAGAACAATGACATGGTAAGTAATATTAGCTAATGTCAACTAAATTTTGGTTTAGCAAACTGCCACTACTGTAAAGCTAATAAATTATTATTAGTTAGCATGAACTTTATCAAACAGGAGAAAATACGAGGGTGAGTCAAAAATTATTCGCAAACTGGCTGTGGAATAAATTTTCATTTAAATTTACATTTTGTTTAACTTTTAGAAAGAAAAATGCATAATTTTTCAACACAATCTCCTTGCTTTTCAATACACTTTGTCCATCTATCAACAAGCTTTCATATTCTCTCAAGCTTTCATATTAAACCTAATCTGCAAAATCTGTTAGGGATTCTAATTGACTGAGTCAGGGCAGGGCTTCATGATGGCCACTTCACTTCCTTCACATTGCGGTCTTGTTGTTGAGCAAACGAGGCATGGATAGAATCACTACCCTTTTAGAAGCCCTTGTTGCAACCAAGTTTTGACTTTGTGACTGATATCACCTCTAAAGTATAATGCTGGCTTTTTCAGTAAATTTTGTATTGATTTATATGAAATTTAACATAGAATTACAATATTTCTGTATTTTAGGAAATAAAATATGCCATAGGTTTCCTAGTTCCATAGTTTTCTTCAGTAATGCAAGACTACTACTAAACCAGTGTGTAAAAGCAGCCAATGTGAGAGCACATTTTGTGTTCCTGGAAATCACATGACTTCAAGTAAAGTGAAAGTTTGCTTAAATAATCTACAAAATAAGTGAGATTTAATCTCTAGTAATTCTGTTTTTTTCGTGTTCACAGTTACATTTCCATTTAGGCATTTGGCTGTTGCTCTTATCCAGAGCTTGGAGCTTCCATCATTGGATAAATCTTTACACTGGGTTACTAGGTTTTCCCACCTGAATAGTCAGTAAAAAGTAATCAGTGAAACCAGGCTGGGATTAGCCCAAGTACTCATCATTTAAAGATTGCTAGTGACTCCGCTGTATGGATATTCAGAGAAAGTTCATTCCACCACCTAGGTACCAGAACAGAAAGGAGTCTAGATGCACATCTTCCTTGATTGTTTTGGGCTTTGTAGGCAAGCACCAGGGTTTTAAATTTGATGCAAGCAGCTACACGAGTAGCAGTCTAATTTTCTATTTCTATTTTATCTTCTTAACAAAAAAATCAATCAATCATTGGATTGTGGATTGTGTTACTGTATTATTGCCTATTTAAAACAAAGCATGCAAACAGCTCCTGAGGTGGGACTCAAACCCAGAACCTGGAGTGTTAACCACTAAGGCACAGTGCTGCCACCACAATTATTAAAACCATAATTATGTAAACTGAAATAAAATTTTTGCTAATACAATTTGTTCATATGTGAATGGTCATGTGTCTCAAATTCAACACAAAATATATGGTACTTTAAATAAATTAATTATATAAATTATCTTACAGTACATGTATTTGGTACATGTTTAAACAAGTATTACAACAACATAGTAATTGGTACTTAATTGGAATAATAAGAATAACAATAAGAATTATTTTAATTTTTTTAAATTAATTGATTAATTAATAACAATAATTCATTTATTCACTTCGGTTTACTCCCTGCTAAATTAAAACACACAGGATAAACTGTGGCAAGACAGTGAACTAACCAATCTGTGGCAAAGTTTGTTAATGTGGTAAAAGATTAATAAAACACTATTGATCAAAAATTATTTACGGTGACAAATAAAATACTTCTAATGTTGTCCTGAATTGTGCAGTACCCACTGTGTGAGCAATCTATAAATTTGTTGTACTTTACATACATACTTTTCATACCTACTTACATAAATTATTTGTGTATCATTGTGCTTTTTATCTTTTTCTTGAAAATTTTAAATAAATGCACTTTCACTTTCAAATTAAATTCCACTTTAAGGAGAGCTGCCAGTGGGTGGTATCTTGTAGTGCAGAGACAGACACAGTATAGTGCAGCAGGAAGGGATTTCAGAAGCTGAAAACTCAAACAAGCATTAATACTGCACTGAAAAAAGTGTTTCATTGGATCAAAGTAAAAATTTTGGCCCCCGAGACAGGATTGTTAAAACTAATGTAATATTAAGGAATTTATTGACTTTCACTATGTAATTTTATCATCTAAGATAAATGACTTCAAGCATCAAACTTTTGACAATTTGTTTTGTCATAATACAACATTTTTTACAATGTGTAAAGTATCCTCAAATACACACTGTCTAACAATGTAAACATCGTAAACTTGACACAAGATACATGATCAGGCACTTCAGCAGGCACTCTCTTCTGATGTCTATTTCCAGACTCTACAAAATGTATGCAACCAATACCTGATCCATAACTTTAATAGTGTCCTTAGTTTTTTCATGTTCAGTGCCTAGATTGACATTATTAGCCCATCTTAGTACAATCACTGGAAGTAAATGCTACAGATGCTACAGCCATACCAAGACAGGTCAGTAAGTGGCAATAATAGTACTCCAAAGTACACAGGAATTGATTAACTACTGTAATTGATTATCCTCCGCTAATTTCTTACATAAAGTGACGAGTTGGTGGGTGATAGTAAATGACAGGTCAAGCTCAGCAATGAAGGAGCACAAGCGAATTTTTAAATCAGTCACATGATCGGTCATTGAGGGTGGAATATTATGGCGTTATATTCCTGCCACAATTCTGCGCGGGTGGTTTGACATTTTGAGAGCAGACAAAGCACTATGCGCGGGCAGTGTCTCCCCTGCTCGCTCAACATATTCTCCGTGCACACGCGACTTCTCGATTCTGTGGCGCTCGACTTTGCCTGCATGCGCGTGCAACAGTTATTTTCTGTGCGCGCTTTGGCATGTTTTGTAACACTGGACAATCACAGACATCCACACAATACTGCTGATTGGCTGTTCCTTCTCTATCAGCTGGCAATATCGACCGCATAACGGAAGCGTTGTAAATAAAGGTTTATAAGTAAAGTGACCAAGTTGTTTGATTTTAATTTTAGTCGATATAGTCTAACAATGGGCGGTGCGGTGGTGTAGTGGTTAGCACTGTCGCCTTGCACCTCCAGGGTCTGGGTTCGATTCACCGGCCAGGCTTGATTCCCGTCTCTGTGTGCATGGAGTTTGCATGTTCTCCCCGTGCTTGGTGGGTTTCCTCCGGGTACTCCGGTTTCCTCCCACAGTCCAAAGATATGCAGATTAGGCTAATTGGCGTTCCTAAATTGACCGTAGTGTGTGAGTGTGTGTATTTGTGTGTGCCCTGCGATGGATTGGCACCCTGTCCAGGGTGTACCCCGCCTTGTGCCCGAAGTCTCCTGGGATAGGCTCCAGGTCCCCCGCGACCCTGAACACAGGATTAAGCGTTATAGAAAATGAATGAATGAATGAATGAATAGTCTAACAATGAGCTACATGGATAATTAGATAAGTAAATAAAAACACACAATGGACAAACGAAACTGGTATATACTAATGCTTCATTGAATACAAAAATAAATACTATAATATTTGTTTATAATATTTATAAACAAATACAACTTTATTTAAAATGCTTCCCTTATATAATTACTTTTCATTTGTATATAATTAGATATAATAATATAATTTTTATTTCTTATAATTTTCTTTTGATTTTGTAAAGCTGCTTTGAGACGATGACCATTTTAAAAGCACTGTACAAATTATAGTATACGTTATGCGGTTGATATTGCCAGCTGATAGAGAACAAACAGCCAATCAGCAGTAGTGTGTGGATGTCTGTGATTGGCTGGTTTTGTGGCAGTTTTGTAACACTGGACAAAGTTGAGCGAGCATACAGGCAGAGTCGAGCGCGCACAGAAAATAAATGTTGCACGCGCGCACAGAATCGAGAAGTCGCGCATGAGCAGAGAACATGTTGAGCGAGCAGCGGAGACACTATAGAGTGCTTTGTCTGCTCTCAAAACCGAGCGCTCAGAATTGTGGCAGGAATTTACCGCCATAGAATATCTGCCGTGGCTGTTGCCCCTGGTAAACTTTAGGTGTGTTGCAGTGCTCTGACTGTTGCTTTATGAACAGGGTCTAATTCGTGCCGTGACAGCATTTTTTTCCCGCTAATTCCATACATCAGTTTCCTGCGCACACAGTGCAATAGCATGATCCTGGTTGCTGAAGCTTTTGACACCAGTTTCCAAAGGACTTTCCGTCACTACTCGCATCCTCAAAGCCCACCGCCATTTATTCTTTATGCCTTTATCGAAATATTTAATGTCTTCCCCTGGATTCATAAACAAAGCCATGACTTACGGTTTGAGTTGCCAATATGGGAGCTAAAAACACCTTCGCGCATGGAGCATTTCCTTAACCTGTATCAATCTATTTGACAAAGACACAAGGCCCGCCCCTTCCCTACTTCTGATTGGTTCATCGGATAATATGTGTATTGTTTGAGTCGTTGAGCGTGTGGTGGAAATTCTGAAACCAATATAAAGACAAGTAATCCATACACTGGGTAAGAGCAAAGTAACAAAGGTTTTATTTTAAACTTCTGCAGAAGGACCAGTCTCATACAGCAAACAGTTGCAGCATAGAGAAAGATTGTTACGCTTGTGGCGTTCCTTGGTAAAGATAACATCTAAATTATGTTATGAGAAATGTTTGAGAAATGTGGAAATCCAGGGAAAACAAAAGAAAAAAAAAAGAGAAATGTAGAATTATTAATTACTGAGATTGCTTTTGAGTTGTGGATGTGTGAATCATGTGTAGATAGATAATTACAATAACAAAAAAAATTTCCACCACAACTTGGCGTTGTCGGCAGTTCTCCGTGTTTGAGGAGGGCATTGGAGAATCCCGGGGAGGCGTAAGCGCTGACGCCTTGAAGGCTTTTCACTTCATCTCAAACGCTTAATTGGCAATCGAGCGTGAGAGGACCGGGGATTCACCATGTCACCTCAACACCGGAGTTAAAAGAACTAAAATAGTGTGGTAAGGAAATTTTTTAAGTTGTAAGTCTTTAAGTTGTAATTGTTAAAGTAAGTTGTAATTGTTAAAGTTAAAGTAAGTTGTAATTGAGTATTAAGTGCGCTTTCTCACAGTGGCTGGGATAGATTTAAACTTGGATCTATCACACGAGTCTGGGATTCGTGAAAAGTACCCAAAAAAGTGCAAAGGTGCACAAAAGAGAGAGATAGGGTACTGGTTTCGCCTCGTTTCCGAAAAACTTGGCCCCGCAGCAGACGTGCTCGGTGTGAGGACCTCCGGAGGTAAAAGCAAGTCAGAGTGCAGGGTTGCAAGGTGCACACGTAAAAGTCAAGAGGACTTTACGGGAAAAACAGTCAAGGGGACTGTTGAGGTAAATTAAGGTAGAGTGTAAAGTGCACCGGTAAAGTCAAGAGGACTTTATGGCAGAGTGCAAACTGCTGCACCGGTAGCAGTCAAGGGGACTGTGAGAGCTCACTGTGAGTTAGTGGCACGGGTAAATTGACAAGTAAAAATCATGGGTAACAGCAAAAAAAAAAAAAAAAAAGATTGTTACGCTTGTGGCGTTCCTTGGTAAAGATAACATCTAAATTATGTTATGAGAAATGTTTGAGAAATGTGGAAATCCAGGGAAAACAAAAGAAAAAAAAAAGAGAAATGTAGAATTATTAATTACTGATGAGTTGTGGATGTGTGAATCATGTGTAGATAGATAATTACAATAACAAAAAGAATTTCCACCACAAGCGTTAAAGCTGCTCTCTGACCTGCGCATCTCAGATCTAGAGAAATGACAGATCAATATACGCGAACGTGATTTTTTTTCCCCCGCAGCCACAGTATGCCGGAAATCCGGCGTGGTGCCGGAACGCTATCACCCCTGCATGCGTAGCTTTTATAATTACACATGATAAAATCTAAAGGCTTACTGTGTTAATGTTTACTTAAATTCGATCCTAATAAGATTTCATTTAAATTCTACATTTGTACTGTAATTTTAATAGTGTGAATATGAATTCGTTTACCTACACAGCAAAAACTGGAGTGTTAAAATTTCGGAATGAAACATTTTTGAGTTGATTTTCACTCCCAAAGTGTAAATTTAAATCATTCTGATATAAATGGTGTACCGTGTCGGAGTTATTTGACAGAGTTGATCTCATCAGTGTTAGTTCAACTCGGTAGAGATATAATTAAGCTCCACCCACGCAATCCATTTCTGTTGGAGACGAAGGAGAGAAGTTGGCGACATTTTTCTCTACTCCTGCAAGTCTACACTCTAGGTAAGTGCAATTAAGTCAGTCACCAACATTTAAAATAATACAGTAACCTGTAGTATGCACTAATAAACACTTCCTCGAAATCCAGGACTGCTCAGCACGTGTTTGGGTGTTTAGTTAGATAGCAGTGGTAGCTAGCCTAGCACGCCATTTGCAACTAAACCGTTTCCAGCTTAATAAATGTAGAGAAGCAATTTACATGCAAGCCCGTGATATTTTTGTTATATTTTTACTGTGCGATACATCGTTTGACACGTTTTTAGATGGGTTTGGTTTAGTTAAATTCAGTTTATTTATTACCGCAACGGTAGAGTATCTACCCCCCGACCCCCCACATGATCTGAACGCGCGCGCACCCCCCCTAACCCCCCCTCCCCCGGTCGCATGATCTGAACGCGGCTCTCGAAAAAAAGCATTTCGGTCCAGAGAAAAGAGATGAGCAGACATCTCGAAACAATAATCACTTTATTTTCAAATGTTTCTGGGCACTTGCCCATCATATTTTGATAATGTTCATGTTGGGAGGACCTTATTATTATTATTATTTTCTCTTCTTAAAATGTTTGTTTACTTTGTGACTCTCTCTTGTGTCTCAGAAAAGATGCTGGTTCAGGTTCAGCGCAATCAGCAGCAGAAATATGTGAAGTTGGATCAGGTTGAAGGGCATTTTGATTTTCTGCAATTCAAGGAAAAAGGTAATTTTGTATTCTTGTTATTTTACATTCTTTATAAATACATTAGATGACTATTAACACTGATGGTGTTTTACCTTATTCATTTCTATATGAAAAATTAAAATGTTGCTATATAAAAAAGAATTAGGAAAGATTTCTGATTCTCAGGGCATGTAAAAGACATTGATCAGCGGCTTGTGAATGTATTTAATGTGAAAAGTCATTTGCAGACAGTGCTTGGCATCAAAAGGAAATTAATTTTTGTCTTTTCCAGTCATTGAAAAATTTTGCCTGTCACCTGATGCAATTGTTAAATTCAAGGATGCAACAGGGACGGAAATTGATGCAGAAGTATTCAGTGAACTTGTTGGACAAGGGAATTTAGTGGTGAAAGTTCTCTCAGATGATGGTAGGTTTCGAAGGTATTAAAGCACACACTACACGGTACAGAATAAAAATGTAAACATTTTTTCATTCCTTTAGAATTCTCTGCAAGTTCGTTGTCTTCTGGTTCTGAGATATCTGATTCAAGCTTCAACTCAAATTCGTCAACCGTAATACTAGATGAAGTTCCTAATAAGAGACAGAGATCTGAGGATGGTGCATTGTCTTTTAAACAGGTTTTAACACAGCTTGATTGTCTTGAGTTGCTTAGCACTTAACACATTTTTAAATTTATCTCCAGAAAAACTTTATCACCATTTTTTGTATTCTATTGCTTTTGTTTTATTAGTTGATTGAAAATGTGCTTCAAAGCAAGTCTGGTGGTGAAAAGGTACTACAGGAGTACCAAACTACAGAAACCCTAACAAATGGAACAAGAAGACAACTGGTTAACATACTGGTGAATCACATGATTGATAGTCATGGGTAAGTATGCTTTTATATTCTTTTCATTTGTTCCAAATAACTGCATGCCAGTTGTACAAGTTTCAGTTAATAATTTAATATTCTTCTCTCAGGCTCCACCCCAGTAAAGCAATCAGAGAAGAGTATGCACTAGGGATTGTAACACTGTTCCCTTCCCTCAAGGATCCATATACCAAGAAAGGCTATGTAATTGTCATTAAGTCATTGTGATTTTTTTTCTTTCCCTTTCGTATTGTGATATTCACATTCTCTTAGATTATTTATGAGCCAAGTATTATATTTATTATTGGTTCTTTCAGGAACACTTCTATGATGCTGCAAGTAGTACAGGTTACATTTCTTGGCGTCTAAAGACAGTCCGAAGGAGGATTTGTAAAGAATCTGCACTGCAAACAAAAAGCTCCACTGACACTTCTCCAGGAGGCCCAAATTTCCAAAGAATGGTTACTGTTGAAAGGCAGCTTGATGGTGATGCTTGCAAAGAGGCCATGTCTTTGCTCAACCATACCACAGACAACACCGTTATTTTTCAGAAGATGAGGGAGACCTTTCAGTACCGTCAGAATCTTGTTAATGACCCATGCACAAGTGTTGATATCCTCACAACTTTCCCAAGATTCCTGGATACGAAAGGATTGGTAAATTTGTAATACAGTGTTTAGAATGGCTTGACATATGTACATATTTCTGAAGTACTAGTTTGGTATTTTCTTTCTTTAAGGTGGATCATGATTTCACTCTCCTGTTTGATGATGACACGTCCTTGAGGCTGCTTAAAAAATGGGATGTCTTCTTCAAGCCAAATGTCATAAAAGAGGCTAAATGGCTCACTTCAGTGCCAGAGTTGTCTCGCTTGGTTGAATCAGCAGAAAATCTCCCTGGAAGTGATCTTCATGGGGCAACAAGTAAGTTTTGTTTGTTTTGAAGCAGTTACAGCTGCTTTATCGTTGCTATAATTTACTGCATTTTCATTACAAAGTGATTTCAAATTATGGAACGAAAGCATGAATGAATATTATTTTTACTACATGCGTATTATGTGGATCTCTGATGGTCTGATATTTTGGATAAAAATGAACAATACTGTTTAAAATCTTATAATGCCTCCCCATTCAACATCAATATTTTTCAGTTAATTCTTATAAATCTTTATTCTCAGCTTATGACCAAGAAATGGCCTCCCTGTTGTTGCTGTTACATCTCCTTCCACCAACCCCTGGGGGACCAAAGGCTCCCAAAATTAGCGCATGTGAAGCAGTTGAGAGACTTGTAGTCTTTCATAAGGTATTTGATATTGTCACTTTCTGAGTAGGGCTGGGCCCTTCATTGTGATTGACACATTTATTGTGGCTACAATAAATATAATTGTCAAGAGCTCTGCACTTGAACTCACAATCCCACTGTGAGTTACCATGCTTACCATAAAGATGCTGGATTTTGAAGTGGTTCCATATAGATTTTCTTATGCTGTGTTTTTTACAGATTGTAAAAAGAAATAAAACAAGCAACAAAAAAAACTTAAGATTTTTAAAAGTAAGGCTGAGGAAATATTATCTTGATCATGAGCACACACATACTATGTCTTCAACTGGCTCAAGCAACGTATAGGAGTTCTAATTTACTGTATAACTTATTTCGTTAATTACATACATTAACAAATGAAACACTTTCCATAAGGCCAGGTTTCTGCTCTACAAGCCCAAATGCAGAGGTCACATTTCGTTGTGGTGCTTGAGTGTGTTTACAATGACAGTCACTTTCAATATTCTTGTCTAATGTTACGTTTCCTTGTCTCAACCGTAGTCATGCTGCAGTTTAGAGGAGCATGTCCGCATTCAGCAGGGTCGGCAACCATACCTCCTTGCTGTCGGGCGTCAGAAAAACAAGATTGACAGCTTCTATATCTCCATGGATAAGCATCTCATTCCATGCAAGGCAAACCGCTCCCTTGGAGCCTTTGATGAGCTTTTTAAAGCACATTTTGTGTTTAATTTGTGTTATGATGCTGCATTAGTGAATTTTTACACGTTTCTGCAGACAACAGTGTATAACATTGATGTGGGGAAAATGAAGGAGTCACCCAGAGTTAGGGAATTGAGAGCCAAACTCCTGAACCAGTCAATAGGCCTTTCAGTGTGTGAGTAAGAGGATAATATGATGCTGACCTGTTTCATGTGCCAGAAACTGTATCCTAGCAGTGTCCAGTTGATTTCACATTTAAGAGTTACACATTGTTACTATCCTGGACCCAAGTTCAAATTGCTTTGTGTTCAGCAAGGGTGTAGGCGTCAGTTCCTTACATTTGCAGGTTTTCGGAAGCACCTTAATAACGTTCATAGCAATGTTCAGCAAATTGTTCAAGCTTCAACAGTTGCATGCTCTTATAGTGAGCCAGTTGCATCTTCATCTCAGACACATGACTTGGATGACCAATTTGGTTTCCAAAATCATTGTAGCTCTTCCAGTGTTTCTTCTGAAACCAGTGATTCAAGACTTAACGATCCAACCAAAGAAATGTGTGCATCCATTGTGGCCAAATTACAAGGTAGTGGAATATCTAACAGTTTGGTATCCTCAATTGTAGGAGATTTGGAGGAACTAACAAGTGAGCTTCGCTCACAAGCAGAGCATACTGCTGTTTCAGCTTTACCTATGAATGACCCAGACATATCTAGGATAACTGAATCTTTTGAAAAATTTGAAAACCCATTTACAGGTCTCAATACTGAATGGAAACGAAATAAATACTTCAACCTAAAATGGGGAGTTGTTGAACCAGTTGAAAAAACATTGGGAATGAGATATGACAACAGGCGAAATCCAAAATTTGGCACTTATGATCAAGTACCGGTAAAGGATACATTTATATATATACCAGTTTTAGAAACCTTGAAGTTCATGTGCAGAAATCCAGACATTTGTGCCTTATTAAGAGAAGAGTATAAATCAGAACCTGACATTTACAATGATTTTTCTGATGGAAGTTATTTTAAGTCACACCCTTTGTTTAGCACAAAAAGACATGCATTACAAATTCAAGTATATTATGATGATTTTGAAACTGCCAATCCCCTGGGATCCAAACGTGGCATTCATAAAATTGGTTGTCTTTATTTTGTGTTAAGAAACTTGCCCCCAAAATTTAACTCAGTTTTGATGAACATTCATTTGTTAGCGCTTTTTCACACACAAGATTTGCATAAATATGGTTTTGATGTCATATTGGAACCACTGATAAATGATTTGAAAATACTGGAAAATCAAGGGCTGAGTCTTCCCTTTTCTGTTGAGCAGATATATGGTACAGTCTCACAGATTACTGGAGATAATCTTGGAATGCACACAATTCTTGGTTTTAATGAGTCATTCAGTAGCCGTCATTTTTGTCGTCTTTGTTTGATTGAGAAGAATGATTGTCAAACAGTATACAGTGAGGATGACCCAAAGGTGATCCCTCGTGGAAAAGATATATTTGAAATGCATTGCAAGTCTCTCTGTGAAAACCCACAATTGAAGTCAGTATATGGTTTGAAAAAAAATTCAGTACTTAATTCATTGAAGTATTTCCATGTTTCTAACAACTATTCATTTGACATAATGCACGATCTTCTGGAGGGTGTGGCCCAGTATGAAATTAAATTGCTTTTTGAATATTTAACAGACCACTATATTTCAGAACAGGACTTGCTTTCTAGAATCTATAGTTTTGATTATGGATTTTTAGAAAGAAAAAACCGTCCAACAAAGATTGTTTTGGAGAGTGCTGGCAATGGCATTGGTTTACATTCTGTTCAGACATTGTGTCTGGTGAAAAACATCCCACTGTTGTTTGGTGATCTAATTCATGAAGAAAACAAAAACTGGAATTTGCTACTGTTGTTGCTTCAAATACTGAACATAGTTTTTTCACCTTCTCTCACTCTGGGTATGACCATATATTTAAAGCATTTGATTGTTGAACACCACACATTATTTAAGCACTTGTATCCACATAGAAACTTGTTGACTAAGCATCATTTTATGATCCATTATCCTTCTTCTATAAGGAAGATTGGCCCTTTATTACATATGTGGTCTATGAGATTTGAAGCCAAACATAAGATGTTTAAAGATTATTTAAAAAATTTCAAAAACATAACAAAATCACTTGCAAAAAAGCATCAGATGGCCATTGCTTATCACTTGGAAACCTTCACCCTCAAACGAAATGAGTATGGGCCAATTAAATCTTTTTCACTCGAAGATGTGAATGTGGTCAACAGTGAAATGATATCGTCAAAAGATGCTTTCTCAACTAGTTGGGTTAAAGTTGATGGTGTAGAGTATAAAGGTGGACTTGTTGTTTGTAGTGCAATAGAGGAAGGCATGCCAGTGTTTTGTCAAATAAGTGAAATACTTTTGGTTGATCACATATTCTTATTGACCAAAAAGCTGTTTACAGAGAAGTTTGATGATCATCATCATGCCTTCATAGTATTACAAACTAATGAATGGTTTCTAATAGAAATGTCTGAGCTTAAAGTTCATAAACCTTTTGATATTCAAAGTTCATACAATGTTTCAGATGAAAGATTGTATATTTTACCTGCATTCACAATGTTTTAATTAAATTGTATGAATACAAAAAAAAATAAATTATTTTTTGCTATTTTTTTTTTTTGTTGGAATTTATTCTTAACATTTTCAGTCAATACATTAAGGCAGGGTTCTTTAAATCATGGATATTAGGGTCTGAGTATTACTGATTTCTTTCTACCTGTCAATCAGGTGGTCAAAATGAGAACAAGGGCTGGGACTAGATCCATGGTCCAGATCTGCTTTAATGAATGACCCTACAGGGAGTGAAACTAACACATCAAAGAGTAAAAATGTAACTCCAATCAGTGTTGTTCATCTAATGCTTTAATGTTACTTTAACTCTGTTTTGTGAGTTAAAGAAAGAACTCTGACATAGTGTTAAATATTTAACACTTTTAAAAGTGTTAATTTAACTCTGAAGAGTGTGGAGCTATATAAACCCAGAAAAAGTGTTGAAATTAACTCTGTGGGAGTTAATTTAACACTGGACTTTTTGCTGTGTACTAAGATAAGAACTAGTGAGCAGCTGTACAGAAAAAAAAGACTACAAATCAGTGGGTGCTGTGGGCATACCTTAGTGACCATGCCAGTAATCAAAAACACAAACCCGTTCCTCCTCTTCCTATAATCATACTTTACACCCAATTTATTTCTTTATTATTTTTATCCTGTCATATTGCACTAGAGTAGAATTGTGGGACAAGCATTTGAAGCAAGAGATTTTTACTGGCAAAAATTCACAATTTGTAGCAATAATAATGACAAAAGTATAAAATCCAAGGCAAAATTTTAAACCAAAGACAGATACAACACCAAAAGTTTTAACTAACATACTAATTTAGTTAATTTTAAAATGTGATTGATTCTTACTTGGTCTCATTCCTCATTTAGAAATAGCTATAATCTTCAGAGGTGGTTAATAACGAATTCATTTACTCTGTTACATTTACTTAAGTAACTTTTTCTGAAAAAAAAAAAAATTCTATGAGTAGTTTTACCACACCATATTTTTTACTTTTACTTGAGTAGATTTGTGAAGAAGAAACGCTACTCTTACTCCACTACATTCGGCTACACTCGACTTGTTACTTTTCTAAACATTTATTTGACACTTTAGAAATTCTTACTGTTTGCCAGAGAAATGCAGCCAGTGGATTTACCACATGACTGTGTTTAACCAATCAAACAATAATCACGTGACTCTGTTTGACTAATCAGCTTCAATAACCACATGCAGTCACATGACCACACAGAAGAGGGTGAGGGGAGGGGTGTCTTCAGCAGTGGTAGATTGTGGAGCAAACATGTTGTAGTTAGTTTAGCTGTTTTATTTTATCTTGCAATCTTAACATATATAATTAGCAAATAAAGTAGTGGCTACAAAAATATACAACTTTCTTAAATTTGTTCTGCTGGACACAGTGGTTAAGTGAGACGTCTTGTACACATGTGAATATACAGCATATCTTACATGGAAAACAGACTATACTGTTCAAACATACATATGCCACCTATAGGTATTTATTTCAAAAGCTTTATATTGTGAAAAAAGGGAGATTAGGAAATTTGTGTTTTTTATTCCTTAATTTGCTATTTTGCAAAGATATTTAGTTTTATTAACTTATTTCATTAATTTTATTATTTGTAAATGTTGCGATTTGTACATTACTTTATTGTTTTGTCTGACTGCTTACATAATTTGTAAAGAAAATAATAATAATAATAATAAAAAAATAATCGCACATTATCATGAAACAGTAACTCAGTACTTGAGTAGTCTTTTCACCAAATACTTTTTTACTCTTACTTGAGTAATATTTTTTTAAATTACAAGTACTCTTAATTGAGTAAATTTTTTGGCTACTCTACCACCTCTGGTAATCTTACAATATTTTAAATTCTTTATAAAATACCCTATGTCCCTTTCCATGTCCCTGAGAACTTGTAAATCTAAATCCTTATTCAGGTTTTCCACCAGCGTTAGGGGTTCTATCCCTCAGTGCGTCACAGGAGTTGTTTACAATCTGTTCAAGTGCCTTAAAAATCAGGGCGTTAATGTCATTGTCTGGGTCCATCTCTTCATGGTAGTTTTTAACCGGGAAGATGAAATTCACTGGAATCCCCAGCAGGTTACTACACACTTCCATCTGGAAAAATACAAACATACATCAAATAATGCTGAAGGTCAGTGGGGGCTTTATATCATTGTTTTACTCAGTTTGTCACATGATCACATCATAATAAAAAAAAATTTAGTTAGTTAATTTTAATTTGAAAGAACACATTATAATTGGACCTGAATGGGAGAGGAGGACTAAATAAGTGGGCTTTCCACAAATTAGTCTACATCTGTCGTATAAAACCATAACATTACCTTCTCTTTGATCTTCTTGCTGGAGTAGATCTTCCTTAAGTCTTCCTTAACCAGTGGACATGCTAAATCTGGTCTCGTCATAATGACTACTTGAGGCATGTCTAGATTATATGGCAAATTATCAGTGGTAGGCAAAGTACACAAATCCTATACTTGAAAGTAGAAATACCCTAGGTAAAATATTACTCAAGTAAATGTTCTCTATATATCAATTTGAGAGAAAGCACAAAAGTATTTACTTTCAAGTGTATGCATGTATAGATAGTACCATGTTTGTTTTAAGTAAAAGTAAAGAAAAAGGCTTTAAACAAGTCTACTGTAAAATTTTAATTTAAATCTTAAATCAATCAGTTAAAATCTCATCAGTTAAAATGACCATAAACCATAATTTATGCATAATTAAGCATGTGGCTAATTTAAGTGCCATCTGCATTGTAGATGTCAAACTACTAGCTGTCTGCTATGCATCACTTTAGGTAACCAGCTTACTGGAATTGTTCTAGTTTAACCTAACACCTAACATGACCTTATGTAGGAACTGAACTGAGACAACATGTAGGGTATGAATGATTGAGATAAATCATATGCAAAGCAATGTCTGCATACAAATTAAATTTAGCCACCTTAGTACACCTTGAACAGATGTAGGTGATTTTTTAATTGAAAAGATGTTAACACAGTCTCTCTTAGAAATGGAAAAACATTTACAATATTTTCAACAAACATTGACGCATAGGTTCCAGAGTCTCAGATAATTTTAACAAGGTTTCAGACCTTAATCAGCTCATTAGATCTGATGCATGACAAAAACTGTCATTAGTAAATGCCAATTTCAAAGCTTTACAAATACTTAGATTTTTTAAACCTTGTTCACACACTTGCAGACACTCAACAACCATGGGTTCCTCTAAGTAGCTGTGTAAGACTCTGAAAATCAAAGTTATTGATGCCCACAATACACAAGAAGGCTACAATAAGATAGCAAAGTGTTGTCAGCTTGCAGTTTCCACAGTGAAAAATGTAATTAAGAGATGGCAGTTAAGAGATGGCAGAAGTATGCAACAGAACATCTACAGAAGCCTGATGCGTTTTGGAAACAAGTGCTGTGGACTGATAAAGTTAAAATAGAACTCGTCAGCCACAATCAGCAAAGGCATATTTGGATAAATAAAGGAGAAGCATTTCATGAAAAGAACATCTTGCCAACTATTAAGCATAGGGGTGGATCTATCATGCTTTGGGGCTGTGTTGCAGCCAGTGGCACAGGAAACATTGGACAGGTGAAGGGAAGAGGTGGCCAACTGTGCATGTAAGACGACCAAAGAATATTACAGAAATAGGAAAAGGAAAGACTCCTTTTACAAGGAAGAATGGGAGAAGATCCCAAGTACAAGAATTGAAAGTATTTTAGCAGACCATAAAAAACATTGCATATCTGCCAGAGGAGGTGTTACTAAGTACTGATTATGTAGGGTGCCCAAACTATTGCACAGTGCCACAATAATGTTTTTATTTTTTATCTTCAATTTATGACATAAAAAGTAACTATGCACCAATGTTTGCTGAAAATATTGTGCATTTTGTCAATTTCCAAGAGAGACTGTGTTAACATCTTTTCAATCAAAGAATGTATTTAGGGGTGCCTAAACTTTTGCATAAGACTGTATCTTTTAGTAAATGAGGCAAGTAGGCAGGTTAAAACCAACATCTAAGCTCAGTTTGTTCCATCCTTTTGCCCATTTATGAATTACATTTATATCTTGAATTTATATTTCTGTTAAACTGCTCCATAACAATATCGATTGTTAAAAAAATACACAAAGTTTACTCACTCCACTTATTGTCTACAGTATATGACTTTCCCCTGAATACAGGGTTGCAGGGGGACATGAACCTATCCCAGGTAATGTAGGGCACAAGGCGAAGTACACCCTGGATAAGCTACCAATTCTGCATTTAAATAAAATTAAATAAAATTATTATTTTTTGGCTGATATAAATTTTTGCTATACATCCATGGTGGTGAAGCACTAATCCTATCTGGTAATTCAGACCGGAACTGCATAGGGCAATAATCTCTATTGAAATTACATTATTATTATTATTATTATTATTATACTAAATTATTTAAAATTAAGCTGTAAGTATAGAAGACTATGTTCAACTGCTTGGCTCCTTTACAGGTTAATACCCGGAATAATAAATAATGTATGTGGACCAATATTGCTCAATCAAACCAAATCTTTATAATAATTATGCCACTGCTAAAATCATCATTTCTGAACATAAGTAGATGCATAGATAAAGTCCTCTTCATAATATTATCTTACTTTCGGACTTCGCAATTTTCGCAATATTAATATCGTCTACAGAGACAGAGATCTTAACCATAATTTGGTAATGCAATATTGACATGTATTGATCACTTCAACCTTTTTTTTAACTAATGGAAATTTAAATTTAAATTAGTCTTACTCATTTTTGAAGCTGCTTTACGTATTTTTTTCATCTTCTGAACAACCATATCCTCCATTAATGATACTTTGTCTGTTGCAACAACATTGACTAGGCAGTAGGTTTCATCCTCTCGACTTGGGGTGCTTCTGTATCCGGACGTTGTACTTTCCTTAAGAAGAAGAAGAAGAATAGAAGAAGAATATTCAATTATTGTCACATGTACTTTTTACAGCACAGCGAAATTTCTTCTTCGCATATCCCAATTAGGAAACTGGGGTCAGAGCGCAGGGTCAGCCAGCTTACAGCGCCCCTGGAGCAGATAGGGTTAAGGGCCTTGCTCAAGGGCTCAACAGTGGCAACTTGCCGATGCTGGGGTTCGAACCCCCGACCTTCCGATCAGTAACCCAGAAACCCACAGCCTTAACCGATTGAGCCACCACTGCCCTATAATAAAACTGATGTAATGGAGTAAATGGAGTAAATGGAGAAAAAATTAATAAATATGCCTGCAGATCACATATGCCTACATATATGCAATATTTCAGAAATCAAATATTTAATCAGTGGTTCATAATGCAATCTAAAAACAATTAATATAATTCTATTAATTAATAGAATTAATAAATTAATATAATTAATTAATGGAATTCTATTAATTAATAGAATTAATTAATAGAATTAATATAATTAATTGTTTAATCTTTTTTGGTCTCTTACACACAAGCCATTTTTCTCTTACATCAAATCCTTCCTGAAGATGCCCCTTTAAGGCTTTGATGATGTCATGTGACTGTGCACCAGCTTCAGTGTTTTCAAGTCCCATGACATCATTGAAGACGAAGGGCAAAGGGGAACCATCCAGACCCCGAATTAAATGGGTTTTGTACTGTAAGACAAATACAAGATATTATGTAGAAAAATATGTTCTATGTTCTAGTATAACATTCCTTCTTGGTATTTATTGCTATATATTGCAGTGCTTATTTAAAATACTTCCAAGAAATTATTTATCTCAAAGTGATTGTTTTCTGCATTGCAACAATTAATTATAGTAGAATGGAATTTTTATAGAATTGCTATATAATATACAGTATGCCTTTAACTTTAAACTCAAATGGCACAGATCCGTGCCAGCAACACTGCAGTGGTCAGTGACCGTGTCACGGTCACCCGCTCTGCCATGATTACATGAGCACTCCTGATCCATGTTCCCAACCGCTTCTTATATTTCACCGCCTTACCTTCCGCTCTCCACACACCTGTGTGCTATCACTAATCATCTCCCTTACCTACACTGTAAAAAAAAAAGTCATAAATTTCGAAAAATAACTTTCAAATTTTATAGTAGTTTTCCTTTTTTTTAAACTACATACAAATCTCTGTAAAATTACAGACATTATCTATAAATTAAGAAGTCGACAATTTTTTTTAAGTATTAGTACTGTTTTTCCTGTTTTTGTAAATTACGTGTAACTTTATGTAAAATTGCAATAATAAATTGTAATTAAATACAAAACTCATTAGATAAAGGTTAATGTCCATACAAAAGTTTTATTGTTTTTCTTTGTAATTTTGAGGTAAATCATATTAGTTTTATAATACTTTGATATTTAGGTTCTAAGATGCAAGTTTAGCATTTTTCATGACTTTTTAAAAGATTATTCTTACATTATCACTTACATGTAGGCTATAGTATCTGCTTCATGCCTTCAAAGAATGTGAAGAGAATTTAGGAGACTGATACTTATCAAAAAAATATATTTTTGTATTACAGTTGTTCTGAAATATCACCATGGCAATATAGCCATCAGCTTTCTTAATGCATTCCTGCATATTCTGACACAAGGATAATGTATTTGCTGTGTAGCTGTTTTAAAGCATCGCTTTAAGTTACATTTTGATATTTAGCTTGTATTAGGGGAACTATGGTGTCATTTTTGTACCAAAAACGTTAGAGAAAACTCCACGAACTCTCCGTGTTAACTGCCACAGCCAATCAGAAGCTGGAGGCGGGAACATTCTAATATTGTTTCTGATTGGCTGATCAGCAGCCGGAGGCGGAGATATTCTAATTACGTCTTCATTACTGGCGCATTTAAATAAGCGCGCAAGTGAGGGCGGGACCTGATGCGGAAAACGCCTACGTTTATTGCTCAGGTACAGATGTAACGTGATATGAACCAGCCAATGGGAAACAGGCGTCCTTCAAAAGTTTAGCGCGCGCAGGGGTAGTGTGACTCAGCAGCCAGTAAACGGTTGTGTGTAAATTCAGAGGAGTGAAGACACGCTGCTGAGCTACAGGTGAGGAGGAAAGCAGTCTCTGAGGGACAGAGGAGAAGACTCTGAAATGTAAAATACCTGCAAGCTCAAGAGACAATGACGGTAAGATATTTTTTATTCTTATTTTAATTCTTATTGTTGTTGTTGTAAACAAAGCTCATTTATTAATACTGCCACATTTTTCTGTTAAATCTAAGATCTTAATGTGTTCTTTTCTTCTCTCTTCCAATCCACCCTAATGCACCAAGTTCTTTACTGCCTGTTTGGAAGAAGATCTTTCTTGGATACACTGGACCGTCCATTTTGCCATTTTGGTATGTTTTAGATTTGACTTAATTGCACTAAGATGTTAGGATTCTGAACTAAAAGTTTAAGTTATTTGTACACATACATTATATAAGAACAATAGAGTTAAAAAGGGACCACATTGTACTATATTTGTAATAAAGTTTCCAATCCAACTTTAATTGGAACATTGAGAATATTGTTTGAAATTGTTCATTTCTTCATAGGTTGTTAGTCAAGGATATTTCACAGCAATGTTTGAGTTTGTGAGAGAGAATGTTTCACTGTTATAGCACAATAGTTAAAATATTTCATTGTTTTTCATTTTAGGATTTTACTGTAATGCTATAAAACTGAACTTCTTTTTACTGTATTTTGCATCATACCTGTACTATACTGTGTCATTATACAGACTATTTATTTATTTATTAATTTTTTACAAATATTATAATCTTGAGTTTGTGTTAACACTTTATTGAACATGTGTATTCATAGGAATTTATGAAAAAAAAACAGTTAAACATCAGGGGCCTCATGTATCAACGCTGCGTACGCACAAAAAATTTGCTTACGCCAGTTTTCACGCTCACGGTCGGATTTACTAACAGTGAAATTAACGTGAGAATGTGCGTTCTTCCACGCCAACTTCATGTCTGGTGTACATGTATTTCTTGTGTGTGTTTGTTTTATTTCCGTTGGCGACTCCTAGAGGCAATTATGTTAAATTGCACACTACAAAGTATCGCACCAACACATGTGAAAAACATTGATATTAATTTATAATTGACAAATTGGTTAATTGACACAATATTTTTCTACCAATTATTTGATTTAGAACATATAAAAGCATTTTCAAATGTATACAACCCTTAGTCTAAGCAAAGGCAGTGTTGGCCTTATTAGAGGACATTGTCAATGGCCGAATCCGAAGGGAACGCATTTTTAGGGATCACAGTGATTTCTGGCCCATGATGATGACTGACTTATTAGCCGTTTCAGATTTCCAAGAGCTATCCTCTTGGAGCTCTGTGCTGAGTTGGGTCCAAATTTGGTAAGAGAGACAGCGAGGAGCCACGCATTACCCGTTCCCTTACAGGTGCTGACAACGCTTGGTTTCCTGGCAACTGGTTCTTTCCAAAGGGAATCGGCAGACCGCTCGGGGTTAAGCCAGTCGTCTTTGAGCTGTGCAATGCCAGCTGTATTGGTTGCATGATCTGACCGCGCCCCGTTGCTTGATCTGGGGAAAAAACAATGCTAGATCAGGATGCCCCCTTCAAATTTCTCACTGCCCCTCCATATGGTCAGGTCTAGAACCGGCCCTGCTCAAATGCGCCTAACAAATATTGTGGTGAGGTGGCCTGGGTCAACCCATGATTTATTCACTCTCACCAACAGTATGGCTGGGATATGGCTCCAAGGTGGCAGGGTGCGCGATGGGTGGCTTCTTGATGAGTGATGTATTTAAAGATACTATTTCAGCTAAGTTTTTTTTTTATTATTTTGTTATTAATTCCGGAGGACAAACTTGCAAATAACACAGTTTTTCTCCGGTCTACCTCCGATATGAGCACCTCCAATTCACATTCTGTGAAGTTTCACTTCTTGCTTGCTTTTGCCATTGCTTTTTCGTTTGGTTTTTGGCAAAGTGGAGTCATTACCATATTTATACGGGGGAGGAGGCAGGGAGGAGTTTTGCGCTAGTGCATGTGCGCTCAATTTCACGTTAATTCAGATGTACAAAGAGAATATGCGTGGGATTCCGCGTACACAGTGTTTCATACATCAGATTTTTTTTGTGTCTACGCACATTTACAGCTTTTTCCGTACGCAATGATTTAGTATGAATTCAACGCAAGTCTTTGTACATGAGGCCCCAGGGGTTTTGTGTTATTGCTTTGTTTGAAGGTGTTTGATCTTCAATTTATGAAAAATCTGTAAATAACAGTGTTTCCCTGCTAAATGCCTAATGCTTTTGCTTTATTGAAGGTGTTTGATTGTAATAATTTTATTCTGTAAAATACATTTTTTTTTCTGCTACACGTCTAGTGCTGTTTTAATGAATGTGTTAAATTGTATACATTTTGGGAAAAATGTGTAAAATAAAGATGTTTCACTGCTAAACATATAGTGCTGTTGCTTTATTGAAGGTGTTTAATCGTATAAATTTAGGAAAAATCTGTAAAATAACGGTGTTTCTCTGTAAAAGATAAAATAAAAATTTCTGTAAATGTAATGTTTTTGAGCATAATATGAACTAGAGTATTTTACCTTAATTTTACGGTTTTTGTTTGGCAGCCATTGCTGCCAGTCATTTGACCGTTTTTTTACGCTTTTTTTTTTACAGTGTATTTAAACCACACTCATGTTGCCAGATTATTGATAGCTCTTCATAGCCCAATTTTCCAGCAATTTTCTATGCTTAGCTTCCTCAATACAGACCACGCTTTGTTTTCCCGACCTTGCTCTTGCCTCACGTTTCGGATTTACACACTCACAGACCTTTCCTTTTCAACCATTGGATGTGTTTACTGACTATGAACTCAGATCACGGACTCTCTCTTGTCTTTCTGGCTCTGAACGCTGCTCGCCGCGACCACGAATAAATCCACCAACCTGGATCTCCTCGCACGCGCCGGCTCTCTGCACTTCTGCTTGTTAATGCTATGTTAATAAGATCCCCGCGTCAGCTGCCCAACCCGTTTCAAGGTTCACTCTAAGCAGCACACATCATAATAAATTTCAAGGAGTTCTTCCAATAAACTTGGATCCATCATGCTCTCTAGTGAGCCTGACAGAAGAATCTGGCCACAATGGATCCAGCAGAGGCAGCTCACCTTAGGGGGGCATTAGAGAGCCAAGGAGCCCTCCTAGGCACCCACCAGCAGGAAGTAGGACAGATCACAGAAACCCTCCAAACTACCACAGAAACTCTACGGTCTCTCTCCACCCAGATTCATAACCAACCACATCCTGCACCCACTCCTCAACCCCCCCTACGATGCTCTCTCCTGGCCCAGAGCCCTGCCTCCCTGCCACACCCACTTATGATGGGGATCCAGCCACTTGTTGTTCAGAGGGTTAAATGAGATCACGATTAAAAACCACTACCCCCTTCCTCTTATGTTGTCTGCCTTCGAACTGCTCCAGGACGCCCATGTCTTCACCAAGTTAGAAACGCCTACCACCTTGTCAGGATACGGGAAGGCAATGAGTGGAAAACTGCCTTTAACACACCCACCGTCCATTACGAGTACCTAGTGGTTCCACTCAGCTTAACCAATGCGCCAGCAGTGTTCCAAGCCCTCATTAATGATGTCCTCAGGGAATTTCTCAACATTTTCATCTTTGCTTACCTGGACGACATCCTGATATTCTCGCGCTCAGTCAAGGAACAAAAGTCCCATGTACGCCAGGTCCTGCAACGGCTACTGGAGAATAAACTTTACATCAAGGCGGAGAAATGTGAATTTCATTGCTCTTCCACATCCTTCTTGGGATATTGCGTCTCCCTTGAATGCATCCAGATGGACCCCACCAAGGTGAAGGCAGTCACTGACTGGCCAATACTATCATCAAGACACACCCACCTACCTCTGCTTGTCTAATAGACAGAGGTGAAGCTTTCACAGTCCGTAGACTCCTCAGTTCTCGCTGCTGTGGACGTGGTCTCCAGTACCTGGTGGACTGGGAGGGCTATGGCCCTGAGGAGAGAAGTTGGGTACCAGTCAGGTTCATCCTGGACCGCTTCCTTATCACTGACTTTCACAGACTCCAGCTTGAACGCCAGGGGGGTACTGTCACGACCTGTCAAGCCACAGATCTGGCATGATCATCGCCAGATTATTGAGTGCTCTCCATAGCCCACTTTTCCAACAATTTTATAGGCCTAGATCAATACAGATCACACTTTGTTTTCCCGACCTCTGTCTTGCCTCACGTGTCGGATTTCCATGCTCATGGACTTTTCACGGTATTTTTGACCATTGGATGTGTATAACGACTACAAACCCGGATCACAGACTCTCTCTTGTCTTTCTGACTCTGAACCCTGCTTGCCCCCAACCACGAATAAATCTTGTGAAACCAGCCACCAACCTGTGCAATTTCTCCTCGCCTGTGCCAGCTCTCCACGCTTCCGCATTCCTGCATGAGTCACGCAGCACACAAGGCTCTCTCGCCGGCTCTCTGCACTTTCAAGGAGTTCCTTCCCAGACCATTAAAAAAAAAAAAAAACTTGATACAAATACAAAAGTCCAGACAGTGTGTGTCAAGCGTGGAGGCTTAAGAAATTAAACAGTGAATTTGGGTTTTCGGATATGTCAGATAGAACACACATTATCATTACTTTTAAGAGCAGAAATATTTACAGCTATCGGAATACCTAATTACTTTATTTAAAATGTCAAACTATCTACTATTTCAGTGTAATTTCAATGTTCCAATACTTGTTGGAATACATGTAGGATTGTTGGAATACTTGTTGGAATACATGTTCACATCTTTTTAAATATTATATATAGTTTATATAATTTGTGATATTGTCACAGTTGTGCTGCTGTGGCTTAAGGGACAACAAGCCAGTTCCAAACATGTACTGTTCAAAGAAAACTCACTGCAGTGCAGCACATACCAATATTTACATGTATATAATTTTTTAATGTGTTAATGAATGTATAAAATGTCCAAAGTCTTGTGTATTTCTTAGTCTTATTTCTGAATGGGAGGAGTCTTCCCAGGACAATAACTCCAACAGTCTGTTGCCACACTGCTAACCCCTAAGCCTTCACTAGACAATGCTAAGCCAGTGAAAACTGAAACCAACAACATGCAGTACAACACACTAAACTTCCCAGCACTTTAACAATGCGTGCTGATCACACATAACAGAATGTTCACATCATCCCAAGAGTCTTGAATGTGAATGGAGGGATTTTATAGATGGAAATGCAAGCATGATAGGCAATCATGAACAAGCATAGATCATTTTGCTCATGGAGATAGAGGAGATTTCACAGTGTATGATGATGTGCACACACACACACAGTGCAGACTGACAGAGAGAGAGATAGAGAGGGGAAATGGATCTTTAACCTCTCTAATGACACTTGCTTTTGCTTTACACACCTTACGCAATGACTTTTACACACGCATACAAACACAGAATAAAAGATGTTTTACACGCACATGTGGTCACACTGTTTTAGTACACAGTAGATCCATGCACGGATGTTGAGTATATGAGTAAATGACGCACGCTAAGACCTAGCAGGGGAGACAATTACCCACAATTCCGCAGCATGCGAGAGAGAAATACTATTGGCTCAGTTGTGATCATGTGACGTTAGGTGTCAAAACAAGATTGCATGTGTGCTACATGATACTTGGTACTCATGAACTAAGACTTGCTCATTTTCAAATAAAAATGTATTTAAAAATTTTGTTGTCTTGCGGAACGCTCGCAGACTGAGTTACCAAGGTTCCACTGTGTAACGCTCAGATTTTATTTTAGAGCTAATTACACTAAATCGGGGTCTAATATCTATATACGGGCTAATCACACATACTTCCGGTATTGCGCAGCCTTCGCGGAGCAAGGAAAGACGGACACAACAACTAATTCCAAAACCAAACCGCAGTGTATTATATACAAAACAAACAGATGAAGTGCAACAAAAAAACAACATATACAAAATATAAACAAATATATACAATGTCAGTGGTGTATGCGTGTGTGTGTGTGCGTATGTATGAATGTCCAAGTCCAGGTTATAGTGAGAATATGTAAAGTGGATTGGAGAGACGGCTCGATCTCTGAAAGATGGTAAGTCCAGGAGCTCGAGAAACGGAATGAGAGGGGTATAGTTGCCGCCCAGGAAAAGAATAATCCAAAGGATAATGCTAACTAGCTCGTTCTCTCTATCCAAACACAGCGCTGCAATCATCATCTCTCCATCCCGAGCGTCATGCCGGTTCCGGCTTTATACCGGCACACGTGACCTGATAGGTCATCAGGGTTCTCTCGCGGCACAGCTGCGCATGCGCGCATGAGCTTAACCCCGGAACCAAAGCACCGTTGTCATGGGGACGAAAATAACTGACTGGGGCCAGTTTGCTGGTGCAGGTGAGCAACATTAGCCCTAGCATCATTCCCCTGCTGATTAACTGCCCCTTTATGTGGCCGCGCTACAACTGTACTGTAATATTAGTTGTGGATCACTTCTTGAGGGCATGCAAATTCATTCCTTTGCAGAAATCCTATCAGCCAAAGAAACAGGAAAAATTATCTTACAACATGTGGTTCACTGGCATGGCCTGATCAACAGATCTGGTTTCTGACTAAAGACCACAATTCGCTAGTTAATTCTGAAAGGCCTTTTATAACCTATTAGAGTCCATAGTCAGCCTGTCACCTGGCTTTCCCCCAAAATCCAATGGGCAGATAGAAAGGGTCAACTAAGAACTGGAGTGCTCGCTCAGGTCACTGGAGTCATCCAACCCTCCCATGGGCTGAACATTTGATCAGCACAACATATGGTACAACTTTGTTACTGGATTTGGGAGTAGGCTACATTTGCCCTGCAAGCTGCAATTTAAAAAGGGTCCTACATGGCCAATATGAGGAGACATTTGGCACCCAATTTTCCCCAAGAACAGCAAATATGGTTATCTGGCAAAGAACCTCCCATTGAAGTTAGAGCCAAGGAAGCTGGCTCCATGGTGCATTGGCCCATTTAAAATTCTTAGGGAGATTAATCCTGTTGCACTTCTGGATCCATGAGGATTAATCATTCCTTTAGATGTTATCTCTCTTTCTCTTCTCTTCTGTTCTCTTCTCTTTTCCTCTCCCTGTCTCTCTTTGTCAAGCTACTCATGGTGCTACTAAGCTCTCAGTGATCCAGACCCCCTCTTCCCTTTGGACCCCCTCTGGATCATCTTTTCACATAGAGGCCCTGTGAGGTCTTCTTGGTGTGCATGTGGTGACTGGGGACGGTTCCACTTTACCATGAAGCATAAAGAGATAAAATTCTGGACACATGATAGAATTTTGACTAGCTGGGTCGGTACAGACTAGAAGAGCGTTTATGGGTCCCGGCCCTGCACATACTGGACTAAGGGCTCATCAGGGAGTTCCATAAGAATCGAGCAGTAGGCATGGGAATGTCAGAAGCCATCCCTAGAATTGAGGCAATATAAAGCATCAGGTCTCTCAGCAAACAGGCAGCTACATCATGGATTTCCCAACAGGCAGATCCATGGTCAACCTCACATGTGCAACACCTGGGAGCATGTCTATATAGGCCCAGTAGACTCTGTACTTGGTATACAGACATTATACACTATTTTACTGACCTCTCCCAACATCTCCCAATTTGACAGTCATTGTGGTCAGTAACAATTTGGTTAACTTTACAATCATAGCGACCCGCTATTTTCATGATGAGAAATTACAATGACACTATCAACTATTACAAACTATTACCAAAGTGTAAATTATACAATAACGACCTCACACTGTCCCTTTAATAGATAGAATCCATCCTATAGACATTGGCGGAATGGGACATGTCAGATACCTGTTTAATGACAGTGAGCTGAGGAAAAGCATAAAGAATGTTATCATTAACTTTACTCCATCAGAACCCCTGATGAATAATGACAAGACTGTGCCTTATTGTATCCTCAGTGATCAGCTTGAGGACTTTTTTGATGAAGCCCTACAGTAGATGTGGACTTAATGATCAAGAGCTTGTGATCAACTACGGCATTTAAGGGATCTAGGGGAGATCATGTTGTGGAGAATGCCTTTGGCATTCATTCATTCATTCATTCATCTTCTATACCGCTTAATCCTGTGTTCAGGGTCGCGGGGGACCTGGAGCCTATCCCAGGAGACTTCGGGCACTAGGCGGGCTGGACAGGGTGCCAATCCATCGCAGGGCACACACACATACACACACTCACACACCCAATCACACACTACGGGCAATTTTTAGGAACACCAATTAGCCTAACCTGCAAATCTTTAGACTGTGGGAGGAAACCGGAGTACCCGGAGGAAACCCACCAAGCACGGGGAGAACATGCAAACTCCATGCACACAGAGACGGGAATCGAGCCTGGCCGGGGAATCGAACCCAGACCCTGGAGGTGCAAGGCGACAGTGCTAACCACTACACCACCATGCCGCCTGCCTTTGGCATATTTAAAGAAAAAAATAATTTTTGTTAAAAATATGAAAACGGTTATGTTAAAAAGGAAAGAGAACCTTGTTTTAAAAATAATACTGTATGTTGATTACAAAGAAAGTAAATTACATACAAGTTCACACATGACAGAACTTTTTCACAATATTAACATTTTTCAGGATTCACTGTATATACATACAGTGTGTGTGTGTGTGTGTGTGTGTGTGTGTGTGTGTGTGTACGTGCGTATGATTTAGAGTACTTACACATTGTGTGAAACTTTTTCCACCTATTGTATTAGTGACGGCATCAGAGGTGATTCGTCTTTGGAAAGCATTATTGATGGAGTTTATAAAGCTGGACTTTCCTGTTCCAACATCACCAACAAGCAGAATCCTGACAAATTGAATATCTGGCTGCTTGAGCTTGAAGTCCCTCAGCTTTTGTTCGATTTCATAATTTTTTCTAGCAAAATTAAAACATATATTTACACAAGTTAAAATTACAAAAAAATAATAGTTTGAAAGTGCAGACATTTGTTTTAAATAGGCAGATATATAGATATATCCAGCCAGGTACATAAATTATGTAATGAAGATGTTTTTTGGCACTAGGTCAATTTCAAATGAAACCCTCAAGATGTGGATGAAATCAAGACTTTCAGCTTTAATTAAGAGAATTTGACAAAAGTGTTGCATTAACAATTCATATTCATTTATTTATGTGAAATGACAGTGTACAGTGGCCAAATAGCAAAAAATAAAAAGTACCATTGCTCCAAATTATATGGACCTAACTGAAAAAGTCCTCTTTTTTGGACTTGCATAACAAATAAAAACGAATGGTGCACACAATTCCCAAAGTAAAGACATATTCTTTAGGAACAGTGTTCTTTGGTCAGATAAAACAATTTAATAATTATTTTAGTAATTATTTTTATGTATTTTTTTTAGCTGTGGAACGAATAATTTGAGTTTGTTATTTCTTATGGGAAAATTTTGATTTGGTTTACGAGTGTTTTGAAATACGAGCCAGTATCATCCAGTCTCTGCTTCAACTGGTCCCAGACATGTTCTATGGGGTTCAAGTCAGGGGACATTGATGGCCATAGCATATGAGGCACTCCAACTTCCTGAAGTCGAGCTGTGACAATTCTGCCACGATGTGGTGGAGCATTATCATCCATGAACAGAAAGTTGGGGGTGTGCTGGCGGAAATGGGGGCTGATGATGGGTTCTATGATGTTTCTGAGGTAAGAATGTGCAGTGACTGAGCCATGTACAATAACCAAATCTGTTTTGCGCTGACTGGTGATGTCCAGACTGTTACACCTCCTCCACCACAGCAAACCCTGGGGAACATGTTGACCTCAGCGTATCGCTCACCTCGTCTTCTCCTGTGCAAGGTGACCCGACTCTGATCAGTGAACAGGACAGTAGACCACTGCTGCATTGTCCAGGTCACATGGTCTTATGCCCACAGCAAACGTTCATGGCAGTGTCTTGGTGTCAGTGGAGTCACCTGCAACGGTCGTCTGGCATTCAAGCCAAAGCGGTGGGTCGGTTGCGAATGGTTTGTCTGGAAACCCTAGTACCCCTTGCATCTCGTAAATGGGCCTGCAGCTCTGTGGCAGTTGCATAACGATGTCTGAGTGCATAGGTCCTTAGGTACTCATCATCGTTGCAGTCTGTCACTCGTGGGGCTTCACTCTTGGGTCTGTCATGAACTCAGCCAGTAGTTCTATGTCTTGATGCAAGTCTGCTGATTACACTTTAGCTACGTTTACACTGTCAGTTAAATGTGACCCAATTCCGATTTTTTGCTGATATGTGACGCATATCGGGTATGATCTATGTCCATGTAAACAGGAAAAAAAAACTTATGCATTCCGATATTTCGAGATTGGTTTCAGACCTCCTTCATATGTATATATAAATCAGATACATGCTAATGTGATTGCCGTGTAAACAGACAGATCGAATTTCCTGAGGCATTGTGTTCTGTACGTCATTAAAACTACGATTTTTTAGCGGTTTAATGACGTAATGTTATTCTCCGGATGTTTCAGATGGTATGGCAAGTGTAAACACTTGAATCAGATATGGGTCATAGTTGAAAGAACGTGTAAACAGACAGTCAAAAAAATCAGATATAGGCAACAAATCAGAATTGGGCATCGAGACCTGCAGTGTAAACGAGGCTTTTGAGACACAGCAAGTTCACGAGCAACATCTGACTGCCTGCCACCGACCCGAAGGCATGCCATGGCCAGGTGGTGCTGTCCGTCCGTTAAGTGATGTCATGTGTTCATGGCTGTTTGAATGATGAACTTGGAATCACTTACTGACAATACCAGCTTTTTATACCCACATTAAAAAAGGTTGTCTTTTGGGATTGACCCCAATATTGAGCCCATGACACACTCTCTCTCTCTCTCTCTCTATAAATATATATATAGTATGTTCACAGTCAAAAGATTATGCAAAAGTTTGCATAAACTTACTCTTTACTTACTAATTACTTTATGCAAACGTTTAGGCACACAAAAGTAAATAATACATTTTGGTGATTTTTTTTTTAAACAGTCTCTATTGGAAATGGAAAAAATGCACAATACATTTAGCAAACATTGACGGGAATCGAGCCTGGCTGGGGAATCGAAACCTGGACCCTGGAGGTGCAAGGCGACAGTGCTAACCACTACACCACCCCGCCGCCTCAGCTGTCATTAGTAAATGCCAATTTCAAAGCTTAACAAATGCTTTGACTCCTCCAACCTTGTGTAAGAGTCAGCTGTGTAAGCCTCTGAAAATGAAAGTTATTGATGCCCACAATGCAGGAGAAGGCTAAAAGGAGATAGCAAAGCGTTGTCAGCTTGCAGTTTCCACAGAGAAATGTAAGTAAGAAATGGCAGTTCTGGGGAACTGTGGAGGTCAAGATGAGATCTGGAAGACCAAGAAAACTCCTGGAAGGAACTGCTCGTATGCTGGTCAGAAAGACAAATCAAAACTCCCATTTGACTGAAAAAACCTCCAGGAAAATTTTGCAGACTCAGGAGTGGTGGTGCACAGTTCCACTGTGCAGTGATGCTTGCACAGACAAGACCTTCATGGAAGAGTCAGCAGAAAAATCCTAACTTGCTTCCTCATCATAAAATCCAATGTCAGAAGTATGCAACAGAACATCTACAGAAGCCAGATGCGTTTTGGAAACAAGTGCTGTGGACTGATAAAGTTAAAATAGAACTTGTCGGCCACAGTCAGCAAAGCCATGTTTGGAGAAATAAAGGAGAAGTATTTCATGAAAAGAACATCTTGCCAGCTATTAAGCATGGGGGTGGATCTATCATGCTTTGGGGCACTGCCTGTGTATAGGAAACATTGCACATGTAGAGGGAAGAGACGGCCAAATGTGCATGCAAGACAACCAAAGAATATTACAGAAATAGACTCCTTTTGCTAGGAAGAATGGGAGAAAATTCCAAGTGCAAGAATTGAAAGACTTTTAGCTGCAAGCATATTAGCATTTGCAAGCTGTGATATCTGCCAGAGGAAGTGTTACTAAGTACTGATTATGCACTGATTATTAACTTTTGCACAGTGCCACAATATGGTGTGCCTAAACTTTTGCATAAGACTGTATGTTTTAATTATCTATAACAGGTCCTGGCTGGTAGCTACATATGTGATATTCATATGTGACATATGATAGTGATATCCCTTGTTATATACTGTACAGTATATATGGTGGTATAAAAAAATAGACTAGTTTTATAATATGCCAATAGATGGCAACTGAACATACAGTCATAGGGAGCACTGACCATCAGAAGGGCCAAAAGACATTGTCCCTTGAATGAACACATGTGGAGTTATGTACTTAACAAAAAAAGGTGAAATAACTGAAAACATGTTTTATATTCTAGTTTCGTCAAAATAGCAACCCTTTGCTCTGATTACTGCTTTGCACACACTTGGCATTCTCTCGATGAACTTCAAGAGGTCGTCACCTGAAATGGTTTCCAACAGTTTTGAAGGTGTTCCCAGAGGTGTTTAGCACTTGTTGGCCCCTTTTCCTTCACTCTGTGGTCCAGTGCACCCAAACCATTTCGATTGGGTTCAGGTCCGGTGACTGTGGAGATTTTTTTTTGTTAAGTGCATAACTCCACATGTGTTCATTCATAGTTTTGATGCCTTCTGTGAGAATCTACCAATGTAAATGTTCATGAAAATAAAGAAAACACATTGACAGATAGATGAGAAGGTGTGTCCAAACTTTTGGCCTGCCATGTACTTAATACATTAAAAACACCTTTCATTACCTATATAAAACTAATAATTACATTTTACAAAGTACAAAATTATTCTTACACAATTATCTTTTCATTAATACAACCTAAGAAACTTACTCCCAATTCATGTCCCTCCATGGCTTATCCAATTCTGAAAGGAAATTTTAGAAACCAAAAAGAATAATTATTATTGCAATGTGGTAATAGAGTAATTAAAACAACACATACAAGTGTATATGATTTACAAACAGAACAATAGAAGTGGTAAAAAGAGAACTGTTGAAATTAGTTTTTGAATGTATCTGTATTTCTTGCCTCTTTACCGTATATTTTGGACTTTCTTTTATTACCATGATTTTGACCATTAGCTTGCACTTATGTCCAAGCATTTGACAATGGCTAAAATTAAAATATTAGTATACTATCTTTTAAAAAATAATAAAACAGACACACATCTTTGCTGTTTAGCAGTATATTTGAGGGTTCACCACTAGAGGGCATGGTGTGCCCTGGAGTTTTTGTTTTTGTAGTTTTTTGTTAATATACTCAGTTTCCCAGAAGGCGCCTCGGTCAGGTGATGAGGGAGCTCACCTGAACCGACGTAGCTCATTAGTTTCGTTATAAATAGTTCTTTGTTCTGGGAAACTATGTCGACCATTAATAATTATGTTAAGTGGGCATTTGTTTTATGGAGCTGTTTAAGTTAAGTTTGAATTTGTGTTGTTAGTTTGTCTTCTAGTCTGTGTTTCTTTGTCTGTGTGATTTAAGTTTATATCCTTTGTGATTTTATATGTGTTGTCAGTTTGTCTCTTTGTGTTTCGCCTAGAATTATTAGTCTCTAGCATGGTTAGCCCTTAGTAGGATTAGTCTCTATAAGGATTAGCCTCTTGTGTCTTTACCCTCGTGTTTGAGTAGCCTCTCTTGTGTGTTTAGTTCTTAGTCTGTATAATTACTAACTTGCTTAGATCATAGTCTGTGATCATAGTCTCCTAGTCTGATTAGATCTTAGTCTGTTTAGCTATTAACTTGTTTAGCCACTAACCTGTTTAATTCTTAGTCTGTTTCATGCCTAGTCCCTTGGGTCTCTGGCTGCTAGTCTGTTTAGCTACCATCCAGCTTAGCAGCTAGTGTGTGTAACAGTAGGCCTAGCCAAGTCTGTCTTGTGTGTTTAGTCCCTTGTGTGTTTAGTCCCTAGTCTGTGTTATTTGATTAATGTTTTTGTTTAAAGCATGCTCCAAAGTAAAGACAACTTCCTTAGTTTGTTGTTTGTTTTTATTATTATTATTATTATTATTAGACATTCATGTTCACCCGCTCTCGCTACCCTTATGCCTTGCCTCACTTCAGTCCGACAACACCACCAGATCATGACAGTATAATTAAACCATTCATACTGTATTCACCAGGATTTACTACACTCAAAAAAATAACTTGTTGAATATAATTAAATTATGGAAAGAATTTCCACCTGATTTAATGGCTTTCTTTCAACATTAAGCAATTTTGTTGGCCCAACTTAATGTTCTTAGGTTCATTTAATTTATTTACTACAGCTGTTTCCAACATAATTTAATACTGTTAACATAAATGAATAGGGTTGGTACAACAAATTTTTCAGTTGTAAATTAAGTTGATGCAATTTAAGTAAATTTAAATTTCAAGCCATGGTCAACAGAATTCTGTGAAGGAAGCATAAGACAAACGGTATAAATCGGAGATTTTTATTTTACACCAGCAGCAATTAACAAATGAGGTCTCAGTTTGAAAAGATGTACAAAACATAAAACACCACAAATAAGTATTAATCATAGAAAAAAAAATTAAACAACACCAGAAACATTTTGTACTTTATAACTGTACATTATGACTTTTAAATATGACCGTTAGATCCGGTTGGTCAGGAAACTCTAGAAGTCAGATGCAGACACACTTTCAGTCACAAACTCCTGTGAAAAAATAGAGATAGATATTCAATTAATTCATGATACTTAATTTAGCAAATGAACAATATTTATACTTTGTTCCTCTCGCTTCACAACTCAGACTGAAACCAGAACCGAACCGCAGATTAAGCACACGCATATAACCGTCGGTATTTTTAGTGTTATTAAAAATACAAGAAATAGCTTAAACTAAAATAATCTGACTAAACATCGCTAAACAGCACGTGACATTTATGTTCAGTATTTCGTTTCTATTTAGAAAGATGGGAATTAATTCCTGCTTACCTTTTCCACACGACCCGCCAAACGTTTGTCTTCTCAAACTGTGTTCTCTTCTCGCAATATCTTCTCGCGATGTTTGCTCTGATACTTCCGGTTTTCATATTGACAAGATCTCGTTGGTTTATCTCAACATGATTGAATCTAGTACATGTTAAGTTGTTGAATTTCATGCAAATACAACTATTTATTCATGTTTATCTTGGAAACATGAAATTATGTACAAAACACATTAAATTTTATTACATGTAACAGGTAGCCATGTTCATTTTTTTGAGTGTACATATTGTTTGTAAAAATGCTAGTGTGTGCATTATATTGTAATGAATGTAAGGATCCTTCTACAATGTCAATTGATTTTAGATTCTTGGCAAAATAAGTAAATAAATGAATAAATCTGCGTAATATATGGTGGTTACACTGCACATTTGCAGTAAAACTGCTATCTGACAAGAAACATGCTTAAGTTTTAGGTCATTTAATGCTTTCAATCAGGCAAAATGAGGCTCTCTAGTCCCTGTGCATAAGGATAAACTCTTCCAAATTAAGTGGAAAAAGAAACTGATGGAACAGATGATGATAAAAATTTTACATTTCCACTGCTTACTTACCTGGTGGAGGTTCTGGTTTAGGTGCTGGTCTGAAGATATATCCTCCCATTGTATCCAATTAAATGAAGCCTGTTAAATTCTTGTTAAAAATATTTTAAAAGAATTTGAATTGAAACTTAATTATTAAGTAAAAAACATTTTCTTTTCTATGTAGGTTTGTATCTCGTTTTCAAGTGTTATCCATGTTAATAAATAAAATTGTTGAGAAGCAAAATAATGCTTATATTAGAATAAATATTAAGATTTTCAAGGTACTACAAAAAGAAAATACATACCAATACAAGAAAATTTGATAATATTTTTAACAATGCTAAAAAAGATCTACTCACAACCAATAGTTAGGTCTAATGTTGAACACCTTTCTTCTGCTAAACATTTATATATTAGTTGTTTGCAGCTCCTCCTTCTGTGGGACTTTACTCTCATTACCCAACCATTGGGACTTCTCCTTACAATAGCCTCTCATAAATAGAAAGTGAAAGACCTTTCTTTTTATTACATGAGCAAACAAGTACAAATGGGGAATTAAGCATTTAAGCTGGCGGGGTGCCATTCAGTGTCTAGACATGAAACAATAAAAAAAAAGAACTAAATAAAATAAACAAGCAGAACGAATATGTTCAAAAAAGGAGTTGGAAGAAGTATAAACTTAATTAATCCAACCCTCTTTGACTACTTGACAATTTCAGTCAATTTATACCGCACATTTTATATACAAACACACACACACACAGTGGATACGTAAAGTATTCAAACCCCCTTAAATTTTTCACTCTCAGACACACAGGGCATCTATGTGACGAAATCTCCAAGCAGAAGCCGGGCACCAGGATGGGTCAGACAGGTCCGGAGGGAAGAGGGAGTCTGGATCACTGGCAGCTCAGGAACAACATGTGTAGTTCGACAGAGAGAGAGAAGGAGTGAAAGGGGGAGAGAGGGAAGAGAAAGAGGGGGAGAAAGAGAAGAAGAGGAGAGATGGCAAATAGATATGGACATGAGAAGGACAAACTGTTTCTGCAGCCACTGCAAGACATTCCTTGACAAACTCTCCAGTAGTGAAGGCTCTTCCACTTTTAGCAATTAGAGCGGACATCTGATAACTGGCCCGTGTGGAGCTTTCTTGTTCTGTTAGGACGTAGCAGCGCGCTCTGTTCGAATCGAAGTTTAGCAAGCAGTTCATTAGCCTTCTGTTTTCGCGCCTCGCCGCTGTACTTTGAGAAAGCTGCAGAATGTTTTGTTTCATAATGACGATGGATATTGTACTCTTTTAAAACAGCAACCGACTGTTTGCAAACTGGACATACTGCCTTTGATTTGACTTCAGTGAATAAAAACTCGTCTTGCCAAACTTTTTTTTTATTTCTCTTGTCTGTGTGCCACCGCCTTGATTTCTCCATTATTGGTTTGTTAACTAACATTGTTAATTTGTTGACATTAATTGACGGTGAGTGTCGCAAAGCAGGCGGTGATGCACCTTGAATTTCGCATCCACGAAAAAAAAATCTAATTCATTTACATTCATTTTAAACATTTAATATCAGTTTACTCTATTACTTTACCGTCCTCTCTTTTCTCGGATGGTGTGGCGGGCCAAATCAAACATTACCACGGGCCACCTTTGGCCCGCGGGCCCTAGTTTGGGAATCTCTGCTTTAAGGGATACGGCTCATGAAATGAGACACAGCAATAGGCATATTGGCTGTGGGTCATAAGCATACAGATACTTTAACTTGAATGAAGTTTAACCATGCCACTCATTTATATATACGTTTTACATTATATAAAATCTGATAATTCAATTAAAATTAATTTTATTTCTATAGCGCTTTTAAAAAATGGTCGTTGTCTCAAAGCAGGTTCATAAAAATGAAAAGAAAATTTATGGAAGTGTGTATTTGTGAGAAAAATGTGCCTGGATAATCTTATGTCCCTGATGAGGAAGCCAAGTGTGACGGCGACACAGGCAAGGAAAAAAACCCTGAGATGGCAATAGGAATTAACCTTGAGAAGAACCAGTGTCAATTCATTTGGGTGGTAACGGATAACAGAAATTATATGATATCATGTGGGTTATGCAGTTGAAAGTTCAATATATCAAAAGTTCTTTAAATTAACATGGAGTCTAGTTCAGCACAGGGATGAGTCAGCAGGTGCAGAGGGAAGATGAGGTCTGGATCACTGGGAGCTCAGGAGCAGCATGTATATCTCCAAACCATCATGAAGCAGAATCCAGCTGGAGTTTGTCCTTCTCTGGATGCCTCAGGATCCTCGTAGGGGTAGCCTTTGTCTACTGAATCCTGCGCAATCTCCAGATGCCTCGGGATGGGTAGAAAAAGAAAGAGCAGCTGTAAAAGAGTTAATGCTTGATAGTACAAAGATAATTAATATGATGATGATTGTCTGTTTCTTAATATTTTCTCTTTACTGTAAAATCTGGCGGCGCGGTGGTGTAGTGGTTAGCACTGTCGCCTTGCACCTCCAGGGTCTGGGTTCGATTCCCCGGCCAGGTTCGATTCCCGTCTCTGTGTACATGGAGTTTGCATGTTCTCCCCGTGCTTGGTGGGTTTCCTCCGGGTACTCCGGTTTCCTCCCACAGTCCAAAGATATGCAGGTTAGGCTAATTGTCGTTCCTAAAATTGCCCGTAGTGTGTGATTGGGTGTGTGAGTGTGTGTATGCCCTGCGATGGATTGGCACCCTGTCCAGGGTGTACCCCGCCTAGTGCCCGAAGTCTCCTGGGATAGGCTCCAGGTCCCCCGCGACCCTGAACACAGGATTAAGCGGTATAGAAGATGAATGAATGTAAAATCTGTTTTAAAAAGAAGAAGGGTTTAATTGGATGTTTGCATGTGTGCACATGTGTATGCAGGTGTGTGTGTGTGTGTGTGTGAGTGCGTGTGTTTGTGTGTGTGAGTGCGTGTGTTTGTGTGTGTGAGTGTGTGTGTGTGAGTGCCATACAGAGAGAACAGAATGCAAATGTTATGCAACACTAGATAAAATACTTTTACTTTCAGTTTCCTGATAACTTAGGCTCTTTCAAGAAAAAGTATTACCAGGTTACATGTGTGTGTACGCCCTTGCTGTCGCAACTCTCCTCATTTATATGTGCTCATTGAGTTTTTCAATGTCAACAATATTAACAAATTTGGCACGCTTAATGTCGTAGAGGCTACTCCCTCTGCACCTACCCCAAACATGTTTAAAATCTTTCACTTTTGAAGCTTTACTCACCTAGATTTTATGCACCACCTTCACACTCCAGTCTGTCCATTTTGACTTGAGATATGGTGTCATGCGCACTCAGCCGCGACCGGCATTAGGACCCGGAAGTAAGACGGTCGCAAACCTGAAAGCATAAAAATAAACAAGATGGCGCCGCACATCGCTCTGTCATTGAGTTTTTCGCATGCTATTTCGGTATCGTTCCCGTTCACGTGAGTACTCACTTTCTTGGGTTTACTTTCAGACTGAGTGTGTGTTTATAGAACTAGGGTTAGATTGTGTCTTTCCTTTGCTCATTCACTTTGAGAGTCCTCCCGCTCGTGTCCATCCGCATTTGGGTTTACCATTCACGCTACAGGGCTAACTGCTAAAGCTATCGTCTTTCTGGTCATCTCGGGTTAAACGTTCTTGACAGAATGACAGAGCCTAAAGCAGTAAACCCAGCGGATCACGCGCGTCTATGCGATGTGGTCGACCAGCATGCCATGCTCATCAATAAGCTAACCGGTGAGCTCGATACTCTGTGCCGGAGTGTCCAAGACGTCGCGGCTCTGCGCCGCAAGGTTGCGGAGCTTAAGCGGGAGAACGCGAGCCTCCGGGCGGCTGTTGATGGCATGGCTAGCGGTCCGCCCGCCGCAGCGGCCGCGGCCCCGCACCAACCCCCCCGTTCTGATGTTTTTCTAGCACTCTCGGATAAATGGGATGGCACAGATGGGAAATGCAGTGTGTTTTTAACATAGCTGGATCTGGTGTTTGAGTTTAATGCCACCAAATACTCCACCGACCGGCTGCGCATTGCACTACTTGTCTCGTTGCGAGAGGCGTTACCGCGAGGGGCTATGCGCCTACTGTGGCTCAGTGGCGCACCATCGGGCGACCTGCCCATCCCATCCGGGAAACGCCCAACCCCGGTGAATGACAGGAGAGACTCACCGGGCACCATCCACCTCTCCGCCACCATCAGACCAACCACGTCCCGACTCACGGTTCAGGTAACCCTCCACCTTGGCCACAAGCGGGTCAGAAGTTCCGCTTTCATCGATTCCGGTGCCGCGGGTAACTTCATTGACTCTACATACGCCAAAGAGCTGGGGGTAAAACTCGAGGCGTTATCCCAGCCGATGAAGATCACCTCTGTCGACGGGCGGCCCCTCTCATCTAGCCTCATCACTCAGCAGACCCAACCTGTCACTCTCATCCTCGGTCAGCACCAAGAACTCATCCAATTTCATCTCACTCCCATTTCCTCCCCACCGCTCATCCTTGGATACCCCTGGCTGCTACAACACGACCCTCTGATTTCCTGGACACAAAGCCGGATCCTTCAGTGGGCGCCGACCTGCACCGACCTCTGCCTACGGGCCCAGGCTGGGACATGCTCCAGGGAGTCCGAGGCCCCCGACGTCGACATCCATGCCATTCCTCCACCTTATCGGGACCTGGCGGAGGTGTTCTGTAAACGCCGGGCCAACCACCTGCCACCTCACCGTCCATATGACCTGGCCATTGAACTCCAGCCAGGTTCCAACCCCCCCGCGGCCATCTCTACTCCCTTTCCAGCAGCGAGACCCAGGCTATGGAGGAATTTGTCGCCAGCGCCATCCGCAATGGCACCATCCGTCCATCCTCCTCGCCGGCGGCCGCGGGGTTCTTCTTCGTGAAGAAGAAAGGGGGTGAACTTCGTCCGTGTGTCGACTATCGGGGGCTAAATAAGATCACCATCAGGAACCGTCACCCGCTGCCTCTTACCAACTCAGCCCTGGACGCCCTCTCTGGTGCCACCGTGTTCACGAAGTTGGACCTCCGGAGCGCCTACAACTTGGTGCGCATCAGGGAGGGTGATGAGTGGAAGACGGCTTTCATCACCCCCACCGGACATTACGAGAGCCTGGTCATTCCCTTTGGACTCTGCAACGCACCCTTGGCCTTCCAACAATTCATTAACGATGTTCTCAGAGACATGCTAGGCCGATGGGTGTTCGTATATCTAGATGACATCCTGATCTACTCACACACCACCGAAGAGCACACCAGACACGTTATGGCTGTTCTGAAGAGATTGCTCGCCCACCAGCTGTACTGTAAGCTGGAAAAGTGTGCTTTTCACGAGCACTCCACCACGTTCCTGGGTTTTGTCATCTCACCCCAGGGTGTGGCCATGGACCCGCAGAAGCTGGAGGTTGTACGTCACTGGCCCCTACCCAGGACACTAAAGCAGCTCCAACGCTTTCTCGGGTTTGCGAACTTTTATCGTCGCTTTATCCGGGGCTACAGTACAGTTGCAGCACCACTCACTGCACTGACCAGGCTCTCAACCCATTCCTTCCAACTCAACCCAATCGCCATCTCAGCCTTCCACAAACTCTGCCACCTATTCACCACCGCATCCATTCTCCTCCATCCGGATGCCAGCGAACCATTCGTTGTGGAGGTGGACGCGTCGGAAGTGGGCGCCGGCGCTGTTCTCTCTCAACAAGGTCCAGACCAGAAGCTACACCCCAAAAAATTTAACCCCACTCAGCAGCGATACAGAGTAGGGGACCGTGAACTGTTGGGCATAAAGTGGGCTTTGAAGGAATGGTGTCACTGGCTCCAGGGTTCCAGTGAGCTATTCATCGTCTGGACGGATCACCAGAACCTACTCACCATCCGCAACCTCAAGCAACTGAACCCACGACAGGCACGGTGGGCCCTGTTCTTCGAACAGTACGATTTCCATCTTTCGTACCGCCCGGGGTCAAAGAACACCAAGGCTGACGCCCTCTCCCATCAGTATGAGCGAGAGGCGCCCCGGGAGGAGCCCGTGTCTGTCCTTCCCCCCACCCAGATCATCGCACCCCTGCACTGGGTCATGGAATCGAGGGTCCGCCAGGCACTGACCAGCAAACCTGCACCGGCAGTCGTGCCGCCCGGACGGCTCTATGTTCCCACTGAACTCAGGCCCGAAGTTCTCCAGTGGGGCCATTCTTCGCCCGTCGCGGGACACCAGGGTACCCGAAGAACCCTCACCTTCGTGGGACGGGCCTTCTGGTGGCCTTCGATGAGGAAGGAGGTCACCGAGTTCGTCCGGGCGTGCCCAGTGCGCGCCAGGGCAAAAGACTCCAACCGACCAACACCTGGGGAGCTTCAAACACTCCCAGTCCCCCGTCAGCCCTGGTCGCACATTGCCCTCGACTTCATCACGGGCCTGCCGGTCTCGGAAGGAAAAGACGTCATCCTCACCATCGTGGACCGCTTCTCCAAGGCAGTGCACCTGGTGGCCCTTGCCGTTCTCCCGTCAGCTAAAGACACAGCCGAGCTGATATTGGAGCACGTAGTCCGATTGCATGGGTTCCCAAAGGACATCGTCTCGGACAGAGGTCCCCAGTTCACTGCCCGGTTCTGGAAGGCCTTCTGCCATCTGATCAATTCGTCCTGCAGTCTGTCTTCTGGTTACCACCCCCAGACGAATGGTCAGACGGAGCGAACCAACCAACAGCTGGAGCGTTACCTGAGGTGTTTTGTGTCGGATCGTCAACGTTCCTGGGCCCGCTGCCTCAAATGGGCTGTTGTCTCACAACCTTCACGTGTCCTCAGCCACCAACCTGAGCCCATTTGAGGTATGGCATGGTTTCCAACCTCCGATGTTCACCCACCAAGAACCGGAGGTTGACGTACCATCGGCCCAACAGTTGGTTCGCCGGCACCCTCCGGGATGGTTGTACCACGTAGGTGACAAGGTATGGCTGTCCACCAAAAACCTCCACTTGCACACAGAGTCACGAAAACTGTCACCAAGATTAATTGGACCCAACCGCATCACCCACAGGATCAATCCTGTCACCTACCGGCTCCAGCTGCCTGCGGCGCTCCGGATCCACCCTGTCTTCCACACCTCCCAGCTAAAACCATTCATCACCTCACCCATGAGAACACCCACCCCCCCCTGCTCCTCCCCCCTCGTATCATTGACGGTGGTCCTGCTTACACCGTGCGACGGATCCTCGACTCACGCCCTCGGGGCAGGGGCACCCAGTATCTGGTCGACTGGGAGGACTACGGCCCCGAGGAGCGGTCCTGGGTTCCAGCTCGCTTCATCCTCGACTCCGGGCTCATTAGGGACTACCGTCACCGGGTATCCTCCACCCCTGGGCCGTCCGGAGTCGGTCCTGGACAGGGGGGTACTGTCATGCGCACTCAGCCGCGACCGGCATTAGGACCCGGAAGTAAGACGGTCGCAAACCTGAAAGCATAAAAGGAAACAAGATGGCGCCGCACATCGCTCTGTCATTGAGTTTTGCCCATGCTACAGATGTCGCCTTTAAGACTGCGTGTGTTTTCCCGTGGGATGCCGCAATTTAGCGCGCGGCGTGCCGCGACTTGCCGGAGGCAACATTCGGGAATTTAAAATAAATGTGTTGTGCTTCACTGAATATCCGCCAGATGGCGCATAGAAGGACTTTATCTAAAAGCCGGTGGTCCGGGAAAGTCAGTTTCCCTATGTTTTCCCGGTGGAGGGCTGATTCAAATCATGACGTCACTCGCTACCTAACGCTGAGAAGGCGACCGAGGATTTTAACAGTTTTTCTCTCGTTTTAAAGTGTTTTTATGAACTTTTTGAATTAAACAAATAACCTATGCATAATAATCGAGTGTCTTTTCGCTTTTTTTTGTATATTTGAAGATAATTCATACGTTTTAAGCCGCTGCAAAAGGCTGGTTTGCTGGGCGAGTACTGACATCACGACTACTTTTATTACACCTACATTAGTTTATTTGTATATGCATGTTATTAATATTAATTTTTAGAGATTGTGTGTGTGCGTGCACGGAGAGTTTGTGTTGATAAGTGTATGTGGATAAGTTGATAAGTGTATCAGAAAGCATTAAAATGTTCATTTGAATTAAAATGACACACACACGTCTGTATATACAGTATATCAATTACATATATATCAATTTCATTAGTTCGTTCATTCTATTTGAAGCTTCGGATGTTTTTTTTTTTTTTTTTTAGATTAGTTCTGAACTCGCTTCCGTGAAACTATCGCTAAAACAATGTACTGGGCCCTCCTGAGGATATAAAGCTTTATTATTGTGTTTGAATAAATAATCAGATCTACCACAGCAGATAATAAACTATGGTGTGTCATAACCGAAGCAAACTCCACGATTATGCCTCGTTTCGTTCGACGGGAACGTGGTTCACTTGGCCGCGGTGTATTATAAACCTGTGGAATGTTTCACTGTTTATGTTCACATAAGAGGAATAAAAGCGAGTGAAATGTGGAAATGATGTGTGGCAGCTCAATGAGAACTAAACCAAAGATCTGAGTGTAACATCTGCATAGTGACACTGAACATCTTCACTTTTCCGTTTACCTCTGAAAAAAAGCTGTATTTTGTTTGTTTATATTTAGAATTTTTATAACAGTAGAAGAAGTACGCGCGAGCACGCACACACATAGACACACACACACACACACACACACACACTCCCCTGAGCCCTCGGGAAACATCCAATCACCGTCGGTATACAAATGAGTCAAGACGCAGCCTAACGTGGTGTCGTGTCGGATTTCAGCGGTCACGGAGTGGGAAGACTTTGAAGAAGCTGCAGTGACAGTAAACAGCTGAACAACTTCACTTTTCCGTTTACCTCTGAGGAAAAAAAGCTGTATTTTGTTTGTTTATATTTAGAATTTTTATAGTAGTATAAGAGAAAGTTACAGTTTGGTCTGTGTACTGTAGTTCGCAATAGAATAAGAGAATAAATAAATGAATAACACCTTCATATCCCCTCTCAAGAGTGCCATAGTCCATTGTTAGTTTTAATGATTTGGCTGAAACTAATTATCACTACATAAGTACCCTAACACCATTGATCATGAGTCTCAGCTGAACCTAATTCTATACTTGTAACAGAAAATGTAGATGCAGATTCCAAATGTGTATTTATATAATAGATAGATAGATAGATAGATAGGTGTGTGTGTGTGCGTAGGCTCTACGCAGGGGCAAGAGAGGGCAGCACACCCTTAAATGTCTGCACATGTTAATATATTCCTAAAATGTATATATTACAAGTTGATAAACTGATCTGCGGTAGCGGAAAAATCCGCTGAAAATAGGACAGGCTGCAGCGCACGCACACACACACACACATACACACACACACACACACAGACACACCTCCCTTGAGCCCTGCGTCTGTCGGATTTCAGCGGTCACGGGGTGGAAAGACTTTGAAGCAGTTTATATATGAATCTAAGCTTGAACTTATCAGCATTGTAAATATATAATACTTTTCAAATAAAATCGCTATTACTTTGACCCTGAAGTTTAGTTTAGCACACACAAAAAACAGAAAAGTCATTTCTGGTAAATCAACGGGTTTATTTGCAGTAATTCATAAAAAAATGAATATACATTGTACAGTACACGGTAAACACGGGAAAAATTACAAAATGAAAAAAACAAACAGTGTCTACTTTATAAACAGCTTAGTATGTGCGTCGAGATGCTGAAATCCCTTGCATGTTTTTGCTTCCAAGTGGAGAGATATTTGACCGATAGCCTAGAACAAAAGATCTATAGGTGTGATCACAACCCCCTCCGACCGACCGTGCCATCAATCACTGACCACCTCAGAAGTTCCCTCCAATGTATGGCTGCAATACTTGTTTTGCAAGTATTTTTAACACCATTCAAAGGCGTGCAAGTTCCATTCAACATATAATGATGTCTGCACATGTTAATATATTCCTAAAATTTATATATTACAAGTTGATAAACTGATCTGCGGTAGCGGAAAAGTCCGCTGAAAAAAGGACAGGCTACAGCGCACACGCACACACACACAGACACACCTCCCTTGAGCCCTCGGTAAACATCCAAGCACTGAGGCACGCAAATCCCCTGACCACAATAAGGTGGCAATCCCTCAGGGGGGAAGATGAAAAATTCAAATTAAATAAATAAAACAAAATGAAATATCCTTAATCCAGATTTTATCAATCAACGACATAATATTGATCTTAGCTGGATGGTCTAATTCTCAAAACCGTTTAACCTAAAGAAAAACTTAACACACTATAACTAGAATATTTACAAAACTGAAAGGTTGTCTTATGTATAATAAAAAATCCTCATAACTCAAAAAGATCATATTGTGTTTTTATATATTTTTTTAGATTTTTTTTTTATAGTAACTGAACAGCTCTTTTCTCTCCAATCCACTCCTAAACCACAGTCTCCTATTTCTCTGTGCGTGCTCTGGAGCCTGTGAATGAATACACGCAGCGGAGGTTTTGTATAGAGATACAATAATTTTACTGCTGGAAAATCAGCATTTTATCTAATTTGAAATATAGACCTAATATTATCTGTTACTTAATATATTTTCTTTAAAAACAGTGGTTTTTTATATCATAAATATAATAATCCATAATTATGTGGATATCCATATTAGATGGCTTTTAGTGAAATAAAACTGTAACTTACTTTAAAACTAAACATGGTCCCTAAAACGGAGCACTGGACACAGAGCTACAGACCCCCCTGTAACCACCTTACCCAGTTAGCTAGCAGTTAATGACCACCACTACTTGTGCAGTTCATAAAAGGACAGGTAATGTTTGTCACGCTGTTGCACAAACAGCACGCTCATTTATTTAAGAGAGAGTTTATGAGAGTTTATGAGTGTGCTGCTTTGATGTGCTGGGTATGGCGGGGCATCGACGGCTGATCAGTGTAAAGTAGCGTACTTTACACACACTGATCAGCAGTTGACGCCCCGCCATACCCAGCAGATCAAAGGGGCAGTTATCGGCTTTGACACTTTGAAGGAGAACTTAATAGTTCTCAAAAATAGTGTAAATGTCTGCAACAATCACTAACCATTAAAAATTTTTTTTTGTAATTAAACACGAAAATATTAATTATATATATATATATATATATATACACACACACACACACACACACAAGGGCGTAGGTTTGCTACCTATGACTCCAACTAATACCCCATCCCCCAATCCACTTTTCCACCCACCAACCCCCAACCCCCTGCCCCATCCACCTACCAACCTCCCACCCCAACTATGTCCACTGAATACATGTTTTTCTTAATATGGTGCGAAATCACTTTACATTAATACTAGCAATGCTTCGATTGATATTAATCCACTCGAAATGCAATTCATTAAGTTAAATTAAGGAATAGTGTAAAGTTAAAGGAATGTTTCATAACTGACAAAAAGATAGTCTTTAATAAAATAAAAACTATTCTTTATTGAGCCCTAGTGCAAATGAAACATCTCAATCATCTGTATATATATAAAAGTAGATTACATCTAAACATGAACTACTAGGTAGAGTACCACACAACAGCTCAATGCCTATTGCTCCTATATGAAGGAGACAAAAACATGCCTTCGCCTCTCGTTAACAAAAATAAACTGCTGGCATATTTGTTTGACATCAATATTGTCCAGGCTGTTCTTTTTTTCTTCTGATAAACACTAAAGATGATATTTTGTAGAATGCTGAAAACCTGTAATCATTGATTTACATAGTATTTGTTTTTCCTGCTACGGAAGTCAATGTTTTCAGCTTTTTTCCCCAATATCTTATTTTGTATTCAACAAAATAAAGAAAATCATTAAAGTTTGGAACCACTTAAGGAGTAAATAGTGAGTAAAGTTTTTTTGGGGGTGAACAATGGCTTTGACCCTAACTCTTCCCCTCTGACTGCACTAGGACCGGACAGCATTGCCACCTGATAAAATAGCGTGACAAAAAAGTGAAATGTCAGTTCAAAACTTTTGCCAAAAACACTAATGAATCACTTACATCCTCAGCCTATCACTCCTCATAATGCTAAATATTAGTATAATCAACATGTATAATACACGCACATATATTATATGTTATATACTGTATAATCAACATTCAGATTGACCTCCTGTGAACTCGCCTCTTCACCTGAACTACAACATGGCTGATCTGCTTCTGTCCCCTAATTGAAAAACATTGAGGGATTCCTTATGAGCATGGACAGAGAATGCCTCAGCCTATTATTGGTAACAATGTTAAATCTCAGGACAACTACAGTGGCTTGCAAAAGTATTCGCCCCCCCCCGTGAACTTTTCCACATTTTGTCACATTACAGCCACAAACATGAATCAATTTTATTGGAATTCCACGTGAAAGACCAATACAAAGTGGTGTACCCGTGAGAAGTGGAACGAAAATCATACATGATTTAAAACATTTTTTTTACAAATAAATAACTGAAAAGTGGGGTGTGTGTAATTATTCAGCCCCCTTTGGTCTGAGTGCAGTCAGTTGGCCATAGACATTGCCTGATGAGTGCTAATGACTAGAGAGCACCTGTGTGTAATCTACACTCTCTCCATCGCTGTCTGATATACAGCACAGGTGTTTAGGTTCTGTCACCTGACAAAACAGGATAAACACATGCCATTTAAACAGCAATCATTTTATTTCACTTTTTCTGAGTCTTAGTGTGCAAACCTCGAATCAAATCATTAATGTTCGCCAAGTAAGTGAATGCATTTTAAAAACTATTTTTCTGAAGTGGATTGTCTATTGGTGTCAACAAAATTCTAGCCATATGGCAATATTAGTATATTAGCTTATCAATTTCTTTCACAATACTGATTTCTGACAAACAGTCATTAGATTACGAGACTGACAGGGATCATATTTATACTTTTACATTTAGCTGTTTAATCTGCTGTTAGTTTTAAGTCCGTATTCACAGACTATATCCTGGCCTGCTGTAATGAATGTGAGTCCACTACTTTTGGCGCTGCTTGTGTCTGAACGCAGCCAATAGTCTATCACATGATGGCAGGGAAAGGCACAGCCAATCAAAATGTTCATATTTGTTTTGGGGGCGGGAGGACTCAAGGAGGGAACGTGATTTATCCCTTTCTGCGTGTCTAGGTTAATGTTGACAGAATGATTAAAAAAAAAGTGGATTAAATTATTGGTGGGGACATTTCAATGGTCAGAGGATATTGGTGGGGACACATCCCCTCCGTCCACCCTAAATCTACGCCCCTGTATATATATAATTTAAAACTATTTATTCATTTGTCTTTTATTTACTTACTTACTAGCGAATGCTTTTTTAGGGCTCTAAAAACTACGGCAGTATGAGTGACAATGGAATAGGACGTGTGAGTTGCACCGGTCTCACACACACACACACACACACACACACAATAAATATATATATATATATATATATATATATATATATATATATATATATATATATATAAAATTAAATTCTTAAAACATCGTGTTCACCCATGCACTGAAAAAAAGAACTTGTAAGATTTACTTGATAAAATCCTCATAACAATTTGGACACAGATTTTAAGTAAATTTTATTGCTCCAATATTAAGGCTGAATCCCATTTCTACCCCTTCCCCCTACCCTTCCATTTGGCGTGTTCACGTGCAGGGGTAGAGGTGTCTCATTTCTCTTTTGGTTGGAGGTGTAGGGGGAGGGGGGAAGGGCCAGATAGCCGTCCAAACGAAGATTTTTCAGGACCTCACTTCAAACGAAGGGCTAAGCGAAGTTTTCAACATGGCTGCTCACTCGAGCAAGCAGACCCATAAATGTTAAGTCATTTTTGCCATTAATAAAGATTTTTATGACAAGTTTTCATTATATGTATATTACCTTTAGTCTTGTGTTATGTGTTTATGTTCTGTAAAGAAACGTTTGCAAAAAAAATCGCTAAAGTTTGCTAGCGGACAGCACATATTGCACAATATTACAAATATATATTTTTTCATGTCACATACATTTTACTGCATGCTACAAACAAATATGAAAGTTCAGTAGCACGGCAGTTTGCCGAGCATTTGATAACGCATTGTTTGTTTTGCTTACGGCCATATGTGTACATGTAAATGAACGGTGCTTACACTATTCTTACTTATTGCAACATGACCACAGTTTTGTAATTTATATTCTGTATATGGACGGCTGAGGACACCCGAAGACTCATCCGTGTTCGTGGTGAAAATGAGCAACTTTTTTAAAAATCGAAATACGGCGCAAAAAACCTTTGGGAGTGAGTAATCTCTCTTATTGGAATGTGTGATAAACATCGGCGCATGCCCTCTGACGTAACATTAGGAACCAGCGACTACGTATGATGACGTATAAGTGTTGTCATCATACGGACCCTGGATACAGCAGCAGCGGAAGAAGCACACCAAGCCCCGGGCGAGGACCTCTCCACCACCACCACCCGTCTTCGACATCTCGACCCAAAACCGCTTCGCTCCTCTCCGCGAGATGGCACACGACGTCCTGGTCATCGGAGACTCCATCGTTCGTCACGTGCGTGCTACCGCGGCTAAAGGTAAGGTGCACACACGCTGTTTACCTGGTGCACGTGTTCTTGATGTTGCTGCACAGGTGCCTAAAGAAGATCCTAAAGAAGGACTTCAGGAGCCTGGTCGAGAAGGTCCGCAGCACATCACCCACGACAAGGATCATCATATCTGGACCGCTTCCCACATTTCAGCGAGGAATCGAGAAGTTCAGTAGATTATTTGCTTTTAATGAATGGTTACAATCTTGGTGTCAACAACAGAAATTACGCTTTGTTGATAACTGGAATGTTTTCTGGGAGCGTCCTAGGCTCTATCACACCGATGGCCAACACCCTAGCAGAGCTGGAGCAGCGGTCCTCTCTGACAACATCTCCAGAACACTACGAACCATCTGACTGGCGGTAAGTCATACTGTAGATTCCAAACATATTAGACACATCACAACTCACCGTAGTGATAGACGAACACACATAGCTTGTCCTATAGAAACTGTGTCTGTTCCCCGAATACTGAGAAAAAAGAATAAATTTGTTAAATTTGCCCGAAGCAATCTGATAACCATAAAACCAGAAAAAGGCAAAATAAGTAGTCAAAATCCACCTCTAAAGTTTGGACTACTCAACATTAGATCCCTTGCGCCTAAAGCACTTATTGTTAATGAAATTATCTCAGATTATTGCCTTGACGCACTCAGTCTCACTGAAACCTGGCTTAAACCAAATGAATATTTTGGTCTGAATGAGTCTACTCCGTCAGGATATTTCTATAAGCACGAGCCCCGTCTAATTGGTCGCGGTGGTGGTGTCGCCACTATCTACAATGATGTACTCACTGTTACCCAGAAAATAAGGCCCAGGTTTAATTCATTTGAAGTGCTTATCATTAATGTTGCACTAAATGAAATACGTAATAAACCCTTGCTATATTTTACCTTGGCCACCGTGTACAGACCCCCGGGGCCATATGGCGATTTTCTTAAAGAATTTGGACATCTGCTATCAGACCTATTGGTTAACTCTGACAAAGTATTGATAGTAGGAGACTTTAACATTCATGTAGATGATGCTAACGACGCTTTAGCACTCACATTTATGGATTTACTAAATACCTTTGGGGTTAAGCAAAATATAATTGGAGCAACTCACCGCTTTAATCATACGCTAGATTTAATTATATCCCATGGTATAGATGTCTCTAATATAGAGATCATACCTCAAAGTGATGATATCACAGATCATCACCTCCTGACATATACTCTACCCGTAGAACAGATTAGCTGTGTCTCCCCACGCTATCAATCTGTTAGAAATATGAATCCCACCACTAACGACAGATTCACAAGTAATCTGCCGGATCTGTCCCAATTTATTATTAGACCCCTAAATGCAGATGATCTAGATGAAGTGACTAGCAGCATGGGCACTATTTTTACCAGTACATTAGACACTGTTGCTCCCATCAGATTAAAAAAAGTCAGAGATAAAACATTGGCACCGTGGTACAACAGTCATACTCGCGCCCTAAAGAGAGCAACCCGTAACCTCGAGCGAAAATGGAGGAAAACTAAATTAGAAGTTTTTCGAATTGCGTATAAAGACAGTATGTGCAGCTATAGACAGGCTCTAAAAACTGCTAGGACCGAGCATCTTAGCCAACTGATAGCAAGAAACCAAAACAATCCCAGGTTCTTATTTAGTACAGTGGCTCGCCTAACAAAACCTAAGATGCCCGCAGAGAGTATCCCATCACAGTTTAGAAGTGAAGACTTTATGGACTTCTTTAATGAAAAAATCAATAATATCAGGAAGAAAATAATGGAGGTTCAACCTCTAATAGTATCTCACGATCCAGTTCAGCCTATAGCTTCACATTTAGATTTTCACTGCTTTACAGGTATAGGACAGGAAGAGCTGTATAAACTCATCACCTCGGCTAAATCAACAACGTGCCTGTTAGACCCAATCCCAACCAGATTTTTAAAAGAAGTGATGCTTACGGTTGGAGAGCCACTCCTAAACATTATTAATTCTTCATTACATCTAGGTCACGTCCCTAAACCTTTCAAGTTAGCAGTTATTAAGCCGCTTCTTAAAAAATCTAATTTGGACGCGAATGAAATAAAAAATTACAGACCGATTTCAAACCTCCCGTTCATATCAAAAATACTAGAAAAAGTAGTATCAGCTCAAATTTGCACATTCTTGCAGGATAACAACATCCTTGAAGAATTTCAGTCAGGTTTCAGGCCCCATCATAGCACAGAAACTGCACTAGTTAAGATTACAAATGACTTGTTTTTAGCTTCAGACCAAGGCTGCATCTCATTGCTAGTCCTGCTCGATCTTAGTGCTGCATTCGACACTATAGATCATAATATTCTCATAGATCGCTTACAAAATTATATAGGTATTCAGGGACAGGCACTAAAATGGTTTAGATCTTACCTGTCTGATCGCTACCATTTTGTAGATCTAAATGGAGAACCGTCTGGTATAATGCCAGTGAAATATGGGGTCCCACAAGGGTCAGTTTTAGGACCTCTGTTGTTCTCAATATACATGCTTCCCTTGGGTAACATCATTAGAAGACATGGGATTAGTTTCCATTGTTATGCTGATAATACCCAATTATATATCTCAACTAAACCAGACGAAATACCTAAGTTGTCTAGATTAACTGAGTGTGTCCAGGACATAAAAGATTGGATGACCAATAACCTTCTTTTATTAAATTCAGATAAGACAGAGATATTACTTATTGGCCCAAAAACCAGCACACAACAGCTTTCACAATTCAGCTTGCGCTTAGAAGGATGTACTGTTATTACCAGCTCAGCAGTAAAAGATCTGGGAGTAATATTAGACAGTAACTTGTCTTTTGAAAATCACATTTCAAATATCACAAAAACAGCCTTTTTCCATCTTCGAAATATTGCTAAACTTAGGAACATCTTATCCGTATCTGATGCAGAAAAACTAGTTCATGCATTCATGACCTCCAGACTGGACTATTGTAATGCATTACTAGGTGGTTGTCCTGCATCCTCAATAAACAAGCTTCAGTTAATCCAAAATGCAGCTGCCAGGGTTCTCACTAGATCCAGAAAATATGATCATATAACCCCAATATTATCATCCCTGCACTGGCTACCTGTTCAGTTTAGAATAAATTACAAAATAGTATTACTTACATACAAGGCTTTAAATGGTTTAGCTCCCACATACCTAACCAGTCTTCTGATACGCTACAATCCACCACGCGCCTTAAGATCACAAAACTCCGGACTTCTGGTAGTTCCCAGAATTTCATAATCTACAAAAGGGGGTAGGACTTTTTCATATTTAGCTCCAAAGCTTTGGAATAGCCTTCCAGACAGTGTTCGGGGAGCAGACACGGTTTCTCAGTTCAAAAGTAGACTCAAGACGCATCTTTTTAATCTGGCATACACATAACTCATCCCAGTACTCATACTCCAGTACACCTATACCGAATGGCAACTACGCTAATTCTCCCCATCTGTTCTGTATTTCTCTACCCATCCCGAGGCATCGAGAGATTTTGCCAGCTTCAGTAGACAAAGGCTGACCCTGCGAGGTTCCTGAGGCATCCAGAGAAGGACCAGCTCCAACTGGATTCAGCTTTATGATGGTTGGAGCTACACATGCTGCTCCTGTGCTTCCAGTGATCCAGACCTCATCTGCCCTCTACACCTACTGACTCGTCCCTATGCTGAACTGGTCTTCATGACAATTTAAATAATTTCTGTCATATTGAATTTTCACCTGCACAACACACAAGATGTTATATCATTTCTATCTGTTATCGCCCAAATGAGGATGGGTTCCCTGTTGAGTCTGGTTCCTCTCAAGGTTTCTTCCTAATGCCATCTCAGGGAGTTTTTCCTTGCCACTGTCGCCGTCACCCTTGGCTTGCTCATCAGAGAAATTTCATTCATTCGTCTCATTATTATCTGCACATTTTTCTCACACATCCACACTTCCAATTATTTTCTTTTCTATAATTATTATTATTATTTGTTTTTATTTATTTATTTTCTATTATAATTGTATTTATTTATTTATTTATTACTTTATATAATTATTCTATATATATATATATATATATATATATATATATATATATATATATAATATATAATTTTTTTTTTTTTTTTGTTAAATTTCTTTAATTTTTGTGAAGCTGCTTTGAGACAATGACCATTGTTTAAAGCGCTATATAAATAAAATTGAATTGAATTGAAATTGAATTGTTGTCCCATTTCTTAGGGGAAATATTTATACCCTTCCCCTTTCCACTTCGTTTCAAGGGACAAGGGGAAGAAAATAGAATTGTGATTCAGCCTAAGTAAAACTCACCCGTAATTGTCAGGTAAAATTTACTTAATTAAATTACCACTAAAAGAAATCAAGTAAAAGTTACATAATTATATTTAATGCACAAATTAGATTTATTTAAAATAATCAAGTAAAGTTAATTCATTATTGTATCAGCAGGAACCTTAATTTTATGAAATTACTATCATTTTGTTTTGTGAGATTTTCCCTTAACTTGGTTTTATCAATTTATATTACTCCCTATAATAATGTAAACATTGCTAATTTATGTTTTGGAAAGAAACTTAAGTAATTATTTCATCTATATCTTTCATAAATCACACAACTAAAATATAATTAAACAGTTTATTCACCAACATTACCAAATATTTGTGACGTTCACAGTCTAGATCCAAGTTGTCTTTTTAATAAAAGTGCATTCAGCTAAATTTTGCATCCATAGAAAAAACTGCATGGCACCAGGGCCTGAAATACTTATTTTAAACAAACTTGTGTAAAATAATAATAAATAAATAAAATACAGTATTCATTTAGAAATAAAATACAGCAGAAAATACATTAAACAAACTGTAGAATAAACGTTAAAACTTAATAGCCCTCTGAAGCAGTGAAGTTGCAACATTCAAATCAGCACTCTGGACTAGTGCACTTAAAAGTATGCCATTGAAACCATAACGCATTAAAACATTAAGCTGAACATGTAAACACAACATGTAAAGACTTGTAGTCAAGCCAAATCAAATGTTTTAAGATAACTTCATCTTTAAAGCTTGCACTTTTGGTGATAGCTTAATCGCATTAAGTTCTAGAAGCACTTTCTGAAACTAGCTCAAATGTGTAGCGCAGTGATCGGAGCTATTGCCACATTCTTGCAAAATTTCCTCTCCTTCCTATTATGGATACACCAACCGGTTCTTCCCCTTCAACAGCACAGACGACAAGGATTTTAAGAAGGTGCATACTGGCATCACTTCGTCTGTCCCCCTGCATAAAATGTACAAGAAAATAAATAATTTATTTTGAGAAACAAAAAAAAAAATCTGAATTGCTTCAACCTGTGCTGACTTCATTTCACAGAGAAAAAAATAAAAATAAAAATAATTGATAATAAAAAATTACCATCACTTCATATACTTCAGATTGTTAAACTTGGGTTAAATTGCTTTAGCAATAATCTTGCATCAATAAAACATTGTAAAACATGGCATGAGATGGCTACACTCCATAGATTACTCTGCACCTTTACAGTGTCAGGAAATCCTATGATGAATGCTGAGTTTGTATTTAAAGAGTTAGTCCAAACATGAAAATTCGTTCAATAATTACTCAGATTTATATATTCATTTGCATTTATATGCTTCTGTCCAATACAACAAACACTAGATTCAAGGTATTAATAAATTGTATAATTAATAAGAAAACAATGCTTTACCAGGAAATCATCAAAGAGATCCTCTTCAGATTCATGTCTCATCTTTACGCTTTGTTTCTGTGAAAATATTTACATTGTATCATTACATAATCTTTTATTCGTACAACTACATTTAGGCATTTCTTCATCTTTTGTAAGTTTGCCTTTATCCAAAGCAAATTACAAAAGAGGAAGGCAACAAGCATGTCAAGCAGTGCTACTAACACAAAGTTTCTGACACCATTAGAAAAATACAAGATAGATCAGCGAGGGATTAAGGAAAAAGTGAGAAGCAAGAATCATGTGTGGAAAGATTAATAATGCAGGGTCACAGGATGACTCGACTTATTTTTATTGTCTGCAATGCGATTTAGACAAATTAGAGCTGCTGTCAATACTGTATGAACATATGTACAGGTTCTTTACTCGGAACTCATTAATAAAGTTCGGCTTCAGAAAAAAAAACGTTTATTGCTAGTGCTCTTTTACCATTTAATGCTTTAACACACACGACTCAGTTTGTTCAGAAATGGCATCTAACTGGCGAGCCTTTGTCTGAACACGCCGTTTTCACTCGGGGTGGGGGTAAGAAACACACATCTCGGTGTATTAATCCGCGCGCTCGGTTCGTTATTATTTTATTTATTTATTTATTTACCACAGGACCCCTGGGGGGCTCCGTAGGTTCAGGTTTTTACACGAAAACGGTGTTTTGTGAATCTCCACACTATTAAAAACTGAAATTGCTAATTGTACGTCCTGAGATTAAGATGAACATTAATTGGGAGTCATGAAAGCGAGAATCACATCCAAAAAAGAAAGCTAAACTTACCTCGAACACGACAAACTCCAGCTCCAGCCACGCTGTGTTGTAACCTCCGTGATGATCCACAACCGACTGATCCACAGCGCGGGCACAGCGTCTCCAAACACGCATGCGCAGTTTAATTTGCACACATTTTCGGCTTCAGTAGACACACAATACTTCAGACTGAAACACGACTGCCCCCTACAGGTAATGAAGGGCATGTTCACAGCTTCCCGCACGCAGCCGCGCAAAGCCGTCAAAGGCAAGTCACGGGATCCCTTTTCTCGAAACGCGCGTTTTTAATGGCGACATCTGTACAAGAAATGTAAACTAGATTTTAAATGAGTTTTACAATCTAGAATATACAGCGTGTCCCAAAATTTTTTACATAAATTCGTAGTCTAACAACATGAATTTATGTAAAACATGGCCAATTCTCACTCAAAATGATCTAAAATTTTTATGAGATGTGTAAAACCTAACAAAGTTTAATGTTTTCTTTTTTAATTTTTTTCAGTGATAATTACAATGTGTTGTTGAAATGGCCACTATGGTCACCTGACAAGACACCTTTTAATTTTTTTCTATGGGGCTTGCCCCCAGATGCCAAGTTAAAAACATCGAGCTCCACCACCACCACCAAGGCCTGTGGCCCCAGCTCCCCCTCCTGTGATAGCTCTCAGACTGCTGCCACAGCGTCAAGGCTCAAACCCCTCCTCCATCTGATCTTGGTGAAATAAAACAAACAGATAGCAGCTCTCAGTGATGTGTGTCAGGTACCCGCTATGATAGCAATAACGTTCACAAATGTTTACAGAACAAACGGGAACAAAGTGTGCCTGTAGCTTTCTCTAACTCTGTTTTACCACGTGAGAAAGTCGAAGGGCTTCTTAAGCCATACAGCTGACCCATCTAATCAGCGACTTATTATGCACCAAACGAAGATCAGCGTGGGGACAAAAATTTATGTCAAAGTTATCATTTTTAAATATTCGTTTGCTAAAAAATAAATCATTTTTAATCAATAATTTGATCACCACGAACAAATTGGAGTTTATTTTTTTAATGACTCTTGGTTAGACGATAGCTGCAGTGCAACAGTCCTAAATGAAACAGCCCCTCTTAACTTTACTTTCATGATTATTGTTGTGGAAAAATACTCAGAGTCGGGCTTTGCTTACAGAAGATTACGACCTTTATTATCAAACAACAAGGCCGGAGCTGTGTCAGTGGAGCAACTGAATTCTGTTGATGTGCGTTCTAGTACATATGCAGTGCCTGCCCCTCCTCTCTCCAACATCTGGGTTTCATTAAAGGGCCGTCTTTAGCCCCCCCCAATGTAAAGCTTGGGTTTCCTATATGCAATGCACACAAAGAAGCCTATGTCCCAGCTTGCACGCACATCCACGATTATATACTGATAAGGTATCTTCTAACCCCCCAAAAGTAAGTAAAATCAAATGAAATCAAATAAAAATTTCTACCATATATCCCCCCCTCTGGGACTTATAAGTCCCACACTAATTGGTTAATCTAGAGTGCGACTCCATGAGTCAGTCTTCCTTATACTAACTGGTGATTAAATTAAATCACTGGACTTTTATCAATGACCGACCCATGGATTCGCCCTCTAGTGGAGAATCGGCCAAACCTCTCCTTCCACCCTTGACCAGGAATAGGAGTAAAAGACTCGACCTCCAGGACATCGTACTTCCCATTACTCAATAACATGGCATGAACATGTACTTAATACAGTGATTTTCTAGGATTACATCAATTGGATAAATCATATAACCTACAATGGAACATACATTTACACAATAACACAATACAATTTTTAAGAATGGATATACATTTAAACAGCCTTGTTGTAATATAATAGTCTTCAACTCAGGTGCTTTGCACACCGCAGGGAGTCAGTTGGAGCCCACAAGAGAGGTTGCCAGCACGTCATTGTGGGCTCATGCCGTGAAAGATACTGTACACTTCAATATATGAACCAGTAAAGTCTCTTGTTAGAGATATATATGGCTGAGTTCGGGATATCCTTGATGACTGTGTCCAAAAAATTAATCCTTGTCTGTTGTTGCTAGGAAATGCTGTTAATTTTAGGAAACCTTTGATTAAATATAAATCACATTCATAAATTTACTTGACACAGTAAAGTGACCCATTAACTGCTTTAATTAAACTTCTGCACCTGGAATAAAAGAGAACTGTGTTTAGTGGCATTACACATTGTCATAATCTGTTTAAGGCTTGTTTCCTTCTCGTGCATTTTTCCTGTGGAGGAAATTAAAATTAGTTGTCGCTGCTGTTTTATCTGTAAAAGCAATATAGTGTTAGTTAAACAGGAATGCATTTATACAATGTAGAGGACACAGTTAGTTGTCACACATAATCTGTACAATTGTTTGTCCTGTTAATTGTGTCAGGAGAAACCTGGTCGAAGTCAGTCAGTCAGTCAGTCTCGTTTGTATCCGTAGTGGATGCAGCTCTCAAGCAGATTCTCATTCTTAATGTGGAGCAGCGGAGTGTTCAACGCTGCGCAATTTGGTATCCAACTGGTGCCAATAGTTGGTTATTTTCCAATAATGATTTAATTTCTTTGTATTTTTTCTGATGTTAGCTTCTTCTTTCTTTCTTCCTTCGTTTTCGGTACCCATAGCTCTTTGTGACTCTCGTGTAATGGTTCAAGTGATACCACACGGTCTTGTCTTTCACTTGAATCACTGTTGGAGTGGCTGCCACACTTTGCGGGGCCCCTCCCTCCTGGGCTTGTGCCACTTCCTCCTGAACACTCGCAGATAAACCTGGTCTCCTGGAGTGATGGGACACGGAGCGTCTCTTCCTCCTTGTTCTTTTCCTGCACATAGATTACTTCATGTACGGCAGTTAGTTTCTTCATATAAGATTTTCAAAATTGTTTAAGCGGTGGGCCATTATATGGCTTCTACAGAATGGCACAGGCATGGGTCGACCCGTAAGCATTCCATGCGGGGTTAGGTGTGTATTTGTGTTAGGTTGCATGCTTGTTAGCTCATTGGTACAGCATCAGTTAAAACCTAGTGTAGCATTGTACTACTACAATTATTAGTAACCTTGGCTTTGAGATTACCATTTACACTCTCTACCTTCCCCTGGGACTGTGGACATCCCCAAATCCTAGCTTTTTCCCAACCGTTGCAGCACCTGTCTTACATTTTCTGAATGAATATTGATCCATTGTCGGAACTCATCTCTGATGGAATTTCAAATCTAGATATCACTTCCCTTACGATTTGTTAACTGTTCCTTACTCTTCATCTGCAGATATTATTGCTTTTACTCATCTTCTAAATCTGTCAGTTATTACAAGCATGTATCTTTCGCCCAGAACACTACTTTATCCTACCCACATAGTTCACCACTAAGTGATTAAATGGTCTTTCTGGTACCGGTGTATAGCCTATAGGTGTCGCTGTTTCCTTCCTGACATTACGCATAGCACATATCTCCCATGAAGCTAGGAACTCTTCAACCATAGCATGCAGATATAAAGTCCAATACCCATGTTGCCTGATTTTTCTCACAACCTGTCTTCTTGCACAATGGCCCAGTCCATGAGCATTTAAACCAGAAATATTCACCAGTGCTATGGGTGCTATAATCAGACCTTCATGTGGACACCAAATACCCTGTGCGTCCTCCTGCGCTCCCCTCTGGAGCCACATCGAGTGCTCGTACGGACCTGCTTGATGTTGAGTACAAATGATATCCTCTTACTGAGACTGTGGTTCTATAAGGACTATGGGCGCTTGCACAGCTAGTTGACACTTTGATGCACACTTCATTTCTAAATCTGCCATGTTGTTACCTTTAGCAACACAGTCATTTCCCTTTTTACGGGTCTGACATTTAATGAAAGTCAATCATCTTGGTAGCATCAGAGAAGACATTAGTTTACTTATCCATTCAGCACTTTGAATGGGAGTTCCTTCATGCTTTTTAAACCTTTGCTTCCATACGGTTCCAACCAGATGACAAACACCATGGAATAGGCTGAATCTGTAAAAATATTTGCCATTAGCCCTTTGGCTAATTGATAAGCAGCGGTGAGCGATTTCAACTCAGCTAACTGAGCTGAACACGGTTGTGTACAATGCTGAGATAGGATAGGTTTAAAATCTTCTCCATCCTTCATCACTACTGAATACCCTGCGTGCCTTTCTACCTGGTCTCTAAATTAGCTCCATCAACAAAATAAGTCACTTCCGCTTCAGCTATAGGCTTAGATTCAAGATCAGGTCATAACCTAGTAAATGCCAGTGAGTTCGCCACAAAACTATGAGTCACTCCTCTATAGGTTTAAGTGATTAAGTTAGCTGGATTAACTGTGTCACATTGTTTTATATTAATGTCGGGATATGTGAGCAGTGAAGAGTATGCTAGGAGGCGAGCTTGGATTAGAACACTTCCCCTTGTTTTTATCAATTTATACAATCTATCGGTAACCTGTTGTCAATGAAGATGCTTTCCTATATGTATAATGTACAACTACAAAACCCTGTTGGTAGCATGTTGGGTCACCTTGAGTTATATTATCTAGCTTAGTGCTGTAGTAAGCTAGGGACTGGTTTTTCCTATCACTGCAAGTTTCCTGCATCAGTATAGCTGAGGTAGATCCATCAGCTTGGTTCACTACATACCGATAGAACGGATTGCTATAATCAGGTACTGTATACCTAAAGTAGGTGCAGTCTGCATTTCTTTTTGATGGATTCAAATGCTAACAGTATATCTGTGTTCTATTTTAATGGAGCACTTAGATCTTGCAGTTCTTCTTTTCTCATTATTATCTCCCATAGTGAAGCTGTTTTTTCCTGCATATTCCTCACTCCAGTCAGCATGAAACCTGTTAACCCTAGAAAGCCATCACTGTTTATCGGCTGTGACACTGGTGCCTTACTTATGCCTTCTAATTATGTATGTACTACGGCTGTCGTATCACGTGAAATTAGTCACCTTAACAATTTAACTTGAGGCTTACAGTATTGTAGTTTATTTTATGACATTTTATGACCTCCTTACTAGCTTAAGGTGTACCTTAATGGAATCATTCTGGCATGTTTCTAATGATGATAATCATATTAAACAGTCACCCATATGCTGACCAAGGCTATCTTCTATCCTTTAACCTCCTAAATCAGCTTCCACCTCTGATTGAATATATACAGTGAATGTTTGAACCACCGTGGCATTTTTGGTACCCATTTTGTCAACTGGCACTTGTAAATGCAAATAAATGCAGTAGTTACTCTTTTCTGCCATTTGAACACTGAAGAAGGCTGAACAAATATCATTACAATAAAATATTTGGCTTAGGGAGGGACATTAGTCAGCAGTGTGTGTGGATTTGGAACTTCTGCTGGATACTTTCCTGTATAGTTACTAGTAACTATAAATCATGCACATGATGCCATTTATTTGTACCTGGCTTAATCACTGGGAAAAATAGGAGTATTGCAACAACTGGTCTGTTTTAGCACAGATGCTTTTACAAGGCCTTCAATAGTGTTCTATATACCCGCTTTTGCCTCAGGTCGTAGAGCATATTGTCTTACTCTGGGCAGTTCTACATCTGGTTTACGTTGTACTTGAAGTTGGCTGGCTGATTTAAGTAGGCCTACATCTGTATCATGTTTAGACTATAATTCAGATGGGACTTGACTATCCATTTGCCTATATAGCTAATTTCCCACAGTCGATTTCAGATGCTGATGCCATTTGTGTTTGTGACTTGTGGCTAACTACAACTTCTTTAAGAAGTACGAATCAATTTATTACCACACAAAATTTTTACACAGGTTTTATCTGCAGAATGAAATCAACATAAATCCTATGAGCTGCAGTTCTATCCTGCAGTACATACAATGTCACCTAAAGAACAGAATCAGTTACATTGAACCACCTTTTTACAAAATCACACTCCTCTACACTGATAGCTGCTCCTTGCCGGCCTATGATGATGTGTTGTGATGGGTCATACATCATTGTACAGTGAAAGTCTGACAGGGTAATTGTGCTTCAGGAATTTATGTTCAACATACACCCCTTCTGGAGAACACCATATTTGCAGTCCTAATTCACCTAATGATTCTCTTCCTTAACTTTCCTTAAAATTAACTTGTGTATGACTTGAGACTAATACAGGTATAGTCACACTCTTATTGTTGGGTTGTAGTAACTACTTTTTTCTTCCAGAGAATCCTACGGTTCTGGCAAACTTTTCCAGATGTGAGAGGCATGACTTATCGGACCTGGGATGTTGTCTCCCCTCCCCTCTCATCCCTCGGGGCCGGGCAATGGCTATGCGAGGCAATTTAATCCATTCACTCTCTCTTCCCTGGCTTTGGAGTGAAAACGTTGGTGACAGACGCAGGCATCTGGCTTGAGTTTGGAGAAAATGCTGCTGGTGATGTCATCACTGACTGAAGCTGGCTGGATTTTTGATGAAGGATTGCTTGTGGCCCTCTCTGTTTTTTCTGGTAATCAGAGTAGCTTGAGCTTTTTTCTTGGTTCGCTCTGTAAGGTTTTCAAGCTGTAACTGCCTCCAGGTCACCCTTTAATGTCCTTGGGTCAACACTCTGCATGCAAGGCCTGCCATACAACAGCCTCAAAGCCTCAAAGACAGTCCATCCATGTGGTATGCATTTACAGCCTCACTCGAGTCAGAAGCACGTTTTTTCCTCTCCACAAAGTCTTATGCTCGTAACTAACTTCTCTCTCGCTACTTCGGCCTCACTTCCTGACTTTCTTAACTTTTTCCATCACTTCCTGTTTCTTTCTTACCAACTTCACTTATTCTTTCTTAACCAAAGCTAGGACCACTCTTTCCTGCTGTCTTTTCAACTTCTCTGGACATGCTTTCTCTCTCTTGTCGCCGCTTTATAATTTTTTATCAGGGTGTCCATCTCAGAACACAGTGCTGAATCAAATGTCCTCTCCTTTGGCCATCTTGTAATCATATCTTTGGTCCTCTTTTGCTACTTATTGGAGGTCTTAGTGATGAGATCTTCACACAAAGGATGCTTTGGCACTAAAGTCTCCACCAGAGAGGCTACCATTATGCTTTAGCCTATGTCACCACTTAGATATTTATTTATTTAATTTTTTATTTTATGCCTTTTTAATTTTTACTTAATGACTAAATTTACTATACACTCTTTTAGAATCACAGAAGTATCCACCTCCACTTACCAAGGCTCATTAATGATAATCACTCCTGAATCTACACCACTTCACTATTTTCAGATTACCACTTGCCAAAAAGCATAGTACTTTTAGGCACCGTGAACACTTTTATCAGTAAGTGTGTAATGCCACAATATTAATATGGGGTTCATACACATTCACCACTCCACACTATTTATTTATTTATTTATTCAGAGGCCTATGCATTCAGACTTTATCCCTCTTTTCCTAGAAAATTGGGCTTATTCTTTTCATATTTGTCCCCCTGCTAAAAGGGCTCATTTTTCCACTCACACGTGTCCCTTTATTGATTAATATTTATCTATTTAATTATTAGGCTAGCTATTACTTAAATAGGGCTCATTCACACACACACGTCTCTGGTCTGGCAGCAAGCTGCCCCCCCTCTGAGGGTTGCACACACAATTCCCTCGGGAGGTCCAGCCCTGTTCACAGAACACAGAGCTTATGGTTCTCATTCAAGCATTTTCTCTCTCTCTCTCTCTCTCTCTCTCTCTCTCTCTCTCTCCCTCACACACACACTAGGCGAACATAGAGCTCTCATACACTCAGACAGAAACAGATAGACACAACATCAATTAGACACAAACAATTGCAATTGCATTCAACTTAATGGCACAAAATAGTGCTCCACATAGAAAAAGATATTAATTACCCCTGTCACTCATATCAATAAAACATAAGGGGTGATTTCTTATGATGTACAATTGTACATTCCACATACGAAGGGTATCAATTAAAAACCACCAAACTCATACCATATAACATTTACGGTGGCTACAAAAATTGCTTATGACATACAACAGTATGTTCCTCATACAAAGGGTATTTTTTTATTAATTGCTGGGTAACCGTACACAAGCAATATAACTAATTAAGCGCAATTCCTTATTAACTTGCTGCACTACTCATGCCATCCAATCAAGGCCCACTTGACAATGAGTACAAATTAATATCGAGATCATCTACCTTTTTCCTGTCCTGTCATCTCTCAAAGCCCACTTGACAAAACAAATAGACACCCAAATGCGCTTCCTCATACCGTCTGTTACTGTTGCCATCAATCAATGCCCACTTGACAACACCCAGACCAATGCAATTCTTATCTTCTCAATTCACTATCAGTACAACTGTTAGTAATCTGATGCATGCATTGTCTTCTGGAAACAAAGCCCATTTTAAATTACTTGAGTTGGAGAGGCCTTTATTAGGTGTCCTTACCACCATGGGTGATCCTCAGCCAACAACACAACCTAAGTATATAAGCAAAAGTTGCTTACCTTTGTAAGTGGCCACCTGGTTGTGTTGCCGACCAAGGAAGCCCACGTCGGTCAGTCACCTTTGCCCTTTTTCCACCCTGCTCGCAGCGCCATTATGTTGTGGAAAAATACTCAGAGTCGGGCTTTGCTTACAGAAGATTACGACCTTTATTATCAAACAACAAGGCCGGAGCTGTGTCCGTGGAGCAACTGAATTCTGTTGATGTGCGTTCTAGTACATATGCAGTGCCTGCCCCTCCTCTCTCCAACATCTGGGTTTCATTAAAGGGCCGTCTTTAGCCCCCCCAATGTAAAGCTTGGGTTTCCTATATGCAATGCACACAAAGAAGCCTATGTCCCAGCTTGCACGCACATCCACGATTATATACTGATAAGGTATCTTCTAACCCCCCAAAAGTAAGTAAAATCAAATGAAATCAAATAAAAATTTCTACCATATATCTGCAGAACTGTTAGGAGAGGTGGAGGTGCAGCTGCTCTATTTAAAGATGGTTTTCAAGCAAGTGTCATTTGGTCAGTATTTGTATTTTGAATATCTAGGGATTTTTCTGAAAGGTGCTCCATGTATTCTGTTCATTAATATTTACAGACCTCCAAAATACTCTCCAGACTTTATTGAAGAGTCCGCAGAGCTGCTATCAATGATTTCCTGAGAGTTTCACTATTTTGCTATAACAGGGGACTTTAATATCCACATTGATAATGTAGAAACACTTTTGTTTTTAACACTTTTGACCTGATTCAACATGTGCACGGGCCCACGCATAATCGTATAATATAATCACACTTTAGACTTACTCATCAGTAAGGGTCTATACATCTCATCCATTCTTATTAAGGACGTAGCACTATCTGATCACTTCTGTATTCTCTTTTATATATTGATCTCTGTTACCACTGAATCTAGATCTGTGTCTGTCAGAAAGAGATGCACTAATGAGAACACACGTGCGTTTGTTTAACTGTTTAGAAGCAGATCTTTTAGAAGTAGTGAACACCTCACTTCTCTCTGGGATGTTTATATTTAATCAGCTGAACAACCACTCAGCTTAAATTACCACATTCGTTTAAATTGGGATTCTGGTAAAAAATCAGTGCTGGTACTGATAGATCTTAGTGCTGCATTTGACACAGATGATCATAACATACAGGTGTTGCCTTTAAGACTGCGCGTGTTTTCCCGCGAGAGGCCGCAATTTAGCGCACGGCGTGCCGCGTCTTGCCGGAGGCAACATTCAGGAATTTAAAATAAATGTGTTGTGCTTCTCTGAATATCCGCCAGATGGCGCATGGAAGGACTTTATCTAAAAGCCGGACCAAGTACAAATGAATTGTGTATAAGGTTAACCGTTAACCTAATGCTGTAGCAAACATGAATTCAAGATTCAAGATTCTTTATTTGTCACATGCATAGTTATACAAATACAACACGCAGTGAAATGTATCCTGAACCGCTCCTACTTTGTGCAAATAACAAGAAACAAAAGAAATAATCTATAAATAGAAACTGAAATTGAAAAAAAAAAAAAAAGGGGGGTGCAAATGTAAACATAATAATAAAGTGTGTATATGAGCAGGATAAAATGTTAGTGCAAGTAATGCTTACAGTCCAGACTAAAGTGCAGTGTGCAGTGTGGAATGTCAGCACAGCAGTGTGTGGGTGAACTGATACCAGTCCTATGAACAGGAGAGTGGCACATCCTGGTTGAGGAGTCTAATCGCCTGTGGATAAAAACTCCTCCTGAGTCTCTCCGTTTTGGCCATAATGACCCGGAACCTTCTGCCTGAATGGAGAAGTTTGAACAGTCTGTTATTGGGGTGCGACAAGTCCTTAATGATCCGAGCTGCCCTGGTTTTACATCTCCTGGTGTAGATGTCCTGCATGGAGGGGAGAGTTAACCTGCAGCAGCGTTCAGCTGCCCGGATCACTCTCTGGAGGGTTAACCAGTGACTGTCTGTATTATCGTCTGAATTAAATTAACCGAGAATTTACTTAATGCGCTTCTCATACAAATAAGTTATATAACACTCGTATATGAGCATTAGTTCATCCCTGAAGCCAAACTATAACTTACTGAAGCCACTCATACCCTCCGCCCCCCACGCACACACCCCCCCTCACACACACACACACACACACCTCCCCCCCCACGCACACACACACACCTCCCCCCTCCTCCTCCTTAACTGATAAACACTTCTGTGTTGTTATCCAGCTCGTTAACTAAGCACTCGCGCTACCGCGGAAAGTCCCGGACAAAGTGTATAAAATATAAACCGGGTTATGAGCGTTACTAGCTCCTGTACAGCTACCCTCACTCTGTGTCCCTCATCAACTGCATCACATTATATTACAGTCACAGAAATAACCTGCAGATTAACTCTTAACCAGAGAATAAATAACCGCGGAATGTATCCAGACAACACGCGGAGAGATTCTCTCAGTATTTACAGAGAACACAAACACTCTTCATCGGGTAGTGCAGCTCTTGTAATAGGGACATTAATAGTATTGTCGAAGCTTGAGCATGTTTTTGAGTTAAAGTGGAGTGACATTGTGAGTGTGTGTGACACTGACAGTAAGCTGTAATATTAACTCCAGACTTGGTAAACAGATCATTAAGTTCTCTAAAGTCACATCTGACCGCTGCTGGTGCTGCCAGTGATATTTAAAACGGCCAATAAAAAAACTAAACTGGGAAATAAACTGTAAACTACCCCAAACACATTTTATGAAATAAAACATCACTTACCACGAATAGTCCGTTAAGCCGCCATCTTCATCTCTGTAGTTTGGTAGCGTCAGTTCGGCGGGGGTGGAGGCGGGTTGTTATAATCAAGTGATTGCAACTCAGCGCAGCTGGCTTGTTTTAACGTGTTCTTGAGAACGAAGCGCCATCTAGTGGTGGCACCAGGTAAATGAATAAATAAGGCTTGAATGGGCGTGTTTACTGTGAAATCTTGACACGCCTTTCTGTCAGAAAAGGGAGGGGGGATTACAGCGTGCAAAGGGCATTCACACGCCATTCACACTTCAGCCACACGGTCGCGGCTATGTGGCGTGGCTCCCACTGTAGTTTGGCTTCAGAGATGAACTAATGCTCATATACGAGTGTTATATCGCTTAACTTATTTGTATGAGAAGCGCATTAAGTAAATTCTCGGTTAATTTAATTCAGACGATAATACAGACAGTCACTGGTTAACACTAACACTGTTCACTGTTAACATTAGCACAGACAGTTTATTTACATTCCAGAATTCCCAAAACAGTATTTTACACACTCTGTGGTAAATAGGTTTATTAATATATTACATTTTTATTAGAGCTATATGTTCTGTAAAGTTTATTTGTCTTTGTCTTCACTAAATTCTCCTGTTGTCTTTAAGCAGAGCTCCGCTGTGGAGGATTGGGGGGTCAGACGGCTGACGGCTGGACTTTTGGAGCTACAGTACTGGAGGAGCCTGAACAAGCTGTTGAGGGAGCTGTAGATGAGAAGATATCAGCATTAGAGGAGCGAATCCAGACTTTAGAGAGGGTTAGAGAATGTGAGAGCAGCGTTATTCCCATAGCGGACAGTCTGGGTGCCACAGGCGGAGATAAACAGCCCCCGACTCCGGCATTAGAGCCCTCACAGCGGGGCGAGTGGGTGACGACTCGGCGGCATACTCGTTCAGCCAAAGCTAACGTTAAGGCTAGCCCACCGGAGCACACCTCCTCTGCGCCTCACGTGTCCAACAGGTTTGCTCTCCTCAGTGATGCACCCGCTGAGAAACGAAAGAGCTCTGGTTATAGGAGACTCTATACTGAGACACGTGACATTAGCTAGACCTTTAGGGGCGCCAGCGGCAGTGGTTAGGTGTATCCCGGGAGCCAGAGCACCGGACATAGCAGGTAATCGTAGGGCTCTAGGACAGCACAGGTTCTCTAAGATAGTGGTACATGCTGGAGCTAATGATATACGCCTTCGTCAGTCAGAGGTTAGTAAGAGTAACTTTACAGAGGTGTTTAAATTAGCGAAGGCGATGTCCGATGAAGTAATATGCTCTGGTCCCATCCCAATGAGATGTGGTGACATAGCTTACAGCAGGTTATGGTCGCTGAACCGCTGGATGTCCAGGTGGTGCTCCAAAAATAATGTGGGCTTTATAGATCATTGGAAGACCTTTGAGGGCAAAGCTGGCCTGTTAGGGCGGGACGGTGTCCATCCCACTCGGGAAGGTGCTGCTCTCATTTCCTGTAGTATAGGTCATAGTCTCAGTAGAGGCCTAGTTAATCGGTGACAATCCAGAGCCCAGGCCAGGGAGCAGACAGACAGGCTAAACCAACCGTCTGCTAGCTGCATAGAGTCGTCACTCAGGGTTCACCATATTGAGACTGTGTCTGTTCCCCGAGCTAAGCAAAAATGTAGAAAGACTCAGAAAGTCTGTTTCAATAATCTAATTAACATAAAGTCCACAAACTCCGATCATACTGAATGCGCAGCCGGCACCTCTGATCTGAAGCTAGGATTGTTAAATATTAGATCTCTCGCATCAAAAGCAGGTATTGTTAATGAAATTATCACAGATCAGGTGTTTGATATACTCTGTTTAACTGAAACATGGGTTAAACAGGACGAGTATGTAGCTCTAAATGACGCTAGTCCTCCTGGGTACAGCTACATACACCAGCCTCGGTTAACTGGTAGAGGAGGAGGCGTCGCAGTTATTCATAATGATAATCTGTCTATCGTACAAAAACACGGACACAAATTTAACTCATTTGAAATTCTTTATAGTAACATAAGTGTACTTAAGTATATTAAGTCAGCTCAGTCGATTCCACTAATTATAATTTACAGACCTCCAGGGCCGTATTCTGAATTTCTTAGTGAATTTGCTGATTTCATCTCAGACCTGGTCGTTTCTGTAGACAAACCGTTAATTGCCGGAGATTTTAACATTCATTTTGAGAATTCAGAAGACCCTCTGAGAACAGGATTTATGTCCATACTGGACTCCGTAAGCGTAAATCAGTGTGTAGTAGGACCCACTCATAAAGCAGGTCACACTTTAGACTTAATAATATTTTTCGGATTAAGTATAAAGAAATGTATTCACAATTCCACTGTCTGAAATTATCTCAGATCACTATCTTGTCTCCATTCAAGTGTGTCACAGTGATAATGTACGCACATCACCGCGCTACCGTATTAAACGTACATTCACATCAACTACCACACAGAGTTTTATCAGTAATCTCCCAGAGTTACCAACTTTGATTAGGTCACCGTCTGACCCCACAGAACTCGATCAGGCGACTGAATATTTAGAGTCGACATTTCGTTGTACCTTAGATAATGTAGCTCCAGCTAAAAGAAAAATTATTAGAGATAAGAAACTCGCTCCCTGATATAACGATCACACGCGCACTTTAAAACAGACCGCTCGGAAATTAGAGCGTAAATGACATCAAACTAAATTGTTAGTATTTCAAATAGCATAGAAAGAGAGCATCCTGAACTATAGGAAAGCTCTTAGTGTAGCTAGATCAACGTATCTCTCCACTCTTATAGAAGAAAATAAAAATAATCCTAGATTTTTATTTAATACCGTAGCCAAATTAACCAGAAATAAGACCACTACAGAAATCTCCACAACAACATCATGCAATAGTGAGGACTTCATGAACTTTTTTAATAATAAAATTGTAAATATCAGGCATAAAATTGAGGCTTTGAAACCGAAAAATGTAATTGATACAGATGTTAACCTAGCCATGTCAGATTCAAACCTAGAATACTTTACTCCCCTCGAAGAGAATGAACTAATTTCACTCATCTCTTCTGCAAATTCATCAACCTGTATATTAGATCCTATACCGACACATTTTCTTAAACAGATAGTACCATTAATAACAGAACCGCTGTTGAGAATAATTAATTCCTCACTCAGTATTGGTTATGTTCCAAAATCTTTTAAATTAGCAGTTATCAAACCAATAATTAAGAAACCTGACCTCGACCCCTGTCAGCTGTCCAATTACAGGCCAATATCAAACCTCCCCTTTATCTCTAAGATTCTGGAAAAGATAGTAGCGGAGCAGCTATGCTCATATCTACATAGAAATGGCATACATGAACTGTATCAGTCAGGATTTAGGTCTCATCACAGCACAGAAACAGCACTCATTAAAGTAGTAAATGACCTCCAATTGGCCTCTGATCAGGGTTGTGTAACTATGCTTGTATTACTCGCCCTCAGTGCAGCTTTTGACACCATTGATCATGCTATTCTTCTTCACAAATAAGAAAATGTAGTAGGAATTAAGGGTACAGCCCTCTCCTGGCTCAGATACTATTTGACCGATCGTTATCAGTATGTACAGTAGACTTAAATGGTGATTATTCAGCATGTTCTCCAGTGGAGTTTGGCGTTCTGCAGGGTTCAGTTTTTGGCCCACTGCTTTTCTCCCTTTACATGCTTCCTCTGGGTAACATAATCCCTAAGCATGGTATTAGTTTTCATTGTTATGATGACGACACACAGTTATATGTCTCAACAAAACCTGATGAGAAAAACCAGCTTACTAAAGTTGAGCAATGTGTGCAGGACATAAGAAATTGGATGCTAGTTAACTTCCTTCTGCTTAATCCGGACAAGACAGAAGTTCTAGTCATAGGACCGCATACAGCTAGGAGTAAAATTTTAGATCACACCGTAACTTTAGATGGCCTTTCTGTTCCATCAAGTGCAACAGTAAAAGACCTTGGCATGATTATAGATTCCTGTAAGGGACTGCCACTAGAGGGCACTGTGGTTGAGTTTTGTTTTGTTTGTAGTTTTTGTGTTAGAAGACCCAGTTTCCCAGAAGGCACCTCGGTCAGGTGATGTCGAAGTTTCACCTGTGCCGAGGTGGCTCGTTAAGACCATTATAAAAAGCTGTTAGCTCTGGGGATCTGGGTCGAGGTCGAGGTGGATTGGACGGAGTGTGTTTGAGATTGTAATAGGTTAGGAAATTGTGGACTTTGTTCGTCGGAGAACAGCTGGTTGCTCTGAAACTTCTGTGGAACATCCGGGGAGGAGAAAGTGGAAAGTTTGTGGTGAGTCGAGTGGGAAGTGGTGTAGGAGGCATCGGCCGACGGCCTGTATAGGTCCGGTAGCGGTGTCTCCCCGCAACTTCTGCATCGGCCACATCATTCAGCTTTATCAAAATGGCGGGGAAGAGTACGGATGGTATGGAATATAGTGACCAAGAGGGAAATGGTATTGATGAGAGGGGAGAAAGTGATTGGGAAGAAGTAAGGAGAGGAAAAGCAGTAAGGAAAAGTACTAGTCGTAAGAGAAAGAAAAAAGGTGAGGCTAGCACAACTGGAACGGAAAGTGAAGGCAGAGATGATGAAGGAGAGTGTCATAAAGAAAGAATGGTTAATATAGTAGTACGATTTGAAGGAGAGGGAGGAGTTAAGAGAATGGACCCACTTAAATTAACAAAAATAATAAGAGGACAAATAGGAGAAGTGAAATATGCAAGAATCTTGGGAGATGGAAATTTACTTATAGGTTGTAATAGTGTGGAGCAGATGGAAAAGGCAATGAAGATGAGTTGTATGGGAAAAATTAAAATAGTCAAAGTAGTAAGAGTAGGAGAAAGAAGAATGGGTGGAAGTAAGGGAGTGATATACGGAATTCCTCTTACTGTAAATATAAAAGGGCTAATTGAAGATATGAAGGCACAAAACAAGTCAGTTAAAAGCGCAGTAAGACTGACAAGGGGAGTAGGAAAAGTAGAAACCGAATCTGTCTTGATTGAGTTTGAATCAAAGGAAGTGCCGAAAGAGGTATACTATGGATTTATGAGATATAGAGTGAGGGAATTTACACCTAAGCCAATGAGATGCTATAATTGCCAAGAATTTGGACATATAGCTAAGGTCTGCAAAGGAAAAAGAAGATGTGCCAGGTGCAGTGGAGACCACGAATATGGAAAATGTGGAGAGGAAGTGGAACCGAAGTGTTGTAACTGTGGAGGTAATCACAGTGTTGCATTTTGGGGATGCGAAATGATGAAAAAGCAAGTGAAAATACAGCAAATAAAAGTAAAGGAAAACGTTTCTTACTCTGAGGCTATTGAAAGATCAGAAAAAGAAAATAAAGGTCGCAAAAGGGAAACTATGGAGAGAGAGATGAGAGAAGTCCCACAAGAACGTAAAGATCAGTGGGAAGAGAAGAAGAAAATGGTGACATTTATAGCAGGAGTAATAAATGCTACAGCTGAAACCAGATCTAAAACGGAAAGAATTCAGATTATAGTAAAAGCAGCAATACATCACCTAGATATGGCAGGTTTGAAATGGGAAGAGGTGAGGGATGAATTAAGTGTACAGGCTAGTCAAGAGGTAACATGTGTGGGTTAATTATTGTATTAATGTTGCTCCTACAATGGAATGCAAGGAGCCTGATATCAAACGGGCAAGAGTTCAAACAGTTTATTGCTAAATGCAAAGAAAAACCAGACATTATATGTATTCAGGAATCCTGGCTAAAGCCAAATTTAGATTTTGTCATATATGGGTATGTATCAATTAGACAGGATAGGGTAAATGGTAGTGGAGGGGGGTGTGTTACTTTTGTGAAAGAAGGAGTACCGCACAGGGTGGTAGGTATAGGGAGTGAATGCGAGTATGTAGCAATAGAAGTATGGGGTATGGGGAAGAAATGTGTAATCATAAATTTTTATAATCCATGTAGAAGACTACAAATGAATCAGCTTGAGGAAATAAAGGGACAAGGTAGTAATAATGTTATATGGTGTGGGGACTTCAATGCACATAATACATTGTGGGGAAGTGAAAAAGTGGATATAAATGGGCAAGTAATAGAAGAGTTATTAGAGGAAAAAAATTTAGTATGTTTAAACGATGGAACTAAAACAAGAATAGAGGTTAGTACTGGAAGGGAGTCTGCTCTAGATCTTACATTGGTGTCTAGCAGTGTGGCAGCAATGTGTAATTGGAAGGTGTATAAGGAAGGAACAGTAGGAAGTGATCACTATCCAATTTTGTGTAAAATCAAGATAAATATACCACAAGTTTTTGAAGGAAGAGGAGGAAGATGGGTATTTGAAAAAGCTGACTGGGATAAATTTCAGAAAGAAAGTGACAAATATTTAAATCAGATTGAACAAGATAACAATATAGAAATGTTTGAAAATAAAGTAAGACATAGCATAATAACAGCAGCACTAGAAGCTATCCCAAAAAGTCAAGGTAAAATAAAAAGAAAGGAAGTACCATGGTGGAATGATGAATGTAAGAAAGCAGTTCAAAACAGAAATAAAGCGTTTAAAGTAATGAAAAGATCACATAATTTCATGCATATGATACAGTATAAATGTGCACAAGCAATAGTAAGGAAAACGGTAAGACAAGCAAAAAGATTATGTTGGAGGAATTACTGCAGTTCAATTGGGGACTCTACCCAAATAGGAGAAGTATGGACAATGATTAAAAAGATGGGTGGAGAAAGGAGAGATTGGAGCTACCCGGTGTTGAACAATGGGAATGAGGTCGCAGTTACAAATAAAGAAAAGGCTGAAATGTTGGTAAATACATTTGCCCAAGTTCACAGCTCAAATAATCTATCTGAAGAAGGGAAGAGGGGAAGAGAGAAAACTAGTACTGATAATCTGGAGGCACTGAAAGTAATGGAAAGTGATGAAGGTGAACATAATTTACCATTTAGAATGGATGAACTAAACAAAGCACTGGCAAAAACTGGGAAGACTGCACCAGGGAAAGATGATGTTTGTTACATAATGATAAAGCATCTGAGTGAAGAAGGGAAGAAGAAGTTATTGATATTATACAATAAAGTGTGGGAAGAAGGAAAATTGCCAAAAAGTTGGAAAGAAGCCATTATTATACCAATAAGAAAACCTGGGAAAGAAGCTAGTAAGCCATCAAACTATAGACCCATTGCCCTGACCTCACATATCTGTAAACTAATGGAAAGAATGATAAATGAGAGATTAATGTATATTATGGAAAAACAAGGTATGATGACTGAATATCAAAGCGGATTTAGGAGAGGGAGGGGTACTATGGATGCAGTGGTATGCTTGGAAGATGAGATAAGGAAAGCACAAATAAATAAAGAGACAGTTGTAGCTGTATTTTTTGATGTAGAAAAAGCATATGACATGCTATGGAGAGAGGGGTTGATGATTAAGGTACATAAAATGGGAATTAGAGGAAACATTTTTAAATGGATTAGGGATTTTCTGAAAGGCAGAACAATTCAGGTTAGGATAGGAAAAGAAATGTCTAGCAAACGTATGGCAGAGAATGGTACCCCCCAGGGGAGTGTAATAAGTCCCACTTTATTCTCAATTATGATAAATGACATATATGGAAATATACAAGTGAACATGGGGAGATCCTTGTTTGCAGATGATGGAGCAATATGGAAAAGAGGAAGAAATGTGGAGTATATAGTTAAGAAAATGCAAGAAGGTATACAGCAGGTTGAGAGGTGGGGAATAAATTGGGGCTTTAAATTCTCTGTTGAAAAAACTAAAGTAATGTTTTTTACTAGGAAGAAAATTCATGAGGGGATTAATTTAAAATTATACGGAAATAGGTTGGAGAAGGTTAATAAATTTTGCTTTCTGGGAGTGCATTTTGACTCATGGTTAACCTGGGCAGAACATATAAGGAAGGTGGAGGATAAATGCAAAAAAGTACTAAACACAATGAGGTGTTTAACAGGACTGGAATGGGGTGCAGACTATCAATCATTGAAATATATATATGTAAGTCTAATAAGATCAAGAATTGATTATGGGAGTGTGGTATATGGATCAGCAGCCAAATCTGTACTTACAAGGCTTGATAAAATACAGACTAGAGCTTTGAGGTTATGCTTAGGTGCAGTAAAAACATCACCAGTGTGTGCGCTTCAGGTGGAAGCAGGAGAAATGCCTTTAAACATTCGACGTAAGCAATTGCTGGTAAACTATTGGATTAATTTGAAGGGACATAGAGACAGTCACCCCACAAAGAAAGTGCTACAAACTTGTTGGGAAAAGGAAAGAGAACAAAAGAATAGTTTCGGGTGGGTAGGAGATAAGTCAGCTAGAGATTTGGGGGTGAGTGAAAAAGAGTTCTGTCCAACGGTGATATGGCCTGACTATCCAGTGTGGAAAATGGAAACCATGGAAGTTGATTTTAAATTGCATCAAATCAAATCAATAAATCATAATGTAGACCTAGTAGACGAATTTTATAGATATGTGGAACAAAAGTATAGAGACCATATTCAGATTTACACAGATGGATCAAAAGAACCAGAAACTGGAAGGACTGGATCTGCAGTTTTTATAGGAAACCAGGGAAATGAAGAAAGCAAAAGAACATCGAACGAACTGAGTGTGTATACAGTCGAACTGTATGCCATCAAGATGGCTTTAGAATGGATTGTAAAGGAGGAAAAAATAAGTAAATACTTAATTGGAAGTGACTCATTGTCTACACTGTACAGCCTCAGATCAGGGATGTCCAATAGCCGTCAGGACTTGGTGTATACAATATTGACAATATACATGGGAATAAAAGAAAAAGGTAAAGAGATTCAACTCATATGGACTCCAGCCCACATAGGTATTTTAGGAAACGAGAGGGTGGATAAATTAGCCAAACATGCAACAAAAAAAGATAAAATTGAAGTAAATATAAAAATGTCAAAGGCTGAGGGGAAAAGTATAGTGTGGAAAGAAGCCGTGAGAGAATGGCAACAGCAGTGGGATAGGGAAATTAAAGGGAGACATTTATATGGCATTCAAAATAAAGTTGGAATTGAGAGGAACTGGGGAGGGACAAGAAGAGAAGAAACAGCAATGACAAGATTAAGAATTGGACACAGTAACCTGAATAGTACATTATACATTATAGGGAAGCATCCCACCGGATTTTGTGAGGTTTGTCAGACACATGAAACCATAGAACATGTACTTATAAATTGCAGAAGATATGAAGAAGAAAGGAGAAAAATGATGGAAGAATTAAGAAAAGGTGGACTGGTTGGGACAGAGATAAAAGATATACTGAAAAGTGGGATGAGTGGGCGAGGAAAGAAAAACATTTGTAACTTCTTAGCTACTACGGGTCTAATGGACAGAATATAATAAGTGGAGAAAATAATCTGGAAATAGAGTGAAGAAACAACTAAAGGAGAATCAACCAGAAGGTGGCGGTAGTGCAACACTTACGGATGCAAGCCGCCGTTAAACTCCAAAGAAGAAGAAGAAGAAGAAGGATCTGGGTCGATCATTAACATTGTGTAGTGGGCTTTAGTTTTGTTTTGTCCTGTTTATTTATTAATTTATACCTGGCTCTGTAAGTTTGTTCTCTGTGTTTATTTGCAGTGTGTCTTAGTTTTTTCCTGTGTACCTGTAGTTTAAGTTCTTGATGTTTAATGTGTGTGGAGCTGATGCGGTGTGGTGTCCTGTTGTGTTTTTTGCCCTTGTGCTCCCGTGTCCCGCACCCTTAGTGTTTTATGTGTAAAGATCAGGTAAGTGTAGCTATGTGTATGTCAGGCTAAAGGCATGCTTAGCTACAGTGGGAGCCACGCCAAATAGCCGCTACTGTGCAAACGACGTGTAAACGGCATGTGAATGTCCTATGCATGCCGTAATCCCCCCCCTCCCTTTTCTGCCAGAAAGGTGTCAAGATTTCACAGTAAACATGCCCATTCAAGCCCTATTTATTAATTTACCTGGTGCCACCACTAGATGGCGCTTTGTTCTCAAGAACACGTTAAAACAAGCCAGTTGCAATCACGTGATTTTAACAACCCGCCTCCACCCCCACCGAACTGACGCTACCAAACTACAGAGATGAAGATGGGGGCTTAACGGACTATTCGTGGTAAGTGATGTTTTATTTTATAAAATGTGTTTGGGGTAGTTTACAGTTTATTTCCCAGTTTAGTTTTTTTATTGGCCGTTTTAAATATCACTGGCAGCACAAGCAGCGGTCAGATGTGACTTTAGAGAACTTAATGATCTGTTTACTCAGTGTGGAGTTAACATTACAGCTTACTGTCAGGTCACAAACTCACAATGTCACTCCACTTTAACTCAAACATGCTCAAGCTTCGACAATACTATTAATGTCCCTATTACAAGAGCTGCACTACCCGATGAAGAGTGTTTGTGTTCTCTGTAAATACTGAGAGAATCTCACCGCGTGTTGTCTGGATAAATTCAGCGTTTATTTATTCTTTGGTTAAGAGTTAATCTGCAGGTTATTTCTGTGACTGTAATATAATGTGATGCAGTTGATGAGGGACACAGACTGAGGGTAGCTGTACAGGAGCTAGTAACGCTCATAACCCGGTTTATATTTTATACACTTCCCGCGGTAGCGCGAGCGCTTAGTTAACGAGCTGAATAAAACCACTGAAGTGTTTATCAGTTGAGGAGGAGGAGGGGGGAGGTGTGTGTGTGTGGGGCAGAGGTGTCAAGTAATGAAGTACAAATACTTTGTTACCTTACTTAAGTAGAAATTTTGGGTATCTATACTTTACTAGAGTAATTATTTTTCAGTCGACTTTTTACTTCTACTCCTTACATTTTCATGCAATTATCTGTACTTTCTATTACTTACATTTTAAAAATAGCCTCGTTACTCCTATTTTGTTTCAGCTTGTCATTCAAAAAACAAACATAAACATCCGGATAAATTGCACCATCCGGATGGAGCGAATTTGATTGTGGTTGGATGAGAAGTATAAACGTACCATTCTGACACGCTATTGGTTGGTACGCAATCCATCGCTCCTGCACATGACGTCACATCATACACTCCAGCAAGGACGGTTGAATAAAAAAAAAAATATATATTTATATATACAGACAACCATACAAGGGTAATTGTTACTAAGCCTCCCCTGGGTTTTCTACACTAATTGTCTTGTATGTTGCCCTCACAGATTCCTGCAGCTAAGCTTGGATTTACATTCCAATAAAGGTTACCGTTGACATGCCTCTGAAGTTTGACTTTTTGTACCATTAAAATACTTTTAGGCAATTAATCATATCTTCTCCATAAAAACGTATTAATGCTCAGTAGTACACATATACTGTATGCTTCTTTAAAGTATTTGCATTGTATTAAAATGTATTCTTTTTCAATTGCCATATACAATATTTCAAATCACTATGGCCATTAAAAAATACAACAAAAAAACAACACTTTTCTTTTTTATGAGGTGTTAGTGCAGTATATAGGCCCGTGGCACAGCCTAAGCTTTTATACTTAATGCCTTTCCCCCCCCCCCCACACGTTACTTTTACTTTTATACTTTAAGTAGTTTTGAAACCAGTACTTTTACATTTTTACTTGAGTAAAAAGCTTGAGTTGATACTTCAACTTCTAAAGAAGTCTTTTTAAACCCTATTATCTATACTTCTACTCAAGTAATGAATGTGAATACTTTTGACACCACTGGTGTGGGGGAGGTATGAGGGACTTCAGTAAGATATAGTTTGGCTTCAGGGATGAACTAATGCTCATATACGAGTGTTCTATCGCTTAACTTATTTGTATGAGAAGCGCATTAAGTAAATTAAAAGTAATTTAATGCAGACGATAATACAGACAGTCAGTGGTTAACACTAACACTGTTCACTGGTTAACATTAGTACAGGCAGTTTATTTACATTCCAGAATTCCCAAAACAGTATTGTACACACTCTGTGGTAAATAGGTTTATTAATATATTTTATTTTTATTAGAACTATGTTCTGTAAAGTTTATTTCTTTGTCTTGACTAAATTCCCCTGTTGTCTTTAAGCAGAGCTCCGCTGTGGAGGATTGGGGGGTCAGACGGCTGACGGCTGGACTTTTGGAGCCACAGGACTGGAGGAGCCTGAACAAGCTGTTGATGGAGCTGTAGGAGGGATGACGTCACAGTCCGACAGCTTTAGAATGATGTTTGATCAGGTCTACTGTATATACTGACCATGGAACAGTTGAAGTCCTTGTTTCCCCCAAAGTACTGTATCAGACATTTAGCAGTTCTATGTTTAATAGTTTTGATATTTGAAAAATCAATATTTTAATATAAAAGAACTATAGATAGAGATTTATAAGCAGCTGGTGTATCTGGGTAGTTTAATGAACTTTAAGCAAAAAGACAACATGTATTCACCTGTTTTATACAAATTACTGTTTTAACTTTGACTAGTTTTGGAAGAATAAATTGAATTGCTAAAGTCATGTTTGCGTGTTTTAATTTTTGGGGATTGTTTGGGTATTTAAAAATTGTTTAGTTGAACCAACAACTTCAATGGGCAAAAAATGGGACACAACTTTGTTTTAAATAGTCAAAGAGCTGGGCTGAAAATCATAATTATTGGTCATAGAAACAAATGAAAACAGTTAAACACTTGATCATATGTAAATGTATTTGTTTTTATGTGATGCATAATTTTTTCTCATTATAAATAAATGTTTTGGGTTTTAAGAACTCCAAAAGAGCAACGACAAACTTAGGAGTGGAAGGTGAGAAACCTCAAAGGAGAATACTGAGTATGACATGTTAATTGCTCTGTGTGGGGTTTTTTTGGCGGGGGATGGGTGTGCGTGTTAAAGCTGGAAATGCAGGAGGCACACACGCATACAATGGAGGTGCTCCATTCCAGTCAGAAATGTCTGGCATCATGTTCGAGCACTTCTTTTTTTTTTTTTTTTTTTTTTTTCCCCCTGGGCTTATAGTAACAGTATTGTCCTTGCTGAATTGTGTTGAGGCACGCAAACCCCCTGACCACAAATAAGGTGGCAATCCCTCAGGGGGGGAAACTAAAAAATAAATAAAATAAAATATCCTTAATCTAGATTTTATTAATCATTTACATTTAGGCATTTGGCAGATGCTCCTATCCAGAGCGACTTACATTTTTATCTCATTATACATCTGAGCAGTTGAGGGTTAAGGGCCTTGGACAAATCATGTAAGCCCTCTCTCGCGCACGCGCTCTCACGCTATCTCTCGCACTCACAGACACACACAAATAACACATGAAATCGCGTAAAACCAAATGAAACTAGGGTAAAAAATATAAGCAGTAAAAATACAGTAGTATCCTGTAGGTGATTCCTGTCCTGTGATAACAGGCACTAACACTCTAGAACTGTTTACTTCTGTTAGTTTTGTTTTCAAGTGTGAATGTTTATGGGGATTAAATCTGTCTCTGCTGCTGCATCTATACACAGTTGTGATAAGTGATTTATGCCCCATCAGATCTTTGATGTGGGACGTTATGCTGGTTAAATTACTAAAGACACACTGATCCGTATGGACAGATATTTGTTCCAGATATTATGCGCCATTAATCAATTTGTTATGCCAATTTGACTATCAGCGAAAACAGCAAAAATATAACGAAAACAAACCGAAGCAGAAGTTAAATTTTAAGATTTATTTCAAATTTGATTTGTCACATACACAGCGCGATATGCAGTAAAATGCTTTAGGTGAGGCTCGAACTCGGCATTACTTCACCTGGACCGCTTTATAAGTACCACGCGCTAACCGATTGCGCCACTGGAGCCACAAGGAAGTTGCTCTTGTCAGAGTATCCTCTCTCTCGTGCGCACACACACACACAAAAACAACACAACACATGAAATTGCGTAAAACCAAACGAAATATAAGCAGTAAAAAATCAGTAAAAATACATTAGTATAACGTGCTAACCCTCTGGAACTTTTTCACTATTGTTTCCAAGTGTTTATGGGGATTTAATGTGTCTCTGCTGCAGCATCCATTCACAGTTGTGATAAGTGATTAATGCCCCATCAGATCTTTTGACGGGGGAGCATTATGCATGATTAAATGACTAAAGAAATAGTGATCCATATGGGCAGATATTTGTTCCAGGTTGCATGCGCCATTAATTGCCTTTGTAATGCCACTTGTTGACTATCAGTGAAAAAAAAAAACATAATCAAAAATATAACGAAAAGAAACCCAAGCAGACGTTACATTTTGAGCTTTAATTTGCAGCAAAATATTATCTATCAGTATATTAAATGGAACGAGGTAAAATACACCGTAATATAAAATACTGTACATAGCCCGCGTTTTTATTCCGTACCTACAATGATCGGTATAGACAAATTACAGACGTTACCGTGTCTTTAAGGATCATTTCAGGATGTCTTAAAAAATATTTCACTAACTAGTTTTATTAAGTCATTATTAAATAATAAATAGCATAATCATCATGGGTTGTGTATTGAGTGATTTAACAAATCTGTTTTATTAATCGGTTTGTTGTTGTTTTTTACCACGTCATCTATTTAAGAAACTATGTTGACAAATACAGGATAGGGCAGAGAGTCATGCTCTCCACCAAAGACCTTCCGCTAAAGACCCTCTCCCGCAAGCTTTCCCCTCGTTACATCGGTCCCTTCACTATAACCAAGATCATCAATCCTTGCGCTGTTAAGCTCTTGCTTCCCTCTACGATGCGACGGATAAATCACACATTCCACGTGTCTCACCTATGTCGCCTCGCCTCTTGCCCATTAATGTCACAAACGCAACTTTCATTATTTGTACAATAAAACATATATAGGCATACACAGTTTAAATGTGCTTTTTTCAGATAACAAAGTCTATAACTGTCAAGTAGTTATATTTCTATAATTTTTTGGAATGAAATCGCACAAAAAAAATTTATGGTTCTGGAAATGGGTATGAGAGAAGCCCAGAGGAAGTCAGAAACAAGTGGAGGGCCTTTGCAAGTGTGACCAAATGGAGGGCTGCATCCGTCCAAAAGCTGCTATGTAATTGTAGTTACTGCAATTCTCCACAACATTGCAGTCAAGGAAAATGTCCCGCTTTTCGATGAGGAAGAGGGGGGTCTTTCTGGTGCTGCTGAGGATGAGGAAGATGACACTTCTGATGAGGATGATGATGATAATGATGATCCTTCGAACACACATCAAGGCAGAATGCATCCTGCAGGAGCAGGTCAGGCAACTGTTAATTCAGACTATGTTTGGGTAGTTTTTTTTTTTTTTCCACAGTTTGGATCCTGTATTTTGTGTTTAAATTAATCTCGAATGAACTTGTGTTAATAAATATTTAGTTTATTTGCCTACATGGTTTCCCTCTGCAGACGTACTTTAAATAGTTTTGCAAACAAGCAGGCTATATATATTAGTTTTTTTTTAACCTATGAGTAGTCCATTGTTGTTGATTTATTTGGGTACATTCATTGAATATATATTGTGTAATATTTTAAATAGGCTTACACTATGGTAGTGAATACATTTTTTATTTTCTTAGTGCTTAACACTTTGTGCACTGTATATGTTGAATATGTGAACAGTACAGATAACATTCATTATAAGTGAAAACCTCTAACATTCTACTACAAATATTGTTATGAGAAATTTCACTTTGGGTATGTTTCAACAAAGATACTCACTTGAAAACTCACCTTTTCTTCGCACAAACGAAACCAAGGCTGTGTTCCAACTGGCATAAATACTGCTTCCGTAGGGCACTTCGAAGGGATGGTACCGCTGTTATATCGTTTCAAAGTGAATTTGTAATCAAAATAACCTAAAAATTAATAACCTAATATCTGAGCACCAAAGCATTACATTTTCCAAATCGCTCCCAAGTGGTTGAGAAATTTTTTTGAAACTGGGCGTAGGGTCGTTAACTGTGAATAGAACAGACCCAGCCGAGTCAAGGAACTATGCTTCTAACCACAGGTTGAAGGCTGTAGTTCCAACCACGTACGTTTGCGACGCTGTTTGCGAATGTTCGTTTGAACTATGGTTTCGAGAAACACAGAATTGTTGAACTATGTTGGTAACGACGGAACTTGCGACCATAGTTGGCTAACGATGCTTTGGGGAAACGCACCCCTGAGCGACAGAAGCAACCCCTGATCATAACACTGCTTTCAGAGGCTTATACAGTGGACACTATGCATGATACACACAGTTCTTTGTCAGGGTTTTCATACACATCATACCAGATTAGGTCCAATATTACATATAAAATTCATTGCAGAACTTAACTTCATTATAAATAGATGATAACACAATAGAAAACAATCAACAGTTCTTCAGGTAAATTATCTTTGATTGCTTGATTTTTATTTGTTGAGAAAATACAATATGAATAGAAATTTGCACATAACTGTTCATGCACTGACTTAAAAGAACATACTTTACTAAAGATTAAATCTTTGTTTTTGCAGCAAACTTTTACTTTCTCTTTACCTGAAGTCATGTGATTTCCAGAAACACAAAATGTGCTCTTACAGTGGTTGCTTTTGTTCACTGGATTAGTGGTACTATTGAATTACATTGCATCATAGTATTTTCATATTAAATTTCATATAAATGAATACTACAATTATTAAAGTAGTCAGCATCAAATTTTTGAGGTGATAGTCACAAAGTTAATATTTGGTTAAAAAGGAGGGCTTCCAGAAGAGTAATGCACAGGAACACAAACTATCCGAAGTGTGCTAAGTTTGACTGAACGCCTAGATCTACCCTAGATCAAAAACTTTGCCCTATTTGTAGATAACGTGTGTACTCATTCTTTAGTTTTTTTCCCCAGAAAAATTTAGGTTAAACGGAAATTCAGGAAAAACATATGTCTATGTAATAAAACATAATGGTGATCACTAGATTAATAAGGTTAAACAGCCATAGTGTGGATCATTTTTGACTCACCCTCGTATTTTCTCTGATTTGGTAAACTTCATGTTAGCTAATATAAATTTCTTGGCCACACAGTAGCAGCAGTTTGCTAACCCACAACATTGCTAAGATTACTTATATATTGCTATGTCATTGTTCTCTCTAATATCATGTTATTTTTTTGTGTAATTTTCTAAATTCTATAGATGTGTTAGAGAGGAAGGTGGAGAAGGATGCAAATGCGTATAAAAGCAGAGGTTTACTGATAAACTCCAAGCAAACAAATAGACGATGAGTGAGTACGTGAGTGAGTGAGTGAGTACATATTTGGTGCTTGTTTGCAGATGCAGTGTTGCAGAAACAGACTAGATACCCATGAATCAGATCTTTCCTGTCAAGACATGTGTATGTGTGTGTGCGTGCAAGTATGTGTGGGAGAGAAAGTGAGACAGAGAGAGAGACGGGGGGGGGGGGTGGATGGGCCTGGCCATTAGGTGAAAGTGAAAGAACAAAATGATTTAGTAGTTTTGTAACGGTTGCTCTGAGCTGGGACTGGGTAAGTACCTTTATGTTTTTAATTAAGCACAAGACATTTTTGGGTTTCACAGGGTGCCAGCATTGTGGTCCACTAAAACATTTTCTGTCTGATCTCGTTGATACTGTCATGTTGCTGGTGCTGAGAAAGTGGACACAAATGCAGGAGTAAGTTTGACTCGTCTTTATTTTAACTTTGCTTCTTTCGTTCCTTTAAACTCAAACGTTTCCTTCGTCCTTAAAGAAATCAGTAAAATAAATTGAACTGGAACGAATGTCCAAAAATCAAAACGAAAAAACGGAAGGGAGACGCGGTCTCCTCATGCAGGTTCAGCAGGTCGGCCGACTCTCTTCTTAAATCTAATCCTTACGCCCTACGGAAATCAAGGGCAGGTTTGCCTCCCGCGAGGCGGGCGTTGAACTTGAACTTGGCCTTAAACAAAACTCACTTTCAGGTTACAGTCCTCGATCCGACCCTGCTGCTGCTTAGTTCTGCAGAGGAGACAGGCATAAGCAATCCCACAGTGAGACACAGACACACATATAAGAAGCAAAACACTACAGTGGACGGACGAGACGCCGCGGCTTCGGCTGGCTTAAATAGTGACACACGGGGATGAGACACAGGTGTATGTGATTTGTGATTTTGGAAGACATACCCATACAGACACACTAGGTGGGGACAAAGTGGCGGCTCAGTAGTCCGGTGACCCAGATCTTAATCCCCCGGACCGTGGTGGCATAGATGTCACAGATACATTTTGGCCTGGAAAAAACGATCAGCATTAAAGGAAGAAAATCAGCAAAAATGGGTCTATGGAAATCAAAACCAGCGCCTGTGAAAGGTTAGACTGTTTTGTTGGAATGATTTAACGAACAATGATTTAAACAAATCAATTTTTTCATAACTAGTTTATGTTCCTTTTTGTGAGTTCTGCATCATATCTTTAATTATAGACTTTGGTGAACCCTGGAGAGAAGTGGACTGGAGGTTAGTGGTTAATTTTAATTTTTTAGCATTTTTTTTATGTCACCAGAAAGTTATTATCCACTTTTCAGCATAAGTTTAAGGCATCATCATGGCTGAGCCGTTTGAGATATTAAAAATCCCTCTTCAATTTTGCATCCTCAATATCTTTAGATCACTGTTACGACCCCCGGTCTAGGGTCAAGGGACACAACAAAGAAAATAATAAACTTATTATAAATAAATGAACCTACAAATAAGATTTCGTGCGTGGTTTTTATTTTGATACACATGCACATACACATACAGGAAGCTCTGGGCTTCAGGGGGGTGTTCTTCGTACGTCGCTTGAAACATCCGGGATGAATTGACACATCTAAGATGAGATCATCATGCTAATTACGATCCGGCTAAGTTGGTTCTTCCAGCACACCTGTTGTTGATGATTAGTTTGGCCGAATTGAGTTGTCTAGGATTATTGTGCGCTCGTGTGTTGGTTTAAAAGGCGATATGCATCGACAGTAGAAACACTGATCACAAGCCCTTTGATTGGTTGACGAAATGACAAAAGAACAAGCTCAATTTTTTTGTAACACCTGTTATGCGCTGAAATGCTTCCCTGCCATGGAGCTCCCCCTCCTCACACACACACACACACACACACACACATAATCGCTATCAAATATTATATTAGAACATAATATGCACATATGTTTTACAAATTACATGAGACAATAAAATAAAATAAGAAATATGAAAATAAATATGTTGTATATGGAAAAATAGAAATATGTAATATAAAAATAATAACCCCTGAAAAATAAATGTGTTACAAAATAAACATTACAAAAAAATACAAATAAAAAATACAAGAATTTGAATGAATGGTCTTGAGGGCTGTCTCGTGCCTAGAGTTTATTATAATAATAGAAAACCTATGAATTTATGTTCTAATATAATATTTGATATCAATATATTATATATATATCAACAATCAAACAATTTAGCGACGTACGAAGAATACCCCCCTGGTTCAAGTTTACGGACATGTTGCTATGATGACGAAACAATCCAAGATCAGGACAAATCCACAACAATCAAATCCAGCTAACTGAGTTAGCGACGTACGAAGAACACCCCCCAGGGGGGTATTCTTCGTACGTCGCTTGAAACATCCGGGATGAATTGACACATCTAAGATGAGATCATCGTGCTAATTAAGACCTGGCTAAGTTGGTTCTTCCAGCACACCTGTTGTTGATGATTAGTATGGCCGGATTGAGTTGTCTAGGATTATTGCGCGTTCGTGCGTTGGTTTAAAAGGCGATATGCATCGACAGTAGAAACACTGATCACAAGCCCTTTGATTGGTTGACGAAATGACAAAAAGAACAAGCTAATTTTTTTTTGTAACACCTGCGCTGAAATGCTCCCCCACCCCACGTGTTATGCGCTGAAATGCTTCCCTGCCATGGATCCCCCGCTCCCACCACACACACATAATCACTATCAAATATTATATTAGAACATAATATGCACATATGTTTTACAAATTACATGAGACAATAAAATAAGAAATATGAAAAAAATATGTTGTATATGGAAAAATTTAAATATGAATATAAAAAAAAAAACATGTATACTTTTATATTGTTTACTTTATAATAAAATTAGTTATGTCCAATTTTTCATTATAAAAAAAATATTTTTATTATACATATCTCTCTCTCTCTCTCTCTCTATATATATATATATATATATATATATATATATATATATTATGGCAAGACGTATATATGCATGCAAGATACTTTTCTTTCCCCACGTGAGTCAGTCCACGTCAGCGCTCTTTAACCAATCAGATGTGACCTCACCATTTCAACCAATCATAACCCGGCAGGAGCGCAGCCTTAATCCTGTTTACATGAAATAAAGCTGCTACCGAGCAGGTTCAAGCTTACGGACATGTTGCTATGACAACAATTGCGAGATGAGCATCGGAGAACGAAACAATCCAAGATCAGGACAAATCCAGCTAACTGAGTTAGCGACGTACGAAGAACACCCCCCAGGATTGAGCCAAGCCAAAACAATAAACAAACCCCCCCCCCAATCTCCACCCTCAAACTAACTAAACTACCAAAGAAAAGAAATAGAAATCAAAATACAGAAACTAAACTAACTTCCTAACTATCCAACACAAAACAGGAGAAAACGGGGGACAACAAAAATGGCGCTCAACCCCTACTGCTTCCTTGCAACTATGTACAAGTACAAAAAGAACAAAACAATATATATACAATATGTACAATGAAGAAAAAAAGAAACTATATACACTAGCGGGAGGAACACTTCCATCCACGCTAACACAAAAACAATAAAGAAAACCCAAAACAACAAACAGGAAGGAGAGAGGCAAGGCGCGACACACAGGCTCTCTCTCCCACCAAACAAACAAACAATAACACACAAACACACGCAATCACTCAAAACAAAATACAAAAATAACAAACAAATACACACCAACACTTCCACACTTCAACAACCAACCAACAATCAACCAACAATCAACCAATCACTTTGAGCACGTAAGTCATACACCAGGCATAAGTCGCGCATTGTCTGCTTCCACTCGTCCGCTTAAGAAGCTACGCAGATCCATCGTCAGCCAATCGCGGCGCACGTCACGGCATGTTCCATCGGGGCGGGGCTTCCTGTGAAAAGGAGAGCGGGAGAGACAGAGAGAAAGGGGGGAGAGATCGCGCACGCGCCGCTACCCGCCATCGCGCATGCGCACATACCCGCGCTACACACACACACATACGTGCACTACTTCTGCACGTAACAATCACATCAGTCTGGTTTGGTGGCGATTGTATAAATTCCCTAGGACGAGTAAATCAAAATCCATCGGGTGCATTTTTCGAATATCCCAAAATAACTGCCCTCCTGTTGATTTGAGCCCAGGATATGCAGTGCGAAAATTGTTTGGCTCAATGAGCTCTAAGTGTATCTGTGTGTCATGTGCATATGTGCAAGTTTGAATGAGCTATGCAGCAAAATATCTTGTACAGTATCTACGCCCGTGGCTCAGATACCCTGCTCCAAAAAGCATCACACTATGATGTTCCTCATTGTGATGTCACTGAATGTGTTGTCACTGAACGTGATGTCACTGAACGTGTTCTTCAATATAATGTCACTCAATTATTAAAATTAACCACTTTTATTAACCACAGCATAAGTTTAAGGCATTATCATGGCTGTCCCATTTAAGATGTGAAAAATCCCTCTATAATTTTGCATCCTCAATGTCTTTAGTTCACATCATCCCAGTTTGGTGGCGATTGTATAAATCCCCTAGGAGGAGTACTGTATATCAATATCCATCTGGTGCGTTTTTGCAAACAACCCAAAATAACTGACTTCCTGTTGAGTTGAGCCCATGATACTCAGACACCCTAATGGCAGCAGATTCCAACCTGTCTGCCAAATTTCATGAGATTATGAGCATGTTAAGACCCCCAAAAAAACAAAATGGCAGGAGAAAAAATTATAATAACACTTAGGAAAACAAGAGGGTCCTGTGCACCCTATAGCGCTTTGGCCATAATAATAATAATGTAGAAAACATTATGGCTTTCAGAAAATTACCTTTTGCTTGTATTTCAGTTAAACCATAACCATTTTTTCCTAAACAGCTCCAAAGAACTCTTGATATCTGACTTAAGACAACTTCGGCTTAACCATTCAGAAATCAGCCATTTCTGAATACTGCTTCATGGACCAGTTGGAGCTGGAAAATCCTGCTTTATCAACTCCATAATGAGCATATTCAAAGGAAGAATTGTAGACAAGGCAAATGAGGAATCATCTGCAGGAAAGAGCTGCACAAAAACAGTAAGAACTGATGTGCACTTTTTAATTTTATTGTAATTAAACACTCATTCTCTATAGAGCTTATGTTGTTCAGTGTTGCAGGAAACCTGGAGCCTATCCTAACCCTGAATGGTGTGCCAATTAATTGGAGTGCATACAAATGCACACATCCACACACTATGGGCAATTTTGGAATGCCAGTTAGCCTAATCTACATGTCTCTGGACTGTAGGAGGAAACCCAGCAAATACGGGAAGAAAATGCAAACTCCACAATACACAAATCTGTGGTTTGTGGCTGTGTGGTGTAAGAGTGCTAACCATTATGCCACTGTACTGCCTTAACAGTAATTATATTTCTGCAGTGATAATCAGAATATAACTTTAAAATACTTGTGACATGTTCCAGGTGTCAAACAATCATTGTTTCAAGCTTATTTGTCATTTGCCCAAAATGTCAGTGACAATTGTACATTACAATGCTTGTTGTGAGCCTCAGGGAGTTTGCTCTGGGTTTCCTCTCACAGTCCACCAACATTTAGATTGGGCTAATTGGTGTTTCAAAATTGCCTGTTGTGTGTGAGTATGTATGTGCTTGTGTGTCCTGCAATGGATTGGCACCCCATCCAGGGTGTACCTGCCTCTTGCCCTGGGGTAACCTTCAGGCCTCCTGTGAGATTGTGCAGGATTGGTTTTTACAAAGAATGAGTGAGTTAAAGGGGACACTGCCGAAGATAAAGTGCAGATAGAACATACTGAACGTGTTTCAGTGAAGGTTAAACACAGCAGTCCCTAATGTCCTGCTGGAACTTTATCACACTGTTAGTTTTATAAATTTTGTTGACCAGAAAAATTGACACACTGGACATTTGAGAAGAATACTCTGACGAGGAGCGAAGCCCCTTGTATGAGATCCTTTTTACTGCACTGATGTGAGTGTAAACAAACAGCCTTGAAGTCAACTGTAAATTTCCAATATTTTTAGCTATAGGCTACTACCATCCTAAGTGCAAAGTGCAGAGTTTAAAAAGTCAAGAATTTAGTTTTGCATTTATTATTTGCAATCAATGCTTTACATGTTCAATCCATCATTCTATGCATTTTCTAAACAACTATATCATGTCTTTGTGTGTTTTGACTGTTTAGATGTTTAGATTTACATATTGTATTTGCTAAAAATAGTCCTGACACCACTTTCCTATAAAAAACAATCCCCTAAAAAAAAAAACACTGATTTTTTTTTTTGTCTCCATAAGCATAAAATTAGTTTTTTTTAATCTATTTGTCCTGATTTATGCCCTGTTTGCCTTGTTTTCTCTTTTTTTTTTCACATTGTCACTTTCTCCACTTGCTCGTGTTTACCATAGCCTGTCTGTATCCTTTCCCACGCTCCTGTTTCAGCCCCCGTCTGCACACCTGCCTCTAATCCCCAGCTGATTACTCCAGCATTTAAGCATGCGCTGTGCGCTGCTTAAATTGCTGGATTATCTTGTGTATATTTTGCCTCGATTCTCTCACCTTTTATTTCTATGCTTTCATGTTGCCAAGATCGTTTGTTTTCTTGTTTTCTCGTCTCTCGCTTTTCGAATCGGATTGTAGCTTCGCTGCTTGATTTCCCGGATCTTGACCTCGCGCTTCCGTGTTTTTGACCACGGCTTTTGTTTAAAATTTTTATTTTTTTGGATAGTCGCTTCGCTGCTTGATTTCCCAGTTACCGATTTAACGCTTCCTCTTTTGAATACTGCTCTCATTTGCGATTTGGCTAGATTCTACGCTGCCTGATCTCCCGGTATTTGACCTTTGCTTCCACATTCCGACTGCGCTCTTGTTTAACGTTGCTGTCATTTATCCGCTGGATTCACTTTGTTCCGCTCCGCCCATGACAGAATAGTCCAGCCAGCAATATGAATCCAGCAGATATTGACTGCATGAAATCGGAGCTGGAGAGTCAAGGTGCACTTCTCGAAGCTCACCAGCAGGAGCTGCTCAACACCAAGCAAACCCTCGCTGATGTCATGACCCAGCTCCAACGGCTCCAACTCTCTCCGGCTCGAAGTGGGGGCTCCTGCACGCAACGGGAATCACGACTCCCCGCCCCTCACACTTATGAAGGAGATCCAGGCACCTATCGCTTCTTCCTCCTTCAGTGCACACTGATATTTGAGCTCCAGTCCTCCACGTTTTCCACTGAATGCTCCAAGGTCGCATACGTGATAATTCTCCTCTCAGGACGGGCTTGGGAATGGAGCACTGCACTTTGGGATGCTCATGACCCCTACTGCTCCAACTATGAGGATTTTGGAGATGAGGAGGGTGTTTGATCGCTCATGTCAGGCCAGGAGGCCGGTCACTAGTTATTAAAACTCAGCCAAGGTTCACGCTCAGCCACTATGCCATAAATTTCCAGACCCTAGCTCTCTCCAGCGGGTGGAATAGTCGGGCCCTGATTGATACCTTTTTCGAAGGACTGACTGATACACTCTAGGATGTGCTAATCTCCCAAGAACTTCCCTCGTCACTCCAAGATCTCATAGATCTAGCCGGCCGAGTGGATTCACGCCTCCGCTTTCGAAGTTCAGCCAGGCTCTCACCAACCAGAGACTTCCCACGACCCCACTTTCCACGAACTAACCCTCAGGAGGGACCCATGTGACTGGACAGAACCCGCATCTCCCCAGAAGAATGCCGCTGCCGCAGAGTGCCTGTTTCTACTGTGGGAGATCTGGTCATCAGCTCAAGAACTGTCCTATAAGAAGTGGGCATCCTTGAGTCCAGCTGGGAGGACTCCAGGAAGGTTCCCAGATCAATGCCGTCTGCTTCCAGTCTGCCTCATTCACAAGCAACGGACCCACCTGGTGCAGGCATTGATTGATTCAGGCAATCTGATCGATGCAGCATCAGCCAAGGCTCTAGGAATCCCCGCTCTACCCTTGGAGACCCACCTCAAGGTTCAGGCACTCGATGGCAGCCCGCTCCCATCTATCACCCACAGAACTTCTCTCAGCCTAAGGGTCTCAGGCAACCATTTAGAGCAGACATCAATGTTTATCATGGAGGGATCACACGCTACTGTTGTACTAGACCTGCCCTGGCTAACCTGTCACAACCCACAAATCGATTGGATCAGGAACACAGCTGCAGCAATGTCCTGCATCAGCCCTGCATCTGTGGAGGAACCGCCGGATCTCACTGACATCCCTTCAGAGTACCATGATCTCAAGGAGGTCTTCAGTAAATCTCGTGCTGTCTCTCTGCCTTCCCACTGACGATATGACTGCTCCATCGACCTGCTCCCAGGCACCACGCCTCCCAAGGGCCGCCTATACTTTCTGTCACCCAGGGACCGTGAGGCTATGAATCATGAGTTCCTCATGGCAGGGATCATTCGCCCTTCCTCCTCCCCGGTCGGGGGCCTGCTTCTTCTTCGTGGGCAAGAAAGATGGTTCCCTTCGTCTGTGCATCGATTATAGGGGCCTAAACGAGATCACGCTGAAGAACCGATATCCCCTTCCATTAATGGCGACCACCTTTGAACTCCTCCAGGGAGCAAAGATTTTTACCAAACTGGACCTACGCAACTCATACCACCTCAACCGATCCAAGAGGGTGACGAATGAAAGACTGCTTTTAACACCCGAACAGGACACAGGATTAAGTATAAGTAGGTATAAGTGCAAATTTCACACAACGACCACCACATTCCTGGGCTTTGTCATTGGCCCCTTAGGCATTGAAATGGAGCCTGCTAAGCTCCATGCAGTCACGAATTGGCCCATGCCCACCAAAAGATAGGAACTTCAAAGATTCTTGGGATTCGCCATCTTTTACCGCCGCTTCATCCAGGACTACAGCTCCATTGCTGCCCCCTTAACAACCCTGTCCTCTCCCAAAAATACGAACAGTGAAAAAGCCTTCTCGGAACTCAAGAAACGGTTCACGTCTGCCACAATTCTGGCCAGCAAGTGGGCCTTGGAAGAGTGGAGACAATGGTTAGAGGGGACAGAGATCCCATTTCTGGTCTGGACCGACCACAAGAACCTCGAGTACCTGCCAGGCTCGGTAGTCACTGTTCTTTGCCAGGTTTAACTTCGTCCTCTCCTATCGTCCTGGGTCCAAGAACTCCAAGCCAGGTGCACTCTCCAGACAGTTTTCGTCTACTTATGACACTACAATCAATGAGACCACCATTCCCCCGTCATGCTTGCTCGCAACTGCTGAGCTTGATATCAGACCAAGGTCCAGCAAGCCCTGTCTTGTGACACTATTGATCTAATTATTATTTAAGAAATAATACAAAAAAAAGGTTTCAGACTACAGCATTTGATCATTCAGACAATCTTTTGTTAAGCTGTGCATTTCTTTTCACAGTACAAGACTTTCAAAATCACTGATGCAAATTGCGTGGCTTTGCCATTTGTCCTTAATGACCTTATGGGTTTGGAAGTTTCTGACGAAAACGGAATTCATCCTGACGACATCATTAAAGCATTGCATGGACATGTAAAGGAAGGCTACAAGGTAGAAAATAAAGAATAGTAATTTTTTAATTTAAATTAATCATAATTCTTCACACAAATTGAAATGCACACATTATTTATAACTGTGAACATTAAGAAATTATGCAATATTTTAAAGCATTGAAGCTATTTCAATTAGCTAGTATATGCTTTTATTGATTTTTTTTTTCATTCTCAGTTTAATCCTACTTCTCCATTGACTGAGACAGACCCAGGCTTTAATGACCCATGTCCAAATGACAAAGTGCACTGTTTAGTGAGTGTAGTGTCTGCAAGTAGCATTTCCCAAATGGAAAATACAGTCATTCAGAAGATGAAAATGGTGCGGATGGCTGCACTCAGAATGAGTAAGTTACTAAAGAGATATGTATTATATAGTAATCTTATGTTAATTTAATCTTAACATTAACATAAATGTTAATCTTATGTTAAGTTTTACTGTATGTTTTCATTGTTATTTTTTGTGCACAACGTAATATTTTTTAAATAATGTTTTTGAAAAACCAGCAATTTAGGAATGGTTGATTCCTGTTCGTTTGTTTGCTTTTTTGTTTGATTAATATTCTCCCCGTGCTTGGTGGGTTTCCTCCGGGTACTCCGGTTTCCTCCCACAGTCCAAAGATATGCAGGTTAGGCTAATTGGCGTTCCTAAATTGCCCGTAGTGTGTGAGTTGTGTATGTGTGTGTGCCCTGCGATGGATTGGCACCCTGTCCAGGGTGTACCCCGCCTAGTGCCCGAAGTCTCCTGGGATAGGCTCCAGGTCCCCCGCGACCCTGAACACAGGATTAAGCGGTATAGAAAATGAATGAATGAAAAAAAATAATAATAAAATAAGAGGATTTCAGTGTTATATTAAAAGAATGTTAATAATTGTTATATGGAGCTCGCTTAATAGTTATGATGTGAGGTGTTATGGTTTATGTAGGAATGGCCATGAGTTATTATTATTATTATTATTATTATTATTATTATTAACAATAATAATTTTGTAAAGCATTAATGTATTAAAATGGCACATAATACATTTTAAAATTACTATATTTACAAATTTCTTTTTTGTTTTCCCTATCTGTAAATGCCAGATATCCCTCATGTGGTTGTGATGACGAAGATAGATGCTATTCTCTGCTCGTGGGATAAGAATAATCTAAGTGAGGTGTACAAAAGCAGGAAAATCAAAGAAAAGGTCTGCTGAACCTACAGTATGTTAATCATAGAAAAATATTGCAACCATTTCCTCTAATAATTGATTCACATTAGTGTTGTTTTTTGTTTTTCTTATGCAAATTACAATTAACTTTTCAAAAGCTTATTCATTAGTTTTTTTAATGACTTTTCACATTTTCTGTATGTCTAGATGTCTGAATGCAGTCACAGACTTGGTCCACCAATGAAGTACATCTTCCCAGTGAGCAACTATTATGAGGAAATGGAAACAAATGACAAGAAAGATGTTCTTATTCTAATGGCATTAAAGGCAATTGCAGGATTTGTTCAAGATTACATCGAAGACATTTGAGTTACCTGCTAAAGCATTCCATTTACCTTATTCACTTAATTATAAATTACTAAGGCAATTCATAAATCTTTAACCAAGTAACTGTATAATAATCTACTACTTAATGACAGTCAATGTTGTTGCAGTTTTTTATTTGTTTATTATTATTATTATTATTATGTGTCACATCTGTGCCACCACGGTCCGGGGGAATACGATCTGGGTCTCCGGACTACTGAGCTGCACCTTGTCCCCCCCTAGTGTGTCAAAGTGGTATGTCTTCCCCTCATCAACACAATGATGTGCACCTGTGTCACTCCCTCGTGTGTCACTATAAATGCCAGTCAGATCCGGACGCGTGTGTCCGTGCACTGTTGTCTTCACGTTATGTCCTTTGTGGCTCCTCACCTCTCTGTGTGCGTGTCTCCTCCTCAGGGCTGAGCAGAGTCTGCAGGGTCGGGGTAAGACCTGTCATAACAGGTATCTTGGATTAAAGTCAATGCTGATACGTGCGGCGTGAGCGCCATTATCTCGAGTGATTGCTACTGTGTGTTTCTTGGAAGGAAAAGGACTGTGCTTGTGTATAACTGTGCCCGTCTGCAGACCCAGCCTGAGGAGGTTCCCTGAGGAGCTTCCCCGTTTTGTTTATTGTGTTCGTCTGATTCGTGCTTGTGTTTGGTTTTTTATTTTCAGTTATATTTTCACAAAAGACTTGAGAAAAGAAAAAAGATTTTAATTGAAGATAAGAAAATAAAACGTGAATCTGAGTTTGAACTTGAACCTGTATCTTGCGTCCTCATTGAATAACCTGAGAACATGACATTATGTATAGCAGTTACTGGTTATTCTGTTTATTCGGTTTGCTCATTATCCAGTAGTGCATAAAATAGCATTTTATCCAATACATACCAAACTATTGAGCAGTAGTGTGAACTACATAATATTGGTATCACTTACAAATGTCTTTGTTTAGTCATTTGTTTTCTATATTCTGGAAAAATACTGGGGATGTCAAAACTATAAAATAACACATATGGAAGTAGGTAATTATGCAACAACAGCAGCAACAGTCAGTTATTTTAAGATGTGAAGGTCAGCTATTCAGGAACAGTTCTTGCAGGAACAGTATTGTCAAGTGCGTTTGCAAAACCCATCAAGCTCCACGATGACACTGTCTCATGAAGACCAAAACTGACCTCTGCTGCAGAGGAGAAGTTCAGTTAGAGTCACCAGCCTCAGAAATCACCAATTAACAAACAGCACCTCAGATTAGAACCGTTATGAAGCTTTACAGAGCAGAAGTAGCAGATATACTGTACATCTCAATATCAACTGTTCAAAGGAGATTATTGTGTATGTTGGACACCTTTAGTATTGTTTTACCGTGTAAAAAGGAATTAAAATTAGGAACGACCATGGACTTAGAAAGTGATTCCAAACTTTTGAGCAGTAGTGTGTATATAATAAAAAAAATTTCCATATGTGATGACAGTTACTGGTGCTGCTTAATGCAGATAAGATTCTAAGTTGAGGTCATAAAACTGCAATGTGCACCTACTGCAATTACTACTGTGCAAATACTACGACCTTCACACACCCCACTTCAGTGATCCTCCCCAGAAGCTCTACCCCCATGCACATTGCCAACGCCAGTGAAGTTGTAATTGGAGACATACAGAATCTGGAGCATCTACTGCATTTAGGACTTTAGGGATCCTATGGTAATTAAAAAAAAAAAAGATCCCTTTGCAAACATAATACAAACAAATTGTCACGGTACGCCAGGTCATGCCCATATCTCAGTCAAGTTCATGATCACCTGCACACTGCTGCTCCACGATCCATCCCGCTCCTTGCCTTTCACCACCTCATCCACCGCTCCAAACACACCTGTTCTCAATTCCTAATCATCACAGCTCTCTATTTAACATGCCTTCAGACAACAGCTCTCTGCCAGATTATTGTGTGCTATCTATGCCCAGTATTCCATCGTTTCTCCCTGCTTTGAACCTCCGGATCTCGACCACGCACTGTTTTCACGACCACGTCTTTGTCTCACGCTATGGATCCTTTGCCCTCACGGATTTACTGTTACTGATCCTCGGATTTGTATTTCGACCATGAGCTCTGATCACGGACTTTTTTAGTTCCCCGTTTTGGACCTCTGCCTGTTCATCGACGTCGAGCTATCATTTCGGATTTAGCGTCCTGCGCGATTCTTCTGTCTCGCTCCACGGGATTGTCATCGCCTGCAAACAGCGTGTGTACTTTCTATGCGCGCCGGCTCAGCACTTCCGCATTCCTGCCACTTAACTCATTGACTCTAAGCGCTGCACTCGCTCTCTACATACACCAGCTCTACTCTTCTGCATTCGCGCTGCAGGGCTCGATCAGCGAAGCAGTATACGCCCACTCTGTGCTTGGATCCTTCACCCCCACGCGACACAAATATCATAATCCAATGTTAGAACAATGACATGGCAATTAATATTAGCTAATGTCAACTAAATTTTGGTTTAGCAAACTGCCACTACTGTAAAGCTAATAAATTATTAGTTAGCATGAACTTTATCAAACAGGAGAAAATACGAGGGTGAGTCAAATTATTCGCAAACTGGCTGTGGAATTAATTTTCATTTAAATTTACATTTTATTTAACTTTTAGAAAGAAAAATGCATAATTTTTCAACACAATCTCCTTGCTTTTCAATACACTTTGTCCATCTATCAACAAGCTTTCATATTCTCTCAAGCTTTCATATTAAACCTAATCTGCAAAATCTGTTAGGGATTCTAATTGACTGAGTCAGGGCAGGGCTTCATGATGGCCACTTCACTTCCTTCACATTGCGGTCTTGTTGTTGAGCAAACGAGGCATGGATAGAATCACTACCCTTTTAGAAGCCCTTATTGCAACCAAGTTTTGACTTTGTGACTGATATCACCTCTAAAGTATAATGCTGGCTTTTTCAGTAAATTTAGTATTGATTTATATGAAATTTAACATAATTACAATATTTCTGTATTTTAGGAAATAAAATATGCCATAGGTTTCCTAGTTCCATAGTTTTCTTCAGTAATGCAAGACTACTACTAAACCAGTGTGTAAAAGCAGCCAATGTAAGAGCACATTTTGTGTTCCTGGAAATCACATGACTTCAAGTAAAGTGAAAGTTTGCTTAAATAATCTGCAAAATAAGTGAGATTTAATCTCTAGTAATTCTGTTTTTTTCGTGTTCACAGTTACATTTCCATTTAGGCATTTGGCTGTTGCTCTTATCCAGAGCTTGGAGTTTCCATCATTGGATAAATCTTTACACTGGGTTACTAGGTTTTCCCACCTGAATAGTCAGTAAAAAGTAATCAGTGAAACCAGGCTGGGATTAGCCCAAGTACTCATCATTTAAAGATTGCTAGTGACTCCGCTGTATGGATATTCAGAGAAAGTTCATTCCACCACCTAGGTACCAGAACAGAAAGGAGTCTAGATGCACATCTTCCTTGATTGTTTTGGGCTTTGTAGGCAAGCACCAGCTTTTTAAATTTGATGCAAGCAGCTACACGAGTAGCAGTCTAATTTTCTATTTTATCTTCTTAACAAAAAAATCAATCAATCATTGGATTGTGGATTGTATTACTGTATTATTGCCTATTTAAAACAAAGCATGCAAACAGCTTCTGAGGTGGGACTCAAACCCAGAACCTGGAGTGTTAACCACTAAGGCACAGTGCTGCCACCACAATTATTAAAACCATAATTATGTAAACTGAAATAAAATTTTTGCTAATACAATTTGTTCATATGTGAATGGTCATGTGTCTCAAATTCAACACAAAATATATGGTACTTTAAATAAATTAATTATATAAATTATCTTACAGTACATGTATTTGGTACATGTTTAAACAAGTATTACAACAACATAGTAATTGGTACTTAATTGGAATAATAAGAATAATAAGAATTATTTATTTTTTTAATTAATTGATTAATTAATAACAATAATTCATTTATTCACTTCGGTTTACTCCCTGCTAAATTAAAACACACAGGATAAACCGTGGCAAGACAGTGAACTAACCAATCTGTGGCAAAGTTTGTTAATGTGGTAAAAGATTAATAAAACACTATTGATCAAAAATTATTTACAGTGACAAAATACTTCTAATGTTGTCCTGAATTGTGCAGTACCCACTGTGTGCGCAATCTATAAATTTGTTGTACTTTACATACATACTTTTCATACCTACACAAATAATTTATGTAAGTATCATTGTGCTTTTTATCTTTTTCTTGAAAATTTAAAATAAATGCACTTTCACTTTCAAATTAAATTCCACTTTAAGGAGAGCTGCCAGTGGGTGGTATCTTGTAGTGCAGAGACAGACACAGTATAGTGCAGCAGGAAGGGATTTCAGAAGCTGAAAACTCAAACAAGCATTAATACTGCACTGAAAAAAGTGTTTCATTGGATCAAAGTAAAAATTTTGGCCCCCGAGACAGGATTGTTAAAATTAATGTAATATTAAGGAATTTATTGACTTTCACAATATGTAATTTTATCATCTAAGATAAATGACTTCAAGCATCAAACTTTTGACAATTTGTTTTGTCATAATACAACATTTTTTACAATGTGTACAGTATCCTCAAATACACACTGTCTAACAATGTAAACATCGTAAACTTGACACAAGATACATGATCAGGCACTTCAGCAGGCACTCTCTTCTGATGTCTATTTCCAGACTCTACAAAATGTATGCAACCAATACCTGATCCATAACTTTAATAGTGTCCTTAGTTTTTTTCATGTTCAGTGCCTAGATTGACATTATTAGCCCATCTTAGTACAATCACTGGAAGTAAATGCTACAGATGCTACAGCCATATCAAGACAGGTCAGTAAGTGGCAATAATAGTACTCCAAAGTACACAGGAATTGATTAACTACTGTAATTGATTATCCTCCGCTAATTTCTTACATAAAGTGACAAGTTGGTGGGTGATAGTAAATGACAGGTCAAGCTCAGCACTGAAGGAGTACAAGCGAATTTTTAAATCAGTCACATGATCGGTCATTGAGGGTGGAATATTATGGCGTTATATTCCTGCCACAATTCTGCGCGGGTGGTTTGACATTTTGAGAGCAGACAAAGCACTATGCGCGGGCAGTGTCTCCCCTGCTCGCTCAACATATTCTCCGTGCACACGCGACTTCTCGATTCTGTGGCGCTCGACTTTGCCTGCATGCGCGTGCAACAGTTATTTTCTGTGCGCGCTTTGGCATGTTTTGTAACACTGGACAATCACAGACATCCACACAATACTGCTGATTGGCTGTTCCTTCTCTATCAGCTGGCAATATCGACCGCATAACGGAAGCGTTGTAAATAAAGGTTTATAAGTAAAGTGACCAAGTTGTTTGATTTTAATTTTAGTCGATATAGTCTAACAATGAGCTACATGGATAATTAGATAAGTAAATAAAAACACACAATGGACAAACGAAACTGGTATATACTAATACTTCATTGAATACAAAAATAAATACTATAATATTTGTTTATAATATTTATAAACAAATACAACTTTATTTAAAATGCTTCCCTTATATAATTACTTTTCATTTGTATATAATTAGATATAATAATATAATTTTTATTTCTTATAATTTTCTTTTGATTTTGTAAAGCTGCTTTGAGACGATGACCATTTTAAAAGCACTATACAAAGTATAGTATACGTTATGCGGTTGATATTGCCAGCTGATAGAGAACAAACAGCCAATCAGCAGTAGTGTGTGGATGTCTGTGATTGGCTGGTTTTGTGGCAGTTTTGTAACACTGGACAAAGTTGAGCGAGCATACAGGCAGAGTCGAGCGCGCACAGAATCGAGAAGTCGCGCATGAGCAGAGAACATGTTGAGCGAGCAGTGGAGACACTATAGAGTGCTTTGTCTGCTCTCAAAACCGAGCGCTCAGAATTGTGGCAGGAATATACCGCCATAGAATATCTGCCGTGGCTGTTGCCCCTGGTAAACTTTAGGTGTGTTGCAGTGCTCTGACTGTTGCTTTATGAACAGGGTCTAATTCGTGCCGTGACAGCACTTTTTTCCCGCTAATTCCATACATCAGTTTCCTGCGCACACAGTGCAATAGCATGATCCTGGTTGCCGAAGCTTTTGACACCAGTTTCTAAAGGACTTTCCGTCACTACTCACATCCTCAAAGCCCAGCGCCATTTATTCTTTATGCCTTTATCGAAATCTTTAATGTCTTCCCCTGGATTCATAAACAAAGCCATGACTTACGGTTTGAGTTGCCAATATGGGAGCTAAAAACACCTTCGCGCATGGAGCATTTCCTTAACCTGTATCAATCTATTTGACAAAGACACAAGGCCCGCCCCTTCCCTACTTCTGATTGGTTCATCGGATAATATGTGTATTGTTTGAGTCGTTGAGCGTTAAAGCTGCTCTCTGACCTGCGCATCTCAGATCTAGAGAAATGACAGATCAATATACGCGAACGTGATTTTTTTCCCCCGCAGCCACAATATGCCGGAAATCCGGCGTGGTGCCGGAACGCTATCACCCCTGCATGCGTAGCTTTTATAATTACACATGATAAAATCTAAAGGCTTACTGTGTTAATGTTTACTTTGCTTAAATTCGATCCTAATAAGATTTCATTTAAATTCTACATTTGTACTGTAATTTTAATAGTGTGAATATGAATTCGTTTACCTACTAAGATAAGAACTAGTGAGCAGCTGTACAGAAAAAAAAAAGACTACAAATCAGTGGGTGCTGTGGGCATACCTTAGTGACCATGCCAGTAATCAAAAACACAAACCCGTTCCTCCTCTTCCTCCTAATCATACTTTACACCCAATTTATTTCTTTATTATTTTTATCCTGTCATATTGCACTAGAGTAGAATTGTGGGACAAGCATTTGAAGCAAGAGATTTTTACTGGCAAAAATTCACAATTTGTAGCAATAACAATGACAAAAGTATAAAATCCAAGCCAAAATTTTAAACCAAAGACAGATACATCACCAAAAGTTTTAACTAACATACTAATTTTGTTAATTTTAAAATGTGATTGATTCTTACTTGGTCTCATTCCTCATTTAGAAATAGCTATAATCTTCAGAGGTGGTTAATAACGAGTTCATTTACTCTGTTACATTTACTTAAGTAACTTTTTGTGAAAAAAAAAAAATTTCTATGAGTAGTTTTACCACACCATATTTTTTACTTTTACTTGAGTAGATTTGTGAAGAAGAAACGCTACTCTTGCTCCACTACATTCGGCTACACTCGACTTGTTACTTTTCTAAACATTTATTTGACACTTTAGAAATTCTTACTGTTTGCCAGAGAAATGCAGCCAGTGGATCTACCACATGACTGTGTTTAACCAATCAAACAATAATCACGTGACTAATCAGCCTCAATAACCACATGCAGTCACATGACCACACAGAAGAGGGTGGGGGGAGGGGTGTTTTCAGCAGTGGAGCAAACATGTTGCAGTTAGTTTAGCTGTTTTATTTTATCTTGCAATCTTAACATATATAATTAGCAAATAAAGTAGTGGCTACAAAAATATACAACTTTCTTAAATTTGTTCTGCTGGACACAGTGGTTAAGTGAGACGTCTTGTACACATGTGAATATACAGCATATCTTACACGGAAAACAGACTATACTGTTCAAACATACATATGCCACCTATAGGTATTTATTTCAAAAGCTTTATATTGTGAAAAAAGGGAGATTAGGAAATTTGTGTTTTTTATTCCTTAATTTGCTATTTTGCAAAGATATTTAGTTTTATTAACTTATTTCATTAATTTTATTATTTGTAAATGTTGCGATTTGTACATTACTTTATTGTTTTGTCTGACTGCTTACATAATTTGTAAAGAAAATAATAATAATAATAATAAAAAAAAAATAATCGCACATTATCATGAAACAGTAACTCAGTACTTGAGTAGTCTTTTCACCAAATACTTTTTTACTCTTACTTGAGTAATATTTTGGATGACTACTTTTTACTTCTACTTGAGTAATATTATTTTAAAGTACAACTACTCTTAATTGAGTAAATTTTTTGGCTACTCTACCACCTCTGGTAATCTTACAATATTTTAAATTCTTTATAAAATACCCTATGTCCCTTTCCATGTCCCTGAGAACTTGTAAATCTAAATCCTTATTCAGGTTTTGCACCAGCGTTAGGGGTTCTATCCCTCAGTGCGTCACAGGAGTTGTTTACAATCTGTTCAAGTGCCTTAAAAATCAGGGCGTTAATGTCATTGTCTGGGTCCATCTCTTCATGGTAGTTTTTAACCGGGAAGATGAAATTCACTGGAATCCCCAGCAGGTTACTACACACTTCCATCTGGAAAAATACAAACATACATCAAATAATGCTGAAGGTCAGTGGGGGCTTTATATCATTGTTTTACTCAGTTTGTCACATGATCACATCATAATAAATAAAAATTTAGTTAGTTAATTTTAATTTGAAAGAACACATTATAATTGGACCTGAATGGGAGAGGAGGACTAAATAAGTGGGCTTTCCACAAATTAGTCTACATCTGTCGTATAAAACCATAACATTACCTTCTCTTTGATCTTCTTGCTGGAGTAGATCTTCCTTAAGTCTTCCTTAACCAGTGGACATGCTAAATCTGGTCTCGTCATAATGACTACTTGAGGCATGTCTAGATTATATGGCAAATTATCAGTGGTAGGCAAAGTACACAAATCCTATACTTGAAAGTAGAAATACCCTAGGTAAAATATTACTCAAGTAAATGTTCTCTATATATCAATTTGAGAGAAAGCACAAAAGTATTTACTTTCAAGTGTATGCATGTATAGATAGTACCATGTTTGTTTTAAGTAAAAGTAAAGAAAAAGGCTTTAAACAAGTCTAAAATTTTAATTTAAATCTTAAATCAATCAGTTAAAATCTCATCAGTTAAAATGACCATAAACCATAATTTATGCATAATTAAGCATGTGGCTAATTTAAGTGACATCTGCATTGTAGATGTCAAACTACTAGCTGTCTGCTATGCATCACTTTAGGTAACCAGCTTACTGGAATTGTTCTAGTTTAACCTAACACCTAACATGACCTTATGTAGGAACTGAACTGAGACAACATGTAGGGTATGAATGATTGAGATAAATCATATGCAAAGCAATGTTTGCATACGAATTAAATTTAGCCACCTTAGTACCCCTTAAACAGATGTAGGTGATTTTTTAATTGAAAAGATGTTAACACAGTCTCTCTTAGAAATGGAAAAACATTTACAATATTTTCAGCAAACATTGACGCATAGGTTCCAGAGTCTCAGATAATTTTAACAAGGTTTCAGACATTAATCAGCTCATTAGATCTGATGCATGACAAAAACTGTCATTAGTAAATGCCAATTTCAAAGCTTTACAAATACTTAGATTTTTTAAACCTTGTGCACACACTTGCAGACACTCAACAACCATGGGTTCCTCTAAGTAGCTGTGTAAGACTCTGAAAATCAAAGTTATTGATGCCCACAATACAGAAGAAGGCTACAATAAGATAGCAAAGTGTTGTCAGCTTGCAGTTTCCACAGTGAAAAATGTAATTAAGAGATGGCAGTTAAGAGATGGCAGAAGTATGCAACAGAACATCTACAGAAGCCTGATGCGTTTTGGAAACAAGTGCTGTGGACTGATAAAGTTAAAATAGAAATTGTCAGCCACAATCAGCAAAGGCATATTTGGATACATAAAGGAGAAGCATTTCATGAAAAGAACATCTTGCCAACTATTAAGCATAGGGGTGGATCTATCATGCTTTGGGGCTGTGTTGCAGCCAGTGGCACAGGAAACATTGGACAGGTGAAGGGAAGAGGTGGCCAACTGTGCATGTAAGACGACCAAAGAATATTACAGAAATAGGCAAAGGAAAGACTCCTTTTACAAGGAAGAATGGGAGAAGATCCCAAGTACAAGAATTGAAAGAATTTTAGCTGACCATAAAAAACATTGCATATCTGCCAGAGGAGGTGTTACTAAGTACTGATTATGTAGGGTGCCCAAACTATTGCACAGTGTCACAATAATGTTTTTATTTTTTATCTTCAATAAAAAGCAACTATGCACCAATGTTTGCTGAAAATATTGTGCATTTTGTCCATTTCCAAGAGAGACTGTGTTAACATCTTTTCAATCAAAGAATGTATTTAGGGGTGCCTAAACTTTTGCATAAGACTGTATCTTTTAGTGAATGAGGCAAGTAGGCAGGTTAAAACCAACATCTAAGCTCAGTTTGTTCCATCCTTTTGCCCATTTATGAATTACATTTATATCTTGAATTTATATTTCTGTTAAACTGCTCCATAACAATATCGATTGTTAAAAAAATACACAAAGTTTACTCACTCCACTTATTGTCTACAGTATATGACTTTCCCCTGAATACAGGGTTGCAGGGGGACATGAACCTATGCCAGGTAATGTAGGGCACAAGGCGAAGTACACCCTGGATAAGCTACCAATTCTGCATTTAAATTAAATTAAATTATTATTTTTTGGCTGATATTAATTTTTGCTATACATCCATGGTGGTGAAGCACTAATCCTATCTGGTAATTCAGACCGGAACTGCATAGGGCAATAATCTCTATTGAAATTACATTATTATTATTATTATTATTATTATTATTATGCTAAATTATTTAAAATTAAGTATAGAAGACTATGTTCAACTGCTTGGCTCCTTTACAGGTTAATACCCGGAATAATAAATAATGTATGTGGACCAATATTGCTCAATCAAACCAAATCTTTATAATAATTATGCCACTGCTAAAATCATAATTTCTGAACATAAGTAGATGCATAGATAAAGTCCTCTTCATAATATTATCTTACTTTCGGACTTCGCAATTTTCGCAATATTAATATCGTCTACAGAGACAGAGATCTTAACCATAATTTGGTAATGAAATATTGACATGTATTGATCACTTCAACCTTTTTTTTAACTAATGGAAATTTAAATTTAAATTAGTCTTACTCATTTTTGAAGCTGCTTTACGTATTTTTTTCATCTTCTCAACAACCATATCCTCCATTAATGATACTTTGTCTGTTGCAACAACATTGACTAGGCAGTAGGTTTCATCCTCTCGACTTGGGGTGCTTCTGTATCCGGACGCTGTACTTTCCTTAAACTGATGTAATGGAGTAAATGGAGAAAAAATTAATCAATATGCCTGCAGATCACATATGCCTACAGATAGGCAATATTTCAGAAATCAAATATTTAATCAGTGGTTCATAATGCAATCTAAAAACAATTAATTAATTCTATTAATTAATAGAATTCCATTAATTAATTAATTATATTAATTTATTAATTCTATTAATTAATAGAATTATATTAATAGAATTAATATAATTAATTGTTTAATCTTTTTTGGTCTCTTACACACAAGCCATTTTTCTCTTACATCAAATCCTTCCTGAAGATGCCCCTTTAAGGCTTTGATGATGTCATGTGACTGTGCACCAGCTTCAGTGTTTTCAAGTCCCATGACATCATTGAAGACGAAGGGCAAAGGGGAACCATCCAGACCCCGAATTAAATGGGTTTTGTACTGTAAGACAAATACAAGATATTATGTAGAAAAATATGTTCTATGTTCTAGTATAACATTCCTTGTTGGTATTTATTGCTATATATTGCAGTGCTTATTTAAAATACTTCCAAGAAATTATTTATCTCAAAGTGATTGTTTTCTGCATTGCAACAATTAATTATAGTAGAATGGAATTTTTATAGAATTGCTATATAATATACAGTATGCCTTTAACTTTAAACTCAAATGGCACAGATCCGTGCCAGCAACACTGCAGTGGTCAATGACCGTGTCACGGTCACCCGCTCTGCCATGATTACATGAGCACTCCTGATCCATGTTCCCAACCGCTTCTTATATTTCACCGCCTTACCTTCCGCTCTCCACACACCTGTGTGCTATCACTAATCATCTCCCTTACCTACACTGTAAAAAAAAAAGTCATAAATTTCGAAAAATAACTTTCAAATTTTATAGTAGTTTTCCTTTTTTTTTAAACTACATACAAATCTCTGTAAAATTACAGACATTATCTATAAATTAAGAAGTCGACTATTTTTTTAAGTATTATTTCAATATTGAAAAAGTAACTTTTTTTCCACATTATTTTTCCTGTTTTTCCTGTTTTTGTAAATTACGTGTAACTTTATGTAAAATTGCAATAATAAATTGTAATTAAATACAAAACTCATTAGATAAAGGCTAATGTCCATACAAAAATTTTATTGTTTTTCTTTGTAATTTTGAGGTAAATCATATTAGGTTTATAATACTTTGATATTTAAGTTCTAAGATGCAAGTTTAGCATTTTTCATGACTTTTTGAAAGATTATTCTTACATTATCACTTACATGTACTGTAGGCTATAGTATCTGCTTCATGCCTTCAAAGAATGTGAAGAGAATTCAGGAGACTGATACTTATCAAAAAATATATATTTTTGTATTACAGTTGTTCTGAAATATCACCATGGCATTCTAGCCATCAGCTTTCTTAATGCATGCCTGTATATTCTGACACAAGGATAATGTATTTGCTGTGTAGCTGTTTTAAAGCATCGCTTTAAGTTACATTTTGATATTTAGCTTGTATTAGGGGAACTATGGTGTCATTTTTGTACCAAAAACGTTAGAGAAAACTCCACGAACTCTCCGTGTTAACTGCCACAGCCAATCAGAAGCTGGAGGTGGGAACATTCTAATATTGTTTCTGATTGGCTGATCAGCAGCCGGAGGCGGAGATATTCTAATTACCTCTTCATTACTGGCGCATTTAAATAAGCGCGCAAGTGAGGGCGGGACCTGATGCGGACGTAACGTGATATGAACCAGCCAATGGGAAACAGGCATCCTTCAAATGTTTAGCGCGCGCAGGCGTGGTGTGACTCAGCAGCCGGTAAACGGTTGTGTGTAAATTCAGAGGAGTGAAGACACGCTGCTGAGCTACAGGTGAGGAGGAAAGCAGACTCTGAGGGACAGAGGAGAAGACTCTGAAATGTAAAATACCTGCAAGCTCAAGAGACAATGACGGTAAGATATTTTTTATTCTTATTTTAATTCTTATTGTTGTTGCTGTAAACAAAGCTCATTTATTAATACTGCCACATTTTTCTGTTAAATCTAAGATCTTAATGTGTTCTTTTCTTCTCTCTTCCAATCCACCATTTGCACCAAGTTCTTTACTGCCTGTTTGGAAGAAGATCTTTCTTGGATACACTGGACCGTCCATTTTGCCATTTTGGTATGTTTTAGATTTGACTTAATTGCACTAAGACGTTAGGATTCTGAACTAAAAGTTTAAGTTATTTGTACACATACATTATATATGAACAATAGAGTTAAAAAGGGACCACATTGTACTATATTTGTAATAAAGTTTCCAATCCAACTTTAATTGGAACATTGAGAATATTGTTTGAAATTGTTCATTTCTTCATAGGTTGTTAGTCAAGGATATTTCACAGCAATGTTTAAGTTTGTGAGAGAGAATGTTTCACTGTTATAGCATTCATTCATTCATTTTCTATACCGCTTAATCCTGTGTTCAGGGTCGCGGGGGACCTGGAGCCTATCTCAGGAGACTTTGGGCACTAGGCGGGGTATACCCTGGACAGGGTGCCAATCCATCGCAGGGCACACACACATACACACACTCACACACCCAATCACACACTACGGGCAATTTTTAGGAACACCAATTAGCCTAACCTGCATATCTTTGGACTGTGGAAGGAAACCGGAGTACCCGGAGGAAACCCACCAAGCACGGGGAGAACATGCAAACTCCATGCACACAGAGACTGGAATCGAGCCTGGCCGGGGAATCGAACCCAGACCCTGGAGGTGCAAGGCGACAGTGCTAACCACTAACCTTTGGCATATTTAAAGAAAAAAAATTTTTTTGTTAAAAATATGAAAACGATTATGTTAAAAAGGAAAGAGAACCTTGTTTTAAAAATAAAACTGTATGTTGATTACAAAGAAAGTAAATTACATACAAGTTCACACATGACAGAACTTTTTCACAATATTAACATTTTTCAGGATTCACTGTATATACATACAGTGTGTGTGTGTGTGTGTGTACGTGCGTATGATTTAGAGTACTTACACATTGTGTGAAACTTTTTCCACCTATTGTATTAGTGACGGCATCAGAGGTGATTCGTCTTTGGAAAGCATTATTGACGGAGTTTATAAAGCTGGACTTTCCTGTTCCAACATCACCAACAAGCAGAATCCTGACAAATTGAATATCTGGCTGCTTGAGCTTGAAGTCCCTCAGCTTTTGTTCAATTTCATAATTTTCTCTAGCAAAATTAAAACATATATTTACACAAGTTAAAATTACAAAAAAATAATAGTTTGAAAGTGCAGAAAATTTTTTGAAATAGGCAGATATATAGATATATCCAGCCAGGTACATGAATTATGTAATGAAGATGTTTCTTGGCACTAGGTCAATTTCAAATGAAACCCTCAAGATGTGGATGAAATCAAGACTTTCAGCTTTAATTAAGAGAATTTGACAAAAGTGTTGCATTAACAATTCATATTCATTTATTTATGTGAAATGACAGTGTACAGTGGCCAAATAGCAAAAAATAAAAAGTACCATTACTCCAAATTATATGGACCTAACTGAAGAAGTCCTCTTTTTTGGACTTGCATAACAAAGAAAAACAAATGGTGCACACAATTCCCAAAGTAAAGACATATTCTTTAGGAACAGTGTTCTTTGGTCAGATAAAACAATTTAATAATTATTTTAGTAATTATTTTTATGTATTTTTTTTAGCTGTGGAACGAATAATTTGAGTTTGTTATTTCTTATGGGAAAATTTTGATTTGGTTTACGAGTGTTTTGAAATACGAGCCAGTATCATCCTGCACAGTAACATCAAGTCTCTGCTTCAACTGGTCGCAGACATGTTCTATGGGGTTCAAGTCAGGGGACATTGATGGCCATAGCATATGAGGCACTCCAACTTCCTGAAGTCGAGCTGTGACAATTCTGCCACGATGTGGTGGAGCAGTATCATCCATGAACAGAAAGTTGGGGGTGTGCTGGCGGAATTGGGGGCTGATGATGGGTTCTATGATGTTTCTGAGGTAAGAACGTGCAGTGACTGAGCCATGTACAATAACCAAATCTGTTTTGCGCTGACTGGTGATGTCCAGACTGTTACACCTCCTCCACCACAGCAAACCCTGGAGAACATGTTGACCTCAGCGTATCGCTCACCTCGTCTTCTCCTGTGCAAGGTGACCCGACTCTGATCAGTGAACAGGACAGTAGACCACTGCTGCATTGTCCAGGTCACATGGTCTTATGCCCACAGCAAACGTTCATGGCAGTGTCTTGGTGTCAGTGGAGTCACCTGCAACGGTCGTCTGCCAAAGCAGTGGGTCGGTTGCGAATGGTTTGTCTGGAAACCCTAGTACCCCTTGCATCTCGTAAATGGGCCTGCAGCTCTGTGGCAGTTGCATAACGATGTCTGAGTGCATAGGTCCTTAGGTACTCGTCATCGTTGCAGTCTGTCACTCGTGGGGCTTCACTCTTGGGTCTGTCATGAACTCAGCCAGTAGTTCTATGTCTTGATGCAAGTCTGCTGATTACACTTTAGCTACGTTTACACTGTCAGTTAAATGTGACCCAATTCCAATTTTTTGCTGATATGTGACGCATATCGGATATGATCTATGTCCATGTAAACAGGAAAAAAAAACATATGCATTCCGATATTTCGAGATCGGTTTCAGACCTCCTTCATATGTATATATAAATCAGATACATGCTAATGTGATTGCCGTGTAAACAGACAGATCGAATTTCCTGAGGCATTGTGTTCTGTACGTCATTAAAACTACGATTTTTTAGCGGTTTAATGACGTAATGTTATTCTCCGGATGTTTCAGATGGTATGGCAAGTGTAAACACTTGAATCAGATATGGGTCATAGTTGAAAGAACGTGTAAACAGACAGTCAAAAAATTCAGATATAGGCAACAAATCAGAATTGGGCATCGAGACCTGCAGTGTAAACGAGGCTTTTGAGACACACCAAGTTCACGAGCAACATCTGACTGCCTGCCACCGACCCGAAGGCATGCCATGGCCAGGTGGTGCTGTCCGTCCGTTAAGTGACGTCATGTGTTCATGGCTGTTTGAATGATGAACTTGGAATCACTTAGGCTACGTTTACACTGCCAGGTAAATGTGACCCAATTCCGATTTTTTTGCTCATATGTGACACATATCGGATCTGTTCTATGTCCGTGTAAACAGGAAAAAAACGCATGCATTCCGATATTTCGAGATCGGTTTCATGCCTCCTTCATATGTGGAAATAAATCGGATATAAATCAGATATGTGCTAATGTGATTGTCGTGTAAACAGACAGATCGGATTTCCTGAGGCTTTGTGTTCTGTACGTCATTAAAACTGCGACTTCTTCGCGGTTTAATGACGTAATGTTATTCTCCGGTGGATGCGCGTGTGGAATTACAACATCGCAGGTGACGTGGAAGAGGAAAAGAACAACCCCCCCTCCCACACACACGCCTTGTGTTAATGCATATTTGGGCTAATTAACATTAAATCAGTATTTGATGAATAAAGCATATGTGCAGGCTGCAATTATGCCGTTTTTTTCTCTCCTCCTCCGTTTTAAAACCATGGTGCGTGAACTTTGCATATATAGCAGAGATAGTGTTAAGCATATTTCACCTTCTTCTTTCTTGGCTAGTGTGTAGCGCAAGAACCTCCCTTTAAGTATGCGCGATGTTTCAGATGGTATGGCAAGTGTAAACACGTGAATCGGATACGAGTCATAGTTTAAAGAACGTGTAAACAGACGGTCAAAAAAATCAGATATACTGTAGGCAACAAATCGGAATTAAGCATCGAGACCTGCAGTGTAAACGTAGCCTTACTGACAATACCAGCTTTTTATACCCACATTAAAAAAGGTTGTCTTTTGGGATTGACCCCAATATTGAGCCCATGACACACACACTCTCTCTCTCTCTATAAATATATATATTGTATGTTCACAGTCAAAAGATTATGCAAAAGTTTGCATAAACTTACTCTTTACTTACTAATTACTTTATGCAAACGTTTAGGCACACAAAAGTAAATAATACATTTTGGTGATTTTTTTTTTAAACAGTCTCTATTGGAAATGGAAAAAATGCACAATACATTTAGCAAACATTGACGGGAATCGAGCCTGGCTGGGGAATCGAACCCTGGACCCTGGAGGTGCAAGGCGACAGTGCTAACCACTACACCACCCCGCCACCTCAGCTGTCATTAGTAAATGCCAATTTCAAAGCTTAACAAATGCTTTGACTCCTCCAACCTTGTGTAAGAGTCAGCTGTGTAAGCCTCTTAAAATGAAAGTTATTGATGCCCACAATGCAGGAGAAGGCTAAAAGAAGATAGCAAAGCGTTGTCAGCTTGCAGTTTCCACAGAGAAATGTAAGTAAGAAATGGCAGTTCTGGGGAACTGTGGAGGTCAAGATGAGATCTGGAAGACCAAGAAAACTCCTGGAAGGAACTGCTCGTATGCTGGTCAGAAAGACAAATCAAAACTCCCATTTGACTGAAAAAACCTCCAGGAAGATTTTGCAGACTCAGGAGTGGTGGTGCACAGTTCCACTGTGCAGTGATGCTTGCACAGACAAGACCTTCATGGAAGAGTCAGCAGAAAAAATCCTAACTTGCTTCCTCATCATAAAATCCAATGTCAGAGGTATGCAACAGAACATCTACAGAAGCCTGATGCGTTTTGGAAACAAGTGCTGTGGACTGATAAAGTTAAAATAGAACTTGTCGGCCACAGTCAGCAAAGGCATATTTGGAGAAATAAAGGAGAAGTATTTCATGAAAAGAACATCTTGCCAGCTATTAAGCATGGGGGTGGATCTATCATGCTTTGGGGCACTGCCTGTGTATAGGAAACATTGCACATGTAGAGGGAAGAGACGGCCAAATGTGCAACCAAAGAATATTACAGAAATAGACTCCTTTTGCTAGGAAGAATGGGAGAAAATTCCAAGTGCAAGAATTGAAAGACTTTTAGCTACAAGCATACAGTATTAGCATTTGCAAGCTGTGATATCTGCCAGAGGAAGTGTTACTAAGTACTGATTATGCACTGATTATTAACTTTTGCACAGTGCCACAATATGGTGTGCCTAAATTTTTGCATAAGACTGTATGTTTTAATTATCTATAACAGGTCCTGGCTGGTAGCTACATACAGTGGTGTGAAAAACTATTTGCCCCCTTCCTGATTTCTTATTCTTCTGCATGTTTGTCACACTTAAATGTTTCTGCTCGTCAAAAACCGTTAACTATTAGTCAAAGATAACATAATTGAACACAGAATGCAGTTTTTAAATGAAGGTTTACGTTATTAAGGGAGAAAAAAAAACCTCCAAATCTACATGGCCCTGTGTGAAAAAGTGATTGCCCCCCTTGTTAAAAAATAACTTAACTGTGGTTTATCACACCTGAGTTCAATTTCTGTAGTCACCCCCAGGCCTGATTACTGCCACACCTGTTTCAATCAAGAGATCACTTAAATAGGAGCTACCTGACACAGAGAAGTAGACCAAAAGCACCTCAAAAGCTAGACATCATGCCAAGATCCAAAGAAATTCAGGAACAAATGAGAACAAAAGTAATTGAGATCTATCAGTCTGGTAAAGGTTATAAAGCCATTTCTAAAGCTTTGGGACTCCAGTGAACCACAGTGAGAGCCATTATCCACAAATGGCAAAAACATGGAACAGTGGTGAACCTTCCCAGGAGTGGCCGGCCGACCAAAATTACCCCAAGAGCGCAGAGACAACTCATCCGAGAGGCCACAAAAGACCCCAGGACAACATCTAAAGAACTGCAGGCCTCACTTGCCTCAATTAAGGTCAGTGTTCACGACTCCACCATAAGAAAGAGACTGGGCAAAAACGGCATGCATGGCAGATTTCCAAGGCGCAAACCACTTTTAAGCAAAAAGAACATTAAGGCTCGTCTCAATTTTGCTAAAAAACATCTCAATGATTGCCAAGACTTTTGGGAAAATACCTTGTGGACCGACGAGACAAAAGTTGAACTTTTTGGAAGGTGCGTGTCCCGTTACATCTGGCGTAAAAGTAGCACAGCATTTCAGAAAAAGAACATCATACCAACAGTAAAATATGGTGGTGGTAGTGTGATGGTCTGGGGTTGTTTTGCTGCTTCAGGACCTGGAAGGCTTGCTGTGATAGATGGAACCATGAATTCTACAGTCTACCAAAAAATCCTGAAGGAGAATGTCCGGCCATCTGTTCGTCAACTCGAGCTGAAGCGATCTTGGGTGCTGCAGCAGGACAATGACCCAAAACACACCAGCAAATCCACCTCTGAATGGCTGAAGAAAAACAAAATGAAGACTTTGGAGTGGCCTAGTCAAAGTCCTGACCTGAATCCTATTGAGATGTTGTGGCATGACCTTAAAAAGGCGGTTCATGCTAGAAAACCCTCAAATAAAGCTGAATTACAACAATTCTGCAAAGATGAGTCGGCCAAAATTCCTCCAGAGCGCTGTAAAAGACTCGTTGCAAGTTATCGCAAACGCTTGATTGCAGTTATTGCTGCTAAGGGTGGCCCAACCAGTTATTAGGTTCAGGGGGCAATTACTTTTTCACACAGGGCCATGTAGGTTTGGATTTTTTTTCTCCCTAAATAATAAAACCCCTCATTTAAAAACTGCATTTTGTGTTTACTTGTGTTATCTTTGACTAATAGTCAAATGTGTTTGATGATCAGAAACATTTTGTGTGACAAAGATGCAAAAGAATAAGAAATCAGGAGGGGAACAAATAGTTTTTCACACCACTGTATGTGATATTCATATGTGACATATGATAGTGATATCCCTTGTTATATACTGTACAGTATATATGGTGGTATAAAAAAATAGACTAGTTTTATAATATGCCGACAGATGGCAACTGAACATACAGTCATAGGGAGCACTGACCATCAGAAGGGCCAAAAGACATTGTCCCTTGAATGAACACATGTGGAGTTATGTACTTAACAAAAAAAGGTGAAATAACTGAAAACATGTTTTATATTCTAGTTTCGTCAAAATAGCCACCCTTTGCTCTGATTACTGCTTTGCACACTCTTGGCATTCTCTCGATGAACTTCAAGAGGTCGTCACCTGAAATGGTTTCCAACAGTATTGAAGGAGTTCCCAGAGGTGTTTAGCACTTGTTGGCCCCTTTTCCTTCACTCTGTGGTCCAGTGCACCCAAACCATTTCGATTGGGTTCAGGTCCGGTGACTGTGGAGATTTTTTTTTGTTAAGTGCATAACTCCACATGTGTTCATTCATAGTTTTGATGCCTTCTGTGAGAATCTACCAATGTAAATATTCATGAAAATAAAGAAAACACATTGACAGATAGATGAGAAGGTGTGTCCAAACTTTTGGCCTGCAATGTACTTAATACATTAAAAACACCTTTCATTACCTATATAAAACTAATAATTACATTTTACAAAGTACAAAATTATTCTTACACAATTAACTTTTCATTAATACAACCTAAGAAACTTACTCCCAATTCATGTCCCTCCATGGCTTATCCAATTCTGAAAGGAAATTTTAGAAACCAAAAAGAATAATTATTATTGCAATGTGGTAATAGAGTAATTAAAACAACACATACAAGTGTATATGATTTACAAACAGAACAATAGAAGTGGTAAAAAGAGAACTGTTGAAATTAGTTTTTGAATGTATCTGTATTTCTTGCCTCTTTACCGTATATTTTGGACTTTCTTTTATTACCATGATTTTGACCTTTAGCTTGCACTTATGTCCAAGCATTTGACAATGGCTAAAATTAAATTATTAGTATACTATCTTTTAAAAAATAATAAAACAGACACACATGCAATCCCACAAACTCCATCTTTGCTGTTTAGCAGTATATTTGAGGGTTCACCACTAGAGGGCATGGTGTGCCCTGGAGTTTTTGTTTTTGTAGTTTTTTGTTAATATACTCAGTTTCCCAGAAGGCGCCTCGGTCAGGTGATGAGGGAGCTCACCTACTAGCTCATTAGTTTCGTTATAAATAGTTCTTTGTTCTGGGAAACTATGTCGACCATTAATAATTATGTTAAGTGGGCATTTGTTTTATGGAGCTGTTTAAGTTAAGTTTGAATTTGTGTTGTTAGTTTGTCTTCTAGTCTGTGTTTCTTTGTCTGTGTGATTTAAGTTTATATCCTTTGTGATTTTGTATGTGTTGTCAGTTTGTCTCTTTGTGTTTCTCCTAGAATTATCAGTCTCTAGCATGGTTAGCCCTTAGTAGGATTAGTCTCTATAAGGATTAGCCTCTTGTGTCTTTACCCTCGTGTTTGAGTAGCCTCTCTTGTGTGTTTAGTTCTTAGTCTGTATAATTACTAACTTGCTTAGATCATAGTCTCCTAGTCTAATTAGATCTTAGTCTGTTTAGCTATTAACTTGTTTAGCCACTAACCTGTTTAATTCTTAGTCTGTTTCATGCCTAGTCCCTTGGGTCTGTGGCTACTAGTCTGTTTAGCTACCATCCAGCTTAGCAGCTAGTGTGTGTAACAGTAGGCCTAGCCAAGTCTGTCTTGTGTGTTTAGTCCCTTGTATGTTTAGTCCCTAGTCTGTGTTATTTGATTAATGTTTTTGTTTAAAGCATGCTCCAAAGTAAAGACAACTTCCTTAGTTCGTTGTTTGTTTTTATTATTATTATTAGACATTCATGTTCACCCGCTCTCGCTACCCTTATGCCTTGCCTCACTTCAGTCCCACAACACCACCAGATCATGACAGTATAATTAAACCATTCATACTGTATTCACCAGGATTTACTACACTCAAAAAAATAACTTGTTGAATATAATTAAATTATGGAAAGAATTTCCACCTGATTTAATGGCTTTCTTTCAACATTAAGCAATTTTGTTGGCCCAACTTAATGTTCTTAGGTTCATTTAATTTATTTACTACAGCTGTTTCCAACATAATTTAATACTGTTAACATAAATGAATAGGGTTGGTACAACAAATTTTTCAGTTGTAAATTAAGTTGATGCAATTTAAGTAAATTTAAATTTCTAGCCATGGTCAACAGAATTCTGTGAAGGAAGCATAAGACAAACGGTATAAATCGGAGATTTTTATTTTACACCAGCAGCAACTTACAAATGAGGTCTCAGTTTGAAAAGATGTACAAAACATAAAACACCACAAATAAGTATTAATCATAGAAAAAAAAATTAAACAACAACAGAAACATTTTGTACTTTATAACTGTACATTATGACTTTTAAATATGACCGTTAGATCCGGTTGGTCAGAAAACTCTAGAAGTCAGATGCAAACACACTTTCAGTCACAAAATCCTGTGAAAAAATAGAGATAGATATTCAATTAATTCATGATACTTAATTTAGCAAATGAACAACATTTATACTTTGTTCCTCTCGCTTCACAACTCAGACCGAAACCAGAACCGAACCGCAGATTAAGCACGCGCATATAACCATCTGTATTTTAAGTGTGATTAAAAATACAAGAAATAGCTTAAACTAAAATAATCTGACTAAACATCGCTAAACAGCACGTGACATTTATGTTCAGTATTTCGTTTCTATTTAGAAAGATGGGAATTAATTCCTGCTTACCTTTTCCACACGACCTGCCAAACGTTTGTCTTCTCAAACTGTGTTCTCTTCTCGCAATATCTTCTCACGATGTTTGCTCTGATACTTCTGACAAGATCTCGTTGGTTTATCTCAACATGATTGAATCTAGTACATGTTAAGTTGTTGAATTTCATGCAAATACAACTATTTATTCATGTTTATCTTGGAAACATGAAATTATGTACAAAACACATTAAATTTTAGTACATGTAACAGGTAGCCATGTTCATTTTTTTGAGTGTACATATTGTTTGTAAAAATGCTAGTGTGTGCATTATATTGTAATGAATGTAAGGATCCTTCTACAATGTCAATTGATTTTAGATTCTTGGCAAAATAAGTAAATGAATGAATAAATCTGCGTAATATATGGTGGTTACACTGCACATTTGCAGTAAAACTGCTGACAAGAAACATGCTTAAGTTTTAGGTCATTTAATGCTTTCAATCAGGCAAAAGGAGGCTCTCTAGTCCCTGTGCATAAGGATAAACTCTTCCAAATTAAGTGGAAAAAGAAACTGATGGAACAGATGATAATAAAAATTTTACATTTCCACTGCTTACTTACCTGGTGGAGGTTCTGGTTTAGGTGCTGGTCTGAACATATATCCTCCCATTGTATCCAATTAAATGAAGCCTGTTAAATTCTTGTTAAAAATATTTAAAAAGAATTTGAATTGAAACTTAATTATTAAGTAAAAATCATTTTCTTTTCTATGTAGGTTTGTATCTCGTTTTCAAGTGTTATCCATGTTAATAAATAAAATTGATGAGAAGCAAAATAATGCTTATATTAGAATAAATATTAAGATTTTCAAGGTACTACAAAAAGAAAATGCATACCAATACAAGAAAATTTGATAATATTTTTAACAATGCTAAAAAAGATCTACTCACAACCAATAGTTAGGTCTAATGTTGAACACCTTTCTTCTGCTAAACATTTATATATTAGTTGTTTGCAGCTCCTCCTTCTGTGGGACTTTACTCTCATTACCCAACCATTGGGACTTCTCCTTACAATAGCCTCTCATAAATAGAAAGTGAAAGACCTTTCTTTTTATTACATGAGCAAACAAGTACAAATGGGGAATTAAGCATTTAAGCTGGCGGGGTGCCATTCAGTGTCTAGACATGAAACAATAAAAAAAAAGAACTAAATAAAATAAACAAGCAGAACGAATATGTTCAAAAAAGGAGTTGGAAGAAGTATAAACTTAATTAATCCAACCCTCTTTGACTACTTGACAATTTCAGTCAATTTATACCGCACATTTTATATACAAACTCACACACACACACAGTGGATACGTAAAGTATTCAAACCCCCTTAAATTTTTCACTCTCAGACACACAGGGCATCCATGTGACGAAATCTCCAAGCAGAAGCCGGGTACCAGGATGGCTCAGACAGGTCCGGAGGGAAGAGGGAGTCTGGATCACTGGCAGCTCAGGAACGACATGTGTAGTTCGACAGAGAGAGAGAAAGAGTGAAAGGGGGAGAGAGGGAAGAGAAAGAGGGGGAGAAAGAGAAGAAGAGGAGAGATGGCAAATAGATATGGTCACAGTCATACGATGTATAATGTGAATGTATATTAACTGTAGAGTGCAAGCAGAGACTCTGGCAGGACGAACTATGACAGCATAACTAAAAGGGAGAGCCAGAAGGAAACATAAACATGAGGGCTCCCTGAAGTGTAAAGCAAACAATCACCTCACAGTCAACAAACCTGAGTGATCAATTAGAGTGAGGAAGACAGCATCTAAACATACCAGTTCACCATAATACTCTACGTCCATGAGTCCCCCAGATTTGCCCCTTTACCTAAGGCAAATCTATTTATGAAAATGCTTGGCTAAATAAATAGGTTTTTAGCCTAGACTTAAACACTAAAACTGAGTCCCGAACATTTATTGGAAGACTATTCCATAATTTTGGGGCTTTGTAAGAAAAAGCTCTGCCCCCAGATGTAGTTTTCATAATACGCGGTACTGACAAGCAGCCTGCATCCTTTGATAGAAGTAGGCGTGGCGGATCGTAAGACACTAGCAATTCACTCAGATACTGCGGCGCGAGACCATTTAATGCTTTATATGTCAAAAGTAGTATTTTAAAATCAATGCGGAATTTCACGGGGAGCCAATGAAGTGCAGATAAGATAGGTGTGATGTGCTCATATCTTCTGGTTCTAGTGAGGACTCTCGCTGCTGCATTCTGGACTAACTGAAGCTTGTTTATACACCTAACTGAACAACCAGACAGTAAGGCATTACAATAGTCCAACCTAGAGGTGATAAAAGCATTAACTAGTTTTTCTGCATTGTTTAGCGACAATATACAGTGGTGTGAAAAACTATTTGCCCCCTTCCTGATTTCTTATTCTTTTGCATGTTTGTCACACTCAAATGTTTCTGCTCATCAAAAACCGTTAACTATTAGTCAAAGATAACATAATTGAACACAAAATGCAGTTTTTAAATGAAGGTTTATGTTATTAAGGGAGAAAAAAAAACTCCAAATCTACATGGCCCTGTGTGAAAAAGTGATTGCCACCTGTAGATGCGTATCATATTATTTCACTAGTTTTGACGCGAAGCTTTGTCTTAAAGTTTCACTCACACAACAGAAGTCCGATCTCTTTGTCTCTTGTAGTTTATTTTGTCAGCATCAAAGAATCAACACTTCATACAGTCATCTTGAGTAAATCCACTGTGATTACAGACACCAGTTGCTGCATCTTGCAAATCTCTGACTTTTACAACAACCTATTTGTTGTATCTTATAAATTACAGTCTTAGCGTATGTATATAACAACACTCTTGTTGTATATACCTACTTACGGGAGCTTACGGTTACAACAACCTAGTTGTTGTATCTTACATTCCCAGCTTACGGGAGCTCACGGTCAAAAGCTTGTGTTTCCGTAGCCTACGACAGTCATACAAATGCATGTAATAGTGGAATGACATCACAGACCAACTTACGATTGTCAAAATGGATGCATAACTAAGAAATTTAAAGCTTATGGCTTATGTAACAAACTTAATGCTTAATGCTTTACTAATGAATAGAACAAGGTAGAATAAATGAAATAACAACAAATATAATAAAACAAACACAACACCAAATTCACAACAAGAACGATATGGCACTTACACCACTCTTGTTAAAAAATAACTTGGCTGTGGTTTATCACACCTGAGTTCAATTTCTGTAGTCACCCCCAGGCCTGATTACTGCCACACCTGTTTCAATCAATAAATCACTTAAATAGGAGCTACCTGACACAGAGAAGAAGACCAAAAGCACCTCAAAAGCTGGACATCATGCCAAGATCCAAAGAAATTCAGGAACAAATGAGAACAAAAGTAATTGAGATCTATCAGTCTGGTAAAGTGTGCTCTGCGATGGATTGGCACGCTGTCCAGGGTGTACCCTGCCTCGTGCCCTGAGTCTCCTGGGATAGGCTCCAGGTCCCCGCGACCCTAAATACAGGATAAAGCGGTATAGAAGATGAATGAATGAAAGTGTGACCTGCTTTATGAGTGGGTCCTACTACACACTGATTTACTCCTACTGAGTCCAGTATAGACATAAATGCTGTTCTCAGAGGGTCTTCTGGATTCTCAAAATGGATATTAAAATCTCCAGCAATTAACCTTTTGTCTACAGAAATGACTAGGTTAGAGAGGAAATCTGCAAAATCACTGAGAAATTCAGAATACGGCCTTGGAGGTCTGTAAATGATGATTATCGGTATCTACTGAGCTGACTTAATATGCTTAAATACACTTATGTTACTATAAAGTATTTCGAATGAATTAAATTTGTGTCCGTGTTTTTGTATGATAGACAGATTATCATAGTAAATAACTAGTGTATGTAGCTGTATCCAGGAGGACTAGCTTCATTTCAGATCTCAAATTCAAATTTTATTAGTCACATACACAATCATACACAGTATAATATGCAGTGAAATGCTTTTATACGACGGCCAGTGACCTTACAAAAAAAAGAAAATAAGAAAATAAAATCTTGTACGTAAAATAAATAATCAATAAAAAGGAAATACTAAAGAAATAATTTTAACTAGTAAAATTTGTAAAATTAACTGTGCATAAGGGCATAATAAAATATTGCAAAAATATAGAAATATGGTATTAAAGTGTCAGTGGTTGTGCAAATATGCATGAAAGGTGACATGTGCAATTGTCCAGATGTATGAGTATTTAGTGCAAGTGTGTATGAATGTGTCCATGATTGTCCAGTCAGTGTTGTGAGCTTAAAAGATGTTATTAGTCCTGTGTGGAGGTGTGATTGAGAGACCTTATCGCCTGCGGGAAGAAGCTCCTCCTCAGTCTCTCTGTGTTGGCCTTTAGGGAGCGGAATCTCTTCCCAGACCGCAACAAAGAGAACAGTCCATTACTGGGGTGACTGAGGTCCTTCATGATCTTCCTGGCCTTAGTCCAGCACCGCTTGCTGTAGATGGAGTGCAGGTCAGGGAGCTCAGTGCGGATGATGCGTTCGGCTGATCGCACCACCCTCTTTAGAGCTCGTCTGTCCTGCATGGTGCTGTTCCCGAACCAGGTCGTGATGTTTCCCGTCAGGATGCTCTCTATGGTGCAGGAGTAGAAGTTCCTGAGCACCTTGGAGGGCAGTCTAAAGTCTCTCAAGCGTCTGAGGTGGTAGAGACGCTGCCGGGCTTTTTTCACCACGGTGTTGATGTGACAGGACCATGATAGGTCCTGCGTGATGTGAACACCGAGGTATCTGAAGCTGTCCACTCTCTCCACTGGGCTCCTGTTGATGACGGGGGTCTGGTAGTTCCTCTCCTGCTTTGTACTAAAGTCCACTATCAGCTCCTTTGTCTTACTGACGTTCAGGAGGAGATTGTTCCTCTGGCACCAGTTCTCCAGATTTCCAATCTCCTCTAGGTAGTCCGACTCATCATTGTTGGTGATCAGTCCGACCACGACGGTGTCGTCAGCAAACTTGATGATGGAGGTGGAGTTGGTAGTGGCCACGCAGTCGTGGGTGTACAAAGAGTACAGCAGGGGGCTCAGAACACAACCCTGGGGGGCTCCAGTGCTGAGAGTGAGTGTAGCTGAGACATGTCCGCCCATCCTTACTGCCTGTGGATGACCAAGATGGCGCCGGTGAGGTCGGCTGCCGTCACGACTGCTCCGACCACCTTTTCTTTGTTTTTGTTTTTTAAGTTAGTTTTCAGTGTTTTAAAATCGGCAAAATCACCACCATTGAGTACAATAGGTATGATAGAGACACTCTTGTTTCTATTGGTATACAATGTACTCACAATTCGACGGTTTTAACTCCGGATCCGAGCTGGCCGAGTGAGATCCTGAGGGAGAACAATGGACGCGACGCGAAGCGACGGACCCGAGGGAAACGAGCTGGCGTGAGGAACCGGCTCCGAGCCCGTGCACACCGCACACCTCTGCCTAGCATCCTGCTCGCCAACGTCCAGTCACTGGAGAACAAACTGGATGACCTCAGGGCCAGGATAAAGTTCCAGAGAGACATTCGGGACTGCAATCTCCTCTGCTTCACCGAGACATGGCTGAACCCAGCGGGGCCAGACCACGCCATACAGCCGGCCGAGTTCTTCTCGGTTCACCGCATGGACAGGACGCGGGACTCGGGGAAGTCAAGGGGAGGCGGCGTGTGCTTAATGGTGAACAACAGCTGGTGCAACAGCGCGAGCGTTGTTCCTCTTACACGCTCCTGCACACCAAACCTGGAACTACTGTCCATCATGTGTCGTCCATTTTATCTTCCACGGGAGTTCACATCGGTCATAATCAGCGCCGTTTACATTCCTCCACAAGCGGACACTGAAACTGCCTTATGCGAGCTGCATGAGGCGCTCACACAGCACCAGACACAACACCGGGACGCTGCGCTCATTGTGGCGGGGGATTTTAATAGTGCCAACCTCAAACGCGCAGCGCCGAACTTTTATCAGCACATCACCTGCCCCACCAGGGGCGAAAGGACACTGGACCATTGTTATACCATGGTCAAAGACGGTTACAAGGCACAATCTCGTCCAGCGTTTGGTAAATCCGACCACGCCGCCATTTTCCTCATGCCAAAATATAAACAGAGGCTGAAACAGGAAGTTCCGGTCCTGAGGGAGGTCGCGCGCTGGACGGACCAATCGGTGGCCGCGTTACAGGACGCACTCGATGACGCAGACTGTGACATGTTTAGAAACAGCTCCGATGATGACGTCAGCGTGTTTACGGAAGCGGTTGTGGGATTTATTGAAAAGCTGGTAGACGATACGGTAGAGAAAAAGACTATCAGAACGTTTCCCAACCAGAAGCCGTGGGTGGATAAAACCATCCGCGACGCTCTGAGATCTCGCACAGCTGCCTACAACACGGGACTTGCATCGGGGGACATGGAACCGTACAAGGCTGCGTCATATAACGTCCGGAAGGCGGTGAAAGAGGCGAAGCAGCGCTACGGGAGAAAACTAGAGTCACAGCTTCAACAGAGTGACTCTAGGAGCCTGTGGCAGGGACTGAGAACAATAACGGACTACAAAGCACCAACATCCGGTATGACGAACGCGGACGCGACTCTGGCAGACGAGCTGAACACATTTTACGCTCGCTTCGAGGCTGCAGCTAAAGACGCTAGCAATGCTAATGCTAACGGCGCTAATGCTAACGGCGCTAATGCTAGCGGCGCTAACGGCTGCAGACAGGAAGACACAGTCAGCACCGGGAACGCGCTCATCATCTCCGAGCACGACGTGAGGAGAGCCTTCAAGAGAGTGAACACCAGGAAAGCAGCAGGACCAGACGGCATCTCAGGTCGTATTCTCAGAGCCTGCTCAGACCAGCTAGCACCTGTGTTCACTGAGATATTCAACATCTCTTTTTCTCAGTCGGTGATCCCCACATGCTTCAAAGAGTCCATTATTGTTCCTGTTCCAAAGAAACCACATCCTGCTTCTCTCAATGACTATCGCCCTGTAGCCCTCACCTCAGTAGTGATGAAGTGCTTTGAACGCCTTATCAGAGACTTCATCATTTCTTCACTACCCGACACACTGGACCCACTACAGTTTGCATACCGTCAGAACCGCTCCACAGACGATGCAATCTCTCATCTCCTCCACACATCACTCACTCACCTGGACACTAGGAAAGGGAATTATGTTAAAATGCTCTTCATCGACTACAGCTCTGCTTTTAACACAATAATTCCTTCCACACTCACCACCAAGCTGGAGCACCTGGGACATCAGAGGTGCCGGCTGCGCATTCAGTGTGATCCGAGTTTGTGGACTTGTTAATTAAATTATTAAAACAGACTTTCTGAGTCTTTCTACATTTTTGCTTAGTTCTGGGAACAGACACAGTGTCAATATAGTGAACCCTGAGTGACGACTCTATGCAGCTAGCAGACGATTGGTTTAGCCTGTCTGTCTGCTCCCTGGCCTGGGCTCTGGATTGTCACCAGTTAACTAGACCTCTTCTGAGACTATGAGCTATACTACAGGAAATGAGAGCAGCACCTTGCCGAGTGGGATGGACAACGTCCCGCCCTAACAGGCCAGCTTTGCCCTCAAAGGTCTTCCAATTGTCTATGAAGCCCACATTATTTTCAGAGCACCACCTGGACATCCAGCGGTTCAGCGACCATAACCTGCTGTAAGCTATGTCACCACGTCTCATTGGGATGGGACCAGAGCATATTACATGATCGGACATCGTCTTCGCTACTTTAAACACCTCTGTAAAGTTAGTACTTACTAAACTCTGATTGACGAAGGCGTATATCGTTAGCTCCAGCATGTACCACTATCTTAGAGAACCTATGCTGTCCTAGAGCCCTAAGATTACCTGCTATGTCCGGTGCTCTGGCTCCCGGGATACACCTAACCATTGCCGCTGGCGCCCCTAAAGGTCTAGCTAATTTCACGTGCCTCATGATAGAGTCTCCTCTAGACAATGACAATTGTTAAATGCGCTATACAAATAAAATTTTATTGACTATATCAGAAGTTCTTTAAAGCACCGGCATGAGTCAGCAGGTGCAGAGGTAAGATGAGGTCTGGATCACTGGGAGCTAAGGAGCAGCATGTGTATCTCCAAACTATCATGAAGCAGAATCCAGCTGGAGTTCGTCCTTCTCTGGATGCCTCAGGATCTTCGTAGGGGTAGCCTTTGTCTACTGAATCTGGCACAATCTTCAAATAAAGAGCAGCTGTAAAAGAGTAAATGCTTGATAGTGCAAAGATAATTAATATGGTGACTAGTGTCTGTTTTTTTTTAAATATTTTCTCTTTACTGTAAAACCTTTTCTTAAAAGAAGAAGCGTTTAATTGGATGTTTGCAAGTGTGCACATGTGTATGCAGGTGTGTGTGTGTGTGTGTGTGTGTGTGTGTGTCTGTTTCTATGTGTGAGTGCCATACAGAGAGAACAGAATGCAAATGTTATGCAACACTAGATAAAATACTTTAACTTTCAGTTTCCTGATAACTTAGGCTCTTTGAAGATAGAGTATTACCAGGTTACATGTGTGTGTGTACGCCCTTCCTGACGCAACTCTCCTTATTAACAGATTTGGCACGCTTAATGTGGTAGAGGCTACTCCCTCTGCACCTACCCCAAACATGTTTAAAATCTTTCACTTTTGAAGCTTTTACTCACCTAGATTTTATGCACCACCTTCACACTCCAGTCTGTCCATTTTGACTTGAGAGATGGTGTCATGCGCACTCAGCCGCGACCGGCATTAGGACCCGGAAGTAAGACGGTCGCAAACCTGAAAGCATGAAAGGAAACAAGATGGCGCCACACATCGCTCTGTCATTGAGTTTTGCCCATGCTATTTCGGTATCGTTCCCGTTCACGTGAGTACTCACTTTCTTGGGTTTACTTTCAGACTGAGTGTGTGTTTATAGGACTAGGCTTAGATTGTGTCTTTCCTTTGCTCATTCACTTTGAGAGTCCTTATAGTGAATCGCGTGATTATCCTGCCCGCTCGTGTCGATCCGCGTTTGGGTTTACCATTCACGCTACAGGGCTAACTGCTAAAGCTATCGTCTTTCTGGTCATCTCGGGTTAGTTCTTGACAGAATGACAGAGCGAAAGCAGTAAACCCAGCGGATCATGCGGGCCTATGCGATGTGGTCGACCAGCATGCTATGCTTATCAATAAGCTAACCGGTGAGCTCGATACTCTGCGCCGGAGTGTCCAAGACGTCGCGGCCCTGCGCCGCGAGGTTGCGGAGTTTAAGCTGGAGAACGCGAGCCTCCAGGCGGCTGTTGATGGCATGGCTAGCGGTCCGTCCGCCGCTGCGGCCGCGGCCCCGCACCAACCCCCCCGTTCTGATGTTTTTCTAGCACTCCCGGATAAATGGGATGGCACGGATGGGAAATGCAGTGTGTTTTTAACATCGCTGGAACTGGTGTTTGAGTTTAATGCCACCAAATACTCCACCGACCGGCTACGCATTGCACTACTCATCTCGTTGCGAGAGGCATTACCGCGAGGGGCTATGCGCCTACTGTGGCTCAGTGGCGCACCACCGGGCGACCTGCCCATCCCTTCCGGGAAACGCCCAACCCCGGTGAATGACAGGAGAGACTCACCGGGCACCATCCACCTCTCCGCCACCATCAGACCAACCACATCCCAACTCACGGTTCAGGTAACCCTCCACCTTGGCCACAAGCGGGTCAGAAGTTCCGCTTTCATCGATTCCGGTGCCGCGGGTAACTTCATTGACTCTACATACGCCAAAGAGCTGGGGGTAAAACTCGAGGCGTTATCCCAGCCAATGAAGATCACCTCTGTCGATGGGCGGCCCCTCTCATCTAGCCCCATCACCCAGCAGACCCAACCTGTCACTCTCATCCTCGGTCAGCACCAAGAACTCATCCAATTTCATCTCACTCCCATTTCCTCCCCACCGCTCATCCTTGGATACCCCTGGCTACTACAACACGACCCTCTGATTTCCTGGACACAAAGCCGGATCCTTCAGTGGGCGCCGACCTGCACCGACCTCTGCCTACGGGTCCAGGCTGGGACATGCTCCAGGGAGTCCGAGGCCCCCGACGTCGACATCCATGCCATTCCTCCACCTTATCGGGACCTGGCGGAGGTGTTCTGTAAACGCCGGGCCAACCACCTGCGACCTCACCGTCCATATGACCTGGCCATTGAACTCCAGCCAGGTTCCAACCCCCCCGCGGCCATCTCTACTCCCTTTCGAGCAGCGAGACCCAGGCTATGGAGGAATATGTCGCCAGAGCCCTCCGCAACGGCACCATCCGGCCATCCTCCTCGCCGGCGGCCGCGGGGTTCTTCTTCGTGAAGAAGAAAGGGGGCGAACTTCGTCCGTGTGTCGACTATCGGGGGCTAAATAAGATCACCATCAGGAACCGTCACCCGCTGCCTCTTACCAACTCAGCCCTGGACGCCCTCTCTGGTGCCACCGTGTTCACGAAGTTGGACCTCCGGAGCGCCTACAACTTGGTGCGCATCAGGGAGGGTGATGAGTGGAAGACGGCTTTCATCACCCCCACTGGACATTACGAGATCCTGGTCATTCCCTTTGGACTCTGCAACGCACCCTCGGCCTTCCAACAATTCATTAACGATGTTCTCAGAGACATGCTAGGCCGATGGGTGTTCGTATATCTAGATGACATCCTGATCTACTCACACACCACCGAAGAGCACACCAGACACGTTAGGGCTGTTCTGAAGAGATTGCTCGCCCACCAGCTGTACTGTAAGCTGGAAAAGTGTGCTTTTCACGAGCACTCCACCACGTTCCTGGGTTTTGTCATCTCGCTCCAGGGTGTGGCCATGGACCCGCAGAAGCTGGAGGTTGTACGTCACTGGCCCCTACCCAGGACACTAAAGCAGCTCCAACGCTTTCTCGGGTTTGCGAACTTTTATCGTCGCTTTATCCGGGGCTACAGTAAAGTTGCAGCACCACTCACTGCACTGACCAGGCTCTCAACCCATTCCTTCCAACGCAACCCAACCGCCATCTCAGCCTTCCACAAACTCTGCCACCTATTCACCACCGCACCCATTCTCCTCCATCCGGATGCCAGCAAACCATTCGTTGTGGAGGTGGACGCGTCGGAAGTGGGCGCCGGCGCTGTTCTCTCTCAGCGAGGTCCAGACCAGAAGCTACACCCCAAAAAATTTAACCCCACTCAGCAGCGATACGGAGTAGGGGACCGTGAACTGTTGGGCATAAAGTGGGCTTTGAAGGAATGGCGTCACTGGCTCCAGGGTTCCAGTGAGCTATTCATCGTCTGGACGGATCACCAGAACCTACTCACCATCCGCAACCTCAAGCAACTGAACCCACGACAGGCACGGTGGGCCCTGTTCTTCGAACAGTACGATTTCCATCTTTCGTACCGCCCGGGGTCAAAGAACACCAAGGCCGACGCCCTCTCCCATCAGTATGAGCGAGAGGCGCCCCGGGAGGAGCCTGTGTCTGTCCTTCCCCCCACCCGGATCATCGCACCCCTGCACTGGGTCATGGAATCGAGGGTCCGCCAGGCACTGACCAGCAAACCCGCACCGGCAGTCGTGCCGCCCGGACGGCTCTATGTTCCCACTGAACTCGGCCACGAAGTTCTTCAGTGGGGCCATTCTTCGCCCGTCGCGGGACACCAGGGTACCCGAAGAACCCTCACCTTCGTGGGACGGGCCTTCTGGTGGCCTTCGATGAGGAGGGAGGTCACCGAGTTCGTCCGGGCGTGCCCAGTGTGCGCCAGGGCAAAAGACTCCAACCGACCAACACCGGGGGAGCTTCAAACACTCCCAGTCCCCCGTCGGCCCTGGTCGCACATTGCCCTCGACTTCATCACGGGCCTGCTGGCCTCGGAAGGAAAAGACGTCATCCTCACCATCGTGGACCGCTTCTCCAAGGCAGTGCACCTGGTGGCCCTTGCCGTTCTCCCGTCAGCTAAAGACACAGCCGAGCTGATATTGGAGCACATAGTCCGATTGCATGGGTTCCCAAAGGAAATCGTCTCGGACAGAGGTCCCCAGTTCACCGCCCGGTTCTGGAAGGCCTTCTGCCATCTGATCAATTTGTCCTGCAGTCTGTCTTCTGGTTACCACCCCCAGACGAATGGTCAGACGGAGCGAACCAACCAACAGCTGGAGCGTTACCTGAGGTGTTTTGTGTCGGATCGTCAACGCTCCTGGGCCCGCTGCCTCAAATGGGCTGAGTTGTCTCACAACCTTCACGTGTCCTCAGCCACCAACCTGAGCCCATTTGAGGTATGCCATGGTTTCCAACCTCCGATGTTCACCCACCAAGAACCGGAGGTTGACGTACCATCTGCCCAACAGTTGGTTCGCCGGTGCCGGCGGCTATGGCACCAAGCCAACCTTGCCATACGACGCACCAACACCAGCTATGTGACTCAACACCGCCGCCGGCACCCTCCGGGATGGTTGTACCACGTAGGTGACAAGGTATGGCTGTCCACCAAAAACCTCCACTTGCACACAGAGTCACGAAAACTGTCACCAAGATTAATTGGACCCTACTGCATCAATCCTGTCACCTACCGGCTCCAGCTGCCTGCGGCGCTCCGGATCCACCCCGTCTTCCACACCTCCCAGCTAAAACCATTCATCACCTCACCCATGATTACACCCACCCCCCCTGCTCCTCCCCCCTCGTATCATTGATGGTGGTCCCGCTTACACCGTGCGACGGATGCTCGACTCGCGCCCTCGGGGCAGGGGCACCCAGTATCTGGTCGACTGGGAGGGCTACGGCCCCGAGGAGCGGTCCTGGGTTCCAGCTCGCTTCATCCTCCACTCTGGGCTCATTAGGGACTACCGTCACCGGGTATCCTCCACCCCTGGGCCGTCCGGAGTCGGTCCTGGACAGGGGGGTACTGTCATGCGCACTCAGCTGCGACCGGCATTAGGACCCGGATGTAAGACGGTCGCAAACCTCTGTCATTGAGTTTTGCCCATGCTATTTTGGTATAGTTCCTGTTCACGTGAGTACTCACTTTCTTGGGTTTACTTTCAGACTGAATGTGTGTTTATAGGACTAGCGTTAGATTGTGTCTTTCCTTTGCTCATTCACTTTGAGTGTCCTTATAGTAAATCGCGTGATTATCCTGCCCACTCGTGTCCATCCGCGTTTGGGTTTACCATTCACGCTACAGGGCTAACTGCCAAAGCTATCGTCTTTCTGGTCGTCTCGGGTTAGTTCTTGACAGAATGACAGAGCCGAAAGCAGTAAACCCAGCGGATCACACGCGCCTATGCGATGTGGTCGACCAGCATGCTATGCTTATCAATAAGCTAACCGGTGAGCTCGATACTCTGCGCCGGAGTGTCCTGCGCCGCGAGGTTGCGGAGTTTAAGCTGGAGAACCGAGCCTCCAGGCGGCTGTTAGTTCTTGACAGACGGAAACAAAGGGGAAGGCTGGCACAAGTGGCCCTCTTCTAACAGAGACCAGGTAATGGGTCCCCTACATACCCTGGGCACAACCTTTTCCACCTTGAATTGCGCATCCACAAAAAAAAAATCTAATTCATTTACATTTATTTTAAACATTTACTATCAGTTTACTCTATTACTTTACCCTCCTCTCTCTTCTCGGATGGTGTGGCGGGCCAAATCAAACATTACCACCGGGCACCTTTGGCCCGCGGGCCCTAGTTTGGGCATCTCTACTTTAAAGGATACGGCTCATGAAATGAGACACAGCAATAGGCATATTGGCTGTGGGTCATAAGCATGCAGATACTTTAACTTGAATGAAGTTTAACCATGCCACTCATTTATATATACGTTTTACATTATATAAAATCTGATAATTCAATTAAAATCAATTTTATTTCTATAGCGCTTTTAAAAAATGATCGTTGTCTCAAAGCAGGTTCATAAAAATGAAAAGAAAATTTATGGAAGTGTGTATTTGTGAGAAAAATGTGCCTGGATAATCTTATGTCCCTGATGAGCAAGCCAAGTGTGACGGCGACAGAGGCAAGGAAAAACACCCGGAGATGGCAATAGGAATTAACCTTGAGAAGAACCAGTGTCAATAGGGAACCCATCTTCATTTGGGTGATAACGGATAACAGAAATTATATGATATCATGTGTGTTATGCAGTTGAAAGTTCAATATATTAGAAGTTCTTTAAATTAACATGGAGTCCAGTTCAGCACAGGGATGAGTCAGCAGGTGCAGAGGGAAGATGAGGTCTGGATCACTGGAAGCTCAGGAGCAGCATGTGTATCTCCAAACCATCATGAAGCAGAATCCAGCTGGAGTGTCCTTCTCTGGATGCCTCAGTATCCTCGTAGGGGTAGCCTTTGTCTACTGAATCCAGATGCCTCGGGTTGGGTAGAAAAATAAAGAGCAGCTGTAAAAGAGTTAATGCTTGATAGTACAAAGATAATTAATATGTTTCATATGAGTGAGAAAGATATATCAAGATGTAATTTTACCTGCAGTATGGGTGTTATGCAGTACCAATTATTGCATGTCTAGTTGTAGTTGTTTGGTACATCAAATACAAATTAATATTTGTATTCAGTGGGTGTGGTCTTCCTCCAGCTGTGGCAAAATGTTTATGCACTTATCTGTGGCTGTCAAACCTGTATATATAACTCATCCATATGTAGGTCAGATTAGTGAGCAATTGGAAGTTTGATCTTTTGTCAGATTTTTTGGATTTTTGTATTTTTTGTATTTTGTCTGATTTAGTCTGAATATTTCTCTCTATACAGTGAGCTACATTGTTCCCTTTCAAAAACTACACTCGATGCTGCGTGAAAATGCTATGGGAGAAAGGTCTCCGTTGACCAGTTGTTGAACCATGTGTGACAAACACCAAAAACTTTGCTTGTATAACCTCGGTCAGGTGATGTCATCTGATCAGGTACACCTGGTGTAGGGATTTCTTGTTTTTTGGTAGACCGCCTTTGGTCTACTTAGTCCTCCGCCTGTATTCTGCTGTTCAGGGAACCCCTCAATGAAACACACAGGTCAGTGCTCAGTGAGACGTTCAAAGTTTATCGTGGAAGCCAGAAGTATACAGTACTACATACAAGTTGAGTGCTTAAAATGCTAGTTTTAACACAATGGTCATCACCAGGGACTGTAAATGCATAGAGTGTGTGGATTGTCACTTTGTCAGTTGTTTGGCTGGTTATATCTGGAGGGCTTCGCTCATTGATACTCATAACCAGTAGTTGGCAGTGTTCCAGTGTGCTGCTTTGTTCCTGGTACTAACTTGGCCTAGCTAATGTTGCACAATGTTGTCACTTGTTTGGAATGTTACAAACTGAAAATTTGGAGTGCCTGAATTTAACAAATATTGAGGGACGTTTTTGTGTGAATAGGAGAGTCCAAGCAGAGAACAGTAGCAGGAATTATCTGTGCCAGAAAGTATAAGCAAGTACGAAAAGGAAGGTTTATAGAATTGTTGTGAAACCAGCAGTGTTGCATGATTTGTAGACATTGGTGCTGATGACAAGAAAGGAAACAGGGCTGTAGGGGCGGAGCTAAAGATTTGCTTTGAGAGTGACAGAATGGACAGGATTTGGCAAGTGTATATTGGAGGAACAGTGCAAGTAGGGCAGATTGGAAACAAAGTTAGAGAGGCCGGATTAAGATGCTGTGGACATGTGGATAGAAGGAATAAGAACTTTATCCAGAAGTAACTGTTAGAGATGGAGTACAGGCAGAAAGAAGAGTTAGAACAGTTTTGTGTACATTTCAACAGTTTTTGAACAAGTTCTCCATCAAACACCACAATCTAAATTGAGCACCACTAGACACAAAGTCTAGCCACATAACATTTCAATTTGTTTTTAGGTTCAATAGATTATGATTCTCAAAAAAAAAAACTGAAAATGAATAAGTACATTAATAATAATAATAATAATAATTAATTAATAAAAATAATAGAGAACTATTTTTGTTCACCTGGTATACCTGAAATTTAAGAAGTTGCGTTTATTAGTTTCCGTTCCTTTCATAGGGTAGTCGAATTAATTTAAATTCCGTTCGGTAATTTAAGGGGGCATATGTGGCGAAAGTATTCATACCGTTCAAAGCAATTTGTAATTTTTGGAAGAATTTTTGTAATTTAGTGAGGCATTTGTGATGTGCATTAGTGTATAAGCTGGCCCTGGCATAGAGGTGCGTGGGTAACAAATAAATTTAATTAATTGATTAAAATATCCATATTCCTTAGAGTGCGGACTTTGGAACAGGGAGCGGCGTGCAGTTGCAGTTATACACTTACGATGTGCATAATTTAGCTTTTTTGGGTATTTCACTCCTTGTCGTATAGTTACGTGCGAGATCGGCCAGGTGCAACTGAGGCTCGTTTCACTGAGCGGGAGTTCTCAGGAACAGGGCAGAATGATTAGGGACTGCCGAATGCCTCATTAATTCATGGTAGTTGCATTCTAAATTGCAATATTACTTTTGGATAAATATGTAAATCCCCACCTTGGTTAGAGGACATGGACTTAGTGTAAGGCTAAGATCCATTTTCTGAGCATTTCTCAGGAACAAGGTATGGTGTGTAAATTACAGTATTTTAGTATTTTAATATATATATATATATATATATATATATATATATATATATATATATATATATTCTGCAATAATTTCATTAAATGAAGGTATCCGCCTAATTTAAATAAATAGATAAAACGAGCTTAAAGTGTTCATAATCAAACTGACCATCTTGAGGTTTCCGCCTAACTCTGATACACTACAATTTACCAACAATCAAAGCATGCTCATGAAATTATTACATTTGTGCACACAAAATAACGACTGCAGTAACAAAAATAAGTAAGCAAATAGATTAATTCTTGATTGAGAAATAACCAACTATTGGCACAAGTTGGATACCAAATTATGCAGCGTTGAGCTCCGCTGCTCCAAATTAAGAACAAGCCTCGGCTTGGGAGCTCATGACCGAGCGACATGCACTCCTGACACAGACAAAGAACTGACTGACTGACTGCAACCAACATTCTTACTAATACTCAAACTAACACACCTAACATGACAAACATTTGTAAAGATTGTATGTGACGAAGATTCATGTCTTCCATGTTGTATATGACTGTACTCTTGTTTATACATAACAATATTGCTTTTACAGAAAAACAGCAGCAGCAAGATATAATCATAATTTCCTCAACAGAACAAAAGTACACTGGAAGGAAGCAGGCCGCATAACAAATTGTGACAATGTGTGATGCCATTAAACAACCTTCTCTTTTATTTTAGATACAGAAATTCGATTGGATCAGCTGTTGGTTGACTTTACTGTGTCCAATGAAATTTATGAATGTTGTTTTATCTAACCAAAGGCTTTCTCACAGCAGCATCCGACAAGGAGGAATTCTGGAACAATTCATCAAAGATATCGCTAAATCATCCATATGTTACTCCAGTGGTTCTCAAAGTGTGGGGCGCGCCCCACTAGTGGGGAATACAGACATGACAGGTGGGGCGCAATGAACGAGAGGAAATTAGTGGAAAATAACATGAAAGTACCTATTCTAATTCGTGCTTTTCTTTATTGATAATGAAGAGCGTACGCTCAAAACTAAACAATCACACACAAATAAATGGATCATTAATACAAGTAAATAAAAAATAACATCAGTTGTGGGCCGGGAGAAAAAGTGGAACCATAGTGGAACAATAACGGTTTAACGTCAGACAAACTTGAGCAGCGCTGCTCGAATCACAAACCTGCGCGACCCACAAACCAGCGCGATCCACTGGGCAGCGCTGCGCGACTCTGACAGAAATAAACTGCGCCGACCATCAAAATACATTTTACCCCGCTGGGATGCGCACGTACAATCCAGGCATGGTAAGGCGGAAACAATATTAAACAGTCCTGACATTTTAAATAAATTGTTTTTAAATAAAACACAATGAGTCGCGCAGGTTTGTGATTCGAGCGGCGCTGCGCAATCTACCGGGCTGCGCAAATAAACCAGATCATCACTGCGCTATCCAGATAGTCGCGCTGCGCTGTATTTGCGCAGGTTCAATCAGGTGCGACGGTTTTGTCCCATTTTTGAGGTGTTTGGCTTCACATACACTTCGACAATGGAAGAAGACGTTGCAGCAGCAGTGAGTTTGCTTACATGTGACAAAACCAACATTGAGGAGATTGTAAAGAAAAAAGCTGCTTTGTCTGTAGTGTGGAATTGGTTCGGGTATAAGAAAAGTGATACGAATGAGATGAACGTGATTTGGAAGGTACGCAAGTGCACTGTTTTAACAAGTGGAAACACGTCAAACCTTTTCTATCATCTGAAATCCAAGCATCCAAACGAATATGGCCAAAGTATAAAAAAAAATGCGGCAAACCTCAGCAATTCACAGTTTAAATAAAATTACATTAAAAATATGAAATTATGTAAAACAATTTCTTTGTGTTTTCATTTTTATTTATGCATTTTCAGATACAAATTGCTATATTGTGATTGTGATCGTTATCGAGGTAGAAATTTGCTTCTACCGTGATAGAAGATTTTGGTTATATCGCCCACCCCTAATGAAGTCTATCTTCAGCTTGGATTCATGGTGGGGGCAGAAGAGAGACCCGTGTGTGTTTTGTGTCTTAACCTGCTGGCAGCAGATCGCATGAGACCCAACAAATTAGGAAGACACTTGGAGACAACACACTCCAGTCACGTTAATAAACCACTGGACGTCTTTGAAAGAAAGCTGGCGGAATACAGACAGCAGGATAATCGCATGGTAAAATCTGAATCAGTGGAGAGCAAAGCACAAATGGCTTCATTCAAAGTTGCATACAGAATTGGCCAGTGCAAAAAAAACTACAAACGATTGCTGAGCAGCTAATAAACATGGGGTCAATTATGCAAAGATAAGTGACAACGTAAGCCTTGTAACAATTGCACGTGTATTTTATCTTTTTTTAACTTGGTGGTGTTTGATCGTATTGGTTTAGGAATTGATATTTCAATAAACAGTAAACTTGGCCGATTTCGTTATTATTTTGTAGACAAGTGGGGCTTGAAAATTCGCTCACCCCCTTAAGTGGGGAATGACAGAAAAAGTTTGAGAACCACTGTGTTACTCTAATCTGAGATCTGACTTATTCATATGCTGATACGTATCTTCTGTAGTGAAGGCTTGAAGGCACGGGCCCACAATGAAGTGCTAGTAACCTCTCTTCTGGGCTCCAACGGACTCTCTACTATACGTAAAGTATCTGGGTCGAAGAAGAGATCAGCTTGGAAGATGACTTGGATGTTTTGGACACAGATCCTCCTCACCTTACCCCATACACATATAGTAAACATTACTGTATTAGTCTGAAAAACACATATGGCAGAATTGTAACCATGTTATAGATTGTATTAAGTTATGATTGGCACATGTTACATCTGATATACAGGTAGATTAGTCAGACTTGAAGTCTTTTACTCTTTCCTAGTCAATTGGGGAGAGAGATGTTTGGCTTCATCATCTGGGGAACTGGTTTTGAATGGAATCTATTGATAAGAGACCAGAAGGACTGGAGATGGCCTGCTGAATTCTTAAACGGAGGTTTGAAGTTCAGGGCTCAGTTTCTAGAGTTAAATATTACACTCACAGAGAGGAAGTTCATTATCAGTTCCTGTAGCTTAATATAACCACAGATGTCATGAAGACACCACAAAAGGGGGCATGTCTTCTCATTCTTTACACTGGCACAGGGTTTTGATTATTGACATTTGTTGAAATTTGATTTTGTAAATCTCCTCTATGCCAATGCCTGACTGTTCATTTATTGTCATGTTATTGACAAATTGTAGTAAATTCTGTTAGAATTGAAGGGGGCACTGTAAGGTTTTATTTTTATAGGTTTTATGACATTGTAAGACACTGTAATCTAATTAGAAGATTCCTGTGCCTTGAGAACTGACCCCTCACTGTGCTTCCTCATGCCTTCTGTGGTAACACCTTCTATATCCTGTATCTAGACGAGGATACATCCAAATGGCTCTTGTCTGCTAGAACCCTTTTGTTTAATCAGGAGAATGCAAATGCATCTCCTCACACCTGTCTGTCTCCGGGTCCCTCTATGACTGACATGTTAATGACTGGTTCTTTTGATGTTCGGGACGTAGCACCATTTAAATGTGCTCTCTTTGCTGAGAATAAACAGAGATCTTCAGACATCATGCCTGTGTGTGTGTGTGTGTGTTTATCTCTCCCGGTCGATCGGGCCCGGACCGGTAAGTGTATCAAGGTGCAGCGGACACAATAACCTAAAACTCTTCTTCTCTTAAAACTTAGCTCGGACACACACTTCTTCTACATTTAAACTTAACACCGGTGAAATAATACGACCGCATCTACACAAGTGGAAATAACTTATCTACATTCAAAAACGGTCAATATGACTATAAACAAACCAAAAGCAAACAAACAAATAAGTAAACAACAAATACAGTTTTTTATACATAAATAAATAAAAGGTTGTTGTTCTTTAATCAATTTTAAAACAATGCCATTATGAACATTACATTCTTCAACGTCAGCATACAGTAGGCTCAAATGTTATTGATTAGTAATAATCTTAAGCTTTTTCACACTGTATAAATTAAATGGTAGTCAAGATACTACAACTGCACAGTATTTTATTGTTTAATTCATTTAAAATTGTTAAAACCCTGGTCTGATCATTAAGATTAAAATATTTTTCTTTTCTCCTTTCCTCTCTCCCAGTGTTTACATGTCTATTCTAGCACATGGTGTTTGTTTTGATCCTACGCCATGTGCTCGTGTCAGTGACATCACCACCATCCCTCCCACTTCCTCTTTATCACTCTATCAAGATGATTTCACTCACCTGTTCCCCTCGTTTTCGTTGTAATCATTCGCCCAATTTATTCCCTCTTGTCCATCGTCCTGTGTCAGATCGTTGTCTCATGTCGCTAGCTGTGCGGCTTGTCCGTTTCTTGTCCTGTCTAGTCCTGTATGTAGAGTTTATTTTGGCTCCAAGTCAGTATCCGTCGGTCCTGTTTTTCACCCATTTTTTCTCCTCTCTCCTGTGATTTTTTGTCTTTTTGCACCCAGACTGGGTCCTGTTTTCCTTTTCTTAATTTGCGCTGCAGTTTCCCGCCGGCTCTTGCTCTTCTTCGCGGCCATGCAGTTCAGCTGGCCGCCAAAGGAACTACAGCCTCGTCTCCTGGTCAAGGCCCTTTTCCTCTCCGGAGTGGTTTTTGTTTTTTCCCTTTTTGGGACGTTGGCGCTCCTGGGTTTTGATTTAAAAAAAAAAAAGAAAAGAAAAAAGAAAAAGAAAGCAGTGCGGCTTGTTCCTGATCTTATTTTAATTATAATGTTTTTTTCTGCCTGAATCAAGGCATATCTACAACGAATAAAATCTTGAAGGAGACCTGCACTTGTGTCCGTTCCGATTCCCTAACAAAAATTTTCATAAAAAGAAATAAAGGAAAAACTTTTGCTGATTCACAGTGAAAATGATGAAATACTGTATGAAGTGAAAGAATTCAAGCCCAGCACTGAGGTTGTCAGAATTGTGCTGTAAGGATCCACTGGAGCTGGAAAATCCTCCATCAACTCGGTGCAGAGGGTTCTCTTAGTCGAATGCCATGAGTGCTCTGGAAAACTCCACATTTACAGTCACAAGCTTTACAAAAGAAGTAAGTAAGAACCAAATACAGGGTACAAAGACATAAACCAGGTCCTAATTTGAATAATAGCAAGAGACACTGAAAAGCGCAAATACAAATTCCTAGTTGTGGCAGTGCAAATCTCCTGAAATTACTGTGTGAGAATGTACAATTTTATGTGTAGTGGCTCAGGCTGACAGGATTTGGTTTTTAGGGCACAGTGTTGATGAATCATGCTGTAGCCACACACTCTTACAGATCTTACATCCACTTATTGAAAACAAAAGTGGAAGTTAGGATTTAGTTTATACTTTCAGGGCTTGATGTTTTTAATGTCCTGTCATCCAACCATTAATCAAGTTGGATATAGCTGAGATGTAAAAAAAAAAAAAAAATGTTTAATTAATATACTTTAACATCTTGCCAAGAATATACTACCATAACAAAATCAAGGACATTTTTATATCCAGTTTCATGCGGCAGCTGTAAGTGTGAATCATTGGAATTTACAGCAAGTTTTTGCATAGTTACTGTGTATTGAATCTTTCTGGATGAACAATTAAATATGCTTAACAAGCTCGCAAACCCTGCGGAACTTTGCGGACCGTCAGGCAGTCACTCGCCGTGGCTTGCGGTGCCTAACACTGCGTCTCATTGTGAATATAACTGCATACTGTAGGTGAGATAGGGGTATTAGCAAGTTTCATCTTTTCCAAGCACTCTTGGTTGCCATCAACAAGTCTCTGGCAGAATACTGGTTGGATATTTGTCCACTCTTCTTTACAGATTTTTGTTTTATGAAATTATTTTAATAAAGATGTTGTTTTATTGGTACAAACGCAACTTTTAAGCACAGTGCAAAAGTTTCAATAGAGTTGGCACCAAAATTCAATGGCTTTATCCTACTACAGTATGTGTTTTTTTGGGTTACTATCCTGTTAAAATACTCAATTTTGTTCAAGTATATTTAACCATTTACTATATTTGAGTTTCTGTTGAAGAATTTTAAGTTGGTCCTCCTTGTTTATTATTACATCAAGAAATTAGCTAGTTAAGACATTTCAGGCCTGTCAGCAACATTTCTATGTATGTGTGCTGTTTGCTATACAATCATTCTTCTACAGAAAAACATTTTTTATGACATTTTTCTATAAAATTTTATGTATCCTCAACAGTATGTTTAAATTTAATCTAGATGAAAATACACAAGCTAAAGAGAGGCAGAGATGAGCATTAACCTTTTGAAATTGTTGACAAAATCCTGGAGGGATAAAAGCTGAAGACATCATAAATGCTATCAAAGGACACATTCCAGATAAGTACTGTGTAAGTACTTAGCCATTCTGGTAAACTGTTAGACTATAGCACATTTTGAGTTGACACAGGAGCGAAATTTATTTAAATTCCAGAATTTCAAAAAAAAAGAAATTGCCTTATAGTTAGATTCATTTTAATCAGTTTAAAATAATAGAAGATAATTTAGGGCACTAAATTTAGGGCACTAAGGAAGACAGATAAGATTCGTCTATCAATCGTGATTTTATTCTCAAAACTCTGTTCTTTTTACCTTTAACTCTGAGGGGGGGAAAAGCCAATGGGTAAGAAAGAATATCAAATGATGTATCCATGATACAGTATGTATATACTGTACACTTCCTGGCAAAAAAGAAATAATTACATGGTGAAAGCAAGTTGTATATCTTTCTTCATCTGAGGTTGTATTTGCCTACTGCAAGCACACACTACAATTAAATGTTTTTTACTTGTTTAAACTAATCCAATATGCAAAATGTTATGTATAAATAATCAATGATTATACAGTGGTGTGAAAAACTATTTTCCCCCTTCCTGATTTCTTATTCTTTTGCATGTTTGTCACACTTAAATGTTTCTGCTCATCAAAAACCGTTAACTATTAGTCAAAGATAACATAATTGAACACAAAATGCAGTTTTTAAATGAAGGTTTACGTTATTAAGTGAGAAAAAGAACTCCAAATCTACATGGCCCTGTGTGAAAAAGTGATTGCCCCCCTTGTTTAAAAAATAACTTAACTGTGGTTTATCACACCTGAGTTCAATTTCTGTAGTCACCCCCAGGCCTGATTACTGCCACACCTGTTTCAATCAAGAAATCACTTAAATCGGAGCTAACTGACACAGAGAAGTAGACCAAAAGCACCTCAAAAGCTAGACATCATGCCAAGATCCAAAGAAATTCAGGAACAAATAAGAACAAAAGTAATTGAGATCTATCAGTCTGGTAATGGTTATAAAGCCATTTCTAAAGCTTTGGGACTCCAGCGAACCACAGTGAGAGCCATTATCCACAAATGGCAAAAACATGGAACAGTGGTGAACCTTCCCTGGAGTGGCCGGCCGACCAAAATTACCCCAAGAGCGCAGAGACAACTCATCCGAGAGGCCACAAAAGACCCCAGGACAACATCTAAAGAACTGCAGGCCTCACTTGCCTCAATTAAGGTCAGTGTTCACGACTCCACCATAAGAAAGAGACTGGGCTAAAACAGCCTGCATGGCAGATTTCCAAGGCGCAAACCACTTTTAAGCAAAAAGAACATTAAGGCTCGTCTCAATTTTGCTAAAAAACATCTCAATGATTGCCAAGACTTTTGGGAAAATACCTTGTGGACCGACGAGACAAAAATTTAACTTTTTGGAAGGTGCGTGTCCCGTTACATCTGGCGTTAAAGTAACACAGCATTTCAGAAAAAGAACATCATACCAACAGTAAAATATGGTGGTGGTAGTGTGATGGTCTGGGGTTGTTTTGCTGCTTCAGGACCTGGAAGGCCTGCTGTGATAGATGGAACCATGAATTCTACTGTCTACCAACAAATCCTGAAGGAGAATGTCCGACCATCTGTTCGTCAACTCAAGCTGAAGCGATCTTGGGTGCTGCAGCAGGACAATGACCCAAAACACACCAGCAAATCCACCTCTGAATGGCTGAAGAAAAAGAAAATGAAGACTTTGGAGTGGCCTAGTCAAAGTCCTGACCTGAATCCTATTGAGATGTTGTGGCATGACTTTAAAAAGGCGGTTCATGCTAGAAAACCCTCAAATAAAGCTGAATTACAACAATTCTGCAAAGATCAGTGGGCCAAAATTCCTCCAGAGCGCTGTAAAAGACTCGTTGCAAGTTATCGCAAACGCTTGATTGCAGTTATTGCTGCTAAGGGTGGCCCAAGCAGTTATTAGGTTCAGGGGGCAATTACTTTTTCACACAGGGCCATGTAGTTTTGGATTTTTTTTCTCCCTAAATAATAAAACCCCTCATTTAAAAACTGCATTTTGTGTTTACTTGTGATATCTTTGACTAATAGTTACATATGTTTGATGATCAGAAACATTTTGTGTGACAAACATGCAAAAGAATAAGAAATCAGGAGGGGGGCAAATAGTTTTTCACACCACTGTATATTTTTTTCCTTTGTAGTTTAATACTGATTCTCCCATATCTCCTGAGAAACCAGAATACCAAAAGAACCCAACTTTGTGTAATAAGGCACACTGTCTGGTCACCATTCTGCCTGCAGAGTCTGTCTCAAGAATGGACAAGAGTGTCTTTACCAAAATGCATTCCGTAGAGAGAAAGCAAGTGAACTGAGTAAGCTAAACTATTTATCACAGTTGTTTTCAAATTCAAATTTTATTGGTCACATACACAATCATACACAGTATAATATGCAGTGAAATGCTTTATACGACCGCCAGTGACCTTAAAAAAAGAAAATAAAAGCTTGTACGTAAAATAAATAATCAATAAAAAGGAAATACTAAAGAAATAATTTTAACTAGTAAAATTAACTGTGCATAAGGGCATAATAAAATATTGCAAAAATATAGGATTAAAGTGTCAGTGGTTGTGCAAATATGCATGGAGGTGACATGTGCAATTGTCCAGATGTATGAGTATTTAGTGCAAGTGTGTATGAATGTGTCCATGATTGTCCAGTCAGTGTTGTGAGCTTAAAAGATGTTATTAGTCCTGTGTGGAGGTGTGATTGAGAGACCTTATCGCCTGCGGGAAGAAGCTCCTCCTCAGTCTCTCTGTGTTGGCCTTTAGGGAACGGAATCTCTTCCCAGACCGCAACAAAGAGAACAGTCCATTACTGGGGTGACTGAGGTCCTTCATGATCTTCCTGGCCTTAGTCCAGCACCGCTTGCTGTAGATGGAGTGCAGGTCAGGGAGCTCAGTGCGGATGATGCGCTCGGCTGATCGCACCACCCTCTGTAGAGCTCGTCTGTCCTGCATGGTGCTGTTCCCGAACCAGGTCGTGATGTTTCCCGTCAGGATGCTCTCTATGGTGCAGGAGTAGAAGTTCCTGAGCACCTTGGAGGGCAGTCTAAAGTCTCTCAAGCGTCTGAGGTGGTAGAGACGCTGCCGGGCATTTTTCACCACGGTGTTGATGTGACAGGACCATGACAGGTCCTGCGTGATGTGAACACCGAGGTATCTGAAGCTGTCCACTCTCTCCACTGGGCTCCTGTTGATGACGGGGGTCTGGTAGTTCCTCTGCTGCTTTGTACTAAAGTCCACTATCAGCTCCTTTGTCTTACTGACGTTCAGGAGGAGATTGTTCCTCTGTTTTATTTCTGTTGTAATTTGACATTGAGATTATTATTCATTAATATGTAGGCAAGACATCCCATCTGAACCTTTCAGTTATAAAATGTAGAAAATGTAAGAATGTTTCTTAGATCCCATATACTGTTAAGTAAGGATTCAAACACTATGGGATAAGATGTACTGTAACAGAAAATCAGAAATAGAAAGCAAAGTTATACTTATTACCCGAAGGTGATTTTATTAATCTTATACTACAGCACTTTAACAACTGATATACACATATTTTATTTTAGACTTTAGCTAGAGCAGGAAATAAACTTTTCTAAAGAAAAGAGAATAATTTATTTTTTATTTCACAGGAATTCCTCAAATCATTGTCATGACTAAAGTCGATAAAGCATGTGAGCTGGTTAATAAGGATATAAAGAAAATCTACACCAGCAAGAAGATCAAAGATAAGGTAAATTGTGTGTTTGTGTGTTTGCAAAACTTAAAAGTTTAGGACTTTTTCTGTGATTAAAAAGTCACTCAGTCAGAGCTTTTTATTTTATAACTATTGTGCGCAACATCTTTCATATAGAATAAAATGTTTGTATTTCATGTTTATATGTTTACATTTATGCAAATTTCTATTTCATAATTTACATAAAACACTTGTGTTAAGGTACTCTGTTGTTTAATATGACACAAGAAAGTCTTAAGTAAAAAACATGTCTTTAGTTACAGTACATGGCTAAATGTTCAAATGAATTGCAACATAATTTCAATAGGATTTATATAGTGGGTATAGAAAAGAATAACTCACCCTAATTAATTAATTAAGAAAGAAAGAAATTTTGTTTCTTTGCAGCCTGAAAAGGGACCAGACATAGTTTTTTGTCTTATCCAGCTGTGTTTACACAGTGCTACTTTTAACTTCCAAATGAAACAACTAAGATGAAACATAAGATTTAAAAAATATATTAAAAAAACAAAATCATTGATTTGGAAAAGGACCATCCTCTCCTAAAAATAAATTATAAACTCAGGTTTATAATCAGGTGAAGCTAATCACCTTCTCAATGGCCAGTGTTGGGTGTAACACATTACAAAGTAAGAGTAAAGTACTTGGATTACTTTTTTGATGTAATGAGTAATCTAACCAGTTAGATTTGCCATTGAAGTACTCAGTTATTTAGTTATATTTTCAAAAATGTAATCCGTTATTTAGACAAGTGTATGTAATCCCTGAGCCAGACCGAAGTGATTCCATTTTTGTGTGTGTGAAAGTCACCCTACAAGCCACGTCCTTGATAACCCGCCCCCCTCTGTTATACCCCTATCTCACCTATGCAAGTTTAACTCGTGGTGAGAAGCGGTGTTATGCACTGTGAGCCGCCGCGTGTGACCGCTCACTGTTCTGCTACGTCTGCTAGGTTTTTCTGACATGTTGGTGATATATCTTTTATATGGATGTTAAAAGTTGCACTGAATAAATACAGTTGAAAAAATGTCTGTCATTATTTCAATCTGAAAAGAAACAAAATGTGTTTTAATCAAAAATGTTAGTTTTTTAACAAATGAATGCAACATGTGAAATAAATAGTTTATTAAATGGTTGCTGCATATTTCTCCATCTTTTGCATTCAGATTTTTTTTCTTCAGATTCAAGAGTGCAGCAATAACACAGGCATCTCAAAAAATGCCATCTACCCGGTGAAGAACTACGATGAAGAGATCACCCAAGATACTGATGTTGAAATGTTCATCCTCACGGCATTAAGAGATATTCTAAACTTTGCCAATTATTATGTAGATCGTGTGTTGGAAGAAGAAGAGTACTTACAGGAAATCTAAAGTATAGAGTAATTGTGTAAAATAATCAGTAAAAGTTTTAAATAGGTTTAAAAAATGTGCAGCAGTACTACATAAAGTTTACAATTAATAGTATATCTCTAATATACTGCCCCATAAGCTGTTTAAAATATTACATTAATGACTGCAAATTTGGTTTAAATGAGAAATATGGCATCCATCCACAATATACCTGTATTGGGAAAAGATGCTTCTTACTTGACCTCTCATTGTGCTGCAGGAAATCAGTAATAATGTGATTTGAGTTATGTAAATTTTCAGTTATTAATGCAGTATATTACACACAGTTCTTGAGATTTTTGCCTAATTGAATATTTGCTATATTTCCCTATAAGACTCTATTGGCCACAAAACTAACCTGCGCAACTTAATACAAGGTCACAATTAAACCAAAGGTTAAAATCAAGAGCTAAGCAAGTAGGTTTGTAACACTTTTTTTAAATTCTTGGTTAAAAAAAAAATAAACAAAGTTTTGTTTAGAGGAGAAAATGCCACTGATGTACCAAGTTAATTTTAAAACAAACATTTATTAAGTGTTTGTGTTAAACTGCAGGTTGGGGGGAAATGATTGCTCCTTTGGTCTTTAGTCTTGTAATTTTTTCTGTGGTCTGGGAAAAGGGCTAAACCAATCGTGGGAACCGTGATCATGTGTACCGTAGTTGCCATTTTCACTTCATCTTTAAGCAAACCATAGTCTTTCACTTCATCATTATTCTCCACAGAAAAACAGAATCAAAACACTGAAATAAAAAGTGTGATTTAGCAAAATGTAACTATTACTTCAATGTATTACATCCTTACAATTCACAGGTTATGTTGTGCTTTTATCTTTCTCAACGTATTCTACCAGATTATACAATCACCCATTCTCTGTAGCACTCACTCACTAACTATGGGAATTAGGAAACATCAGGTCCTTAAATGTGTCTTTCCAAATTGTTGGCTTTAAGAAAGTGTAGAGACAAAGTTTTACATCAATATCCTCTTTCCCAACAGTATGACAAACACAATGTGGACATTTAAGGTGTCTTTTTCTTAAAATCTTATTTCTACATGGCATAATCAGTTATTATTAACAATGTAATAATCATTCAAATAATTATAATAAAAAGCATCAATTTGTTTGCTGTTAATCCATAGAAATAAGCACTAAATATATAGCAATGTTTAAAAGTTAATACCTCCTCTTTGAATTCCATTAAGTTTCCTACATATGAACACTCACGTTAGAAACATTTAAAGATATGAGCATGTGTTCGCACCTGTCCAATTGCAGAAGTTAAATCACATGTCTGCTATATATTGTCAAGTTCATGCAGCGTGTATCCTCTGCAAATGCAGTACCAGCCTCATAAGATGATGAAGCTGGTATTGCTAAGCAACACCACATAAAAACAATGGAGATGAAGGTGAAAATAATAAGTTTTGTTTAGAGGAGAAAATGCCACTGATGTACACAAGTTAAGTTTTATAACAAACATTTATTAAGTGTTTGTGTTAAACTGCAGGTTGGGGGGAAATGATTGCTCCTTTGGTCTTTAGTCTTGTAATTTTTTCTGTGGTCTGGGAAAAGGGCTAAACCAATCGTGGGAACCGTGATCATGTGCAGTTGCCATTTTCACTTCATCTTTAAGCAAAGCATAGTCTTTCACTTCATCATTATTAATGAAACATATTAGTTTTATACAGTGTGTAGCCAATATTAATATACTAGGACAGGACCTACAGTAGATAATGTTTGTTGGACTTTTGAACAAATAAACAAATTTTACTTAAAAATGAGCTCTTGGAACGAAACTTTGTTATAAACGTTATTATGTAGGGAGCTTACTATATGTGCTTTTTTTTTGTAAAAACTCATGTAGACAGATGTAATTAAGTATATTAACTTAATTACTGTACTTTTTTCATACATATTTAATTTATCTGTATTTTACTTAACATTTTTAAAGGTGGATACATTTTACTTGTACCCCACTACATTAAAATATTCTATATGTACTTTATAGTGTAGCGGTTAGAACTGTTGCCTTACACCTCCAGAGTCTAGGTTCGATTCTTGGCCAGGCTTGATTCCCATCTCTGTGTGCAAGGAGTTTGCATTCTTGGTGGGTTTCCTTCTGGTACTCCAGTTTCCTCCCATAGTCCAAAAACATGTAGGTTAGGCTAATTGGCGTTCCCAAATTTCCCGTAGTGTGTCAATCAGTGTGTATGTCCTGCGATGGATTCGCACCCTGTCCAGGGTGTACCCCACCTCATGCCCTAAGCCTCCTGGGATAGGCTCCTGGTCCCTGCGACCCTGAAAACAAGATAAATTGGTACAGGTGATGATTGATAATGAGAGTGTACCCCTCTACATTTCTACATAGTATTCAGTTACATTACCACAGTGGTGTGTAGTATTAATGGCCAGTAACATTGTTTGGCAAAAAATTTATTTGTCACATACACAGTCATATACAGACGTCGCCTTTAAGACTGCGCGTGTTTTCCCGCGGGATGCCGCAATTTAGCGCGTGGCGTGCCGCGATTTGCCGGAGGCAACATTCAGGAATTTAAAATAAATGTGTTGTGCTTCACTGAATATCCGCCAGATGGCGCATGGAAGGACTTTATCTAAAAGCCGGACCAAGTACAACAATGAATGTAACGACGCGGATGAACAGTGCTGAAGCGAACATGAATTTTATTTTGTTTTATAATAGATCTTTCATGATGAATGAGTGTATACAGATGTCGCCATTAAAAACGCGCGTTTCGAGAAAAGGGATCCCGTGACTTGCCGCGGCTTTGCGCGGCTGTGTGCGGCAAGCTGTGAACATGCCCTTCATTACCTGTAGGGGGCAGTCGTGTTTCAGTCTGAAGTATTGTGTGTCTACTGAAGCCCGAAAATGTGTCCAAATTAAACTGCACATGCGTGTTTGGAGACGCTGTGCCCGCGCTGTGGATCAGTCGGTTGGGAATCATCATGGAGGTAAGTTTAGCTTTCTGTTTTGGATGTGATTCTCGCTTTCATGACTCCCAATTAATGTTCATCTTAATCTCAGGACGTACAATTAGCAATATTTCAGTTTTTAATAGTGTGGAGATTCACAAAACACCGTTTTCGTGTAAAAACCTGAACCTACGGAGCCCCCCCAGGGGTCCTGTGGTAAATAAATAAATAAATAAAATAATAACGAACCGAGCGCGCGGATTAATACACCGAGATGTGTATTTCTTACCCCCACCCCGAGTGAAAACGGCGTGTTCAGACAAAGCCTCGCCAGTGAGATGCCATTTCTGAACAAACTGAGTCGTGTGTGTTAAAGCATTAAATGGTAAAAGAGCACTAGCATTAAACGTTTTTTTCTGAATCCGAATTTTATTAATAAGTTACAAGTTAAATTTCAACTGTAAAGAACCTGTACATATGTTCATACAGTATTGACAGCAGCTCTAATTTGTCTAAATCGCATTGCAGACAAGAAAAAGAAGTCGAGTCATCCTGTGACCCTGCATGCTTAATCTTTACACACATGATTCTTGCTTCTCACTTTTTCCTTAATCTCCGGTTCGGTTCTGGTTTTGGTCTGTTCTCATGAGTTGTGAAGCGAGAGGAACAAAGTATAAATATTGTTCATTTGCTAAATTAAGTATCATGAATTTTAATTGAATATATATCTCTATTTTTTTCACAGCAGTTTGTGACTGAAAGTGTGTCTGCATCTGACTTCAGGAGTTTCCTGACCAACCGGATCTAACGGTCATATTTAAAAATCATAAAGTACAAAACGTTTCTGTTAGTGTTTAATTTTGTTTCTATGATTAATACTTATTTGTGGTGTTTTATGTTTTGTACATCTTTTCAAATTGAGACCTCATTTGTAAGTTACTGTTTTCTCGTTTTTCTATAAATTAATCAAATGTTTGCTTGTTATTAAATGTATTTTTTATTTTAAAAAAATAAACGAATCTGTTTTATTATTAGCTGAGAGTGTGGTTTATTTATTTATCATATTTGGTCATTGTAACATGCATTAGGGAGCACTATCTCTGCGAAGTGTGTCTGCTATCTGGGAGTTAATTACCTTTACTTGGCTATTTTAAATAAATCTAATTTGTGCATTAAATATAATTATGTAACTTTTACTTGATTTCTTTGATTGTTTCTTTGATTATGTGTAAAGAAAATACAATTTATATATTCGTGTTTAATTACAAAAAAAAACATTTTAATGGTTAGTGATTGTTGCAGACATTCACATTATTTTTTGGGGAAGAGCTTGGCTTGTACAGGCTACTCATCAGCAGTCGGCGCCCCGCTGTAACCAGAAGATCAAAGGAGCAGTTATCGGCTGACGCGTAGCCTTCTGAGTTTGGAGACCCACAGAACCCCCACTGTATTATAATGCCTCTTCTCACCTTTCATTCATGATTTCGCTGATGGGGGAATTCGTACAATTTGGGGTTTTTAAAAACAATTAACAAGGCCGAGTAGACGTCTCTGCCTAAAATGTTTTTCGCCAGCTGTTAGAATTATTTTATATATAAAGGAGTTGATTCTACTCTCTTGTTCTCTTCCTCATAGATTTGATATTAACGTGTTAAATCTTTCCTGCTGCTATCTTCCTGTCTCCTCTTGCATCTGTTCTTAAAGGTGTGAACGCTCCCACGCTCACCTTCCCATACTCTCTTTATGTCTCTCTCTCTCTCCCCCTCTCTCTCTATCTCCCTCTGTCTCCTTCCCCCTCTCCCCCTAACTCGAGCCAACATCTTGTGTCTCTGGACGGACACCTCTATCTCCCTCTCCTTTGATTCTTCAGGATCTCACCAGGACATTTACAGTGGTTCATGCTCTTTGTAGTAACATATGTCTATAGCCCAGGCGTTTGGTCAAATATATATAAACCCCATCTCTTGCTGTTAATAAACAGAGACCTTTCTGACAGACAACGTGTGTGTGTGTGTGTTTGACTGAATCTCTCCTGGCGCCAGAAAAGCTTACCGAAGCACAGCGCACAGACCGAGCAACTCGCTTCTTCTACTACAAAACTTTAGAAAAACTTTACACCAGCAAAACACCTCTCTCTTTCTCTCTCTCTCTCTCTCTCTCTCTCTCTATATATATATATATATATATATATATATATATATATATATATATATATATTCACAATCACATTCCAGCTCTTATTCCCAGCCGTGGTCAAATAATGGATGAAATAATTATTCAATGCTGGACACAAACAGCAAAAAATATGAAAAGCGCTAAGCACTTTATTGCTTTTCATCATGTTTTTTGCTGTTTGTGTCCAGTATATATATATATATATATATATATATATATATATATATATATATATATATATATATATATATATATATATATATAGTTAATTCATGTCTATGATCTAAAAAAATATAAAAACATATGATCTTTTTGAGTTATGAGTTGTTGTTTTTTATTATTCATAAGACAACCTTTCAGTTTTGTAAATATTCTAGTTATAGTGTGTTAAGTCTTTCTTAAACGGTTTTGAGAATTAGACCATCCAGCTAATATCAATATTATTAATATTAAGCATTTTATTTCTATTTATTCTATGCTTTGCTGGAGAAATACATTTTAGGCAGAGACGTCTCGGTCTTGTTAAATAGTTTTAAACCCCTGAATTGTGCCAATTTCCCCATCCGAAACCGGTTTGATAACTTCTCACCTATCAAAGGTGAGAAGAGGGACTGAGCTGTAACTGAGCGCGCTTTCACGTTTTACACACATACAGGCACGTGCAGAGGGGGGAGGGCGGCGGGTTCTTGAGCACCCGCCCCTTGCCTCCAGGATGCCTCAAGTATGGGCGTAAATTTCATTTAACAGTAGGGGGGGACAATAAATATAAAATTTCTCATGAGCAATTTTTGAAGGGGACACATATAATACAGTCAAATTGTACTTATAAAGATACAGTATGTCCCCACAGTGAAAAACTTCGCTTCTATCATTATTATTGTAGCACGGAGACGGCACCATTATGGTTATTTTCAAAGTTTTTCTCAGGTTCAATGACAAAGCAGATTTTTCTTCAAAACTATTTATTGCATTGTTTATGTTGTTTACAGTCAAGCCATCAACATACAATAAAATGTAAACATGAGATCTAAACTAAAAACTGTGCTCCCTGTGCTGGTGCTGGCAATATCATCTCTTTGTTCTGCTGTCTCCGACTCCCTCCTGGTCCTGAATCTGCCCCTTCCTCTACTCTCAGTGTCTCAGAACAGACTGACTCCTGAAGCAGAAAAAAATGCAAGAAAAGATGTTCCCTTTTCGAGGCTTCACTCAATGCTGCGTTAGAACGCTTATGGGAACTATCTTGTCGCATTGCCGGCCATGAAGCATGTGTGGAAAAACGCCATTATCTGGCTACATATAACCTCGGTCAGGTGACGTCATCTGATTAGATCAGGTGGAGGTTATAAATACCGGAAAGCCGGCAACAAACCTCAGATCATTTGTCTTCATGCCGACTTGTGATCGCGTGTGTGCAGCAAGCATTTAAAAAAAGAAAAAAATAATAAGAAACCATTCTTAACAGAGAAAAAAAAAAAAAAACTCACCAGATATAATGGCCGAGTTCAGTGTATCATGCCCGTGCGGTAACCGTCTTTCTCAAGACGATAGCCATAATCTCTGTTTTGAGTGTTTGGGTGAAAGCCACGCTCTCCTTGGACTTGAAGGAGAGTGTCGGCACTGTGATAATCTCCAGATGAAAGTGCTACGAGCGTGTCTCGCGTTCTTTAGGGAGCCACGAGCCGCTCTGCACTCCTGGGGCTCACAGGTTGATTTGGCCGAGGCACGAGAGACGGAGCCTCTTCTCTCTCTCGTTTCCTCCCCGGATCACTCTCTCTCTCCCCCCACTTCGCGAGTGCACTTCGGTGCTTCTCGGGAGTGTTTGGGAGAAACTCACTCTCTTGCTTCAGTTGAAATGGATGTAGCTACCTCAGAACGATCCTCTAGGGATGATAGAGAGTATGAGGAATTAATTGAGGTTATAACACGCGCAGTTGAACGTTTACATATTGACTGGCCACAAGAGCAAGCTCATACAAAACGTTCCAAACTGGATGACAGATTTCTGTCGGGTGGCCAGGAGATGGCGCCACAACGCCGTTCTCTCCCCTTTTTTGATGATCTCCACAACGAGTTATCTCGTTCATGGAGACGTCCCTTTTCTTCCTGTATTTTTGTACCTTCAACTTCGTTTTATTCGAATATTGTTGATGCAAAAGCACAAGGTTATGTGATGATGCCCCAGATTGAGGAGACGCTCGCGGGCTATCTCGCTCCTGGAACATCATCCTCATTAAAAAAGCCAACCCTTCCCTCCAAGGCATGTAGAACTTCTTCTACCCTATTAGGGAAGGCGTTCCAAGCAGCTGGTCAGGCCGGCGCTTCCTTGCACACCATGGCGGTTTTGCAGGCGTATCAGGCCGACCTGCTGAATGATCTGAGCACGAGCGGCAATATGAATCAGGAAGCGTTCATAGAATTACGCCGGGCTACTGATCTGTCCCTGCGTGCGACGAAACAGACAGCCCGTGCTATTGGCCGTTTTATGGCCTCCCTGGTGTCTGCAGAGAGGCACCTCTGGTTAAATCTAACTGGCATTAAGGACAAAGATTGGGCATTCCTTCTCGATGCTCCCATCTCACCCTCAGGCCTATTTGGCGAAGCTGTAAATACTGTCGCCACCAGATTTAAAGAGGCCAGTCTCTATGAACAAGCTTTTGGGAAATTTATCCCATGCCGTGCCCAGGTGTCAAGGCCATCGGCCACCCAACCTCGACCCGATCTCAGTCTCGCTAGACGAGAGGCGCAGAAGGAAAGCGTCAGTAGCCGCGCACCCCCCCGTAAGGACTGGGGTACGGCTCGGCGCCCCCCTCAGGCCACCCCCAAAAAAATAGACCGCTCTGTCTTCTTCGCGAAGAAGCGTCCCTGATAGCAGAGCTCAGGACCGTGGGGGTGACCCCCCCTGGGGACGGGCACATAGGAGCATGCCCCCCAGGGCACCCCCAGGAGATCGATGTTCAGTTTCCGCCACCTTTGGTGTTTCGGACAACACCGGTCTCCGACACGTTAGTCCTTCGGTCGCATCCTGCTATATTCCAGGACACCGAACCACTAACACCCCCCAGCCCAGTAGAAGTACTTGCACCCCTTTCGGAGAAGCTGGCAGCGTGGAAGCTACTGCCAGGCATATCCCCCTGGGTTTTAAAGACTGTAGAGAAAGGATACAGGATCCAGTTTGCATATCGCCCTCCGCGTTTCAACGGCGTGGTCTCCACTTCCGTGATACCGGAAAGGGCGCGCTTTCTGAGTTCCGAACTCGAGAAATTACTGCAGAAGGGAGCCATAGAACAGGTTCCTCCTCCAGACATGGAGTCAGGTTACTACAGTCGGTACTTCCTGGTGCGCAAAAAGGACGGGGGTCTGCGTCCAATTCTGGATCTTCGCGGTTTGAACCGCTATCTCAAAAAATGCAACTTCAAAATGTTGACCATAAAGACTATTGTTTCACAAATCCAATCACAGGATTGGTTTGTGACAGTAGATTTAAAGGACGCATATTTCCACATAGAAATTTTGCCACAGCACAGGAAGTTCCTGAGGTTCGCTTTTGGGGGAAAAGCCTACCAATTTCGGGTTCTTCCATTCGGTCTAGCCTTATCACCCCGCACATATACAAAATGCATGGATGCAGTTCTGGCTCCTTTGAGACTCCAGGGCATCCGCATTCTGAATTACATAGACGACTGGCTAATACTGGCCCAGTCTCAGCAGCTAGCACTTCGACACCGAGATGTCGTCCTAGCTCATCTTCACTTGCTGGGATTGAGACTCAACGCCACGAAAAGCGTTCTCTTTCCAGCACAAGTGACAACCTACTTGGGCGTCAGGTGGAATTCGATCACTATGCAGGCACATCTGTCTCCTGCTCGCGTCGAATCCATAAACAACGCTCTACACTAGACCAAGAAGTGACTGTACATCACTTACAAAAATGTTTAGGCCTCATGGCAGCAGCGTCCATGGTGATACCCTTGGGTCTCCTGCACATGAGAGCTTTTCAGCTGTGGTTAAGAGCCAGGGGAGTTCACACGAGAACAAATCCCCGAAGGCGGATAAGGGTTACGCGCAAAGGACTTCGTACCCTTTCTATGTGGTTCAGACCCCGGTTTCTCGCCTTGGGTCCCACTCTAGGTCCGTCTTGTCGTCGCAAAATGCTAACGACAGACGCTTCCCTTACCGGCTGGGGCGCGGTCTTGGATGGACGTCCAGCCCAAGGGGTCTGGAGAGGCCACCTTTTCGCATGGCACATCAATTGCCTCGAAATGATGGCTCTATTTTTAGCTCTACAGCATTTCCTCCAGCAGCTGAGAGGCTACCATGTCCTAGTGCGGGTGGACAGCACATCAGTAGTCTCCTACATGAATAGCCAGGGCGGCCTGCGTTTGCGATGCTTGAACCAGCTAGCACATCAGGTTCTGCTCTGGGCTCAGGACAAGTTCCTGTCCCTCAGGACGATTCACATTCCAGGGTACAGGAATGTGGGAGCAGACTTTCTTTCCAGACAAGCTGTGAATCACGGGGAATGGAAACTCCACCCCGAAGAAGTCACTCAAATCTGGGAGAGATTCTCTACAGCGGAGGTGGACCTCTTTGCCTCACAGGAGACTGCACAATGTCCCCTCTACTACTCTCTGACTCATCCAGCTCCCCTGGGTCTGGACGCGATGGCCCATACGTGGCCCAATTTACGCCTCTATGCGTACCCTCCGATAGCTCTGCTCCCGGGAGTCCTGGCGAGGATCCGTCAACACGGTTTGCGCCTCTTATTGATAGCGCCCCGTTGGCCGGCCCGAGTATGGTTCTCAGAAATAATATCGCTCCTCGACGGCTCACCTTGGATGATTCCAGTGGGGAGGGATCTTCTATCTCAGGCGCAGGGGACAATATTTTATCCCCGGCCCGAGCTTTGGAACCTTCACGCTTGGCCCCTGAACGGGACCAATTGAGTCAAGCCGGCCTTTCAGCCGGCGTAATTGACACCATCCTAAGTGCTAGGGCTCCCTCCACTAGAAGGATTTATGCCTTCAAATGGAAGGTATTCGAGAGCTGGTGCATGGCTAAGCAGGTGGACCCAGTCCACTGCCATATTGTTTCAGTGCTGGAATTCCTGCAAGAGAAATTGTCCTCGGGCTTGTGCCCTAGTACCCTCAGAACGTACGTGGCCGCTATTTCAGCCTGCCACGTCCTGTCTGAAGGGGCTACAGTAGGAAATCACCCTTTAGTTGCCCGTTTCATTCGTGGAGCTAAACGGTTGAGGCCACCCACTAGAGTCACGGCTCCCTCTTGGGATTTATCTATCGTGCTCGAAGGTTTGATCGAGACTCCTTTTGAACCGCTAGAGTCAGCGCCCGACAGGCTTCTGACTCTCAAGATGGTTCTTCTTATGGCCATCACCTCTCTAAAGAGGATCGGAGACCTGCGTGCATTGTCAGTCTCCCCATCTTGCCTGGACTTTGCCCCTGGGCTAGTCAAGGCCATTCTGCATCCTCACCCGAACTATCTACCGAAAGTTCCTTTCTCTACCATGTACCCTGTCATCCTGGAAGCCTTCTGTCCTCCGCCCTTTGCGGATTCGGAGCAGGAGAAACTTCACCTACTGTGCCCAGTACGTGCTCTTCAGGCTTATGTCCACCGCACCAGCCAGTGGCGTAAGTCAGAGCAACTCTTTATATGTTATGGAGGCCGCAACTGGGGGGCGGCCGCCACCACACATACTCTGTCACACTGGGTGAGAGATGCTATTGCCCTCTCCTATGAGGCGCGTGGACTCACTTCGCCCCTAGGAGTCAGGGCTCATTCAACCAGAGGGGTCGCCTCATCTATTGCTCTTGCAAGAGGTACTCCCCTGCAACAAGTGTGTGACGCAGCGGGCTGGTCCTCTCCGCACACATTTATAAGATTTTATAGTCTGGATGTCCATGCCACCCCAGGCTCACGAGTCCTCGGGTCAGCTTCCCGGACATGAATCTGAGACCTTCTCGGCCTTGTGCGCACACGCTACACAACCTTGGGGTCCAGACACCTGTAGTGCGGCGGCGTTGGTATTCTCCTTCCCATAAGCGTTCTAACGCAGCATTGAGTGAAGCCTCGAAAAGGGAACGTCTCGGGTTACTTTGCAGTAACCCTGTTCCCTGAGAGGCGGGAACGAGATGCTGCGTCCGAACGCCGCACTACCATGTGACCGGACGTCCATTCAGACAAATAATCTGAGGTTTGTTGCCGGCTTTCCGGTATTTATAACCTCCACCTGTTCTAATCAGATGACGTCACCTGACCGAGGTTATATGTAGCCAGATAATGGCGTTTTTCCACACATGCTTCATGGCCGGCAATGCGACAAGATAGTTCCCATAAGCGTTCTAACGCAGCATCTCGTTCCCGCCTCTCAGGGAACAGGGTTACTGCAAAGTAACCCGAGACGTTTTCCATACTCATAATAACTAACTTGTTTACATTACACTTGCTAAATTGAAAGATCATACTGTAAATTGGTGAGCCTATTACTTTCTACTGAACAGCCACAACTCAAAAAACATTAAAGAAATTGTTCACCCCCCCAAAAATTGTAAAAACTCTGTCATTATCCCTTCAATAAAAGCACCACACTTACCCAACACTGTACATCTGATTGACCCTGGTCTACCTGTCCCTCAATAATTTCTGTCTCCTTTGCCTGTGATTGATATTGTGACATTAGTATTTTCATAAGCACCCATTCTTAAAGCCAAATTTCCTTAATATGTGAACTTGTACTTACTTGGCGTTTAAGTCACTGAAAAATTATCTTATGTCCATTTATCTAGGACACTGCAAGGCAAGTTTATTTATACTGTAGCACATTTCATACACAATGGTCATTCAAATTGCTTTACATAAAGAAAGTAAAACTATCAAAAAATAATCACAACAATAAAAACAAAGAATAAAAAAAGGTTCAAAATTGTATTTAAAATTAATTAAGACACTTAGAACAGAATGGATATTGATTATACAAAAATATACAATTCGGACTAGGCACAGTGCTCATTTAGTAAATGTACAGCTAAACAATATGCTAATTGTGGCCGTTAATGTTAAGTTAACATTATGCCAAGTCGTCACAAATAAAACACTGCATGGGAAAAGGTGTTTGTCGTGTTAGTTGCAGTGCACTTTTTTCAGCAGATTTTTCCGCTACCGCGGATCAGTTTATCAACTTGTAATATACAGTATCTCACAAAAGTGAGTACACCCCTCACATTTTTGTAAATATTTTATTATATCTTTTCAAGGGACAACGGTAAAGATATGAAACTCTGATAGAATGTAAAGAAATCAGTGTACAGCTTGTATAATGGTGTAAAGTTGATGTCCCCTCAAAATAACTCAACACACAGCCATTAATGTCTGAACTGCTGGCAACAAAAGTGAATACACCCCTAAATGAAAATGCCCAAATTGTGCCCAATTAGCCCTTTTACCTTCCCGTTGTCATGTCACTCGTTAGTGTTACAAGGTATCAGGTGTGTTAAATTTGGTGTTATCACTCTCACACTCTCATACTGGTCACTAGACGTTTAACACGGCACCTCATGGAAAAGAATTCTCTGAGGATGTGAAAGAAAGAATTATTGCTCTACACAAAGATGGCCTAGGCTATTAGAAGATTGCTAACACCCTGAAACTGACCTGCAACACGGTGGCTAAGACCACACAGCGGTTTAAAAGGACAGGTTCCACTCAGAACAGGCCCTGCCATGGTAGACCAAAGAAGAAGAAGAGTGCACATGCTCAGCATCATGTCCAGATGTTGGCTTTTGAAAATAGACGTGTGAGTGCTGCCAGCATTGCTGCAGAGGTTGAAGGGATGGGGAGCCAGCCTGTCAGTGCTCAAACCATATGCCGCACACTGGATCAAATTGGTCTGTATGGCTGTCGTCCCAGAAGAAAGCCTCTTCTAAACATGGTGCACAAGAAAGCCCGCAAACAGTTTGCTGAAGACAAGCAGACTAAGGACATGGCATACTTGAACCACATCCTGTGGTCTGATGAGACCAAGATAAACTTATTTGGTTCAGATGGTGTCAAGCGTGTGTGGCGGCGACCAGGTGAAGAGTACAAAGACAGATGTGTCTTGCCTACAGTCAAGCAAGGTGGTGGGAGTGTCATGGTTTGGGGCTGCATGAGTGCTGCGGGCACTGTGGAACTACAGTTCATTGAGGGAACCATGAATGCCAACATGTACTGTGCCATACTGAAGAAGAACATGATCCCCTGCCTTCGGAAACTGGGCCGTAAAGCAGTATTCCAACATGATAATGACCCCAAACATACTTCCAAGACAACCACTGTCTTGCAGAAGAACCTGAGGGTAAAGGTGCTGGACTGGCCAAGCATGTCTCCAGACCTAAACCCTATTGAGCATCTGTGGGGCATCCTCAAACGGAAGGTGGAGAAGCACAAGGTGCCTAACATCCACCAGCTTCGTGACGTGATCAAGGAGGAGTGGAAGAGGATTCCCATGACAACCTGTGAAGCTCTAGGGAACTCCATGCCCAAGAGAGTTAAGACAGTGCTGGAAAATAATGGTGGCCACACAAAATACTGACACTGGGCACAGTTTGAACATTTTCATTTAGGGGTGTACTCACTTTTGTTGCCAGCAGTTCAGACTTTAATGGCTGTGTGTTAAGTTATTTTGAGGGAACATCAACTTTACACCATTATACAAGCTGTACACTGATTACTTTACATTCTATCAGGGTTTCATATCTTTAGCGTTGTCCCTTGAAAAGAAATAATAAAATATTTACTTAAATGTGAGGGGTGTACTCACTTTTGTGAGATACTGTATACATTTTAGGAATATATTAACATTTGCAGACATCATTATATGTTGAATGGAACTTGTAAGCCTTTGAATGGTGTTAAAAATACTTGCAAAAGAAGTATTGCAGCCATACATTGGAGGGAACTTCTGAGGTGGTCAGTGATTGATGGCACGGTCGGTCGGAGGGGGTTGTGATCACACCTATAGATCTTTTGTTCTAGGCTATCGGTCAAATATCTCTCCACTTGGAAGCAAAAACATGCAAGGGATTTCAGCATCTCGACGCACATACTAAGCTGTTTATAAAGTAGATACTGTTTGTTTTTTCATTTTGTAATCTTTCTCGTGTTTACTGTGTACTGTACAATGTATATTCATTTTTTAATGAATTACTGTAAATAAACTACACATTCCGTTACCAAAAATGACTTTTCTGTTCTTTGTGTGTGCTTAACTAAACTTCAGGGTCAAAGTAATGTCGATTTTATTTGAAAGTATTATATATTTACAATGCTGATAAGTTCAAGCTTAGATTCATATATAAACTGCTTCAAAGTCTTTCCACCCCGTGACCGCTGAAATCAGACAGACGCAGGGCTCAAGGGAGGTGTGTCTGTGTGTGTGTGTGTGCGCGTGGGCTTCAGCCTGTCCTTTTTTCAGCGGATTTTTCCGCTACCGCAGATCAGTTTATCAACTTGTAATATATACATTTTAGGAATATATTAACATGTGCAGACATTTATTTGAGGGTGCGCTGCCCTCTCTTGCCCCTACGTAGAGCCTACACACACACACACACCTATCTATCTATCTATCTATCTATCTATCTATCTATCTATCTATCTATCTTTCTATCTATTATATAAATACACATTTGAAATCTGCATCTACATTTTCTGTTACAAGTATAGAATTAGGTTCAGCTGAGACTCATGATCAATGGTGTTAGGGTACTTATGTAGTGATAATTAGTTTCAGCCAAATCATTAAAACTAACAATGGACTATGACACTCTTGAGAGGGGATATGAAGGTGTTATTCATTTATTTATTCTCTACAAGGGTGCGAACTACAATACAGACCAAACTATAACTTTCTCTTACTACTATAAAAATTCTAAATATAAACAAACAAAATACAGCTTTTTTTCCTCAGAGGTAAACGGAAAAGTGAAGTTGTTCAGCTGTTTACTGTCACTGCAGCTTCTTCAAAGTCTTCCCACTCCGTGACCACTGAAATCCGACACGACACCACGTTAGGCTACGTCTTGACTCATTTGTATACCGACGGTGATTGGATGCTTCCAGAGGGCTCAGGGGAGTGTGTGTGTCTGTGTGTGTCTATGTGTGTGCGTGCGCGTACTTCCTTTACTGTTCTAAAAACTCTAAATATAAACAAACAAAATACAGCTTTTTTTTTTCAGAGGTAAACGGAAAAGTGAAGATGTTCAGTGTCACTATGCAGATGTTACACTCAGTGGAGTTACCGAAATCTTTGGTTTAGTTCTCATTGAGCTGCCACACATCATTTCCACATTTCACTCGCTTTTATTACTCTTATGTGAGCATAAACAGTGAAACATTCCACAGGTTTATAATACACCACGGCCAAGTGAACCACGTTCCCGTCGAACGAAACGAGGCATAATCGTGGTGTTTGCTTCGGTTATGACACACCATAGTTTATTATCTGCTGTGGTAGATCTTATTATTTATTCAAACACAATAATAAAGCTTTATATCCTCAGGAGGGCTCAGTACATTGTTTTAGCGATAGTTTCATGGAAGCGAGTTCAGAACTAATCTAAAAAAAAAAAAAAAAACATCCGAAGCTTCAAATAGAATGAACGAACTAATGAATTTTCTTAAAACGTTAGAAAATTAAGTAGAGCTAAATCCCTAAATCTCCTTATAAAATATCGCTGATTATCAATGCGAGAATGAATGGCGAATTGTCATATGGCGAGGGATAGGCTTCAGTGAAATTTATATAAATGTAATTGATATACTGTATACAGTATACAGACGTGTGTGTGTCATTTTAATTCAAATGAACATTTTAATGCTTTCTGATACACTTATCAACTTATCCACATACACTTATCAACACAAACTCTCCGTGCACGCACACACACAATCTCTAAAAAATTAATATTAATAACATACATATACAAATAAACAAATGTAGGTGTAATAAAAGTAGTTGTGATGTCAGTACTCGCCCAGCAAACCAGCCTTTTGCAGCGGCTTAAAACGTACGAATTATCTTCAAATATAAAAAAAAAAAGCGAAAAGACACTCGATTATTTTGCATAGGTTATTTGTTTAATTCAAAAAGTTCGTAAAAACACTTTAAAACGAGAGAAAATCTGTTAAAATCCTCGTTCGCCTTCTCAGCGTTAGGTTGCGAGTGACGTCATGATTTGAATCTGCGCGCCACCGGGGAAACATAGGGAAACTGACTTTCCCGGACCACCGGCTTTTAGATAAAGTCCTTCCATGCGCCATCTGGCGGATATTCAGTGAAGCACAACACATTAATTTTAAATTCCCGAATGTTGCCTCCGGCAAGTCGCGGCACGCCGTGCGCTAAATTGCGGCCTCTCGCGGGAAAACACGCACAGTTTTAAAGGCAACATCTGTATGTGCTTCATATTATCAAACACAGGCAATGGAGACAGAAATTATTGAGGGATCCACTGAAAAAAGTAAACCTAGCTATCGTTCGTTTAATGTGTTTTTTTCTCATTCCATTAGTTAAAAATATTAATTTGCTATTTTAACTAAAGTGTCTAATTTATCCTTATGGGTGAATCTTTTTTTTTTTTTTACTTTAGTATAATGCTGTTTACAGCAGGAAACCAAAGTGAAATATTTCATTTTGATCAAGGTACTCTTATTAGGTTGAGTGTGATTTGCGCATGCGCAGTCTTTAAACCATAGTTTTGCCGGTATAATTTTATTTCCGCCTCAAACCGGAGCATGTGGAAAAATTTTATTGAATTATAAATGTAGTCAAGTGTAAGGTACCAAATACCCAGAATGCCTCTGTCCAAGAGGCCTTGATCCAACTCGCTAAAAAAACAGAAAAGGCGCCTGCACGACAAATTGAGGAAGTGAGAAAACACGCAGGCAGGAGGCAAGGGATAGGTAACAGACAAGAAAACTAAAGAAAAAACAATAATATCAATAATATTTCCTAACATTTTATCATTATGTACTAATAATATCTACTCGTAATATCTACATGGTTAATGATAATGTTTTAATGATAATTAAAGAAAAAAGTATGCAAAGTGTGACCCAAGAACAACCCGTACACAAAGAGTGCAAGAAATTAAGGAACTTTATTGGAGGAAAAATACAGAAAATGCAAGCATTGGTAAAAATTATAAAAATAAACTTTCGGTTCTGCTTTAATTGGGACACAAAGTGAAAAAAAGCCAGACTTCTGCTTTTAAGAAGCAGCAAAACAGCATAAATCATATTTGTTATAAAGAAAAATCTAATTAATCAGTAATTTTCAGCAATATCATCCTCAGAGGAATGAGGATAACGAACTGGAGAGGTGGGATTGAGGCTGATGGTGGGTGAAGATGGGGGTGAAGCAGCAGGAGAGGTGTCACCAGGTGGTGGAATGACCGTGAACCCGTAGTAGGGTCGCATAGGAGGACGCCGTGGTAGAGAGAGCCTCAATCTCAGCAATCACAATTTCCAGGTGACGAACTAGGCCCCTCAGAGTTCTAACCAGATGCAAATTGTGGTGGTTCGGTTTGAGTAAGGGAAGGTGTAACCACCTGCTCCCAGAAGGAATCTCAGATGAGAGGATGAGCGAGAAGAACGCTGCCTGCGAGCTAGAATTAAACAAAATTAAAGAGAATTTAGTAAACAGGGGTTTAGTAAATCTGGGAAAAAATGCACTCTGCACATATTAAAAGAAACATTACATTATTGATTTTAGTAGTATAAGACCTAAGAACTAGCAATATAAATAATCATACCAATAATAAGATTAATGTGATTGTCTTGAACTAACCATAGTATAGCAATAGTAGTAGGTAAATGAAAAATAAATATTAACAAACCTAATCAATGAACTGATTTAAGCTGATTTAATTAATCTTTAATCGTAATATCTATCCTATAATAATTAAGTAAATTAAAAGTATACTAATTGATATATATGTTCAAAATCATTAAAATAATAATTTAGTTATATAAAGAGGTTTAATATTTAATCAAAATAAATAACCAGAATATATTAAAGTACTAATAGATAAATAATCTCTATACAAGTAAATAAAGTAAATACATAATGGACAGTTAAAGACAAATTAGATAAAATTAACTATGGTAAGAATAACCAAAATATAACACTTACAGTACACATCTTGATGAGGAAGATTTTGAAAAATTGCGGCTTCCACAAAAACCCAAGTTACCAACGGTGGTCAATGGTCTGGTCAAGAAAAAAAGGAATAAACCAAACTTTCTCCAAAGAAGGAGAACGTAAGACCGTCTAACGTCTTAGGCCTGCCCAGACATGAATAAATATGAGATGAGAGGAAAAATTATGCAATTGGGAGGTGCCACATCAATCTGATCTGAGCAGAATTAGCTCACATCTCATGAATATTAAAAAGGTTTCTTGACTTAAGAAGGAGCAAACAATGATGTAATTGTTAAGTGAAGGTATATAAACCATGTAAAATTTGGGAAGTGAGAGAGGAAAGGAGAGAAATCTTGCAGTTTTCATCTGTTCGTCTTTTGTCTGGCTAGTCCAGTGCCGTCCATTTACTTTTGGTTGCAATAAACTCTTTTGCTATTTCAGTACTTGAGTAGTTATTGATTTTGTTTGGAAAATTTACATAGTTCACAACAAATTTGCCACGACAAGCATGACGTTGAAACAAGTAAGGAAGGATATCAGAACCTGTATTTCAGTTACTGTTAGTTAAACCTCCTGGTTAAACTTAAATCTAATCCATTCACTCAAAGGACATTTCTGCTTCAAACCAAAGTTCACCTTTTCACATGACCTCATGTGTCACATGACCTCATGACGCAGCATTATCACGGACTGAATCACGTTCTGCTGGCGGCCATAGTTTCTCAAAGAAAACTCCTTTAAACCAGGTAAGAAAGCAAACTCATGTCATTTCTATGTTAAATGTATCTCTTCTATGAGCAAATTCATGATTTATGTCAGGAACAACTACTTTGTAGATTGAGTTTTGTGTTCGTGTTTGCTACTGTAGCTACAAACACCTATATTACCTGCATTAGCATTAGCTAACTAACGTGATGATTTTCAAAAACACCGGAGTTTCTACAGTAAGTCAGCGGCGCCGAATAACATGAAAATAATTATATTTAAGTACCGTTGGTTAACGATGTAAAAATTAATAGGAAAGTGACGTAAACAGAACAAGCTAATTTGGAGTGAGTGCTGTTTGTACTGTATTTATAGTTATGTTTAAAACCTTCTGGACTTGCTAATGTGTAAGTAATGTAATATCACTAAAACTATATTCCCTCGTATGAAACGGGGCTTTAGCACATGTTCCTGACATACTGGTGACACTTTATGACACGTTTTTAACCGTATCAGTATATAAATATTGGCATAAATTTGACATGTTGATTTAACGTTACTTCAAGTACATTTTAGCCATTACGATGTCATGAAATAACTTTAAAAGTAAACATAATCTTTATGCACTTTTGTGATTTGCTAACATAAGAACTTGAGCAGTCCAATTTTTGTTTTTACCTTTTTTTTTTTTTTTAAGATCAGTAATGAGTTTCTGAGAATTATATCTGCTCCACTTCAAGCAAGATTACTGGTTTCCTTGGACAAGCAACACTACAAACTAATTGAGATCATCAGAAACTAGGGAGGAACCATCAGAGAGAAGACCAGAGATATAATCTTCATCTTCAAGTTCTTGATCTGGTATGTACTCGCTCAAAAAAGCAGAAATTAGCTTGGTGTCAAATGTAATATTGTGAATGGAAGCCACAGGACCTGAGCAAGGCATCCACATCAAGTTGGCTGTGATGCACTAAATTAAAACATAACTAGCAGAATAAAACTCTTTAGTTTAACTTGTTCACAGGTTAGTGTATGCTGTCTGAATACAGGTTTCAATGTCTGCCATGTTCATTTTTTCACGCTTTACAAGCCTAACATAACCAACAATACTATGTTTGTTTTTATGTCCCTAGAGCCTGGAGGTGATTATCTCCTGAAATTAATACTTAAAATGATAAACTTTATCATTAATACATAATGTGTGTGTGTATGTATGTCAGTTGTTTTGGCCTATTCATTGAGCTAATTACATTTATCATGCTGCACCATAATCCTAGGTGTTTTTTTCACTCATAGGGAGCCTTAAGTGATTTTACATGCATACATCAGACACTGTTTTGCCAAATAGAGCAACTTGTCTAACAAATGTCCTTTCTTTTATTAGGTTGTTCAGAAAGATGAAGCTCAGGCAGAACTTGTGAAGTGCACGATGGCCCTGTTTGTCCTCAGGTAGGAAGAGGACTGTCTTCAGCCTCCACAGGAAATCGGGATTGCGACTTATTGAGTTTCCATCAGTCGCACATGAATGTTCCATGTTGTTTTACCTCTGCTGATTTTGTTTCAGGAACATTTTCAAATTTTCTTTTCAGTCCAATTAATAAATGTATGTTGCAAAGTTGAGTGTTACTATTTGTAATTTTATGGAGTAATTTATTTTAGTCGCAGAGTATTTAGTTTGGTTCTTCTTCAGCAGGTTTGACAAGGACAAAATGTACCCATTGCAAAATTAAATTTGTGGATAAATGCAGACATCTTTTTTTCCCTCTCAATTTCAAATTCAGTTAGCAGTGTTGAATGACTGTTGGTGTTTATACATTTTGAAAAAAAAATCTTATTGTTAACATTTTGGATGAAAATATGTTCATTCCACAATAAATGTTTATATAAGGAAATGTGTTTTGAGTGTAAATCAATATGTAATTAAGTTTTTTATGCTTTTATATTTAAATTATGAATGCCTTAAATCTTTATTTGATGCAACTTAAAAAAAGGTAATTTGCTCAACCATTCAAAAGTGGTTTATATCAAGTTTATAATTTCAGGTTAGATTTAGTAGAATATTTACATTAAGTAATATAGCCAATTCATTTATTTAGATTTAGAACAACTTTAAATATTTGTTTTGTTTCACCTTCAGAAATTAGTTTACATGAACTTAAAAATTTTAAGTTGGAGTAAATGGTTTATTTACATTACGTCAATGCTAAAATATTAGGTGTGACAGATTACTTAAATTTTTTTAAGTTGAGCCAGTGCTATATTTTTTTCAGTAGGGTCAATCAGATGTACAGTGTCGGATAAGTGTGGTGCTTTTATTGAAGGGATAATGACAGATTAATTTTTTTTTTTTTTGGGTGAACAATTTCTTTAATGTTTTCGGAGCTGTGGCTGTTCAGTAGAAAGTAATAGGCTCACCAATTTACAGTATGATCTTTCAATTTAACAAGTGTAATGTGAACAAGTTAGTTATTATGAGTATGGAAAACATTTTTTTTCTGCTTCAGGAGTCAGTCTGTTCTGAGACAGTGAGAGTAGAGGAAGGGGCAGATTCAGGACCAGGGAGGGAGCCGGAGACAGCAGAACAAAGAGATGATATTGCCAGCACCAGCACAGGGAGCACAGTTTTTAGTTTAGATCTCATGTTTACATTTTATTGTATGTTGATGGCTTGACTGTAAACAACATAAACAATGCAATACATTTATAAAAATATATATTTATTGTCCCCCCTGCTGTTAAATGAAATTTACGCTATTTTACGTTAACGTTACATTACTACGTTATTAACGTCGACAGAATAAGGTAAAGTTTTATTTCTGGAATTGATGCACGGGCTTCATCTTAGGCTTTTTTTTCTTTCGGTTCTTTCGTTTCTCAGCGCCGGACTGTTGGTGTCTCTTTCCAGGACCAGGCATATCGTTCAATTATTATAATTCTTTTGGCCAAATACTGTAGGCGGCCGTAACAGAGGTGAGGGCGCGCGCGTCATCACGTGTGCTTAGCCGACTCTGCGTTCACCGTAAACTTCAATATAGACGTTTATATTTTTGTTTATTTGTATATGTATGTTATTAATATTAATTTTTTAGAGATTGTGTGTGCGTGCACGGAGAGTTTGTGTTGATAAGTTGATAAGTGTATGTTGTCAAAGTATTTGTGGACATATAAATTTTTTTTAAATTAAGGATGTCTTGAAACATAATGCAGTAACTCCACAGTATTTATTTGAACACGGTAAAGGTGTTAATGTTTCGTACATTCCTTAATTTGTCCTTTCGGTTTGTGTTTTATGTTTCACTGTTTTCAATATACTGTACTGTACATACTGTAAAACGTATGGACAACAATGTTCCGGAAGCATTATTAAATATTCAATAAGGCACACACACAATGTAGTTGCAATAAAGTTTTATTAAATATATAATAAAGCAGGCAGTACTGTATATGGCAAATGGTCACTCAAAATCTTTACAAAAGTAAGAGTATTCATTAATGAATTTTTTTTAGAAAAGAGGAAAACTCAATCCTTTCTTTCTAAGAAGTTCGTTAATTATGTCTCTTATTTGCTTGTTGTTGCGGGCTGTGGGGTGGAATATCCTAGCAACAGTATCAGAAAGTGCTTGAAGCAGAATTACCCCATCAGCGAAACCGGTTTGATAACTTCACACCAAGGATAGGTGAGAAGGGGGATTACAGTAACGGTTTCTGTGGGTCTTCACCAAGAGGTGATGTGGGTCATGTTGTATTCAGCGAATAGACTAAAACAAAATCATGTTTGCTTCAGCACTGGAAACAATATTGTATTAGGCCAACTTTATTTAAGATTAAAATAATAGTGGGTTAGGAACGTTATTCTTCATATAACTTAAATGGCTGAATGAAGTTAAATATACACAATAAATTAATAATTGCGTTTGCTTTACATTTGAGCACTCGTGTAAATAGCTTTTTCATTGTATATACTACCATATCGTATATCTGTGTCTAATACTGGTTTATTCATATTTTACATTACATTCAGTTTGTAATTTACTTGCGATTGTACTTTTAAAATGTAACCTATACATATCTACAGTATAAGCATATTTAACTACTTCAGCAGTGAATTAGAAACTTGGTCAGTCTGGCTTTTAGATAAAGTCCTTCAGAGCAAGCATTGTGTAAGTATAATATATAAAAAATAATGTAATATAAAATAAAATTATATAAAATAAATAAATATATAACATAAATGGTTAATTATAGCAATAAAATCAGACTTAATAGTTGGATTTGATACTTTTCTTTTTATTTACTGTATAGACATCTTATTATGCTTTCTCTGTTATTAATCTCTCTATATTCTCTAATTATGACTTGAATAAATCGGCTCACATCGGAGCGCGCTAGCGTGTTGGAAAAGTGAGTACTGTAGTCCAGGGGCGTAGATTTAGGGTGGACGGAGTGGATGTGTCCCCACCAATATCCTCTGACCATTGAAATGTCCCCACCAATATTTTAATCCACTTTTTTTTTTTAATCGTTCTGTCAACATTAACCTAGACACGCAGAAAGGGATAAATCATCTCAGGTTACATTTCTGTAACCCTGTTCCCTGAAAGGCGGGAACGAGATGCTGCGTGAAAACGCTATGGGAACCAGTTTGTCGCGTTGCCGGTCGTTGAAGCATGCTGTGAAAACACGCCAAAGTTTTTGGCTATATATAACCTCGACAGGTGACGTCATCTGATTAGATGTAGGTGGAGGTTATAAAAACAGGTGAGCCGGCAACAACCTCAGATTGATTTGTCTGAACAGCCGTCCGGTCACGTGGTAGTGCGGCATTGCGACGCAGCATCTCGTTCCCGCCTTTCAGGGAACAGGGTTACAGAAATGTAACCCGAGACGTTCCCTTTCAAGGCTACACTCGATGCTGCGTGAAAACGCTATGGGAACGAGAATACCAACGCCGCCGCACTACAGGTGTCTGGACCCCAAGGTTGTGTAGCGTGTGCGCACAAAGCCAAGAAGGTCTCAGAGCTATGCCTGGGCAGATAACTCGGGGGCAGTGAGCCCGGAGTATCATGAACATCCAGATTATAAATGTAAGAAATGTGTGCGGGGAGGAACCAACCATTCGCGCTACACAATTACTGCAGGGGCTACCTCCTGCTGGTGAGACTGGGACGATCACCCTGGTTGGGTGCCCTGCTTCCCAGAGGCGAAGTGAACCCACGCGCCTCATAGGAGAGGGCAATATGCATCTCTCACCCAGTATAGTGGCGCTCTGACTTACACCACTAGCTGATGCGGTGGACGTGAATCTGAAGAGCACATACTGGATAGTAAGTGAAGTTTCTCCTGCTCCGAAGCTGTAAAAGGCGGAGGACAGAAGGCTTCAAACAATGCAGCTAAGAAAATCCTGAGGGTACTAGGGCACAAGCCCAAGGACAAGTTTTTCCTGCAGAAGCTCCAGCACTGAAACATTTTGGCAGTGGACTGGGTCTACCTGCTTGGCACACACTTGTTGCAGGGGAAATACCTCTTGCTAATCCAATAGCTGAGGCGATCCCCTGGTTGAATGAGCCCTGATTCCTAGAGGCGAAGTGAGCCCACGCGCCTCATAGGAGAGGGCAATAGCATCTCTCATCCAGAGCATGTAGAAACTGCTCTGACCTACGCCACTAGCTGATGCGGTGGACGTAGATCTGAAGAGCACAAGCTGGACACAGCAAGTGAAGTCTCTCCTGCTCCGAAGCTGTAAGCGCGGCGGACAGAAGGCTTCAAAAGCAATAGGGTGCCTGTTGGGTTTATAGAGCTTTCGGAAGATAGTTGAGAGAGGATGCAGTTACGCACATCCTGAAAGTGCTAGGGCATAGACCCGAGGACGGAAACTCCAGCACTGAAACAATTCGGCAGTGGACTGGGTTTACCTGCTTAGCAGACACTTGCTGCAGGGTGCAATAGATGAGGCTGTTTCAATAATTTAATTAACAAGTCTGTTTCAATAATTTAATTAACATAAAGTCCACAAACTCCGATCATACTGAATGCGCAGCCGGCACCTCTGATCTGAAGATAGGATTGTTAAATATTAGATCTCTCGCATCAAAAGCAGTTATTGTTAATGAAATTATCACAGATCAGACGTTTAATATACTCTGTTTAACTGAAACATGGGTTAAACAGGATGAGTATCTAGCTCTAAATGAAGCTAGTCCTCCTGGATACAGCTACATACACCAGCCTTGGTTAACGGGTAGAGGAGGAGGCGTCGCAGTTATTCATAATGATAATCTGTCTATCGTACAAAAACACGGACACAAATTTAACTCATTTGAAATTCTCTATAGTAACATAAGTCTATTTAAGTATATTAAATCAGCTCAGTCGATTCCACTAATTATAATTTACAGACCTCCAGGGCCGTATTCTGAATTTCTTAGTGAATTTGCGGATTTCATCTCAGACCTGGTTGTTTCTGTAGACAAAGTGTAATTGCTGGAGATTTTAACATTCATTTTGAGAATCCAGAAGACCCTCTGAGAACAGCATTTATATCCATACTGGACTCCGTAGGCGTAAATCAGTGTGTAGTAGGATCCACTCATAAAGCAGGTCACACTTTAGATTTAGTAATATTCTTCGGATTAATTATAAGAAATGTATTCACAATTCCACTGTCTGAAATTATCTCAGATCACTATCTTGTCTCCATTCAAGTGTGTCACAGTGATAATGTATGCACAGCACCGCGCTGCCGTATTAAACGTACTTTCACATCAACTACCACACAGAGTTTTATCAGTAATCTCCCAGAGTTACCAACTTCGATTAGGCCACCGTCTGACCCCACAGAACTTGATCAGGCGACTGAATATTTAGAGTCGACACTGCGTTGTACCTTAGATAATGTAGCCCCAGCTAAAAGAAAAATTAATAGAGATAAGAAACTCGCTCCCTGGTATAACGATCACAGGCGCACTTTAAAACAGACTGCTCGGAAATTAGAGCGTAAATGGCGTCAAACTAAATTGTTGGTATTTCAAATAGCATGGAAAGAGAGCATCCTGAACTATAGGAAATCTCTTAGTGTAGCTAGATCAACGTATCTCTCCACTCTTATAGAAGAAAATAAAAATAATCCTAGATTTTTATTTAATACTGTAGCCAAATTAACCAGAAATAAGACCACTACAGAAATCTCCACAACATCATGCAATAGTGAGGACTTTTTTAATAATAAAATTGTAAATATCAGGCATAAAATTGAGGCTTTGAAACCAAACAATGTAACTGATAAAGATGGTAACCTAGCCATGTCAGATTCAAACCTAGAATACTTTACTCCTCTTGAAGAGAATGAACTAAATTCACTCATCTCTTCTGCAAATTCATCAACCTGTATATTAGATCCTATACCGACACATTTTCTTAAACAGATAGTACCAGTAATAACAGAACCGCTGTTGAGAATAATTAATTCCTCACTCAGCATTGGTTATGTTCCAAAATCTTTTAAAGTAGCAGTTATCAAACCAATAATTAAGAAACCTGACCTCGACCCCTGTCAGCTGTCCAATTACAGGCCAATATCAAACCTCCCCTTTATCTCTAAGATTCTGGAAAAGATAGTAGCGGAGCAGCTATGCTCATATCTACATAGAAATGGCATACATGAACTGTATCAGTCAGGATTTAGGCCTCATCACATCACAGAAACAGCACTCGTTAAAGTAGTAAATGACCTCCTATTGGCCTCTGATCAGGGTTGTGTAACTATGCTTGTATTACTCGACCTCAGTGCAGCTTTTGACACTATTGATCATGCTATTCTTCTTCACAGATTAGAAAATGTAGTAGGAATTAAGGGTACAGCCCTCTCCTGGCTCAGATCCTATTTGACCGATCGTTATCAGTATGTAGACTTAAATGGTGATTATTCGGCATGTTCTCTAGTGGAGTTTGGCGTCCCGCAGGGTTCAGTTTTAGGCCCACTGCTTTTTTCCCTTTACATGCTTCCTCTGGGCAACATAATCCGTAAGCATGGTATTAGTTTTCATTGTTATGCTGACGACACACAGCTATACGTCTCAACAAAACCTGATGAGAAAAACCATCTTACTAAAGTTGAGCAATGTGTGCAGGACATAAGAAATTGGATGCTAATTAACTTCCTTCTGCTTAATCCGGATAAGACAGAAGTTCCAGTCATAGGACCGCATACAGCTAGAAGTAAAATCTTAGATCACACCGTAACTTTAGATGGCCTTTCTGTTCGCATGATTATAGATTCCAGCCTTTCATTTGAAGCTCATGTAGATAATATCACCAGGATAGCATTCTATCACCTCAGAAATATCGCCAAAATAAGAAATATATTGTCGCTAAACGATGCAGAAAAACTAGTTCATGCTTTTATCACTTCTAGGTTGGACTATTGTAATGCCTTACTGTCTGGTTGTTCAGTTAGGTGCATAAACAAGCTTCAGCTAGTCCAGAATGCAGCAGCGAGAGTCCTCACTAGAACCAGAAGATATGAGCACATCACCCCTATCCTATCTTCACTGCATTGGCTCCCTGTGAAATTTCGCATTGATTTTAAAATACTACTCTTGACATATAAGGCATTAAATGGTCTCGCCCCGCAGTATCTGAGCGAACTGCTAGTGTCTTACGATCCGCCACGCCTACTTCGGTCAAAGGATGCAGGCTGCTTATCATTACCGCGTATTATGAAAACTACAGCTGGGGGCAGAGCTTTTTCTTACAAAGCCCCAAAATTATGGAATAGTCTTCCAAATAGTGTTCGGGACTCAGACACAGTCTCAGTGTTTAAGTCTAGGCTCAAAACCTATTTATTTAGCCAAGCATTTTTATAAATAGATTTGCCATAAGGTAAAGGAGCAGATCTGGGGGACTCATGGACGTAGAGTATTATGGTGAACTGGTATGTTTAGATGCTGTCTTCCTCAGTCTCATTTGATCACTCAGGTTTGTTGACCGTGAGGTGATTGTTTGCTTTACATCTCAGGGAGCCCTCATGTTTGTGTTTCCTTCTGGCTCTCCCTTTTAGCTATGCTGTCATAGTTAGTCCTGCCGGAGTCCCTGCTTGCACTCTACAGTAAATATACATTCACATTAGACATTGTGACTGTGACCATACCTAATTGCAATCTCTCCTCCTCTTCTCTTCCTCCCCCTCTTTCTCTTTCCTCTCTCCCCCTGTCTCCCCCTTTCACTCTTTCTCTCTCTCTTTCTGTCGAGCTACACATGTGGTTCCTGAGCTGCCAGTGATCCAGACTCCCTCTGCCCTCCGGACCTGTCTGATCCATCCTGGTGCCCGGTTTCTGGTTGGAGGTCTCATCGCATGGATGCCCCGTGTGTCTCTTTAGGATGCGCCTGGTGTCTGGGGATGATTCTATCTACTTAGAATATGGTTCTAGCCTCGACTGGTGTTGTCAGCTGTTTCTCTGAGGACTTGACAATTCGATAGTTCAGGACCGGAACTTTCTACAAGTCTATCTGAGTCTCGAATAAATACTGGACTCCATTTTACATCAACTATTATAACATCAATTAACATCAACTATTATAGCTGAACCTAGCACTGTATAAATGTAGATCATTTCCTGCTATCTGTTTCAACCAGATGAGGATGGGTTCCCTGTCGAATCTGGTTCCTCTCAAGGTTTCTTCCTATTACCATCTCAGGGAGTTTTTCCTTGCCACTGTCGCCCTCGGGCTTGCTCACCAGGGAATATCTGAACATTTTGATTCATACACATTCACATTCCATACAAACTTAAATAATTCTTTTGATTGCCACGCGCCTCATAGGAGAGGGCAATAGCATGTCTCATCCAGAACATGTAGAAACTGCTCTGACCTACGCCACTAGCTGATGCGGTGGACGTAGATCTGAAGAGCACAAGCTGGACACAGCAAGTGAAGTCTCTCCTGCTCCGAAGCCGTAAGCGCGGAGGACAGAAGGCTTCAAGAGCAATATGGTGCCTGTTGCGAGGACGGAAACTCCAGCACTGAAACAATTCGGCAGTGGACTGGGTTTACCTGCTTAGCAGACACTTGCTGCAGGGGAATACCTCTTGCTAGTGCAATAGATGAGGCAATCCCTTTGGCTGAAAGAGCCCTGATTCCTAGAGGTGAAGTGAGGCCACGCGCCTCATAGCAGAGGGCAATAGCATGTCTCATCCAGAACATATAGGAACTGCTCTGTCCTACGCCACTAGCTGATGCGGTGGACGTAGATCTGAAGAGCACAAGCTGGACACAGCAAGTGAAGTCTCTCCTGCTCCGGAGTTGTAAGCGCGGAGGACAGAAGGCTTCAAGAGCAATAGGGTGCCTGTTGGGTTTATGGAGCTTTCGGAAGATAGTTGAGAGAGGATGCAGTCACGTACGTCCTGAGAGTACTAGGGCACAGACCCGAGGAGGGAAACTCCAGCACTGAAACAATTCGGCAGTGGACTGGGTTTACCTGCTTAGCATATACTTGCTGCAGGGGAATACCTCTTGCTAATGCAATAGATGAGGCAATCCCCAGGGTTGAAAGAGCCCTGATTCCCAGAGGCGAAGTGAGCCCATGCGCCTCATAGGAGAGGGCAATAGCATCTCTCATCCAAAACATGTAGAAGCTGCTCTGACCTACGCCACTAGCTGATGCGGTGGACGTAAATCTGAAGAGCAGTAAAAGGCGAAGCATATCTTAGAAGGCAAGAGGTCCGCCTTGCTACATGAAAATCTCTCCCTGACTACTTCGGAGTGGGGTTACCATTCCCCGTGTGTCAGAGATAGACTGGACAGTCCTACTGCTCCCGCATCCATGCTGGAATGTAAATCGCTCTGAGGGACAGGAACCTGGTGCGCTAGCTGTTAGCGGCGCGAGCACAGTCCGCCCTGGCGATAATATATGAGACTGCCATAGTGTTGTCCACCGCACTAGGACATGGCAGCCTCTCAACCGCTGGAGGAAGTGCTTTAGTGCCAGAAATAGAGCCATCATCTCGAGGCAATTACTGTGCCATGCGAGAAGATAGCCTCTCCAGCTCCCTTGGGCTGGACGGTCATCAGAGACCGCACCCCAGCCTGTGAGGGAAGCATCTATCGTTAGCCTCAGCGACGACAAGATGAACTTAGAGTGGGACCCAGAGTAGAGACCGGGGTCACGCTTTCATGGCGTTGGGTCCCAGTCCTGAGAACAGAGATGAGCTAGGACGACATGCTGATGTCGAAGCACTAGCCACCGGATGCCCTGGGACTCCCATAAGAAATAGGGCTAAATCCGTGTATTTTGTATGTGTGCGGGTGAGCTAGACCAATGGAAGGACCCGATACTGGTAAGCTTCGCCCCCGAAAGCGAACCTCAGGATCTCCCTGTGTTGTGGCAATGTTTCTGAAATATTGGACGCAGCCCCCGTTCCTCTTGGGAACCAAGAATACCGACTGTAGTAGCCTGACTCACTGTCTGGTGGGGGAACATGTTCCATGGCCCCCTTCCCCGGCAGCTCGTCAGCAGATGCGCACTTTCTGGTTTCATGGAAGTGGAGGCCACGCCATTGAAAAACACAGAAGGTGAAGTGAGAACTGAATCCTGTAGTTCCTCTCTCCAGTGCTTAGTACCCAAGGAGATATACTTGGCAGTAGCTTCCACGCTGCCAGTTTCTCATAAAAGGGCAAAAGTTTCGGCAGCTTGGTTAAACGGGGGTGTGTTAAACTTGTGTTTATTTTACACACACATATATATATATTAGATTTTCTGCATCCTGAAGCATGGCAGGAAAAACCGAAGAACTAACAGCCTATTGGAGACTGATGTTGCCCGAAACACCAGTGGTGGCGGAGCAAACACCGACCTCCTGGGGGTGCCAGGGAGAACACTTATTCGTTAAAAAGGAATTCTGGGTGCCTCTCCCTATTGGGGGGCCACCCCCATTTATTTTATTTTACACACACATATATATATTTATATATATTTATATATATATATATATATATATATATATATATATATATATATATATAATTTTTTTTTTTTAAATATCATATATATTTAATATATATATATATATATATATATATATATATATATATATATATATATATTTAATATATTTTAAATCAGTCTGACCTCCTGTGTGCAGTGGAGCACCAAGCTGACCCGCTGCCTGAAAAGCTTTTCCCTCCAGGGAAGATAAAAGTCTACACAGCTAGAAAGGAAGTATAAGCTTACCAGGTGATCATCATACAATCCCGCGTTTCCACATCGACTATATTTAAATAAACAAATAAGTCGATGGCAGGAAAAACACAGCATGAATACAGCTTACTCCATGAAAGGGTTAACTCATATGAAGAGAGCTAAGAGGGGGTGGGGGGGGGGAGAGCGTCATTGAGGCTCCGCCCCCCGGCCACCCGACAGAAGCTGCCGTCTACTGCTTGTTTTTTTTTTTTTTTTTAAGTGCTTAAGGCTATTTTCATCTCCGGTAAACAAGAGAGGAATCCTCGTGATGACAACGCGGAAGAAAGGAGTTTTCTTACCTCCGTCTGCCGCAGCTCTGTCAGATGCACGAGTTTTAAGCCAGTAATGCGCGGCGGCTCGCAGCTTCTCACGGAATGCGCGGCGCGCGCAGCACTAGTCGAAGCAGTGTAGAGATTGCGCTCCGAAATGGATTATCACACACGGAGGGATTTAAACTCGTCAAATTGGTGAGTTAAACACCTTATTATTTTGCTGGTTTATCACAAGCACGCTTTACAACAAGGCACTGAAGACAAATGATCTGAGGTTGTTGCCGGCTCACCTGTTTTTATAACCTCCACCTACATCTAATCAGATGACGTCACCTGTCGAGGTTATATATAGCCAAAAACTTTGGCGTGTTTTCACAGCATGCTTCAACGACCGGCAACGCAACAAACTGGTTCCCATAGCGTTTTCACGCAGCATCGAGTGTAGCCTTGAAAGGGAACACGTTCTCTCCTTGAGTCCTCCCGCCCCCAAAACAAATATGAACATTTTGATTGGCTGTGCCTTTCCCTGCCATCATGTGATAGACTATGGCTACGTTCAGACACAAGCAGCGCCAAATGCAGTGGACTCACATTCATTACAGCAGGCCAGGATATAGTCTGTGAATACGGATTTAAAACTAACAGCAGATTAAACAGCTAAATGTAAAAGTATAAATATGATCCCTGTCAATCTCCTAATCTAATGACTGTTTGTCAGAAATCAGTATTGTGAAAGAAATTGATAAACTACATACTAATATTGCTATATGGCTAGAATTTTGTTAACACCAATAGACAATGCACTTCACACAAATAGTTTTTAAAATACATTCACTGACTTGGCAAACATTAATGATTTGATTCGAGGTTTGCACACTAAGACTCAGAAAAAGTGAAATAAAATGATTGTTGTTTAAATGGCATGTGTTTATCCTGTTTTGTCAGGTGACAGAACCTAAACAACTGTGCTGTATATCAGACAGTGGAATTCCAATACAATTGATTCATGTTTGTGGCTGTAATGTGACAAAATTTGGAAAAGTTCACGGGGGGCGCGAATACTTTTTCAAGCCACTGTAGTTGTCCTGAGATTTAACATTGTTACCAATAATAGGCTGAGGCATTCTCTGTCCATGCTCATAAGGAATCCCTCAATGTTTTTCAATTAGGGGACAGAAGCAGATCAGCCATGTTGTAGTTCAGGTGAAGAGGCGAGGCCACAGGAGGTCAATCTGAATGTTGATTATATATATAACATATAATATGTGTGCGTGTATTATACATGTTGATTATACTAATATTTAGCATTATGAGGAGTGATAGGCTGAGGATGTAAGTGATTCATTAGTGTTTTTGGCAAAAGTTTTGAACTGACATTTCACTTTTTTGTCACGCTATTTCATCAGGTGGCAATCCTGTCCGGTCCTAGTGCAGTCAGAGGGGAAGAGTTAGGATCAAAGCCATTGTTCACCCCCCAAAAAACTTTACTCACTATTTACTCCTTAAGTGGTTCCAAACTTTAATGATTTTCTTTATTTTGTTGAATACAAAATAAGATATTGGGAAAAACAGCTGAAAACCGTTAAACATTGACTTCCGTAGCAGGAAAAACAAATACTATGTAAATCAATGATTACAGGTTTTCAGCATTCTACAAAATATCTTCTTTAGTGTTTATCAGAAGAAAAAAAAGAACAGCCTGGACAATATTGATGTCAAACAAATATGCCAGCAGTTTAATTCTGTTAACGAGAGGCGAAGGCATGTTTTTGTCTCCTTCATATAGGAGCAATAGGCATTGAGCTGTTGTGTGGTACCTAATAGTAGTTCATGTTTAGATGTAATCTACTTTTATATATATACAGATGATTGAGATGTTTCATTTGCACTAGGGCTCAATAAAGACTATCTTTTTGTCAGTTATTAAACATTCCTTTAACTTTACACTATTCCTTAATTTAACTTAATGAATTGCATTTCGAGTGGATTAATATTAATCGAAGCATTGATAGTATTAATGTAAAGTGATTTTGCACCATATTAAGAAAAACATGTATTCAGTGGACATAGTTGGGGTGGGAGGTTGGTAGGTGGGGCAGGGGGTTGGGGGGTTGGTGGGTGGAACAGGGGATTGGGGGGTAGGGTATTAGTTGGAGTCATAGGTAGCAAACCTACGCCCTTGTTGTAGTCTATATATTTGTGTTTGTTGTTTTCCTGTGGGGGTGGCATGTTTATGTCTGCATTTTATCTATAAATCGTGTGTGTGTGTGCACGGAGAGTTTATGTGTGTGCACGCGGAGAGTTTATGTGTGTGCACACGGAGAGTTTATGAGTGTGACCCTTTGATGTGCTGGGTATGGCGGGGCGTCGACGGCTGATCAGTGTAAAGTAGCGTACTTTACACACACTGATCAGCAGTCGACGCCCCGCCATACCCAGCAGATCAAAGTGGCAGTTATGGGCTATGACACGTGGAAGGAGAACTTAATAGTTCTCAAAAATAGTGTAAATGTCTGCAACAATCACTAACCATTAAAATGTTTTTTTTTGTAATTAACCACGAAAATATTAAAAATATTAATTATATTTTCTTTATACATATTTCCATTTTATATATATATATATATAATTTAAAACAATTTATTCATTTGTCTTTTATTTACTTACTTACTAGCGAATGCTTTTTTAGGGCTCTAAAAACTATGACAGTATGAGTGACAATGGAATAGGACGTGTGAGTTGATGCCCTTGCACCGGTCACACACACACACACACACACACACACACACACACACACACACACACACAATAAATATATATATATTTAATTAAATTCTTAAATCATCGTGTTCACCCATGCACTGAAAAAAAGAACTTGTAAGATTTACTTGATAAAATCCTCATAACAATTTGGACACATAGATTTTAAGTAAATTGTATTGTTCCAATATTAAGGCTGAATCCCAATTCTACCCCTTCCCCATACCCTTCCACTTGGCGCGTTCACGTGAAGGGGTAGTGGTGTCTCATTTCTCTTTTGGTTGGAGGTGTAGGGGGAGGGGGGAAGGGCCAGATAGCCCTCCAAACGAAGATTTTTCGGGACCTCACTTCAAACGAAGGGGTAAGCGAAATTTTCAACATGGTTGCTCACTCAAGCAAGCAGAGACATAAATGTTAATTTTTGCCATTAATAAAGTTTTCATTATATGTATATTACCTCTAGTCTTGTGTTTGTGTTTATGGTGATGTTCTGTAAAGAAACGTTTGCAAAAAAATCGCTAAAGTTTGCTAGCGGATAGCACATATTGCACAATATTACAAATATATATTTTTATGTCACATACACTTTACTGCATGCTACAAACAAATATGAAAGTTCAGTAGCACGGCAGTTTGCCGAGCATTTGATAACACATTGTGTGTTTTGCTTACGGCCATATGTGTACATGTAAATGAACGGTGCTTACACTATTCTTACTTATTGCAACGTGACCACAGTTTTGTAATTTATATTCTGTATAGGGACGGCTGAGGAAACCCGAAGGCTCATCCGTGTTCGTCGTGAAAATGAACAACTTTTTTTAAAAATCAAAATACGGCGCAAAAAAACTTTGGGAGTGAGTAATCTCTCTCTTATTGGAATGTGTGATAAACATCGGCGCATGTCATCTGACGTAACATTAGGAACCAGCGACAACGTATGATGATGTATAACAGTGTTGTAGTGGTGTCCCATTTTTTAGGGGAAAAATTTATACCCTTCCCCTTTCCACTTCGTTTCAAGGGACAAGGGGAAGGGGTAGAAAATAGAATTGGGATTTAAGTAAAACTCACCCGTAATTGTCAGGTAAAATCTACTTAACAATTAAATTGACAATAAAAGAAATCAAGTAAAAGTTACATAATTATATTTAATGCACAAATTAGATTTATTTAAAATAATCAAGTAAAGTTAATTCATTGTTGTATCAGCAGGAATTGAAATTATCATTTTGTTTTGTGAGATTTTCCCTTACTTGGTTTTATCAATTTATATTACTCCCTATAATCATGTAAACATTGCTAATTTATGTTTTGGAAAGAAACTTAAGTAATTATTTCATCTATATCTTTCATAAATCACACAAATAAAATATAATTAAACAGTTTATTCACCAACATTACCAAATATTTGTGACATTCACAGGGTTAGTCCAAACATGAAAATTCGTTCAATAATTACTCAGATTTATATATTCATTTGCATTTATATGCTTCTGTCCAATACAACAAACACTATATTCAAGGTATTAATAAATTGTATAATTAATAAGAAAACAATGCTTTACCAGGCAATCATCAAAGAGATCCTCTTCAGATTCATGTCTCATCTCTACGCATTGTTTCTGTGAAAATATTTACATTGTATCATTAATCTTTTATTCGTATAACTACATTTAGGCATTTCTTAATTTTTGTAAGTTTGCCTTTATCCAAAGCAAATTACAAAAGAGGAAGGCATCAAGCATGTCAAGCAGTGTTACTAACATAAAGTTTCTGACACCGTTAGAAAAATACAAGATAGAACAGTGGTTAAGGCATTGGACTATGGTTTGGAAGATCCCAGGTTCAAACCCCACAACCACCAAGTTGCCACTGTTGGGTCCTTGAGCAAGACCCTTAACCCTCAACTGCTCAGATGGGTAATGAGATAAAAATGTAAGTCGCTCTGGATAAGAGCGTCTGCCAAATGCCTAAATGTAAATGTAACAGTGAGGGATTAAAAAACGTTTCAGAAAAAAAAACGTTTATTGCTAGTGCTCTTTTACCATTTAATGCTTTAACACAGTTTGTTCAGAAATTGCATCTCACTGGCGAGCCTTTGTCTGAACACGCCGTTTTCATGAGGGGTAGGGGTAAGAAACACACATCTCGGTGTATTAATCCGCGCGCTCGGTACGTTATTATTTTATTTATTTATTTATTTACCACAGGACCCCTGGGGGGCTCCGTAGGTTCAGGTTTTGACACGAAAACTGTGTTTTGTGAATCTCCACACTATTAAAAACTGAAATATTGCTAATTGTACGTCATGAGATTAAGATTAACATTAATTAGGAGTCATGAAAGTAAGAATCACATCCAGAACAGAAAGGTAAACTTACCTCGAACACGACAAACTCCAGCTCCAGCCACGCCGTGTTGTACCTCCGTGATGATCCCCCAACTGACTGATCCACAGCGCAGGCACAGCGTCTTCAAACACGCATGCGCGGTTTAATTTGGACACATTTTCGGCTTCAGTAGACACTCAATACTTCAGACTGAAAGACGACTGCCCCCTACAGGTAATGAAGGGCATCTTCACAGCTTCCCGCACGCAGCCGCGCAAAGCCGCGGCAAGTCACGGGATCCCTTTTCTCGAAACGTGCGTTTTTAATGGTGACATCTGTATGAGGAAGAGAGCAAGAGAGTAGAAATAACTCCTTTATATATAAAATAATTATAACATCATGTAAAATTATTTTAAACTGTTTTTTTTTATATTTTTAACTGTTGTCAAAGCTATACCCCACTTGTATTGTGAAGACACCCCCCACAGAACTGGGGGGCGGGTTCAGTAGAGGTCATTAACATTTAAAGGAGCATGTACTTAAATAGGTTGCTGAGAACAGAGCTACTTTTTACCAGGTAAAAGTAATGCTTTTTTTACACAACAATTGAGAATTTTTAATTAAAGTATATTACAAACTTTTCATTAGGACCCTAAAGAATCATATTAACCTATGCAAAATTATGACTGTAATGTCCCCTTTAAAATTATACATTTTCTCGGATTAAACTTTTGATCTGTCATCTATGTTCTATTCTGAATAAAATATTGACATTTGCCATCACATCATTGCATTCAGTTTTTATTCACAATTTGTTTAGTGTCCCAACATTTTTGGAATCTGGTTTGTACATATTTCAAAGCACCCTGCCAACTCTTACCCTCTAAGAGATCATGGGCCACATCTGGGGGAAAACCTGCAGTGACTATAAAGTATGAAAGGTTCACAGATAAAGGACAAGAATTTTTGACACCAAAACATGCTTCTCCTTTCTCACATGCATCTGCAATATGTACATCATGCTGCTCTTCAGATCTGAGAGGAAAAACACCATCTATGACCTCTTTTGACTGAACATCTGTGCGAGTGGCATTGCAAAACCTACAAAAATATTCCCCTGAAAAACTCTCAACAAAACCTGCCAAAGCATGCGCACCGATACTGTCCGCAACCACATATTGTACTGTGCCGCTGATAAATGTTTCCAGGTGATTGACAAACACACCTTGTTGCTCTAGAGTGACCAGGTCGTTCACAAGAGGCTCAATAATTTTTTCATAGCCAAAGGCCTTCACATCTTCACTTTTACATAATAGAGCGAGATTAATTGTGGACAATGATGAACTAGAGCCTGGTGGTAAGTTTCCTAAGATCCAATAAACTGCACAGATTTTATGCTTTTTGCGAGATGTTCCTAATGGATTACACAGCTCAAAGTCAACTATGTACAGACACAAGGAGAGTCTGAGCTCAGTCCCTGAGAAAAACTCATTATCTTTAAAGTGTTGACCGTCTTTGAAAGATCTGTAAGATCCATCATGTATAGTTTGACCATTAACTACTTTATTAAGTACGTCTTTCTGATTAAGCAGCTGTTGTAATGATTTTATGATGGGTATATATTGGAAGGATCTATGTTTTTTAGACTGAAGAATCATTTCAACAGGATCAATTATATCAAAATTCTCTCTGTAATATTTCATGCGCTTGAAAGCAGTGGCTAAAGGACCATCTTTTGCGGTAGCTTTCAGCAGAGGATTGGATGATGACAGTGAACTGATGAGCTCTTTTATAACAAGCTGATCTACACAAAGATTATGTTTCTGGAAGGTATCAAGAAAGACTTCAGTTGATGAGGATACTGAGGCAAAACTGATCATGTACTGCAAATCTGTGATAAGTTCATTAATGGCATTACTAGGAACATGAAAATTATTTTCAAGTTTTAGCAAAATGGATGCAAATTTCAGCTCTATGGTCTTGGACAAATCTTGTCCTTCTGTGACAATATCCTCATTATCTGAAACATCTGCAGTCTCCTGTTCAGCTAGCAATGCATCATCATTGAATTTATGTGAGAAATTCTGTGTACCACTTTCTCTAACAACACCTGGTTTAAAGTCCTGAAGAGAATAAGGATTGTGCTTCCTATTTTTATGCGACTTGAATGTGCCACACACATTTGTCTGAAAAGAACAGTGCTCAAACATACAATGAACCGTTTCATTGCTTTTTAGTTGGTTATAGATGTGACTAAAATACTCTCGTTCTGATGCTATATCGCTGCAAGAACACACGTGACAATTGAATGTGGCTAACCTTGCCGGTAATTCAGTGTTCTCTTTAGCATGGTAACGATTAAGATGGCTGTGTAGTGCATTCCATGTTATAAATCTACAGGGACAATCAGAATAAGTACACGGGAAATGATTACGGTGTCCATAATGTCCATGCATTAATCTATAGTGCTTCAACAACTGATATCTAGTTGACACTGTTATTTTGCAGTCCTTACACTGCCACATGCTTTCCTTGAAAAATGAGCAGAATTGCCTAAATATATTTTTTTAAGCAAAACACAAAATAAACTAATAACGTAAATTAATTCCACTCTGTGTACACGTACATCACTTTTTCCTGACAGTATTTATCAGGATGGGCAAGAAATCATAAATATTAAATATTCATACCTAACACAATCACTATCGTCTTCTCCTTAAGGTGCTTCGCGCTTTCGTTTGTCTTCTGTTCCGTTGCTCCGCCTCCAAGGTGAGCTGCTACGGTATCCGCAAAGGTCCAATTTTATGGAGTTTAGCGTTTTACTCAACAATGTTAAGTTGACCAAACAAACACTTGTTAAATAAAACTGACAGTACTACATTTTTTGTATAAATAACGTAGTTAACTAACGTTAATGTAGTTACTTGCATTATTTTTGAATAAGGATGGGTTTAGTAAAACTAAGTATAGCGATAGTTCATTTTTTTGAGTGTACATATGACGACTAACTAGAGCCTTGGCACATGCACATCGGTTACATAACAAACCAAACCAAAATACAAAACAAAACACAAAACAAAATGCCCACATAATAGACAGTCAATACAAACAATGCTCGACCCAGTTTCCCAGAATAAACAGCTATTTATAGAAGATCATATTAGCGACAGAAATTATTTGTTCATAAAAATCAATCAACATATCTGAGAAAAAAAGCTGATGTCTTTTATGGTTCTGTCTTGTTTTCTCTATGACCCCTGACAGACCTTTCATGCATTAGCATGAGAATCCTTGATGCTTAACAGATCTTTCATACATGAAGGTTTAGTGACAGAGGAACCAAGTCTAAACAATCAAGAACTTCTACTTTTACGTTTTGTTAGATGTTTTTTAAAGTTTCTAAAATAATATTGCTCACAACATTTACTAACAGAACCTAAAAGAAATTCCATACGTATAAGTTTAATGACAGAGAAAACAAGTGTAATCATTCAACAGTATCAACTTCTCAGATACAGTATGTTCTTAGATTCTTTACAAAAATAATTTGTATAACTAAAATTACAGTCTAATTACTTTTAACTTGGGTGAAGAAATATTGGAATGGAAGACAAAACCTAGAAGAAAAAGAAGAAGAACAACAACTTATACCTCAGATGTTTTTGTAAGAGTTTTCTGAAAAGTTTCTAAAATTCCATTATATTTACACCTAGCAATGACAGCTAACTGAACTTTCAAGCATGAAGGTTTAGTGACAGAAAAAAAACCCAAGACTAAATCCTCAAAAACAACCCAAGAACATTTACTGATCTGTTTACTTCAGATTCAATTCAAATCAATTCAGTTTTATTTGTATAACGCTTTTAACAATTGACATTGTCTCAAAACAGCTTTACACAATCAAAAGAATTATTTAAGTTTGTATGGAATGTGAATGTGTATGAATCAAAATGGTCAGATAGTCCCTGGTGAGCAAGCCGCGGGCGACAGTGGCAAGGAAAAACTCCCTGAGATGGTAATAGGAAGAAACCTTGAGAGGAACCAGACTCAACAGGGAACCCATCCTCATCTGGGTGAAACAGACAGCAGGAAATGATCTGCATTTATACAGTGTTAAGTGTTAGATTAAGCTATAATAGTTGATGTTAATTGATGTTATAATAGTTGATGTAAAATGGAGTCCAGTAGTTATTGGAGACTCAGATAGACTTGTAGAAAGTTCCAGTCCTGAACTATCGAATTGTCAAGTCCTCAGAGAAACAGCTGCTAACACCAGTCGAGGCCAGAACCGTCTTCTAAGTAGATAGAATCATCCCCAGACACCAGACGCATCCCAAAGAGACACACGGGGCATCCAGATCAGTTTTTGTTAAGAATGTGTAACTCACATTACCGGTTATTTACACTTAGCATTGAGAGCTAACTAAACTGTAGCTACATAAACTAATAACACTTGAGTTTATCACATTCTACTCTTCTGTATTTTGAACAGGAAATGATCTAAGGCCTTAAAGTAAGCAGACACAGGGAGCATTTGAAACTAACTTTGTTGTAAGCTAATGTAAAAGGATCATCCTGTATATCTCATTATATGCATTTAAAATGTTCACAAGGTCCACTGAGACAATTACCAGGAGGTGGTGTGATAATATGGTACTCTCTTTAACAACGTCAATAACATTAGTATTTTATGTTAACTTGCTGTTCGCTCGCAGACTCTGCTGGACCAGGTTCCACGCTGTCCGGATTGGATAATAAAGGTGGTGTTATCATGTCGGCATCGCCTAGCGACCATGTGTGGGGGCGACCAATCTCTTCCCAATCACAGGCTTCTTTAACTACTCACATCATACCATGGACATTGCTAAATCAATGCTCATATTCTTAGTCACTTTGACAAGCCTTTTGCCTTCATTTTGTCTTTCATATTTTGTCTTGCATTTTTCTCTTTGCTGAGCCTGTGCTGCTTTGTCTTTTTTTATGCCTGTTGTGATCAAATGCTTTATTATATTTTGTGGATTATTACCTTGGGTAGGATATTACAGCATTATAAAAGCAGCCTCTTTTCTGACATTCATAATGTTTACTGGTTTGTTTGTTTGTTTGTTTATATTTAGATAGATGTCGCACATTAACGATCAATAATCTAGATTCATGACTCAGATTCATGACTCACATTCGTTTAGACATAATTTGTAATCTAATTACTTTTTATTTGATTCAATAGGAATTACTTTCAGTTTCCATTTCCATGAAATGCTACGTCATCCTTGGTAAACTGCCAATAGGTGGGGCTGCAGTTGTTGTCTGTGTTAGAAGAATGGATGAGAGAGTACTGCAGGAGGAGGAGACCTGGAAAGCTCATCCTATAAAAGTGGAAGAGGTGCTGATGCTGAAGCTGGACAGTCACAAATTGTGAGTACATCCATTTTATAGAATAATTATAGCAGTTTTTATATGCATGCTTTATGAATATTGTTATCTGATTTCATTTTGCTGTTTAAATTTCTATAGAAGATTACTTACATTCTTCAATAAATTATGATACTTTATCGAAAAATAGCTGAGTCATTCTATAATGTAGGGAAGATGTCACAAGAATAAAAAAAGTACAAAAACAATTGAACAAATATTGCTTCAGGATAGTAAATAATCTTAGTGTATGATAACTACTAGTTGCAAACATCCCCCCCCCCCCCCCCCCCCCCCCGCCAGGGTAAAGGATGCATTTGTTCTGTGGCATACATTACCACACTTGTGCTGTGCTTTTCTTGTCCAAACATAGTGCCCTCCCTGCAAGATCAGCATCCCAATGTCCCCTGTATCTTGTCTTCATAAACATACAAATTATATTTATATGTTTGCAAGGGAGAAAGTGAAAGTGTACTCATATCAATAATGTGTGTTATGGCATACTGTATGTAGACTGATAATGCTAATGATATAAGAATGATGACTGATTATGTACAGCACATCTCATTTTCATGAACAGTTTATCATCATATATGAACAAATAATTAAAGTAAAACCTTACAGAATCTATAAAAAAGAATAATGTACATAACATGGTTGGCAGTCAAGTAATATATTGTTTTGGATTGTGAGTAGCTTGGTCTGCCAGTGTTTTGCAAGACAGTATTGTAGATAATCAACATCTATGCGCCCGTGTGTGCTGTTTACTATAACACTGTGACCACATGTGTGTGCATGTAAAGCATTTTTTATTTTGTGTTTGTATGTGTGTGCGTTTGTGTCTGAGAGTTTCTATCGGTAAACTGGTGTGTGCGCGCGTGCGTTCGTGTGTGTGAAAGTCATCCTACACAGCAGCCCCTTTCTTCCTCCTCTGCTCTCTCTGGCTCTGTCTAAAAGCTGGTATGTGGGTGTGTGTGCGCGTGTGTGTGTGCGCGCGCGTGTGTATGAAAGTCATCCTAGACAGTAGCCCCCTCTCTCCTACAGGAAGCGCCTGCGTGAGGTTATTGCTGCAAAGGGGTGTCAACCAGTTATTAATTTCAAAGGTTCACTTAATTTTTCAACTGCTATCTTGAATGTTGAATTAGCATGTTCAATAAAAACATGAAAGATCAGAATGTTTATGTTTTTTTAGGCCCATAATATTTATCAATACCCTTGACTTGGGGTTCCTATTATCGCAAAGATACAGGGAAAAAGCCCCGTTGCATTCATGTCACAAAAACTAACACAAGCCGAGAATAATTATGATGTGGTAAAACCAAGAACCGCTAGCCGTGAAACTAGCACTTGAGAAATCTTGTCACTGGAGGGGATGAAACAATTAATTTTATTTTTCGGGTTTCCAAATTCTGCCTGTCCTGTTTCATGTGTACAATTTTCATTCACCCTTGTTCGATTTTCTGCTTTGATTGTGTCAAATGAAAATCTCTTAGGTTGTTCCTGGGCATTGCATATGATTAACTCTTGACAGTAAGTAACATTCCATTCAACTTATTTCTTACAGCAGAGCACTGAATAAAAAAAGAAATAAACTGTAAATGATTTGAACTTATAAAATGCATATTGTGAAACAGCAATTCAATTCAATTATATTTATATAGCACTTTTAACAATGGTCATTGCCTCAAAGCAGCTTCACAAAAAATTTAAGTTTTTTTTAGAAAAGAAAATATTTGGAAGTGTGTATGTGTGAGAAAAATGTGTTTAGGTAATAATGAGATGAATGAATGATGAACGAAATGTCTCTGATGAGCAAAGCAAGGGGGACGGCGACGGTGGCAAGGAAAAACTCCCTGAGATGGCATTAGGAAGAAACCTTGAGAGGAACCAGACTCAACAGGGAACCCATCCTCATTTGGGTGATAACAGATAGAAATGATAACGTCATGTGTGTTGTGCAGGTGAAAGTTCAATATGACAGAAAATCATTTAAATTGACATGAAGACCAGTTCAGCATAGGGACGAGTCAGTAGGTGCAGAGGGCAGATGAGGTCTGGATCACTGGAAGCACAGGAGCAGCATGTGTAGCTCGAAACCGTCATGAAGCAGAATTCAGCTGGAGCTGGTCCTTCTCTGGATGCCTCAGGAACCTTGCAGGGCCGGCCTTTGTCTACTGGAGCTGGCACAATCTCCAGATGCCTCGGCATGGGTAGAAGGATACAGAACAGATGGGGAGAATTAGCTTAGTTGCCATTCAGTATAGGTGTACTAGAGTATGAGGTTATGGGATGAGTTATGTGTATGCCAGATTAAAAAGATACCATACCTAATCAAAAAATATATTTGACCGCCTTTATGTGTTCAAAGCTAGTGTCTAGTTAAATCCATATTTTTTTGTTTTTACAAATCTGTATTAAAGCAGATCTGAGTTTTAACTGTAGGTTCAGGTTCTTAATACAGATCACTGTTCACTTATCAGCATGTGCATATTGTCTAAAAGGGTTGAGCTACCCTGCTTCATAAAAAATACTACTGTTTTCGATTAAAATGAAAATTCATAATTTCATAATTTTTTTCTTTATGTTTTTATCATAGGATTTTCCAAGCACGATTCAGTTAATTGAATAAAAATGGGTCAAACATCTTCTGTACCTCCACCAGGTAATTACAGTAATTGTCAAAGTGCGGCAAATTTTATTGCAATCATTTATATAGCATTTACACATATTTTCTGACAATTTAAGTGGTATGTGCATGATTTCCAACAGGGAATACAGCTGTCAACAGATCACCACTTTGTAGTAAGCCTGAATGGTCCTCATGAGCACTGGCCAAATTTAAGTGATCAAATCATGAAAGCCTCCTGGGTTGCTTAAAAGTTTTAGAGAAAGACTGCCATCTTCTCAGGAAGGTAATGCCAGAAGTCTCAGGTGGTTTGGAGTTTATCTAGTGGTTGAGTTCACAGTGGTACCTAGAAGGCTGGCATAGTGGCAAGGATGAATGGGTAGATGAGATTCAGCTAGAGGTTTGGACTGACCAACTGGGAGGTTGATCCCTATGGTTGGAGTTATTTCAGGGTTTCTCTGTCAATATTTTTGTGATTTAGTCTTTGTGAGCACAGTGTGAGTCACACAGTGTGTCCACATTTTTAGTGCCAGTATTGTTTAACATGGATATTGAACTCTGTCAAGAGTGTGTCTTCACTCAGCTCTGGAAGGGGATTTCCTCGATATCAAAACACAACTAAAGTTTCAAAAATTTCCAGCATGGTGGCTGAATGTGCATGAGCTAGAATATAAATCAAGACTTTTCAAGTCCAAGGCCATGAATATGATGAGAGACCTTGCCCCTTGCAAGCAGTTGAAGTGTCTTATTTAGATTGATTAACAAAAGAAGTTTGGTTTGGGCCAGCACCATCACTATTACTATCGATGTAGCAGAGTGTGGTGGAGAAATAGGAGTTTAGCTTGAATACAAAGCCTCATGTTTACTGATCAATCTGTGACCTTGTATTTACACTCATGTTTTACATGTCTTTGTCTTTTAGAATTTGTTACTGCATGGCGGCCAATGGACTGGGGGTAAGTTTTATAACTTTCACTTAAAAAAATCATTGTTACTCAGGTGAGAACAGAAAGTAGTCATTGTCAATGAAAAAAAAAGCATAAATGAAAATGTGACAAAAGGTGCTGACAATATCATAAAGAGATCAGGAGTTTGAATCTTAATGATGCCAAAGCCAATGGCCTTGAGTCCAAGAAACCAAAATGTTGTTAGGGAGGGAACCTTGAAGGATACATATGTTTTCCTCCCCTATTAATACAGTAATGACAGCAACACTAGAACAATCATAAGCATTTTTTAGCCCATTTGTAGCGACTTTAAAATGGTAGCTGATGTCTGCGGCGAAAACCAGGTACACCAATTTCTGCAGTTCATTCTAAGAAAAAGTAGCAAGGGGCACAATCAGCACACACACACGGCAACGTGCTTACATCTCAGGTGTCCTGCAATAGCGCCTTCCAGCTTGTGCTAGGAGTTCGCTATTAGCTATTACTCCACATGTTTGTGTGTGTGTGTGTGTGTGTGTGTATGTGTATGGAACACACACACACACACACACTATATATATATATATATATATATATATATATATAAAACATTGCCAAAACCCTTAACCCTGGAGGCCACAGTGCTAATCATCACTCCACATTGCCCTCTTCATGTCAAATTCTTATAAAAATGTTTTTGGTTTTGTGACTGTTTTGAATGTTGGACTAAATGTAGGCATGTGATACTTTAAGAGTACAACACATGGGCGAGAACAGCAATTACCACAGAGAAAAACATTAAATTGTAATAGACGTCAAAGATGCACCACTAAAATTCAGGAAAATGTAAAAGCCTTAACATGTTGATACCTAATGAGATGTGTTGAGCCAGATCATAATGTTCCATGATATATATTTCAACAAAACAATAAGTCAGGTGGCACCATGGCTTAGTGGTTACCCCTGTTGCCATGCATGTCAAGGGACGTGTGTGAGTGGGTATAGATGTAGATGAGAAATGGATGGAAGACAAGAAAACAACAATCTCCATAGCTTGATATAATAGGTGGGTGGAAGTCAAGAAGACACTAACCTCCATAGCTTAAAATTTCTACAAAATTATGAGGTTTTATTTTATTTTAAAATGTAATGTGAAATTTCACTTCAAATGAAACAAAGGAAATCCATTCTGATATGCTTAAAATATGATGTTGCAAAATAGTGCAAGAAGAGAAATAACCATTGGGGTGGACAAACTCTGGAGGCACTGTTCATATTTAAAGGAAAATAGGGTGAGGGTCCTGTTTTTCAATACATCATTATGTCTGTGTGAAAGATTTATTATTAATTTTTTTATCTTCAGCATTACATATTTAACTCAAATGAAAAATTCATGTCCAGAGGCAGCAATAAGAAACAACAAAGAAAACGTATCGGTTACGTATACGAGATACTGCGTGAAAACGCTATGGGAACATCTTGTCATGTTACCGGTTGTGAAGCATGTGTGTATCAAACACGCCTGTAACCTGCAGGTTATGAATAGTAGTGAACCGGAAACATTCCTCAGATTGATTTGTCTGAACGGACGTCCGGTCACGTGGCAGTGCATTGAGACGCAGCATCTTGTTCCCGCCTTTTCAGGGAACAGGGTTACAGCAAAGTAACCCGAGACGTTCCCTTTCAAAGGCTACACTCGATGCTGCGTGAAAACTTTATCGGAACGAGAATACCAACGCCGCCGCACTGCAAGTGTCTGGACACCAAGGTTGTGTAGTGTGTGCGCACAAGGCCGAGAAGGTCTCAGAACTATGCCTGGGCAGCTAACTCGGGGACCAGTGAGCACGGAGTAGCATGAACATCCAGATTATAAATGTAAGAAATGTGTGCGGGGAGGACCAACCCTCCACGTCACACAATTGCTGCAGTGGAATACCTCTTGCTGGTGCAAAATGAGACGATCCCCCTGGTTGGATGAGCCCTGCTTCCTAGAGGCGAAGTGAGCCCACGCGCCTCATAGGAGAGGGCAAAAGCATCTCTCACCCAGTATTGTGGCGCCCTGACTTACGCCACTGGCTGATGCGGTGGATGTAAATCTGAAGAGCACGTACTGGACAGTAGGTGAAGTTTCTCCTACTCCGAGGCTGAAACAGGCGGAGGACAGAAGGCTTCAAAACAGTAGGGTGCATGTTAAGAATGGAACTTTCGGGAGATAGTTAGTGATGCAGTTAGGTACATTCAATTAAATTTTATTTATATAGCGCTTTTAACAATGGTCATTGTCTCAAAGCAGCTTCACAAAAATTTACAAAAAAAAAAATTTAAATTTTAAAAAAGAAAATAATTGGAAGTGTGTATGTGTGAGAAAAATGTGTCTAGATAATAATGAGATGAATGAATGAAATGTCTCTGATGAGCAAGCCAAGGGTGGCAGGGAAAAACCCCCGAAACTCAAGAAACCTTGAGAGGAACCAGATTCAACAGGGAACCCATCCTCATTTGGGTGATAACAGATAGAAATGATATAACATCTTGTGTGTTGTGCAGGTGAAAGTTCAATATGACAGAAATTATTTAAATTGACATGAAGACCAGTTCAGCATAGGGACAAGTCAGTAGGTGCAGAGGGCAGATGAGGTCTGGATCACTGGAAGCACAGGAGCAGCACGTGTAGCTCCAACCATCATAAAGCTGAATCCAGCTGGAGCTGGTCCTTCTCTGGACGCCTCAGGAACCTCGCAGGGTCAGCCTTTGTCTACTGAAGCCCGATGCCTCGGGATGGGTGTACTGGAGTATGAGGTTATGGGATGAGTTATGTGAATGCCAGATTAAAAAGATGTGTCTTGAGTCTACTTTTGAACTGGGAAACCGTGTCTGCTCCCCGAACACTGTCTGGAAGGCTATTCCAAAGCTTTGGAGCTAAAAATGAAAATGCCCTACCCCCTTTTGTAGATTTTGAAATTCTGGGAACTACCAGAAGTCCGGAGTTTTGTGATCTTAAGGCGCGTGGTGGATTGTAGCTTATCAGAAGACTGGTTAGGTATGTGGGAGCTAAGCCATTTAAGGCCTTGTGTAAGAGCCATATCGTACTTGTTATGAATTTGTTGGTGTGTTTATTTTATTTGTTGTTATTTCATTTATTCTACCTTGTTCTATTCATTAGTAAAGCATTAAGCATTAAGTTTGTTACATAAGCCATAAGCTTTAAATTTCTAAGTTATGCATCCAATCGTAAGTTGGTCTGTGATGTCATTCCACTATTACATGCATTTGTGTGACTGTGATATGATAGAGAGTTCAGTTTAGATGCGGAAGGCTACGGAAACACAAGCTTTTGACCGTAAGCTAGTGAGCTCCCGGTAAGCTAAGAATGTAAGATACAGCAACTAGGTTGTTGTAACCGTAAGCTCCCGTAAGTAGATATATACAGCAAGAGTGTTGTTACAGTAGGTGGACAACCAGACTGCTCATTACCGTCATGCTCACCGCCGTGGAAACGCGGCAGCGGCCAAAATAAACCAGGAGCATTTCAAAATAATTCGTGAAATGACCGCCAGGTGGCGCAAATTGACACTTTCCGTCATCTCGGTTTTTAAATATATTCAGAGCTTAAGTCATAAAGTCAAAACAATATGTTGTAGCGAAGTAATACTACAATTATGATAATTTACACATCCAACAAACATGAAAAACTATAAATATAAAAAATATGAGTTAGAAAACATTGGTTTTATTTTGTTTAGACAGACTCTCTGTTTTTATCTGTTTAGTGTTATTATTAAAGAAAACAGCACAAACAACAGCAGTAGGGCTTTTTAAAAAAAAATTATTTCGACAATACTTACAGTTGTGAGAGTTTAAGACATCAAGATTTAAATATAGAAATAACTAAAACAAATAGAGCAAACTTCCAGAATAGATAATAAAAAAATAAATCAATAAAAAAGATGTATGCAGTATAATCGGGGCCTCTCATTACATTATTTGCTCGCACTTCGTCTGGCACTGAACCAAAATATATTGTCTTACATTTGTGAATAAAATATAATTGTTTTTTTTCAGAGATTTATTTGTGCAAAATAATATTTATGCAATATAATTACAGGCTCTGGATTTGTTTTTCGTTTGCAGTATAAAACCAAAATACATCTTACTATTTTTGAGAGATTTGTTTTAAAAAAAAAATCTAAAAAAAAATAAATAAATTCAGATATTTGTCTGTACAAAATAATATTTATGCAATATAATCACAGGCTCTTGATTCGTTATTCGTTTGCAATATAAACCAAAATACATTAACCATATAATATAAACCAAAATATAAACCAAAATATTTAATTTGTTGTATTAAATATTTATGCCGTCTCATCAAGGATCCAAAGATTTCGTTGTACTAAATAATATTTTTGCTGATGTTTATGCAGTATAATCAAGCTCTCTTATTTCGTTATTTGTTCGCATTTGGCTTGCACTTGCGGCATTGCACACTACTGAGCATCCAAGCGTGGCAACGCATGCTTGGTTTAAGTTGGACATTGATGCACATTGTTACGTGCAGAAGCAGTGCACATATGTGTGTGTGTGTAGCGCGGGTATGTGCGCATGCGCGACGGCGGCGCGTGCGCGATCTCTCCCCCCTTTCTCTCTCCCGCTCTCCTTTTCGCAGGAAGCCCCGCCTCGATGGAACGTGCCGTGACGTGCGCCGTGATTGGCTGGCTGTGGATCTGCACGCCTTCTTAAGCTGAGGAGTGGAAGCAGGAAGCGCGCGACTTATGCCTTGTGTGTGACTTGTGTGTGTTGTTGATTGGTGAATTGTGAATTGTGAACGTTGGATTGTGTGGTTGTTGGATTGTGTGGTCGGTTGATTGAGTGATTGACTGTATGTTGAAGTGTTGGAGTGTTGGTGTTTGACTGTGTATTTGTTTGTTATTTTGTATTTGTTTTGAGTGATTGTGTGTGTGGGTGTTTTTGTTTGTTTGGTTATAGAGAGAGCCTGTGTGTCGCGCCTTGCCTCTCTCCTTCCTGTTTGTCCTTCCAATGTTTATGCAGTATAATCAAGCTCTCTTATTTCGTTATTTGTTCGCATTTGGCTTGCACTTGCTGCATTGCACACTACTGAGCATCCAAGCGTGGCAACGCATGCTTGGTTTAAGTTGGACATTGATGCACATATTGTAAATGAATGTGAATCGTAGGGCATTATATTCCTGCCACAATTCTCACAGCTGCACAGTATGTGTTGAAATAATAACAATAGTGTTTTTCTTTACTGAATAGGCAGAGCCTCTGAATACAGTGCACCGTTTTAACGGGGGTGGGGATAAGAAAACAGCAGGGAAACTGACTGGCCATTTTAATAATTCATTGATACGTTGATGTCTTTGGTTTCGGCTGTGAGTGGATGCGCTGTAGTAATCCACGTTTTATACAAATTACATAACCTGATTTTCCCCCCATTAATTTATATAAAAGCAGACATTTTGCTTTCTGTATCTGTATTTCAGTCATGATATACTAACATATTTTTGCCGTGTAGTGTGCGCGCAACATCTCACACAGCCTCCACACAGCTAACCAAATCGTCATTAGCGCGTCCCTCCCCCAAACAGCGCAGCGAGGAGAATTTACATTTGAACAGGTTTTACTGTGTGTGCTTTGCAAAGTCAGACACATACAAATGCAAATAATACACCTCCCCAAGTGAATAGCTGTCCTCACCTACAGTATACACTCGAAGAAACTAAAATCACCACTGTTCATGGTTTCAGCAAACTGGGGAGGATCTTGGATCTTGCTTCAGGCCTCTTCTTAAATTTCTATAAATTTAAAATCTTCTGAATTCTAAAATTTGACATTGTTACAGTTTGTAATCCCTGGAATGAGATTTTTCTTACCATAACATGTAGTGTTCTTAATCATTCTACACTGTTTTTAATTACTCTACAATGTTTTAATTTTAGATTTTATTTATAAATAAACAAACCAAATAAAATTATTCCATGTGTATTTACACTTTGTAAAATAGCATAAAAAATGATGGGTCGTGTATCGAGCGATTAAAAACAATACAAGGCACGTTATGATAAGGAACCTTTCTATCGCTTCCATTCCAGTGATTAAAAAACAGTAAAAATATAAATTTTGGAATCCACAGATGCTCAAACAGCAAAAGAACATGATAATAATAATCAAAATAATAATATTATTCTTTTTGCTGTTTATGTCCACCATTTAATAATGATTTAATTATCAATAATTAAAGCTGCTCACATCGCGCGCTTTCACTTTAAAAATGCAGTGTTTAATCAACAAGTATATGTCGCCTCTCTTTATGATTGATAAATATTCTGACTGAAACAAATCTGCTCGTGTCGGCTCATATCGGGAGCATTTTTGATGAAAGAGGAGAGTAGAAGGGGAAAACTGCAAGTGTGTACAAACAACAGCACAATGCATGTGTGTATGCATGGCTGAAACATGGTTGTGAATAAACTTTTTAATGAATTTAAAATGTTTAGGTGATCCCGCAGCGCTTGTGCGCTCTTTAACTTTGCCGAGTTTTGATCTAAAGTCAGATGAACGCGCGCGCCGATATGAGAGATTAGATATCTCTTTCAGCAAACACATATTATAGGTGTTAAATAAGCGCTGTCTATGCGGCGCTGGGAGAAACACACGCCGATGTGAGTCCCTAGCAAGGAGCATGTACTTACATCTAAACTGAGTCATTTACATAAATCACTGATCACATTTAAACAATTTATTCATACAGATGTACATGTTTTATAGGTTTGTTACTGAAGAACTGTGGCAGCGGTCACACCTAAAAATAAATGCAGGATTATTATTTTTTATAGTTTTATATAACTAAAAATGCTTTTATAAATGTGGGTTACTGTTATCTACTTCAAATATTTATTAAAACAGCCAGGAAACTCACTCTGACCATTTTAATAATTCATTGATAAATTAGTGATTCCTTTGGTTTCGGCTGTGCTGCTGATGGTGATCATGTCATCTCGTCGTCTCCACAGCAGTGATCGCACCTATAATTCACTTCTCATACGAATTACATAATCTAATAATTTTTTTTCATTAGTTTATATTAAAGCAGATATTTCTCTTTCTATATATATTTTTCACGTCTGTGAGGCGAGTATACACGGAGTTTGGGTTCATTTTCTGACGCGCTCAAGTTCACCAAAATCAATACAGAACCCCGTTTACTTTATTTATTTAACAAAATCATAAAGTTTTTTCGTCATTGTGAGTGCACCTAAATAAAAGTATAATAAGATATTAAGTATAATAAGTCTTATAAAAGCTACAAATTTAAAGAACACAAAATATAAGATGACACAAGACCCTACACGAGTAGCTTTTCTAATTACACATAATAAAAAGGTTCAGTGTGTTAACGTTTACGTTGCTTAAATTCGATCCTAAAAAAACTGAATTAAATTTTAATTATACATTTGTACTGTAATGTTACTACTGTGATTATGAATTCGTTTATTTACAATGTTTCACTTTATTTTATCTGCAACGACGTGCAGCTGTGGACGACCTGTGCCTCATTAAGCCTGGAGAGAACGAACTGATGCCTGAGGCGTCAGTCTATAGTTATATAGTGCCACTCAGCGGTAAAAGCCAGCAAACGCACAAACCCGAATGCTATCGTCAAAGGCCGTGACTGTAGAAGTCGCATACTGCTTGTGCACCCACTGTATTTAATGCACAAATTAAATTTATTTAAAATAATCAAGTAAAGTTAATTAATTCCCAGATAGAACACACACACCACAGAGATAATGCTCTCTAATGCATGTTACAATGACCAGATATGATAATAAATAAATAAACCACACTCTCAGCTAATAATAAAACATATAAAAAATAAATTTAATAACAAGCAAACATTTGATTAATTTATACAAAAAAGGGGAAAACGAGATAACAGTAACTTACAAATGAGGTCTCAATTTGAAAAGATGTACAAAACATAAAACACCACAAATAAGTATTAATCATAGAAACAAAATAGAATGACCAAGATGGCGCCGGTGTGGTCGGCCTGCCGTCACGACTGCTCCGACCACCTTTTCTTTGTTTTTGTTTTTTAAGTTAGTTTTCAGTGTTTTAAAATCGGCAAAATCACCACCATTGAGTACATTAGGTATGATAGAGACACTCTTGTTTCTATTGGTATACAATGTACTCACAATTCAAAGTTTTTAACTCCGGATCCGAGCTGGCCGAGTGAGATCCTGAGGGAGAACAATGGACGCGACGCGAAGCGGCGGCCCCGAGGAAAATGAGCCGGCGTCAGGAACAGGCTGAGAACTCGTGCACACCGCACACCTCTGCCCAGCATCCTGCTCGCCAACGTCCAGTCACTGGAGAACAAACTCGATGACCTCAGGGCCAGGATAAAGGTCCAGAGAGACATTCGGGACTGCAATCTCCTCTGCTTCACCGAGACGTGGCTGAACCCAGCCGTACCGGACCACGCCATACAACCAGCCGAGTTCTTCTCAGTTCACCGCATGGACAGGACGCGGAACTCGGGGAAGTCAAGGGGAGGCGGCGTGTGCTTAATGGTGAACAGCAGCTGGTGCAACAGCGCAGTGTTGTTCCTCTTACACGCTCCTGCACACCAAACCTGGAACTACTGTCCATCATGTGTCGTCCTTTTTATCTTCCACGGGAGTTCACATCGGTCATAATCAGCGCCGTTTACATTCCACCACAAGCGGACAAAGACATTGCCTTATGCGAGCTGCATGAGGTGCTCACACAGCACCAGACACAACAGGGAACGCGCTCATCATCACCGAGCACGACGTGAGGAGAGCCTTCAGGAGAGTGAACACCAGGGAGGCGGCGTGTGCTTAATGGTGAACAGCAGCTGGTGCAACAGCGCGAGCGTTGTTCCTCTTACACGCTCCTGCACACCAAACCTGGAACTACTGTCCATCATGTGTCGTCCTTTTTATCTTCCACAGGAGTTCACATCGGTCATAATCAGCGCCGTTTACATTCCACCACAAGCGGACAAAGACATTGCCTTATGCGAGCTGCATGAGGTACTCACACAGCACCAGACACAACAGGGAACGCGCTCATCATCACCGAGCACGACGTGAGGAGAGCCTTCAGGAGAGTGAACACCAGGAAAGCAGCAGGACCAGACGGCATCTCAGGTCGCATTCTCAGAGCCTGCGCAGACCAGCTAGGACCTGTGTTCACTGAGATATTCAACATCTCTTTATCTCAGTCGGTGATCCCCACATGCTTCAAGGAGTCCATCATTGTTCCTGTCCCAAAGAAACCACATCCTGCTTCTCTCAATGACTATCGCCCTGTAGCCCTCACCTTAGTACTGATGAAGTGTTTTGAACGCCTGGTCAGAGACTTCATCATTTCATCTCTACCAGACACACTGGACCCACTACAGTTCGCTTACCGTTCAAATCGCTCTACTGACGATGCCATCTCTCATCTCCTCCACACATCACTTACTCACTTGGACTCTAGAAGCGGGAATTATGTTAAAATGCTCTTCATCGACTACAGCTCTGCATTCAATACGATAATTCCCTCCACACTCACCACCAAGCTGGAGCACCTGGGACTCAGCTCATCTATGTGTCAGATAGTGTCAACTTCCTAACTGGCAGACCACAGGCAGTAAGGATGGGCGGACATGTCTCAGCCTCCACAACTCTCAGCACTGGAGCCCCCCACCAGCTCCAGATCAGACTGGCCACTACCAGCTCCACCACCATCATTAAGTTTGCTGACGACATCGTCGTGGTGGGCCTGATCTCTGATAACAATGAGACGGCCTACCTGAAGGTGATTAGGATTCTGGAGAACTGGTGCCAGAGGAACAACCTCCTTCTAAACATCAGTAAGACAAAGGAGTTGATAGTGGACTTCAGTACAAAGCAGGAGAGGAACTACCAGACCCCCATCATCAATGACAGCCCAGTGGAGAGAGTGGACAGCTTCAAATACCTCGGTGTTCACATCACGCAGGACCTATCATGGTCCTGTCACATCAACACCATGGTGAAAAAGGCCCGACAGCGTCTCTACCACCTCAGGCGCTTGAGAGACTTCCGACTGCCCTCCAAGGTGCTCAGGAACTTTTACTCCTGCACCATAGAGAGTATCCTGACGGGAAACATCTCAACCTGGTTCGGGAACAGCACCATGCAGGACAGACGAGCTCTACAGAGGGTGGTGCGATCAGCTGAGCGCATCATCCGCACCGAGCTCCCTGACCTGCACTCGATCTACAGCAGGAGGTGCTGTTCTCTCTGTTGAGGTCAGGAAAGCGATTCCGCTCCCTGAAGCCCAACACAGAGAGACTGAGGAGGAGCTTCTTCCCACAGGCGATACGGTCTCTCAATCACACCACCACACAGTACTAACCCACACATATGGTTTTTACACACACTCTGGACTTTCTGGACATTCGTTTACACTAGTGACCACTGCACAACTATACTTCGTGGTCATCAAACCACTCAAATCACTATCACAAGTCACTTTAAATAAATCACTTTAAGCATATTCGCACTGCATAAGACACTTTAAACATGTGGATTGCACAACCCTGGACATTACCATACTTTTCCTACTCGTACAGCTGCTCTTACTGTTCATATACAGTGGTGTGAAAAACTATTTGCCCCCTTCCTGATTTCTTATTCTTTTGCATGTTTGTCACACTTAAATGTTTCTGCTCATCAAAAACCGTTAACTATTAGTCAAGGATAAAATAATTGAACACAAAATGCAGTTTTTAAATGAAGGTTTACGTTATTAAGGGGGAAAAAAGACTCCAAATCTACATGGCTCTGTGTGAAAAAGTGATTGCCCCCCTTGTTTAAAAAATAACTTAACTGTGGTTTATCACACCTGAGTTCAATTTCTGTAGTCACCCCCAGGCCTGATTACTGCCACAACTGTTTCAATCAAGAAATCACTTAAATAGGAGCTACCTGACACAGAGAAATAGACCAAAAGCACCTCAAAAGCTAGACATCATGCCAAGATCCAAAGAAATTCAGGAACAAATGAGAACAAAAGTAATTGAGATCTATCAGTCTGGTAAAGGTTATAAAGCCATTTCTAAAGCTTTGGGACTTTAAACCACTTTTAAGCAAAAAGAACATTAAGGCTCGTCTCAATTTTGCTAAAATACATCTCAATGATTGCCAAGACTTTTGGGAAAATACCTTGTGGACCGACGAGACAAAAGTTGAACTTTTTGGAAGGTGAGTATCCCGTTACTACTGGTGTAAAAGTAACACAGCATTTCAGAAAAAGAACATCATACCAACAGTAAAATATGGTGGTGGTAGTGTGATGATCTGGGGTTGTTTTGCTGCTTCAGGACCTGGAAGGCCTGCTGTGATAGATGGAACCATGAATTCTACTGTCTACCAAAAAATCCTGAAGGAGAATGTCCGGCCATCTGTTCGTCAACTCAAGCTGAAGCGATCTTGGGTGCTGCAGCAGGACAATGACCCAAAACACACCAGCAAATCCACCTCTGAATGGCTGAAGAAAAACAAAATGAAGACTTTGGAGTGACCTAGTCAAGGTCCTGACCTGAATCCTATTGAGATGTTGTGGCATGACCTTAAAAATGCGGTTCATGCTAGAAAACCCTCAAATAAAGCTGAATAACAACAATTCTGCAAAAATGAGTGGGCCAAAATTCCTCCAGAGCGCTGTAAAAGACTCGTTGCAAGTTATCGCAAATGCTTGATTGCAGTTATTGCTGCTAAGGGTGGCCCAACCAGTTATTAAGTTCAGGGGGGAATTACTTTTTCACACAGGGCCATGTAGGTTTGGATTTTTTTTCTCCCTAAATAATAAAACCCCTCATTTAAAAACTGCATTTTGTGTTTACTTGTGATATCTTTGACTAATAGATAAATATGTTTGATGATCAGAAACATTTTGTGTGACAAACATGCAAAAGAATAATAAATCAGGAGGGAGGCAAATAGTTTTTCACACCACTGTATTATTCATATATTTTCTATTTTCTATATTATGTATTGTTGTACAGTTATTTTATCTTACCTTTAATTTTTATATTTTTATTTTATTTCCTATTCCAATTCATAGTCTTTTATTTTAGGGTCACGAGCAGTTGTCTAAGCATTTCACTGCATATCGTACTGTGTATGTGATGAATAAATTTTTATTTGAAAATTAAACACCAATATAAGCGTTTTGTACTTCATAACTGTACGTTATGATTTTAAAATATGACCGTTAGAACCGGTTTGTCAGGAAACTCCTGAAGTCAGATGCAGACACACTTTCAGTCACAAACTGCTGTGAAAAAATACAGAGATAAATATTCAATTAAAATTCATGATACTTAATTTAGCAAATGAAACAATATTTATACGTTGTTCCTCTCGCTTCACAACTCATGAGAACAGACCGAAACCAGAACCGAACCGGAGATTAAGGAAAAAGTGAGAAGCAAGAATCATGTGTGGAAAGATTAAGCATGCAAGGTCACAGGATGACTCGACTTCTTTTTCTTGTCTGCAATGCGATTTAGACAAATTAGAGCTGCTGTCAATACTGTATGAACATATGTACAGGTTCTTTACAGTTGAAATTTAACTTGTAACTTATTAATAAAATTCGGATTCAGAAAAAAACGTTTATTGCTAGTGCTCTTTTACCATTTAATGCTTTAAATAATGCTTTTACCAAATATGCTTTAAATCACATAAAAGTGATTTGATTTGATTTGATTTAGCACACACGACTCAGTTTGTTCAGAAATGGCATCTCACTGGCGAGCCTTTCTCTGAACACGCCGTTTTCACGAGGGGTGGGGGTAAGAAACACACATCTCGGTTTATTAATCCGCGCGCTCGGTACGTTATTATTTTATTTATTTATTTACCACAGAACCCCTGGGGGGCTCCGTAGGTTCAGGTTTTTACACGAAAACGGTGTTTTGTGAATATCCACACTATTAAAAACTGAAATATTGCTAATTTTACGTCCTGAGATTAAGATGAACATTAACTGGGAGTCATGAAAGCGAGAATCACATCCAAAACAGAAAGATAAACTTACCTCGAACACGACAAACTCCAGCTCCAGCCACGCCGTGTAGTACCTCCGTGATGATCCACAACCGACTGATCCACAGCGCGGGCACAGCGTCTCCAAACACGCATGCGCGGTTTAATTTGGACACATTTTCCGCTTCAGTAGACACACAATACTTCAGACTGAAACACGACTGCCCCTACAGGTAATGAAGGGCATTTTCACATCTTTCCGCACGCAGCTGTGAAAAGTCACGGGATCCCTTTTCTCGAAACATGCGTTTTTAATGGCGACATGTGTACCTCTTGCTAGTGCAATAAATGAGGCGATTCCCCTGGTTGAACGAGCCTTGATTTCTAGAGGCGAAGTGAGCTCATGCGCCTCATAGGAGAGGGCAATAGCATCTCTCACCCAGTGTGACCAACTTTCAAATACATTCTATTTGAGGGCATACGCTCTTTGAAGGTTCCAAAGCTCGGGCCGGGGATGAAATATCGTCCCCTGCACCGAGATAGAAGATTCCACCTCATTGGAATCACCCATGGTGAGCCGTTGAAGTGGGATACTAGATCAAGAGCCAGAGAGTAGCAAAGGGGACATTTGCTGATCTTGAGAGGCAAAGAGGTCCACCTCTGCTACATGACTTTGAATGTAAATCGCGCTGAGGGACAGGAACCTGGTGCGCTAGCTATTTAGCGGCGCGAGCACAGTCCGCCCTGGCGATTAATATATGAGACTTGCCATAGTGTTGTCCACCCGCAATGGGACATGGCACTCTCAACTGCTGGAGGAAGTGCTTTAGGGCCAGAAATAGAGCCATCATTTCAAGATGTGCCGTGCAAGAAGAAGGCCTCTCCAGCTCCCTTGGGCTGGACGGTCATCTAAGACCGCCCTCCAGCCTGTGAGCGAAGCGTCTGTCATTAGCATCTGTGACGACATGACGAACTTAGAGTGGGACCCAGAGTCAGAAACCGGGGTCTGAACCAGATAGGTAGGGTACGAAGCACCTGGCATGTAACCCTTGTTGGGGATCGGCCCTAGAGTGAAATCCCCTGTCAGCCTTAACTGAAATGCTTTCATGTGCAGAAGCCCCAAAGGTGTCACCGTGGATACAGTTGCCATGAGAGCTAAGATCTCTGAAAGTGATAGTCACTTTCTTGGTCTAGCTTGATTTCTTTGAGGGTGTTGATAATGGATTTGACACGAGCGGGAGACAGCTGTGCCCGCTTACGATCGAATCTCAAGTGACACCCAAATCCTCAGAACAGGACAGAGCACGCTTTCGTGGCGTTGGGTTTCAATCCTCTGAAACAAAGAAGAGCTAGGGTGACATGCTGATGTCGAAGCGCTAGCTAATGAGACTATCATCTATATAATTCAAATATGGATGCCCTGGTAGTCGTAAGGGCCAGAACTACATCCATGCATTTTAATATTTGCGGGTGAGGGAGCTAGACCAAATGGAAGGACCCAATACTGGTAAGCTTCGTCCCCGAAAGCGAACCTCAGGAACCTCCTGTGTTGTGGCAATATTTCTATATGAAAGTAAGCGTCCTTCAATCGATTGTCACAAATCAATCGCTTGGTAGGATTTGAGAGCAATCACTTTGACAGTCAGCATTTTGAAGCTGTTATTATTTATTTTAGATAGCGGTAAATCCTGCAAATCTAAAAATTGGACGCAGCCCCCCGTTCCTCCTAGGAACCAAGAAATACCGCCTGTAGTAGCTTGACTCAGTGTCTGGTAGGGGAACATGTTCCATGGCCCCATTCCCAGCAACTTCTGTCAGTAGACGCGCACTTTCCGGTTTCATGGAAGTGGAGACCACGCCATTGAAACACGGAGGGTGATGTGCTCTACAATCCTTAGTACCTAAGGAGATATACTTGGCAGTAGCTTCCACGCTGCCAGTTTCTCAGAAAGGGCAAAAGTCTCGGTCGCTTTGTTAATGGGGATGATGTTAGATGTTCGGCCTCCTGACGCATGGCAGGAAAGAACCGAAGAACTAACACTTTATTGGAGACTGGTGTTGCCCGAAACACCAGTGGTGGCGGAGCAAAACACCGACCTCCTGCGGGTGTCAGGGAGAACACTTCATTCTTGAAAGCAATTCCGTGTGCCTCTCCCCTTGTGTTTCACGCAAGAGTCAGACCTGGTCGAGACTGTGGAGGGGAATTTCCCGAAGGCTTGTTATATAACTTCGCCTAATGAACCTAGTGGCAACCGAGTTAACGATATTGCCAAACAGGCCGGAAGGCTAGATAGGGGCATCCAGGAGGAATTCACGATTCTTATCCTTGATGTGCCTGAAATTCAACCACAAGTGCCTCCACGCGAAACCCATCGCAGCCATAAAACGGCCGATAGCACGAGCCATCTGCTTTTGTTGCACGCAGAGACAAGTCTGTGGCCCGGCGTAATTCCAATACTCCCCATCTGAAGAGCCCCGCCAGTGCTCAGGGCTCTCAGCCAGTCAGCGTGGTAGGCCTGGAGACCGCCATGGTGTGCAAAGGAGCAGCAACCTGACCTGCTGCCTGAAAAAGCTTTTCCCTCCAGGGAAGATGAAAGTCTATAGAGCTTGAAGGAATTACTAGCTTTTCAGGAAGGGTGATGCCCCAGGAGAGAGAGAGCCTGTGAAGCGTCTCTTCTATCTGGGCGTCATCATATAACTCCGCGCTTCCACATCAACTATATTTAAGAAAATAAATAAGTCGATGTCAGGAAAACATGGGATAATACAGCTTACTCCATGAAAGGGTTAACTCATATGGAGAGAGCTAAGAGGGGGGAGAGAGAGCGTCATGAAGCTCCGCGCCCCGGCCACCCGACAGAAACTGTCGTTTAATGTTTCCCAGTGCTTAGAGGCTATTTCCATCTCTGCGGAAGCAAGAGAGGATTGTTATTCTTGCCCATTCACAAGTAGCGCAGGGCGAGCTTGAGAGCGGACAGGGGAATTCCCGATCAAATGAGGAAGTGAGAGATGGGACTTTTAAATCCGTCTCTCACAGCTCTGCCAGATACAATTTTAAGCCCCACAAATGCGCGCGCAAGTACTTTTATTGAGCAGTAAAGTTTAGAGATCGCACTCCGATATGGATTATCACACACGGAGGGACATCTTGTTTAAAACTCTGCATATTGGTAAGTTAAACACTTATTTTGCTGGTGTAACACAGACACGCTCAACACAACAAGGTGAAGACAAAGAATCTGAGGAATGTTTCCAGTTCATTCCTATTTATAACCCCCCAGGTGCGTCTCATCAGATGACGTCAACCGACCAAGGTTATATAGGCCAAAATTTGGCGTGTTTGATACACACATGCTTCACAACCGGCAACATGACAAGATGTTCCCATAGCTTTTTCACGCAGAATCGAGTGTAGCTTTTGAAAGGGAACAGTTTAGCTGTTAATTTCCCTTTCTTACCTTTTGTGAGTGCCGTAAGAACATATCTGTGAGTAAAAGTGACATTTGTTATATTTACTCAAGATACATGTTCATGTTAAAGCTGTGCAGTTTGTGTATTAATGAAATGTAAAATCTGTACAATATTAATTATGTTTGCACAATGCTAATTGCTAGTGAAACTGCAATCAGTTCGTAATTTTAGTCTCAACTATATTATTTATGTAATTTGCAAATGTATTTATTTTGATAGAAAAAGGGTACAATTTTGTACAATTTCAGTTTTACAGCATATTTCTTCAGTAAAGATCCTAATCTGAGAGACTTGCCTGCTGGGTATTTATTGAAGGAAATTGTAAGTCAACTGTCAAGCTAGGATCTGCCTACTTCACAACCTAGCGAGGACAGATTAATGCGAGTGTTTTGATATACAATCACGCTTCCAGAACGAATTATGCTCACAATCCAAGGATTAGCTGTAACTGACTTCCTGTGGATTAGACCCAATGTTAGCTCTTCAGCTCAATGAGTTCTGAATGTCTACCAGGTTTTATATGTATACATGCGGATGTGTATCAGCTATGCATTAAGATTTTCCATGCTGTGAAGGACTATTATTGCTTGGCCTATAGCATTTATTTATTAAAGTAGAATTAATTATTAATGGGCATTTCAGCTCTTGCCATTCTCTTTCATGAAAAAAAATGGGACATGAACTATTGCAACGAGGAGATGACCCTTCCCCATTGCAAAACCAAGAGCTGAACAAACTCGCTCATCGATGAGTTTAAGGATCTTTTGCGACACAGGTTGAGGTTTTGACGGTTTGATTTCCACATCTGGTCTGTGTGCATGGTCTCCCCGTGCTTGGTGGGTTTTCTCTGGGTACTCCGGTTTAGTCTCACAGTCCAAAGATGCAGATTAGGTTGATTGGCCTTCTCAAATTACATGTAGTGTATCCGTGTGTGCCCAGTGATGGACTGGCATGGACTGTGATAGTCTACATGTCCCTGCAACCCTAGTTAAGGAGTATAGAAGATTAATAAATTAATGAATATCTACTATATCTATATTTTCACATTTTCAATTAGGGTTACCACTGTATTATCTTGTGATTTTTATAAATTTTCTCAATTGAAATCAATTCATGGGTTATTTTTAAATGAACATAATTTTTTTTAGAATGGTTTTAGTTTAGGTTTAGTTAATTTATATAGCACATTTTATAACAGCCACAAGACTGACCAAAGTGCTGTACATCCACATCATATCATAAAAAGGCTAAAAGTACATGATACACACAAAACTAATAAAAGCTAATAGGCACAGTAGTGCCTAGTAGGCCAGGGAAAACAAATGGGTTTTTAAAATGGATTTAAAAATAGTCAGACTAGGAGCCATTCGGATATCAATTGGCAAGTCATTCCAAAGACGAGGCCCAATAATCGAAAAAGCACGGTCACCTCTACGCTTAAGTCTGGAATGTGGGATTAAGAGGAGGTTCTGGTCACAGGGTCTCAAACTTCTCAGGGGGTATGGTGGTGCAGCAATTCAGATAAGTAGATGGGTGCTTGCTGGTGTAACTATTTAAAAACAAATAGTAACATTTTAAAAATGAATTCTGAATTGAACAGGCAACCAATGAAGGGCTTTCAAAAGCAGAGTCATATGGTCCCCTTTTTTCTTTTTCAAGAGAAATTTAGCAGCGATGTTCTGGACCAGTTAAGACGGGCGATTTGAGATTTAGAAATTCCATAATAAAGAGAGTTGCAATAGTCAAGGCTGGTTGTAATGAAAGCATGAATGGCCATCTCTAGAGTTTTATCAGTGAGAAAAGGTCTAATCTTTGCGAGCTTACGGAGCTGATAAAAGCTAGATCCAATCATGGTAGAGATTTGTTTCTCAAGTTTTAGTGTATCATCTAGCAGGAAACCTAAATTCCGAACCTGAGAGGATCTAAAGGCTGATAGAGGATCCAGATCAAGATCAGGGGCCTTCATGTGTTCCGATGGGCCAAAGACTATCACCTCAGTTTTCTTTTCATTAAGGGATAAAAAATTATGAGATAACCAAGATTTAACTTCATCTAGACAGGCTAACAAAGTAGTCATGGCCAAGCCATCATTTTTCTTAAAAGGTAAGTAGATTTGCATGTCGTCAGCGTAAAAGTGGAAAGAAACCCCATGTTTCCTAAAAATGGAGCCCAGAGGTAGCATGTACAATGAGAATAGAGTGGGAGCCAGCAATAGTGTCTTTGAGTGACTGAATAGAAACGGGTTCAAAAACCTTCCAAGATGCAGACAACGGCAGGGGAACAGGTTGCTTAATAGATTAAATATAAGCTCCCAGACCAGTACTTACTTACTTTGTCTTTAAAAAACCTTGAGAAGCTTTCACAAAGGGCTTGGATTTTCTCAGTACTCTCAGACTTTCCTCAGAATGTCAACAATGTTTTGTTGTTTTGTTTTTGGTAGGAAAAAATGTGAAATTGAGCAGAAACTGAGGAACTTCAGACTCCACAACCCAAATGTTCAGTTTGTCAGAATTCTTGTTGTTGGTGAAGTCGGGGCAGGAAAGTCCAGTTTCATAAACTCAGTCAATAATGCTTTTCAAAGAAGAATCACCTCTCTTGCTCTTGTTGATGGAATAGGTGGAAAAAGTTTCACAAAAGTAGTGAGTATTTAATAGTTTTAATTTCATCATTTACAATATCTTGAGAAACACTTTTTGAGTAATCAGCAACAATTTAACAAACATGATAAGAAATATTTTAACATAACATGAATAATTTACCTGCGTTTGTCTGTCTGTTAGTACAAAACCCATTACATTGAAGGAGAGGATGGTTCCCCTTTACCCTTTGTCCTCAATGATATCATGGGGCTTGAGAACGAACAATCTGGTGCAGATGTAAAGGATATTATCAAAGCTTTACATGGGTTTCTTGATGAAGGATACAAAGTAAGAAAAGCCCTTCCAACTTGTTTAAAATACAATGCAGACAAAGTTTTGCACATTTTTTCACATTCATCATGAAATAGATTCAGATTATTTATTTTCTCATAATATCAGGACAGAATGTATGACCCAATCACAGAGAAGTAAATAGATGTGGTAACTCATCATCATTTGGGTGAAAACAGATAACTGGAATACTTTTGCAGTCATACTGTGCGAGAAGTTTAATATAACAGATTTATTTTAAGTTAATATGGAGTCCAGTTCGTTACTGGTGGCTCAAGTAGACTGTAGGAAATTTCAATCCTGAAGTATTGAGCAACTGCAGTCACCAGTCCTCAGAGAACAGCTGTTTGCATCAGCTGAGGTTAGGGCACGCATCCCAATCAGACCACATGGGGCCTCCATGTGATGGGATCTCCAACTAGAAGCGGTGCACCAGGATAAGTCAGACAGGTCCAGAGGCCAGAGGGGGTCGGGATCACTGGCAGCTCAAGAGCGGCACATGTGGCTGGACAGAGAGACAGGGAAAGCAAGAGAGAAAAAAATATGCTTGGTATGCTCACAGTCACATAGTGTATAAAGTGAATCTATATTTTTAATGTATATGCAATTTAGCTCTAGTAAACACCTCCAAACTCATTTTCTTAACAAGACTCCAGGTATGCTAACACCTGACTCCAATTAGCTTTTTTGAGGCCTTTAAGCACTGTGCAGTTTTTATGGTTGTTCTCAATAAAGACATTAAACATTAGAAACATTAAATTTCTTAAATTTTTTTGTTATTATTTTAGGCACATTATATTTGTCAATACCATTGACTTAGATGAAAATCAGATCACATTTTATATCAAATAATGCAGAAAACCATAAAATTCCAAAAGGTTCACATACTTCTTCTTGCCACTGTATATGGACAGAATTCTGCACACCATATATGGAGGAAATTAGGACTGGGAGACTAGTCAGCAGTGGTGGTCGGTCAATAAGGGTCGCTGGGGCGCCGCCCCCTTAAAGTTAGGCAGAGAAGAATGCTACTTTAATGTGTAATTGTTTAAAATAATAACTATTTATTTTAATAATGAAATAAAGTAATTTACTCACAATATTCTACTGTATTTCTTAATATGATTTATTTACAATTTAAAAAATCTAATCTGTATTACGTTCATTTGTGTTCGTGTACGTGAGGCACTGGACAAACGAGTGTCTATGTAGGCACGTGAATTTTTGAAAAGCATGTGATTTGAGGCTGAGCTCTAATTGGATTTTTTCAAATCATCCTTGGGGCGCAGCACTGTGCGCCCCGAACCCTCCCACTTTTGTTCTTAGCGAATCAATATTGTTTTTAAATATTTGGATGTGATTGGACCATTCTCAACAAGTCTTATTAACGGTCAGAAAATTATTAGTTAATGTATTGAATAGTGATTCACGTGGAAGCCAGCTAAATATAAGAGAATATTCTGTAATTTCTTTGCTAAAATACCCCTTCCCAAGGCGATTGGACGAAGAAAGAAAAATAGTTAAAGAGCTTGGACCAGATCGACCTGATCTTCTAATTAAGCAGCAGTCAAGTGATCACGGCTGAGTGCACACTCTGTGATTCTTATGGGAAGCGTATCTGGCTGACTGGCTGCGATGTGAGTCATGCCTGTATTTTATACTAGCAGTGATGCTTAATCACCTGATAAATGGCTATTTACAGGCGATTTTATTTTCTTATTTTCTTTCTTTTTAAGGTCACTGGCGGTCGTATAAAAAGCATTTCACTGCATATTATACTGTGTATGATTGTGTATGTGACTAATAAAATTTGAATTTGAATTTATTAAAAGTTTAATTTAAATTTTGTCTGGAGTGGAAAATTGCTGAGTAATGACTCTGCCCATCCAACCTGGTTAAGCTTCAACATTTCTTCAGAGAAAAATGAAAGAATCTTTCAAAGGTGTGCTAAGCTTGTAACATCATTGATAAGTAGACCTGAGGCTGTCATTGCTGCCAAAGGTGCTTAAACCAAGTACTATGTGATGGGTCTGAATACTTAGGTAAATCAAATATTTCTTGTCTTTATTTTAATAAATGAACAAAACATGATAAACATCTGTTTTTATGTAGTCATTTTGGAGTATTGTGTATAGAATGATGAGGGGTGAAATTACTTCATTTATTCAATTTTAAGGTGAATGTGAAAAATAAAATGTGGAAAACTTGAAAGGCTCTGAATTCTTTTTTTTTTTTTTTAAGAAAGAATTTTGCATATACCTATGAGTTACAGAACTATGTATTATCTCTTCCATGTACACATTCAGTTAAATCCTGAGTGCCCGGTGTCTCCAAATGACCCTGGCTATAGGAGCAACCCCACTCTTCAGGATCAAACCTTCTGCCTGGTCAACATCATTGCAGCTGAGAAAGTATCACTGATGAAAAATGACTTATCAGTCATTGATAAGCTGAAAAAAATCCGTCAGGCAGCAACAGATCTGAGTAAGCCTGTGTAAATGTCATCCCTTGTTTAAAACTAAACCAAACAAAAAAGATATTTCATGTGAAACATAATAACAATACTATAATAATAATAATAATAATAATAATAATAATAATAATGCATTTTTAAAACCTGGATTGAGTTATCAAGCATGTATAAACTATATTGGGTGACATAAGTCCTAAGACTGTGCCAATATTTATTTGAGTAGAACCGCACACCTTCAGCTATGCCATTGCCTATGGTTTTATTTTGTAGAAATGAAAAAAAAAAACTTTTTTCTGGCAAATGTAATAAGCATCAGCTATAGAAAATAATCACCCTCCTTTAAAATATCACATTTTGTTGCTGTGCAGCCTGAACTGAAGACAGACACAGATTTTGTTTTCCAGCTGTATTTACTCCCTGAACTTTTAACATTCAAGTGATCGATATCCATCAAAATGTCATGTCATATAGAAAAAAAAATTGACTCACTGTGTTTCAATGAATCAATCCCCTCCTAAAATGACTCAATCACATGGAGGAAATTACCTTTCTTAATGGCACACAAAGATTTGCAGGTCTAGATGTTGCAATATTTGTCCACTCTTCATTTCAAAACAGGTGAAGTTGAGGTTTGATGGTCTTCAAGTCATGTCACAGATTTTCAGTGGGTTTTAAGTCTGGATTCTGACCATCCAAGGACATTCACTTTTTTTCTCCTTCAACCACTGCGTGGTCAGTTTTGCTGTGTGCTTTGGGTCATTGTCCAGTTGGAAGGTAAACCTTCCTATTGACAACTTTCTGGCAGAAGGGCAGATTTTCCTCAAGAATTTGATGGCATTTTGCCCCATCCATTTTCCTTGTACCCTAAAAAGTGGTCCAGTCCCTGCTCCACAATAGCATGATATTACTACCTCCCTGCTTAACTGTATGAATGGTTTATTTTGATGGTGTAAAGTTCTAAAATTGTATAGTAGAAGAAGTGAGTTGCTCGATCTGTCTGCTGTGTTTCGATAAGCTTTTCTGGCGTCAGGAGAGACTTAGTCAAATACACGAACACATTGTCTGTCAGAAAGGTTTCTGTTTATTAACGGCAAAAGATTTTTTTAGATGTTTGACCAAACACGTGTGCCATCAACATCTGTTACTACAAAAAACATAAACCATAGTAAAATGTTCTGATGAAATCCTGAAGAAAAAATTAGTGAAAGTTAGACAGGTTAAATCAGGATGGAAAGAGAGAGAGAGAGAGAGAGAGAGAGAGAAGGTGAGGATGGGAGTGTTAGCACCTTAAGAACAGATGCAAGAGGAGACAGGAAGATGTAACATGTTAATATCAGATCTATGAGAAAGAGAGGGAAGGAGTAGAAATAACTTTTCTTTTATATAAAATAATTCCGTTACTGTTTCCCCTTTAAACTCTAACAGAATTTTTAAATGTCAAATTGAACATAGCAAGATATATTAAAATGAAGAAGTAGGGATTCTTCATGTTAATATCATGAAGTAGATGTATTAGTCGTGCACTGCACAAAGTTGGCCTTTATGGAAGAGTGGTAAGAAGAAAGCCATTGTTAACAGAAAACCATAATAAGTCCTGTTTGCAGTTTGCCACAAGCCATGTAGGGGACACAGCAAACATGTGGAAGAAGGTGCTCTGGTCAGATGAGAACAAAATGGAAATTTTTGGCCAAAATGCAAAACGCTATGTGTGGCGGAAAACTAACACTGCACATCACTCTGAACACACCATCCCCACTGTCAAATATGGTGGTGGCAGCATCATGCGCTGGGGGTGCTTCTCTTCAGCAGGGACAGGGAAGCTGGTCAGAGTTGATGGGAAGATGGATGGAGCCAAGTACAGTACAGGGCAATCTTGGAAGAAAGCCTCTTGGAGTCTGCAAAAGACAATACTTACAGTTGTTAGAGTTTAAGACATCAAGATTTAAATATAGAAATAACTAAAACAAATAGAGCAAACTTCCAGAATAGATAATAAATCAATAAAAAAGATGTATGCAGTATAATCGGGGCCTCTCATTACATTATTCGCTCGCACTTCGTCTAGCACTGAACCAAAATATATTGTCTTACATTTGTGAATAAAATATCATTGTTTGTTTTCAGACATTTGTCTGTACAAAATAATATTTATGCAATATAATCACAGGCTCTTGATTCCTTATTCGTTTGCAATATAAACCAAAATACATTAACCATATAATATAAACCAGAATATAAACCAAAATATTTAATTTGTAGTATTAAATATTTATGCCGTCTCATAAAGGATCCAGAGATTTCGTTGTACTAAATAATATTTTTGCTGCATAACCATCTTAATTCGTTAACCGTAGATTTTTTCTGCGATTCAGTTGTACTGAATGATGCTTATGCAGTATAATCAAGCTCTCTTATTTCGTTATGTGTTCGCATTTGGCTTGCACTTGCTGCATTGCACACTACTGAGCATCCAAGCGTGGCAACGCAGGCTTGGTTTAAGTTGGACATTGACGCACATATTGTAAATGAATGTAAATTATATTCCTGCCACAATTCTCACAGCTGCACAGTATGTATTGAAATAATAACAATAGTGTTTTTCTTTACTGAATAGAAATATAATTGCGCAACTGTTAAGCATTAGCCCGTACTTGATAACACAAAAACACAAGCGCTGCTGTATAACATCTAACGCAAATTTTATGGTCATTTGGTCATTTATGGTGTTCATTTGATTTTTTTTATTTTTGATGTTAACTACACAAAGCAGTGTCTTCCCACCTGCATCTCCAGCATACTGTTTGATTGATGGACATGAGTCCGCATCTGTTACATTTTTGGTGACAACAGTTTTTCAGCACACATGTTTTTACTGTGTAGTCGACCGCACGCACACAACCTCTCGCAGGCGCAGAGAGTACACCGTTTTAACAGGGGTGGGGATAAGAAAACAGCAGAGAAACTGACTGGCCATTTTAATAATTCATTGATACGTTGATGTCTTTGGTTTCGGCTGTGAATGGATGCGCTGTAGTAATCCACGTTTAAAACAAATTACATAAGCTGATTTTCCCCCCATTAATTTATATAAAAGCAGACATTTAGCTTTCTGCATCTGTATTTCAGTCATGGTATACTAACATATTTTTGCTGTGTAGTGCGCGCGCAACATCTCACGGGCGAGCCTCGGTAACAAAAACGGTAACAATGTTAATTTTGGAATCTAGAATCCAGAAGATTTGAAATTTACACAAATTTAAGAAAAGGCCTAAAGCACTGCAAGTAAGCCTCATCCCAGGAGCTGACTAGAGTTAAAGTGGGGGAGAGGCCATTTTAGTTTCACACCCTGGCCTTACTGTTCTGGTGTGAGGAATCTGAATGTATAGGTGAGACCAGACATGTTCACACCTGGGGAAGGGGGAAGTTTGAATTATTTGCATTTGTATGTTGTCTGACATTTAAAGCACACACATTAAACAACAACCTAGAATGAACCTTTTGTGAACCTTTTATGTGGCTGTGCTACATAGCGAATTAAGAGGCTCTAATTATACGCTAACAAACAACCCAGCCTTAACCCTGCCACTCGGTCACAATTGGACAGAACATGTGATGGGTTGTTTTGACCCATTTGCTGGGTTTTACCATTTAACCCAGAATTCTGGGTTGTTTATTTGACCCAATCAGTGGGGAAAACTGATATTCTTGCTGGTTGTCAAGTGCTGGGTTATTTTATATGACCCAACCAGTGGGTAAAATTAACAATGATAGAACCATTTTTTTTTTTTTTTAAAGTCCCAAAAGGTACACAACAACTTCACATAATGTAAATAGATCAGAATAAAAATGCAAATAACTAAATTTTTTACAAGAATGTCAGATAGAACCATATAATCCCTAGGTGACAATTTATGAAATATAAAATAAATGTAACAAACACTCTCAGTAAAACGTTTTCAATACAAATCATATAATGGCCACATGACCATCAAACATTCCCCATCTTAATATTTTAACTACTTATTTTACTATTTTAACTATTCCAATTTCATTTACTTCACAATAACATTAAGAACAAGAACAATAAAACTTTAAAAATTATATATATTGATTAAATGTGGGCTGAAAAAATTTGTTCTCCAAAATTTAACAGATTAGGACTCATGTCCATCAATCTGATATACAGACAATGCTCTGTGTAGTTAACATCAAAGACAAAGAAAACAAACATCAACAGCCTCCATCAAAGAGTCTGTCTCAATGGCATTGCCTTCAAAAATGGGAAAGGTCTGGCAGGTCCTCCATGTCACATCCCCAAACCACAAAACGTGAAACAATGCCCCAGTCATCTCCATATTTTGCAGAAATTCCACCATGTTGGTCCCGATAATGTATATGATGTGAACATGAACTTAGTGTATATTTCTGACTAATTTACCTCATGATTTAATGTGTGAGGGTTAACAGGATACAACGCTCCATCTGGTTTTATAATTACCGCCCCCCCTTCCAAATTCTTAACAAACCCTTGATGAATACGATATATTCATAAAGCATAAAAGGAAACAAGATGGCGCCGCACATCGCTCTGTCATTGAGTTTTTGCCCATGCATTTTTGGTATCATTCCCGTTCACGTGAGTACTCACTTTCTTGGGTTTGCTTTCAGACTGAGTGTGTGTTTATAGGACGAGGGTTAGATTGTGTCTTTCCTTTGCTCATTCACTTTGAGAGTCCTTATAGCAAATCGCGTGATTATCCTGCCCGCTCGTGTCCATCCGCGTTTGGGTTTACCATTCACGCTACAGGGCTAACTGCTAAGCTACGTCTTTCTGGTCGTCATCGGGTTAGTTCTGACATACACATGATGAATTTAGAACTTATGCAGTACTGAATATTTCATAAGGATGCAGATATAGCTCATTTTCAAATACGACTTAACAATGACGCATTTGAATGCAACTGTAAGAGCCATATCGTATTTGTTATGAATTTGTTGTTGTGCTTATTTGTTTATTTCATTTTATTCTATTAATTAGTTAAGCATTAAGTTTATAACATAAGCCATAAGCTTTGAACTTGTTAGTTATGCATCCATTTTGACAATCGTAAGTTGGTCTGTGATGTCATTCCACTATTACATGCATTTGCATGACTACCGTACGATAGAAAGTTCAGTTTAGATGCGGAAGTCTACGGAAACACAAGCTTTTGACCGTAAGCTACCTGTAATCCAAGACCTTAGTAAGATACAACAAATAGGTTGTTGTAAAAGTAAGAAATTCATAAGATACAGCAACTGGTGTTGTAACTACAGTGGATTTACTCAAGACGACTGTATGAAGTGTTGAATCTTTGATGCTGGAAAATAAAATACGAGAGACAAAGAGATCATCGGACTTCTGTTGTGTGAGTGAAAATTCAAATTAAAGATACGCGTCAAAACTAGTGGAATAATATGTCCGTATCTACAGCAACAGAATGAGGAAAAAAAACATTAACCCCACATCCCCACGTCAAAGCATTTAATTTGAACAATAAAATGTGCTTGTTCCTACCACAACTTCACACAAATTCTAATTAACTTACCATAAAATGCTGAGTGCTCTGAGCGTGATCCAGTCAGAAGTGAAGAATCCATAAAGTTCGCCAAAGAATGAACCAATTGTTTGGGTTTTTTTCTACAAAATGATCCTGGATTAGACAAATACAGAAGATATATTAAGACTCATTAAACATAACCTAATCGCTTTTTCTGACAACTATAAAATATTATAAAATATGCCAACCTAAAACTACATTTAAGATTGCATTTAGTAAATTTAGGATTGTATTTATTTGTGCTAACAAAAGACACTTTTTTCATAAAAAACAGTATAACAGACTATTGGCACAGAATATAAAAACATGAACTCCCCTCAACCCCATATCAAAGTACGACAAAAAGGGTCAATGAATGAAAAAGAGAATGAACATGGAAATGAGCTCAAATACAACAAATACTACCACAAATACAACATTTAAAATTTAGGTAAAAATTCATATTAACTTACCATTAAATACTGCCAGCTTTGAGTGGCATGCCCCTCGCTTCAGAAGTGAAGAATCCAGAAAGTTCGTCATGCTGTTTCTCAATTCCAAGAATGCAAAGAACAGACTTGACTTGGAAATGCACACTCAAGAGTTTGAGGACACCGGGTATAGTGCAAATGGAATGTACAGTACAGGATGTGTCACACAGACGCGATATATTGTACATTAACTGTATTACATCAAATATATTAGGCAGAAATACCTAAAATAAAAGAAATCCACTGTTTTAACCACTACAGAGACATCACAGCCAGTGGTAGTTTTCAGAAGTTCTTGCCGAGGTGAGGCTGCGTTGGGCGGCTACATGAGCACAGAGGTCCTGGGGATTGCCTCAAGCTCAAATCTCTGAAAACATTGGGCAACTTTTTAAATTGACGCTATCTTTAATAACCGAGGGAGGTTTTGAGCTGTACACACATGCTTTATCGCCTAAACAACTTTTAAAACTACACTTTGTGACACAATAAAAGTAATATTTCTATAAATTATTTAGGTTGCCGTTTGAGAAACCAGAGAATAAACCAGTTATTGGGTTAAAATAACCCAACCAGGCGTTTATTCATAAATGACCTACTACATCTCATTTGACCCAGCATGAACCAAGCCAACAATGTGTTTAAAGTACCCGAAATAACCCAGAATTTTGACCAAGCATGAACAACCCAACAATGTGCTTACAGAAACAACACAGCATTTTCCGGTCAGGTTCCAGGTTCTAGCTGCTGAGAGTGGGTGGTGCGACCGCAGTCTGCTCGCCCGTTTCAGGGATGGTCTTAGCCCGGAAATCCAGGTTGAGCTTGCGTGCCGGGACGCCGAACTGTCTCTGACCGAGTGCATCGCCCTGGCGATCAAACTTGACCAACACCTGCAAGCTCAACAACGGCGCACAATGCCCCGAACTTCATCCAAGCGATCAGAACCTCGCCGTCGAGAGGTCTTCAATCCACCGGCCCAGGATCAGCGCGAAGGGGGCAATTCGGAGCCAATGGACGTCGGCTCCTCACGTTTGTCAGCAGCCGAAAGAGCACGACGCATGTCCGCGGGGCTCTGTTTATACTGTGGGGGGGAACAACATCAAGTGCGATCATGTCCACTACTTAAAGTAACATCCTACACTCCCTCACGCACTCACCTACCTTTTTGTTTGTCTGCAAAGTTGTCTTATAATAATAATACCCTGTCTGTTTTTCCCTTAATAGATTCCGGGTCGGCTGGGAACTTCATTTCTTCCGCTCTCCTTTCCTCGCTGCGAGCTCCAGTGTCGAAGCTTCCATACCCGATATTCATTAAAGCTCTAGACGGCCAACCCCTAAAACAATCACCTGTTACGGTCATTTCGGTGCCCCTCCGATTAACTTTCCCCGGTCACACCGAGGAGATAAAATTCTATGTGCTTCCTCGATCTGATCAGTCCGTCGTACTGGGTCTTCCATGGCTCGGTTTCCATAATCCTAATTTCGATTGGGCAAATTCACGCATCACATCTTGGTCCCCTAGGTGCGCCAAATCCTGTAGATCGTTATCATTGACGATCCAAACAACCAGTATTGAAAGCCCGCGGTTTCAAGATGTGTTTAGTGTTAGGGCAGCAGCGCGACTTCCCCCTCGTCGGCCGTGGGACTGCGCGATTGAGCTCCTGCCGGGGAAAACACCGCCTTGCTCGCGTGTTTACCCATTGTCCCTGGAAGAGACCAGGGCGATGGAGGAATACGTGGAGGAGGCTCTTCGGCAGGGTCTCATCAGCAGGTCCACTTCCCCCGCTTCGGCAGGTTTCTTTTTTATAGAAAAAAAAGGCGGGGGTCTCAGACCCTGCATAGATTATAGAGGTCTCAATGCAGTAACAGTGAAGTATAAGCACCCGCTGCCCCTGGTTCCCGCCGCTATCGACCAACTCCGAGGCGCATCTCTCTTTACCAAGCTCGATCTCTGCAGCGCTTATAACCTCGTTCGTGTACGTAAGGGCGACGAGTGCAAGACTGCGTTTAGCACTACATCTGGTCATTACCAGTATAATGTGATGTCATATGGGCTGGTAAACGCACCTGCGGTGTTTCAGGGGTTCATGAACGATGTGTTTATGGATATGTTTAACCGTTTTGTGATAGTGTATTTGGATGATATTCTGATATACTCGCGGTCATATTCCGAACACGTCCTCCATGTAACTGCCGTCCTCCGTCGTCTGCGCGAGCACGGACTCTATGCGAAGGCTGAGAAATGTGAGTTCCACAAGAAGGAGGTTGCATTTCTCGGCTACCGCATTGGGCCGAGGGGGGTCGAGATGGAGAGTGCCAAGGTGGAGGCGGTAACACAATGGCCCGAACCCAAAGCAGTAAAGGCGCTACAGAGTTTTCTCGGGTTCGCGAATTTTTACAGGCGCTTCATTCGTAACTTCAGTACCATCGCAGCACCGCTCACTGCTCTATTAAAGGGAAAGCCCCAGCGATTAAACACATTCCCCGCTGAGGCTAAACTGGCATTCCAGAGACTAAAAAGGGCGTTCACCACAGCCCCTGTGCTACGGCTACCCAACCCCGATAAAGTTTTTATAGTAGAAGTAGACGCATCAGAGGTGGGCATAGGAGCGGTGCTGTCCCAACGCCAAGGCCAACCCGAGAAACTCCACCCTTGCGCTTTTTTTTCTCGTAAACTGACACCTGCTGAGCGTAATTATGACATTGGGAACAGGGAACTACTCGCTGTGAAAGCGGCGTTAGAGGAGTGGCGTCACTGGCTAGAGGGAGCCAAACATCCCTTCATGGTATTAACCGATCACAGAAATTTGGAATACATCCAACAGGCTAGAAGATTAAACCCTCGTCAAGCCCGGTGGGCGCTGTTCTTCACGCGCTTTCGCTTCCATATAACATATCGGCCCGGATCCAAAAATCAAAAGGCAGACGCCTTATCACGTTATTATCCAGCACCGCAGTCTAACCCAGACCCGGAATCCATTGTCCCCGCCGCTATGGTAATCGCGCCCATGCAGTGGGATATCGACGCGGAGATCACACGGTGGGCACGGGACAATCCTGTGCCGGCCGACTGCCCTCCGTCTCGTATATTTGTTCCACCCACGCTGCGCGAGCGCATTACCATGGAGGCTCATACTAGTCCTGCTTCAGGACACCCCGGTATTGCTCGCACATTAAAACTCATTGATCGAAAATACTGGTGGCCGAGAATGAAGGAAACCGTGAGAACAGTCGTTTCATCTTGTACGGTCTGTGCAACCACAAAACATCCTTGTGGATTGCCAGTTGGGAAATTAACACCCCTACCTACACCGAGTAGACCGTGGTCACACATCGCGGTGGACTTTGTAACGGATCTACCGGTGTCGAAAGGGTACACAACAGTCTTAGTAGTGGTTGATCGGTTCTCTAAGGGTTGCCGTTTCATCCCGTTTGGCTCCCTCCCGTCGGCGCTCCAGGTGGCAGAAACCCTATTCGAGACAGTGTTTCGCTGCTATGGCATCCCGGAGGACATTGTTTCTGATAGGGGTCCCCAGTTTATCGCTAAAGTCTGGAAAGCTTTCTTCCAGAAATTGGGGACCACTGTTAGCCTAACGTCGGGCTATCACCCTGAGTCGAATGGGCAGGTAGAGCGGGCTGTCCAAGAACTCGGGAGGTACCTCCGCGCATACTGTAGCAGCCGACAGCACGAATGGGCAAACTGTTTAATCTGGGCAGAGTACGCGCAAAATTCATTATATCACTCCGCTACCGGCTTAACGCCGTTTCAGTGTGTGCTTGGGCATCAACCACCGCTCTGTCCATGGGATGCCACTCCCACCGATGTGCCCATGGTGGATGAGTGGTTTAGGCGAGCGGAAACAGTCTGGGGGGATGCACACACAAAAATCTCACAAGCGGTAGTTCGATTTAAAAAATTTGCTGACAGACGACGAAGGGAAAGCCCTCCGCTCCAGGTAGGCGATCGGGTATGGCTCTCGACACGGGACCTTCACCTCCACCTCCCCTGTCGTAAGCTATCCCCCAAATACATTGGTCCTTTCCCCATTATTTCACAAATCAATCCTGTCTCCTTTAAATTGCAACTTCCTAGCCATATGCGCATTAACCCTATTTTCCATGTCTCCCTTCTTAGGCCAGTGACCCGGGGACCACTAGACGAGGGTGTGTCGGAGCCCTCGCTCCCCGGGGCGGTGGAGATCGAGGGCGCTCCGGCGTTTAGGGTGACGAGACTGGTGGACTCGCGAAGGAGGGGAGGGGCCCTTCAATATCTCGTGGATTGGGAGGGTTACGGCCCGGAGGAGAGGAGTTGGGTGCCAGCAAGAGACATCTTAAATCCTGAACTTATCACGACATTTCACCAAGCACGGCCGGATCGCCCGGCTCCTCGACGCCCGGGCCGCCCCGCCCGCCGACCTCCCCGTCCTGGTGAGCAACCGCTACTCTCGCCGCCCGGACGAGGAGGGCGTCCTCGCCCCCCCCGGGAGGTCGGTCCTGGGGAGGGGGGTACTGTCATGCCTGTGCCACCACGGTCCCGGGGAATAAGATCTGGTTCTCCGGAGTACTGAGCCGCAACCTTGTCTCCCCCTAGTGTGTCTACGTTGATATGTCACCCAGTAATGTCAAATTAGTTTCACCTGTCTCTCCCCTGTGTGTCACTACTTAAACCAGCCGAACCCGTAGGTCCCTGTCCGTTCACTGTGATGTTACTTGTTGTGTGTGTGCACCTGTTAAATGTGTCTCTCACGCCGTTTTTTGCCTTCACCTTTTGCCTCTCAGGAATAATTCAATTCAATTCAATTCAGTTTTATTTGTATAGCGCTTTTAACAATTGACATTGTCTCAAAACAGCTTTACACAATCAAAAGAATTATTTAAGTTTGTATGGAATGTGAATGTGTATGAATCAAAATGTTCAGATATTCCCTGGCGAGCAAGCCCGAGGGCGACAGTGGCAAGGAAAAACTCCCTGAGACGGTAATAGGAAGAAACCTTGAGAGGAACCAGACTCGACAGGGAACCCATCCTCATCTGGGTGAAACAGATAGTAGGAAATGATCTGCATTTATACAGTGTTAAGTGTTAGGTTCAGCTATAATATTTGATGTTAATTGATGTTATAATACTTGATGTTAAAATGGAGTCCAGTAGTTATTCGAGACTCAGATAGACTTGTAGAAAGTTCCAGTCCTGAACTATCGAATTGTCAAGTCCTCAGAGAAACAGCTGACCACACCAGTCGAGGCCAGAACCATCTTCTAAGTATAGAGAATCATCCCCAGACACCAGACGCATCCTAAAGAGACACACGGGGCATCCATGCGATGAGACCTCCAACCAGAAACCGGGCACCAGGATGGATCAGACAGGTCCGGAGGGCAGAGGGAGTCTGGATCACTGGCAGCTCAGGAACCACATGTGTAGCTCGACAGAGAGAGAGAGAAAGAGTGAAAGGGGGAGACAGGGGGAGAGAGGAAAGAGAAAGAGGGGGAGGAAGAGAAGAGGAGGAGAGATTGCAATTAGGTATGGTCACAGTCACAATGTCTAATGTGAATGTATATTTACTGTAGAGTGCAAGCAGGGACTCCGGCAGGACTATGACAGCATAACTAAAAGGGAGAGCCAGAAGGAAACACAAACATGAGGGCTCCCTGAGATGTAAAGCAAACAATCACCTCACCGTCAACAAACCTGAGTGATCAAATGAGACTGAGGAAGACAGCATCTAAACATACCAGTTCACCATAATACTCTACGTCCATGAGTCCCCCAGATCTGCTCCTTTACCTTATGGCAAATCTATTTATAAAATGCTTGGTTAAATAAATAGGTTTTTAGCCTAGACTTAAAAACTGAGACTGTGTCTGAGTCCCGAACACTATTTGGAAGACTATTCCATAATTTTGGGGCTTTGTAAGAAAAAGCTCTGCCCCCAGCTGTAGTTTTCATAATACGCGGTACTGATAAGCAGCCTGCATCCTTTGACCGAAGTAGGCGTGGCGGATCGTAAGACACTAGCAGTTCGCTCAGATACTGCGGCGCGAGACCATTTAATGCCTTATATGTCAAGAGTAGTATTTTAAAATCAATGCGAAATTTCACAGGGAGCCAATGCAGTGAAGATAGGATAGGGGTGATGTGCTCATATCTTCTGGTTCTAGTGAGGACTCTCGCTGCTGCATTCTGGACTAGCTGAAGCTTGTTTATGCACCTAACTGAACAACCAGACAGTAAGGCATTACAATAGTCCAACCTAGAAGTGATAAAAGCATGAACTAGTTTTTCTGCATCATTTAGCGACAATATATTTCTTATTTTGGCGATATTTCTAAGTTGAAAGAATGCTATCCTGGTGATATTATCTACATGAGCTTCAAATGAAAGGCTGGAATCTATAATCACGCCGAGGTCTTTTACTGTTGCATTTGACGGAACAGAAAGGCCATCTAAAGTTACGATGTGATCTAAGATTTTACTTCTAGCTGTATGCGGTCCTATGACTAGAACTTCTGTCTTATCCGGATTAAGCAGAAGGAAGTTAATTAGCATCCAATTTCTTATGTCCTGAACACATTGCTCAACTTTAGTAAGATGGTTTTTCTCATCAGGTTTTGTTGAGACGTATAGCTGTGTGTCGTCAGCATAACAATGAAAACTAATACCATGCTTACGGATTATGTTGCCCAGAGGAAGCATGTAAAGGGAAAAAAGCAGTGGGCCTAAAACTGAACCCTGCGGAACGCCAAACTCCACTAGAGAACATGCAGAATAATCACCATTTAAGTCTACATACTGATAACGATCGGTCAAATAGGATCTGAGCCAGGAGAGGGTTGTACCCTTAGTTCCTACTAAATTTTCTAATCTGTGAAGAAGAATAGCATGATCAATAGTGTCAAAAGCTGCACTGAGGTCGAGTAATACAAGCATAGTTACACAACCCTGATCAGAGGCCAATAGGAGGTCATTTACTACTTTAACGAGTGCTGTTTCTGTGCTGTGATGAGGCCTAAATCCTGACTGATACAGTTCATGTATGCCATTTCTATGTAGATATGAGCATAGCTGCTCCGCTACTATCTTTTCCAGAATCTTAGAGATAAAGGGGAGGTTTGATATTGGCCTGTAATTGGACAGCTGACAGGGGTCGAGGTCAGGTTTCTTAATTATTGGTTTAATAACTGCTACTTTAAAAGATTTTGGAACATAACCAATGCTGAGTGAGGAATTAATTATTCTCAACATCGGTTCTGTTATTACTGGTACTATCTGTTTAAGAAAATGTGTCGGTATAGGATCTAATATACAGGTTGATGAATTTGCAGAAGAGATGAGTGAAATTAGTTCATTCTCTTCAAGAGGAGTAAAGTATTCTAGGTTTGAATCTGACATGGCTAGGTTAACATCAGTATCAATTACATTGTTTGGTTTCAAAGCCTCAATTTTATGCCTGATATTTACAATTTTATTATTAAAAAAGTTCATGAAGTCCTCACTATTGCATGATGTTGTTGTGGAGATTTCTGTAGTGGTCTTATTTCTGGTTAATTTGGCTACGGTATTAAATAAAAATCTAGGATTATTTTTATTTTCTTCTATAAGAGTGGAGAGATACGTTGATCTAGCTACACTAAGAGCTTTCCTATAGTTCAGGATGCTCTCTTTCCATGCTATTTGAAATACCAACAATTTAGTTTGACGCCATTTACGCTCTAATTTCCGAGCAGTCTGTTTTAAAGTGCGCGTGTGATCGTTATACCAGGGAGCGAGTTTCTTATCTCTAATAATTTTTCTTTTAGCTGGAGCTACATTATCTAAGGTACAACGAAGTGTCGACTCTAAATATTCAGTCACCTGATCAAGTTCTGTGGGGTCAGACGGTGGCCTAATCGAAGTTGGTAACTCTGGGAGATTACTGATAAAACTCTGTGTGGTAGTCGATGTGAATGTACGTTTAATACGGTAGCGCGGTGCTGTGTGTACATTATCACTGTGACACACTTGAATGGAGACAAGATAGTGATCTGAGATAATTTCAGACAGTGGAATTGTGAATACATTTCTTATAATTAATCCGAAGAATAAGCGGTGTCTGCAGGGACCGGGCCAGAGCGTGCGGGAAAACAGCCTTGCCAAGGTCAAGGCGAACCCCTCTTCCGAGTTGGAATCTGCCCACAGACCTTGGGTTGTGTAGCTAACCATTACTTTTAGTTACTGAGCTCTTTTTGTTTGTTTACATGTTCCTGAGTATCTCAGAAGAAGCCCGCCTGCAGACCCGGCCAGATAAGAGAGAGACTTTTGTGTTACCATTACACCTGTTAAAGGTTTTTTTCTGTTAAAATTCTCAAAATAAAAGAGATGGCGGAACTCACCCTGCATCCTGTGTCCACCTTTCTCAGTAGCAGATCATGACACTTATCATTACCTACCAACACAACTATGCTTGCTAAAGGCTACTGAAAACTGTTGAGGTATTTTTGCATGATACATGCAAAAAATTAATTTGAAAGGTCAGGTTGCATTGTATTTAATATGGGAAACAAATCATATTTGGGGTACAGACATAACTTGTTAAACCTAAAACACTGACTATAGAGTTCCCTGTTTAAGAAAGAATTCACTTACCTGAGTGAGTGCTACCATGTGGATAACAAATCATAAACAATATTTGTTCAATTTCTATTATATATTTGACATAGAATTGGTTAAAACGCCTTTCTGTTTGAATCACTACTAAATTACAAACAAGGAATAAGTTTGTAACACACACACACACACATTATTGATACTAAATTGCCTACTTATTGTATCTCATTTTGCTGTGAAACTGTTTATATATTAACGCTGTACTGTACCTTTTGATTAGTTGATACGTTTGTGTTTTTTCAGATGCAAGAGTGTAGTAATCTCCTGGGTATTCCCCTGTGTCACATTTTCCCTGTGAAGAACTACCATCAGGAGATAGACACCAATGATGACATGGATCTTCTGATTCTCAAGGCATTTGATCAGATTGTGAACATCGCTGCTGATGCATTGAAGGGACATCCAGTTACCTAAAGTTTCCATGTTGAGTAAAGACTCATATGGCTTGCAAGATTCTAATCTAACAAGATTATGTGTTGCATAATAAAGTAATTGTAAAGCTTATAAATCCATGTGCTTAAGGAAGAACAACTGCTCCTTTGAAATTAAAAAGTTACTTAAAATTAAATCATGTACTATCATTTTCTTGCCATACTAGGAATTAAAATACTGTTTAAATAGTCTCAGCAACATACAGTAGTGCTCTGAATGTGTTCCTTCAACATTTCTGATTCTTCCGGAAAGCAACAACCCCAAACCCTGATGTAAATCTAAGAGAATATTATTAGGTTGCTGTTATTAACTGTAATCAGCAGTTCCCTAAATTGAAAAATGCACTATTGTGTTAAAAACATATTCCTAGTTTAATCAGCAATATCTGATAGAAATATTGTCAAAAGGTCTGAGTCTGATTATTATTTCAAGCATCCTGTACAATGAAATTCTACTGCAATACAGCAGAGTATAGAAACTGTACAGCACTGGAGGAAGATAAAAAAAAAACCTCATACATAAAAATAAACAATCATAATCAAACTTTGTGTAGTGACTCATGTTGTAGATGTTTTGCTTTAAGTCTAATATGTTTTCCACTTTACTTATAAATCTTTAGTAAATAATGAGATGTGAAAAGTGTGTGTGTGACTAAAAGGGACTTCAGTGTTATCTAGTATAAATATGTGCATATTGGAATAAATGGTACGTCATGCACATGCCCTGGTACAGCCTGTGTTTAATCTCTCTAGCTTTTCAGATAGCATTTTAACGTTAGTGAGGATTTTTGGTTTTAATTACCTTGTATCTGTCTTCCGTTAACAACTGAGTTTAGAAAACATATCAACTGCATTTTGTCTTATCTTGTGAAATATCACAAAACTGTAGACAAATAGTTCTTTTGGTAGTGTACTGTATGTGTTACGTGGCGTGGGTTAGAGAGCCGCACCACGGGATGTAATAATATTTATAAGAGCCCTCACGCAGGGGTAACGAGGGGGCCAAAGAAATAGGAGCATGTGAGAGTGCTTATGACACATGCATGGAAAGACCGTACCTTTTGGAATTAGGGTCGGATTATTAATTGCAACTAAAAAGAAAATTAAAGAAAATTGAAAACACAAAATACACAGAGCTCCACCATCTGTCCCCTCTCGGTGAGTCCACACGGCAGAGACATGTCGAGTCGGCTAATTTTCAAATTGCCTGTAGTGTGTGTGTGTGTGTGTGTGTGTGTGTGTGTGTGTGTGTGTGTGATGAGATTCTCTCTTTCCACATGCCTTTCGTGTTATTTCCCCTGCTTCTTGAGAGGTCATGTTAGTGATTATTGGGACTTTATTCATTGTATGCAAACAAATGTTAACCAGAATTGCAATTTATAATTCCAGTTAGATGCCAGGTGTCTATGTCACAGCTGAGGCACGTGCAATCATTAGTTCAAATATGATGTGGGACGCTGTAACAATACTGGATGATGTGTAAATCTTACGTTAATAATAATCAAACCAGAATTACATTTCATCTTCTTTTAGACACGACTTATATATTTTGTGTTTTAATTTGGAACAAATGCAGATCCTCAAAAATGTAAACATTTCCAGACTTTTATAAAAAAATCTTATATAAAATGCATCTGCCCCTAACATTCACTAACATTTAAGTACATGAGTTACTGCTTTATTTTCACTGCGGATTACAAGATATTTAGTTCCATCACATCCTCTACCACTGACTGTGGAAGGGCAGCAGTGCTCTTTGTAAATACTGTAAAGCTCTAATGCAAAACTCTGGCAACAATAATGACTGGGGTGGACACATTTTATAAGAGCTTAGAATGTGTTCTTACACCCTGTTTACTGGATGTTCTGCACTAACTGGAGCTTGTTCATGCTCTTAATAGATCATTCAGTCATCAAAAGTAGAAAATGACAAATCTAGAAAACACAAACTAGTTTATGGGTCACGCAAATTCAGCATCGCCTTTCAGCAATGTGGGACAGCAGCTGATTTGGTGCTTTTATGTGTTTGGGTGCCTTTAATGTTCACTCACTCTCTCATGCTTTAGTTTCGGTTCCACAGATTCAGGTTCCACAGGTGGCTTATGATTACACATTTGTGTTAATTCAACACTGAGGAATTTGCTCTTTAGTGCTCTTATTTAAGTTCTTATTGTGGTCACAGTATCCTGGGTGGGTAAATCTTAAACAGAATTGAGTGCCCCAGCTGGACAATGACCCCAAACTAAAGCTGCTGATGTAATAGATAAAGCAGGCTAAGGGTTTTCAAGCCTCAACCCAATCTATGTTGACCATACATAAAAGAAAGTACAACTTAAATGTAAACAAGGCCTATAGATAACCTTTTCTACTGTATATCATTTCCTTCCTATTAAACTGTAATAAGATGAAATTACAATAGATTTATTTCAGTAGAATCTATTTTCCGTAGAAAAGAATATCATATAATGTCTCCTCAAAGAAAATTGTGAAGTTACAGACATGGAGGCAGACATGTACCTGGGCATCAACCTAAAACAATATCACTGATTACATAAAAGCTGATCCGCTTATATTTAGCTTTAAGCTTTTAATTATCTTAATAAGCTTTTAAAGGCCATCAAGCCGAAGCAGTTAAGAATCCGGTTGATGTGCAAACAACAAAACTAGACACACAGTAAGGTGAACTCGTAGCCAAGAACACAAAAATAATTTACAGAGGGCGAAATTAATTAGCGCAAACCACAAAGGAACTGACCGTAAAGGCCTACTGTACTTTACCACGAAACAAGGAAACGCTGGGCTTAAATACAACACAAATCAACTGGGGAGACCAAATGCAGCTGTGAGAAATCAGGTAATAAACTGTGGCAAATGAATACGATGACACAGTGAACAAAGCCCCACCCCACAAATGCCTTCTTGAGCTGTTCTAATTAACTGGTTGCAATGCTGTATAGTCCCACCAGGGGGAGCAGTGACTATATACAGTGTCAGTGTCTGAGTACTAGTCACTATCTGTGCTTTAATGGTCCGACCTTTTATGCATATAACACACCGTGCCACTGGAATTACTACATTGTTATTTTTATCATTACATCAAGGAAGTCATCTTGCTCTGTCACTCTGGTACACTTTCAAAATAATAATATTACAATTTTAAAATGTCAGCTGAAAGGTATTTTTATGCCGCCTTGCACCTCCAGGGTTCGGGTTCGATTCCCAGCCAGGCTCGATTCCCGTCTCTGTGTACATGGAGTTTGAATGTTCTCCCCGTGCTTGGTGGGTTTCCTCCCACAGTCCAAAGACATGTAGGTAAGGTTAATTGATGTTTCTAAATTGCCTGTAGTGTGTGTGTGTGAGTGTGTGTGTGTGTGAGAGAGAGTAGGTGTGTGTGAGCACGGGTGTGTGTGTGTGCCCTGCGATGGATTGGCGCCCTGTCCAGGGTGTACCCTGCCTTGTGCCCTACTGTAAGTCTAAGATCTGTTTAACATCAAGGCTATGTGTAAGTATAATGTCATTTTAGAAACTTTTCTAAAAACTAGAGGGTTTCTATTAAACTCTTCTAACACATCTTGTTCTTAATGGTTTTGTCGTTGATTACATTATTTCTTCACCTATGAAAACCAGAATCTTAGCGACACAAATGAAAGTTTTTCTCATTATATTTTATCTAACGTTACATTTCTCTCTGTTGTCTGACAGCATCTTCAGCATGGGTAAGTAACTCGACTTCACACTGATTTATTCTCTTCCACAGACAGACAGAAAATGGACAGAAGATGAGAGAAAGAGAATGAAGATCTCTGCTCTACAGACTGGTGAGTGTGGAAGGAGCTACAAAAGTAAACACACCTGTTCATGTGTTTCACTGTGAAGTGTTTAATAGTCAGATCTCCACTGAGCACCTGAAACGCACTACTCCCCCCCCCCCACACTCTCTATTATAAACATTATTTAAATATGATAGAGAGAGAGCACACACAAAGTGTTAATGGAGGAGTAAAAACTGAGTGACAGATGTGCACAATGTCAGTGTTAAGGGGGGGGGGGGGGTGAGTCTCACAAATGTTATCACCTGATATTTCAAACATGTCTCTGTTGTAGCTGCAGGTGCATATTAATTGTGCTGCTTGCTACACAAAATGTGTCCACTAGATGTCAGCACAATGAGCCTTAAATGAAACTTCATGTGATGAACTAATTGGCTGGAAAGTCAGGACACCTAAATGAGGCTTCATCTCCCCATAATCACTTCATCCCCCATGTTTATAAGCTGCAGGGCAGTCTGGGGAATTGAGTTTCTTCATGATGGACACAGTGAATGTGTGTTGAAGAGATAAAATTAGCTTTTATTTTATAAACACTCGATCCTATTTCCAATGCCTTGGATAAAGGGTTAATTAAGTAGCACAAAATATAAATATATTGAAATAAACACTCTGGGTTTGATTCCCACCTCAGGTCTGTGTACATGGAGTTTGCATGTTTTCATGTGTGTGTGTGTGTGTGTGTGTGTGTGTGTGTGTGTGTGTGTGTGTGTGTGTGTGTGAGTGAGAGAGAGAGAGAGAGAGATTAGGATAAGCAGTATAGAAAATGAGTGAATGAATAAACACTCTTATTTCATGGCCTGTCAAATAATGCTGTATATACCAGGTGAAAACCATTTCCATTGACTATACCCATAATGCTGTAGTAACCAGGTGAAAACTGAGATTGACATCCTGTTCTACTGCATATATACAGCCATTAAAAACTAAATCCAAAAAAGATTTATTGTATTTATTATTAGAACGTATTTATTGTTCTGTATTTGAAATGTTTATTTAATTTACTGTTAACTGAACTACATTTACGTCACTAGTTTTACTGTAATTAAATAGTATATGTTTCTTATTATTTATTTCATTGTTCACTTTACTCTTTATGTTAAATAATTATAAAAAGTATATTTTCCTTTGGTCATAACAAGCTGTATTTCTGTAACTGGTCACTGGTTATGATCACATTAATCATTCAGCTCACTCTCCTGTTTAATATTTTAAAGAACCTGATGGAGCATCAAAACCACTGCAGCATAAAGACCAACAGCTGGAGGATTATAGAAGACAAATCGAGAATAAAGATACAGAGCTGAGAAACCGAGAGAAAATCATCAAGGAGACAGACGCAGAACTCAAAGATACAAATACAACACTAGAGAAGACGAGTAAAGAGCTAGAGGAGAGAGACAGTTCACAACATGAGAGAGATCAACAACTGAAACTGAAAGACACACAGATACAGGAGACACAAATACAGGCGGAAGAAAAGGAGAAGAGGAATTAAATGAGAAAAATGAAGAGCTGAAGATTCCAAAAGAACGTTTAGAGACTAATGAGAAGACTCTTTCTGAGAGAGACGCAGTGTTAATGGAAACAAATAATAAACTTCAACATGCTACTGAACAAGTTAAAGAGAAAATCTCACAACTGGAGAATATGAACAAACTGCTGAGTGAGAAAGAAACACAGCTGAAGGACACATAAAGAGCTGGAAACCAGAGACAATAAACTGGAGACGCTGGGACAGGAGCTGCAGGACAAGGAGAGACAACTAGAAAGAGAGACTTCTAACTGAGAGAGACAAACAGCTTCAGGAGAAAGACAGACGTCTAGAGGAGAAAACAAAGCAGCTGCAGGAACAGACAGATCCAGAATCATCAGCCACCATCAGGAGAAGAAACAGTAAGGAATTAATGCCTCCAATAAGTGAGTAATTTCTTACTGGTATTAATTAAAATATTTTTCAAAACATCAGTGAAAATAGTAAATCTAGACTTAATAAATCATACATAAGAAGATGAAATATACTGGAATGATACTTAATGCTGCAACTCTTCTGCTACTGTAAGGACGTGTAATTTAAACAGTGAATGTGGTTAATAACAGTGTATAAAACATTACTTTAATGAGATCCTCAGGCTAACTCTACCTTCTGAAGAATGTCTCTCTCGTTCTGACTGGATCTGATGTTTCCTAGTGAGTGGAGAGACTCAGGACTCAGCAGCACCAATCAGGAGGAGAAGCAGTATAGAGGGAGAACATCCTGAATGTAAGTGATTAATGTTAGTGCTCAGTGTGTAACTCAACACTAGTTTAGGGGTAAAAGAGACGACTATAAAGAGACAGAAAGCAGATTTAGAAACTTCCATTTTTAATTAGATTACAGTGAAAAACTGTCATGATCGGTCCATGTCATGTGATAGGGCAATGGTCACTCATGGGTGGGGCTTGCAATAAAACAAATGCTATTCTAGCTCAAATCATGTCATTTCTGTTTAAAAATAAATAAATAAATAAATAATAATAATCTTTGCATTATGGAATTAAAATTTATTTCACATAAAAGGTGTAGAACTTTTTCACATCAATAGGTGTGAACTTCACCAAATCTCCAAACAGAAACCCAACAACTGCTTGAGTATTGAAAGAGCAAAAAAGTGTATTGCAACCAAAAGTAAATGGACAGCACTGGACTGGCCAGCCAAAAGACAGACACCCCACGAAAATTCCGCAAGATCTAACTTTCCCAACTTTACAGGGTTTATATACCCTTACCTAGTAATTACCTCATTTTTCGCTCCTCCTTAAGTCAAGCATTTACTTAATATTCATTAGTATGTTAATTTTGTTAGGACAGATTGATGTGGCACCTCCCAGTTACATATATTTCCCCCAATTATGAAATATTTGTTTTATTACTTTTAATTATACATTATACATAATTGTACAACTGTGTGATTTTTTTTTTTATGATTTTGATCTTGTATATCAAATAGTAACTAATGTGCTTAATTATTGGATACATTATTATGGATCAAAATTAGGGATTAATTAAATCAGAGCATGATCATGTTTAAATGAGTATTTAGTCTTCATGTAACTATTGCTGCTGTTAATTTAGAGACCTTCATTGATTTGATTACTGGATTGATTATTTCATATTATTATTATTTTAATTTGTATTATTCAGATCAGAATTACTTACATTAATTTATTTAGCTATGCATATATAGTAGACTATAGTAGTTATAATTAGTAAAAAGTTTATTTCAGTTTTAGTATGCCTATTATATAAATTTTTGGAGTGCAATTTTCAGATTTTCCTTTGGGCCCATGGTCATTAAAATTCTCCATTTGTTTAATTTTAGCTCACAGGCAGCGCCCTTCTCGCTCATCATCTCACCTGAGGATCCTTCTGGAGCAGGTGTGTACAGCCTGCCTTCCCCAAACCGCCACAATCGGTGTCTTATTAGAGCTCTAGCGGGTATAGTTCACCACTTGGAGACTGTACTTGCTGAGCTTGAGGCTCTCTCTTCTCCAAGCTGCCCCCCTTACTTTGGGTTTAAGGGCATTCTGCCACCTGATGACAACTGTTCTACCCCACCTTCACCCTCCATCAGTCTCGATCCCAAATATTATTAGTATATTGCTCTGCTAGCTATTATTTTTTTGTTAATATCATTATTTTACTTATTGCTTTGTTTCCTATCCCTGCCTTCTGCCTGTATGTTCCTCGCGAATTTGGCCTGCAGGCGCTACTTTTATTTTATTTTTTTTGTTGTTGCATCAAGGCCTCTGTTTTTCCACAGCTTTCCTGATTTAATCATTATTGTCCTACAGTCCACCACCAGAGAACAACATAAACACCACATTCTCCAGTGTCGGTTCCTGAACTGAGGCTGGTGCTGCTGGGGAGGACGGGGTCTGGGAAGAGTGCAGCAGGAAACACCATCCTGAGCAGAGAGGAGAGGAACCAGGCTGCTACATCTACAACTACATCCACTCAGCAGAGTGAGAGCACACAGGGGGAGGTGGCTGGGAGGAAGGTGACTGTGGTGGACACTCCTGACAGGTTCTATCCTGTACAGTACTCTCTCTGGAGATGCAGAGACAGGATGTGGGACTCTGTGTCCATCTGTCTGCTCCAGGACCTTACGCCTTCCTCCTGGTCATAACTGTAAAGCAGCCTACAGAAGAGGAGAGAGGGATGCTGGAGAAACACCATGATCATATTCAGAGCTGGAAACTCTTAAACTTTTAAAACTGCACAAACAGCATCAGCATGGCTGTGACTCTGCCACAGACCAATATTTAGTACAATACCATGATATTGTTGTACTTCTTAATTAATGTAGTGCTTAAGAGACAAAATGTTTAACAAAGCAACCCTAACTCTAAAGCAACTTACAATCAAATGTTAAAAAATTCAAAATATGATTCAAAATATGTCCAAGTTAGTGCAAAAGTAATGACACTGTTTGCCTGCAAATTGTTGCTTGTGAACTTGCTCCAACTTTTAAGATTACAAAAGTTTACAGGTTTTTTCATAGAAATTTAAGTTTTCAGTTTACTATAATGGGAAGATAAGGGGAAAACTCTTCAATAACTAATTTTCTTGCCTAAACAAACTAGATGACAAAAGTGTAATTTGTTTTGATGCCTGAATAAACTAATTAAACAAACTGATCTTAAAAGACAAAACAAGACAGTGTAATGTCAAAATAATATTGAAGTGAAAGTTACATGATACCCTAAAGGGCCGTTCACATATCACGTCCAAAAAGTGTGTAAATCTCCAGCTTTCTCCTTCTTCCCAAAGCGCTCTGGAGTTTGCGCTCCCATGGCGTCTTCCATTAACCATGTCGTAACCATGAGCACATGACCTTTGGTGCACTTTTGACATTCTGAAAAGCTCGGATGCTTTATCTCACTTGGCATGAACACACATGGAAAATGCATGAGCGTTGCAATGATGTTGTTCTCTATTGTGACCGCATTTTTTCTAATCACTAATCACGCAAAAGATGTGACATGTTAAAATACACAGCAGTCCAGTCTGAGAAACGACACAAACTGATTTCAAGTAGCTGAGTGGGCACTAGACAGATACAGGGACCTTCTCTGTGCACATTTGGATCGTGATATCCTCACTGCATAGGGGACGTAATGTACACTTATACAAGATGTCAAAGTCTTGCTGTTCTGTGCTTGTAGGACAGAACGTGAAAATCTTTTATCCGTTATCTAACTTGCTAATTTTTCAACTGGCACCTGTTAGCCAACCTGGAACTCATCATAAAATGATTACATTTAGCCTTAATAGGATCAGTGAGGGTCAGTTTTAGGACCTCTGCTGTTCTCAATATACATGCTTCCCTACAGTAAGATCATGTATGATCTAAACCATTTTAATGCCTGTCCCTGAATACCTATGTGATTTTGTGAGCGATCTATGAGAATATTATGATCTATAGTGTCGAATGCAGCACTACACCATTGTTACATGCATGTGTGTATTGCATGTATGTGTGCATGCATGGCTGCTTTCGCTCTCCCTCTCTCGCAGGTGGCCCCGCCCTGATTGGACGTGCTGTGACATGCGCCGAGACAAAATTGTTGTTTTCGATTTAAAACGTACGCTGTTGTTGGTTATTTTTGTTTGTTGCCTTTATGTTGGCATGGCGGAGGGTTGTCGCTGCTTTTGTAAATATTGTAGATATATCTTTTGTTTTCTGTAAATACTTGTTTAAGGAAGCAGTAGGGGTTGGGCGCCATTTTTGTTAAAACCCGTTTTCTCCTGTTTTTGTTCTGTTAGTTAAGGGATGTAGTTTAGCCCTGTTTTTGGTTTTGACCTTTTCTTTTAGTACAGTTAGTTTTGTGGGAGGAGGCAGGAAAGGGGTTTTTGTTTATTATTTTGGCCTTGGCCCAACCCTGAAGCCTGAGAGCTTCCTGTGTGTGGTAAAAGAATATAATAAAAAAAAAAAAGAGAGAGAACAAAGAACACATTATTTGTTGTAAAGTTTCATTATTTATTGCGTTCCTGGACCCTAGACCTGGGGACGTAATAAAGTGGGGGCTCGTCCATTTCAGAGCATAAAGTGGGAGCTCAATTTTAACATTGAAGTGGAAGCTCCTCTCTGGCTTGTTTGTTTGTCTGCCTTCTTTGTGGTGTGTATAAAATTGGCACATAAATAAAAATATGGATTTTGATTTAATTGCCTTTACACTCGCTCCTAGCGCGGAACAGTTTGATCGTTGTCGTAAGGACGACTTGTTTAAGATAGCTGAGTTCTTTAGTGTTGACATGCCACGCAACGTTTCGAAAAAGGAGGTGAAAAAATTATTATACAAACAATTGGTTAAACAGCAGATTCTGGCTGATGATTCCGGAAGGGGTGCTGATGACAAAAGCACTTCAACGCCTACGGAAGTCGACGTGAAGCCATCATCTGCGTCACACTCACTGCCAGGTACCAAGTAACTGCACCACCCAGTAACATCATTAGTGCCTAATTCGGACCAGCTTTTAAATCCAAGAACGAAAGAAGTAGAGTTGGAAATTAAACGGGAGGAGACTGAAGCTAAAAGGCTTCGCTTAAGGGAGCTATGGAAAGGGAGGGTTTTCGGCGAGATTTCAGCCGGCTTCACCGGGCTGAGAGCCCGCCGGATAGTTCCCCTGCTTCTCCATCATTTGCTCGGTTGCCTGCAGGGCCTGCGCCGGTCTCTTCTAGTTTCTTTTCTCCCCCAACGACTATTTCTGCGCCTAATTTTGATGTAAGCAAACATATTACTTTAGTTCCTCCTTTTAGAGAAAGTTGATATCTATTTTATAGCTTTTGAGCGTGTTGCAGCTACATTACAGTGGCCAAGAGCGATGTGTGCTCTGCTGTTACAGTGTAAACTATCTGGCAAAGCACAGAATGTGTGTTCAGCGTTGCCAATAGAACAGAGTCTAGATTACGACGTAGTTAAACAAACTGTTCTTCTTGCTTATGAGTTGGTGCCGGAGGCGAATAGACAAAAATTTTGATCCCATAAGAAGACAGACAAACAAACTTTTGTTGAATTCGCCAGAGAAATGTTGCATTCCCAGGTCAGTGTCTGTTCTGCGGGATACAGATACAAAGGTTGATGCTAGTTGGAACACTCCTTTTGTCTCAGAAAACCTACACAGGTGGTGATGTAATTTTGCGAGGCATAGGAGCAGACTGTGTCAAAGTTCCGCTCCATACTGTCCACCTTAAAACCGACATAGTAACGAGTGAAGTATGTATGAGAATTTGCACTGAACTCCCTGTTGAAGGTGTACAGATTATTTTAGGAAACGACCTAGCAGGTGGTGGTGTTTTTCCGCAACCAATTGTTGTAAATACTCCGATAACAGATGTGTGAACAAAAGTGACCTCGTTTCTGAATGTGTACTTACACGTGCACAGGCACGTAAATTTGATGATGTGGTTGACTTGTCTGAATCTTTTCTGCAGTCTACACCTATGACAGGAAAGATGTATGTTGAACCGACTTTGCCTGACCATGATGTTGTACCATTACAGATGGGTCGTTTGCAATTGGCGGCGGCGCAGAAAGCGGATTCAACATTAGCTAAATGTTTTAAAGCTGTTGCTAATAAATTAATGCTTCCTAAAGAAAATGTGATGTTTTATCTTGATAACGATGTGTTGATGAGACAATGGAAAAATGTTGATATTGTTCAGCAAATTGTTGGTCATCCCTCTTGCCCCTCTACATCCAATCCCTGTTATGCGAGAACCATTTGAACATGTAGTTATTGACTGTGTGGGACCATTACCAAGATCTAAAGCAGGTCATCAATATATACTCACTTTTATGTGTGCCACCACTCGTTTTCCGGAAGCCATCCCAATGCGAAGTATAAAAGCTAAATTAGTGGTAAAAGAGAGAATTAAATTCTTCTCTCTATTTGGATTACCAAAAATTATTCAAATGGACTAAGGGTCTAATCTTACCTCTAAACTGTTCTGCCAGGTTCTTCGCGAACTAGCTGTTAAGCATCAGCTTTCAAGTGCCTTCCATCCAGAATCACAAGGTATGCTTGAAAGGTTTCACCAAACTCTCAAGTCCATGCTCCGTGCCTTTTGTATAGAAACAGGAAAGGACTGGGATGAGGGCTGTCGATGTTGATGTTTGCAGTCCATGAGACGGTACAGGAATCTTTGGGCTTCAGCCCAGCCGAACTAGTCTTTGGACATACAGTGCGCGGGCCTCTGAAACTTTTAAAAGAACAGTTTTTATTTACAGAAAAATAACCTGTGACGGTATGTAATTATGTTACTCAAATGCGTCAACATTTATCAATCAATCAACATTTATTTATATAGCACTTTACAGCAACCTAAGTTGAACCAAAGTGTTTCACAGTACTAAAAATGACAATAAAATAGCAATAAAAATAGAAATAAAAATATAGGAACAAAGAACATTTAAGTCGTGTATGGGAAATTGCAAAAACAAACTTGTCTTCAAAACAATTAAAAATGAAGAAACATTTTGATATAAGGACTATGTCCCGGAATTTTCAGCCAGGAGATTTGGTGTTGGTCCTCCTTCCTCTTCCAGGGTCAGCGTTGCAATCTAGGTTTTCTGGACCCGATGTGGTGGAAAGGAAACTAAGTGAAACGAATTATCAAATTCATACTCCTGAGCGTAGGAAGAAAAGTCGTGTATGTCATGTTAATATGTTAAAGCCTTATGTGAATAGGGCAGCATCTGTGAAATCTGCTGGGAATATGTCATCTGTGGTAACTATTTCTCCTGTATTTCTTGAAGTTGAGTCTGAGGATGATGGTTTGGTTACTTAGGAAAATATGTCCATCAATAAATCTAAATTAAAATCAAAAAATCTAATTCGGACATATTGAAAAATATTAAGGAACATTTGTCCTCTCTCTCATACTCACAATGTACAGATGTGATTTCTTTGATTCATAAATTCTCTTCTCTCTTTTCAGACATCCCCAGGCAAACCCACATTCTATTTCATGATGTCGAACTTATACACCCGTCGCAGATAAAACAACATCCTTATCGTGTTAATCCCCAGAAGAGAGACGAGATGAGAAGAGAGGTAGAGTACCTGCTTGCGCATGGTCTAGCAATTCCTAGTTTGAGCCCATGGAGCTCACCGTGTTTGCTGGTGCCAAAATCCGATGCTTCCTTTAGGTTCTGCACGGATTATAGAAAGGTAAATAGTGTCACCAAACCAGTTTCCCGTTGCCTAGGATGGAGGACTGCGTTGACCGTGTTGGTGCCTCATCCTTCGTGACAAAATTTGATTAATTAAAAGGGTATTGGCAAGTACCGCTTACGCAGCGTGCTTCAGATATCTCCGCATTTGTGACGCCGGAAAACTTCTTGCAGTATACCGTTATGGCCTTTGGTATGCAAAATGCTCCAGCTACCTTCCAAAGGCTAATTGCAGAAAGTTTTATCTGGTGTGAAGAATTGCGAAGCATATCTAGACGACGTGGTTGTTTATTCTAGTTCGTGGAGTGCCCACATGAACTCGCTACGTGAAGTGTTTGCTTGTCTAGACAAAGCGTTGTTAACGGTGAATTTAAAAAAATTTAAATTTGGAAAAGCCGTGGTCAGTTACTTAGTGCCAAAGTGGAGGCAATTATGAATTTTTCCATTCCCAAGTCAAAGAGAGAGCTACGCCGCTTTCTGGGAATGGTTGGGTACTACCGTGCATTTTGTAAAAAAAAATTTCCTCTGTAGTATACCCCCTAACAGACTTATTGAGTGGATCCAAAACCTTCGCCTGGAGTCGTGAATGCGATAATGCTTTTAATGCTGCCAAAGATTTTTTGTGTAGTGCCCCAGTTCTCTCCGCCCCTGATTTTCCTAAACCATTTAAGCTGGAGGTGGATGCGAGCGAGGTGCGGTTTTATTACATGAAGCTGAAGCAGAAATTGACCATCCAGTGTGCTATTTCTCAAAAACAAATTGTAAAACACAGCAGCATTACAGCACTATTGAGAAAGAGGCCTTAGCATTACTCCTTGCCCTTCAGCACTTTGAAGTCTAAGTCGGTGGTAGTTCCCTACCTATAGTAGCGTATAGTCTTCCTCCTACGAATGGCTAATTCAAATCAAAGGCTAATGTGGTGGTAATTAATAATTCATAAGTTTTAACCTTGAAATACGCCACAAAAAGGGTACAGAGAATATTTTAGCTGATGCACTGTCTAGATCGTGAATTTTTGTTTGGTGTGCTTGTGGTCAAAATGGGTTTTGACTTTTATGGGTGGGGGTGTTACATGCATGTGTGTATTGGTAATCATGTTAGCATCATCCTAGCAACATGCTAATCATTTTAATGTCTTCATAACATCATGCTAGCATTATGTTAGTGACATTTTAATCATATTAGTATCATGCTAGCTACATGCTAATGATGCCAGCATCATGCTAATCACGATAGCATCATGCTATCTATCTTGGATAGAACCAAGATGGCGCCGGTGAGGTCGGCTGCCGTCACGACTGCTCCGACCACCTTTTCTTTGTTTTTGTTTTTTAAGTTAGTTTTCAGTGTTTTAAAACCGGCAAAATCGCCACCATTGAGTACATTAGGTATGATAGAGACACTCTTGTTTCTATTGGTATACAATGTACTCACAATTCGACGTTTTTAACTCCGGATCCGAGCTGGCCGAGTGAGATCCTGAGGGAGAACAATGGACGCGACGCGAAGCGACGAACCCGAGGGAGACGAGCTGGTGTGAGGAACAGGCTCAGGGCCCGTGCACACCGCACACCTCTGCCTAGTATCCTGCTCGCCAACGTCCAGTCACTGGAGAACAAACTTGATGACCTCAGGGCCAGGATAAAGTTCCAGAGAGACATTCGGGACTGCAATCTCCTCTGCTTCACCGAGACATGGCTGAACCCAGCGGTGCCAGACCACGCCATACAGCCGGCCGAGTTCTTCTCGGTTCACCGCATGGACAGGACGCGGGACTCGGGGAAGTCCAGAGGAGGCGGCGTGTGCTTAATGGTGAACAACAGCTTGTGTAACAGTGCGAGCGTCGTTTCTCTCACACGCTCCTGCACACCAAATCTGGAACTACTGTCCATCATGTGTCGTCCATTTTATCTTCCACGGGAGTTCACATCGGTCATAATCAGCGCCGTTTACATACCTCCACAAGCGGACACTGAAACTGCCTTATGCGAGCTGCATGAGGCGCTCACACAGCACCAGACACAACACCGGGACGCTGCGCTCATTGTGGCGGGGGATTTTAATAGTGCCAACCTCAAACGCGCAGCGCCGAACTTTTATCAGCACATCACCTGCCCCACCAGGGGCGAAAGGACACTGGACCACTGTTATACCACGGTCAAGGACGGTTACAAGGCACAATCTCGTCCAGCGTTTGGTAAATCCGACCACGCAGCCATTTTCCTCATGCCAAAATATAAACAAAGGCTGAAACAGGAAGTGCCGGTCCAGAGGGAGGTCGCGCGCTGGACGGACCAATCGGTGGCCGCGCTACAGGACGTACTCGATGACGCAGACTGGGACATGTTCAGAAACAGCTCCGATGATGACGTCAGCGTGTTTACGGAAGCGGTTGTGGGATTTATTGAAAAGCTGGTAGACGATACGGTAGAGAAAAAGACTATCAGAACGTTTCCCAACCAGAAGCCGTGGGTGGATAAAACCATCCGCGACGCTCTGAGATCTCGCACCGCCGCCTACAACACGGGACTTGCATCGGGGGACAGGGAACCGTACAAGGCTGCGTCATACAACGTCCGGAAGGCGGTGAAAGAGGCGAAGCAGCGCTACGGGAGAAAACTAGAGTCACAGCTTCAACAGAGTGACTCTAGGAGCCTGTGGCAGGAACTGAGAACAATAACGGACTATAAAGCACCAGCATCCGGTATGACGAACGCGGACGCGGCTCTGGCAGACGAGCTCAACATCTTCTATGCTCGCTTCGAGGCTGCAGCTAAAGACGCTAGCGATGCTAATGCTAACGGCGCTAATGCTAGCGGCGCTAACGGCTGCAGACAGGAAGACACAGCCAGCACCGGAAACGCGCTCATCATCTCCGAGCACGACGTGAGGAGAGCCTTCAAGAGAGTGAACACCAGGAAAGCAGCAGGACCAGACGGCATCTCAGGTCGTATCCTCAGAGCCTGCGCAGACCAGCTAGCACCTGTGTTCACTGAGATATTCAACATCTCTTTATCTCAGTCGGTGATCCCCACATGCTTCAAAGAGTCCATCATTGTTCCTGTCCCGAAGAAACCACACCCTGATTCCCTCAATGACTATCGCCCTGTAGCCCTCACCTCAGTAGTGATGAAGTGCTTTGAACGCCTTATCAGAGACTTCATCATTTCTTCACTACCCGACACACTGGACCCACTACAGTTTGCATACCGTCAGAACCGCTCCACAGACGATGCAATCTCTCATCTCCTCCACACATCACTCACTCACCTGGACAGTAGGAAAGGGAATTATGTTAAAATGCTCTTCATCGACTACAGCTCTGCTTTTAACACCATAATTCCCTCCACACTCACCACCAAGCTGGAGCACCTGGGACTGAGCTCATCTATATGTCAGTGGATCTCCAATTTTCTGACTGGCAGACCACAGGCAGTAAGGATGGGCGGACATGTCTCAGCTACACTCACTCTCAGCACTGGAGCCCCCCAGGGCTGTGTTCTGAGCCCCCTGCTGTACTCTTTTGTACACCCACGACTGCGTGGCCACTACCAACTCCACCTCCATCATCAAGTTTGCTGACGACACCGTCGTGGTCGGACTGATCACCAACAATGATGAGTCGGACTACCTAGAGGAGATTGGAAATCTGGAGAACTGGTGCCAGAGGAACAATCTCCTCCTGAACGTCAGTAAGACAAAGGAGCTGATAGTGGACTTTAGTACAAAGCAGGAGAGGAACTACCAGACCCCCGTCATCAACAGGAGCCCAGTGGAGAGAGTGGACAGCTTCAGATACCTCGGTGTTCACATCACGCAGGACCTATCATGGTCCTGTCACATCAACACCGTGGTGAAAAAAGCCCGGCAGCGTCTCTACCACCTCAGACGCTTGAGAGACTTTAGACTGCCCTCCAACGTGCTCAGGAACTTCTACTCCTGCACCATAGAGAGCATCCTGACGGGAAACATCTCGACCTGGTTCGGGAACAGCACCATGCAGGACAGACGAGCTCTACAGAGGGTGGTGCGATCAGCCGAGCGCATCATCCGCACTGAGCTCCCTGACCTGCACTCCATCTACAGCAAGCGGTGCTGGACTAAGGCCAGGAAGATCATGAAGGACCTCAGTCACCCCAGTAATGGACTGTTCTCTTTGTTGCGGTCTGGGAAAAGATTCCGCTCCCTAAAGGCCAACACAGAGAGACTGAGGAGGAGCTTCTTCCCGCAGGCGATAAGGTCTCTCAATCACAATCACACCTCCACACAGGACTAATAACACCTTTTAAGCTCACAACACTGACTGGACAATCATGGACACATTCATACACACTTGCACTAAATACTCATACATCTGGACAATTGCACATGTCACCTTTCATGCATATTTGCACAACCACCGACACTTTAATTCTATATACATATATACTCTACCCTATATTCTATATTTTTGCAATATTTTATTATGCCCTTATTGCACAGTTAATTTTACTAGTTAAAATTATTTCTTCAGTATTTCCTCTTTATTGATTATTTATTTTACGTACAAGCTTTTATTTTCTTTTTTTAAGGTCACTGCCGGTCGTATAAAGCATTTCACTGCATATTATACTGTGTATGATTGTGTATGTGACCAATAAAATTTTAATTTGATGTTAGCAACTTAGCAACTGATCACATAGATTGTGATTAGAAACGGCCAAGATGGTATCTCTGCATCAGTGCCGTAGAAACACTGGGGAGAGTTCATTCAACTAAGGCATCCAAACAATGCTTTCACGTGTATGGAAAGTATGTTAAAATACTTATTTTAATGTCATTTATGTCTTGTGCAAAACTCTGTAGAATTTTATTTGTATGGTGCTTTTAACAATTGTCATTGTTGAAAAGCAGCTTTACACAATCAAAAGAAATTATGAAAGGATGGATGAAATTTGAATGTGTATGAAGACTACCCTTTCCACATATGTAAGAAATAGTAAGGCTGCATGACTGTAGGATAAAGTTTGAACTGAAGTTTGTGCTTCTGATTGGATGAGCAACGTTGTGACACTGCCCGGAGACGGCCGCCCTTGCACTTGGCTGATTGTCTGAGCGATATTATAGTACTGCCCATGAGACGGCCAAGTTCCTCCAAGTTCCAGAATCTTCCTGAGGTGAGAGGCATCAGTTCATATTTTTAACATAGTAAAAACTAAATTTGAAAAATTAAATGTTTGTGTACAACATTTGTAATCTACGGTTTCTGGTTGGGTCGTGAGATGATGTTCTTGTGATGTGATCAGTGATGTCAACGGTGCACTTGTTGATGTAGGTCGTTACTGATGACGTGTACTCCTAGTCAGTGAAGTCGCCATAAGTCACAGCCTCCCTGAACATTTCTCAAAATAGTTCTAAAGAGAAGCAATAGAAGCTGTATGAAAAAAGGATGAGAAGGATGAGAAAAGAAAACGAATTCAGACACTAACTGAACACTATATTGTACTTCATAAAGCAACACCAATATGGATAGTCGTGAGGATGCAGAGGGAGTAAGAGCAGGGCTCCTTTTGCAGAGGGGTGCCTGTAGTACCTTGTTTAAAGCAGATGACAAAAATCATTTAGGTAAGGAGAGGCATTCCATGAGTGGTGAAATACAGTAGAGCATAAGGGCACTGGGACATTTAACTATATGCATCACTCACTCCACGTCACAAGTATTCTAACAATCCTTTATTACATGACTGTCAGAACAGGTGAAATTAGGTCGGTATACTCCCAGTCCTGGAACGAGGAGAGAGAGCAGCTGTGGAATGAGGATTGTACACCCTACTTCGCATGATTGTTTCCATTTATGCTATTTGGGATTCAACCCAGGAACCCAGCAGTTAGCTGATTTTCTAAAGTCGATTAAGTGGACATATAAAGTAAATCTCATAAGACTGTCCACAACCTCTATAGTTTATTCTTCTAACCTTCTGGCTTCATTATACCATTAAGAATTTAAAACTACTTTCACGTCTGTTAGTCACAGCATGATATCCGTGGCGCTCAGGCTTTGTCCTGATGCTTACACGTGCATCAGAGAAATCTATTTTACCGAGAGGTTTATGGCTTGCACTCCATAAATTGCGGTATTGGGGACAATAAAACCAGTGCTCTGATTATCTGTTTGTTTAAATATTATGTGATGGAACAAGTGTAAGGTGAATAGATTTGTGTTGTGTTTAATTTGATGAGGGTTTTAAGTGTTTATTAAGTACAATCAATTATTGACAGTATTTTTCCTATTTATTTGTTAATGGTTTACAGCCCCATCTAGTGGCAGGTTTAGCGTTACTTTTAAACCGCTATTTCAGGTGTTCACGTGATTCAGGAAGAAAAATAGAAAGTGCTTCATGCGAGCAGCGATATCTATGGCTCTCTTAATCTTCATGCATCGTTGTAATCTTTAACATTGCAACAGCATCGCTTGTAAGTTTACTTTATTTACAATAATGTTCATCATATTTGTGTATAAATGGTATCTGTTGTGGTTAAATTTCATTGGGTAGCCATTTTAATTAAGCTGTAGTATTTGCCACCTTGTTTGTTGGCACCACGTGGCTGTGCTGTATGTTTGAATATAGAAAGGATGTTTGTTTCCAAGTATGATGTAAGGTTATGACTGTTTTAATTTGTTTCTTGACATTATTATTTAATGTTTTCATTTATTTATTTTTAGTTTCACTCCATACCCAAGACCATTAAACCTGTGGACAATCAAACTTCTTGTCTTCAGTTTTGTGTGAGGGAGGGGAGTTTATCTGACTGTCGATACGAACACCAAAGCTTTGTTGAGGACAGTACAGTGAAAAAGCGGCTGCAATAAGCGTACAACAGCAATCACGAAGGTTCAAGTAAACTGGAATGGTATTTTGTGCAATGGAGGCAACACCCTCACTCAGAACGAGATCTCATTTCTCCTGTTCAAAATCTGGCAGCTCCACTACAAGTGCTGCAGCTGTTATAGCCAGAGCAAGAGCTGAGGCAGCTAAGGCACGTTTGAAATTTGCAGATGAGGAAGAAGAAATGAAGGTGGAGAAAGCCAAATTGGAGGCAAAAATGGATAAAGTGGTGTTGGAGAGAGAAACAGCTGCAGCCGTAGCCGAAGCAGAGGCTCTAGAAGCAGCTGTTGATACCAGCGTCCATAGCCAACACGAACCTCAACTGGAAATGGCACCCGCGGACGTTATGCAGCGGACAAGTGAATATGTGGAACAGATGAATCTACATGCAGCCACAGAATCAGCATCAAAAGCAGAGCCCCTCCCTTTGGAAGAGACTGTACGGCCTCACACAGAGTTATCAGTCACAAATTCTGTTCCAGCGGCCCGTTTCAAGTCAGAGAGTTGCTCAGACGATTCTGAATTCTATCACATGCAACTAAGTAGAGATTCATTTCAGCCATCACAATTTATGCCAAGCAGATATCATCCTTCTGGTAATAAGCCAGGGGAGAGCCAGCGTAGACGGCAGGCACATTTTGCCCAAAGCAGCACACTGCCTTCCCCGATGACAGGTCAAACACCACAAACTTCTCAGCAAAATAAAAGAGACATTTCAGATTTTGTCAGATATTTTGCTCGCCGTGAACTTGTTAGCACTGGTTTGATACAGTTCAGTGACCAACCAGAAAGCTTCAGAGCTTGGCAACGGTCGTTTAAAAATGCTGTAAGTGGTTTGAATTTAACACCCAGTGAAGAAATGGACCTGTTAGTTAAATGGTTGGGAAAAGAATCTGCTGAACATGCTAAACGCATAAGGTCAGTACACATTAATCAGCCAGTAAGGGGTCTTAACATGATATGGACTAGATTGAATGAGTGTTACGGTGCTCCAGAGGTTATTGAAAGAGCACTTTTCAAGCGTGTTGAAAGTTTTCCAAGGATTTCAAACAGAGATTACTCAAAGCTTCATGAATTGAGCGATCTTCTCATGGAAGTAGCATCAGCCAAAGCTGAGGGATACCTTCCAGGACTATCGTATCTGGACACAGCAAGGGGTATCAATCCTATAGTTCAGAAGCTGCCATTTAATTTGCAAGAAAAGTGGCTGTCATATGGAGCTGGGTATAAGGAGCGGTATGGTGTTTCATTTCCCCCTTTTGAAGTCTTGGTTGGCTTTGTTAGTCAGCAAGCTAGAATAAGGAATGATCCAGGATTCAACTTTTCTACTCAAACAGATTCACTTTACAAAACAGACAGGGCCAGTTGGAAGCCAAGTAAGTCAAGAGAAGTCTCAGTTAATAAGATAAATGTCTCTTCCCCTTTACATTTAAACACAGATAAAGATGAGAGGGAAACTGAGGAGGCTTCAACGCTTTGTCCCATTCACAAAAGACCTCACTTACTCAGGAAATGTCGTTCCTTTCGTGAAAAGTCTTTGGATGAACGTTTAGCATTTTTGAAAGAGAAGAGAATCTGTTTCAAGTGTTGCTTAGCCACGACACACATAGCTAAGAACTGTAAATTTGTGACTAAGTGTTCTGAATGTGGAAGTGGGAAACATATATCTGCACTACACCCAGGCCCACTATCAAAATCTCAAGAAGTTGCTTCTTTACCACAGAATGGCGGGGAGGAAGTTTTCACACCACCCACAGAAGTGGAATCTCTCTGCACTGAGGTTTGCAGAGGTGACCTTAGTAATAAGTCATGTTCAAAAATCAGCTTGGCAAAAGTCTATCCCAAGGGTCAACCGGAGAAAGCAATGAAAGTCTATGTGATCCTTGATGAGCAGAGCAATAGGTCATTGGCTCGCTCTGAGTTCTTTGATGTATTCAAAGAAAATGCCCCCGCTTCTCCATATACCCTGAGAACGTGCTCTGGAGTGACCGAAACTATGGGTCGCAAGGCGTCCGGGTACCAAATTGAGTCTGCAGATGGAAAGGTAGTACTCTCTCTGCCAAATTTGTTAGAGTGTAACAACATTCCTGACAATAGGGCAGAGATTCCCACACCTAAAGCTGCTCACCATCACTCACATCTGAAACCTATAGCTTCATTCATACCAGAACTAGAGCCAGATGTTCCCATCATGATTCTTCTGGGTCGTGACATTATCAGAGTACATAAGGTGCGCAGACAGGTGAATGGTCCTCATGACGCTCCTTATGCACAAAAGCTTGACCTGGGATGGGTAATAGTTGGCAAGGTTTGTCTGAATGGTCTCCACAAATCTACATTTGCGAGCACATTTTTCACTAACACAAAAGAACAACGCCCCTCCATCTTTGACTCCTGTCCAAATGTTTTCCATGTAAAGGAGAAAAGCAGTAATGGTCAGAGAAAGAACAAGGGAACGTGTTCTATGGAACAACTAGTCTATAATCACAAAGGGGATCAGTTCGGCCAAGAAGTGTTTAGGGTTACAGGTGACGATAAAGTGGCTCCATCTATTAATGACTTGTCATTCCTTCAGATTATGGAACAAGAGCTGGAGAAAGACGAAAGCAACAGCTGGGTAGCTCCATTGCCTTTCAAAACTCCAAGGAGCAGACTTCCTAACAACAAATGTCAAGCCATGAAAAGGCTGTTAATCTTGAGACGTAGTCTAGAGCGAAACCCAGAGATGAAACAGCACTTTTTTGCATTCATGGGCCAAGTCTTTCATAACAATCATGCGGAAGAAGCTCCACCTCTGAAGGAAGGAGAAGAGTGCTGGTATTTGCCCCTCTTTGGGGTATATCACCCAAAAAAACCCAGGAAGATAAGAGTGGTTTTTGACTCCAGTGCTCGTCATGAGGATGTCTCACTGAATGATGTTCTTTTATCGGGCCCAGACATGAACAACACCCTTCTAGGGGTGCTTATGCGATTTCGCAAGGAAGCAGTGGCCATAATAGCTGACATTGAACAAATGTTTTACTGTTTCTTAGTAAAGGAGGATGACCGCAATTTCCTAAGATTCCTGTGGTTCCGCAATAATGATCCATCTGAAGACATTATTGAGTATCGCATGCGAGTTCATGTATTCGGCAACAGTCCTTCACCTGCTGTTGCCACTTATTGTCTCCGACAATCTGTCAAAAAAGGGGACCCGGATGTCAAGAATTTTGTAAACCGTGACTTTTATGTCGACGATGGATTGAAGTCTCTTCCTACAGCAAAGGAAGCAGTAGACCTGCTCAAAAACACACAGAGGGCACTCGCAGGTTCCAACTTACGGCTTCACAAGATAGCGTCAAACAGCACAGAAGTGCTAAAGGCCTTCCCATCTCAAGATCATGCCAGTGATCTTAAAGATTTGGATCTTGGCTCTGACATGCTGCCTATGCAGCGTAGTCTTGGACTGAATTGGTGTCTGAAATCTGACACATTTTCTTTCAAAATAGATACTGAATCAAAACCCTTTACTCGTCGGGGTGTTCTATCCACCGTCAATAGCATCTTTGATCCCCTTGGCTTCGTTGCCCCAGTCACAATCCAGGGAAAATCAATTGTAAGAGAGCTCAATAACCAGAATGAGGACTGGGATTCCCCCCTTCCCATAGTAATGGAGGAAAGATGGGACAGGTGGCGACATTCACTTAAGGCTTTAAGTAATCTCCACATCCCGAGATGCTACACAAATAGATCACCTCTAACAGCTTCAAAAAGGGAGCTGATTCTCTTTTCCGATGCGTCGACAAAAGCAATAGCTGCAGTTGCCTACCTTAAATTGACAGATTCGTGTGGAATCAGTCATGTTGGGTTTATCATGGGTAAGGCAAAACTCAGCCCAGAGCAAACAGTTCCCCGTCTAGAGTTGTGTGCTGCGGTTTTGGCAGTAGAATTGGCGGAGTTCATTACTTCAGAAATGGACATATGCTTGGATGGCACTACTTACTTTACTGATAGTAAGGTAGTGCTGGGCTATATACAGAATGAGACACGACGCTTCTATGTATATGTCAGCAATCGAGTCCTTCGGATTCGCAAGTCTTCCCATCCAAATCAGTGGAAGTATGTGCACACAGCTGAGAACCCAGCAGACATTGCAACAAGGTCTGTCACTGCTGCTCATCTTCAAGACACCACTTGGCTTTGTGGACCAAAGTTTCTGTTGAACAACGCTAACATTAAACAACATGAAGAGAACACGTATGAGCTTGTGAGTCCTTCTTCAGATGCAGATGTACGTCCTGAAGTCTCCACATTGAATACTACACTGATAAGTAAAGGTCTTGGAGCACAACGCTTTTCTAAATTTTCCACTTGGAAGTCCAGCACGCGTGCCACAGCACGTCTGATTCACATATCTCGACAGTTCTACAAAGGTTCGACTACTCAAACATCAATCTGCAAGGGTTGGCATTACTGCTCTAATGCTCCAACAGTGGAAGAACTCTTATGTGCTGAAAAAGTTATCATCAAAGCAGTACAACAAGAGGAATATTCCCAAGAGTATAGGAGCTTGGAAACAGAGAATAAGCTAGCCAAGAAAAGCCCTCTCAAAGGCCTAGACCCTTTCATTGACACAGATGGCCTGCTAAGAGTAGGAGGACGATTAACAGAAGCACCAATTGAGTTTGACATGCGAAAGCCCCTTATAATCCCAGGTAAACATCACATCGCAACACTTTTAGTTAAACATCACCATGAGAAAGTGCAACACCAGGGACGACATTACACAGAGGGCGCTGTGCGTGCTGCTGGCTATTGGATAGTGGGTGGCAAGAGGCGAGTTTGCAGTGTCATTTATGGATGCGTTACATGCCGAAAACTCAGAACAACACCACAGATTCAAAAAATGGCTGATCTTCCAGCTGATCGTGTATCCACTGATCCTCCTTTCACGAATGTAGGACTAGATGTTTTCGGCCCATGGGCTGTGATGGCACGAAGAACCAGAGGTGGTCATGCACAAAGCAAAAGGTGGGCAGTAATGTTCACCTGTCTGAGTATGAGAGCGGTACACATTGAGCTTATTGAGTCTTTAGATACATCTAGCTTCATTAATGCATTGCGGCGTTTCCTTGCTATTCGAGGGCCTGTGAGGCTCATCCGCTCAGACAGGGGAACCAATTTTGTCAGTGCTTGCAGGGAGCTCAAGATTTCTTCCAACATTGACAATACCTCTGTTAACAAGTTCCTTTTGGACCAGGGCTGTGTCTGGCAATTTAACCCGCCTCATGCGTCTCACATGGGTGGGTCCTGGGAGAGAATGATTGGTCTTTCTAGAAGGATACTGGATGCAATGTTTCGGCAGCATGGGCCTTCACCACTGACACATGAGATGCTCTCTACCTTAATGGCAGAAGTTGCTGCTATAATTAATTCCAGACCTCTTGTCCCAGTGTCATCTGACCCAAATGATCCGTTCATCCTAACACCCAATGCACTATTAACCCAAAAGGTCACAATTGCTCCTGTCCCAGCTGGTGATTCGGTCAGTACTCTTCATAACCGACAGTGGCGCCGGGTACAACACTTGGCACAAACCTTCTGGGATAAATGGAAAAAGCAGTATCTATCCCTTCTGCAACCAAAAAGAAAGTGGCCCTCAAGTAAGCCTAATCTTGAACCAGGAAGTGTTGTGCTTTTGAAGGATGAACAACAAAAAAGGAATGAATGGCCAATGGGAATTGTCACTCAAGTCTTCCCAAGCAAGGACGACAAGGTCCGAATGGTAGAAGTCAAGGTCTTTAAAAAGGATGGTCCTAAGTTTTTCATACGGCCTATCACTAAGACAATCCTTCTCCTCACTCCAGAGAAACTGGAGTAGGTCAGTTCAAATTACTTGTGGGTAGTGGCATGTTGCCCACGCCAGACGGGGAGTGTGATGGAACAAGTGTAAGGTGAATAGATTTGTGTTGTGTTTAATTTGATGAGGGTTTTAAGTGTTTATTAAGTACAATCAATTATTGACAGTATTTTTCCTATTTATTTGTTAATGGTTTACAGCCCCATCTAGTGGCAGGTTTAGCGTTACTTTTAAACCGCTATTTCAGGTGTTCACGTGATTCAGGAAGAAAAATAGAAAGTGCTTCATGCGAGCAGCGATATCTATGGCTCTCTTAATCTTCATGCATCGTTGTAATCTTTAACATTGCAACAGCATCGCTTGTAAGTTTACTTTATTTACAATAATGTTCATCATATTTGTGTATAAATGGTATCTGTTGTGGTTAAATTTCATTGGGTAGCCATTTTAATTAAGCTGTAGTATTTGCCACCTTGTTTGTTGGCACCACGTGGCTGTGCTGTATGTTTGAATATAGAAAGGATGTTTGTTTCCAAGTATGATGTAAGGTTATGACTGTTTTAATTTGTTTCTTGACATTATTATTTAATGTTTTCATTTATTTATTTTTAGTTTCACTCCATACCCAAGACCATTAAACCTGTGGACAATCAAACTTCTTGTCTTCAGTTTTGTGTGAGGGAGGGGAGTTTATCTGACTGTCGATACGAACACCAAAGCTTTGTTGAGGACAGTACATATTACATCATCCATCCCATTCAACTGTATTTTGTATTTAATCTTATTTTATAATTTATATTTTCTTTTCATATTTTTTATTTACATTTTCTAAACTTTATTCCACAGTGTAAAGTTTAGTCTCTTTTAGAGAGACTGGCATGGAGGGTCAGATCCTGGTAAACGGGCGACCGCGTGAGCTCCGCACCTTCAGGAAGATGTCCTGTTACATAATGCAGGATGACATGCTGCTACCACAGCTCACCACACTGGAGGCCATGATGGTAAGGGTTCCAGCCCAATTAAACATGTATTTATCAAACACTTTCACAAACCACATTCTGTCTCCTCTGTTCCACTGATCACATTCCTCTCAGTGATGATGTGCACCCTGTCTTGCAGGTTTCAGCCAACCTGAAGCTAAAGGAGACCATGGGAGTGAAGAAGGAACTGGTGAGTGAAACAGAAACGGTTTTAAATTACTCCACCTAATCTCATTTCTGTGATGTTGCTAAAAAAGATGCTCATGATAAATGATCTTAATAACAATAACAAACTATTAGTATAAACTTTTTAAACCTTTTACTAAATGTATACATAAAATTCACACACTTATAAAATTGCATTTGAACTTGTCGCAGGTGAACGAGATCCTCACTGCTCTAGGCCTGCAGGAGAGTGCATACACTGATATACAAGCTCTCTCCGGGGGTCAACGTAAACGATTAGCTATTGCACTGGAGCTGGTCAACAACACACCTGTCATGTTTTTAGACGAGCCTGCCAGGTTCCGTACCACCTTTATGTGTTATATGTCTATATTCATTCACTGGCTGCTTTTTACGTAGGAACACCTGTATAGATGCTTCATCATGCAACGATCCAATCAGCCAGTCATTTTCAGTTAAAAGAACTGAAAAAACCCTCCATGACATCACCCATAAGATTTGTCATATTGGCAGGAGTTGACTCCGTCTAAATCCCGGCTAATTCATAAACATAAAAAGCATTCGGACAAAGCAAACAGCTCCTGGCTGTTGTTTGGAAGACCCTTACTATACCTACCTCAGTTACAAACCGGCCCTCAGACAGAAACAACACTTTCATGCCAGCACCAACACTTTGCTGGGTTTAGAACAAAGATGCTTACGGCAGGGGCTGGGATTGTCATAATAAGATGGAAAAGATTTAATCTTTAAAAAGGTTACTCAAAATGCAGTGGGCAGCTCAAATGGTTTCTAATGGTTTCAAAGCTATTGTGAACTTCATCACTTTTGTTGCTGCTAGCATTTTTTTTAATTGTAATGACATGACTTTCATGGAAAAACAAAGCCAGTTCTTGATCCACGCTGGATCATTGCTATTGAAATGGCTCTGAACCAGCACTAGCACCAGACACGAATTAACACCTTTTTGGTGGAAAAGGGGGTTTGATTCACTTTTGGAGGCAGCTCCCAGTGGACATTGGAGAAACTGCACACTTTGGGGCAGAACCAGAGGTTCAAGTTCAATTTATTTGTATAGCACATTTACAACAGCCTTCAGGCTGACCAAAGTGCTTCACAGTAGGGCTGCACGATAACTGAAAAAATGATTATCACGATTATCTTGCTCAAAATTTTTATCACGATTAATAATGACGATTATTCCTTTGGTAATGAACTTTTATTCACTTGTGTATTCTTATTGCACTTTACAGCCACAAATAAAGAAAAATAAACAAACCGAGAGTTTTTCTTAGCTGTGGTAAATAAGTAAAATTAAATTGCCTCTTCTACATCAACTTGTAATAAAATCAAATAAGAATAAAAAAAAATTACAACATGTTACAGATTTTTGGCTAAGAACACAAGCCTGTCAACTTGATCGGGCTTCAGGGAAGACCGCAAGCAAGTAACTACATTTCCACCGGAACTAAAAGCCCTCTCTGAAGGAGAGCTTGTGGCTGGTATGCACAAGTATTTTTGTGCCACTTTTGAAAGCCTTGGGTAGATCTTTTCATGTTCTTTCCACCATTTTAATGGGTCCCCCTCACTATCCAGGTAGCTTGACTGCAAGTAAGATTCCAGCTCACAGGTTACACTGGATTCCTGGTTGTTAGGTGGCAAGGCTTGTTCAGCAGTTTTAAAGTAGCTTCCTAAAGTCATCTTTTTCTTTGGGGCACATCCAGCTTCAGCATCCTCCTCGCTGGTCTCTTGTGCTGTTTCTTGGGGTGGCACCTAAACACAGAAAAGGGCATTTAGAACAGATTTAACTAACTGAGACTCAAAACACTAATATAGATCTCAGTGCAGCTCATTTTTATTACCATCATTGCCAAAGTCTGCATCTCAGCTTGGAGTCTGGAATGAATTGTTGTTTTGTTGTCCTCAGCAGTGTACCTCATCTTAAATCGTGGATCCACCGTAGAGGCCACGTCCAATAGAGCTTGGATGTCTGGGTCACTGTATTTTTCGTTTAGGTACTCCAAAATTTTAGACTTGATTGCTCTTGACAGGTCAGTATCATCATCGTTAACTTTCAAGATTGATGCGTTGAAAAGATGAAGAACTGGCTTAACAAATGACACGCTGACATACTTCTCCCCAGACAGTGCATCTGTAAAATTAACTAGAGGGTGCAAGGATTTGTTGATTGCCTCTAGTACATCCATGTCCTGCCATGTTGGGATAAGGTGACGAGACTTCTTGTCAGAGGACAGAACATGTGCAATGGCCTTTTGCTGCTCGATGATTCTCTCTATCATGGCCTGACGTGATCCCCACCTTGTTGGACACTCTGTTTTCAGTGAGTGCTCTGGGAGTTTCATCTCCTTTTGTGCAGCTAAAAACTCTCTCTTACGCTTCCAGCTGTAAGAGAAGGAGCTCACTAACTTTTTACAGAGCCCCACAGCCCGGTCAATTCTTGGATCCTTCATGGCATTCTCTTCAGGAAATAAACATGATCAGAAAAAAAACAGTAAGACACAGGAAGACTCTTGTTGTTTATGCAACTTTTGATCAGAAAAAAAAAATTATTTCACTAATTATATACACCCACATAAGACAATTATCAAACATTTATTAATAAATAATTAGCAAATATTTTTTTTTTACTTTTAAATATATCTAATTTGATAGATTAGCAGAATAAAAATGATGATTATTATACTGTAGACATATGACTCATTGTCATTATAATGTGTCATTACAATATAATTAAAACAACAATTCAACAACAACAATTGTTTCAATATATCTTGGGGGGAAAAAACTACAACTTACCGATGGCTAAATGAAGTCTGTGACCAAAGCAGTGTAGCCTCGGCCAGTTATTCACAGATGCTGCCCTAATCATATTAGCTGCGTTGTCCGTTGTGATGCACACAAGTCTTTCTTCCACCAAGCCCCAAGCGGACATCGCTTCTTTAAGGCCCACTGCAATAAACTCTGCTGTGTGGTCTTGTGGGAAAAACGAAGTTTGCAAAAGCTTGCTTTTCATCTCAAACTCGCTGTCAATAAAATGAACCGTCAAGCTCAAATACGGTTCCGCAGTTCGGCTTGACCATAAGTCGGTCGTGGCAGCAAAATATTCAAGGTTGAGAATTTCTCTTTCTATTTCTTTTCGGCATTTCGCATACAGCGAGGGCAGCGCGACATTGGAAAAATGGTTGCGTGAGGGAATGCTATATCTTTTATCAAGTGTTGTGATCATTTTTTTAAACCCCTCACTGCTCACGGTGGTTATTGGACACATATCCTTGGCTATATGGTACGTGATCGCTTCTGTTATTTCCCGGTGTCTTTGCGAGCTAGGCAGATATGGTATTGCATTGAACAATGTCCCTGATATTGTTGTCTGTGTTGTAGATGGCTGGGAATTTTTTGTTGTTGCTGTTTGTGCCTTCAGTCGTTGAAAGTCTTGATAGTGTACTTTGTGGTGGCTTTTAAGGTGGTTGATGAGGTTTGTTGTGTTACCTTGGGACGTTTGGACGGAACAGGAGCAAAGTTTGCACAAGACTTGTACCTGATCAACATCTCGTTCCTCGAAACCGAAATAGTTCCAGACAACGGAGTATGACCCCTTTTTAGGAACTAACGATCGCACTTTTGCACCTTCCTCACGTTGCTCCGCCATCATATGTTTATTCTGACTGACTGTTATTGCTGCTAATGACTTCTACTGCTTCAGAAAGCGCTTGCAATCTAGACGCAGTAACGTCATAGTGACGCAGTCCGTAAACTCCGCCCATAAAAAAACAGTTTGGTCTTTATACTGTAAAATCGCGACGATATTAATTAACTGATCGTGGGTCATAAATATCGTTATCATGATAAAAATAAGATTAATCGTGCAGCCCTACTTCACAGAAAAGCATACTCGTAAAACACACCCCAAAAACAATAAACACAAAAGTAGCACAACCCGTTTAACACTACTACATAACAAAATTAATACACTAAAGAAAAACATAGGTTTTGAAACAAGGACTTAAAAGAGGACAGAGAAGGTGCCAATCTAATCTCTAAAGGCAAAATATTCCAAAGTTGAGGCCCTGCTACCGCAAATGCCCGTGCCCCTCTGCGCTTGAGCCTCACGTGTGGGACTACTAATAGAGCCTGATCAGAAGATCTTAGTGTTCTAGAAGGAGAGTAAGGATGAAGAAGTTCAGAGAGGTAAACTGGTGCTAGGTTATGTAAAGATTTATACACAAAGAGGAGAATTTTAAAATGAATTCTCTGAGAGACTGGCAGCCAGTGTAGATCTTTCAGAATCGGAGTGATATGTTCATGTTTATGACATTTACGAAGAAATCTTGCTGCTGCATTTTGTACAAGCTGTAGGCGAGCAATTTGAGATTTGGAAATACGGCAGTATAATGAATTGCAGTAATCTAGACGAGACGTAACGAATGCATGAACCGCCATTTCTAGAGTTTTGGGGGTGAGCAAGTGTTTCACTTTAGCAAGTAGTCGAAGCTGATAGAAGCTGGATCCAATAACGGAGGCAAATTGTTTATCAAATTTTAAATGCTGGTCAATGAGAACACCAAGGTTACGCACCTGCGATGATCTGAAGACAGAAACTGTCCAGATCAGGGTTAAAACTCTGAGAGTTCACATTAGGACTAAAAACAATTACCTCGGTCTTGTCTTCATTTAGAAAGAGAAAGTTTTGAGCTAGCCATGATTTAACCTCCTCTAGACACTGCAAAAGATTAGTGGTAGCAGTAACGTTATTTCTTTTGATGGGGAGATAAATTTGAATATCATCTGCATAAAAATGAAAAGATACACCATGTTTCCGTAAAATAGAACCCAGAGGTAGCATATATAGAGAGAACAGAGATGGAGCTAAAATAGAGCCTTGTGGAAGGTCACAGGTCAAAGGTGCCAGGGAAGAAGTGAAATTACCCATCTTTACTAAAAACTTTGTCAGACAAATATGACTGAAACCATTTCAGAACATTCGCTTTTAGACCCACCCAAGACTCTAATCTAGATAGTAGTATAGAGTGATCGACAGTATCAAAGGCCGCCGATAGATCCAGGAGAAGAAGAATCACAAAGTCTCTGGAGTCAGTGGAGACATAAATATCATTTAACACTCTCAGAAGGACAGACTCTGTGCTATGAGCAGACTTAAAACCAGATTGAAAAACATCCTGAATACCCATATTAGTCACAAAACATTGTAGTTGGTCCAGCACAATTTTCTCCAAAACCTTAGAAACGAAAGGTAAGACAGAAATTGGCCGAAAATTCTTAAGGACAGAGGAATCCAGTGAAGGCTTCTTGAGCAGAGGAGTGACAGTAGCCACTTTAAGATTGGCCTGAACACAGCCCGTTTGAAGACACTTATTAATGAAGGATACCAAGCCTGGCCCAATCGAATCCAGAATTAAACTTAGGAATCTTGGATGGATGATATCATTAGAGCAAGAAGAGGGTTTAAGCTTGTCAATCACCTGCTTCAAAAACTGGACATTGATAGGTTCAAAAACCTCCCAAAAAGTAAAGACATGAGGCAGGGTAGGGGAGTCCTTTACTGTTAAGGTGGGGCAAATGCCAAGTCTTAGGGTAGTAATTTTGTCACTAAAGAATCTCAAGAAGCCTTCACAGACAGCATCAGAAGCGACAGGCAAAGTATTAACAAAAGGATTAACAACAGGTTTAGAGTGATTTGTTTCAATTATATATTAGAAAAATATGCAGCTTTTGCAGATTTAGCAGCAGACTGGTAAAATGTAAGCGAATCTTTAAATCAGAGGTTGCCGTATTTGTTGAAATACGTTCAGGTTACGGGTGGGTGTTCCTATTAAAGTGGACAGTAAAGGTAAATAAATTTTAATTAATTAAATTTGAAACCTGTCTTTTATGTCACTTTAGGCATTGTTTTATGACTTCAATGAATCACCACAGCAATGTTAGAATGGGGAGTATTGTTTTTGCACGCGTGTCTACAGTATGTGTATCTGTATGTGTGTGTGTGTGTGTGTGTGTGTGTGTGTCCCAGTGGTCTAGACAGTGCATCCTGTTACCAGATGGTTTCACTATTGTCTCTTGCTCTGGGTGGAAGAACCATCATTTGTACCATCCAACAGCTCAGTGCTAAAGTCTTTGAGATATTTGACAAGGTACAAGACAGTATTTAAAATGTAAACTAACATACTAAATTACCCTTAGGTCACACCTCTGCTGTGTTATTATTCTTCACAGTGATTGGCAATTATTTGTTAATTTCTAAATATAAATGCATATATATCCACATAATCCATACATTGACAAACTATTATGTATTAGTTTTACATAATTGTTTAATCTGCAACCCACTTCCTCTATTGTCTGTGCTCTGTGTTACAGCTGTATGTTCTGAGTCAGAGGCAGTGCATATATAAGGGTACCGTGCCAGATCTCATCCCCTATCTGAATAACCTTGGTCTCCACTGCCCCACTACCCACAATCCTGCAGACTTCAGTATGTATGATGTGCGCATGTGTTATTTAAACTGTGGTTGGAAAAACGTATAAAGTGAGACACATAATTGATCATTGTTCATTGATTCCTTTTTACTAAGAAAATATATATCCATCCATCCATCCATTTTCTTCCGCTTATCCGAGGTCGGGTCGCGGGGGCAGCAGCTTCAGCAGGGATGCCCAGACTTCCCTCTCCCTGGCCACTTCTTCTAGCTCTTCCGGGGGGATCCCAAGGCGTTCCCAGGCCAGCCGAGAGACATAGTCCCTCCAGCATGTCCTGGGTCTTCCCCGGGGTCTCTTTCCGGTGGGGTGTGTCCTGAACACCTCACAAGGGAGGCATCCAGGGGGCATCCTAAATAGATGCCCAAGCCACCTCATCTGGCTCCTCTCGATGCGGAGGAGCAGCGGCTTTACTCTGAGCCCCTCCCGGATGACTGAGCTTCTCACCCTATCTCTAAGGGAGAGCCCAGACACCCTGCGGAGGAAACTCATTTCGGCCACTTGTATTCGCGATCTTGTTCTTTCGGTCACTACCCACACCTCATGACCATAGGTGAGGGTAGGAATGTAGATTGACCGGTAAATTGAGAGCTTTGCCTTTTGGCTCAGCTCCTTCTTCACCACGACGGACTGATACAGAGCCCGCATCACTGCAGACACTGCCTCGATCCGCCTGTCGATCTCCCGTTCCATTTTTACCCTCACTCGTGAACAAGACCCCGAGATACTTAAACTCCTCCACTTGGGGCAGGATCTCACTCCCAACCCTGAGAGGGCACTCCACCCTTTTCCGACTGAGGACCATGGCCTCAGATTTGGAGGTGCTGATTCTCATCCCAGCCGCTTCACACTCCGCTGCGAACCGATCCAGTGAGAGCTGTAGGTCGCAGGATGATGAGGCCAACAGAACAACGTCATCTGCAAAAAGCAGTGACCCAATCCTGAGCCCACCAAACTGTACCCCCTCAACGCCCTGGCTGCGCCTAGAAATCCTGTCATTAAAAATTATGAACAGGATCGGTGACAAAGGGCAGTCCTGTCGGAGTCCTACTCTCACCGGAAACAGGTCCGACTTACTACCGGCAATGTGGACCAAGCTCCGACACCGGTTGTACAGGGACCGGACAGCCCTTAACAGGGAATCCGATATCCCATACTCCCGGAGTACCCCCCACAGGACTCCCCGAGGGACACGGTCGAATGCCGTCTCCAAGTCCACAAAGCACATGTAGACTGGTTGGGCAAACTCCCATGCCCCCTCCAGGACCCTGCTAAGGGTGTAGAGCTGGTCCACTGTTCCGTGACCTGGACGAAAACTACACTGCTCCTCCTGAATCCGAGGTTCGACTAACCGACGGACCCTCCTTTCTAGGACCCCTGAATAGACTTTCCCGGGGAGGCTGAGGAGTGTGATCTCTCTGTAGTTGAAACACACTCTCCGGTCCCCCTTCCTGAATCTTGGATGGATGATATCATTAGAGCAAGAAGAGGGTTTAAGCTTGTCAATCACCTGCTTCAAAAACTGGACATTGATAGGTTCAAAAACCTCCCAAAAAGTAAAGACATAAGGCATGGTAGGTGATTCCTTTACTGTTAAGGTGGGGCAAATGCCAAGTCTTAGGGTAGTAATTTTGTCACTAAAGAATCTGAAGAAGCCTTCGCAGACAGCATCAGAAGCGACAGGCAAAGTGTTAACAAAAGGATTAACAACAGGTTTAGAGTGATTTGTTTCAATTATATTAGAAAAATATGCAGCTTTTGCAGATTTAGCAGCAGACTGGTAAAATGTAAGCGAATCTTTAAATCAGAGGTTGCCGTATTTGTTGAAATACGTTCAAGGTGACGGGCGGGTGTTCCTATTAAAGTGCACAGTAAAGGTAAATACATTTGAATTCAATCAAATTGAAACCTGTCTTTTATGTCACTTTAGGCATTGTTTTATGACTTCAATGAATCACCACAGCAATGTTAGAATGGGGAGTATTGTTTTTGCACGTGTGTCTACAGTATGTGTATCTGTGTGTGTGTGTGTGTGTGTGTGTGTGTGTGTGTGTGTGTGTGTGTGTGTGTGTGTCCCAGTGGTCTAGACAGTGCATCCTGTTACCAGATGGTTTCACTATTGAAGTCTCTTGCTCTGGGTGGAAGAACCATCATTTGTACCATCCACCAGCCTAGTGCTAAAGTCTTTGAGATGTTTGACAAGGTACAAGTTACAAAAAGACAGTATTTAAAATGTAAACTAACATACTAAATTACCCTTAGGTCACACCTCTGCTGTTTTATTTTTCTTCACAGTGATTGGCAATTATTTGTTAATTTCTAAATATAAATGCATATATATCCACATAATTCATACATTGACAAACTATTATGTATTAGTTTTACATAATTGTTTAATCTGCAACCCACTTCCTCTATTGTCTGTGCTGTGTTACAGCTGTATGTTCTGAGTCAGGGGCAGTGCATATATAAGGGTACCGTGCCAGATCTCATCCCCTATCTGAAGAACTTTGGTCTCCACTGCCCCACTACCCACAATCCTGCAGACTTCAGTATGTATGATGTGTGCATGTGTTATTTAAACTGTGGTTGGAAAAACATATAAAGTCAGACACATAATTGATTATTGTTCATTTATTCCTTTTTACTAAGAAAATATATACTTGTTCATTTTTTAGCATTTTGATATACAGTAACCTCTATAGCCCCTGAAACAGAAAGAGTAGTTCCTTTTCCTACACATTATTGATGACCTCACCTGGTTCTTTGACAACACTGCTGCTTTTTATTTGAAACTGCCAGACATTAAAATCTGAAAAATACTTTCTGATGCAGTGACTTCGAACTATGTTGGGAACCCAGTGTTAATGTGCATGAGAGGCTGCTCATGTTTTATTCTTACCTGCTGCTCATTTGGAGACCTACTGTACTCACATGTGACCTGAAAAACCTTCCATCTACAATTAAATATAAATATTAAAACTTTGATCATCATGTTATCTAGTTTAATTTAGTGTTTTAGCTTCATAAATAAGACAATAGGTTCTACATTCAACCCCTTAAAATTTCATAGCTACTAGGCTAATTATTCAAATTCATTAATATAGAAAAACATTGTTTTAATGTAATTAAACAAAGCATCTTTTAATATCATTCATTTTTTGTTTCTATTCATAAAAAAAAAGTAACTTTTTCTAAATCAAAGTGACAAAAAACCCTACTCTAAGGCTAACAAATGTATTTTATGATCTGATATGAGTTAAACCAGTGGTTCTCAAACTTTTTCTGTCATTCCCCACTTAAGGGGGTGAGCGAATTTTCAAGCCCCACTTGTCAACAAAATAATAACGAAATCGGCCAAGTTTACTGTTTATTGAAATATCAATTCCTAAACCAATACGATCAAACACCACCAAGTTAAAAAAAGATAAAATACATGTGCAATTGTTACAAGGCTTATGTTGTCACTTATCTTTCCATAATTGACCCCATGTTTATTAGCTGCTCAGCAATCGTTTGTAGTTTTTTTGCACTGGCCAATTCTGTATGCAACTTTGAATGAAGCCATTTGTGCTTTGCTGTCCACTGATTCAGATGTTAACATGCGATTATCCTGCTGTCTGTATTCTGCCAGCTTTCTTTCAAAGACGTCCAGTGGTTTATTAACGTGACTGGAGTGTGTTGTCTCTAAGTGTCTTCCTAATTTGTTGGGTCTCATGCGGTCTGCTGCCAGCAGTTTAAGACACAAAACACACACGGGTTTCTCTCCTGCCCTCACCATCCCCACCATGAATCCAAGCTCAAGATAGGCTTCATTAGGGGTGGGAGATATAACCAAAATCTTCTAACACGGTAGAAGCAATTTTCTAACTCAATAACGATATTTATCACAATATAGCAATTTGTATCTGAATGCATAAATAAAAATGAAAACACAAAAATTGTTTACATAATTTCATTTTTTATGTAATTTTATATAAACTGTGAATTGCTGAGGTTTGCCGCATTTTTTTTACTTTGGCCATATTTGTTTGGATGTTTGGATTTCAGATGATAGAAAAGGTTTGACGTGTTTCCACCACTTGTTAAAACAGTGCACTTGTGTACCTTCCAAATCACATTCATCTCATTCGTATCACTTTTCTTATATCCAAACCAATTCCACACCACAGACGAGGCAGCTTTTTTCTTTACAATCTCCTCGTTCTTGGTTTCGTCACATGTAAGCAAACTCACTGCTGCTGCACCTGTATATAGTCTTCTTCCATTGTCGAAGTGTACGTGAAGCCAAACACATCAAAAGTGGGACGAAACCGCGGCACCCGATTGAACCAGATATCTGCGCAAATACAGCGCAGCTCGACTATCTGGATAGCGCAGTGATGATCTGGTTTATTTGCGCAGCCCGGTGGATCTCGCAGCGCCGCTCGAATCACAAACCTGCGCGACCCACTGTTTTATTTAAAAACAATTTATTTAAAATGTCAGGACTGTTTTATATTGTTTCCGCCTTGCCATGCCTGGTTTGCATGTGCACATCCCAGCGGGGTAAATTTTATTTTGATGGTCGGCGCGGTTTATTTCTGTCAGAGTCGCGCAGCGCTGCCCAGTGGCTCGCGCAGGTTTATGATTCGAGCAGCGCTGCTCATGTTTGTCCGACGTTAAACCGTTATTGTTCCACTATGGTTCCACTTTTTCTCCCGGCCCACAACTGATGTTATATTAAATTTACTTGTATTAATGATCCATTTATTTGTGTGTGATTGTTTAGTTTTGAGCGTACGCTCTTCATTATCAATAAAGAAAAGCATGAATTAGAATAGATACTTTCCTGTTATTTTCCACTAATTTCCTCCCGTTCATTGCGCCCCACCTGTCATGTCTGTATTCCCCACTAGTGGGGCGCGCCCCACACTTTGAGAACCACTGAGTTAAACCGAGAGCATTGAATGCTGTCTGTCTCTGTTTTTAATCATTTATGTGCGTAACTCTATGGTAATCAGTGCCATATGCACTGTGTAATGTTTTATATATGAAACCATTTTTACCATAGGCTCGTGAGTGTTAGGGTCCTGTATGCTGTGATTAAAACAATTTAACCGGTCGTGATACTGGTATTAATCCAAATGGTAAAAGGGACATCTCATTGTAAAATAAACTGTCTAGGGTAAATTATAATTCTCGCTTTATCCAGGTACTAAATAGACACTCAGGGTACCTAACTTCTAACAACCTAAAGGAGTCATTTACATAAAGGACCCGCCTGTTTAACTTTTAAAACCATGTGAAAAAACAACATAAACAACATACATTGGTTTAACTTTTGTATTGAGAAACCAAATACTGTAGCATAATTGTTTTAAAGTAAAATATTTCTTGCACAGACCAGAAAACAATAAACACAAAAAAGAAACAAAATTGGATAAATGACTCAGTCTTTAAACTCAAATAACCTTCATGCACCCTGTTCCGGAATGTTCTTTAGGAAATCAAAACAAAAAACAAAAAAGAGATCTCGTTGGCGCGCTTAACGTTGGAGCTCATGAAGAAACTGTCGGACGTCCATGTTTTAACTGGATTTAGAACAGCTCTTACCGCTTCACCAGAAGCAAACTTCCAGTCAGTTATACGAATGTCTTCCGAGGTGCAGCAGCTTTATCCTCCGTTTTCCATCACCTGTGTCTGTGGACACGAAGCACGCGGTTTTCAGAAAACTCAGTCCGTGTTCGGCAAACCAAACTCCGAATTCCCACTCTGTAGAGCGTTTTTCCTCATGAAGGATGTTTTTAGCGTGTAACCAGCAAATGTTCTTCGCGATATTAAGCAGAAACGCAGCTTTGCACTCACGTAACTTTTCCCGATATCCACGCTGCACTCGCGAAACTTTTTCGATATCCACGCTGCACTCACACATGTCCCGCTTCACTGCACGCCATCTTCTCTCTACTTCCCTCCTTGGCTCCGCCCCCTTAACTCCTTGTGCGTCACCCCAGGAGGGAAACTCACAATATAATATGGCTATATCCCGTACTTAAAACATTTATTCAGTGGAACAATTCTAAACTTGCTTAACTTCTTGTAACTCAAACACACTGTGCCTAATGCACATTAACAGATACAAAACTATCTCTTCCATAACCCTTAAAGAAAATGAGAAAAAAACAATAGAATTGCCAGATGCAAATCAGTTTGTTACATATAGAACAGCAACAGCATGATTGTTTTATAAACTACAGTACACTAAAGGTATAACGGCTCCCGAATATTTTTTCCTGACCAGAAAAAACACTTTTCAACTGATGTTTATTTTCAAACTATAAATATGAAAATAAACATTACAATCAAAGTGACAGATTCTGAAGTGAATGCGCCATTACGCAGTTCAATTAATCACAAATTATTTCAAAACTTTTCTCAATACAAACTTTAAGATATATTACAAAGGCATGATAATCAAACTATAAACAAACATACCGTGTGCCTTCCAATCAGGATTCAGGAGACATTAAGAGACACATTTTAAACAACACTTTTCTTAATCTTGCATGCTCGACACACTCGCAACCTCATGTCTTTTGTGTAAACACAGCTAATAAAAACACATGACTGGTCAGTGTAGCGCTACTCATTTTCTCCTGTAGGTGGCACAATTTCCATATTACCATATAAATCAAATGAACGATTCCAAATACAAAGTTAAATATTACACACCATTTATAACAGACAAAAATGTGTATTTCAAAATGTGACCAAAAATATTCTGAACAAAAATACTTAATCTGTGACAGCTACAAAAGGTTCATAGTGTGTGTATTAAGGGCTTCATTTTCACTAGAGGAAACAGCTGGTGTGATGAGGGTGAACACAGCGAAAACTTAGTAACTGATTAATCCTTCATGACATTTTGTAAACTGTATTTATGAGAAAGGACTGCACTGATGCAGATATACAAATTTATCGAAAAACACACACCTTGCCTTAATCCTCGCTTCGTGATGGCGAATTGAAGACCGTGGTGAAAGACGGGGAGGAACCGAAGGAGCTGAAGTCTGCTGTCGATTTCATATGAAATTTAAAGGGGACGATGGGCGACCAGCAATTTGTGTGAAGTTTATTGATGATTTTTAGGGGGACTCAGTATAAATGTTAGGGAGGCTAAAGCCCCTCCAAAAATAGCCAAGCGACGCCCATGGTTAGAACAGAAGAACACATCACATAGAACAAAGGTGATACAGGACATCACCAGATCATACTCTGCTCACCAAAGAGTAATCACTGTGTCTGTAGATGTAATAGCAATTCTCTAAATTGTTTAATCTCCCACATACGTTTTCCCACAAGTGATCGAGGTGTCATCAGGAGAGTATGGTGATCTGAATCCTGTGCTCTTCGAGGCTGAGCAGCGCGGCGTGTGTTCAGAGGGTGTCTCCAGTGACCAGAGTGATGCTACATCATCTTGCCCATCTCAGTATGTCATCTCAGTATGTCAGTCTATCTGCTCCAGCTATCAACCTCACACATGCTCCGCTGTGTTTGCACAGGATTCAGGACACATTGAACACCACACCTATGCCACCAGCCAGCTCACACAGTTTAATATTCTTGTCAAAAGAACCTTCATCACTACATACAGAGACATGGTAAGATTTCTTAAAATATAATAAATTTTACGTGTTGAATATTCTGACAATGTTTTATAGTGTGTTGATTTGAGGATTTGTAATTATGTGTCGAGGTGTTGACCCACGTGAGGGTGATATCGCACTTGGTAATCGCACTTCTGATCGGGCTGCTGTACCACAAGTTCGGCAACGATGCCAACAAAGTCATTGACAACACTGGATTCCTTTTCTTCTCCATGTTATCCGTCGTGTTTGGCGCATTAATGCCCACCATCCTCACATGTAAGGACTTTTGTTATTGTATGCACTGTGTGTGTGTTTCTGATCACCACTGATGAAGAGCAATAATGTTAAAAATCTGACTGAAGTTCTTTCAATATTTATTAAGATCAGAGGTAATAAATGATACAGGGGATATACTGTGAACATTCTGATCAATTGGGTACTTCTTTGCTACTTTGCCAGTTCCTCTGGAGTTGTCAGTCATTATGAGGGAGCATCTGAACTACTGGTACAGTTTGAAAGCTTACTTCCTAGCTAAGACCCTGGCTGATGTTCCTTTCCAGGTACGCTGGTTATATTATTTATTCTAGAAATGGTACATACTATATTACCATATGAAATACGGAATGTTGTTTCCAGACCTAATGACACATTTCAAGATGTTATCTTTGTAATTAAAATTAAATTGAAAGTTTTGGATTGAACTCTGGTTCTATGAACACTGATTAACAGTGATTTAAATGACTGGATATCTTCTTGTACATTACCACACACTTGTACACTCACACTACTGGGAGGGGTGATATTGATGTTTCACAACATCTAGAAATGTCGAAAACTCTCTTCAGGAGGTAGGTGTGTTATTATCAAAGTCTGCAGTCAAGAGACGGCTTTAAGGCCAATTTAGACGTTGCCAGATTCTTCGGAATGATGAAACCAAAATTAACTTGCACCAGGTTTAAGGGAAGAGAAAAGTATGGAGGAAGAAAGAAACAGCTTATGAACCAAAGCATCATATAACAAAGCATGGTGGAGGCAGTATTATAGCATTAGTGTGTGTGGTGTCTGGTACCAGTGGAACCAGGTCACTGTTGTTTATTGATGAAGCACAGATGATCATAAATCATAAAATTTGTCAATAAAGATTGTTACATTTGAAAAAGTCTCATTCAGTGTTGCATTATGTTTGTGACATCTGCTCTACCTGTTCATTAAAATTTATTATATTTGTGTTGACTTTGCCTGGCCTACATACTCAGAACCACGCCATTGAAGTCAGGAGAGAGTGCATCATCAAAGCCTTGTGTGTGTACCTGAATGAAGAGCCCGAGAACCTCGTGAAAGAATACATGGTATGTAATTTTAGGTTTTACTCTCCAGTCATTATTTGGCATCTGTAAACAAACCATATGTACTTAGAAAAAGAAAATGCTTAATTACAGAATCTTTCACTAGGTAAATTAAATAAATGATAGCAGTAGTGTTTTATATATAAAGTTAAAATGGGAGTGATATAACGTATGTCTGTATTTTATTTTATTTTTTATTTATTTTTTTGTGAAGAACACAGATGGTGAAAGCAGTGAAGCTGCAAAGATGGAGACAACGTTTGGAATCTTTGTCATTCGCAAAGAAGGTGCAGAGCCAGAAGATCATTCTGGAGGGTGTGCAAGTTCTGGATGAGTTGGAAAATGTACCACTTGCTGTGGTCATGTTGTTTGCACTTGTATACGCTCTGAACCTCAGCTACCCTCCAGAGCTGAGATACACATTTGAGGCTTTGCAGGCTAACAAGTAATTTTTTTGAGTGTAACAGAACATTAAAAATATATTGCTGTAGGATAAGGAGTGGATACGCAGAAAGATCTAACGTGTCTGAAATGTGCAGGATCAAAGGAGCTCCTGAAGTGTTTGTCAGGGAAGTTTTGCAGTGGGGAGCTCATCGGGATTATGGGGCCTTCGGGGTCCGGCAAGTCCATCCTTATGAATGTTCTTGCTGGGTACAGGTGAGTGAGAGAGAGAGAGTGTGTATTGGGGACAATAAAACCAGTGTTCTGATTATTTGTGTGTTTAAATATTACATCATCCATCCCATTCAACTGTATTTAATATTATTTTACTTTTATTTTATAATTTATATTTTGTATAAATTTTTCTTTTTATATTATTTTATTTACATTTTCTAAACTATATTCCACAGTGTAAAGTTTAGTCTCTTTTAGAGGGACTGGCATGGAGGGTCAGATCCTGGTAAACGGGCGACCGCGTGAGCTCCGCACCTTCAGGAAGATGTCCTGTTACACAATGCAGGATGACATGCTGCTACCACAGCTCACCACACTGGAGGTCATGATGGTAAGGGTTCCAGCCCAATTAAACATGTATTTATCAAACACTTTCACAAACCACATTCTGTCTCCTCTGTTCCACTGATCACATTCCTCTCAGTGATGATGTGCACCCTGTCTTGCAGGTTTCAGCCAACCTGAAGCTAAAGGAGACCATGGGAGTGAAGAAGGAACTGGTGAGTGAAACAGAAAACGGTTTTAAATTACTCCACCTAATCTCATTTCTGTGATGTTGCTAAAAAAGATGCTCATGATAAATGATCTTAATAACAATAAACTATTAGTATAAACTATTTAAACCTTTTGCTAAATGTATACGTAAAATTCACACACTTATAACATTGCATTTGAACTTGTCGCAGGTGAACGAGATCCTCACTGCTCTAGGCCTGCAGGAGAGTGCATACACTGATATACAAGCTCTCTCCGGGGGTCAACGTAAACGATTAGCTATTGCACTGGAGCTGGTCAACAACACACCTGTCATGTTTTTAGACGAGCCTACCAGTTCCCGTACCACCTTTATGTGTTATATGTCTATATTCATTCACTGGCTGCTTTTTACGTAGGAACACCTGTATAGACGCTTCATCATGCAATGATCCAATCAGCCAGTCATGTTCTGGTGAAATCATAGACCGTATAATAGAACTGAACAAACCCTCCTTGACATCACCCATAAGATTTGTCATTTTGGCAGGAGTTGACTCTAAATCCCGGCTAATTCATGAACATAAAAAGCATTCGGACAGAGTAAACAGCTCGTGGTTGTTGTTTAGAACATCCTTACTGTACCTACCTCAGTTACAAACCAGCCCTCAGACAGAAACAACACTTTCATGCCAGCACCAACACTTTGCTGGGTTTAGAACAAAGACGCTTACGGCAGGGGCTGGGAGGTGGGATTGTCATAATAAGATGGAAAAGATTTAATCTTTAAAAAGGTTACTCAAAATGCAGTGGGCAGCTCAAATGGTTTCTAGTAATGACAACACTAGGAGTATTGCTCTCAAAGTTATTGTGAACTTCATCACTTTTGTTGCTGCTAGCATTTTTTTTTTAATGGTAATGACATGACTTTCTAGCCCATGGAAAAATAAAGCCAGTTCTGGATCCACGCTGGATCATTGCTATTGAAATGGCTCTGAACCAGCACTAGACACGAATTAACACCTTATTGGTGGAAAAGGGGGTTTGATTCACTTTTGGAGGCAGCTCCCAGTGGACATTGGAGAAACTGCACACTTTGGGGCAGAACCCGAGGTTCAAGTTCAATTTATTTGTATAGCACATTTACAACAGCCTTCAGGCTGACCAAAGTGCTTCACAGAAAAGCATACTCGTAAAACACACCCCAAAAACAATAAACACAAAAGTAGCACAACCCGTTTAACACTACTACATAACAAAATTAATACACTAAAGAAAAACATAGGTTTTGAAACAAGGACTTAAAAGAGGACAGAGAAGGTGCCAATCTAATCTCTAAAGGCAAAATATTCCAAAGTTGAGGCCCTGCTACCGCAAATGCCCGTGCCCCTCTGCGCTTGAGTCTCACGTGTGGGACTACTAATAGAGCCTGATCAGAAGATCTTAGTGTTCTAGAAGGAGAGTAAGGATGAAGAAGTTCAGAGAGGTAAACTGGTGCTAGGTTATGTAAAGATTTATACACAAAGAGGAGAATTTTAAAATGAATTCTCTGAGAGACTGGCAGCCAGTGTAGATCTTTCAGAATCGGAGTGATATGTTCATGTTTATGACATTTATGAAGAAATCTTGCTGCTGCATTTTGTACAAGCTGTAGGCGAGCAATTTGAGATTTGGAAATGCCGCAATATAATGAATTGCAGTAATCTAGACGAGACGTAACGAATGCATGAACCGCCATTTCTAGAGTTTTGGGGGTGAGCAAGTGTTTCACTTTAGCAAGTAGTCGAAGCTGATAGAAGCTGGATCCAATAACGGAGGCGATATGTTTATCAAATTTTAAATGCTGGTCAATGAGAACACCAAGGTTACGCACCTGCGATGATCTGAAGACTTCCTCCGTACGAGGACACTGAGAAGCTGCTTTTTTCCGAGCTCCACCATACTGACCAACTTTTAAACTTTTTTCGTCCCCTTACGAAGAGTGTACATAAAACGGATAAGTATCTTATAATATATTTACTCGAAACGCGTGTTATATCGTTAAGTTTTAATTGTTTTGCAGCACACCGCTTTTAGCCGGCATTAGCATCGCTAATTAGCATTAGCATCGCTAGCCCGGCTATCACGTTTGTTTGTAAAGTTTGTTTTCGCTTCCTCACACCGATTATTTTCCGTGTTTAGACACCATGTCGGTTGTGATTCTGCCTCTGAGTGCAGGTGAGGAGACATTGGAGCTGCACTCGGTGGATTTGGAGGTGGAGGCCGTGGAGAAGCTGATCCGTGAGCTACAGGTGAAGCTGGCCCGGCTACAGCAGCGGAAAGCCACGCTGGAATGGACGCGGACCGACGCTCACCTGTCCCAGGTAAATTCTCGGCGTGAGAATTCTCCTACAACCTCAACCCCGCGTGTTTCTCTGCCCAGGTCCAACACACCAAGGACGCATCCCACCCAGTATTCCTACACCCCGGCGCCGGGACATCACGGACCCTGGATACAGCAGCAGCGGAAGAAGCACGCCAAGCCCCGGGCGAGGACCTCTCCACCACCACCACCCGTCTTCGACATCACGACCCAAAACCGCTTCGCTCCTCTCCGCGAGATGGCACACGACGTCCTGGTCATCGGAGACTCCATCGTTCGTCACGTGCGTGCTACCACGGCTAAAGGTAAGGTGCACACACGCTGTTTACCTGGTGCACGTGTTCTTGATGTTGCTGCACAGGTGCCTGCTGCCCTGAGAAGGAACATTGGAGCTGTGGTTCTTCATGCCGGCACGAACGACACCAGGCTGAGGCAGACGGAGATCCTAAAGGAAGACTTCAGGAGCCTGGTCGAGAAGGTCCGCAGCACATCACCCACGACAAGGATCATCGTATCTGGACCGCTTCCCACATTTCAGCGAGGAATCGAGAAGTTCAGTAGATTATTTGCCTTTAATGAATGGTTACAATCTTGGTGTCAACAACAGAAATTACGCTTTGTTGATAACTGGAATGTTTTCTGGGAGCGTCCTAGGCTCTATCACACCGATGGCCTACACCCTAGCAGAGCTGGAGCAGCGGTCCTCTCTGACAACATCTCCAGAACACTACGAACCATCTGACTGGCGGTAAGTCATACTGTAGATTCCAAACATATTAGACACACCACAACTCACCGTAGTGATAGACGAACACACATAGCTTGTCCTATAGAAACTGTGTCTGTTCCACGAATACTGAGAAAAAAGAATAAATTTGTTAAATTTGCCCGAAACAATCTGATAACCATAAAACCAGAAAAAGGCAAAATAAGTAGTCAAAATCCACCTCTAAAGTTTGGACTACTCAACATTAGATCCCTTGCGCCTAAAGCACTTATTGTTAATGAAATGATCTCAGATTATTGCCTTGACGCACTCTGTCTCACTGAAACCTGGCTTAAACCAAATGAATATTTTGGTCTGAATGAGTCTACTCCGTCAGGATATTTCTATAAGCACGAGCCCCGTCTAATTGGTCGCGGTGGTGGTGTCGCCACTATCTACAATGATGTACTCACTGTTACCCAGAAAATAAGGCCCAGGTTTAATTCATTTGAAGTGCTTATCATTAATGTTGCACTAAATGAAATACGTAATAAACCCTTGCTATATTTTACCCTGGCCACCGTGTACAGACCCCCGGGGCCATATGGCGATTTTCTTAAAGAATTTGGACATCTGCTATCAGACCTATTGGTTAACTCTGACAAAGTATTGATAGTAGGAGACTTTAACATTCATGTAGATGATGCTAACGACGCTTTAGCGCTCACATTTATGGATTTACTAAATTCCTTTGGGGTTAAGCAAAATATAATTGGAGCAACTCACCGCTTTAATCATACGCTAGATTTAATTATATCCCATGGTATAGATGTCTCTAATATAGAGATCATACCTCAAAGTGATGATATCACAGATCATCACCTCCTGACATATACTCTACCCGTAGAACAGATTAGCTGTGTCTCCCCACGCTATCAATCTGTTAGAAATATGAATCCCACCACTAAAGACAGATTCACAAGTAATCTGCCGGATCTGTCCCAATTTCTTATTAGACCCCTAAATGCAGATGATCTAGATGAAGTGACTAGCAGCATGGGCACTATTTTTACCAGTACATTAGACACTGTTGCTCCCATCAGATTAAAAAAAGTCAGAGATAAAACATTGGCACCGTGGTACAACAGTCATACTCGCGCCGTAAAGAGAGCAACCCGTAACCTCGAGCGAAAATGGAGGAAAACTAAATTAGAAGTTTTTCGAATTGCGTATAAAGACAGTATGTGCAGCTATAGACAGGCTCTAAAAACTGCTAGGACTGAGCATCTTAGCCAACTGATAGCAAGAAACCAAAACAATCCTAGGTTCTTATTTAGTACAGTGGCTCGCCTAACAAAACCTAAGATGCCCGCAGAGAGTATCCCATCACAGTTTAGAAGTGAAGACTTTATGGACTTCTTTAATGAAAAAATCAATAATATCAGGAAGAAAATAATGGAGGTTCAACCTCTAATAGTATCTCACGATCCAGTTCAGCCTATAGCTTCACATTTAGATTTTCACTGCTTTACAGGTATAGGACAGGAAGAGCTGTATAAACTTATCACCTCGGCTAAATCAACAACGTGCCTGTTAGACCCAATCCCAACCAGATTTTTAAAAGAAGTGATGCTTACGGTTGGAGAGCCACTCCTAAACATTATTAATTCTTCATTACATCTAGGTCACGTCCCTAAACCTTTCAAGTTAGCAGTTATTAAGCCGCTTCTTAAAAAATCTAATTTGGACGCGAATGAAATAAAAAATTACAGACCGATCTCAAACCTCCCGTTCATATCAAAAATACTAGAAAAAGTAGTATCAGCTCAAATTTGCACATTCTTGCAGGATAACAACATCCTTGAAGAATTTCAGTCAGGTTTCAGGCCCCATCATAGCACAGAAACTGCACTAGTTAAGATTACAAATGACTTGTTTTTAGCTTCAGACCAAGGCTGCATCTCATTGCTAGTCCTGCTCGATCTTAGTGCTGCATTCGACACTATAGATCATAATATTCTCATAGATCGCTTACAAAATTATATAGGTATTCAGGGACAGGCACTAAAATGGTTTAGATCTTACCTGTCTGATCGCTACCATTTTGTAGATCTAAATGGAGAACCGTCTGGTATAATGCCAGTGAAATATGGGGTCCCACAAGGGTCAGTTTTAGGACCTCTGTTGTTCTCAATATACATGCTTCCCTTGGGTAACATCATTAGAAGACATGGGATCAGTTTCCATTGTTATGCTGATGATACCCAATTATATATCTCAACTAAACCAGACGAAATACCTAAGTTGTCTAGATTAACTGAGTGTGTCCAGGACATAAAAGATTGGATGACCAATAACTTTCTTTTATTAAATTCAGATAAGACAGAGATATTACTTATTGGCCCAAAAACCAGCACACAACAGCTTTCACAATTCAGCTTGCGCTTAGAAGGATGTACTGTTACTACCAGCTCAGCAGTAAAAGATCTGGGAGTAATATTAGACAGTAACTTGTCTTTTGAAAATCACATTTCAAATATCACAAAAACAGCCTTTTTCCATCTTCGAAATATTGCTAAACTTAGGAACATCTTATCCGTATCTGATGCAGAAAAACTAGTTCATGCATTCATGACCTCCAGACTGGACTATTGTAATGCATTACTAGGTGGCTGTCCTGCATCCTCAATAAACAAGCTTCAGTTAATCCAAAATGCAGCTGCCAGGGTTCTCACTAGATCCAGAAAATATGATCATATAACCCCAATATTATCATCCCTGCACTGGCTACCTGTTCAGTTTAGAATTAATTACAAAATAGTATTACTTACATACAAGGCCTTAAATGGTTTAGCTCCCACATACCTAACCAGTCTTCTGATGCGCTACAATCCACCACGCGCCTTAAGATCACAAAACTCCGGACTTCTGGTAGTTCCCAGAATTTCAAAATCTACAAAGGGGGGTAGGGCTTTTTCATATTTAGCTCCAAAGCTTTGGAATAGCCTTCCAGACAGTGTTCGGGGAGCAGACACGGTTTCTCAGTTCAAAAGTAGACTCAAGACGCATCTTTTTAATCTGGCATACACATAACTCATCCCAGTACTCATACTCCAGTACACCTATACCGAATGGCAACTACGCTAATTCTCCCCATCTGTTCTGTATTTCTCTACCCATCCCGAGGCATCGGGAGATTTTGCCAGCTTCAGTAGACAAAGGCCGACCCTGCGAGGTTCCTGAGGCATCCAGAGAAGGACCAGCTCCAACTGGATTCAGCTTTATGATGGTTGGAGCTACACATGCTGCTCCTGTGCTTCCAGTGATCCAGACCTCATCTGCCCTCTGCACCTACTGACTCGTCCCTATGCTGAACTGGTCTTCATGACAAATTTAAATAATTTCTGTCATATTGAATTTTCACCTGCACAACACACAAGATGTTATATCATTTCTATCTGTTATCGCCCAAATGAGGATGGGTTCCCTGTTGAGTCTGGTTCCTCTCAAGGTTTCTTCCTAATGCCATCTCAGGGAGTTTTTCCTTGCCACCGTCGCCGTCACCCTTGGCTTGCTCATCAGAGAAATTTCATTCATTCGTCTCATTATTATCTGCACATTTTTCTCACACATCCACACTTCCAATGTTTTTCTTTCTATAATTATTATTATTATTTGTTTTTATTTATTTTCTATTATAATTTTATTTATTTATTCATTATTTTATATATAATTATTCTATGTATATATATATATATATATTTTTTTTTTTGTTAAATTTCTTTAATTTTTGTGAAGCTGCTTTGAGACAATGACCATTGTTAAAAGCGCTATATAAATAAAATTGAATTGAATTGAAAGACAGAAACTGTCCAGATCAGGGTTAAAACTCTGAGAGTTCACATTAGGACTAAAAACAATTACCTCTGTCTTGTCTTCATTTAGAAAGAGAAAGTTTTGAGCTAGCCATGATTTAACCTCCTCTAAACACTGCAAAAGATTAGTGGTAGCAGTAACGTTATTTCTTTTGATGGGGAGATAAATTTGAATATCATCTGCATAAAAATGAAAAGATACACCATGTTTCCGTAAATAGAACCCAGAGGTAGCATATAGAGAGAGAACAGAGATGGAGCTAAAATAGAACCTTGTGGAAGGTCACAGGTCAGAGGTGCCAGGGAAGAAGTGAAATTACCCATCTTTACTAAAAACTTTGTCAGACAAATATGACTGAAACTATTTCAGAACATTCGCTTTTAGACCCACCCAAGACTCTAATCTAGATAGTAGTATAGAGTGATCGACAGTATCAAAGGCCGCCGATAGATCCAGGAGAAGCAGAATCACAAAGTCTCTGGAGTCAGTGGAGACATAAATATCATTTAACACTCTCAGAAGGACAAACTCTGTGCTATGAGCAGACTTAAAACCAGATTGAAAAACATCCTGAATACCCATATTAGTCACAAAACATTGTAGTTGGTCCAGCACAATTTTCTCCAAAACCTTAGAAACGAAAGGTAAGACAGAAATTGGCCGAAAATTCTTTAGGACAGAGGAATCCAGTGAAGGCTTCTTGAGCAGAGGAGTGACAGAGTGACTGTCAATCACCTGCTTCAAAAACTGGACATTGATAGGTTCAAAAACCTCCCAAAAAGTAAAGACAGAAGGCAGGGTAGGGGAGTCCTTTATTGTTAAGGTGGGGCAAATGCCAAGTCTTAGGGTAGTAATTTTGTCACTAAAGAATCTCAAAAAGCCTTCACAGACAGCATCAGAAGCGACAGGCAAAGTGTTAACAAACTGAATAATTGAAAACAAAACCTTAGGTTTAGAGTGATTTGTTTCAATTATATATTAGAAAAATATGCAGCTTTTGCAGATTTAGCAGCAGACTGGTAAAATGTAAGCGAATCTTTAAATCAGAGGTTGCCGTATTTGTTGAAATACGTTCAGGTTACGGGCGGGTGTTCCTATTAAAGTGGACAGTAAAGGTAAATAAATTTGAATTCAATCAAATTGGAACATGTCTTTTATGTCACTTTAGGCATTGTTTTATGACTTCAATGAATCACCTGCAGCAATGTTAGAATGGGGTGTCCCAGTGGTCTAGACAGTGCATCCTGTTACCAGATGGTTTCACTATTGAAGTCTCTTGCTCTGGGTGGAAGAACCATCATTTGTACCATCCACCAGCCTAGTGCTAAAGTCTTTAAGATGTTTGACAAGGTACAAGACAGTATTTAAAATGTAAACTAACATACTAAATTACCCTTAGGTCACACCTCTGCTGTGTTATTTTTCTTCACAGTGATTGGCAATTATTTGTTAATTTCTAAATATAAATGCATATATATCCACATAATCCATACATTGACAGACTATTATGTGTTAGTTTTACATAATTGTTTAATCTGCAACCCACTTCCTCTATTGTCTGTGCTGTGTTACAGCTGTATGTTCTGAGTCAGGGGCAGTGCATATACAAGGGTACCGTCCCAGATCTCATCCCCTATCTGAAGAATTTTGGTCTCCACTGCCCCACTACCCACAATCCTGCAGACTTCAGTATGTATGATGTGTGCATGTGTTATTTAAACTGTGGTTGGAAAAACGTATAAAGTCAGACACATAACTGATTATTGTTCATTTATTCCTTTTTACTAAGAAAATATATATTTGTTCATTTTTTAGCATTTTGATATACAGTAACCTCTATAGCCCCTGAAACAGAAAGAGTAGTTCCTTTTCCGACACATTATTGATGACCTCACCTGGTTCTTTGACAACACTGCTGCTTTTTGTTTGAAACTGGCAGACATTAAAATGTGAAAAATACTTTCTGATGCACTTTTGACTTTGCACAATGTTGGGAACCCAGTGTTAATGTGCATGAGAGACTGTATTTGATTATTTGTAATTATGTGTCGAGGTGTTGACCCACGTGAGGGTGATATCGCACTTGGTAATCGCACTTCTGATCGGGCTGCTGTACCACAAGATCGGCAACGATGCCAACAAAGCGTTTAACAACACTGGATTCCTTTTCTTCTCCATGTTTTTCCTCATGTTTGGCGCATTAATACCCACCATCCTCACATGTAAGGACTTTTGTTATTGTATGCACTGTGTGTGTGTTTCTGATCTCCACTGATGAAGAGCAATAATGTTAAAAATCTGACTGAAGTTCTTTCAATATTTATAAAGATCAGTAATAAATGATGATACAGGGGTTCTACTGTGAACATTCTGATCAATTGGATACTTCTTTGCCAGTTCCTCTGGAGTTGCCAGTCATTATGAGGGAGCATCTGAACTACTGGTACAGTTTGAAAGCTTACTTCCTAGCTAAGACCCTGGCTGATGTCCCTTTCCAGGTACGCTGGTTATATTATTTATTCTAGAAATGGTACATACTATCTTACCATATGAAATACAGAATGTTGTTTCGTAATCTAATGACACATTTCAAGATGTTATCTTTGTAATTAAAATTAAATTGCAAGTTTTGAATTGAACTCTGGTTCTATGAACACTGATTAACAGTGATTTAAATGACTGGATATCTTCTTGTACATTACCACACACTTGTACACTCACACTACACTCTAAAAAATAACTCATGGTGTTTGTTGGTAAAACTTAGCATAAAAGCATTTTTCAGCATAACAAAATTGAGTTTTCTACATGCACGCATTTTAATGTGTTGACAACTTATTTATTATAGGGGCAGTGGTGGCTCAATCGGTTAAGGCTGTGGGTTTCTGGGTTACTGATCGGAAGGTCGGGGGTTCGAACCCCAGCATCGGCAAGTTGCCACTGTTGAGCAAGTTGCTCACTGTTGCTCACTGTTGCTCACACCTTGAGCAAGGCCCTTAACCCTATCTGCTCCAGGGGCGCTGTAAGCTGGCTGACCCTGCGCTCTGACCCCAGTTTCCTAATTGGGATATGCGAAGAAGAAATTCTGTATTGTAAAATTCTGTGCTGTAAAAAGTACATGTGACAATAATTGAATATTCTTCTTCTTCTTCTTATTTAAAAAAGTTAATGCACCATAAAAATAAAAAAAATTAAAAACACCCCCTTCACTTATATATTTGAGTATTTAGAACAATTACTTTTGTCACCGCTCAACAACAGAAAATATCAAGTGTGCAACATGTAAAAGTGAATGTGAATCGACATCCTCAATGTTTGAATCGCCCGCGCCCACCAGAAGAAGCAGCGTCTTTTCCTGACGTTGGTTACATTATCTGGTAAGTTTACAGCATTTTATTCATGGCAGTTAATAGTTATATCACCATACCTTGCATAATATTGTCACAGAATACGAGGATTGGTATTAAATGTAATTTGACATTGTAAAGTTGGTTTTAGATAGCAAACACAGTATTGTCCCTGTGTGTTAGTTTAGTTTCACAGTGGTTGAATGATGTGAACCAACAATGAGCTTGTGTTATACTAGTAGTTATACTACAAAAGTAAGCGTATATTATGTTTGAAGGTTTATAACTTAAATTTGTTAGTGAAGTTTAAGTTTACAATTAGCACGCACCTGTTGCTAACCAATGAGACCATGCAGAAAGCAGAGGGAAACCCCGTAGTTTTTTTTCCCTCTCTCTCGGATGATGCGGCTGCACCTGTGAGCGTCGTGTCAGAGTACATGTGCGTTTCCACAAGACTGAGTTACCTTCGCACTGGAGACAAAACAGATGATGTTTCTGCCTGACTAAAGACAATTTAATCAAAAATATTGATTTATTGATGTTCAAGTGTAAGCTGTGCCTGAGGTACAAAAAAAAATAAAAAAACATTACTGTGTCCAGACACGACTTGCTTCAGTTACATTCAGTAGTATTAGGCATAATGAGAACCGTGGGATTGTAGCATTTTAAGCCAAGCGCATTAGCAAGTTACACAAAATTTTCCACATTCTCAGAACTTTTTCAGAGACCAGGAGACGTTGGGATATCATTCAAGCAGAAGTTACTCTTTATTGAGAACTCGCCGAGCGTCGCTGTAGTCATCCAAGTCTTGACTAAAAACTCAGCTCTGGAGAGTTTATACTTTACAAGGGGGAGGGATACAAAGAGATGGAGACAATCTAAACAAAGCATAGTGTAGTACAGGAGTCGGCCTGGTAACGGAAGTTCCCCAGCAGTGGCTTTTAAATGCATAGGTGCTAATCTAATCAGCACAGATTAGTCTAATCTAATCAGACAGTATCACCCAAACCTACATATCATCATAGAGACAAAGGCACAGCCTGGCCTTGAGATTAGCATTCACATTGACTGTGGGACCCAACCCAGTGGTCAGGAAGTACATAAAGACAAAAGGTCAATGTCTCCGACAAATGGGCTACCAGACTTGATCTTCTTAGAATGTCACCAACTTTACCTTAAAATGTAAAACCCAATGTACATAACTCTTTCAGTTTATATACCATTATGTTGGAAGCTAGATTTAACATTTTATAAATTTGTAATCCTACAGTTCCCCCTTTGAGAGTTCTAATAACTCTCACAAAATACAAATTTAGACATTTAATTCTTGTAACTTGTGATCGTTACAGGCACATAGCTCTTGTTCTGTTGTTGATTGTAGTGATGAATGCCATGATGACATAGAAACAAACATCTAGCAAGTGTCTGTGAAGTTCTTATGGAAAATTGTCTTTTCTGGTTGGAGCTGCCAATTATTCTTGATGGGTGTGGGTTATTTTTTGAATGAAACACTTGTTACTATGGACACAGATAGTACACCAGTAGGAAAAACAATAGCAGAATTGCTATTTCCTCAATCCACAGTCAGGGTTTCTCCAACCTGTCTCCAAACCATGAAAAATTACCTTTTGGTGTAAAATTACCATCTGGTGTAATTTTGTTGAAAGATCAAGAATGTCTTGTCTGGCAATCTTAATCATGTTGATGGTTGACTGAAGTTCTCGTATTTGATACTCTGCGTTGGTAGTGGTTGTGGCTTCCTTTGTAGGTGACGATGGCTGTCCCGAGACCCATAAATGAAAACAAAAGACGACAAAAATCTGTTGTAAAAGAATTCAAACCCTAGGGTTGTATCCCCTGTTCGATCTGTGTCTACTATTGTTCCTTCTTTCCCTGTTTCTTAATTTCCATGACACCTAAAGAACAGTGAGGTAAGGATGGACTAGTGGATGGGGAAGGCCTATGAGGGAGTCTTCACCACAGGGTTTGGCCCCCGATGCCTGTTGCATTCGGTTCTTCCCTGGGCTCCTCACTGGTCTGTGTGTCCTATCCTATCCCTGCAGGTGGGGGAACAACTTTACAGTGTGACACATGAGTCCAGGTTTTCCTTCCCTGACACAACACTGCAGCTGCTGTGATCAACATCACTTGATGAGGTCCATGTTACTTAGGCTCTAATGGCTTGTTCCTAAATGATTTTATCATGACCCACTGACCTGGGATGATAGCAGACTCCACCAGAAGGTGGACACACAAACACGACTCAACTCTCTCTCTGGCACTTTGTACTGCCTTTGTGAGGTTTTCACAGTAAGAGATCAGGGCATCTGAAGCAAAGTGTACATCAGCATTTCTAAGATCAATCACACCTGGCATTTGCATTGGGCGTCCAGTAATAATCTCATGAGGGCTCAGTCCTACTGATCTATTAGGTGATGCTCTCATACTGCACAGTACCGCCGGCAGCGCTTCGACCCGTGGTACTCCTTCCTGATGCATTTTGCTTAGCCTGGCTTTGATTGTTCTGTTTGCTCGTTCAACCTGTCCCGATGCTTGGACAGTGAAGATTCCACTTAATCTTCAAAATTTTAGACACTTCCTTGACTACCTGTCCTGTGAAGTGTGTTCCTTGATCTGAGCCGATGTAATCTGGTAATCCCCATCTGGGAATGAAATCAGTAATAAGACATTTAGCAGTATGTGCAGTTGTAGCACGTCCTGCTGGATAAGCTTCTATCCATCTTGAGAACTTGTCTATTACTACCAAGACGTCAGTTTTTCCTTCACAAGGAGGTAACGATATGTAATCAACTTGCAAGTGACGAACTGGTCCTGGTGGAGCTGGAGTGTGGTGCTGATGTAGTTACTGCTCGCACATCATTATTTTTGTGACATGTAATGCATCTCTTCATTGTTTCGATGGCTACAATTCAGAATTTTGGATTCCACCATTGATTTGAGAACCTGTGATTTATCGTCGCAGGGCCACTGTGACCCAAATTGTGGATTTGTTGAGCCAAATATGGCAGCAGTGATTCAGGAGCGACATACTTTCCCCCTTTGGTCCAGCAGCCGGATGAATCCACTGTGGCTCCTTTGTCTAACCATGTCCATGATTCATATAAATGGACGTCTTTGTACAGATCAATGATCGACTCAGGAGGCAGAATGGTCTTCTGTGCTGTACTACCTGAACACACTTGTACAGTTACATAGAAACAAGCCTGTTTAGCAGCTACATCAGCAGGAGCATTATCTTTAGCTTCCATAGTATTAGTTGTCAGATGTGCCTTCAAGTTGATCACAGCTAATTTCTTTGGAAGTTTCATGAGATCTTTCACTAATCCAGCATGCTTAATGGGGGATCCAGCAGAAGTTAGAAACTGTCTACTTTGCCAAATGACACCAAAATCATGAATTACTCCAAAAGCATACCTGGAATCAGTGTAGATATTTGCAACTGACCCTGAGGCTAGCGTGCATGCTCTAGTTAAGGCTACTAGTTCTGCAGCTTGAGCTGAGGAATGATCTGGAAGACGACCTGACGCTACCACTTCAGTGATGGAAGTTACTGCATAACCTGCATGTTTATGGCCTTCAATAACTTGATTATTCTGCATTCTCTATTGGAGTTTCGGCTATTTCACTTGTAGGTGCATATGTAAGTGTAACACAGTAGTGAGTCATTTCTCCTTCATCCGCTAACACAACTTCAGTCATTGTAGACATCATACATGTGGATGGGTTTGTAACTGACGCACGCTGTAAAACAATGTTCGGGGCTGTGAGGGTCGTTAACCAATTTCCCCAACGAGAAGAGGTGACAGAAGTGACTTTTGCTTGATTCATTAGTGCAGAAACTGCATGAGGGCATTTTACATTTACGGTGTGTCCTAACACCATTCCTGATGAAGCTTGAAGCGCTAGATGAACTGCTTGCACGGCTCTAAGACATGGGCCAATACCTTGAGCGACTATGTCAAGTTTACCAGAATAATAATGAATTGGGCACAAACTGCCCCCATGATCTTGCATTAGACATACAGTCATAAAACCTATGTGTTCTTGAACATAAAGCACAAAGGGCCTATCAGATTGTGCAATGCCTAATGCGGGTGCTTGACATAATGCTCTCTTCAAAGCATTGAAAGCTTTGAGATGAATTTCTTCCATACAAACTGTATCAGAATCTTTAATCTGGCCTTTCAACAAGTCAGAGCGGTTGAGCAATCACAGCATAGTCTTCAATCCAAGGTCTACAGTAACCAGCTGTTCCTAAAAATGATCTGAGTGTTTTAATGGTAGTAGGCGGAGGTATTGCTTTGACTGAAGCGGCTGGATTCTTTTCTGTGGTAGACGTGTCCACTGGTATTGCTCATAGTCAACTGTGAAAGCTAACCATACCTGGCTGTCAGAGTGCAAAGTGACAGAAAAGAATCCATTAGACATATCGATTACGGAAAAACCTTTAAAATCTAATGGTAAGTCATTACAAATTGTAGACGGATCTGCTACTAGGGGGGTGATTTTATCAATGCGTTTATTGGCTACTCTGTAGTCTATGGTGAGTCTCCATGTCCCATTGGCTTTCTTGATGGGCCATATGGGTGAGTTACAGGGACTGTTGGTTTTAACTAGCACACCTTGTTTCAGCAATTTTTCTACAATAGGTTTGACTCCCTGTAAAGCTTCCTTACTGATTGGATATTGTTTGGTAACAGGAGGTGGAGTTCCTGTTAATTTGACTGGACCTACACCTGTCCGCAAGAAGACCACAATCATCCTTGTCTTTAGCCCAAATAGGATGATTCTGCAAGAAAGCATACCCAGGAGTGGTTGCATTATTAATAGAAACTTGTGCTGCATAAATTATTATGCTAGCAGATTCTGAAGACATGTCTAAAGTTAGATGTACTTGTCTCAGTAGATCCATGCCTAGAATTGCACCTGTATTTAATGGAGCACATAGCAATTTTGTAGTCAAAGTTCTTGGGCCCAATTGTACTTCTATGGGCGGAGTTTCATACAACAGAATCTTCACCAGTTAAACACAGTTTAGTTTTCTTGTATGGGATGTTTAACTCTCTAGCCAATTTAGTAGGAATTACTGTAATTTCTGCACCTGTATCAAGCAAAAAGTAAATTTCTTTCTCTAGTATGCTACCTTTCACAAAAATTATTTTGTCATTATGATGGAGTACCGGGGAAAGGTAGCTACTCACAGCCCCAACAATTAGATTTTTTTCCTGTTCCTCTTGTGCTCTTAGAAGAGCCTGAGCAAGCTGTCCTAAAGTTTGAGTAGACAATGGCGGAACTATTTCAGGGTTGTAGGCAGGCTGAGAAGAAGTAGAATTATGCAAAGTATTTCTTCTACCATGTTGCAACTTCTTCCTACACTCTTTCTTCCAATGTCCCAGTTTTCCACAGTAGTTACATTTGCCTTCTCTTTTAGGCCATCTATTATCTTGGTCTGTTGTGCTAAACGAAGCTGCTGCTACTCTCACCTTTGACTTACAGTGGGAGCCACGTCAAACAGCCGCCTGGAGCATGACTGCTCCGTGGCAGTTCCATGAAGGCTTCGTGCATGGAATGTGATCCCCCGCGATGACGCAGTTAACGATGCCCCGCCCCATAAACGCCCCCATGCGCTTTCTAAAAAGATGGTTGCAATGCCGTATAATTCCGCCAGATGGAGCATTGACTGGCACAGTTAACTGCAGTGTCCAGGAAACCCAATACCGTATCTTTAATATACAGACAGTTCTTGTATTGTCAACATAGTTTCATAAATAGATGAAGAAACAACAACAACAAACCGATTAATAAAACAGATTTGTTAAATCACTCAATACATAACCCATGATGATTATGCTATTTATTATTTAATAATGAATTAATAAAATTAGTTAGTGAAATATTTTTAAGACATCCTGAAATGATCCTTAAAGACACGGTAGCGGCTGTAATTCGTCTATACCGATCATTGTAGGTACGGAATAAAAACGCAGGCTACGTACAGTATTTTATATTACTGTGTATTTTACCCCGTTCCATTTAATATACTGATAGATAATATTTTGCTGCAAAGTAAAGCTCAAACGTCTGCTTGGGTTTGTTTTCGTTATATTTTTGATGATGTTTTCGCTGATTTTTTCACTGATAGTCTACAAGTGGCATAAGAGGCAATTAATGGCGCATGCAACCTGGAACAAATATCTGCCCATATGGATCAGTATTTCTTTAGTCATTTAATCATGCATAATGCTCCCCCGTCAAAAGATCTGATGGGGCATTAATCACTTATCACAACTGTGAATGGATGAAGCAGCAGAGACAGATTAAATCCCCATAAACACTTGGAGACAATAGTAAAAAAAAGTTCCAGAGGGTTAGCGCCTGTTATACTATTGTATTTTTACTGATTTTTTTTTTTTTTACTGCTTATATTTCGTTGGGTTTTACGCAATGTCATGTGTGTGTGTGTGTGTGTGTGTGTGTGCGTGCGCGCACGAGAGAGAGGATACTCTGACAAGACCAACTTCCGTGTGGCTCCAGTGGCGCAATCGGTTAGCGCGTGACACTTATAAAGCAGTCCAGGTGAAGCAATGCTGAGTTCGAGCCTCACCTAAAGCACCCAAAGCATTTTACTGCATATCGCACTGTGTATGTGACAAATCAAATTTGAATTTGAAAGTAAAGCTTAAAATGTAACTTCTGCTTTGGTTTGTTTTCGTTATATTTTTGATGTTTTCGCTGAAAGTCAAATTGGCATAACAAATTGATTAATGGCGCATAATATCTGGAACAAATATCTGTCCATACGGATCAGTGTGTCTTTAGTCATTTAACCAGCATAATGTCCCACATCAAAGATCTGATGGGGCACAAATCACTTATCACAACTGTGTATAGATGCAGCAGCAGAGACAGATTTAATCCCCATAAACATTCACACTTGAAAACAAAACTAACAGAAGTAAACAGTTCTAGAGTGTTAGTGCCTGTTATCACAGGACAGGAATCACCTACAGGATACTACTGTATTTTACTGCTCATATTTTTTACCCTAGTTTCATTTGGTTTTACGCGATTTCATGTATTATTTGTGTGTGTCTGTGTGTGCACAGTGTGTGTGTGTGTGTGTGTGTGTGTGTGAGTGCGAGAGATAGCGTGAGAGCGCGTGCGCGAGATAGGGCTTTCATGCTGATTTATCCAAGGTTACTAAAACCTGGCTTACTACCTATAAAAAATATTTCAATTTAACTCATGGGTCTCAATCACAGATGACACGACAAATTATATACTCTGAAACGTTCATTTGAACATTTAAAAATATATACAAAAACACGAATACTAATGTTATCATGGTGTAAATTATTAACATTAGGTTAGGTCCTGCCCTTAATTAATTCATATTATAATTACTTTTACATAGTATAGTTACTGGACTGACATGACCAAAAACTAGCTATTTCATTTAGCCTTTCTAAAATCAACCCATATATCATTTATAATCAGAAAACATAAAACATATTATGATCTGTTCAATAGCCCATCTGTTTTAATTTAGTTTGTATTTTTTATTATTCATAAGACAACCTTTCAGTTTTGTAAATATTTTAGTTATAGTGTGTTAAGTCTTACTTTAGGTTAAACGTTTTTGAGAATTTTACCATCCAGCTTAGATAAATGTTATGTCATTGATTGATAAAATCTGGATTAAGGATATTTTATTATATAATTATATATATATATATATATATATATATATATATTTTTTTTTTTTTTTTTTTAGTTTCCCCCTGAGGGATTGCCACCTTATTGTGGTCAGGGGGTTTGCGTGCCTCAACACAATTCAGCAAATACAATACTGTTACTATACAGTAAGGCCAGGTAAAAACAGTGCTCGAACATGATGCGCCCCTCCCCCCACCCCGTGTTGTCTGGTCTAGAACGGCGCTGCCTCTGACCGTCTTTTGTCTTGTAAATGAGTATTCTCACTCACCTTCCAATCCCCCCAGCGCACACACTCTGTTTGTACTGTAAACTGTACTGTAACTGTGTTTGCTAGGGCACTTGGTTATACACAGTACTTTAATGTATGGAACACTTACTTAACTTACTGGTTTGGTTTAAATATCGCTTATTACCTTATTCAGCAAAATAAATTCATTAACGTATTGAAGTATTTTAGTTAAGGACAAAAACTGTGCTTGTGTTTAGAACTGCTGAACAGCCGAAAACACACACACACCCATCCCCCCGCCAAAAACGCACACACAGAGCAATTAACACCATGTCATACTCAGGAGTGGAAGGTGAGAAACCTCAATGGAGAATACCAAGTTTGTCGTTGGTCTTTTGGAGTTCTTAAAACCCAAAACATTTATTTATACTGAGAAAAAATTATTATGGGTCACAATCACAAACACATATAATCAAGTGTTTAACTGGTTTCATTTGTTTCTATGATCAATAATTATTATTATTTTCAGCCCAACTCTTTGACTATTTAAAACAAAGTTGTGTCCCATTTTTTGCCCATTGAAGTTGTTGGTTCAACTAAACAATTTTTAAATACCCAAACAATCCCCCAAAATTAAAACACGCAAAACATGACTTTAACAATTCAATTTATTCTTCCAAAACTAGTCAAAGTTAAAACAGTAATTTATATAAAACAGATGAATACATGTTGTCTTTTTGCTTAAAGTTCATTAAACTACCCGGATACACCAGCTGCTTATAAGTCTCTATCTATAGTCCTTTTACATTAAAATATTAATTTTTCAAATATCAAAACTATTAAACATGGAACAGTTGAAGTCTTTGTTTCCCCCAAAGTACTGTATCAGACATTTTGCAGTTCTATGTTCAGAATATACAGTAGACCTGATCAAACATCATTCTAAAGCTGTCGGACTGTGACGTCATCCCTCCTACAGCTCTCTCAACAGCTTGTTCAGGCTCCTCCAGTCCTGTAGCTCCAAAAGTCCAGCCGTCAGCCGTCTGACCCCCCAATCCTCCACAGCGGAGCTCTGCTTAAAGACAACAGGAGAATTTAGTCAAGACAGATAAACTTCACAGAACATATAGTTCTAATAAAAATAATATATATTAATAAACCTATTTACCACAGAGTGTGTAAAACACTGCTTTGGGGATTCTGTAATGTAAATAATCTGCCTGTGCTAATGTTAACCAGTGAACAGTGTTAGTGTTAACCAGTGAACAGTGTTAGTGTTAACCAGTGAACAGTGTTAGTGTTAACCAGTGAACAGTGTTAGTGTTAACCAGTGAACAGTGTTAGTGTTAACCAGTGACTGTCTGTATTATCGTCTGCATTAAATTAACCGGGAATTTACTTAATGCGCTTCTCATACAATAAGTTAAGCGATATAACATTCGTATATGAGCATTAGTTCACGATGGCGCGGCCACGTCCAGACGCCTTCCTGATCGCTCCGTACAAACTGTGCGTTTTTTTCCTTCTTTCTTTATTTATTTTACTTTCATTCGCTAAGAGTACTTCAGGTTTAGTGACCTATGACAGTAGAACACTACTGGATATAGGAATTCAGATTTCGGCGCTTACTTATACCACCTTTAAGCCTGACCCGTCGTGGCCCTCTGAGATACTACGCTGCTCAGACGACAACAACAATGGACGGGACGCTAACCCGCGGCGAAGAACAAAGAAGCGTCGAGGGAAACGCGGCGGCGTCCGTAACAGAATGAGAGAACAAGCTCATCGCACCCCTCTGCCGAGTATCCTGCTGGCTAATGTACAGTCACTGGAGAATAAGCTTGATGACCTCAGAGCCAGAGTTACTTTCCAGCGAGATATCAGGGATTGTAATCTTCTGTGCTTTACAGAAACATGGCTGACCCCCATTGTGCCGGACCGAGTCGTAACCCCATCGGACTCATTCTCTGTGTTCCGCATGGACAGGACGGCAGAGTCTAACAAAGCTAAAGGTGGAGGTGTGTGCTTCATGGTCAACAGGAAGTGGTGCGATGCCAGGAGTGTTTCCATTCTCTCCAGTAGCTGCTCGCCTCATTTGGAATATCTGAGTGTTAAATGTCGTCCTTTCTACCTGCCTCGCGAGTTCACCTCGGTCATTGCCACGGCGGTCTACATCCCACCCCACGCGGACACAGGCACTGCTCTGTCTGAACTACATGATGTGCTGAGTGAGTTCCAAAACAAACACCCGGACGCAGCGCACATTGTAGCAGGTGACTTTAATAAAGCGAACCTCAGACAGGTTATGCCAAACTTTCACCAACATGTTACATGTCCGACAAGGGGACTCAACATTCTGGACCACTGTTACACACCATACAAGCGGGGCTACAAAGCTGTTTCACATCCAGCATTCGGGAAATCAGACCACAACGCCATTTTCCTCATACCGGAATATCAACAAAGCTTTCGTCGTGAAGCTCCGGTCATGAGGGAGGTGCAACGCTGGTCTGCCCAATCAGAAGCTACGCTACAGGACGCGCTCGATGACGTAGATTGGGACATGTTCCGAGCCTGCGCAGTAGACATCAACGAGTTTGCGGATGTAGCAGTTAGCTTCGTTAGCACGCTCGTAAATGAAGTTGTCCCGACAGTGAGGTTCAAATCGTTTCCGAACCAGAAGCCTTGGGTAGACCGATCGATCCGCGATGCTGTGAATGCCCGGACCGCTGCTTATAATGCCGCACTCATTAGCGGCGATATGAGCGCATACAAAGCGGCTTCTTATAGCGTCAGGCGAGCGGTGAGGGAAGCTAAGGGGCGGTTCCGACAGCGAACTGAATCACACTTCCATCAGGGTGACACACGCCGCATGTGGCACGGATTACGCACAATCACGGACTACAAGGTTGCCAAAGACACCACGACGATCGTCGCCGACTCTGCATTCGCCAACGAGCTGAACGCATTCTTCGCCCGGTTCGAGGTTAGCCAGGCGGCTAATGCTAGCAGCCTGCTGACTGAGAGTGATGACGTCATCAGCGAGGATTGCGTCATCAGCATCGCAGAGCACGACGTGCGCACGGCGCTGAGGAGGGTGAACACCAGGAAAGCGGCAGGTCCAGATGGCATCTCTGGGCGCCTGCTGCGCTGCTGCGCTGACCAGCTGTCAGGTGTGTTCACCTGTATCTTTAATGAGTCCCTGGCGAAGTCTGTGGTCCCGGCGTGTTTCAAGAGATCCACCATTGTCCCCGTGCCCAAGACCAACAAACCCTCATGCCTGAATGACTACCGGCCTGTTGCACTGACATCGATGGTCATGAAGGTATTTGAGGGTCTGCTAAAAAACATCATCTCCTCCTCCATCCCCAGCTCCATAGATCCACTTCAGTTCGCCTACCGCCCCAACAGATCCACAGAGGATGCCATCTCCCATGTTCTGCACACCACTCTCAGCCACGTGGACAAGATGCAAGGTAACTATGTGAGATTGCTTTTTATAGATTACAGCTCTGCCTTCAACACAATAGTGCCTAACAGACTGTTCACAAAGCTGAGAGATCTAGGACTTAACAAACGCTTGTGTGCCTGGGTGTTGGACTTCCTCTCGGACAGATCTCAAGCGGTGAGAGTGGGCAAGTGCTTCTCCAGCAGCATCACCATCAACACAGGTGCTCCACAGGGATGTGTTCTCTCTCCACTGCTATACTCTCTCTACACTTCAGACTGTGTGGCCATGTTCGACTCCAACACCATCGTTAAGTTTGCTGACGATACGGTGGTGCTGGGCTTCATCTCCAACAACGATGAGTCGGCCTACATAGATGAAGTGGAGAACCTGGCACTATGGTGTGAAGAAAACTGCCTCCGACTGAACGTCAGTAAGACGAAGGAGCTGGTGGTGGACTTCAGAAGGGGACAACTGGACCACAAACCCCTCATCATCAATGGAGCTCCAGTGGAGAGGGTGAGCAGCTTTAAGTACTTGGGCGTCCACATCTCAGAGGATCTGACATGGACTGAGCATATCTGTGCTCAGACGAAAAGGGCAAAGCAGCGTCTGTACCACCTGAGGCAGTTGAGGAAGTTTGGGGTTTCCCCTGCTGTCCTTAAGGCTTTCTACTCGGGTGCTGTTGAGAGCATCCTAACACAGAACATTTCATCCTGGTTTGGGAATAGCTGTGTACAGGACAGGAAAGCCCTCCAGAGAGTGATCCGGGCAGCTGAACGCTGCTGCAGGTTAACTCTCCCCTCCATGCAGGACATCTACACCAGGAGATGTAAAACCAGGGCAGCTCGTATCATTAAGGACTTGTCGCACCCCAATAACGGACTGTTCAAACTTCTGCATTCAGGCAGAAGGTTCCGGGTCATTATGGCCAAAACGGAGAGACTCAGGAGGAGTTTTTATCCACAGGCGATTAGACTCCTCAACCATGATGGGCCACTCTCCCATTCATAGGACTGGTAACAGTTCACCCACACACTGCTGTGCTGACATTCCACACTGCACACTGCACTTTAGTCTGGACTGTAAGCATCACTTGCACTAACACCTTTATCCTGCTCAGATACACACTTTATTATTATGTTTACATTTGCACCTTTTTTTTTTTTTTTTTTTTTTTTTTTTTCCCTCTATTTCTATTTATAGATTATTTCTTTTGTTTCTTGTTATTTGCACAAAGTAGGAGCGGTTCAGGATACATTTCACTGCGTGTTGTACTTGTATAACTATGCATGTGACAAATAAAGAATCTTGAATCTTGAATCTTGAATCTCTGAAGCCAAACTATAACTTACTGAAGCCCCTCACACACACACACACACACACACACACCTCCCCCCTCCTCCTAACTGATAAACACTTCTGTGTTGTTATTCAGCTCTTTAACTAAGCGCTCGCGCTACCGCGGAAAGTGTATAAAATATAAACCGGGTTATGAGCGTTACTAGCTCCTGTACAGCTCCCCTCAGTCTGTGTCCCTCATCAACTGCATCACATTATATTACAGTCACAGAAATAACCTGCAGATTAACTCTTAACCAGAGAATAAATAAGCGCTGAATTTATCCAGACAACACGCGGTGAGATTCTCTCAGTATTTACAGAGAACACAAACACTCTACATCGGGTAGTGCAGCTCTTGTAATAGGGACATTAATAGTATTGTCGAAGCTTGAGCATGTTTTTGAGTTAAAGTGGAGTGACATTGTGAGTGTGTGACACTGACAGTAAGCTGTAATATTAACTCCAGACTTGGTAAACAGAACATTAAGTTCTCTAAAGTCACATCTGACCGCTGCTGCTGCTGCCAGTGATATTTCAAACGGCCAATAAAAAAACTAAACTGGGAAATAAACTGTAAACTACCACAAACACATTTTATAAAATAAAACATCACTTACCACGAATAGTCCGTTAAGCCGCCATCTTCATCTCTGTAGTTTGGCAGCGTCAGTTCGGCGGGGGTGGAGGCGGGTTGTTAAAATCACGTGATTGCAACTCAGCGCAGCTGGCTTGTTTTAATGTGTTCTTGAGAACGAAGCGCCATCTAGTGGTGGCACCAGGTAAATGAATAAATAGGGCTTAAATGGGCGTGTTTACTGTGAAATCTTGACACGCCTTTCGGCCAGAAAAGGGAGGGGGGATTACGGCGTGCAAAGGCCATTCACACGCCATTCACACTTCAGCCACACTGTCGCGGCTATTTGGTGTGGCTCCCACTGTAACATCAGCATCCCTTTCCCATGCAGCTAACCTGTCGATGGTAGACCAAGTTAGATCTACGAAGGGCAATGCTTTTCTTTACTCGGCTATAAGGCCATCTGACCAGATGCAGACTAGGGGTCCCTTATCATCAAGCACACTTTCAGAATCCTCAACTAGTCCACTGTAAGTTACAGCTGACTGACAAAACCGTTCAGTGTATTCACTTACAGATTCTTCTTTCTTCTGCACACAGTTAGTAATTCTGGACCAGTCTACCTTGGGTTCCATGATGTTCTTAAGAATTTTCAAGATGCCTTCTCTCAAATCACTTTTACTGGCATGTTGTAGTTCAGAAGTAACAGCAGACTCAAAACGGTTGAATTCAGATTCAGTTAGAATTTGTGACATCAGCTTTGTGACTTCTTCTAAGGACATGTTGTAGAGATGCATTTTGCTGATCAAAGCTCTTCTAAATTCAGAAAAATTTGTGTGTGCTGAGGGTAAGCTCTGGGATAGTCTCTATATATCCTTAGGTCCTAGTGACTTAGCAACAGTTTGGACTTGGACAACAGGAGACTTGGGAGTAACACACAGCAATTCCCTCAATTCCCCGAGATAGATCCTCTATCCAACCGATAGAGATTTTTTTTCTATCGTCTTAATTGCGGTTGAGATCATGTGACGTTGCACATTACGTAACCATGCAATACACATTCACTTCTATGGGAAGCCAAACACATCTAAATTGGGATGAAACCATGGCACCCGATTGAGCCGGCTTGGGCAGACCAAATATCCAGACCCGGTGGATCGCGCAGCGCGGACCAACTTGACCCAGCGCTGCTCGAATCACAAACCTGCGCGACGCTGATAGACCGCGCCGACCATCAAAATACATTTTACCCCGCTGGGATGCACACGTACAAACTAGGGTTGTTCCGATTCCGATACTGGTATCGAAAATGCTACCGATACCACAAAAAAATCTGGCATCGGAATCGGCGAGTATTTGAGTCCACGTACCGATCCGATACCATTTTCCTAAACATAGCCTATTTATGCCCGCTAGCTTTGCTAGCTTAGCTTACAGAGTGTCACGGCGTGAGCCTGTGATGGGCGTGTGCCCAAATTGATATCGCTCCTCGCTCACTAGTTAGGCGGCCCCCCCCCCCTTTAGGTATGTGAAGGAGCAGGGCCGCAGAATCAGGCAACGGCCCATGAGCTATCGCCGCTAATGATCCCGGCGCTATAAAACACAGCGGGGAGTGTAGCTCGGGGTCTGACTGTTGGGAAGCTGGACTTTGCGACGCGTTGGATTTTATGAGACAGGGGCACAAGAGCGGGGCGATGTGATGCGCCCCAGAGACTTAAAAAAGGGGGGAGCCTTTAATCTCCGCGAGAGGAGCGCATGAATGAGCTGCGCGAGCTCCCGCGGCACCTTCACTTCTGCGTAGAGCCAGCCTTTGCATCCCTGCCGCCGAAGTGGAAAAGGCAGCAGAGAGCCTTTAACCCTTTCCTTGCCCATTTTTCTAAATAAATTACCCCTTTTCCTGTAAGACCTCGCCTCGTGTCCGTGTTTCATGGTGTCGGGTGCACCGTGCACTTAGGGCCGAACCGGTTACACAGGGCTAGTAGTATTTTACTTAAAAAAAGAAATTATATATATACACACACACACACAAACACACACACGCGCGCGCACATATCGGATCAGTACTCAGTATCAGCCGATACCCTGAGGCCAAGTATCGGAATCGGTATCGGGAGGGGAAAAATGGTATCGGAACATCTCTAGTTCAAACCAGGCATGGCAAGGCGGAACAGTCCTGACATTTTAAATAAATTGTTTTTAAATAAAAAAAACAGTGGGTTGCGCAGGTTTGTGATTCGAGCCGCGCTGCTCAATTTAAACCGCGCAGATATTTGGTTCAATCGGGTGCAAAAACAATAAAAACGAGAGCACACAAAATCCTTATCAAATGTTTATTCTCCTTTACTCACAAAAACAAACTGAAACTCCAACACATAGGGCTGCAACAACTAATCGATAAAATCGATAACTATCGATAATGAAATTCGTTGTTAACGAATGCCGTTATCGATTAGTTGGGCTGCCCACGTTATTGAGGAGCACGACCACAAGATGCACAAATACACAAAGATACACAGCCGCTCGCGCAATGGAGTTTACAGGAAAAAGCGCGGCGCCCCAAGTCCTCCAAGGTATGGGAGTAGTTTACATTAAACGCCTCTTATCGGGTGTTAAAAGCGAGCGGTTTTCTGCCGGTCGTAGTGTCCGGTGAGCGCGGATGAAGCGCCAAGGGTTTTCTACACAGGAGTTAGTGAGAGAGTTCACACGGGCTTTGGTGACGTGCATTTGTCCGGCTGCGCGGTTATACAGGGCTAAAAAAAAAAAAAAACGTTGCATGCAGCTTTGTATCGGCGTTCAAATCCCAACGAACACAAGGAAAACACTTCTACTGTAATTCGTTTTCGTCACGTTCATTTTACACTTCGTAGGACCGGATATATCCCATGATCCTACATGCTATAAAGAGGGAAATGCGGAAAAATGGCATAATAAACTGAGTGAACCCAGTAGCGGCGTGTTTTTTTTTTCTCCCTACATCGCCGTATTACGAGAATGTCAAATAGCAAAATGGTCTAATATATATATATTTTATTTTTATTATATATTAATTAATTATATAAAATAATATAATCTAGAAGTCTATTATTCTTAAGTTGAATTAATTTAAGAGAATTAACAATTGAGGTCATTCTTAACAACTGAATACGTCAGTGTATTTTTTTAACTATATATATATATTATATATATATATACACATACACACAGTCAACTTGCCATCTGCAATTATTGTTAAAAACAAAAATGTTGATTTACATAAAATAAGGTTTAAATGTCAAAATTAAAGATAATTAAACTATGTGGCTATTGCATTTTTTAAAGTTTACTTTTATACATAAATAATACCCTGATTTATGGTTTTATATAGTTAAGCAAAACATCAAATTTTTTTATCCGATTAATCGATATATATGTATGCATGTATGCAGATGGCAAGTTGACAGTGTTTGTTTATTTTATATATATATATATATAAACAGTCAACTTGCCATCTGCAATTATTGTTAAAAACAAAACAAAAGTTGGTATGGTTTTATATATAATTATAAGCAAAACACCAAATTAAAGAAACGCTTAGCGCTTATCCGATTAAGCGATTAAGCGAAACAATAATCGGCCAACTAACTGATTATCAAAATAATCGTAAGTTGCAGCCCTAAACACATGCGTCACTCTAGAGCAGGAAGTGCGCATGCGCCTTTTGCCCTTCTACGGCAAGCCCCGAGGGGATAAAAACCTCACACACACATATGCACCTCATGAGCGCCTGTGCATCTAACATTAGCACAATATAACAAAATCAAATTAGGTTTGTTACACATCCAATCGAATATGGCCAAAGTAAAAAATGTGGCAAACCTCAGCAATTCCCAGTTGAAATAAAATTACATTATGTAAAACAGTTTCTTTGCGTTTGAATTTTTATTTATGCATTTTCAGATACAAATTGCTATATTGTGATATATATCGTTATCGAGGTAGAAAATTGCTTCTACCGTGATGGAAGATTTTGGTTATATCGCCCACCCCTAGTTGGAGGTATATTATGCTGCAAGTCAAACTATTCATCAATGTCTCATCCTGCTAAACTTCGGGTTATACTTAAGCACCATGACATTCGAAAACTGGATTTAACACATGGAAGCCCTGAAGCAGTGAATGAACTTCAATGTAATGTGAGAGAGACTTTTGAGCTTGATGGGAACTTTACTTTCCATTATAAGGATGCAGACTTTGGAGAGGAATATTTTTCTCTGACGTCAACAAGTGACAAAGACAAGGATCACAATCAAGGTGGTTCAGATTGTTGAACCTCCCACAGTCACTCTGACATTTAGTGATGTTAGACAGTTGATTTGACTGCATCCGAGACCTCGGGTAACACTTCAGCGACCGTAGAGAAACTGAGCGGGCCATGTGGCAGCAGTAGCTCATCTCGATCTCAGGATACTGTAATTCTGTCATTACCTGAACATATAAATCAACGTTTACAGCGCTGGCCTACTAATTTTCCTGTTCCTTGCTTCGCCTATGAAACGGAGCTTTTACTTGCTTCAGCAAAGGAAACTTTCAAAAAGGATGGAACTAAACTGAACTTTACTGCAGTTCTTTCAGACATCCTTGAGAAACTGGCTGAAACAATTTTTCAGTATGTTGCCTACACAACAAGTGCACAGTTGTCTGATGTTGTTGAAGCTCTTGTTCGAGAACATGCATGCCTAAAAGAACCAGGATCCTATAATGGGTGCTATGGATGGCAACATGGACTGAAATATAAAATGGGCGATTATAGAAGTTAACTCAGAGGGCTTGGGTGCCCCGAGCTTGATGTGAACACTCTCAAAAGAAAACCAGCACATGAGAGGACACCTTCAAACGTCAAAAAGCCTAGAAATGCTGAGGTGAACTACTTGCCACCTCTCCCACATGGAGAAACAGAAAAAAGTTTGGAAACGGAAAGATTACAACTGCTTGATGAAGTAAAGAAGAGGAACAACTGCCGGATCATCAGTGAAAAAAATGGCAAAAACATTCTCCTTTCGCGGACAGGAAATTGTCAATCTGGCACCACCTGTAACGGACATCAGAAACAGATGGCCAGCACTTTTTGATGCAGCACAGGTGATTTTTAATAATTAAGGATAGCCTGTGCTATTTAAGACATTGTGTTTTTTTATTAAAAATTGTGCTGTTTAATTGTTTCTTGCATTATACAGATAAATGATGAATTCCAAAGGATCACCACCGTCAACCTGGAAACAATGTTCAAGTCAAAACTGGACCAGTATTGCCTGAAAATAATGTCCATGGTATCATCAAAAGGAGGGGCTGCAAAAATGAAGATCCAGAGCATAAGGGACATGATTCAAGAGGTATGAATAAAGAAATTTAACTTGATTGATTATTCACTTTTAATGTTTTTGTTAGGTTATCTAATCATGATTAATTCATTACACACACCGTATGAGGATTTGTAATTATGTGTCGAGGTGTTGACCCAGGTGAGGGTGATATCGCACTTGGTAATCGCACTTCTGATCGGGCTGCTGTACCACAAAATTGGCAACGATGCCAACAAAGTCATTAACAACACTGGATTCCTTTTCTTCTCCATGTTTTCCGTCGTGTTTGGCGCATTAATACCCACCATCCTCACATGTAAGGACTTTTGTTATTGTATGCACTGTGTGTGTGTTTCTGATCACCACTGATGAAGAGCAATAATGTTAAAAATCTGACTGAAGTTCTTTCAATATTTATAAAGATCAGAGGTAATAAATGATGATACAGGGGTTATACTGTGAACATTCTGATCAATTGGGTACTTCTTTGATACTTTGCCAGTTCCTCTGGAGTTGCCAGTCATTATGAGGGAGCATCTGAACTACTGGTACAGTTTGAAAGCTTACTTCCTAGCTAAGACCCTGGCTGATGTTCCTTTCCAGGTACGCTGGTTATATTATTTATTCTAGAAATGGTACATACTATATTACCATATGAAATACGGAATGTTGTTTCCAGACCTAATGACACATTTCAAGATGTTATCTTTGTAATTAAAATTAAATTGCAAGTTTTGGATTGAACTCTGGTTCTATGAACACTGATTAACAGTGATTTAAATGACTGGATATCTTCTTGTACATTACCACACACTTGTACACTCACACTACTGGGAGGGGTGATATTGATGTTTCACAACATCTAGAAATGTCGAAAACTCTCTTCAGGAGGTAGGTGTGTTATTATCAAAGTCTGCAGTCAAGAGACGGCTTTAAGGCCAATTTAGACGTTGCCAGATTCTTCGGAATGATGAAACCAAAATTAACTTGCACCAGGTTTAAGGGAAGAGAAAAGTATGGAGGAAGAAAGAAACAGCTTATGAACCAAAGCATCATATAACAAAGCATGGTGGAGGCAGTATTATAGCATTAGTGTGTGTGGTGTCTGGTACCAGTGGAACCAGGTCACTGTTGTTTATTGATGACCTGACTGCTGATAAAAGTAACAGAAAGAATTGCGTGAAGGGACTAATATATATATATATATATATATATATATATATATATATATATATATATATATATATATATATATATATATATATATACACACAAACACACACACACACACACACAGTGGCTTGCAAAAGTATTCAACCCCCTTGAACTTTTCCACATTTTGTCACATTACAGCTACAAACATGAATCAATTTCATTGGAATTCCACGTGAAAGACCAAAACAAAGTGGTGTACACGTGAGAAGTGGAACCAAAATCATACATGATTCCAAACATTTATTTATTAAAATTATTCATTACAATATTTGTGAATTGTCACAACTTTGGGAAGAATGTTTGCAGTTGACTAGAATTATTTTTTATTTTTTTTTAACAAACTGACATTTAAGTTGTTTGTGGTCGTATACAAAAAATAGAGGTTAATGTTACCTTAATTGTTGGCATGAAGGATCTGAAATATCAGACAGGGTGTTGTGCAGGATTTGGAGGTATCCTGTTTAATTTCAACAGACATTTGATCCAAGTAAGATTTTTATAATTCCTTGAAGACAGTTGCATTTTAAAATAACTTGTAAGAATGTTTACTATTGAAATGACTGTTTTAGTCTAATTGTTTCCAAGGACCTGGTTGTCTATTGCAGGACCTTGCAAAAAATAAAATAAATGTGTTTTGTTTCTGGAAATATGCCTGTGATTATTTAACTATTAGCTCTACAAGTGGAAACCTTGAAGTAAATAAGATCTATAAAACGTGTGTTCATCTTACATATTAAAAGTTTGTAAATGTAACAAAATTAAGTTATGTTTACATATAATTAACGAGTAATAGTGACAAACCTGAATTGTTTGGATTTACTTTAAAGAGTTTTGTCAACTTTACCTGAATTTCTGTTGTTCATACAACTTAATTGTTAATTGTAGAAACTACTCAACCTACTTGCATGGAACAACTTGACACTACTTTATGTAAATCCAACAAATAATTTTTTTGAGTGTATGATGCAAACCATTTATGGAATGAACCGGACAAACTTGGAATGCCCCAGCTTTAACTGTCCATTCCAGAATCCTGAGGCGGTGTTGCAACTGCTGGACGTTAAGGACGGAGAGCTTTATGTGGACTTCATAGCACTTGGGGTTTCCTTCCTCATTCTTCAGCTAGCCACTTATGTAGTGCTGAGCTACAAACTCAGATCTGATCGTTAAGGCAGAACATCATCTATTACATTTGTTTTATTGTTTGTACAAACACACACACTAACATTATGTTTTGGATCACTTTTATGTGATGGAGGCAGATCTGCACAGTGTCCACCAAACTGTTAATAACTGTCGATGCAAAAAATAAATTATTTACTTTTTTTTTTTATTATTCCGTATAACTTTTTTTTTTGTTTTACCCTCTATGTTACTTTCAATTAGATAATCAGGTATGACATCAAAGGGCAAATAGTGCTGACAGAGAACTTGGTGGAGGTTTTTTTATGCTTATTTAAGATACCATTTATTTTTTCAGTTTTATTACATGGAAAGTTCTTCTTATTAGACACGAAATAAACAATGACCAAACTCTTATTATAAATAAGAAGCATGAATGTTAGTGAATGAAGTTGAAGCTACAGATCAGCAGCTACCCCAACTGACAATCTTCCACTTGCCCTGTATATTATGTGATTCCTTTGTGAAGTCATGGATGCCGTGCCTGTTCCATGTATTGCATATGGTTGACTCATGAACCAAGATGTTCTCCAGCTCTAATGAATCCTTTAAGACTTTAGCTGTTACACTGGGGTTCTTTTTACTTCTTGTTGTGCCTTTTTTGTTATTTTTGGCTGGGTGGCCACAGCTATGGAGATTAGCCACAGTACCAAATTATTTCCATTTATAGACAATTTGTCTAGCTGTAGACTAATGAATATCTAATAAACTTTTTGAGATTACTCTGTAACCCTGTTCAGCTACATGGGAATCTACAACACTTGATCATAACCTTCTGATATCTCGTCTATGAGGCCTCAGCTGAGGCTGCATGTAAACAAAACACTGACATTGAATGTTCTCTAATCCACACCTTGAAGCCTCGTGTTTCATTTACTTTTTCACCATAACTTTGTAGGTTAGATGAGTGTTTAATAAAGACACAAATCATCATTATTGATTCATCAGCTTAGAAATATTATGTTTGTTTTCATTTCTGACTTTGTTGAAGATCACATTTCTGGACCAATTTGTACAGAAATAGTTTATCTACTTTTTCTTACCACTGTATACACATGACAATCGTTGATATGCAATGCTGATCTTTTTATTGGAGATTAATTTGTATTCAGTTTTATTTTTATTTGACGATGATGTGACTGTGTGTGGACTGAGTGTGGGGAGGTCTGAATGAAGATGATGCTTTAGAAATGGGATTGATCTTTAAACAGATATAAGAACAATCTGGTGTATGTAAAATCGGTATTCGTTATTGTAAGGGTTCCAGTCAACTAACAGCTTTTTCTCATTTCTTTTCTTTAGCATTAATAGACAAGGTTGAAGACCCAGAAATAGTCTCTTGTTGGAAATGTAGTACGAGATTAAAGAATAAAGGTGTTTAATGTCTCTATAGAGATTCTAACAGCAATAGTATTGTTCTGTGCCAAGTGCATGTTATATCTTCATCTCCAGTGTACTGTGAAAACAGCAGGCACAGAAACGATTTCTCACACTTGTTTCCCTGTTCTTAAAATATTTTTCTTTTTATTAAATTTTTTATTTATTTTTTATTACTAGTAACACGTTATGTCTTTTTGTGTATGATCGCCTAACCTTACTGGATATAAGAGCTTTCTTACCGTTTCTGATGCTTGTGTTCTGGCTACCGAGAGAATTTTCACCAGTCGTTATTACGGCTGTTTATGTTCCCCCGCAAGCCGACAATGACCGAGCACACGGCGAACTTGTACAGCGCGATCAGCAGCCAGGAAACCGCGCACCCACAGGCGGTGTTTATCACGACTGAAGACTTTACCAAAGCCAACTTGAGGAAAGTTTTACCGAAACTCCATCAACACATTTAACACATTTCAACGCACGAGGAGAGCGGCGAGGAGACTCGTTCCGGAATGTGTACAAAGCCCTCCCCCGCGCCCCATTCGGCCAATCAGATCACCGCTCCATTCTGCTTCTGCCTGCCTATAGGCAGAAGCTGAAACAGGAAGCTCCAACTCTAAGGGAGGTGCACTGTTGGTCGGACCAATCAGATTCCATGTTACAGGACTGTTTTGATCACGTGGACTGAAAAATGTTTCGAATGGCAGCGGACCATATATATAATTTTTTTTATTAAGGCAATACAAAATAATACAGAACATGATAAATTCAATTAAGAATAGCAATTGCAGAAATAATAACACACAAATGAAACAGACCATAAATATATATACCTCTGACGCTGCTGTCCACAGTAACGATGAGTCATCGCGGCCGCCATCTTGTGTCGCGGGAAGCCGCGGCTACTGCATTAGTTAACATTGGCAGAGAAACTAACAACCATTAAAATCACCTTCATCTGCTTAATTTTAAACCGATTTTCAAGCCGTTTGGTTTATTATAAATGTCAGACATATATTTATGATAGAACATAGATTAATTAATTATTTAACTGATATCATATAAGTAAAATAATTAATTAATCTATGTTCTATCATACATATGTGATATATACAATACAATACTTCGACACATCTACATAACTAATTAATGTGTTCTACAATGCACAAAACAATTACAAGTATGCTGATAGTGATATGAAAAAAACATGAATAATATAAAATAAAGTATGTATAAAATATAAATAAATAGATAAATAATAGAGCAAAATTTAAATTAATAAAGGCATGAGTTAAACAAACAGCGGGGGAAAAAACAATTAGGGACTTCCTGACCAACAGACCTCAGAATGTTAGGATGGGGAACCGAACATCTGCATCTAGGCAGAAATTAAAGCCCAATCCCAATTCTATTTTCTACCCCTTCCCCTTGTCCCTTGAAACGAAGTGGAAAGGGGAAGGGTTAAAATATTTCCCCTAAGAAATGGGACACCACTACAACACTGTTATACGTCATCATACTGTATGTTGTCGCTAGTTCCTAATGTTACGGTGGTCACGTTGCAATAAGTAAGAATAGTGTAAGCACCGTTCATTTACATGTACACATATGGCCGTAAGCAAAACAAACAATGCGTCATCAAATTCTCGGCAAACTGCCGTGCTACTGAACTTTCATATTTGTTTGTAGCATGCAGTAAAGTGTATGTGACATAAAAATATTTTTTTGTAATATCGTGCAATCGGTGCTATCCGCTAGCAAACTTTAGCGATTTTTTTGCAAACGTTTCTTTACAGAACATCACCATAAACACAAACACAAGACTAGAGGTAATATACATATAATGAAAACTTGTCATAAAAATCCTTATTAATAGCAAAAATTACTTAACATTTATGTCTCTGCTTGCTCGAGTGAGCAGCCATGTTGAAAATTTCGCTTAGCCCTTCGTTTGAAGTGAGGTCCCGAAAAATCTTCGTTTGGAGGGCTATCTGGCCCTTCCCCTTACCCCTACCCCTCCAACCAAAAGAGAAATGAGACACCCCTACCCCTTCACGTGAACACGCCAAACAGAGGGGTAGGGCTAAGTGTAGGGGTAAGGGGAAGAATTGGGATTGGGCTTAAATCATCATAAATCGTCCAAATCTCAAATAATTTTTTTTTAGTTTTTTGGTTTGTTCCAACTGACAGACATGTATTTATGATCGAGTCCAGAGAAAATTTAAGCTTTTGATATTAATCTACTTCAAAACTAGGTGTAAGTTTATTATTCTTCCACTTCAGTGAACTTAAAATTAACTATTGTTACTTACCTTAGCCTAGTCTACTGCACACAAAATGGCTACAATGGTGTGATATCCATACTTAAAAATACATGTTCATTAAAACATTTGAATTGTACTGGTTTATTTTGTACATCAGCAAGCCTGCAATACAATGACCCAGCGTAAAATGGTTATATAACACAAAAACAAACATAACATGCGTACGTAGTGTGAAAACATCTTCCAGCATTCACAACAGATTATTAAATGATTAGGCTACAGTATATAACACAGGTTAACCATTCTTTAAAAACATCCAGTTCGCTTCCTTCAGATCCCCGACCCAAGATGGCGGCGATGTTGACGTATGCTTAGAGGCCCAAGGCGACATCTAGTCAGTATATATATCTATTCATGTTACAGGACTGTTTTGATCACGTGGACTGGGAAATGTTTCGAATGGCAGAGGACAGCATTGATGAATACGCAGACTTAGTCTGCGGATTTATCAGGACATGTGTAGATGATGTTGTACCATCCAAAACAGTGAAAATTTATCCAAACCAGAAACCATGGATAAACAGTGATGTTCACATGGCACTGGCAGCACGGAACTCTGCCTTTGCCTCCGCTAACACATTGGAATATAAACACGCCACCTATCAACTCCGGAAGACTATTAAGTCTCGAAACGTGAGTACAGGGACAAGTGAAACAACAATTTGATGAATGTGGCAGGGACTGAATACAATCGCGGACTTCAGAGGGAAAACCAGCACACCGCAGGCCACGGCCTCTCTGTGTGAGGATCTAAACGTATTTTACGCTAGATTCGACACAGCAAACAACACGAGACTGGACAGCGAACGCATCATGGATGATGTCAGTGAGCACACAGTGTCTGAAGAGGATGTAAGGAAGTGCTTCAGACAGGTGAATGCACGCAAACCCGCTGGTCCTGACGGAATCCCCGGCCGTATCCTTAAATCATGCGCGGCTCAGCTGGCTGGGGTGTTCATGAACATCTACAACCTCTCCCTCTCTCTGTCCGTAGTCCCAGCCTGCTTCAAAATGGCCACCATCGTCCCTGTACCCAAATCTTCCACCATCTCATCCCTGAACGACTGGCGACCAGTAGCCCTGACCCCCATCGTGAGCAAATGCTTTGAGAGGCTGGTCAGGAACTTCATCTGCTCTGCGCTGACGGACTCACTGGACCCTCTACAATTTGCATACTGTCACAACAGGTCCACTGATGACGCTATACCAAAAAGTGGCCCTGGACTTCCTGGCCCACAGCAGCCCACATCATAATACATTGGCTCATTAATGTAGAGATAAATTTTTAACACCAGAAATAAGTGCTTTTTAAACATATTCTTTGAAGTATCACTGAACATATATTGGGTCATATTAGTAAAATAAAGAAACAAAGGAAAGAACATCAAGACAAACAACATAAATCTATAAAGACAATATTTTAAAAGAATGGCAATAAAACTGAACAGGTAAGCTGAAATAAAATCAGTAGCAGCATTAGCTCACGCTCGTAAACTAGTTACTTATTTTAATTATTATGGTAGTCAATATTAATTTGAAATAAGGCTGAGAAACATTATTTTAAATTAATATTGTCTACCATAATAATTACTAGCAGGAGTTAATGGTGCTACTAATTTTATTCCAGCTTACCTGTTCAGTTTGATTGTGATTCTTTTCACTTGGCTCTGGTAGATCAGGGGAGACGTGTTGGTCATCATCAGCAGGCACTGGTTCATCATCACTGACCTGCTGCACTTACAGTTTACACTGATGAGTGGTAGATCTTACACTGCATCACGATGATAATGTTCATAATGTTCATAATATCTCACAAACAAAAAGGCCAATTTGTCTTTTCCTCATAAAGTGTTTAGGTAAAATTCCACCCATACAAGTGTGACAAATATGCAAAGAAAAAAAATCAGGAAGGGGCAAATACTTTTCCATGGCACTGCACATGTAGTCAGATTGTTCCACTAGGATGAAACTGTGCCAGGTGGAGTTAAAGCACTTACTAACTTTACACTGATCTGAATAACTTGAATGATGAACTTATTGTTCTTTCCTTTGTTTCTTTGTTTTACAAATACGACCCAATATATGTTCAGTGATACTTTTTTATTTATGTTTTTGTTTGTGTTATATTTTTATACTAGTATGTGGTTTTAAAAATTAATCTCCACTTTAATGAGCCAGTGTATTATGATGTGCGATGTGGTAAGCTGCTGGATCCAGTAATGTTAGAGCAATCAGACCATGCAGAACTGGAACTTTCCTTCACACCAAAGGCAGAATCTGTTCATTTGAAGCATTTCACAGTATTTACCTCTAAAGCTTTTTCTTATTTTCGTATAACTTTCAGCTCCACCTTTTCTTCTTCCTGCTTTTCATTCATTAAAATTATTGTTAATTTGCTCAAAGAAATTCACTGCATCCAGAAAGGATCAATATCTCTCCCTCTGTAAATTAAAAGTGAAGGTGTCTAATTTATATTGAGAGAGAGCAATACATCCGCTTTATGTTTAATGTTGCTCGCAGCAGCGTAACAGACCGTTAATTGATGCTCGTGTACTGATGAGATGGACAATCTGCTTGATGTCCCTTCTTTTATTTGCTGCATTGTCATGTTATAGTACAAACTTTCGGGTGGATCCCGCACTTAAATCCAACTAAAAACTACTGAAAAGAAAACAAAACTCGGGCTCTATATCCCAGCTTACATCTTGCATTCGCGTTCACACACGTCGGACCTCATTACCCATAATGCACCTCCGCACTGGACTACACTCCCGTAAACAGCTGTCGTAAATCACCCTCTCTCTCTCCTGCAATAACACGCTCTTTGTCGGCGGCGCCCATGCGATCGACGCACTCATCCTTATGATTAGGAAAGAGATGTAATATTAGGGTTTCCGTCATTTTTTATAAATTTGCGTACTGACTGGGACAGCCCACCGGGAAAACTTCCGGTACTCCAGATGGCCAGTCCGCCACTGATCTTGGACACGTAAATGATCAATTGACTTTCTGTATCGCTTTATATGCCGGCTATGAGCGTGCCGTGTCTCCCCTGACCGCTTGACGTGGGTTTTATTTTCGCGCGTGCACGCAACAACCTTATCCTGTGCGCATTCGACTCGCGCTGTCCAGTGTTACAAAACTGCCATTGTTCCTGGAAAGTCAGTTTCCCTATGTTTCGGCAGGGCGCGCGCCGATTCAAATCATGACGTCACTCGCTACCTAACGCTGAGAAGGCGAATGAGGATTGTAACAGTTTTTCTCTCGTTTTAAAGTGTTTTTACGAACTTTGTGAATTAAACAAATAACCTATGCAAAATGATCGAGTGTCTTTTTGCTTTTTTTTGTATATTTGAAGATAATTCAGACGTTTTAAGCCGCTGCAAAAGACTGGCTTGCTGGGCGAGTACTGTCATCGTGACTATTATTACACGTACATTATCTGTGTGACGATGTGATCCTGATTTATTCTAAATATATTTAAGGTTATACTGTAATTTATTATAGCATGTAACTCAAGGGTAGAGTGCTAGAGTTGGGTACCGAAAACCGGGGCCAATACGGTATGTACCGGACCAAAAGAGAACGCGAATTTGTCACTTAAATGCCTGAACTGTCGATTGAATTCATCATCACACATGATCGCTAGTAAAAATTTAAATACTGCATTCATGGAGTGTCAGAAATGATCGGATAAAGAAATTATTTCCTTATTTAGAAAAATCTTGAGAACTTCGTGAAGCTTTGATAATACAAATCCAAAACATTGTTGCAGTAATGTTACTGTCCATTTTATTTTTGTAGATTAAAAGTTTATTAGATTAAAAAATTTTAAGCATGAATCATCAGGAAATGAGAGACCATGCGAGATGCGCGTGAATGCAGCAACTAACGTTACACTCGCTCTGTCGGCAGCAGGCGGTCTTCCGCATGGCAGGCGAATCACCTACCACTGAGCCACCAGTGCCCGTGTATATAACATATCATACATCTTTGTAGTCTTTTTGCACACACGCGCGGGTGCGTTACAATAATAATAAGAATAATAACAATAACAAATTCGGAGAACTACTAATAATAATAATATTAGTAGCGAGAAAGTGCAGTCAAAGAAGTACCATAATTGAAGGAGAGGAGAAAATTAAGAATAAATACATATCAGTTTGAGCTTGACACGTTTATGAGCTCTGTCGCTTGCTGTCAATGGGCGCCTAAGAGACACAACACATTTTCGGCTTCAGGAGGCACACAATACTTCAGACTGAATCACGACTGCGCCCTACAGGTAATGAAGGGCATTTTCACAGCTTTCTGCGTGCAGCCGCGGCAAGTCGCGGGATCCCTTTTCTGAAAACGTGCGTTTTTAAAGGCCAGATCTGTACCTTCATGCTTGTCCCTCGAGTTACGTGTGTTTGTGCATCTTATTCCCCCAGGACTGAGCAGTGTCTGCGGAGCGGCACGGTGTGTTTCCTTTTCTTTATGAACATTTAACTATAATAAAATTGTGTGTATTTAAACCCTGCATCTGCATTCGCCTCCTCGGTGAGCAGTCATGACACCTCCCCCCCCACCCAAAAAAAACTTGATCACACAATCGCCCTTGATTTTTTATTTATTCATTTTTTTCAATTTGACCACGTACTTTTACACAGCTGTAATTGCAGAGAAAGCTGGTTCTACAGTATTGACTCAAATTGGACGCATACAAAAGCACCATACTTTTCAGATATTTATTTCTAAAAGATTTAGAAAATGAATTATCATTTTCCTTCCACAATGTGTCACTTTGCATTGCATCACATAGAATGAGGATAAAATACACCCTTGTTTGGGGTTGTAACGTGACAAAATATGGAAAAAAATTATCAATGGGATAAGAATAAGATAAGAAAAAGGCACTGTACTGTTTCTTAGCACTTTACTTAAAACTCACTAAATTAAGTCTTTAAATAAACATCTCTTTATACTCATTCATCTTGTATAAATAAATAATCACCTTTTCTTTGATCTTCTTGCTGGTGTAGATCTTCTGTAGTTCATCTTTAACCAGTGGACATGCCAAATCTGGTTGTGTCATCACAACTACTTGTGGAATATCTGGATGATAAAACATATACAGTGGTGTGAAAAACTATTTGCCCCCTCCTGATTTCTTATTCTTTTGCATGTTTGTCACACAAAATGTTTCTGATCATCAAATACATTTAACTATTAGTCAAAGATAACACAAGTAAACACAAAATGCAGTTTTTAAATGAGGGGTTTTATTATTTAGGGAGAAAAAAAAATCCAAACCTACATGGCCCTGTGTGAAAAAGTAATTGCCCCCTGAACCTAATAACTGGTTGGGCCACCCTTAGCAGCAATAACTGCAATCAAGCATTTGCGATAACTTGCAACGAGTCTTTTACAGCGCTCTGGAGGAATTTTGGCCCACTCATCTTTGCAGAATTTTTGTAATTCAGCTTTATTTGAGGGTTTTCTAGCATGAACCGCCTTTTTAAGGTCATGCCACAACATCTCAATAGGATTCAGGTCAGGATTTTGACTAGGCCACTCCAAAGTCTTCATTTTGTTTTTATTCAGCCATTCAGAGGTGGATTTGCTGGTGTGTTTTGGGTCATTGTCCTGCTGCAGCACCCAAGATCGCTTCAGCTTGAGTTGACGAACAGATGGCCGGACATTCTCCTTCAGGATTTTTTGGTAGACAGTAGAATTCATGGTTCCATCTATCACAGCAAGCCTTCCAGGACCTGAAGCAGCAAAACAACTCCAGACCATCACACTACCACCACCATATTTTACTGTTGGTATGATGTTCTTTTTCTGAAATGCTGTGTTACTTTTACTCCAGATGTAACAGGACACGCACCTTCCAAAAAGATCAACTTTTGTCTCGTCGGTCCACAAGTTATTGTCCCAAAAGTCTTGGCAATCATTGAGATGTTTTTTAGCAAAATTGAGATGAGCCTTAATGTTCTTTTTGCTTAAAAGTGGTTTGCGCCTTGGAAATCTGCCATGCAGGCTGTTTTTGCCCAGTCTCTTTCTTATGGTGGAGTCGTGAACACTGACCTTAATTGAGGCAAGTGAGGCCTGCAGTTCTTTAGATGTTGTCCTGGGGTCTTTTGTGGCCTCTCGGATGAGTTGTCTCTGCGCTCTTGGGGTAATTTTGGTCGGCTGGCCACTCCTGGGAAGGTTCACCACTGTTCCATGTTTTTGCCATTTGCGGATAATGGCTCTCACTGTGGTTCGCTGGAGTCCCAAAGCTTTAGAAATGGCTTTATAACCTTTACCAGACTGATAGATTTCAATTACTTTTGTTCTCATTTGTTCCTGAATTTCTTTGGATCTTGGCATGATGTCTAGCTTTTGAGGTGCTTTTGGTCTACTTCTCTGTGTCAGGTAGCTCCTATTTAAGTGATTTCTTGATTGAAACAGGTGTGGCAGTAATCAGGCCTGGGGGTGACTACAGAAGTTTAACTCAGGTGTGATAAACCACAGTTAAGTTATTTTTTAACAAGGGGGGCAATCACTTTTTCACACAGGGCCATGTAGATTTGGAGTTTTTTTTCTCCCTTAATAACGTAAACCTTCATTTAAAAACTGCATTTTGTGTTCAATTATGTTATCTTTGACTAATAGTTAATGGTTTTTGATGAGCAGAAACATTTAAGTGTGACAAACATGCAAAAGAATAAGAAATCAGGAAGGGGGCAAATAGTTTTTCACACCACTGTAGTTTTTAGCTGTTCTGTTCAATTGGACAAATTGTAAAAGAAATGTAATAGTCACTCACTCACTTATTCACTAATCATTTATACTGCTTTATCCTGTATACATGGTCAGAGGGGGCCTGATCCTATCCCCAGAGACTTAGAGCATGCAGCAGGGTACATACACCCTGGATGGGGTGCCATTCCATCGCAGAGCATACATACACACACTTACACACTCAGTCAAACACTACAAGCGATTTGGGAGGCCAATTAGACCAATTATCCTGTGTACAGGGTCGCGAGTGACCTGGAGCCTATCCCAGGACATACACACACAGCAGACAATTTGGGAACACCAGTTATCCTAATCTGCATATCTTCGGACTGTGGGAGGAAACCCACCAAACAGAGTAAACCCACCAAGCACAGGAAGACCTTGCAAAATCCATGCACATAGACCCAAGGCAGGAATTGAACCAGGACCATGGAGGTGCAAGGTGACATTGCTAACCACTTAGCCACAAAGCCAGTAAGGAGTTTTTTTTAAAGATGCTGAATAACGAATATTAAAACCTGTCTGTGTAATTAGTCCAAGTAACACTACATTTAGAATCTAGCAAACTTCTATTAACTGTTTATTAAAATGTAAAAAAAAAAAAAAAGTTAGAGTTAGAGTTCTAACACTCCCACGCTCACCTTCAAATTTTTTCTTTCTTTCTCTCTCTCTCTCTCTCTCTCCGTGCATGCGCTAGTTTCAGAGGTGGAAAGAGTAATAAAATTTTGTACTCAAGTACAAGTACTGTTACTTCAGTGAAATTTTACTTAAGTACAAGTAAAGTTACCATTATAAAAATCTACTCAAGTAAAAGTAAAAAGTAGCTCATTAAAAAATTTACTCAGAGTAAAAGTTACCGAGTTACTTTTTTACTTAATTTTTTTTTAACAGAGGGGGTAAGGTGGGGGGGATGGGGCATTCTAGTGTAGTTCAAAAAAGATGAGCAGATATAAATCTCAAACTAGTTGTTTTTAACTGAAGGAACACCTTTACATAATAAAGCAGTTGTCTTTGTTGTGCTTGAAAATCAAAGTGGTCACTTAAATATGGTGTTACGTCCCAGTCTAGGGCCATACAGCAAAAGAATGGTTCAGGGTTCTATTTTAAACTGTATGGAAATGGTGGTATATGGCAGAAAGAACTAGATCCAATCATTAACTGATGAAATAATGAGGTTTGTATATACAAACACACACACACACACACACACACACCAGGAGGAGGAGGATCAGATTCAGGGTGGACCCAGGCCAAAATAATAAACAAAATGGTATTTATATTTAGTAGCTAGATTACCTGCAAAAAAAAAAAAAACACACACAAACAAAAATACAGGTACCTTCCCGGACTCCCTAAACCAAAAACAGTGAAATTATCTACAAATATATACAAAGACCAACCAAACCAAAGGGACAAAGCAATAATCAAAGTCAATGGGAGGCAAAAAGTTAAAACCGGAATACACAACCAAATATCAAAACGCCAAAATCACAACCTCTTTCATCTTTCCTGCGTCTCTCTCCGGTTTATATATGGTCGCGCTAGTCGATGACGTCACTAGTCGATGACGGAAGCGACCGTGTGGAAGGTCAGGTAGCTGCCGATGTCAGAAAACCTGGAGTGGAGTCTGGAGCGGCGCGCGACCAGGACATGATACACACACGCGGGGCAACGGAGCATTTATACAAAGCATAATATTTTTATTATTTTATCATTTTCATTAATGTATTTTTTACTCAGTAGCGAATATGATTTAAAATGTAGCGAATTACAATACTTCAAACAAAACGTACTTAAGTAAAAGTAAAATTACAGATTTTAAAAACTACTTTAAAAAGTAGAAATACACAAAAAAAATACTCAATTACAGTAATGCGAGTAAATGTCATTCGTTACTTTCCACCTCTGGCTAGTTTTGAGGAGAGTGCATGGAAGGCTGTTTGGCGTCTTGCCACGTTTTTGAAAGACTGGACCCTTTTTTCCCCACTTTTAATTAAAAAAATTTTTATTAGTGAAGATTAATAGAAAAAAAGAGTTAAAAGTTTAGCGTAAGAGAGAGGGCACCATGGCCTCTGAGGCCGGTGTCTCTTGGGCATGGAGTTAGGAGTGTGCCACAGGGCGATGTTCAGATGGAAGAGTGAAAAATTTAAAGGGGTCTGAATACTTTCTGTCAACTGGTCATAAGCATGAATACAGTACATTACAGTGTTTTTTTGTCACTTATGATGTTTGCTAGGCTACTCAATGCGCTAGCACACCTACTTCCGCGTTCTTTTCAATATGGCTTAGTCAGTTCCAGTTTAGCAATGGCTACGTTTTACACCCATTGTCTCCAGGATCTCCCACGGATTAACGTTACTGACGTGCATCATATTTGCAAAACAACCATATTATATAAGAATACAGTGGTGTGAAAAACAATTTGCCCCTTCCTGATTTCTTATTCTTTTGCATGTTTGTCACACTTAAATGAGGGCTGGCCAGGAGGGAGGCAGGGCGTGGCCTGAGATTTCATTGGCCTAGCTCAATGTACTTTAATACAGTCAACCAATGGGCCGCGATTTGTGTCTCAGATACTCTACCGTTGCGGTAATAAATAAATTGGCCTAAACTTTTTAAAAAATATTAAATTATGACTGACACCCCCAGCCCAAAAATGTGCGTTGGCCCATCGGGCATTGCCCCAGTATGCCCTATGGCCAGTCCAGGCCTGCAAAACAAGGAGTGTATGCCATGATACTCAATGTATCGTATAACGTATATCAAGACTCGCTCATTTATTAAGATGAAATTTATTTAAACATTTTGCTCGTCTTGCAGAACAATCGCAAACCGGGTTACCCGCAATCCGAGGTTCCACTGTATGTGTATCAGTAGCAAAAATGTATGTGCCATAACAGAGAGTCAGATACAGTCTCCAGTCATTGATAATAATAATAATAATAATAATAATAATAATAAATGTATAATTTATAATAATAAAAAATAAATATAGTAATGAGTAACGATGAGGGGGCCCAAGCTTGTTGTGCCATGGCCTCCCGGGTGCATAACACAACTTGTGTGTGGGTGTGTCAGTCTTTGTGTGATGAGTGAATGTGTTTCTGCATGTTTGTGTGTGTGGTGTGTGAGTGTGTGTGTTAACATTTGTGATGTGTGTGTTAGTATGTGTGTGATGTATGAGTGTGTGTGTGTGTGTGTATGTATATGTATATATATATATACATACCCGTAATATTTTCTTCATTCTTGTAAAAGTTGCTTAAATATCTTAATTTAACTAAGGCCTAGTCCTGGCTTAAGCTCAGCAAGGCTATGAAACCGGGCTTAAGCATTTTCACATGAAGTGCTTTTAAGAGAGTTCCTCATCGCTGTGGGCTTGTTGGTTTCAGCATAGTGACAGCATAGCGAGTCACAGTCTAGTGTATCAGACTTTTTTACAGGAGCAGGAGGGTACAGTCTCACTAATCATTGTGTACAGGTGTTCTGCTGTGACCGTGTCACTTTTTAAACCAAGTCATGTATTATCATGAAAAAAAAAAACAATATTTCATTTTGTGTCCATGAAATTTATAGTTGAAATTGATTTAAATCTATTTCAGCATAGCATTTAAAAATACTAATTTGAATAGAAATTAATTCTAACTTTTTTGTTTTTGAAAAAAGGAATATCTGCAAAAGATCACAGATCTCATTGCCTTGTTCTGCATCGTGAATAAAACATAATCAGAGATGAGCAATATTTCAAATATCCTGCTCAGAAAAGAAAAGGGAACACTTTGTCCCGGTTTGACTTGAACCATGCATGCACATGTGAGAGGGGACTAAGTGTTCCCTTTATTATTATTATTTTTAGCAGTATACATGTATTTAAAATGTAAATGACTATTTTGTTTTTAAATGCCTTTGCATGTAAATATATTTTATCTGAGTATTTATGCATTTTTTAAATCCATAAGGTAACTTTGCCAATCAAGTGTGTGTTCACCAGACAAACCGAGTCCCCACCGCGACCTCCCCTCCCGTCTGCAATCACGCATGCGCGGTCCGCCATCTTAGTTCTTAACAAGTTCGGGTCCGACTAATTAAAGTCCACTGGAATCAATTCGCGCCATTTTGGAGACGACGACGGCGCGCGCGCAGCTTCTCCGAGTTATTCGACGTCAGCGGATCATCAGGACACATTAAGGTGAGACTTAATGTCTTAGAAATTAATATCATTGTAAATATGAGTTTATAGTCGTACAGGGGGAAGTTCTGCTTCTAATTCAGGTGTTAATTAGACAATAAGCCGCGCTGCTTTTAGCTGGTGACGGTTATGATGAACGTTACCTCAGAGCGCGCGCGGCTGTTTGTTTTCTGCACGTGTCATATTCAGAATTACAAAGTTTAGAGGTAAAATTAATGAAGTGGACATGAACTGTTTATTATGGCGGATTAGTGACCCAAAGCAGAGGAAGAAATAATCACATTAACATAGCATTTAATATATATATATAAACAGTATGTGGTGTGTGTGTACAGTATGGTGTGTGTACAGTATGGTGTGTGTACAGTATGGTGTGTGTGTGTGTGTGTACAGTATGGTGTGTGTGTACAGTATGGTGTGTGTGTGTGTACAGTATGGTGTGTGTGTGTGTGTACAGTATGGTGTGTGTGTGTGTGTACAGTATGGTGTGTGTGTGTGTGTGTACAGTATGGTGTGTGTGTGTGTGTACAGTATGGTGTGTGTGTGTGTACAGTATGGTGTGTGTGTGTGTACAGTATGTGGTGTGTGTGTACAGTATGTGGTGTGTGTGTACAGTATGTGGTGTGTGTGTGTGTACGTACAGTATGTGGTGTGTGTGTGTGTACAGTATGTGGTGTGTGCGTACAGTATGTGGTGTGTGCGTGTACGTACAGTATGTGGTGGGTGGGTGTACAGTATGTGGTGGGTGTGTGTACGTACAGTATAATGATATGAACGTATGTACAAAACTATTGTCTACATACCTTTTAGACAGACAATTAAATATTCAAATGAAATCATATATCATGTCCACTATACACTTCTTAAAGCACGTGAAGCTGCAAAGTGAAACTAAATTATTTAAATAACTACAGTTGTGCATTAAATTCTTATTTCAGGCAGAAGAAACATCAAGTGTTTGTCCCATCATCTCTCCTCAAGCAGGACGTACTTGACTTAACAAAAGATGTGTGAAGAACGGTCCTTGGTAAAACATTTATTATTTATTATTTTTTTTTTTTTTAAGTTATCCTAAGAATTTATGAGAGCAGATTATTTCTGTTAACGTAAACAGGAGGAGTCGAAGGAAAATCCAGACAGTTCTGTGTCTCCAGATGTTCCCGAGCTCCCAACCAAACAGTCACTGTCCACAAAGACATCAGTGGTAAGTGTTTATTTCATAATGCCCCTTATGCCCGCTGCTGCTGGAGATGACCCCGCCCATACACACTGTAAAGCACACATCAGTCTGGTTGCTCTTTGTCTGACAGTAGCCTGTGATGCAGGAAACTCAATTTAATTAAAGGTTTGTTTTTCTTTTAATATGAAACATTAGCTTTATTATGTTAGTTTTGTTAATTTTGATATGTAACTGAATTTATGAAAAGCCACAAAAGTCTATAAAAAAAGAAAAACAAACCTTTAAATAAATTGAGCTTACTGAATCACAATGGCAGATAAAGCACAACCGAACTCCTGTGTTTATGGTGCTGCTTGTCTCTGGCAGGGGCGGGGCTCGAATAGACAATATGGTCAGATATCGCAGTCATTAAAATATTTTTTACATATCACACAGACATACATCGCAATACTTGTTTTATTGTTATATTTATTTATTTCTAATTTGTTGCAATTCAACTTGATTAGCAGTTATGTTTCAATGTCTTTTTATGTCCTATCCCTTTTATATTGTTTAATATAAGTGATATTTTATATGGTATTGTTTTTGTTCTTGAGGCTTCATTCCTCAGTTGTATATTTAACATTGAGTTGAATTAAATTCTATGAAAGACTTAAGATGAGGTAAATTTGTGTAAGTAAATGATTAACATATAAGTTTTTGTGATATTATTGATTATAAAGCTGGGAGAATTAAATTAGCAATTTTTTAAAATCCTTCACATCTGCCTTAAATTTCCATCCTCTTTGCTTAGCATTTTGGTTCAGCACTCCTCAGACTTGATTTCTTCTTATTAAAGATAAATCAGTGTTTTTATATTAATTACAACAAAACTATGATTAAACTGCCAATAAGTGACTTGTACGATTTCACTGTCAAGTGTTTACACGGGCTGTGGAATCCTGCGCCAGAGAAGAACTGCTGGTTAAACACTATGTCCTCAAAGTGACACTAATCTATCTGTCTGTCTGTCTGTCTGTCTGTCTACAGTGTATCATATAGGGCTGAGATTGATTAATCAAAAATTAATTAATTACCCAACATTCAGAAACTTTAAAAATTCTATTAATACCTTTTTCCATCATGTTAATATTTTCCCCACAGTGTGTGTTTATTTACTGTCACCTTGAAAAAATACAACTATGTGTCTAATCACGTGTCATGAAATATTCCAGCATTAATAGTTGAGCATTAAGTACAAACATTGTCAGTTAAAACTAGGGCTGCAACTAACGATTATTTTTATAATCGATTAGTTGGCTGATTATTGTTTCGATTAATCGGATAAAGGCTCAACACTTCTTTAATTTGGTGTTTTGCTTATAATTATATATAAAACCATACTAACATTTTGTTTTGTTTTTAACAATAATTGATGGCAAGTTGACAGTGTTTTTTTTTTTATTTTATATATATATATATATATATATATATATATATATATATATATATATATATATATATATATATATATATACATACACACACACACACACACACACACACCGGATTCCAAAAAAGTTGGGACACTAAACAAATTGTGAATAAAAACTGAATGCAATGATGTGGAGATGGCAAATGTCAATATTTTATTCAGAATAGAACATAAATGACGGATCAAAAATACGCTAATTTTTTTAGAAGGGTGTGTGTGTATATATATATATATTCATTCATCTTCTATACCACTTTATCCTGTATTTAGGGTTGCGGGGGGCCTGGAGCCTATCCCAGGAGACTCTGGGCACTAGGCGGGGTACACCCTGGACAGCGTGCCAATCCATCGCAGAGCACACACACACACTCATTCACACGCTATGGTCAATTTAGGAACGCCAATTAGCCTAATCTGCATATCTTTGGAGTGTGGGAGGAAACCGGAGTACCCGGAGGAAACCCACCAAGCACAGGGAGAACATGCAAACTCCATGCACACAGAGATGGGAATCGAGCCTGGCCAGGAATCGAACCCAGACCCTGGAGGTGCAAGGCGACAGTGCTAACCACTACACCACCGTGCCGCCATATATATATATATAACAATTTTTTTTGTTTCTATATAATATTCAATAATCTTCATGGCAATGATGTATTGAGCTATTAGGAAAAATCCTTGTACTGGTATGTTTTCCGGTCAGGTACAGTAACCTATTCCCTCTTCAGATAAAACCTCAGGATTTAGTAGATGCCAGTAAACTCACATACACTCTCTCTCTCTCTCTCTCTCTCTCTCTCTCTCCCCCCTACACACACACACAACACAATCAAGTCTCAGTTCTGACTCTTTTTCTTGACTCATGTTCACAAAAGCAGAGAAATCAAGAGCTTCCTTTTTTAATTCCTTTTATATATATATATATATATATATATATATATATATATATATAAACCAATGTATGATATCCTGGATGAGACAGAATGAATTGATAAGTAGGTACAGTGTAAACTGTATATGTAACAGCTCTTGTTCCTTCCTGTAACATTTCGTTCTAGAAGTCATCGACTGCATCGCTGTCTTTGATATTATTGTATGGAATAAAATCTCTATCAAAAATATTCGTGCTTAAAAAAAAAAAAGATTTGTGTGTAATTCTGTCTTTTGGATTCCAAAATCTTCGGCCACGACAGCTTACAGATACGAGAGTTTGTGTGTTTGTTACGATAAAACTCTGAAATATACGACTCTGACTGTTTACAGACACACAACTCGTATTTACACCTCCTCTGTTTCACGGACGAATTGCGAAATTACGGCCACGAATACTGCGTTTAAACCACTGTCAAAAATACATCATCAAGGCCACATGCCTTCTGGCTTCATTATACCATTAGGAATTACATTAAGACTACTCTGTTAGTCACAGCATGATCTCCGTGGCGCTCAGGCTTTGTCCTCATGCTTACACGTGCATCAGAGAAATCTATTTTACCCAGAGGTTTATGGCTTTCACTCCTAATAAACCGAGTAATGTATAATAGTTGATGTTGTCTGCAAAAGGATTTAATTAAACATTAGAGTTTTCAGTCTCAGCACTTTAAATCTTTTAGATTTGTAAACCTTCAGGAACATACAGAGCAGAGGATGACTTTCTGGTTACTGTCAACACAACAAGCTGCATTTTTATGTCTTATTAACTTCAAGAGTGAAAGAAAATGAAGTGTGCAGGTGGGGGATTGTGTAACTCTTAAAACGCAAGTGAAAACAGGAATTAACTTGTTTCACAGACATTCCATGTTTAGTGTTTTGGTTTAAAGATGTCTGATCTTGCCAGCGATTTCCTCACACCGAGTGTGTGACGGCTTTTCACAGGCCACACATTTATAATCAGAATCGTTCATGTAAATACTGTTTATTCTAACAGAACATTAAAAATATATTGCTGTAGGATAAGGAGTGGATACGCAGAAAGATCTAACGTGTCTGAAATGTGCAGGATCAAAGGAGCTCCTGCAGTGTTTGTCAGGGAAGTTTTGCAGTGGGGAGCTCATCGGGATTATGGGGCCTTCGGGGTCCGGCAAGTCCACCCTTATGAATGTTCTTGCTGGGTACAGGTGAGTGAGAGTGAGAGAGAGAGAGAGAGTGTGTATTGGGGACAATAAAACCAGTGCTCTGATTATTTGTGTGTTTAAATATTACAACATCCATCCCATTCAACTGTATTTTGTATTTAATTATAATTTTACTTTTATTTCATAATTTATATTTTCTTTTTATTTACATTTTCTAAACTTAATTCCACAGTGTAAAGTTTAGTCTCTTGTAGAGAGACTGGCATGGAGGGTCAGATCCTGGTAAACGGGCGACCGCGTGAGCTCCGCACCTTCAGGAAGATGTCCTGTTACATAATGCAGGATGACATGCTGCTACCACAGCTCACCACACTGGAGGCCATGATGGTAAGGGTTCCAGCCCAATTAAACATGTATTTATCAAACACTTTCACAAACCACATTCTGTCTCCTCTGTTCCACTGATCACATTCCTCTCAGTGATGATGTGCACCCTGTCTTGCAGGTTTCAGCCAACCTGAAGCTAAAGGAGACCATGGGAGTGAAGAAGGAACTGGTGAGTGAAACAGAAACGGTTTTAAATTACTCCACCTAATCTCATTTCTGTGATGTTGCTAAAAAAGATGCTCATGATAAATGATCTTAATAACAATAAACTATTAGTATAAACTTTTTAAACCTTTTACTAAATGTATACATAAAATTCACACACTTATAACATTGCATTTGAACTTGTCGCAGGTGAACGAGATCCTCACTGCTCTAGGCCTGCAGGAGAGTGCATACACTGATATACAAGCTCTCTCCGGGGGTCAACGTAAACGATTAGCTATTGCACTGGAGCTGGTCAACAACACACCTGTCGTGTTTTTAGACGAGCCTACCAGTTCCCGTACCACCTTTATGTGTTATATGTCTATATTCATTCACTGGCTGCTTTTTACGTAGGAACACCTGTATAGACGCTTCATCATGCAATGATCCAATCAGCCAGTCATGTTCTGGTGAAATCATAGACCGTATAAAAGAACTGAACAAACCCTCCTTGACATCACCCATAAGATTTGTCATTTTGGCAGGAGTTGACTCTAAATCCCGGCTAATTCATGAACATAAAAAGCATTCGGACAGAGTAAACAGCTCGTGGTTGTTGTTTAGAACATCCTTACTGTACCTACCTCAGTTACAAACCAGCCCTCAGACAGAAACAACACTTTCATGCCAGCACCAACACTTTGCTGGGTTTAGAACAAAGACGCTTACGGCAGGGGCTGGGAGGTGGGATTGTCATAATAAGATGGAAAAGATTTAATCTTTAAAAAGGTTACTCAAAATGCAGTGGGCAGCTCAAATGGTTTCTAGTAATGACAACACTAGGAGTATTGCTCTCAAAGCTATTGTGAACTTCATCACTTTTTTTTACCGCTAGCACTTTTTTTTAATGGTAATGACATGACTTTCATGGAAAAACAAAGCCAGTTCTGGATCCACACTGGATCTTTGCTATTGAACTGACTCTGAACCAGCACTAGCACCAGACACCAATTAACACCTTTTTAGTGGAAAAGGGGGTTTGATTCACTTTTGGAGGCAGCTCCCAGTGGACATTGGAGAAACTGCACACTTTGGGGCAGAACCAGAGGTTACCGTATTTGGTGAAATGCATAAATCATGCAGATACTGTACATAGCTTACGTTCAGGTTACGGGCGCGTGTTCCTATTAAAGTGGACAGTAAAGGTAAATACATTTGAATTAAATCAAATTGAAACCTGTCACTTTAGGCATTGTTTTATGACTTCAATGAATCACCACAGCAATGTTAGAATGGGGAGTATTGTTTTTGCACGTGTGTCTACAGTATGTGTATCTCTCTCTGTGTGTGTGTGTGTGTGTGTGTGTGTGTGTGTGTGTGTGTGTGTGTGTGTGTGTGTGTGTGTGTGTCCCAGTGGTCTAGACAGTGCATCCTGTTACCAGATGGTTTCACTATTGAAGTCTCTCGCTCTGGGTGGAAGAACCATCATTTGTACCATCCACCAGCCCAGTGCTAAAGTCTTTAAGATGTTTGACAAGGTACAAGACAGTATTTAAAATGTAAACTAACATACTAAATTACCCTTAGGTCACACCTCTGCTGTGTTATTTTTCTTCACAGTGATTGGCAATTATTTGTTAATTTCTAAATATAAATGCATATATATCCACATAATCCATACATTGACAAACTATTATGTATTAGTTTTACATAATTGTTTAATCTGCAACCCACTTCCTCTATTGTCTGTGCTGTGTTACAGCTGTATGTTCTGAGTCAGGGGCAGTGCATATATAAGGGTACCGTCCCAGATCTCATCCCCTATCTAAATAACCTTGGTCTCCACTGCCCCACTACCCACAATCCTGCAGACTTCAGTATGTATGATGTGTGCATGTGTTATTTAAACTGTGGTTGGAAAAACGTATAAAGTCAGACACATAATTGATTATTGTTCATTTATTCCTTTTTACTAAGAAAATATATACTTGTTCATTTTTTAGCATTTTGATATACAGTAACCTCTATAGCCCCTGAAACAGAAAGAGTAGTTCCTTTTCCGACACATTATTGATGACCTCACCTGGTTCTTTGACAACACTGCTGCTTTTTATTTGAAACTGCCAGACATTAAAAAGTGAAAAATACTTTCTGATGCAGTGACTTCGAACTATGTTGGGAACCCAGTGTTAATGTGCATGAGAGGCTGCTCATGTTTTATTCTGACCTGCTGCTCATTTGGAGACCTACTGTACTCACATGTGACCTGAAAAACCTTCCATCTACAATTAAATACAAATATTAAGACTTTGATCATCATGTTATCTAGTTTAATTTAGTGTTTTAGCTTCATAAATAAGACAGTAGGTTCTACATTCAACCCCTTAAAATTTCATAGCGTCTACTGTAGGCTATTTATTCAAATTCATTAATATAGACATTGTTGAAATGTAATTAAACAAAGCATCTTTTTAATATCGTTATTTTTTTTGTTTTTATACATAAAATTTACTTTTTCTAAATCAATGTGACATAAACCCTACTCTAAGGCTAATAAATGTATTTTACGATTTGGGACTTTATTTAATACAATATTTATTACAAAAAACATTTTTTTTTCTATCTATGTAAATCTGACTGTTATACAGTTAAACCGAGTTCACTGAATGCTGTCTGTCACTATTTTTAATAATTTATATGCGTAACTCTATGCTAGTTACTGCCATATGCACTGTGTTTATATAGACAGTTACAGTAGGTTTTGATTGTACCCATGGTGGATCAGTGGTTTCAAAAAGCGTAGAGTGTCGGAGGATGCGCACACGGATATCTCCCGAGCAGTCTCCCGTTTCAAAAGGTTTGCTGATAGACGAAGGAAAGAAAGTCCTCCGCTCCAGGTAGGCGATCGGGTATGGCTCTCGACACGGGACCTTCACTTCCATCTCCCTTGTCGCAAGCTTTCCCCAAAATACATCGGTCCATTTGTTCTTCTAGCACAAGTCAACTCCGTTTCATTTCAACTCAAACTCCCCCCACATATGCGTCTTAATCCTGTGTTTCATGTGTCCCTTCTAGGGCTAGTGATCCGGGGACCCCTAGACGAGGGCACAGCTGAGTCCTCGCTCCCTGGGGCTGTGGAGATAGAGGGCACCCCGGTTCTTAGATTCACGGAGGAGAGGAGGGTCCCTCCAATATCTCGTGGATTGGGAGCGATATGGTCCGGAGGAAAGGAGTCGGGTTCCGGCCAAGGACATCTTGAGGACATAACTCATCACAGCTTTTCACCAAAATCAACTAGTCCATCCAGGCTGCGAGTCTCGACTTCCTCCAGCAAGGTGTCGGGGGCGTCCTCGCCTCCCTCGGGAGCCCGGTCCTGAAAAGGGGGGGGGGGGTACTGTCACACCTGTACCACCACGGTCCGGGGAAATAAGATCTGGGTCTACGCTGATAAAAACCCTACCACCAGCTTTGGTCTTACTGGTTAATGCTGGTCTGGTGCTGGTTTAGTTGGTGAACCAAAAACATGTACAGTAAATACTTTATTAAATATCTGCAGTGTTGTCTAAAATCACAACACAAACCTTTTTAAAATATACATTTATTGCCAGTGCATTTATATAAAACGTAATCAATGTAAATCACTTAAAACTGAAAAAAAATTAGCATGGACCATCATAGCTGGTCACCAGCTTGACCAGCAATTATATCAGAATATGTTGTGTTGTGGTGCTGGTATGCTGGGCACCAGCATCAGTACGGTGACCAGCACCGGCATCACGGCATTATGATGCTGGTCACCAGCACCGGCAGGGTTACAGTACCAGCACCATGGAGCAGCTGTTCTGGCAGTCGGACATTTAGCATTTTTTCTGGTAACTGAAAATAACTTAAAATCACACACAAGTGTAACACATCATTGGAATCTGTAAAGGGTCATCATTTGTTAATGTACACTCACATACCAATAAACATTTCTTTTATAAAATAAAGAAAATTAACAGGGTGCGCTTTCTGCTATCTCAGTCTCGACGAAAATCTTTTTGAAATGCGTCACTAAAATGAACTGAAACTCTATGTACACATGTATATCTATAGAAAGCTTAAAGTGTCTGCTTTTAAATGAAGCAAGCTTAATCAAAAATAAATATTCAGTTTATGTAATCCGAATGAATCTAAGGAGAGAGACAGTCTTTCTACCACACTTCATTATCTGATGATAACCCGAGACAGGACACGCCCACATGCTATTTACAGGGAAACAGTCAGGGTAATCTACATACGAGGGCACGCCCCCAAACACACATCTATGGTGTTAGACCCAACTTTGGTTGGGTAAATAAAATGAATATCTTAGAAAAGTTTTTTTTTTTTTTTTGTCCTAATTTAATTACATTTTTAAACTCTCGCATATTCTAGATTCATTTTGTGATACATCAAGTGCAATATTTGAAGCACTTGTGCGTTATTTCAATGATTATGGCTTATAGTTCAAATATTTAAATATTTCCTTAAGATCAGTCATAAAAAGGATTTACACCTTTTGAAATGAAATTCTCAGCTTCTGAAGTGCAGTATGTTTATTTATGCACTCAGGACTTTCTGTATTGTAAATCCTTTTTTGTGATTGATGTTAGGAAATAATAATTTTAATTAATTCTAAAGTTCAACAGATGGCATTATGCAATTAATTTCACCTGAACAAAGTCACAGGCACAGTTAGATTAACAATATGAAGTCTATATACACACTGTATATAATCCAGGCATATTAATAATATAAAGATGGTAGATATTCACTATTGTGTTTTCTCATGAAAACCTCATATTCTTTCTCATGAATAACAAGATGAAGACATGACAAGATGTAATTATACAAAAAATAATTAGCTTCAGGGAGGTAACTGAAAATCAAAAGCTACAAATGTTCTTTATATTATTAATAAATGAGTGTACAAAGACTTTCCACAATTTAAGTTTTGTTTTGTTCCAGTGGCTGATCTGTCAAACTTTATTTTAGGTACAGTATCATCTCCTCTCCCTCTTCACACTCGCCCCTTGACTTTATACAACAAAGTGATCATTTTAAAGGTTAATATTTTGGGGTCAGGTGGAAACCTAAAATAGTTTATTATCTACTTAATAAACATGAACTCTCACCTTCATTCCGCGCAGTTCTCTGTAACGCACAAAGTTTAGTTTTTTTAGTTTAGGTGATGCTGTATATTTTTAAAATGTGCTTGAGTGTGCAATTGTGTTTTTAAAATGTACAGTTAAAGTACGTCTGATTTGCGAAAACTATACAATTCTAAAAGTCACAGGCCCAGCGAGTATTTTAATATTGAGATACAGGATATGTTTTATACTTTGAAATATAAAAACTGTTATACTGTACTTATACTGTACCACATTTCCTCAAGTGAGGTGTCCCTGTCTGACCTGACTGTCTCAGTGTTGCAATACTCATCCTCTCTTCCCCACATTCACAAAAAAAATGACTGTCTTTGGTTCGGTAAAGCTCAACACATTTAATTGATGCGCTTCTTTCTGCATATCGTGACATTCTGTGATCTTAAAAAGTCTCTAGCTCTCGGTTCACTGAATATGATCATGGTGTTTCTCCGACATCTCCATTTTCTCCAGCATCCCTCTCTCCTCTTCTGTAGGCTGCTTTACAGTTATGACCAGGAGGAAGGCGTGGGGTCCTGGAGCAGACAGACGGACACAGAGTCCCACATCCTGTCTCTGCGTCTCCAGAGAGAGAGAGAGAGAGAGAGAGTCCAGGACAGAACCAGTCAGGACCAGTCGTGTCCACCACAGTCACCTTCCTCCCAGCCACCTCCCCCTGTGTGCTCTCACTCTGCTGAGTGGATGTGGATGTAGATGTAGTTGTAGATGTAGCAGCCTGGTTCCTCTCCTCTCTGCTCAGGATGGTGTTTCCTGCTGCACTCTTCCCAGACCCCGTCCTCCCCAGCAGCACCAGCCTCAGTTCTGTTACAGCAGTGGTTCTCAAAGTGTGGGGCGCGCCCCACTAGTGGGGAATACAGACATGACAGGTGGGGCGCAATGAACGGGAGGAAATAACAGGAAAGTACCTATTCTAATTCATGCTTTTCTTTATTGATAATGAAGAGCGTACGCTCAAAACTAAACAATCACACACAAATAAATGGATCATTAATACAAGTAATTTTAAAATAACATCAGTTGTGGGCCGGGAGAAAAAGTGGAACCATAGTGGAACAATAACGGTTTAACGTCGGACAAACTTGAGCAGCGCAGCTCGAATCACAAACCTGCGCGACCCACTGGGCAGCGCTGCGCGACTCTGACAGAAATATACCACGCCGACCATCAAAATACATTTTCTGGGATGCGCACATACAAACCAGGCATGGCAAGGCGGAAACAATAATAAACAGTCCTGACATTTTAAATAGTTTGTAAATAAAAACATAGTGGGTCGCATTCGAGCGGCGCTGCGCGATCCACCGGGCTGCGCAAATAAACCAGATCATCACTGCGCTATTCAGGTAGTCGGGCTGCGCTGTATTTGCGCAGATATTTGGTTCAATCGGGTGCCGCGGTTTCGTCCCACTTTTGATGTGTTTGGCTTCACATACACTTCGACAATGGAAGAAGACGAGCAGTGAGCTTGCTTATATGTGACAAAACCAACAACGAGGAGATTGTAAAGAAAAAAGGTGCATCGTCTGTGTTGTGGAATTAGTTTGGGTAGAAGAAAAGTGATACGAATGAGATGAACGTGATCCACTTTAAACATGTGGATTGCACAACCCTGGACATTACCATTCTTTTCCTACTCGTACACCTGCTCTTATTGTTCACATATTCTTCATATATTTTCTATATTGTGTATTGTTGTACAGTTATTTTATTTTAACTTTAGTTTTTATATTTTATTTTATTAATTCCTAGTTAAATTTACCCCCTATTTTATTTTTCATATTTATTTCCTATTCATAGTCTTTTATTTTAAGGTTTGAATTAAATAGAATTTTTGAATTTGATTTGCAAGGTACGCAAGTTCACTGTTTTAACAAGTGGTGGAAACACGTCAAACCTTTTCTATCATCTGAAATCCAAGCATCCAAACGAATATGGCCAAAGTAAAAAAAAAATGCGGCAAACCTCAGCAATTCACAGTTTATATAAAATTACATTATGTAAAACAGTTTATTTGTGTTTGAATTTTTATTTATGCATTTTCAGATACAAATTGCTATATTGTGATTATATATATATTTTTACCGAGGTAGAAAGTAGCTTCTACTGTGATAGAAGATTTTGGTTATATCGCCCACCACTAATGAAGCCTAACTTGCTTCATGGTGGGGATGGTGGGGGCAGAGGAGAGACCTGTGTGTGTTTTGTGTCTTATACCGCTGGCAGCAGACCGCATGAGACCCAACAAATTAGGAAGACACTTAGAGACAACACACGTTAATAAGCCACTCGACTTCTTTCAAAGAAAGCTGGCAGAATACAGACAGCAGGAGAATCGCATGGTAAAATCTGAATCAGTGGACAGCAAAGCACAAATGGCTTCATTCAAAGTTGCATACAGTATTGGCCAGTGCAAAAAAAAACTACAAACGATTGCTGAGCAGCTAATAAACATGGGGTCAGTTATGCAAAGATAAGTGACAACGTAAGCCTTTTATAACAATTGCACATGTATTTTATCTGTTTTTAACTTGGTGTTGTTTAATCTTATTGGTTTAGAAATTGATATTTCAATAAACAGTAAACTTGGCAGATTTCGTTATTATTTTGTTGACAAGTGGGGCTTGAAAATTTGCTCACCCCCTTAAGTGGGGAATGACAGAAAAAGTTTGAGAACCACTGTGTTACAGGAACCGACACTGGAGAATGTGGTGTTTATGTTGTTCTCTGGTGGTGGACTGTAGGACAATAATGATTAAATCAGGAAAGCTGTGGAAAAACAGAGGCCTTGATGCAACAACAAAAATAAATAAATAAAAATAGCGCCTGCAGGCCAAATTCGCGAGGAACATACAGGCAGAAGGCAGGGATAGGAAACAAAGCAATAAGTAAAATAATGATATTAACAAAAAAATAATAGCTAGCAGAGCAATATACTAATAATATTTGGGATCGAGACTGATGGAGGGTGAAGGTGGGGTAGAACAGTTGTCATCAGGTGGCAGAATGCCCTTAAACCCAAAGTAAGGGGGGCAGCTTGGAGAAGAGAGAGCCTCAAGCTCAGCAAGTACAGTCTCCAAGTGGTGAACTATACCCGCTAGAGCTCTAATAAGACACCGATTGTGGTGGTTTGGGGAAGGCAGGCTGTACACACCTGCTCCAGAAGGATCCTCAGGTGAGATGATGAGCGAGAAGGGCGCTGCCTGCGAGCTAAAATTAAACAAATGGAGAATTTTAATGACCATGGGCCCAAAGGAAAATCTGAAAATTGCACTTCAAACATTTATATAATAGGCATACTAAAACTGAAATTAACTTTACTAATTATAACTACTATAGTCTACTATATATGCATAGCTAAATAGATTCATGTAAGTAATTCTGATCTGAATAATACAAGTTAAAAAAATATGAAATATTTAATTAATCCCTAATTTTCATCCATAATAATGTATCCAATAATTAAGCACATTAGTTACTATTTGATATACAAGATCAAAATCATTGGGGGGGGGGGGTGGAACAGTTCTAATTAAAAGTAATAAAACAAATAGTACATAATTGGGGGAAATATATGTAACTAGGAGGTGCCACATCAATCTGTCCTAACAAAATTAATATACTAATGAATATTAAGTAAATGCTTGACTTAAGGAGGAGCGAACAGTGAGGTAATTACTAGGTAAGGGTATATAAACCATGTAAAATTGGGGAAGTTATGAGATCTTGCGAAATTTTCGTGAATTTTCGTCTTTTGGCTGGCCAGTCCAGTGCTGTCCATTTACTTTTGGTATAAACTTTTTTGCTCTTTCAATACTCAAGCAGTTGTTGGGTTTCTGTTTGGGAAGTTAGTGAAGTTCAAACCTATTGATGTGAAAAAGTTCTACACCTTTTATGCGAAATAAATTTTAATTCCATAATGCAAAGATTATTATTATTATTAAACAGCAATAACATGTTTTGAGTTAGAATAACATTTGTTTTATTGCAAGCCCCACCCATGAGTGACCATTGCCCTATCACATGACATGGACCGATCATGGAAGGTGAAGGCTAACGTGCTTCTGCAGTGGCTTGCAAAAAATTGCAAATGCACCTCACTTTGCAGTTATTTATTTTGTAAAAACTGTTTGGAATCATGTATGATTTTGGTTCCACTTCTCACGTGTACACCACTTTGTTTTGGTCTTTCACGTGGAATTCCAATGAAATTGATTCATGTTTGTGGCTGTAATGTGACAAAATGTGGAAAAGTTCAAAGGGGCCGAATACTTTTGCAAGCCACTGTGTGTGTGTGTGTGTATTATATATATATATATATATATATATATATATATATATATATATGAGTCCCTTCACGCAATTCTTTCTGTTACTTTTATCCACTGGTACCAGACACCACACACACTAATGCTATAATACTGCCTCCACCATGCTTTGTTATATGATGCTTTGGTTCATAAGCTGTTTCTTTCTTCCTCCATACTTTTCTCTTCCCTTAAACCTGGTGCAAGTTAATTTTGGTTTCATCATTCCGAAGAATCTGGCAACGTCTAAATTGGCCTTAAAGCCGTCTCTTGACTGCAGACTTTGATAATAACACACCTACCTCCTGAAGAGAGTTTTCGACATTTCTAGATGTTGTGAAACATCAATATCACCCCTCCCAGTAGTGTGAGTGTACAAGTGTGTGGTAATGTACAAGAAGATATCCAGTCATTTAAATCACTGTTAATCAGTGTTCATAGAACCAGAGTTCAATCCAAAACTTTCAATTTAATTTTAATTACAAAGATAACATCTTGAAATGTGTCATTAGGTCTGGAAACAACATTCCGTATTTCATATGGTAATATAGTATGTACCATTTCTAGAATAAATAATATAACCAGCGTACCTGGAAAGGAACATCAGCCAGGGTCTTAGCTAGGAAGTAAGCTTTCAAACTGTACCAGTAGTTCCGATGCTCCCTCATAATGACTGGCAACTCCAGAGGAACTGGCAAAGTAGCAAAGAAGTACCCAATTGATCAGAATGTTCACAGTATATCCCCTGTATCATCATTTATTACCTCTGATCTTTATAAATATTGAAAGAACTTCAGTCAGATTTTTAACATTATTGCTCTTCATCAGTGGTGATCAGAAACACACACACAGTGCATACAATAACAAAAGTCCTTACATGTGAGGATGGTGGGTATTAATGCGCCAAACACGACGGATAACATGGAGAAGAAAAGGAATCCAGTGTTGTTAATGACTTTGTTCGCATCGTTGCCGATTTTGTGGTACAGCAGCCCGAACAGAAGTGCGATTACCAAGTGCGATATCACCCTCACGTGGGTCAACACCTCGACACATAATTACAAATCCTCATACGGTGTGTGACAATCAACACACTATAAAACATTTTGTCAGAATATTCAACACGTAAAATGTATTAGATTTTAAGAAATCTGACCATGTCTCTGTATGTGGCACGCTGGTGGAATAGGTGTGTTTTTCAATGAACAAGTATATATTTTCTTAGTAAAAAGGAATAAATGAACAATAATCAATTATGTGTCTGATTTTATAAGTTTTTCCAACCACAGTTTAAATAACACATGCACACATCATACATACTGCAGTCTGCAGGATTGTGGGTAGTGGGGCAGTGGAGACCAAAGTTCTTCAGATAGGGGATGAGATCTGGGACGGTACCCTTATATATGCACTGCCCCTGACTCAGAACATACAGCTGTAACACAGAGCAAAGACAATAGAGGAAGTGGGTTGCAGATTAAACAATTACGTAAAACTAACACATAATAGTCTGTCAATGTATGGATTATTGTTGATAGAAATTAACAAAACGCAACCACGGGGGGGGGGGGGGGGGGGGGGGGGGGGCGCAATCCAGTGTCTTCTTGTGCCAGTCCCAAGTCTGGATAAATGCTGAGGGTTGTGTCAGGAAGGGTATCCGACGTAAAACGTTTGCCAGATCAATGATGCGAATCAGAAATATCATTTCCATACCGGATCGGTCGCGGCGCGGGTTAACAACGACCGCCACCGGTGCTGTTGATCTACAGTGTGTCGGTGGAAATTGGGCTACTGTTGGTCGAAGAAGGAGAGGAGGAAGGCGTGTTCGAAATCAGAGAGAGAAAGGGAAAGGCAAGAGTTTAGGAGTGAAAGTAGGGACTTTGAATGTTGGGACCATGACAGGGAAGGGAAGAGAGTTGGTTGATATGATGCAGAGAAGGAAGGTGGATATACTGTGTGTCCAGGAGACCAGGTGGAAAAGTAGCAAAGCTAGAAGCTTAGGATCAGGGTTCAAATTCTTTTACCATGGTGTAGATAGGAAAAGAAATGGAGTAGGAGTTATTCTGAAAGAGGAGTTTGTAAGGAATGTTCTAGAGGTGAAGAGAGTATCAGATAGGGTGATGAGTCTGAAGCTGGATATTGATGGTGTGATGTTCAATGTTGTTAGTGGTTATGCTCCACAGGTAGGATGTGAGTTAGTAGAGAAGGAGAAATTCTGGAGTGAGTTAGATGAAGTAATACAGAGCATCCCCAGAGGTGAGAGAGTGGTGATTGGTGCAGACTTCAATGGACATGTTGGGGAAGGGAACAGAGGAGATGAAAATGTGATGGGCAGGTTTGGTCTTCAGGACAGGAATGTAGAAGGACAGATGGTGGTGGACTTTGCAAAGAGGATGGAAATGGCAGGGGTAAATACTTTCTTCCAGAAGAGGCAGGAACACAGAGTGACATAAGAGTGGAGGCAGAAGCACTCAGGTAGACTACATCTTGTGTCGACGTTGTAATCTGAAAGAGATCAGTGAGTGCAAAGTGTTGGTAGGGGAGAGTGTAGCCAGACAACACAGAATGGTGGTGTGTAAAATAACCCTGGTGGTGAGGAAGGTGAAGAGGACAAAGGCAGAGGAGAGGACAAAGTGGTGGAAGCTGAGAAAGGAAGAATGTTGTGTAGTCTTTAGGGAGGAGTTGAGACAGACTCTAGGTGGTCAAGAGCTGCTTTCAGTTGACTGGACAACTACAGCCAATGTGATCAGGGGGACAGGTAGGAGGGTACTTGGTGTATCATCAGGTAAGGGAAAAGAGGACATGGAGACAAGGAGAGTGGAAAGGCTGTTGGTCGTGATGACATACCTGTGGAGGTGTGGAAGTGCTTAGGAGAGGTGGCAGTAGAGTTTCTAACTAGTTTGTTTAACGAGATCTTGGAGAGTGAGAGGATTCCAGAGGAATGGAGGAGAAGTGTATTGGTGCCGATTTTTAAGAACAAGGGAGATGTGCAGAGCTGTGGCAATTACAGAGGTATAAAGCTAATGAGCCATACAATGAAGCTGTGGGAAAGAGTAGTGGAAGCTAGGTTAAGGGCAGAGGTGAGCATTTGTACAGCAATATGGTTTTATGCCTAGAAAGAGTACATCAGATGCAGTATTTGCTTTGAGGATGCTGGTGGAGAAGTACAGAGAAGGTAATAAAGAGTTGCATTGTGTCTTTGTAGATTTAGAGAAAGCGTACGACAGGGTGCCGAGAGAGGAGCTGTGGTGTTGTATGAGGAAGTCTGGAGTGGCAGAGAAGTATGTTAGAGTGGTGCAGGACATGTATGAGAGCTGTAAGACAGTGGTGAGATGTGCTGTAGGTGTGACAGAAGAGTTCAAGGTGGAGGCGGGTTTGCATCAAGGATCGGCTCTAAGCCCATTTCTGTTTGCTCTGGTGATGGACAGGATGACAGATGAGGTAAGACAGGAGTCTCCATGGACTATGATGTTTGCAGATGACATTGTGCTTTGTAGCGAGAGCAGGGAACAGGTGGAGGAAACCTGAAAGGGAACAGCCGAAAGACAAAGAAGACACCATAATATTTAAAAAGCAGTTTACCAGTTTTCTCCATCTTTTTGAGCTTTTGTGATGGTTGTAGAGCTGATGGTCTTTGAGTCAAGATATCTGGTTCTTCTGTAACAAAAGAACAAGTCACGTCAGTATCAACAATTCATACAGACAGATACCATAATATTTAATATAATAGTGCTACTACAATTAGTCTAAAGTCATATTCATACCATCTGAATCTTGAGCCGACTCCAACACCCCCTTTATTACTAAATAATACGAATGGATGGATGGAATACAGAAATTAAGAAGCAGGACTGAACACTACAGGACTGACCACCACACAGTATCAGAAGGAAATGAAAAATAAAAAAAAACCCTGGGAGAAAAGGTGTTTACCGGTTTTCTGTCTTTTTGAGCTTTTGTGGTGGTTATAGAGCTGATGGTCTTTGAGTCAGGATATCTGGTTCCTCTGTAACAAAAAAATATCACCCGAGTGTCAACAACAATTTAAACCTACAAATACCATAATATTTAAAACAGGGTGGGGCAAATCTCCCACAATTTGAAGGAGCACTATGGTGGTATAGAGATGGGGTAGGTTGCATTCAGTAGTTCAGACTTTACCGTTTTCAGTACTCATCTTGAGTTGGACCGTTGAACATTGGGGCTTTGTTGTTCAAGTTTATTATGAGAACATCCAATCTGTGATAGCAATGCAGAGTTGTTTTGTTATCACAGCGTTTTGCACGCACATCATACTAGGTTGAAATGCGTTTGTACCAGATTGGATTCACTGAAAAGGAAATCATCTGGCAGACCTAGACCGTTAGAACACCAAAAAAATGTGCTTTAATGGTTCTAGTTCTTGCGTTGCTACCACAGAATAGTTGTTCTCATATGCTTGAGCAAAAAAGCCCCAATGTTCAACAGGGTTGTCTGTACGTCACTATCTCGCCTTGCCCCTTCTGCAACACCTTTCTTTGCAGCATCTTGAGTAGAACTGTTCTCATGTGCTGAGGAAGGGGATTTTGACGACACAATCACATCACTTTTCAGATTAAGACTGGATTCGGAAGCAAAGTCATCTGAAGAGCGTGTATCCTGTAAGAAAAACAAAACATTTAGACTCTCTGTTCAAACCTTACACTTACAGTCAAAGGCTCAAAATTGCAAATTATCCTGCAGTTAAAAGCTCTTAAACAGCAGTGCATAAAAACTTAATGTTGAGCCCTGGCCACACTCACTCAAAATTTAGCAATAAATCCTAAATTAATTTACATGGAGAAGATGTACAGTGCATCTCGAAAAATTTTAATTCATGAAAGTAAATTTTCTTTTGTAATTTTTAAGGCTTCGTTTTGATTTCAAGGATTACACCTTACTGCATGAAAATGGGAAAAAAAAAATCACTCACTCACTCACTGTCTATACGGTTTTATCCTGTATTCGGGGGCCTTGGAGCCTATCCCAGGAGGCTGAGGGCATGAGTCAGGGTACACCCTGGACACGGTGCCAATCTAACACAGGGCACACACATACACACTAGGGCTGCACGATATATCGAAAAAATATCGTTATCGCGATAATGGCATGCGCGATAACCATATCGCAAGGAGTTGCGATAAATACTTTATTTGCCAAGCATTTGTGTCTCCAAATTTGACCAATCAGATGGGCCCTTACTATGTTTATACCCGCTTATATATATATATATATATATATATATATTATTTATATCTTTATACTTCATTCTGTCGCGAACTAACCCCGGATGATCAGAAGTCTTAGCGATTAGCCGTTAGCCGCGATTAGCCGTTAGCCCTTTATAGACGGTAAACCCAAACGCGGAAGCAAGCGAGTAGGCAGGATAACCACGCAAATTAGTTTAAGGACTCTCACAGAAGGGGAGCAAGGGAAAAACACACATTTAACCCGCGTCCTATAAACACACTCGAATCAGAAAGTAAACAATCTGAACCGACATGGTGAACACAGTGACTAAGCATGTGGTGGCTTGTTTACGCCTCTTATACTTCCGGGTTCGCGCCCGCATTACTTCCGGGTCCTATTGCCGGTAGACGGCAACGGTAGAGTGTGTGTGCGTGCGTGCCACCAATAGTATTTTTTTTTATTTAATTTGTTTAATAATATTTATTTTTATAAAAAAAAATAAAAAAAAAAAACAGGCAAGCCAAAGAGAATAGTGTTTAAAAGATGCTCTTGTTTTAAGACACTATTGATGAGTGTACGGTTACATGTAAATATAAAGTAATGTTTGAAAGTAATTCATATTGTGTTGGCAGGTTTATAGTAACAGCAAACCAGAAGTCAGAATATCTGCTGAGGGGTTTAAATCATTCATAGTGTTTTGAAGTCTAAATATTTGCAACTTCCTTGACATATAGTTTCTTTTTAGCCTGAATTAGATTTAATTACCAGACGAATATCTATTACCTGTTTATTTTAGTATCATCATTACATATAAATAAATAATAAAAAAATAGGCAATAATAATAATAATAAAAAAATGCATTTCTCTAGGGAAATGTTATATCGCAAGAAATATCGTTATCGCAATATTCAACAACAATATCGCATATTTTCCTAATATCGTGCAGCCCTAATACACACACTATCGGCAATTTGGGAACGCCAATTAGCCTAATCTGCATGTCTTTGGACTGTGGGAGGAAACCGGAGTACCCAGAGAAACCCACCAAGCACGGGGTGGGGGGGGGGGGGGGGGGGGGGGGGGACATGCAAACTCACAAAATTACGGTGTTGTTGTCCATCTTCTGGACAACTGTTAAGTCAGCTGTCTTCCCCATACACATATTGAACTGAGACGGATCCATAGGATTTATACTGTATGAATAATAATTCAATTCAATTCAATTTTATTTATATAGCGCTTTTAACAATGGTCATTGTCTCAAAGCAGCTTCACAAAAATTTAAGAAATTTAACAAAAAAAAAAAAAAAAAAAAAACATTTTATATATATATATATATATATATATATATATATATATATAGAATAATTATATATAAAGTAATAAATAAATAAATAAAATTATAATAGACAATAAATAAATAAAAACAAATATTAATAATAATTATAGAAAAGAAAATAATTGGAAGTGTGGATGTGTGAGAAAAATGTGCAGATAATAATGAGATGAATGAATGAAATGTCTCTGATGAGCAAGCCAAGGGTGACGGCGACGGTGGCAGGGAAAAACTCCCTGAGATGGCATTAGGAAGAAACCTTGAGAGGAACCAGACTCAACAGGGAACCCATCCTCATTTGGGCGATAACAGATAGAAATGATATAACATCTTGTGTGTTGTGCAGGTGAAAATTCAATATGACAGAAATTATTTAAATTGTCATGAAGACCAGTTCAGCATAGGGACGAGTCAGTAGGTGCAGAGGGCAGATGAGGTCTGGATCACTGGAAGCACAGGAGCAGCATGTGTAGCTCCAACCATCATAAAGCTGAATCCAGTTGGAGCTGGTCCTTCTCTGGATGCCTCAGGAACCTCGCAGGGTCGGCCTTTGTCTACTGAAGCTGGCAAAATCTCCCGATGCCTCGGGATGGGTAGAGAAATACAGAACAGATGGGGAGAATTAGCGTAGTTGCCATTCGGTATAGGTGTACTGGAGTATGAGTACTGGGATGAGTTATGTGTATGCCAGATTAAAAAGATGCGTCTTGAGTCTACTTTTGAACTGAGAAACCGTGTCTGCTCCCCGAACACTGTCTGGAAGGCTATTCCAAAGCTTTGGAGCTAGATATGAAAAAGCCCTACCCCCTTTTGTAGATTTTGAAATTCTGGGAACTACCAGAAGTCCGGAGTTTTGTGATCTTAAGGCGCGTGGTGGATTGTAGCGTATCAGAAGACTGGTTAGGTATGTGGGAGCTAAACCATTTAAGGCCTTGTATGTAAGTAATACTATTTTGTAATTTATTCTAAACTGAACAGGTAGCCAGTGCAGGGATGATAATATTGGGGTTATATGATCATATTTTCTGGATCTAGTGAGAACCCTGGCAGCTGCATTTTGGATTAACTGAAGCTTGTTTATTGAGGATGCAGGACAACCACCTAGTAATGCATTACAATAGTCCAGTCTGGAGGTCATGAATGCATGAACTAGTTTTTCTGCATCAGATACGGATAAGATGTTCCTAAGTTTAGCAATATTTCGAAGATGGAAAAAACTAGAATAATAACTTAATCAAACCTTAAGATTTTTGTTGGTCAACATTCTAATAATTTGATACTGGATTTTTATTTTACATGCACTGTAAGCTGGAATCATCATAATTAAAAATCTAATTTCATATTACATGTTATGAATCTAGAATGTGAATTTCACTTTTTAAATAACAAAGGAAAATAACTTCACAATATTATATATTTTTTTCAAGTACACTGTACACACTAAATAAAAGTAAAATAAACTGCTACATTGCTAGAAACAAAAATCTAATGAACAAGAGTCTACTGTACTGTACACACCACGTGCTCTCTCTCTTCTCTCTTTTTCTTCATCATCTGTAAAAATCAGGAGATTAAAATCCAATATTACAGAGCAAGGCAAGTTTATTTGTACAGCAAATTTCATACACAATGGTAATTCAAAGTGCATTACATAAAAGCGAATAATAATATAATAAAAGCGAATATAATAAATAATTATGAAACGATAATTATAGGAGATATAGGAGAAAAGATAGGAGAAACTGAATCTCATAGTGCAGTGTTGGATCCACCTGTACAGTTTACTGTACAGTGTATTTTAACAATAATGTTGTACAAATCCAAATAACTTTACAGATCTTCATTGTAAAGGGTTTAAACTATGTTTTCCATGCATGTTCAATTAACCATAATCAATTAATTAACATGCACCTGTGGAATGGTCGTTAAGACCTTAACAGCTTACAGAAAGTAGGCATTTAATGTCACAGTTGTAAAAACGCAGGACACTAAAGAGACTCGTCTACCGACTGTGAAAAACACCCAAAGAAAGACACCCAGGGTCGCTGCTCATCTGCGTGAACGTGCATTAGGCATGCTGCAGGGGGGCATGAGGACTGCTGATGTGGCTATAGGGCAATAAATCACCATGTCCGCACCGTGAGATGCCTAAGACGGCGCTACAGGGAGACAGGAAGGACAGCTGATCATCCTCGCAGTGGAAGACCACGTGTAACAACACCTGCACAGGATGGGTACATCCGAATATCACACCTGCGTGACAGGTACAGGATGGACACAACAACTGCCCGAGTCACACCAGGAACACACAATCCCTCCATCTCACAGCAAGAACTGACAAATCTGGTCCAGTCCATGAGGAGGAGATGCACTGCAGTACTTCAAGCAGCTGGTGGCCTCCAGATACTGACTGGTACTGACTGATTTTCAGCCTCCCTTCATTCAGGGACACATTGGGAAACATTTTTACTTTATGTCTTATGGTGTCGACTCTTTTAGTGTTCATACAAATATTTACACATTAAGTTTACTGAAAGTAAAAACAGTTGAAAGTCAGACGACGTTTCTTTTTTTGCTGAATTTATATTTTAACACCAGTTACTAGTATAAAAAAATAACACAATACGGAAATCAATGCTATTTAAACATATTATTTGAAGTATCACTGAACATATATTGGGTCATATTAGTAAAACATAGAAACAAAGGAAAGAACATCAAGACAAACTACATATGAATCTATAAAGACAATATTTTAAAAGAATGGCAATAAAACTGAACAGGTAAGCTGAAATAAAATCAGTAGCAGCATTAGCTCACGCTAGTAAACTAGTTACTTATTTTAATTATTATGGTAGTCAATATTAATGTGAAATAAGGCTGAGAAACATTATTTTTAATTAATATTGTCTACCATAATAATTACTAGCAGGTGGTAATGCTGCTACTAATTTTATTCCAGCTTACCTGTTCAGTTTGATTGTGATTCTTTTCACTTGGCTCTGGTAGATCAGGGGAGACGTGTTGGTCATCACCAGCAGGCACTGGTTCATCATCACTGACCTGCTGCACTTACAGTTTACACTGATGAGTGGTAGATCTTACACTGCATCACTATGATACCCCCTGCCAAATGTTCATAATATCTCACAAACAAAAAGGCCAATTTGTCTTTTCCTCATAAAGTGTTTAGGTGAAATTCTACCCATACAAGTGTGACAAATATGCAAAGAAAAAAAATCAGGAAGGGGCAAATACTTTTCCATGGCACTGCACATGTAGTCAGATTGTTCCACTAGGATGAAACTGTGCCAGGTGTTAAAGCACTTTTAAAATCATACTAACTTTACACTGATCTGAATAACTTTGAATAATGAACTTATTGTTCTTTCCTTTTTTTTTTTTTTTTTTTACAAATATGACCCAATATATGTTCAGTGATGCTTTTTATTTACATATTTGTTTGTTATATTTCTATACTAGTATGTGGTTTTAATGAGCCAGTGTATTCTTCTTCCTCTTTTTAAAAGGCAGAATCTGTTCATTTGAAGCATTTCACTGCATTTACCTCTAAAGCTTTTTCTTATTTTCGTGTACTTTTCAGCTCCACCTTTTCTTCTTCCTCCTTTTCATTCATTGAAATTAGGGCTGCAACTAACGATTATTTTGATAATCGATTAGTTGGACGATAATTTTTTCCGATTAATCGATTAATCGGATAAAACTGAACGCTTTACTTTGATGTTTTGCTTAACTATATAAAACCATAAATCAGGGTATTATTTATGTATAAAAGTAAACTTTAAAAAATGCAAAAGCCACAGAGTTTAATGACCTTTAATTTTGACATTTAAACCTTATTTTATGTAAATCAACATTTTTGTTTTTAACAATAATTGCAGACGGCAAGTTGACAGTATATATATATATATATATATATATATATATATATATATATATATATATATATATAGACCATTTTGCTACACTGGACATTAATCTTATTGTTTTAAACATTCTTGTAATACGGCGACGTAGGGAGAGAAAAAAAAACCCGTCTACTGGGTTCACTCTCTTTATTTTGCTTCTTTCCCGAATTTCCCTCTGTATAGCGTGTAGGATCATGGGATATATCCGGTCCTCCGAAGTGTAAAATGAACGCGAAGAAAACGAACTAGAAGTGTTTTCCTTGCGTTCGTTGGGATTTGAACGCAAGGAATAAGCTGCATGCAACGTTTTTTTCTTTTTACGCACAGACGCACGTCACCAAAGCCCGTGTGAACACACTCACTGACTCCTTTTTTTTTTTTTAGTCATGGCCAATTCCTCCCCGTCGCTAGGGGCTCCCACATGTGTAGAAAACCCTCGGCGCTTCATCCGCGCTCACCGGACACTACGAGCGGCAGAAAGAAAACCGCTCGATTTTAACGCCCGATAAGAGGTGTTTAATGTAAATTGCTACCATACCTGGGAGGACTTGGGGCGCGCGCTTTTTCCTGCAAACACTTCTGTAACCTCCATTGCGCGAGCGACTGTGTATTTGTGCATCTTGTGGTCGCGCGCCTCAATAACGTGAGCAGCCCAACTAATCGATAACGGCATTCGTTGACAACGAATTTCATTATCGATAATTGTCGATTTTATCGATTAGTTGTTGCAGCCCTAATTGAAATTATTATTAATTTGCTGGTCAAACAACTTCGCTGTATGGAGAAAGATCAATATCTCTCCCTCTGTAAATTAAAAGTGAAGGTGTTTAGTTAATATAGAGGGAGCAAAACATGCGCAGTAACAAACACAGTTAGCTTCTCCGCTTTGTTTTTGATGTTGCTCGCGGCAGCGTAACAGCCCGTTAATTCATGTAATGATGAGATGGACAAACTGCTCGATGCCCCCGGTCTTTTATTTTGCTGCATATTGTCAGGTTATAGTACAAACTTTCGGGTAGATCCTGCTATTAAATACAACTATAAACTACTGAAAATAAAACAAAACTCAGACTCTATATCCCAGCTTACATGTCGCGTTCACACACACCGGACCACATTACCCACAATGCATCTCCCGCACTGGACTACACTGCCGTAAACAGCTGTCGTAAATCAACCTCTCTCTCTCCTGCAACAACACGCTCTTTGTCAGCGGCGCCCGCGCACTCCTCCATATGATTAGGAAAGAGATGCAATATTATGGTTTCCGTCATTTTTTATATATTTGTGTACTGACTGGGCCGGACTACACTGGCCAGCGGCCCACCCGGAAAACTCTCGGTACTCCAGATGGCCAGTCCGCCCCTGCTGGAACATCACCAGTACAGTTTACAGGAACATCACCAGTACAATAAATCTCATCAACACCAAAGACTAAACAATACAGGAAACTATAGAAAAACTCACCCTGAAAAGTATATAATTAAACCCACTTCATTAATCTAAACTAAATAAACAGCCTCATTAATGAGATGCTGCGCTTAACGTGAGATTTCAGAACTAATTATTCAGATAAATATTAAATGTCATTTCACTTTGGGTAAAATAATATTTCATTAAGCAGATTATTCCACACTGCTCCACCAAACTCGTATAAAACAGTGTAAGTGTAAAGGCCATGTAACCCGTAACCAGGGGCGTCGCACCCGTGGGGGATGTGGGTGTTTTAACACCCACACTTTTCCCGGTGAGAGGGTTCAACACCCACACTTTTCATACACTTTTCCCGCAGTTTTGAACAAACCCCTTCGCATTCACTGCTCCGTTTCTCTGGCCGCTCTGTGTCTACACTCGCTTCAGCTCTCCTCTCCCCTCCCTCTCAAACATGACACCGGCTGATGATTGGCTGTTCTGCCTGTCAGTCTTGCCTCTCTTGGTGTGTTAGATTTATCGGTCAGCTCGTGCAGAGGAGGCGGCAACTTATGGTTGTTATGATTATTTACATCTCCGTTTTCCAGGTACTTTGAATGTTTATGCTTTTGAGGTTTTTAAATAAGCTTGATATATGTTTGGGAAGATGTTCTGTTGACATGTCGAATGTTTTCTGTATTATATTCCGTTTTTTAGACTAATGGCAGTTGCTAATTGGGACAGTGTTCAGTAGCTAACTTGGCTAAAGTCGGTTATGTGTGTGTGGCGATGCATAAAGTAACTGTGATGAAGAAGCAGGAAATTGATGAGGAGGGACAAATTGACAATATTATGCAATGTATTTATGGGTTTATTGATTTTGATATTTTGAGCATTGTTTGTTCATTAGCTGACTCGCCTGTTGTGTTTGTTTGAGGAGAAAAAAAGTGAGAAATAATGTCAGTTTGCGTACCTGTTGACTATGGAAGAACATTATTTTAATGTTTAAAAACAGTAAATTGTTAAATTATTTATACTATTATTTATACTAATATTTATATTATTATACTTTTGTTTATATTATTATTATTTAGAAAAAGCTTTTTGTGAGGACTTTTTTTTGTTTGTTTTATCAGCAAGTAAGCAAAATGTAGCAGTCACAGTCCTGTCAGACCCATGCCAATGTTAAGGCACCTGGAACAAGTTCTATTAACTGGAAAAATACATGTTGTTGTCCAACAGTACCCAGAAATCAACCCAGACATCCTCAAAGTTCAGCTTACATTGTTCAGAATGAAGTACAGCTTCCAGTCTAGTACTGAAGTTGTTGCAGTTCTTCGAGGAACGACCCCAGAGGTCCGTGGTCTCTTTGACCAAGTCGAAACAGTTGCCCGACTCCTCCTAGTTGTGCCTGTGTCATCAGCAGAGTCAGAAAGGAGTTTCAGCAGCGTCCGGAGGCTGAAAACATGGCTACGCAACGCAGCACGATGACCCAAACTCGCCTCAACAGTGTTGCTGTGTGCCATGTACATAAAGACAAGCAGGACAGGGTAAACTGCAAAAAGGTTGCTGAGCAGTTTGTCTCTTGTAAGGAGAGCAGAAAGAGCACTTTTGGTTCTTTTAAATGAGCGATGTAGTTGGTCATATATTATTTGGTCAGTTGTTGGTGGTTGCATTTATATATGTACATAGTTGTTTATATTTCTGTTCTGAATATACAGTATGTTGTTTGTATGAAATGTTGTCTGTATATTTGGAGTAACAAAATAATTTCTCCCTGAGATTATTAAAGCATTTCTGATTCTAAATCTTTAGCAAGTCTAGCAAGTGAGTGTGTTTTTAGTATCACTATCACTCATTTAAATTTAAAGCTTTTTATATCTTGTATGTTAATACCTTTTGTGCCCTTCTGTCATTGTATTCATCATTTTTATTGTTAACAAACAAACCACATTCATCCCCCACACTTTTGAAAAGCTTGCTACGCCCCTGCCCGTAACTCCAGCTGTTGTTAAAGTTTGACTCAGACTGGAGTCAGAAGTCTAGAGGTCCAGAGTTACAGTAACTAATTAAATACAGTTTAATGTACTGAAGCTCATCTTACCTGCAGCAGCTGTACAGTTCGCCCCTCCTCCCCCCCCCTGTCTCGGACATCTCGCGCTCGTGTCTCCGTGCTCGTGGTGTTCGCGCAGGCGCAGTAGCCGCTGTAACCATCGCTCGGGCTGCATGATTAGGGCCGCGCACTGAGCCCTCCCTCCCTAAAACCAGTAAAGTGGAAATTTCCATGACCTTTATATGTGGAGAAAAGTGCGCATGCGCAGGTGCTTAATCGATCCCCACCCCTCCCCCACTCAGTGGCCTCTCAGACACACAGCCAGTTTAGCACAAATTAAGTTAAGCAGCAGCATTCCTTCAGAACATTACACTTAATCTAACTGATTTTTAATGATGGTGATTATTGGTTTGCATTATATTTTTCATTGTTATATTAAAAACATAGTTATATTACATTGTTTGTGCAAAATAATTTTTTGAAACAGCTTTTACTTGCTTCAGCAAAGGAAACTTTCAAAAAGGATGGAACTAAACTGAACTTTACTGCAGTTCTTTCAGACATCCTTGAGAAACTGGCTGAAACAATTTTTCAGTATGTTGCCTACACAACAAGTGCACAGTTGTCTGATGTTGCTGAAGCTCTTGTTCGAGAACATGCATGCCTAAAAGAACCAGGATCCTATAATGGGTGCTATGGATGGCAACATGGACTGAAATATAAAATGGGCGATTATAGAAGTTAACTCAGAGGGCTTGGGTGCCCCGAGCTTGATGTGAACTCTCTCAAAAGAAAACAAGCACATTTGAGGTGAACTACTTGCCACCTCTCCCACATGGAGAAACAGAAAGATTACAACTGCTTGATGAAGTAAAGAAGAGGAACAACTGCCGGATCATCAGTGAAAAATGTCAAAAACATTCTCCCTTCGCAGACAGGAAGTTGTCAATCTGGCACCACCTGTCACGGACATCAGAAACAGATGGCCTGCACTATTTGATGCAGCACAAGTGATTTTTAATAATTAAGGATAGCCTGTGCTATTTAAGACAGTGTGTTTTTTTTATTAAAAATCGTGCTGTTTAATTGTTTCTTGTGTGGCAACGCCGTGGTAGGGCAAATTAATATAAAGTTGGTCAGACCCGATTACGCCACCCCGAGGTTAACCGGGGAAATAACACCATAAGAACAAAGGTTCGTTAGGCTAATAAGTGAGAGACAAAGGTACAAATGTACAAGCTTTATTATAATTCACCTTTAAAACTGTTTAAAATAAACACTCCATAGCATGCAATGCCAAATATCGAAATAATCGTCACACACCATAAAAAAAGGGAACATGGCACTCTGTGTACACATGTACAAAAGAATGAAATGACAGTACAAACAAATAAAAATACAATTTAGAACACCGGCTTCTGGGCGGCAAAGGCCAACTAAAGAGGTCCCGGCCTTACGGGTGCACACACACACCGTCACACACACACACATCCACACCTTCACACAAAAGGAAGAAACGTGAACACCAGCTACGCTGCACTCCAGACAATTATGCTACCCCACAGTATTCTGAAACTAGTCTCCCCAGCCCAACCGTACTCGAAATAAACAAACACAAAACTATAAAACATAAACCACAAAAAGAAGGCCAAAAAGACAAAGAGAACCACGTTCTCATTACCTTTAAACAACAAAAAGAAACAAAAGACAGAAAACTAAAACGACCAGTTAAACAAACAATACAAAAATAAGAAGAAAACAAAATAATACAAGATAATATAATTCAACAGCTCACTGGGACACTACCCGAAGTTCAGAGTTCTCCCAACTAGGGCTGCAACTAACGATTATTTTGATAATCGATTAGTTGGGCGATTATTTTTCGATTAATCGATTAATCTGATGAAGCTGAACGCTATAAAAGTAAACTTTAAAAAATGCAAAAGCCACATACTGTATAGAGTTTAATGATCTTTAATTTTGACATTTAAACCTTATTTTATGTAAATCAACATTTTTGTTTTTAACAAAAATTGCAGACGGCAAGTTGACAGTATATATATATATATATATATATATATATATATATATATATATATATATATATATAGTTTAAAAATACACTGACATATTCAGTTGTTAAGAATGACCTCAATTTTAAATTCTCTTAAATTAATTCAACTTAATAAGAAGAAGAATAGACATCTAGACTTCGGTTTATACATGATTTCGATCCTCTCGTGTATTTTATCCTTTTTTTGTTGTCTCAATAATAATAATCTATCTATCTATCTATATATATATATATATAGATATATATATATATAGATATATAGACCATTTTGCTACACTAGACATTAATCTTATTGTTTTAAACATTCTCGTAATACGGCGACGTAGGGAGAAAAAAAAAACGCATGGAGTTTGCATGTTCTCCCCGTGCTTGGTGGGTTTCCTCCGGGTACTCCGGTTTCCTCCCACAGTCCAAAGACATGCAGGTTAGGCTAATTGGCGTTCCTAAAATTGCCCGTAGTGTGTGATTGGGTGTGTGAGTGTGTGTATGTGTGTGTGCCCTGCGATGGATTGGCACCCTGTCCAGGGTGTACCCCGCCTAGTTCCCGAAGTCTCCTGGGATAGGCTCCAGGTCCCCCGCGACCCTGAACACAGGATTAAGCGGTATAGAAAATGAATGAATGAATGAACTTGATTGATAATTCACTTTTAATGTTTTTGTAAGGTTATCTAATCAGGATTAATTCATTATCTCAGGAGCAGTGTCTTTTACTGAAGAGTGAATAATTATGTTAAAATCTTAAATGAATAACACACACACACAATGTTTTTACACTTCTAAGAACAAAGTAGTACTTAGCACGTCACAGTTAAGTCAGAAATACATTGAGGTAGGTAAGGGAGTGGTTCTCAAAGTGTGGGGAATACAGACATGACAGGTGGGGCGCAATGAACTGGAGGAAATTAGTGGAAAATAATAGGAAAGTACCTATTGTAATTCATGCTCTTCTTTATTGATAATGAAGAGCGTACACTCAAAACTAAATCACACACAAAGAAATGGATCATTAGTAAATTGAATTGAAACCTGCGCGACTCTGACAGAAATAGACCGCGCCGACCATCAAAGTACATTTGGATGCGCGCGTACAAACCAGGCATGACAAGGCGGAAACAATAACGGTCCTGACATTTTAAATAAATTGTTTTTAAATAAAAACACAGTGAGTCGCGCAGGTTTGTGATTCGAGCGGTGCTGCGCGATCCACCGGGCTGCGCAAATAAACCAGATCATCACTGCGCTATCCAGATAGTCGCGCTGCGCTGTATTTGCGCAGATATTCGGTTCAATCGGGTGCCGCGGTTTCGTCCCACTTTTGATGTGTTTGGCTTCACATACACTTCGACAATGGAAGAAGACGGTGCAGTAAGAGTTTGCTTACATGTGACAAAATCAACAACGAGGAGATTGTAAAGAAAAAAGCTGCCTCGTCTGTGGTGTGGAATTGGTTTGGGTAAAAGAAAAGTGATACGAATGAGATGAACGTGATTTGGAAGGTACACAAGTGCACTGTTTTAACAAGCGGTGGAAACACATCAAACCTTTTCTATCATCTGAAATCCAAGCATCCAAACGAATATGGCCAAAGTAAAAAAAATGTGACAAACCTCAGCAATTCACAGTTTAAATAAAATTACATTATGTAAAACAGTTTCTTTGTGTTTGAATTTTTATTTATGCATTTTCAGATACAAATCGCTATATTGTGATATATATCGTTATCGAGGTAGAAAATTGCTTCTACCGTGTTAGAAGATTTTGGTTATATCGCCCACCACTAACGAAGCCTATCTTCAGCTTGGATTCATGGTGGGGATGGTGAGGGCAGGAGAGAGACTCGTGTGTGTTTTGTGTCTTTAAACTGCTGGCAGCAGACCGCATGAGACCCAACAAATTAGGAAGACACTTAGAGACAACACACTCCAGTCACGTTAATAAGCCACTCGACTTCTTTCAAAGAAAGCTGGCAGAATACAGACAGCAGGAGAATCGCATGGTAACATCTGAATCAGTGGACAGCAAAGCACAAATGGCTTCATTCAAAGTTGCATACAGAATTGGCCAAAAAACTACAAACGATTGCTGAGCAGCTAATAAACATGGGGTCAATTATGCAAAGATAAGTGACAACGTAAGCCTTTTATAACCATTGCACGTGTATTTTATCTGTTTTTAACTTGGTGTTGTTTGATCTTATTGGTTTAGAAATTGATATTTCAATAAACAGTAAACTTGGCTGATTTCGTTATTATTTTGTTGACAAGTGGGGCTTGAAAATTCGCTCACCCACTTAAGTGGGGAATGACAGAAAAAGTTTGAGAACCACTGAGGTAAGGTAAGGTAGGTAGGCTAGTATTTGTTACATAACGGGTAAATGAGGAGAGTAACTATTAAAGTAAATATTTAGCATGCTACAGGTAAGTTGAGAATAAATGAAGGTAACTGTTGGTCACATAAAGGGTAACTGAAGAGAGTGAATTTGAGTAAAAAAGAAAATTCAGAATATAAGTAATTTGCAAGTTGAGAACATTGAGGTAAGTATTGGTCACATTACAGGAGGAAAAACCTGAGGTAATGATTTGGAGTGTTACAGATATCTTTAATTATTACTTAGGATGTCAACTTAGCTGTACGTTTTTTGTAAGTTAGACTCCTGGGAAGTGTACTATAAGGAACTTACTCATATACATTAAAGAAGGTGTTTATGAGCTTTTAATCATTTATTCACACCATTACAGGACTTGTCCACATATGTCGTGTTCCAGTTCCACATCACATCGTAAATAGAACAAAAGTGATGCTCAGGTCCATAACTAAACGCTCACTATGTATAACAATTGTTCAACAATGGTTGAATCCTTGAACACAACTCACATAACTATCTATAATAGTCTGTAATTAGAGGTTACATTCATTGTCACAGTGACCTCATCCTACTGCTAACACGGTGCAAACAAAGCAGACCATTACAGTAACACAGATGACGCTTGAGTTCTAATGACTCTCTTGTATTTTTATAAAATCATAAATTAATAATTGGTACACTGCAAGTCTCATAAATGTAACATTTGTCTCTTCTCCTAGTGAATTCTAATCCTTAAGATTTGTTTTTCCTTTTTTATTGTCCAGAGTTCAGTGGAAATGAGGAGAGAGGCCGCTATCCGTTGCCTAATGGTGCATCTGAAAGAGAGAGAAGAGGATCTCTTCAGAGTAAACGTGGTAGGTAAATCTCATTATTTTGTGTTACACTTTTAATATCACACAAAATACTGACATGTTGCCTTCTGACCTTCAGACACTGGATTGCGCCCCCCCCCCCCCCCGTGGTTGCATTTTGTTAATTTCTAAATATAAATGCATATATATCCACATAATCCATACATTGACAAACTATTATGTATTAGTTTTACGTAATTGTTTAATCTGCAACCCACTTCCTCTACCCACATGGAAAGAACCTATATGAGGATATATGCGCATATATGAAACCTATATGCAGTATATATGCATATATTTGATAATATATATGCTGCATCTATGCGTATATATGCCACATATAGGCAACATTGAGGTGCATATATGCGTATATACAGGCCATATAGGTCTCCTGTATTGCTTCTTTATATCCACATATAAGCCCTATATGTACATACAAGATATGTCTCCTATGGCAGGATCTGGTCATTTTAGCTCATATCTCACTTTGGCAACTGTCATACATGATGCCTAGCTTATATTTTCTATTATCAAGGCAATAACTAAGAACTAACTTTTAAAAAATGCAAAAAACTTATGTGTATCCTAATTGCCCACATACAGTATATGAGGATATATGCACATATATGAAACCTCAGTCTCCGTGAAAATCTTTTTGAAACACGTCACTAAAATTAACTGAAATGAGAAATATATCTATATATCTTAAAGTGTCTACTTTTAAATGATGCAAGTCACATTGAAAACAAATATTCTCAGTTTATGTAATCTGTATGAAACCAAGGAGAGGCACAGAATTTCTGTCGCACTTATCTGCTAACTAGCAGTACCCGCGCGCTTCGCTGCGCGCAGAACTGGAGAAGTATAATACTCAGTATATGCAATGATGAATGAAGAGGACAGTGGACAAAAATAATACAGTGGGTAAATACATACCGGAGAAATACATACCGAATAAATACATACATAAGCATGAAGTATGGTGATGTCATACGATGTTTGTGTGGCATACTCAGTATTAAGGGAAGTATTAATACATACCGGATAAATACATACCGAATAAATACATCATTATTCATAACGTTATTATGTTTCTGTTGTTAGTTTATTGTTGTTCTTCTTGTTGGATAAATACACACGATAAATAGTCATTGTTCATCAACTCATTCATTGCAGAATGTGATAATGGTAGTATCTGGGTATCCATGTTTTGATAGTCAGGATTGTCTGGATTGGTAAGCAAGTCCTGCAAAAAGGGTGGGTACGTGGGTACCGCAGCTTGTTCTGGAGTTTCGTGTTGACGGCGTACGCGGTGAGCTTCGGCATCTGCTGCTTGAATACGGCGTAGCGTCTCTTGGCTTTGTCTTGCTAGCCACCTTGCCTTCCTTTTGTTGGCCTTCCGACGCTTTCGGGCGATTGGATCCTCTTTTGTTTCGTCCATTGGAACGGCAATGTACAACCAGTCAACGGTGAAAGTGACGAACACTACTGGCGCACGGATAAGGAATGTTGAAATGCACGTGGTACCGAATCAAAATGTGCCGCACGGATAAGGAATGTTGAAATGCAAGTGGTACCGAATCAAAATGTGCAATGTGCTTACGTGGCTAATTAGCAACGGGCGATTAGAACCTCTGCCGTTTCGTCCATTACAATGCGAGGTGTATTGGGCAACAACAACACGAAATGCCCATAAACATTATCACCTACGACTGTAAACAAATGGATGGAGTGCAAAAGTCAAAGGCGACAAATGAGCACCGAAAGGCCTGCTACTGTGTGCTCCAGGCGACGATTGCGAGGGAATGAAGACGGGTAACAGCGTGCGGCCTTATATAGCCTAGTGTGGGTTGGTAGGGGAGCATGCGCAGACGACAGACGCGGGGAAGGGGCCCGGAGAAGGAAGACGACGAAGAGGTACGCGCAAGCGGGAATCTCGCGAGAACGGGACGTACGTTTTGTAGGGTTCTCGGGCACCTACCTGGAGATAGGGTTTTTTTCCTACCAAATTTATGTCAGACGTACCAAATTTCAAATAGAAACGTTTTGGTAGGTTTTGTACATTTCTAGAGGGCCTTTTTTCTAGGTTTCTAGAGGGCGTACGTACATTTTTATAATTTTCCCGTGTAGAGGACCACGTGGCACACGCCCGTGCCAAATTTCAAGATTGCAAGTGAAGGGAAACGTTTTTCTAGGTTTTCTAGGTTTCTAGAGGGCCTACCTAGATTTCCGGATTTTTCCCGGGGAGGGGGTCGCATGACACACCTCTGTACTAAATTTCAAGTTTCTAGCTCATGTAGAAGTTGCCTTTCTAACCCGGACAAACATACATACATAGATACATACAAACTTTCCCCTTTATTAGTATAAATATAATAATATAATAATAAAGATAACTCGAGGCAGGACACGCCCACACGCCAATCACACGGAAATCAGTCCGGGTAATTTACATAATAGGCCACGCCCCCAGACACCGGCCTGATCAACACACATACACAGAGAGACAGGTTTGAAAACACTCAGATTCAGTGAGGTTTCTGCACGTTTTGGAAGATGGCACGCGCTTACACATCCGAGGAAACTCCTGGAAAGTTGGAGGAGTTTACATTTACCTCAGAAGAAGACTGTGTGACTCCGATGCCGAACAGGAGCATTTTGAACAGAGAATAGACCCATGCTACACTGGGTAAGTTATTAAGTCTTATATAACTCTTATTCTGATAATATTAAACTAATATTAGTAAATATTTTCCTCACTACAGCTAGCTCTTGTCAGCTTGTGTGACATGTTGGCTTTCAATGCCATTTATATAGTTTAGGTAAATCATGCTAACATGCTGCCTCATGTAGCACAAACATGATATTTCCCGGTGGCTAAGCTAATGCCTTATGGAGTTTACAGATGTTTATAAATGTTCTAATGTATTTCACCTTGTTTTGGATAGCTTTAGATTATGGTTGCTAATATATATTTGGCTCTGTTTTGGTTAGCTTATAACACTGCTATCGGTAATGTTATTTAGCACAAACAAGCTAGTTCCAGGTGGTTAAAATACAGCCTTATGTAGCTAAGTGATGCTTATGAATTTTTCTTTGGTGTAAATGTATATAATCCCTTTTGTTTAGCATGTATTTACAAATGCCTGATAAGATGTAATTGTTTAGAATGTGTTCAATATGTGTGTAATGTCCAATGGATGGTGTTTGCTAATGTCTCAGTTGTAAATGTTTGAGATCCACTACATGGTCTGTTGTCCATCAACAGATATTTGCCCAGCCTATTGCCCATCAAAAATACAGAGTGGCACAAAAATGTATACACACTTTCACAATTATCTATGGCCTTTTTTTTAAAACTCAAATTGAATTATGGCAGCAGTGTGTAGTATTATCTATCACCATCATTGATGCTGTCATGTGACCTACAGAAGAGAGGTGTATATTTTTCATGTTGAAGTGTGGATACATTTTTTGGTCATCTCTGTTTATATTATGCATCCATATTAATTGCACATCCATTTACTCTGAACAGTATAGGCTAACATTTTTTTTATTTATTTGTTTTTAGGAATGTGTCTGCATCACCCTTGCCTTCACCAGCCCCTCACATCAGGACACGCAAGTTCCGTTCAGATGGACCTCTTGTATTTGTGAAGTGGATGGACACACGAGAAGTATCTACATGTTGTACCATCCATTCTGCTTATACAGTAGACGCGGTGAAGATGAGGGTGAAATTACAAGGTACATGGACTACAAAGACATTTCCTGTGACTGCGTACAACCATCACATGGGGAGTTGATCCCTCTGATCAGCTATTACAATACTATACTACACAGCACAAAACAATGAAGTCGTACAGAAATATTTCTCTACACTGCTTACCCTGCATATATGTTTTGTACAGTTTTTTTTTTTTTTTATCTTGCACTGTTTTACTCTGAATGTCCGTCTTTTTTCAGTTTTTATTTTGTACTGTTCCTGTTGCAGTTTTACCCTGCATGTATCTTTATCATTAATCTGCATTTATACATAAAATCCTATTAACTATTGGGAAGCTAAACATAAGAATCAGTATGAAACATGAAAAGTTTCTAAAAGTTGCCAATAAATTAATATTGTGATGTGAAATTATTTTACAGATTGAAGTTATAAAGGGCTCTGGGGTGTTTTGCCAGGCAGAAGCGTGGAGAGCAGCCCGCCTTGCCACCTCTGCTACTGCCATGATACGGAATCTGCTGCTGGACACCTTCGACTTGGAGACTTGACCAAATTAAAAAGGTAGCCATTATTGGTGAGTAAATGCATAATGTGTTGAGAAGGGAAAAAAACATTATAAGTTCACCACTTTAACCATAGCCTACTTGTATCAATGTTTATTAGCCATCAATGGAGACTGCATAAGGTAGGGCACCCATTATTGTTACTGTATCTGCTTGGTACCTATAATACTAATTCATCGCTTGCTCACTTCTTAATCCTACCTTTCCTCTTCTAAAGCCACATTTCTGGGGTATTGCGCTGTAGGGTGTGTAGTCCTCTATTTAACCTCGTGGCACTAATTGTTGTCGTCTGAAGTTTTAATAAATAATCATTTATTATTATTATACTGTCTTATTATTTTTGTCTTCTCTAGATGCTACATTGAAGAAGTGGCCGGCAGCCACCCGAAGGCAGATAGGCACATCTATCAATTCAAAGCTCACGGAGCTGGGAAGATCCACAAAATATATTTTTTTCTTCCTGTTCAGTTTTTTGTCATGTTTTTGTTCTTTTACTAGTTGATTGTTCTTAAGAAAATAAAAAATTTTAATTTCTACATTTTGGGCTTTTATTTATGTTGTCTAGCAGCTATGGATTTTTTTACTAATCTAGGTAAACATACTGTATAGGTGCATATATGCACACACATATACATGCATATATGTACCTATATATGTACATATAATATAGGAAAACGGCCAATTTTATATGTCACATATACTGCATTACTATATAGGTTCATATATGCACATATAATATAGGAAAACGGCCAATTTTATATGTCACATATACTGCATTACTATATAGGTTCATATATGTACATATAATATAGGAAAACGGCCAATTTTATATATGTCTATATAGGTACATATATGCACGCATACTGTATATGCACGCATATATGTACATATATGTACTTATAATATAGGAAAACGGCCAATTTTATATATGTCACATATATTAAAAACCTATATCAAAACCTATATTAAAACATATATGTTTATATAGGTTCTTTCCGTGTGGGTATTGTCTTTGCTCTGTGTTACAGCTGTATGTTCTGAGTCAGGGGCAGTGCATATATAAGGGTACCGTCCCAGATCTCATCCCCTATCTGAAGAACTTTGGTCTCCACTGCCCCACTACCCACAATCCTGCAGACTTCAGTATGTATGATGTGTGCATGTGTTATTTAAACTGTGGTTGGAAAAACTTATAAAATCAGACACATAATTGATTATTGTTCATTTATTCCTTTTTACTAAGAAAATATATACTTGTTCATTGAAAAACACACCTATTCCACCAGCGTGCCATATACAGAGACATGGTCAGATTTCTTAAAATCTAATACATTTTACGTGTTGAATATTCTGACAAAATGTTTTATAGTGTGTTGATTGTCACACACACACCGTATGAGGATTTGTAATTATGTGTCGAGGTGTTGACCCACGTGAGGGTGATATCGCACTTGGTAATCGCACTTCTGATCGGGCTGCTGTACCACAAGTTCGGCAACGATGCCAACAAAGTCATTAACAACACTGGATTCCTTTTCTTCTCCATGTTTTCCGTCGTGTTTGACGCATTAATGCCCACCATCCTCACATGTAAGGACTTTTGTTATTGTATGCACTGTGTGTGTGTTTCTGATCACCACTGATGAAGAGCAATAATGTTAAAAATCTGACTGAAGTTCTTTCAATATTTATAAAGATCAGAGGTAATAAATGATGATACAGGGGTTATACTGTGAACATTCTGATCAATTGGGTACTTCTTTGCTACTTTCCCAGTTCCTCTGGAGTTGCCAGTCATTATGAGGGAGCATCGGAACTACTGGTACAGTTTGAAAGCTTACTTCCTAGCTAAGACCCTGGCTGATGTTCCTTTCCAGGTACGCTGGTTATATTATTTATTCTACAAATGGTACATACTATATTACCATATGAAATACAGAATGTTGTTTCCAGACCTAATGACACACATTTCAAGATGTTATCTTTGTATTATAGCATTAGTGTGTGTGGTGTCTGGTTGCCAGTGGAACCAGGTCACTGTTGTTTATTGATGACCTGACTGCTGATAAAAGTAACAGAAAGAATTGCTACTACATCTACAGTACATATATATATGACACCATGCCAGTATACCTACGTTGGATCTCTTATGTCTCCTTTGGCAGGTTTCATCATCATATTACAGAATCTCATGTTGTAGCAGGGCTAATCTGAACAATCCAGTAATTTGAGGTATAGTGACCAGGTAGGCTACAGAGTGTGTGTATGTATGTCTAGACACAATGCTTTAAAATAGACCTCTGGATAAGGTTGATGCCATGTCATTGCAGCAATGGCTAAAAAAATCTAACAAACGAAATGGTTTGTTCAATGCATTGATATGGAAAAATGCCACACTTTTGTCACATTTATACTACACAGCATTGATGAGTGTACATTTTTACTTTATTAAAAAAATGTTTAAATTAGTGTCCATCACGTGAGAAGGCAAATCAGACATCTGCAAGTCTAATGTCCTGGATACTTTAGTAATCCTGAGCAGATGATCATTTTTGTTTTCAGATATACACCAATGAACCATAACATTAAAATGGTAAAATGCAAAAGTGGCAGATCCTTTGGTTGCTGTAGATTGTGGGGTGGAGGCTCCATGGATCAAACTTATCTGTCCAGCACATCCCATGTCGCAAATCCCATGTCGTCACTCTCAGTGCTGACCACTACGCCACCATACCGACTTTACATTCACAATTTATATTCACTTTATATTATTTACATTTAGTAATTATTTTAAATAAAATAAATGCAAAATCAATACAGTGTGTCAAATCCGGAATAAAACATTCATCAGCATCGTGCTATAGGGAAATAATTATGGACTGGGCTTTGAGATGTGGCCCAGTACAAAGCCAAGTGCCATTACAACCCAAAATGACTTCATAGCACTTGGGGTTTCCTTCCTCATTCTTCAGCTAGCCACTTATGTAGTGCTGCGATACAAACTCAGATCTCATCATTAAGGCTTAACATCATCTATTACATCTAATACACACACAAACACTAACATTATGTTTTGGATCACTTTTATGTTATGGACGCAGATCTGCACAGTTTCCACCAAACTGTTAATAACTGTCGATGGGAAAAAAAAAATTATTTACTTTTTTTTTTTTTTATATTTCGTATAACTTTTTTGTTGTTGTTTTTGTTTTACCCTCTATGTTTCTTTCAATTAGATAATCAGGTATGACATCAAAGGGTCAATAGTGCTGACAGAGAACTTGGTGGGTTTTTTTATGCTTACTTAAGATACCATTTATTTATTTATTCATTTGCAACTTTGTGGAAGGTCACATTCTGTATATACAATTAATTTGTACAGAAATAGTTTATCTACTTTTTCTTACCACTATATACACATGACAATCGTAGATAAGCAATGCTGATCTTTTTATTGGAGATTCATTTGTATTCAGTTTTATTTTTATTTGACGCTGATGTGACTGTGTGTGTGGACTGAGTGTGGGGAGGTCTGAATGAAGATGATGCTTTAGAAATGGGATCGATCTTTAAACAGATATTAGAACAATCTGGTGTATGTAAAATCGGTATTCGTTATTGTAAGGGTTCCAGTCAACTAACAGCTTTTTCTCATTTCTTTTCTTTAGCATTAGAGATTCTAACAGCAATAGTATTGTTCTGTGCCAAGTGCATGTTATATCTTCTTCTCCAGTGTACTGTTGTAGCGCGGCCACATAAAGGGGCATATTTAATAACAGGGAAATGATTGAAGAGCTAATGCTGCTCGCCTGTGTCCGAAGATGTGCCCTAGTGGTTTATATTTTCCCCTTTGACAGTGTTGGTCACCGGGTAAGCTCTTGTGCGCATGCGCGATCGCAACGCGAGGGACCCGGATGTGAGTTTGATCACGTGGCCCGACATAAAGCCGGAACCGGCAAAGAGGCCGGCACGGAGAGATGAGTCAGCGCGCTGCATGTTTGATGAGAGAGAGAGCCTGTCTGGATAATCTGTGGATTACTGTTCATTCAGTTTCATTCAGTACCCTTCTCATTCCGTTTCCTCGTTCTCCCGGATTTACCATCTTTTCCTGGTGAGATCGAGCCATCTCTCCCGTACACCATCTCACTCCTACAATAACTCAGACTTGGACATTCATACATACGCACACACACATACACTACTGATATTGTTTATAGTTGTATTTATTTTGTTTATATTCTATTGTAGTTGCACTTTATTTGTTGGTTTGTATATATTTTCATTTGTATATAATGCACTGTGTTTTGGTTTAGTTGTTGTCGTGCGTCTTTCCTTGCTCCGCGAAGGTTGCGCAATACCGGAAGTAAGAGTTATCAGCCCTTATTTAGATTTAAGACCCCGAATTTGTGTAATTAGCTCTAAAATAAGATCCGAGCATTACACTGTGAAAACAGCATGCACAGAAATGATTTCTCACACTTGTTTCCCTGTTCTTTATCTTTAAAAAAAATATTTTATTTTGATATGCTTGTCTGATTAGAAATGCAAGTTATATATACTGGATTCAAATCACTATAATAAATACATTTATATAATCTTTCCACCAGTTTGTTGTGGCTCGTTTTATTGTCATATGTAATTAGTCACATTTAAGTGAATTATATGAGTTATTTAAGACTTATTTTTATACTTATAATTAATATTAATTCATTCATCTTTAACTATCCATCATCTTTGTCCAGGGCAACGATGGTAAGAGAAAATGAGGTCAGGAAGGCACATTTAGGAAAGCACACAATAGAGTTTGAAAAATTTTGATTGTTAAAACTACTTCAAAGTGAACATAGGAAAGCTCACCTACCACTACAATATGAAGAAAGGTTGCGAGCTAAAGGGCATAGTATTCATATTTAGTAATATCTTGGACACACATGAATGATCACTTGACTTTCTGTATGGCTTTATATCCCGGTTATGAGCGTGCCGTGTCTCCCGAGTGCTTGACCTGTTTTTTTCTTTTTTTTCAACACCCTGTTAAATAGTGATGGGAAGTTTGAATCATTTTAGTGACTCGGTTCTTTGAATCTCGTTTATCAAAATGAACGAATCTTTTTTTATTTTGTTCTTTTGATCAGAAATGAATTAAAATGTTGCGTTTTCAATAAAAATACCCCAAATACGTCTACATACACAAATCTTGACTATAGTTCCAGTTATGGAAATGAATATCTGATGGATATCAGTAATGTAACTAACATCCATAGGCGGACTGGGACCAATTATGTGTTAAGCATCTACTGTATGGGGGCTGAGCCCCCCTTAACTGAAAATCCTAGAAACGCCCGTGTCTTTAATACCAGTAATGAGCCAAAATTGTACATAAATAAAGTCACTGTCTCATCCTTCAACTATAAGTTAATAGACCTGATCAAATGATTCAACATCTGATTAAAAATCAAACGAGGTTGTACTTGCCTGGAATTTATTCATGATATACTGTACCACATTTAAGGTAAAGTAGTTTTTGTTAATCATTTGTTTGTTTGTTTTTTCTTCACACAAGCTAGTGAAAGGTCAATTAGATGTTTTTATTGTAAAACTGCTTAAAGATAAATTATGATGAATGAAGCCTCAAGAACAAAAACAATACCATATAAAACATCACTTAGCAATCTTTAAATATATACTTATTGGTAAAAGTCCCAACTGTACTGAACTATAGTCTCGTTACCTCCACTCCTCCTCCAGCAGGGGGCATCATTAATAGTGTAGGAGAGCTCAGTGAACTGCAGGTCTACAGCCGAGCGCTGGGGCAGGTGGGAGAAACTCTGGGCCTCTGTGTTCGGGTTCTCCGCTTCTCCTGACCTCTTGGTCTCCTCCATGGGGATGAACTCTGACTCTAAGGAAATTTCAGCAACCTGTAAAACAGAGAGACACTGAGTGTGTGTGTGTGTGTGTGTGTGTGTGTGTTTGTGACAATGTGTTAGGAAGATTATTGTCACATTGTGCTCCGGTATTAATACTGTTTCAAACTTCCAGAATTTCTTCCTAAATTTGTATTTATTTAATTATTAGTTGGTTTCACTAGTAGCCATCTACCCGATGTAAGTAGGTTTACACTGTATTCAGCCCCGCGCACCTGACCTGACTTTTATACATTTATTTTTGGTGATTGTGTGATGACTTTAAATATATTTATTGCACTAAAGTAGAAATGAAAAGGGAAAGTGAGAGTTTTGATGCATAATAAATTCTTCTGTACTTAGAGTTCTACATTTACACTTAGCATCTAATTGATTGCATAATCACTAATTTACAGTATATACTAATTTCATATTTTCCTTGACACAGCTCATTTGTATTTATTGCAGCTAAACAAAATTGCGTGTTATTCTTATGAATTTAACTTAAAAAGCAGACAAAGATTAGCAGAGGCAAAGACTTTAGTTAAGTGAGATCTTCTCTTTTACCCTTTTTGGCCTTTTTTTTTGAAGATGCTTTGAGTCCTTCCTCTCGAGGTCCCTTGTCTTGCAGGTTGCCTGCTAACAGTGGAAAAGAGAAGCAACAATATTAAAGTATAGCACAGTGACTCATGTAATCGCTGAAATGTACAATAACTTTTAAGGCAGTAAAGGCAGAGCTGGAGAAAGGAAAATGTATACGGTGAAATACATCGCGTTCCAAATTATTATGCAAATTGGATGTAAGTGTCAAACATTAAATGTGTAGTTTTTAAATTAAACTCATGGATGGTGTCGTGTCTCAGGGCTCTTTGGGTCACTGAAATGAATCTCAGACGCGTGTGATAATTAGTTTGCCAGATGAGCTCAATTAAAGGAAAAGTACTGAAGAATGTTCCACATTATTAAGCAGGTCGCAGGTTTCAAGCAATATGGGAAAGAAAAAGGATCTCTGCTGCTGAAAAGCCTCAAATAGTGCAATGCCTTGGACAAGGTATAAAAACATATTTCATGATATTTCATGAAAACTTAAGCGTGATCATCGTACTGTGAAGACATTTGTGGCTGATTCACAGCACAGACAGGTTCGTGCAGATAAAGGCAGAATCATCTTCATGCACGACAGTGCACCATCTCATGCTGCAAAGAATCCCTCTGTGTCTCTGTGGGTGCTATGGGAATAAAAGATGAGAAACGCCACCATCCTCCCCTGACCTCAACCCCATTGAGAACCTTTGGAGCATCCTCAAGCAAAAGATCTATGAGGGTGGGAGGAAGTTCGCATCAAAACAGCAGCTCTGGGAGGCTATTCTGACATCCTGCAAAGAAATTCAAGCAGAAACTGTCCAAAAACTCACAAGTTCAATGGATGTAAGAATTGTGAAGGTGATATGAAAGAAGGGGTCCTATGTTAAGATGTAACATGTAGCCCTGTTAGGATGTTTTTGATTGAAATAGTTTTTGATTTCAGTAAATATGACCTCATAATGCTGCAAATTCAACAAAAGCCTATTTTCAGTTCTTTACAACCTATAAAATGTTTGAACTCTGTTGTGCATAATAATTTGGAACAGTGCGTTTTCAGTTTTTTTTTTCTTCACACTCTTCACTTCTACAGCTTGAAGTTTCCGGATCTGCCTCATCATCAGACCTGTCACTGGACACATCTATTACATCTGATTAAGATAAAAGTATAAAGTTTTGAATGCCACCATCACACCATTTCTACTTATCTTGTCTTGATGCGGCCTGTTACAAAAATCTGTGAAGCTAAATTTCTAATACATTGCTGCGATATTAAATTACCTGTGAATGTTTGATATTTTAGAAGATATTGACAACACTTCTAATCATGTTTACCTATTGTGTTAAAGTTATATTACACAATTATATTTACCTTGTGGGTCTATTGTTATAGCATCCAATCCTTTAGGCTGGAGTTCTGGCAGTTTCCCTTTCTCCACTTTGCCAGCTGTAGCGTGTTTTCAGGGATGCGGTTGAACTCGCGATTTTTCAATTCAATTCAGTTTTATTTGTATAGCGCTTTTAACAATTGACATTGTCTCAAAACAGCTTTACACAATCAAAAGAATTATTTAAGTTTGTATGGAATGTGAATGTGTATGAATCAAAATGTTCAGATAGTCCCTGGTGAGCAAGCCCGAGGGCGACAGTGGCAAGGAAAAACTCCCTGAGATGGTAATAGGAAGAAACCTTGAGAGGAACCAGACTCGACAGGGAACCCATCCTCATCTGGGTGAAACAGATAGCAGGAAATTATCTGCATTTATACTGTGTTAAGTGTTAGGTTCAGCTATAATAGTTGATGTTAATTGATGTTATAATAGTTGATGTAAAATGGAGTCCAGTAATTATTCGAGACTCAGATAGACTTGTAGAAAGTTCCAGTCCTGAACTATCGAATTGTCAAGTCCTCAGAGAAACAGCTGACAACACCAGTCGAGGCCAGAACCATCTTCTAAGTAGATAGAATCATCCCCAGACACCAGGCACATCCTAAAGAGACACACGGGGCATCCATGCGATGAGACCTCCAACCAGAAACCGGGCACCAGGATGGACCAGACAGGTCCGGAGGGCAGAGGGAGTCTGGATCACTGGCAGCTCAGGAACCACATGTGTAGCTCGACAGAGAGAGAGAGAGAGAGAGAAAGAGTGAAAGGGGGAGACAGGGGGAGAGAGGAAAGAGAAAGAGGGGGAGGAAGAGAAGAGGAGGAGAAATTGCAATTAGGTATGGTCACAGTCACAATGTCTAATGTGAATGTATATTTACTGTAGAGTGCAAGCAGGGACTCCGGCAGGACTAACTATGACAGCATAACTAAAGGGAGAGCCAGAAGGAAACACAAACATGAGGGGGAACTGAGATGTAAAGCAAACAATCACCTCACCGTCAACAAACCTGAGTGATCAAATGAGACTGAGGAAGACAGCATCTAAAACATACCAGTTCACCATAATACTCTACGTCCATGAGTCCCCCAGATCTGCTCCTTTACCTTATGGCAAATCTATTTATAAAAATGCTTGGCTAAATAAATAGGTTTTTAGCCTAGACTTAAACACTGAGACTGTGTCTGAGTCCCGAACACTATTTGGAAGACTATTCCATAAATTTGGGGCTTTGTAAGAAAAAGCTCTGCCCCCAGCTGTAGTTTTCATAATACGCGGTACTGATAAGCAGCCTGCATCCTTTGACCGAAGTAGGCGTGGCGGATCGTAAGACACTAGCAGTTCGCTCAGATACTGCGGGGCGAGACCATTTAATGCTTTATATGTCAAGAGTAGTATTTTAAAATCAATGCGAAATTTCACAGGGAGCCAATGCAGTGAAGATAGGATAGGGGTGATGTGCTCATATCTTCTGGTTCTAGTGAGGACTCTCGCTGCTGCATTCTGGACTAGCTGAAGCTTGTTTATGCACCTAACTGAACAACCAGACAGTAAGGCATTACAATAGTCCAACCTAGAAGTGATAAAAGCATGAACTAGTTTTTCTGCATCGTTTAGCGACAATATATTTCTTATTTTGGCGATATTTCTGAGGTGAAAGAATGCTATCCTGGTGATATTATCTACATGAGCTTCAAATGAAAGGCTGGAATCTATAATCACGCCGAGGTCTTTTACTGTTGCACTTGACGGAACAGAGAGGCCATCTAAAGTTACGGTGTGATCTAAGATTTTACTTCTAGCTGTATGCGGTCCTATGACTAGAACTTCTGTCTTATCCGGATTAAGCAGAAGGAAGTTAATTAGCATCCAATTTCTTATGTCCTGCACACATTGCTCAACTTTATTAAGATGGTTTTTCTCATCAGGTTTTGTTGAGACGTATAGCTGTGTGTCGTCAGCATAACAATGAAAACTAATACCATGCTTACGGATTATGTTGCCCAGAGGAAGCATGTAAAGGGAAAAAAGCAGTGGGCCTAAAACTGAACCCTGCGGAACGCCAAACTCCACTAGAGAACATGCAGAATAATCACCATTTAAGTCTACATACTGATAACGATCGGTCAAATAGGATCTGAGCCAGGAGAGGGCTGTACCCTTAATTCCTACTACATTTTCTAATCTGTGAAGAAGAATAGCATGATCAATAGTGTCAAAAGCTGCACTGAGGTCGAGTAATACAAGCATAGTTACACAACCCTGATCAGAGGCCAATAGGAGGTCATTTACTACTTTAACGAGTGCTGTTTCTGTGCTGTGATGAGGCCTAAATCCTGACTGATACAGTTCATTCAAATGAGTTAAATTTGTGTCCGTGTTTTTGTACGATAGACAGATTATCATTATGAATAGCTCCGACGCCTCCTCCTCTACCAGTTAACCGAGGCTGATGTATGTAGCTGTATCCAGGAGGACTAGCTTCATTTAGAGCTACATACTCATCCTGTTTAACCCACGTTTCAGTTAAACAGAGTATATCAAACGCCTGATCTGTGATAATTTCATTAACAATAACTGCTTTTGATGCGAGAGATCTAATATTTAACAATCCTATCTTCAGATCAGAGGTGCCGGCTGCGCATTCAGTATGATCTGAGTTTGTGGTCTTTATGTTAATTAAATTATTGAAACAGACTTTCTGAGTCTTTCTACATTTTTGCTTAGATCGGGGAACAGACACAGTCTCAATAAGGTGAACCCTGAGTGACGACTCTATGCAGCTAGCAGACGGTTGGTTTAGCCTGTCTGTCTGCTCCCTGGCCTGGGCTCTGGATTGTCACAGATTAACTAGACCTCTACTGAGACTATGAGCTATACTACAGGAAATGAGAGCAGCACCTTCCCGAGTGGGATGGACACCGTCCCGCCCTAACAGGCCAGCTTTGCCCTCAAAGGTCTTCCAATTATCTATGTAGCCCACATTATTTTGAACCCTGATGTCGTGTCCAAGGAAGTTGGCTAATTGATCCATCTCATTGTCTTTAAGGTTTAATACTGTGGACAATGCAGCTACTTGCTTGCGCAGCTTTCTTGAACAAAGGGCATCTGGATGTTTTGCTCCACTGGCTTGGGCGTCCTGGAGATTACAGTCTGCACCACGATAATGAGACAGAGCACCTGGACGAGCAAACAAATGCTGGTTTTCAACAGGAACTTGACACTTTTTTCTCATACTTACAAGGAGATCCAGGGCCACAACCATATCAGGGGTCAGCAACACTGGTACCTTCCTTCCCCTCTTACCCACAAAGCTTTATCTCAAAGTCACCGAGTCCCACAGCGATATCTTTGTTCATTGGTGTCCGATCTGTAGACATGTACAATGGAATATTCATCTTGGAAACTTCACCCTCTCTTCGTCTATTAAAAATAACAATCTGTCTTAACATGACTTTGCAAAGATTGGCAAAGTTTTTGCCATTTGGGTTTTCTTGTAGGACATCCACATACTCCCGCTGTTTTAAGTTAAAAAATGAGTGCAGTGTTTTGACAGCCTCTGTAAATGGTAGGACTTGTGGTTTATTCCATTCTGCTGCTGCAGACACTACACTACTACACTACCTCATTCCATTTGCTTTCATACAAACGTCTGAAGTTTCGCGCAGACTGTGCAACGACTTCACATCCTGACATCAGTGCATTGCATTTAACAGAGTTGGCAATCTTCACCAAGCTGTGTCCGAGCTTCAGTGTCAGTGATGGAACCTTCTAGGTGTTTGTCTCCTCATTGAATCCTGCCACTGCTCTTACTGCTTTTATAACGTGAGGAAGGTTGCAGGGTTGGATGAAGTCCTCCATATGATCAATGGGTGTCTATTAAAAAAATAAATCTATTAAACAATAATGAAATACAGTGGTGTGAAAAAGTCTATGCCCCCTTACTAATTTCTTATTTTTTTGCATGTTTGTCACACTTTAATGTTCGAGATCGTCAAACAAATTGAAAAATTAGTCAAAGATAACACATTGTGCAGTTTTTAAATGAAGGTTTCTATTATCAAGGGGAAAATAAGATCCAAAACTACATAGGCCTGTGTGAAAAAGTGTTTGTCTGTCGTGTACCAAAATATCCTGACGGAGAATGTCCGGCCATCTGTTTGTGACCTCAAGCTGAAGCGAACTTGGGTTCTGCAAGAGGACAATGATCCAAAGCACACCACTAAGTCCACTTCCGAATGGCTGACGAAAAACTAAATGAAGACTTTGGAGTGGCCTAATCAACGTCCTGGCCTGAATCCAATTGAGATGCTGTGGCGTGACCTTAAAAAGGCGATTCATGCTCGAAATCCCTCCAAAGTGGCTGAATTACAACAATTCCGCAAAGATGAGTGGACCAGTGTTCCTCCACAGCGCTGTAACAGACTCACTGCAAGTTATCAAAAATGCTTGACTGCAGTTGTTGCTGTTAAGGGTGGCCCAACCAGTTATTAGGTTTAGGGGGCAAACACTTTTTCACACAGGGCTATGTAGTTTTGGATTTTGCTTTCCCTTAATGATAAAAACCTTCATGACATGTTTACTTGTGTTACCTTTGACTAATATTTAATTCTGTTTGATGATCTGAAACATTTAAGTGTGACAAATATGCACAACAATTAGAAAGCAGTAAGGGGGCAAATACTTTTTCACACCAGGGTAGATTACATTTGAAATCTACTGAGGGTCTAAAAGGGTCAATACGACCATTGCGTCTTATCAGAAGATCAAGAGCTTGAACTAAACCAAGAATATTGACCTGTTTAGTTGGCTTGGTAGGAGGGCGTGTCTCTTCCTCTGAGGGCGTGGTCTCACCACTGCAAGAGACTGCTCGGGTTTATCTGTAAAGAGAGAACCTGCTCTGAAAACTGGAAGGCCATTTCAACAAGAACAAGTTTATGTCTGCACTATGTAACGCTGTGTCAATACTCCATCATTAATATTTAATAGACAGACAAGAAACCAATTAAGTTGTTCTTTTCTGGTCACTAGGTATCACAACACTGAACAACTAACACAATTCAACAACACCAACTCAAATTAAATAGAGACCTAATTACCAGAGTACGCCATGGCCAGTTTGAATCTCCATGATTGTATATTTCTTCTCCTGTAGCTACTTTCCTTAATTGAAAACAAGCACAAATGTGGTTTGCCTTCAACACCTATTATTTTAATTTTACAATTAGGAGTTTTGTATTCATCGTTCACTAGTCTGCCAAGTGAAGCATCTTCTTTTGAGGCATCAATGATCAAATTGGATAGAGGAAAAAACATTACAGTTCTTTAATATTGAACATGTAACATTTTTGCTGTGTAGTTTTGTTTTCTGCATAAGAATTGCATTTCAACAAATGTTTCAGAAATGCCTCACATTTTTTTCTTTCTGTTTTTCTTTCCAGGACTTTCATGAACGCAACTCTGTGTTCAAAACAATCTACAAGGTTTTCTTCAATACTTACCGCCCCAAAATAATGAATACAATTCTAAACCGTGTTTGACTGGTGGCACTTAGGTAGTAACCCAGTGCAAGTATCTATTCAATGACGGAAATTTCAAAGCAAGTCTAAGTTCTTGTAAGCCTAAATGTAAATGGATATTTATTCTCTATTTTCACAGTTTTTCTGCTAGAGTTTGAAATTGTATTTATTTTGTGTGTGCTTTGACAAAGTTTAAAAGTCACACATAATCTAACTTTTACATCACTATGAAAGCCCAGTTTGTGCTCTTTATAAATAAGTGAAATGTATTACATTGAAATTTAGGCATTTGGCAGACGCTCTTATCCAGAGCGAATTACATGTTTATCTCATTACACATCTGAGCAGTTGAGGGTTAAGGGCCTTAGAGATAACATGATGAAGTGATGTGCAAAAGTATACGGTGCTGTAATCCAGAAACCCTGCACCCTGGGAAACCACTGCACTGATTGATTGATGGAGAACAAACGCGCTAAATTCACAAGAACGATGGAGACAGAAAGCTGTCAGTGATACAGACACGCCAACAGACATGTAAGTGAAACGCCAACCAATGCTTATGAAGCAAAAAACGCCCTGGCCATATTTAAGCGACCACTTTGATTTCAAGCACAACAAAGGGAACAGACGCTGAGAGGGGACAGAGGACGCTGAGAGGGGACAGAGGACGCTGAGAGGGGACAGAGGACGTTGAGAGGGGACAGAGGACAAGCTGAGGGGGTACAGAGGACGCTGAGAGAGGACACGCTGAGAGAGGACAGAGGACACGCTGAGTGGGTACAGAGGACGCTGAGAGAGGACACACTGAGGGGGGACAGAGGACGCGCTGAGGGGGGACAGAGGACGCTGAGAGAGGACACGCTGAGAGGGGACAGAGGACGCGCTGAGAGGGGACAGAGGACGCACTGAGTGGGGACAGAGGACAGAGGACGCGCTGAGAGGGGACAGAGGACGCGCTGAGTGGGGACAGAGGACGCGCTGAGTGGGGACAGAGGACGCGCTGAGTGGGGACAGAGGACGCTGAGGGGAGGACAGAGGACGCTGAGGGGAGGACAGAGGACGCGCTGAGGGGGGACAGAGGACGCGCTGAGGGTGGACAGAGGACGCTGAGAGAGGACACGCTGAGAGGGGACAGAGGACGCTGAGTGGGGACAGAGGACAGAGGACGCGCTGAGTGGGGACAGAGGACGCGCTGAGTGGGGACAGAGGACGCGCTGAGGGGGGACAGAGGACGTTGAGAGAGGACACGCTGAGAGGGGACAGAGGACGCTGAGTGGGGACAGAGGACGCTGCCGCTCGCCGCTTCTCCTGCTGCTGTTTTTATTGTTATACGGACTATTTTCACCCGAAGGCTGTTTCTTAAACTTTAGTTTTTTACCTTTAGTTTTTTGGCGTTTTTCAGCGCTGCTAAGACGTTGTGTGCTTCCTTGTTCGTCCGCTCTGTGGTTCCGATACACTGGAGTTTTTGAGCCTCTGCAGTTATTTGGCTGCATCTCGGCGCGCGGCGCGTGACTATACAGCGTGACTATAGCTTGTTCTGCTAGTTTTCCGGCGACCGGCATGAAGCTAAAATACACCATCCCGCAGTAGTTAAGTCATAATAATTATTCCATTCCAACGTGCATTACAGACATAAAAGAACTCGGACTTCTGCGCCGACCGCGTTATGTCCACAGAAGTTCTCGGCGAAAATTTGTTTACCATCAGCCTGGATGTTCCGCTGTCGCTCATCAAACACGTCATCAGAGCGACGTTACTCCAGGTGTTTGTAGCCAGGGAAACAGCACGAGATTTCTGTCGGAGCTCCGGAAACTTCCCGAGGACGGCAGTCACCAAGCAGGACAGAGAACGCGGAGTGGATCTCACTGTATTACGGCCATTACAGAAATTTTCTTTTTAATTCACAATCTCTCACAAATAAATCAGTCCTTATACAAGATCACATCATGGATTCTTCCCATCACTAATCTATTGCACTGCATAGCCTCTGTGGGAGTCACGTGACAAAGGACCGAAAAGACTGTTAATTTTAAATTCCATTTATTTTTATTGAACAAAAATATAGAACAAAATATAAATTTATAATAGCATCATAAAGCTGTGTAAACGTTGACCAAAAAACAAGGCACACATTAATTAGACAGAAAAATAAGTATTGAAAAAGCACTCAAGGAAATAATAATAAAAATATACATAACAAAGAAAAAATAAATAAATGAGCAAAATAAATAAGTGAATACAAATGAAAAAGGGTCTCTTTTTTCTTCTTCTAATAAACCAGTCTCTTATTATTCCAACAAGTTTCTTGGCCTTTTTACCTTTCATTTGTTCCAATGATTGAACATAATTGCAAAGAAAATCCTTTTTAAAGACTGAAAAATAAGGTTTAGTTTTTATAAATTTGCATTTATGAATGAAAAATTTGCCTAAAATCAGTATTAAATTAAGGAGAAAATTATTATTCTAATCATTCAGTAGTTTTCCGAATATAATGTGTTTTCTTTCAAAAGCAGGCAGTGATTGTATCTTTGGCTCCAACCAATAAGACATATTTTCCCAAAAGATAGCAGAATACTCACAAGAAAAAAGAAAAAGGTGATCAGTAGTCTCAATGTCAACTTTACAGAAAGTATAAAAGCATTTTGTTCAAAATTAAACCGGTGTTTTAAAACCTCAGATGATGGATAAATACCATGAAATATTTTGAAATGGGTTTCCTTTGCTTTAGGAGCCACTGGAAAGGCAATGTATTGTGTATTTTAACGGTTGGTTTAACACAAGTTTGTAAAATATTGTTATAATATAGCGATGTTGGATATATTATAAAAATTTTAACAAGAGCGGATGATTTTGTTTGGAAGCGTTGCTTTGAGGTTATTAACATTAAAAAGAAGTGATGGGAGATCACATGATCATCTGAGATGTTGATAAAGCTGTTTTGTACAAGGCTTATAAAACTTATAAGAAGGAATCGTTCATGAACGACCATCACTGCCCCACAGCAACGCAAGGCAAGTTTATTTGTACAGCACATTTCATACAGAATGATAATTCAAAGTGCTTTACATAAAAGAGAAGAAGATAGTTATAAAAAGAAATAGAAAATAATAGCACTAAAACTTTTAAAATTATTTAAATTTGATTTAGAAACAGTTTTTAAAAAATTATACAATAATAATAATAAATTTTTTTTTAAAGTAAATATAAAATACAGTGCAGTCAGTTCGGACGTAGCACAGTGCTCATTTAATAAATGCGCAGCTAAACAGATTAGTTTTAAGTCTCAATTTAAATGTGACTAATGTTTTATCACATCTGATCCTCTGATTCTGGACCTTTGCACAAAGTCACTTTAATAAGGCACCTTAATAAGACACTTTTTCTTTAATGCATACTTGCACACCATATTTCTTCCACCAAATTTCAATTAAAAAAACATTTCTATTGTACAGTATATTTTTATTTTATGTACAGTATACTTCTATTTTTATTTCTATTTTATTCTTAAATTGTAATTTTTCTATCGTATTTCTTTTATTCATATTTATTTCTTTTAAATTCTCTTTTTAAGGTCACTGGCGGTCGGGTCGTGTAAGCATTTCACTGCATACCGTACTGTGTATGACTGTGTATGTGACAAATAAAATTTGAATTTGATTTGATGATAGTATGCTTATTTAGTTACTGCTTTGACATGACTACTGAAACTAAGGTCTGTCTCTAGAATTGATTTTTTGTTTTTTGACACTAGAGTGAAGGTATGCATTCACCTTCAGAGCTTCATCTTTATTTCCAAATGCAATGACCTCAGTTTTCTCCTTGTTTAAATGAAGAAAATTTTGGCACATCCAACTGTTAATTTCATCAATGCATTGGCAGAGGGAGTCTATGGGGCTGTAGTCATTTGGAGAAAAGGCTAGGTAAATCTGGGTATCATCAGCATAGCTGTGATAGGCAATTTGGTTCTTTCTCATTATCTGACTTAGTGGGAGTATATACAGGCTAAACAGGAGGGGTGCAAGAATTGAGCCTTGTGGGGCTCCGCATGTCATGGACGTCCACTTAGACTTGTGCTCTCCTATAGTCACATAATAACCTCTCCCTTCTAAGTACAGTATGACTTGAACCATTTGAGTACCATCCCAGAAATCCCGACCCAGTTTTCCAGTCTTTCTATTAGTATGTTATAATCGACAGTGTCAAATGCAGCACTAAGGTCTAGCAGTACCAGCACTGATATTTTGCCAGAATCAGAATTTAAACGAATGTCATTTATTATCTTTATGAGCGCTGTCTCTGTACTATGATGCGCTCGGAAGGAAGATTGAAAACTGTCCAGGTATTCATTTGAGTTTAAATGGTTGTTCAGTTGATTAAAAACAACCTTTTCAATAATCTTACCTATAAAAGGAAGATTTGATATTGGTCTGTAGTTATTCAATATTGTATTATCAAGATTGCTCTTTTTCAGGAGTGGCTTTACAACTGCGGTTTTCAGAGAGTCCCAGAGAGAAGTGAAGTGTTCACCACTTTTAAAAGATCTGCTTCTAAACAGTTAAACACACTTTGAAAAAAGATGTGAGAAGTGTGTCAAGGTCGCAGTTTGATAAGTCTGAAGTCTGTACTGTTTCTCCCAAGATTTTGCTATCAATTGCTTGAAAGAGACATAGTAACTGTTTTGTGAGGTTGTGTTTGAGCTTTTCTGACCTCTGCATAACTTGATGTGTTAATATTGTAGCCTTCTAATATTACTGATTTTCTCAGGAAAGAAGGAAGCAAACAGCTCCTCTGCTCATTTGATTTCTGTCTGCCTCTATCCTACTTTAAGTCTGTCTCCTCTTTTTCCTCAACTTTAAGGTAAGCATTTCTCTTATCTTACTACAATTTTTTTTTTCAAAACTATCCTACTTTTGGCCAATGTACAGTAACTCCCATGATGTCCTGTCATGGCATTTTATGCATTACCACAGGCGTCGGTCGGTCTCTACCATCTGCAGGACTTTGACACATCCAGAATAAAGAAAAACCCTAACCAGGAAGATCTCGTCTCAACAGACCATGAAGGACTAATGCAGAAATTTGATAAACAGGTATTCTGATTACATTTTTCTAATTGTGGTCCACAGGTTGACGGTCTGTCGGTCGCCGTCAATCCCAGCCAACAAATGTGGGAGATGTTTTTATTTTCCACTGTTACTTTAGCACTGAAACATAAGCTGTAACTCAATAGTATTTTAATAGTATCAAAAATACTCAGTCGTTGATCTGGATGAAGTAAACTGGAGTTTATTACAGCAACAAAGCCCAAGTGAGTCGACCCAATCCCAGGTGAAGATTAGGCAAAGAGCAGGCTGAAAAGTAATGTAATGCACACATCTCATATACTGTGGATTGAGGGAGGGACTCAGCTGTCTCCTACCTACACTAGGTGTTTCCATTTTTTCTTACTTCCGTTTGCCAAGTATGGTAGATTTGTTACGGTTTTTGCAAAATTGGTAACTTAGGGTTTTAATTTTTTTCTTACTTCCTTTTACCAAATTTGCTTTTACTTCTGTTTGCCAGGTTTGGTGCCCATTATCTCCTATCTTGTTCTAGAAGATTTCCCCATTATAATCCAAACCTTCCATCATTTTGTATACAGTACATCACTGTTCCTGTCACTAGATGGATTATTATATTTTTCCCAATATTATCCCGTTCCCTCATTTTATATTTCTATCATGTTTTAACCGTCTTTGTTGATTTTATTAAGAAAAAAGCAGGAGGTGCTTAATTTCTTCATACAGGCCCCATTTTCTGGGTCTATGTCATCAGTAACTCCGAGACGGATCATGGGTTAGCATCTTCTGTTTTATTAAACTTTTATCTCTTAAGCATTTTTGAACTTGGTCATGTCTAAATCATGTCATGTCTAGTCTTGCTTATTTCCTGCCTCTCTCTAGCTAAGTGCACCTGCAATGCTAACACAATAGCGACATTGTATATAGTTTCGACTCTCCCCCAACCAACTTTTGATTGTGCTGCTTTGGTCAAGAGTTTGCTGATGTGCTTATCAGCAGATGGATGAGCCCACGCATGCTTCTCACAAAAGAAGCTGTTTCTTTGTAGCTGTGTATTGCTGAGTCCAATAGACTGGGCACACAGACTGATTTTTCAAAAAAGGCGACTGTCAACAGGAGTATCTCTGTTTACCGTATGTCCCTCCGAATTATCAATTGGGGTGGTTCTTTCTCAGACCCATTGACCTCTTCATCCAATCAGTAATGCCATTTATGCACTGGGCTCTTATTTTTCTGATGCTTCACACATGCTCCGTACCACATCATATCTGAAGTGCCTTCTACTATTAAATTTTTCATAAGTTTTGTATATTCTTACATTTTTTTTTACTTCTCTGGAAACTAGCCAGTATTTCTGTATACTGTATCTTTGTCACTTGTGTTCCCATCTGTATGCATTTTATTCATGCAGCAAATGAAAGTAGAAAACTCAAGTTTTTGTTGTGGTTTAACCGGGTCCTCACCTGATAAGAGATAATGAGCGCCGCTTGGCCCAGTGATACAGAAACCCATTCATGCTTCTTGTCCCCGCACACCACTATGCTTCAGCATGGCTTCTCTCCTCAAGCAGCTCATTAAATATGTCTTAAAAACATGCTTACAAGTGTAAACTTAGTGTAAACAAGGTGTAAAATACTCGACCTTACACAATGTCATTTATTCTGCCATGCAGAAAGACAGGTGTAAAAATCACAAGACTTTCTGATCTTTTCCATACTTTTAGAACTGATACTTGATAATGGTGCAGTGCTGAATTAGATTTGGTGCACGAGGACACTATAGGCAGATTTATCATGATGAACCTGAAAATGACCAATTAACAGCCCCTCAGATTAGAGGCGTTATGAAGTCTTTACAGAGCAGAAGTAGCAGAAACATCTCAATATCAACTGTTCAAAGGAGATTCATGCAGTTTTTGGACGCCTTCAGCTTTACAATGTAGAAAGAAAGAAACATCAGGAACCATCATGGAGTTAGAAAGTGTCCTAAAACTTTTGAACGGTCGTGTAGATTATTACTGCTGATCCCATAGAGATCAGTGCAGTTTTTAAATCATTTTATTCCTCCCTTTATAAGTCTGAATGCCCTATAGACCCAGAGGCTTATTTAAATTGAGTTTTATAAAACGTTTTTTTTTTTTTTTACATGTTTTCTTTATTAACACGACGACAGTAAGAAGAAAAAGAAGAACGGAACTGGCGTAACACACAACTGCTGTAACAGTGTAAAAGTACGACACTGACACCTATTGGCAGATTACTGTACTACAACAGCTTTTTGGTGTGTTGAATGAATCCTTAGACCAGGGGCTCATTATCATTACCACCTACTTTTCACCAGACCTCAATTGCTCTTCTTCTTTGAAGCCTTATAAGTGCTCACAGTGTGGAACAGATTTTTCTAACCGGAATAATCTCCAACGTCACCAGCGCATTCACACTGGAGAGAAGCTTTATATGTGCTCACAGTGTGAAAAGAGTTTTGCCCATCAGGGTACACTAAGTCTGCACCAGCGCATTCACACTGGAGTGAAACCTTATTTCTGCTCACAGTGTGAAAAGAGTTTTATCAATCAGAATTCACTAAATCTACACCAGCGCACTCACACTGGAGAGAAGCCTTATAAGTGCTCACAGTGTGGAAAGAGTTTTACCCAGCAGAATTCACTAAAACAACACCAGCGCATTCACACTGGAGAGAAGCCTTATCGGTGCTCAGAGTGTGGAAGAGATTTTTCTCAACTGGATAATCTAAAACAACACCAGCGCATTCACACTGGAGAGAAGCCTTATAAGTGCTCAGAGTGTGGAACAGATTTTTCTCACCTGAAAAATCTAAAAACACACCAGCGCATTCACACTGGAGAGAAGCCTTATAAGTGCTCACAATGTGGAAAGAGTTTTGCCCATCAGAGTACACTAAAAAGTCACCAGCGCATTCACACTGGAGAGAAGCTTTATCAGTGCTCACAGTGTGAAAAGAGTTTTGCCCAGCGGAGTACACTAAAACAACACCAGCGCATTCACACTGGAGTGAAACCTTATCTCTGCTCACAGTGTGAAAAGAGTTTCATCAATCAGAGTTCACTAAATCAACACCAGCGCATTCACACTGGAGAGAAGCCTTATTGGTGCTCAGAGTGTGGAACAGATTTTTCTCACCTGAATAATCTCCAACGTCACCAGCGCATTCACACTGGAGAGAAGCCTTATCGGTGCTCAGAGTGTGGAAGAGATTTTTCTCAACTGAATAATCTAAAAAAACACCAGCGCATTCACACTGGAGAGAAGCCTTATAAGTGCTCACAATGTGGAAAGAGTTTTACCAATCAGAATTCACTAAAACAACACCAGCGCATTCACACTGGAGAGAAGCCTTATCGGTGCTCACAGTGTGAAAAGAGTTTTGCACAACAGGGTACACTAAGTCTGCACCAGCGCATTCACACTGGAGTGAAACCTTATTTCTGCTCACAGTGTGAAAAGAGTTTTATCAATCAGAGTTCACTAAATCAACACCAGCGCACTCACACTGGAGAGAAGCCTTATAAGTGCTCACAATGTGGAAAGAGTTTTACCAATCAGAATTCACTAAAACAACACCAGCGCATTCACACTGGAGAGAAGCCTTATCGGTGCTCACAGTGTGAAAAGAGTTTTGCACAACAGGGTACACTAAGTCTGCACCAGCGCATTCACACTGGAGTGAAACCTTATTTCTGCTCACAGTGTGAAAAGAGTTTTATCAATCAGAATTCACTAAAACGTCACCAGCGCACTCACACTGGAGAGAAGCCTTATAAGTGCTCACAGTGTGGGAGGAGCTTCAGCCAAAAACAATCACTAAAATGTCACCTGTGCATTCACAACTAAAGAGAAGCCTCATCACTGCTCACAGTCTGGGAAGATTTCAGCGCATTCATTCATCCATTCATCTTCTATACCGCTTAATCCTGTGTTCAGGGTCGCGGGGGACCTGGAGCCTATCCCAGGAGACTTCGGGCACTAGGCGGGGTACACCCTGGACAGGGTGCCAATCCATCGCAGGGCACACACACATACACACACTCACACACCCATTCACACACTATGGTCAATTTGGGAACGCCAATTAGCCTAACCTGCATATCTTTGGACTGTGGGAGGAAACCGGAGTACCCGGAGGAAACCCACCAAGCACGGGGAGAACTTCAGCGCATTCATAATGGAGACAAACTTTAGTGAACTTTGGGGTCAAGTCTAACCCCCCCCATCCCCCCATTAGCTTCACTGATAAGTGGATTTCTTAAAGCTATACATTTGTTTATTCCTTGAGTTATCTTTGTTTTATGTGGATGTGTGTGTAAATGCTCTTACTTTCATTATTAAACTTTCTTTTTTCTCTCTCTTTTTAGTTCTTAACACAATTTAAGTAATTTTAGCAATCTCTTTAGTTGTTTTCTTTGCTTGATGCAGGACAATAATTTACCCTTCTGAAACAGAGGAACATTATTGCCATGACCACTGGACATCTCTACTAATATGCCTTTTTGTTGTTTAAGAAATGATAAGATAGTTCCTGCATCAGTTCATGTTAAATACTGTAACTTGTTGCTGCTGAATCATATTAATCACGGCAGTAAATATCCAATGAAAAGTAAATAATTTTGTGGAATATCACATATTTTATTCATTATAAGAAAAATTCTCCTTTACTAGTGTAATGGAATGTTTTGTTCATAACGGTTTCTGATGTCTTCTATATAAATAAAAAGGGTTTTGTCTGTATCTTGGCCAGAACTTGATCTTTCAATTACAGTTAAACCTTGGATTATGAGCATAATTCGTTCCGGAAGCGTGCTTGTATGTCAAAACACTTGTATATCAAAACGAGTGCACACTGAGCATGGGAGACAATTACCCACAATCCCACAGCGCAAGAGAGAAAAGAATCATTGGCTCAGTGTTGATCACGTGACACTTGGCAGCCAAAGCGCATACGTACTACAAGTCCCCGTACTGTATATTAAGTCCTTGCTTGATCAACAAGTAAAAATGTATTTAAAAAAGTTTTGCAAAACGCTCGCAGACCAAGTTTCTCGCAATCCAACGTTCCACTGTATATCTTTGTATATCTTTATGTTTAATACACTGAAGGACCAGAAAACAGTCTCCGAAATCTTTTTTGTCTGTTTGTCTGTACAGTATGTCTGTTTCTATATATGTATGTCCAGTCAGATTTTGTCACAGCATCACTCAATACTGACTGGACAGAATTTATACGTACAGTATATGTAGACGGTGTGGGCAGCTTGCATGTTTTGGAAGGCACTATGAATGCTGAAAGGTATATCAAGGTTTTAGACGACATCTATTTCAGGGAAGGCCTTGTGGATTTTAGCAGGACGATGCAAAACCACATACTGCACCTATTACATATTATAATGTAGTAATCATAGTAAAAGAGTCCGGGTCCTGAATCGCCTGCCTGCAGTCCAGATCTTTCACCTATAGACAACATTTGGCGCATCATTAATCGAAAAATACATCAAAGACCACGAACTCTTCCGCAGTTGAAATCTATAGAAGGAAATAATGGGACCAAATTCCAACTCCAGAAATTCAGAACTTTAATGTCCAGACTGTTATGTTGTGGAGAGACAGTGCATGGTGGTTGTATAAAGAGTCATTTAGTTTTGATTTTATTCCAATTTTTAAAATGTCCCAACTTTTCTGGAATTTGGGTTGTACTGTATCATTGATTACATTAAAACTGATCAGTTTATTTTTAAATTTAACCTTTTAACTATTTCTACAAACTCTATTTCTGTCAACGAAATGCACTTACATTAGTTTCTAACATGCTAATAAAACAAGAACTAAACTAATTAAAAAAAAGAACAACATTTAAATATAAATTTTAAAAATCTTTCAAATAACCTAATTTGTGTCTAAACATTTATTTCAGTGGAAGGCTGCTGCTAATTTTACATTGAAGATTTAGATTTTCAGTGCTTTACAGTTATAGGACAGGAAGAGCTGTAAAAACTTATCACCTAGGCTAAATCAACAACGTGCCTGTTAGACCCAATCCCAACCAGATTCTTAAAGGAAGTGATGCTTACCGTTGGAGAGCCACTTCTAAACATTATTAATTCTTCATTATATCTAGGTCACGTCCCTAAACCTTTCAAGTTGGCAGTTATTAAGCCTCCAGGCTGTCAGATTTGTACCCCTTGTCTGTATTGTATAGTAGTTTGTGTAATTCCCAGTCTGTGTATGTTTAAGTATTATTTTATGAGTTCTGTTTATAGCACACTCACTCTAAAAAATAAAACTGTGCTGTACTCAATTTTTTTGGTGAAACATTTTTACACTTAAAAATATCAATATCAATCTAAAAATTAAAAAAATAATGTAAAATATACTTCATGAATTAAGTACAAGTCAGTAAAAAAAATAAGTAGACCTGAATAACTTTTTGTAGTAGGTTACCCAAGTGAAAATGAGTAAAATAATTGAGTAGATATGATTGAAATGGAAGGTAGAAGAAACTGAAAATTTGACTATTATTTAACAAACAAATGTGCTACATTTACTTATTTTAAATAAATTTAATTCATACTGGTCTATCACAGAATTAATATCTTACACTATTTCTTTTAATACTGTATATTTAGCTTTTAATCAATTTTTTTTTTTCAATTTAGGTCAATGTATCTAATGACATATCTAATTATAAACAAAGACACAATACACACATTACCATTTTAATTAAACATTTATTTGCCAAATTTACGCGGACATGCACGCGCACGCGGCTCGGTGTTTAATCTCTCCTTTTACACCAGATTTTAAGTGTCTCCTAACCCTAACCCAGATTTTAAGTGTCTGTATTAACGCCGCTTTACCTGAGCAGTTTGGTGGTTGGAACAAACAATTAAAATGACACTGAACACCAGGACTGACCTGTTGCTAGCTATCGTTAGCTATGTAGCTCGGCTGTGACAGGATTCAGAACAGTAACTTACACACTATAAAGTTGTGTATACAGACAGACAGAGTCATTATTTCAGTAACTTGTGTTAGTTGTTTACTCACCAGAATTTGTAAGGAATGTTCCAGGTGCTTCATGTCCATTCTCACATCCTCACAGCCTTCTGGTCTCTGATGTTCCACCAGATTTCCCATGAGCACTTGCGCAGGGCAATTTACTAAATTATTTAAGTTTTTCTTGTTAAACATAAAGAATATTGAGTTGGAATGAGTGATAATTGTAGTTCTTTAAACTAATCAGCATTAATTACTCCATTACCAAATATTTTGATTGAAATGTATCAAAAATAAGGCGGCGCGGTGGTGTAGTGGTTAGCACTGTCGCCTTGCACCTCCAGGGTCTGGGTTCGATTCCCGTCTCTGTGTGCATGGAGTTTGCATGTTCTCCCCGTGCTTGGTGGGTTTCCTCCGGGTACTCCGGTTTCCTCCCACAGTCCAAAGATATGCAGGTTAGGCTAATTGGCGTTCCTAAATTGCCCGTAGTGTGTGATTGGGTGTGTTAGTGTGTGTACAGTATGTGTGTGCCCTGCGATGGATTGGCACCCTGTCCAGGGTGTACCCCACCTAGTGCCCGAAGTCTCCTGGGATAGGCTCCAGGTCCCCCGCGACCCTGAACACAGGATTAAGCGGTATAGAAAATGAATGAATGAATGAATGAATGAATGTATCAAAAATATTAAGTGGATGTTAAAAATATAATTCAGTTAGTCAAATACTAATTTTTATTTGTGAAATAAACTTAAAATATAGTGTAAATTTAAGACAAACAGAAAAGTAGTTTTTTTAGGCATTTATTTTGATTTGTCTAACTCAAACAATCATGTATGTGACTTTTAGAGATTTTATTAAGGTAACATAACCTGTTTATTACTGTGAAATTTACAAGGCCACAGAATCATTTTTTAGAGTGCTCCAAAAGAAAGCCAATCTCCTTTGTTCATGTTTTGTTTGGTTGATCATTAAAAAGACTTTGTTTCACCTCATCCCCTCTGTGCCTATGCCTCACCTTCATGCCCACAGTCCAACATCTACATAACGTGTTAACACTATCGTTTTTTTTTTTATATATATAATAGAATAAAGGTAAAAAAATGATATAATGCAGTGTTATCTTCATTTTAAATGTTAAAAGGGTTTTGTGACTCCCAGTGTTTACTTTTGTGTGAGAACTGGGTCCAAATGGCTCTTAAGCCCCATTCGGACGGGACTAGTTTTACAGGGGGTCGTTAGAGAAATTTCTGTTTCACAGACGTTCTGCCATGTCTGTCTTTCTCTCACACGACCTCTGTAAAAATTCCAGAGTAAATTACCTGCTGTTTTTCAGCAAACTCGGTGGTGCTCTGAGAAATCTAATCCCGTCCCAATGCGAATGTCTGTGATTGATGAAAATGTTTTTTTCCAAAATGCGTTTTCATTTGTGTTAGGGTCAATGTGAACCACAGTACTATCTCTAGCGCGCCGGTATTCAAGTTTGCGCACCAATAATGGATGTAGAATCCACGCATCCTGGACATGTGGTCTTGTGCAACGCCCACATGTAAAACACAGACACACCTACCTCCGCAATAAACACGGAGATGTTAGTCCAGTCCGAATGCAGACATGAAATGACAGACGTCATCTGAAAAAAAATTCTAACTCAAACGTCGTTTGGAAAACTAGTCCCGTCCAAATAGGGCTTTAAAGTGTTTTAGTTTGAGAACCAGCAAAAATATAACCAGCAAATACTAATAAAAGAGAGGATGCAGTAAATGATGGAAGTGACAATAGTGCAAATAAGACAATAAAAAAATATGTATTGAAGGAAAATGTAAAAATATTCTTATATTGTGACTCTTCCAAATCTTGGCTAAACTTTACTAAACTCTGAGAAAAACACAATGAATCATGTCCTGCTCTTGGACACCCAGAAGGTGAAGGCTGGAGATATGAAAGTCCGGCCCCTGGTGAAAAAGTAATTGCCACTAAACCTAATAATTGCTTGTGCCACCCTTAACATGCTTCACTTTGTCAGTCAGGTTCTATTCCCCCCCCCCCCCCCCCCCCCCCCCGATTTTCTCCCCAATTTAGTCGAGTCCAATTCCCTCCCATCACTAGGGGGGGCTCCCACATTAAGGCTACTTACTACCATTCAGCAAGGAGGGCCAAAGGCTGTCACGTGTTTCCTCTGAATCACGTGACACCAGCCGACCTCTTTTTTCGCTGCTCGCTCACACACTGTTGGGGGCGTCGTAACACACTCGGAGGACAGCACTATCTGCTCCCTCCGCATGCACGAGCTCACAGACGCCACGAATGGCGTAAAACCGTGTGATTAATGTGGGAGCACTAAGTACAGAGGTTACAGCATCACCCGGGAACCGAACCAGCGATCTCTGGATGATAGGGCGAGCACTTTACCACTGTGACACTCAGAGGCTCCATCAGACAGGTTCTAGGTACATGATTTCTTGATTCACTAGGTCTGGCAGTAATCAGGCCTGGTTGTGGCAAGAGAAATTTAACTCAGCTTTCCAAAAATCACAGGTCATTTATTATTTAACATAAATTCACACCTCCAGGGTCCGGGTTCGATTCCCAGCCAGGCTCGATTCACGTCTCTGTGTGGATGGAGTTTGAATGTCCTCCCTGTGCTTGGTGGGCTTCCTCCGGGGACTCCAACATTCCAAAGACATGTAGGTAAGGTTAACTGATGTTCACAAATTGCCCGTAGTGTGTGAATGGGTGTGTGTATGTGTGTGCTCTGCGATGGATTGGCAACTTGTCCAGGGTGTCCCCTGCCTCGTGCCCCAAGTCTCCTGGGATAGGCTGATTCATTACAGATGAGTCATTCAGGAGTCGACTCATTGAATTGGTTCATATTCGCATTTCTGACTTCATTAGCTTCAGAACTTTAAAATGTAAAGCATCATTATCAGTGTTGGGGAAGTTACTCAAAAAAAGTAATCTACTACAAATTACTATCTACTACTTTAAAATTGTAATTTGCTTACATTACTGATTATTACATGTAAAAAGTAATCAGATTACTAATTACCTTACTTTCAAGTTACTTTGAAAACATCTGTGTAAAGTTTTTCTAAAGTTGCGTAGTAGAAGAGGCGAGTTGCTTGGTCTGTCCGCTGTGCTTTGGTAAGCTTTTCTGGCGCCAGGAGAGACTCAGTCAAACACACACACGCATGCACGCACACACACACACACAGACACACGTTGTCTGTCAGAAAGGTCTCTGTTTATTAATAGCAAAAGATGGGGTTTAGATATGTTTGACAAAATGCCTGTGCTATAGACATATGTTACTACAAAGAGCATGAACCATTGTAAATGTTCTGGTGAGATCCTGAAGAACCAAAGGAGAGGAAGTTAGAGAGGTGTCCGTCCAGAGACAGATCACAAGATGTTGGCTCGAGTTAGGGGGAGAGGGGGAAGGAGACAGAGGGAGATAGCGAGAGAGGGGGAGAGAGAGAGAGAGAGACATAAAGAGAGTATGGGAAGGTGAGCGTGGGAGCGTTCACACCTTTAAGAACAGATGCAAGAGGAGACAGGAAGATAGCAGCAGGAAAGATTCAACACGTTAATATCAAATCTATGAGGAAGAGAGCAAGAGAGTAGAAATAACTCCTTTATATATAAAATAACAGTTGCCCCCTTAAATTCTAAAAGAATTTGTAAATGTCAATTAGTCAACATAGCAAGAGATATTAACGTGAATTCAAATTCAAATTTTATTTGTCACATACACAGTCATACACAGTATAATATGCAGTGAAATGCTTACACGACCGCCAGTGACCTTAAAAAGAAAATAAAAGCTTGTACGTAAAATGAATAATCAATAAAAAGGAAATACTAAAGAAATAAATTTAACTAGTAAAATTAACTGTACAATAAGGGCATAATAAAATATTGCAAAATATAGAAATATAGGGGGGGGGCATATATATATATATATATATATATAGAATTAAAAGTGACCGTGGTTGTGCAAATATGCATGAAAGGTGACTAATGAAAGTGACATGTGCAATTGTCCAGATGTATAAATATTTAGTTCAAGTGTGTATGAATCTGTCCATGATTGTTTTGTGAGCTTAAAAAGATGTTATTAGTCCTGTGTGGAGGTGTGATTGTGATTGAGAGACCTTATCGCCTGCGGGAAGAAGCTCCTCCTCAGTCTCTCTGTGTTGGCCTTTAGGGAGCGGAATCGCTTCCCAGACCGCAACAAAGAGAACAGTCCATTACTGGGGTGACTGAGGTCCTTCATGATCTTCCTGGCCTTAGTCCAGCACCGCTTGCTGTAGATCGAGTGCAGGTCAGGGAGCTCAGTGCGGATGATGCGCTCGGCTGATCGCACCACCCTCTGTAGAGCTCGTCTGTCCTGCATGGTGCTGTTCCCGAACCAGGTCGTGATGTTTCCCGTCAGGATGCTCTCTATGGTGCAGGAGTAGAAGTTCCTGAGGACCTTGGTGGGCAGTCTAAAATCTCTCAAGCGTCTGAGGTGGTACAGACGCTGCCGGGCTTTTTTCACCACGGTGCTGATGTGACAGGACCATGACAGGTCCTGAGTGATGTGAACATAGAGGTGTCTGAAGCTGTCCACTCTCTCCACTGGGCTCCTGTTGATGACGGGGGTCTGGTAGTTCCTCTCCTGCTTTGTACTAAAGTCCACTATCAGCTCCTTGTTGAGATTGTTCCTCTGGCACCAGTTCTCCAGATTTCCAATCTCCTCTAGGTAGTCCGACTCATCATTGTTGGTGATCAGTCCGACCACGACGGTGTCGTCAGCAAACTTGATGATGGAGGTGGAGTTGGTAGTGGCCACGCAGTCATGGGTGTACAAAGAGTACAGCAGGGGGCTCAGAACACAACCCTAGGGGGCTCCAGTGCTGAGAGTGAGTGTAGCTGAGACATGTCCGCCCATCCTTACTGCCTGTGGTCTGCCAGTCAGAAAATTGGAGATCCACTGACATATAGATGAGCTGAGTCCCAGGTGCTCCAGCTTGGTGGTGAGTGTGGAGGGAATTATGGTATTAAATGCAGAGCTGTAGTCGATGAAGAGCATTTTAACATAATTCCCTTTCCTAGTGTCCAGGTGAGTCAGTGATGTGTGGAGGAGATGAGAGATTGCATCATCTGTGGAGCGGTTCTGACGGTATGCAAACTGTAGTGGGTCCAGTGTGTCGGGTAGTGAAGAAATGATGAAGTCTCTGATAAGGCGTTCTAAGCACTTCATCACTACTGAGGTGAGGGCTACAGGGCGATAATCCTTGAGGGAAGCAGGATGTGGTTTCTTCGGGACAGGAACAATGATGGACTCTTTGAAGCACGTGGGGGTCACCGACTGAGATAAGGAGATGTTGAATATCTCAGTGAACACAGGTGCTAGGTGGTCTGCGCAGGCTCTGAGGATATGGCCTGAGATGCCGTCTGGTCCTGCTGCTTTCCTGGTGTTCACTCTCTTGAAGGCTCTCCTCACGTCGTGCTCGGAGATGATGAGCGCGTTCCCGGTGCTGGCAGTGTCTTCCTGTCTGCAGCCGTTAGCGCCGCTAGCATTAGCGCCGTTAGCATTAGCATCGCTAGCGTCTTTAGCTGCAGCCTCGAAGCGAGCATAGAATGTGTTGAGCTCGTCTGCCAGAGTCGCGTCCGCGTTCGTCATACCGGATGTTGGTGCTTTATAATCCGTAATTGTCCTTAATCCCTGCCACAGGCTCCTAGAGTCACTGTGTTGAAGCTGTGACTCTAGTTTTCTCCCGTAGCGCTGCTTCGCCTCTTTCACCGCCTTCCGGACGTTGTATGACGCAGCCTTGTACGGTTCCATGTCCCCCGACGCAAGTCCCGTGTTGTAGGCAGCGGTGCGAGATCTCAGAGCGTTGCGGATGGTTTTATCCACCCACGGCTTCTGGTTGGGAAACGTTCTGATAGTCTTTTTCTCCACCGTATCGTCCACTAGCTTCCCAATAAATCCCACAACCGCTTCCGTAAACACGCTGACGTCATCATCGGAGTGGTCAGATTTACCAAACGCTGGACGAGATTACGCCTTGTAGCCGTCTTTGACCGTTGTATAACAATGATCTAGTGTTCTTTCGACCCCTGGTGGGGCAGGTGATATGCTGATAAAAGTTCGGTGCTGCGCGTTTGAGGTTGGCACTATTAAAGTCCCCCGCCACAATGAGCGCAGCGTCCCGGTGTTGTGTCTGGTGCTGTGTCAGTGCCTCATGCAGCTCGCATAAGGCAGTTTCAGTGTCTGCTTGTGGTAGATAAAAAAGGACGACACATGATGGACAGTAGTTCCAGATTTGGTGTGCAGGAGCGTGTAAGAGGAACAACGCTCGCGCTGTTGCACCAGCTGTTGTTCACCATTAAGCACACGCCGCCTCCTCTTGACTTCCCCGAGTCCCGCGTCCTGTCCATGCGGTGAACCGAGAAGAACTCGGCCGGCTGTATGGCGTGGTCTGGCACCGCTGGGTTCAGCCATGTCTCGGTGAATCAGAGAAGGTTGCAGTCCCGAATGTCTCTCTGGAACTTTATCCTGGCCCTGAGGTCATCGAGCTTGTTCTCCAGTGACTGGACGTTGGCGAGCAGGATGCTAGGCAGAGGCGTGCGGTGTGCACGGGCTCTCAGCCGGTTCCTGATGCCAGCTCATTTCCCTCGAGGCCTCCGCTTCGCGTCGTGTCCATTGTTCTCCCTCAGGATCTCACTCGGCCAGCTCGGATCCGGAGTTAAAAACGTCGAATTGTGAGTACATTGTATACCAATAGAAACAAGAGTGTCTCTATCATACCTAATGTACTCAATGGTGATGATTTTGCCGATTTTAAAACACTGAAAACTAACTTAAAGAACAAAAACAAAGAAAAGGTGGTCGGAGCAGTCGTGACGGCAGCCGACCTCACCGGCGCCATCTTGGTATCTTGTATCATGTGAATGTAATGTTTTAAATTGTTAACTTTTGATCAAATGTAACATTAATAAACATTAAAAAATATTGCAATTATTACCTGCCCATTAAACTGTAAACTACTGTAAACTGCAAATGTAATAACCACTGATTAACACGTCTTGGGTAAGTATGATTTATGATTATGATTTTTTATTTATGTGGGTAATTTTATGTTTTGTAATAATGTGATAGAGCAAAGGATATGAAGTTACAGCTTTCTGGTAAAACACTAATTACTTCTTTAAAAAAGCAGCAAAGTGTGCTAATGTTTGAAGAAGAAGGAGGTGATGATGTGAAGGAGGTGATAAGGAGAGACAGTGCTTGAAAAGCGCATCAAAACTGATGCTTTAATCGAGACTGGGGACAAAAATTAAGAACACAAATTCATCTTTAAATATCTGTATCAATTTAATGCTTTAAAAGTCATTGTTTACTCCTTATTGCCTGATGAGGGAAAAGAACACGATCATAATAAGAGTAACGCATAAAATTTACTTTTATATTTGCATATTTACACATCTCACTTTTGTCCAGCTCTAGCTGCTATGGATTAGGAGCTACTGAATTATTAACGATTTCACATTCTTGTAAAATTCATTATTGTCTCAACTTTAAAAGAATGAATGTAGGAAGAGCAGAATTTTATGTAAGAGGGCAAAGAACGCAATAAGAACAGTAGGGGGCGCTCTGTGTGCTGGTGCATTTATCAACTTTTCATTTAGGAAAAATAACTAAACAAAATATATGTACAAATTTAAAAGGTTTCTTTTTAAGATATTGTCACGAACTAACCGGGATGACTAGAATGATGATCGTGCTATCTGTCACGAACAAACCGGGATGAGCAGATAGCTTTAGCAGTTAGCCCTGTAGCGTGAATGGTAAACCCAAACGCGGATAAACACGAGCGGGCAGGATAATCACGCGCTTTGTTATAAGGACTCTCACACTCAATGAGCAAAGGAAAGACACAATCTAACCCTAGTCCTATAAACACACACTCAGTCTGAAAAGATAGCCAAGAAAGTGAGTACTCACAGATACGGGAACGATTCCGAAAGGATCTGGGCATAACTCAATGACAGAGCGATGTGCGGCGCCATCTTGTTTACCTTTATGCTTTCAGGTTCGCGACCGTCTTACTTCCGGGTCCTAGTGCCGGTCGCGGCTGAGTGTGCATGACAGTACCCCCCCGTCCAGGACCGACTCCGGACGGTCCAGGGGTGGAGGATACCCGGTGACGGTAGTCCCTAATGAGCCCGGAGTCGAGGATGAAGCGAGCCGGAACCCAGGACCGCTCCTCGGGGCCGTAGCCCTCCCAGTCGACCAGATACTGGGTGCCCCTGCCCCGAGGGCGCGAGTCGAGGATCCGTCGCACGGTGTAGGCGGGACCGCCGTCAATGATTCGGGGGGGAGGAGCAGGGGGGGTGGGTGGAACCATGGGTGAGGTGATGAATGGTTTCAGCTGTGAGGTATGGAAGACAGGGTGGATCCGGAGCGCCGCAGGCAGCTGGAGCCGGTAGGTGACAGGGTTGATCCTGAGAGTTATGCGGTATGGCCCGATGAACCTTGGTGATAACTTTTTTGACTCTGTGTGCAGGTGGAGGTTTTTGGATGATAGCCACACTTTGTCACCTACGTGGTACAATCGTCCCGGAGGGTGCCGACGGCGGTGTTGGGCCACATAGTTGGCGTTGGTGTGTCGGATGGCGAGATTGGCTTGGTGCCATAGCCGCCGGCACCGGCGAACCAACTGTTGGGCCGATGGTACATCAACCTCCGGTTCTTGGTGAGTGAACATCGGAGGCTGGAAACCATAGCACACCTCAAATGGACTCAGGTTGGTGGCTGAGGAGACGTGAAGGTTGTGTGATAATTCGGCCCACTTGAGGTAGCGGGCCCAGGAGCGCTGGCGATCTGACACGAAACATCTTAGGTAGCGCTCCAGCTGTTGGTTGGTTCGCTCCGTCTGACCGTTCGTCTGGGGGTGATAGCCAGAGGACAAACTGCAGGACGAATCGATCAGACGGCAGAAGGCCTTCCAGAACCGGGCGGTGAACTGGGGACCTCTGTCCGAGACGATGTCCTTAGGGAACCCATGCAATCGGACTACGTGTTCCAATATCAGCTCTGCTGTGGTTTTGGCTGACGGGAGTCCGGTGAGGGCCACCAGGTGCACTGCCTTGGAGAAGCGGTCCACGATGGTAAGGATGACGTCTTTTTCCTCGGAGATCGGCAGGCCCGTGATGAAGTCGACGGCAATGTGCGACCAGGGCCGACGAGGGACTGGAAGTGGTTGGAGCTCCCCCGGAGTTGGTTGGTTAGAGTCTTTGGCCCTGGCGCACACTGGGCACGCCCGGACGAACTCAGTAGCCTCCCTCCTCATCGAAGGCCACCAAAAGGCCCGGCCCACGAAGGTGAGGGTTCTCCGGGTTCCCTGGTGTCCCGCGACGGGTGAAGAATGGCCCCACTGGAGGACTTCGGGCCGGAGTTGAGTGGGGACGTAGAGCCGCCCGGGCGGCACACCTGCCGGTGCGGGTTCGGTGGCCAGTGCCTGGCGGACCCTCGTTTCCATATCCCAGTGCAGGGGTGCGATGATCCGGGTGGGTGGAAGGACAGGCACGGGCTCCGCCCGGGGCGCCTCTCGCTCGTATTGACGGGAGAGGGCGTCGGCCTTGGTGTTTTTTGACCCCGGGCGGTACGAAAGATGGAAATCGTACTGTTCGAAGAATAAGGCCCACCGTGCCTGTCGTGGGTTTAGCTGTTTGAGGTTGCGGATGGTGATGAGGTTCTGATGATCCGTCCAGACAATGAATGGCTCACTGGCACCCTGGAGCCAGTGACGCCACTCCTCCAAGGCCCACTTTATGCCCAACAGTTCACGGTCCCCTACTCCGTATCGCTGCTGAGTGGGGTTAAATTTTTTGGAGTAAAAGCCACAGGGGTGTAGCTTTTGGTCTGGACCTCGTTGTGAGAGAACAGCGCCGGCGCCCACTTCCGACGCGTCCACCTCCACAACGAACGGTTGACTGGCATCCGGGTGGAGGAGAATCGGGGCGGTGGTGAACAGGTGACAGAGTCGGTGGAAAGCTGAGATGGCGGTAGGGTTGAGTTGGAAGGAATGGTGTGAGAGCCTGGTAAGTGCAGTGAGTGGTGCTGCAACTGTACTGTAGTCCCGGATAAAGCGACGATAAAAGTTCGCAAACCCGAGAAAGCGTTGGAGCTGTTTGAGTGTCCTGGGTAGGGGCCAGTGACGTACAACCGCCAGCTTCTGCGGGTCCATGGCCACACCCTGGGGCGAGATAACAAAACCCAGGAACGTGGTGGAGTGCTCGTGAAAAGCACACTTCTCCAACTTACAGTACAGCTGGTGGGCGAGCAATCTCTTTAGGACAGCCCGAACATGTTTTGTGTGTTCCTCGGGGGTGCGTGAGTATATTAAAATGTCATCTAGGTAGACGAACACCCATCGGCCTAGCATGTCCCGGAGAACATCGTTGATGAAACACTGGAAGGCCGAGGGTGCGTTGCAGAGACCAAATGGAATGACCAGGCTCTCATAGTGTCCGGTGGGGGTGATGAAGGCCGTCTTCCACTCATCACCCTCTCTGATGCGCACCAAGTTGTAGGCGCTCCGGAGGTCCAACTTAGTGAACATGGTGGCACCAGAGAGGGCGTCCAGGGCTGAGTTGGTAAGAGGCAAAGGATGACGATTTCTGATGGTAATCTTGTTAAGCCCCCGATAGTCGACACACGGACGAAGTTCGCCCCCTTTTTTCTTTACAAAGAAGAACCCCGCGGCAGCCGGCGAGGAGGAGGGTCTGATGGTGCCATTTCGCAGAGCGCTGGCGACATACTCCTCCATAGCCTGGGTCTCGCTGGTAGAAAGGGAGTAGAGGTGGCCGCGGGGGGGGCTGGAGCCTGGCTGGAGTTCGATGGCTAGGTCGTAAGGTCGGTGAGGTGGTAGATGGCTGGCCCGGCGTTTGCAAAACACCTCAGCCAGGTCTCGATATGGTGGTGGAAGGGCGTGGATGTCGACGTCGGGGGCCTCGGACTCCCTGGAACACGTCCCAGCCTGGGCCTGTAGGCATAAGTCGGTGCAGGTCGGCCCCCATTGAAGGATCCGGTTCTGGGACCAGGATATGAGTGGGTCGTGCTGTAAGAGCCAGGGGTAGCCGAGGATGATGGGTGGAGAGGAGATGGGTGTAAGGTGAAATTGGATAGACTCCTGATGTTGGCCGAGGATGAGAGTGATGGGTGAAGTCTGCTGGGTGATGGGGCTGGATGAGAGGGGCCGCCCGTCGACTGAGGTGATTTTCACTGGCTGGGATAACGCCTCTATTTTTACCCCCAATCCTCTGGCATACGTTGAGTCAATGAAGTTACCCGCGGCACCAGAATCGATGAACGCGGCACTTCTGACCCGTTTGTGGCCAAGATGGAGGGTTACCTGGACCGTGAGTCGAGTCTCAGCATTGTCGGTGGTCGCGGAGAGATGGATGATACCCGGGGAGTCTCTCCTCTCTCTCACCGGGTTTGGGCGTTTCCCGGACGGGACGGGCAGGTCGCTCGATGGTGCGCGGCTGATCCGCAGTAAGCGCACAGTCCCTCGCGGTAGCGTCTCTCGCGTTCCGCCACGGTCAGGGAGGCGCGCCCTAGCTGCATGGGTTCCCCGGCTCCGGTGTCAACCACGGCAGGGGGTGGAGATCCGACACGTCCAGGGTGAGCGGTGGTGACGGTGGTTGGTGGTCTTGGTGCAATGTAGGCGTACGTGGGTGGTGGCGGCAGGGTTCGAGGTGCGGGCCTCGGACGGGATAGGAGGCGCTGGTCGATCCGGAGGGCTAGCTGGATTAGCCCCTCCAGTGTGGCTGGGAGCTCTCGTCCGGCTAGCTCGTCTTTGATTCGATTAGCCAGCCCCTCGAAGTAGGACGTCCGGAGGGCCGCGTCTCCCCAGGAGGTCTGGATGGCGAGTGTCCGGAACTCGGCGGTGTATTTACTCACGGACAGTCCTCCCTGCCGCAGGTGGTAGAGCTTTGTGTCGGTCTCCACCTCGCCCGCAGGATGTTCAAAGGTTAACTTGAGCTGGTGGGTGAATTCATTGTAGGAGTGCGCGGTGTCTGTGTCTGCGCGCAGGACTGCCGTGGCCCACTCTGCTGCCTGCCCTGATAGCAACGAGACGAGGAGTGCAATGCGCAGCCGGTCGGTGGAGTACTTGGTGGGATTGAACTCAAACACCAGTTCCAGCGATGTTAAAAACACACTGCATTTCCCATCCGTGCCATCCCATTTATCTGGAAGAGCTAAAAAAACGTCAGAAGGGGGGGGGGTTGCGGCGCCGCGACCGCCGCGGCGGGCGGGCAGCTAGCCAACCCACCAACCGCCTCCCGGAGGCTCACGTTCTCCTGCCTATGCTCCGCGACCTCGCGGCGCAAGGCCGCGATGTCTTGGACACTGCGGCGCAGAGAACCGAGCTCCGCGGTTAGCGTATTGATGAGCAAAGCATGCTGGTCAACCACATCGCGGAGGCGGGCGTAATCCGCTGGGTTTACTGCTCGTGGCTCTGTCATTCTGTCACGAACTAACCGGGATGACTAGAATGATGATCGTGCTATCTGTCACGAACAAACCGGGATGAGCAGATAGCTTTAGCAGTTAGCCCTGTAGCGTGAATGGTAAACCCAAACGCGGATAAACACGAGCGGGCAGGATAATCACGCGCTTTGTTATAAGGACTCTCACACTCAATGAGCAAAGAAGAAGAAGAAGAAGAAGAATATTCAATTATTGTCACATGTACTTTTTACAGCACAGCGAAATTTCTTCTTCGCATATCCCAATTAGGAAACTGGGGTCAGAGCGCAGGGTCAGCCAGCTTACAGCGTCCCTGGAGCAGATAGGGTTAAGGGCCTTGCTCAAGGGCTCAACAGTGGCAACTTGCCGATGCTGGGGTTCGAACCCCCGACCTTCCGATCAGTAACCCAGAAACCCACAGCCTTAACCGATTGAGCCACCACTGCCCTAGGAAAGGAAAGACACAATCTAACCCTAGTCCTATAAACACACACTCAGTCTGAAAAGATAGCCAAGAAAGTGAGTACTCACAGATACGGGAACGATTCCGAAAGGATCTGGGCATAACTCAATGACAGAGCGATGTGCGGCGCCATCTTGTTTACCTTTATGCTTTCAGGTTCGCGACCGTCTTACTTCCGGGTCCTAGTGCCGGTCGCGGCTGAGTGTGCATGACAGATATGAGGCTCCTCTCTATACGCTGGTATTTATAGTTTAATATATAATGATATTGTAAACAAGAACTTCTGTCACAAAATGTAAAACAAAATAATTGAAAGACCACAGTGGAAGTTTTTATTTTATTTTAATAAAATAATCTGCACAATAAATGTAGTATCATTCTTATAACCCTTAAAGTTTCAAATGTGTTCATTTATTCTCCTTGTTGAGATTTAAAAATAAGTGGTTGTAATTTATTTTAATTAATTATTTTATCAGGCAGTACCAGTCTAACACTTCTAGTTCTTACTGTGTTAATATTCTTCTTATACTCTCTTTCAATAATCAAATGCTAAATATTGGGAAAATGTAATAATATAAATGGCCAGCTTTTAATATTCATTTCAAAGGCTTATTTGGTACTATGTCTTCCTTTGTGTCATAATTTAATTTCTTTAATAATTATTTTGATGAAACTAAGGATTTACAACTCAATGTTCAATCTTGATTTCCTGATGTGAAAATAAAAACACAATTGTAATGACTGGTCTGAACCCAAACTGTTAAATTTCAATGATTTTCAATGAGATTATTTTAGCGTATAAATGTTGGGTTAAGTTTAAGAAAAGAAATGATCACATTTTTAATTCAAACTAAAATGAAAATGATTCCACTCATTCAAATAATGAGAATTCTTTTTCCAATCTCATAAAGAAACAAAATAAAGTCACTGATCTGCTGGTGAAACAATATGAAGTTGGTCACAGTGAAATAAAATGTTCATTAAATATTTTGAGGAAATCAAAACTGACAACATGCATCAAAGGGTCTGTTTTTAGGGCTGCAAAGAAGTTCAGGAGGTTTTGTAGTTTGGAGTTGTACTTATTGTGTGGGAGATTATTGATTATTGTGCTTAGAGAAGACTAGACAAGACCTGAATATTTGGATACTGACACTGAGACTGATCAGATATACCTAAATCAGATACAGCAAAGTGCAACCTTACCAAGTGCTCCCACAACACCCCACTTCTCCGCGCCTTCCTGTAAAAAAAGCTAAAAAGTGCCCAAAACCCACTTACCTCTCAGCTCTAATCACACCCCGCACCACCCCACATTCCCTCTGATCCTCCAGCACAGAGGTCCTCAGGGATTAAGGAAGACAGGTTTTCTAGTTTTCTGTTCTCACACCTAGATGGTGGACTGAACTTCCTCTAGATGTCCGTACATGTCCAGATGTCCGAGTCTCTGGAAAACTTTAAATGACGACTAAAGACCTGTATGTTTCTTCAATATTTGGGCTAATCCCCCCTCCCCCCTCCCCAAATGCCGAAATGTAAATGTAGGAAGTGCAAAACCTGAGCAACAAATAAGATCAAGGCTGGTTATGTTATACATTAGCGTAGATGTCATAATCGTCCTCCATCTGCTGGACATTAGCGTAGATCTGAGAGTCGTCCTCCTTCTGCTCCTCAGTGTGGACACTCCGGCTCTCACCCAGAGACCTGTTTCTGAAGCACAAATTGCACGTTACAGTAATTGTTGTTAATTGATGAAGGAATAATTCAGCATTGTAATTTGTTACATGTCAAAATCTTATGCTGTACAGTGTTTAGACTGTATAGAAGGTACTTTATAAATTCATGCAGAGTTTTACCTTCTGCTGTAAATCACAGCTCCTAAGAAGACTGAGATAATGACACTCACTCCAGCTGTCACACCAACAATCATCCAGACCCACCAATGATCAAGATTGTACCCTGTTAAAAACATCAGTATTTAGAGTGTACTTTTCCTTCAGTAATCATTTGAGACATTCAGGAGTGTTGTGACGGACCCACCCTGGACCTGAAGGCTGATCGTTTTAGATCCTGACGTCTCGTTGGTTTTCCAAGTGCAGGTGTAATTCCCAGAATCCCTCACGGTTAGAGCAGGAAAGTGAAGAACGGGTCCTGATGTGTTTAACTGCTCGTTGTTCTTAGACCACACAAACTGTGAGGAACTGTGTGTGCAGTTCACATCACACGTCAGATTTAACGAGTCTCCTTGTTTAAGGGTTCCGTTTCCACTGAGGCTGATTAGTGACACCTTTAAATCTTTTACAGAGAGCAGGAAAGACTCCACGTCACTCAATCAGCACTGAGAGGGGGTCAATAATTATAATACAGTTGAATCCAAAATTTTGAGCTGCTGAGTCAACTTTTTTTTTTTTAATAATATGCTATGTTAGTTGTGTCATGACCCGCCAAGGAACAGCCCTGCCATGAATCACCTGCACACTCCAGTTCCATGATCCACCCCATTGCTTTCTTTCCACCGCCTCGTTCCCCACTCTGCACACCTGTACTAAATCTATAATCACCTCTCCCCCCTACTTAACTCGCACTCAAACCACACTTCCTCGCCAGATTATTGTGTACTCACCATGTCCAATATTCCAGCGTTCCGTCTCGTCTTGCCTTCTCGTTTCCGACCTCGCTTCGTTTCAATGACCACGTCTTCGCCTCACGTCACGGATCTTTCGCCATCTCGGATCTTATCGGTACTGACCTTTGGAACTGTTTCTCGACCACGAGCCTGGATCATGGACCTTCCCCTTACTCTCCGGCTTCGACCTCTGCCTGTTTCTCGACCACGAATAATCCCCATGCATCTGCGTCATCTACGAGCCTGCCCGAGCTCAAGGTACACACGCCGCCTCTCTGCACGGAGTTCATTCACTTCGTGCCGACACTCCGCTTCCGCATTCCAAGCAAGCTCAAGTCACACACGCCGGCTCTCTACACGAAGCTCATTCACTTCGCGCCGACGCTCCGCTTCCGCATTCCAAGCAAGCTCAAGTCACACACGCCGGCTCTCTACACGGAGCTCATTCACTTCGCGCCGACGCTCCGCCTCCGCATTCCAAGCAAGCTCAAGTCACACACGCCGGCTCTCTACACGGAGCTCATTCACTTCGCGCCGACGCTCCGCCTCCGCATTCCAAGCAAGCTCAAGTCACACACGTCAGCACAAGCAGGTTTCCAATCTAACGGCCACATCTGCCTTGTCCACGGATTTAAGCCTGTCTTGCCATAATAAGTCTGAAAGCACCATTTCCTGCTCCTCATCTGCACTTGGGTCTACCACGGCAGCCAGGAACCGTGACAGTATAATCTGGCCAAATATGGACCCAGCAGAGACTACTCGCCTGAAGGGGGCATTAAAGAGTCAAGGAACTCTCTTGGATACTCACCAGCAGGAAATTCAACAGATAACGAACACTCTCCAAACTCTCACAGAGACCCTGATGTCACTCACCAACCAAGTGCAGCAAACGCACCCGTCCCCAGCACCCCCTTGTTTGCCCCCCCCTCATGTGGGTGCTTTCTATCGTGAGCCACGTCTACCGGCACCACCCACCTATAACGGGGATCCCTCCACCTGTCGCTCTTTTCTCTCTCAGTGCTCTCTTGTGTTTGAGCTGCAGGCCTCCTCATTCCCCACAGAACGGTCAAAAGTCGCTTACATTATCACCCTCCTCGCCGGAAAGGCAAGGGAATGGGGAACATCACTATGGGATGCACAGGTTCCCTGCTGTTTGACCCTCAAAGCCTTCACTGATGAAATGAGGAGAGTTTTCGATCGTTCATTTACGGGACACCAGGCAGCGAACCAAATACTCCAGCTACGCCAGGGGGCCCGCTCCGTCTCTGACTATGCCATTGATTTTCGTACTTTGGCTCCCTCTAGTGGCTGGGGTGAGCACGCACTCTTTGATGCATTTTTTCACGGGCTTTCCGATTTAATCAAGGATGAACTCGCAGCCCGTGAGCTCCCATCTGACCTCCAGGGGCTATCTGACCTAGCGACCCGTATTGACGCCCATAAACGGACCCGGCAAGAGGAACACTATCAAGCTCCTAAGCCGTACACTCCGGCCACCACAGGCACACCACATTTGTCCCCTGAACCAATGCACATTGACCGCGCACGCATCTCGCCAGAGGAACGGCAACGGCGAAGGGATGACGGGGCCTGTTTTTACTGTGGAAGGATTGGCCATGCCGTAAGCAACTGTCCATTAAAGGGCCGGAACCCCCCGGTAATGCTGGGGACCATGGGGAACTCCAGCTTCGTCTCTTTCTCAGATAAACGATCATGCTTTGCTGTTACACTAACCCATGAAAAGCAGTCTCATATCACATATGCCCTGGTGGATTCTGGAGCCGACCAAAACCTAATGTCCTCAGCCACGGCCTCTCAATTGGAGATTCCGCTTGTACGAGTCAGTCAACCGTTCAATGTTCAGGCGCTCGATGGAAGCAAGCTTTCACAGATCACTCACCGCACCTCCCCTGTTACACTATGCTTTTCTGGCAACCACACAGAAACCATCACCTTCCTCATCGTGAGAAATGCACACGCCCCAATCATTTTGGGGCTTCCATGGTTAAGGTTACACAACCCCCACATCGATTGGGTAAGAATGAGCATTCTCGATTGGCACTCAACCTGCCACTCTTCGTGTCTACGCTCCGCGGCCATAACCCAGAGCCGCTCCACGTCGCAGGAAGAGATCCCCAGTTTATCTAAGGTCCCAGTAGAATACCATGATCTGCAGCAGGTCTTCAGCAAGTCACGGGCTGTCTCACTACCACCTCACCGACCCTATGACTGTGCTATTGACCTCCTCCCAGGCACCACCCCACCCAAAGGACGACTCTACTCCCTCTCTCGCCCTGAAAGAGAGGCCATGGAACAATATATTAATGAATCGCTCGCAGCAGGGATCATCCGCCCCTCGTCCTCCCCTGCCGGTGCGGGATTTTTTTTTGTGGAAAAGAAAGACAAGTCCCTCAGACCCTGCATCGATTACAGAGGAGTGAACGAAATCACGATTAAGAACCGCTATCCACTTCCTTTAATGTCTACTGCCTTTGAGCTACTCCAGGATGCCCACATTTTCACCAAGCTAGACCTAAGAAATGCTTACCACCTGGTCAGGATAAGGGAAGGTGATGAGTGGAAGACCGCCTTTAACACCCCTACTGGTCATTATGAATACCTGGTGGTTCCATTCGGTTTAACCAACGCACCAGCAGTTTTCCAGGCACTCATTAATGATGTCCTCAGAGACTTCCTCAACATCTTTGTGTTTGCTTATCTCGATGATATCTTGGTCTTTTCTCGTTCACCAAGGGAACACAAGATCCACGTACGTCAGGTTCTACAACGGTTATTGGAAAACAAACTCTATGTCAAGGCTGAAAAATGCGAGTTTCACGTTGACTCCACCTCCTTCCTGGGATTCTCTATTTCACCTGCGGGCATTCAAATGGACCCAACGAAGGTCAAGGCAGTCACGGACTGGCCAGTGCCATCTTGTAGACGAGAGCTTCAACGCTTTCTGGGGTTCGCCAACTTTTATCGCCGTTTCATTAGGAGTTACAGCGTGGTGGCGGCCCCGCTCACAACACTAACCTCCACTAAGACCCCATTTAAATGGAATCCTCTGGCGGAGAAAGCCCTAGCTGAACTCAAGCACCGTTTTACCACGGCACCCATCCTTACCTTCCCAGACCCCTCCCTTCAGTTCGTCGTCGAAGTTGACGCTTCTGAGACGGGAGTCGGGGCTGTTCTCTCTCAGAGGTCTCCCAAGGATAACAAACTTCACCCCTGCTCCTTCTTTTCCCGTCGACTCACGGCCCCGGAGCGCAACTATGACATCGGAGACCGTGAGTTACTGGCAGTCAAGCTCGCCCTTCAGGAATGGAGACACTGGCTGGAGGGGACGGAACACCCGTTTCTCGTCTGGACAGACCACAAAAACCTTGAATACTTAAGATCGGCCAAAAGACTCAACTCACGCCAGGCACGCTGGTCGTTGTTCTTTTCACGCTTCCACTTCACGCTGTCTTATCGCCCAGGTTCCAAGAATGTCAAGCCCGATGCCCTCTCCCGGCAGTTCTCCTCTCCTCAGGACGCACCCTCCATGGAGACCATCCTTCCACCTCGCTGTCTTGTGGCCACTACACGACTGGAAGTGGAGAACGCAGTCCTTCAGTCCCTTGAACAAGAGCCGGGCCCAAGCAATGTCCCACCTGGGCTACTCTTCGTACCAGCTCGTCTACGCCCCCAAGTGTTGGATTGGGCACACTGCTCCAGATTAGCCTGCCACCCAGGGGTGACCCGTACCCTGTTTTTGATGAAACAACGCTTTTGGTGGCCCACTATCAAGGAAGACGTCAGAAACTTTGTGGCATCCTGCGATACATGTTCTAGAAATAAGACTACAAATCGTGCCCCCGAGGGTCTCCTAAGACCCCTCCCGATCCCCCACCGTCCCTGGTCTCACATATCTATTGACTTTGTTACCGGATTACCATCTTCAGACAACAACACCTGTATTTTAACCGTGGTTGACCGGTTCTCAAAGTCTGCCCACTTCATTCCATTACCCAAACTCCCCTCTGCCAAGGAGACAGCCGAACTTCTAATTACCCATGTCTTCCGACTTCACGGACTGCCTACAGACATTGTCTCAGACAGAGGCCCCCAGTTCTCAGCACAATTTTGGAAGGCTTTCTGTGGTCTTATTGGGGCCGCACCTAGTCTCTCGTCTGGCTTTCACCCTCAAAGCAACGGCCAAACTGAGCGGATGAACCAGGAACTCGAGAAATCACTGAGGTGCATGACGTCTCGCGACACTTCTTCTTGGAGCCGATTTCTCCCATGGATCGAGTATGCTCATAATTCGCTCCCCACCTCCTCCACTGGAATGTCCCCTTTCCAATGTTGTCTCGGCTACCAACCACCACTGTTCCCCTCCCAGGAGCAAGAAGCCGCGGTCCCCTCAGCCCAAGCCTTTGTTCGCCGCTGCAGAAGGACATGGCAACGTGCTCGTACCCGACTACAACACTCGGTCAGCATCTTCCAGCGCAAAGCTAACCGTCATCGTTTAGCCGCTCCCAGGTACCACGTCGGCCAAAGGGTCATGCTCTCTGCTCGCGATCTTCCAATCAAGACAACTTCTAACAAGCTCTCACCAAGGTTCATCGGCCCGTTCACCATCACCCGCATCATCAACCCATGTTCCGTCAGACTGGCCCTGCCTTTGTCCATGCGCCGAGTTAATCCCACCTTCCACGTCTCCCTGATCCGTAGGTTGGTTGCGTGTCCCTTGGCCCCAGCCTCCCGTCCCCCTCCACCACCCAGACTCATAGACGGTGGGGAGGCCTTTTCAGTTCGCCAACTTCTTAAGTCTCGCCGCCGCGGACGCGGTCTCCAGTACTTGGTGGACTGGGAGGGCTATGGCCCTGAAGAAAGAAGTTGGGTACCAGCCAGATTTATACTAGACCGATCACTGATTACTGAGTTCCACAGACTTCACCCCGAGGCACCTGCTAGAACGCCTGGAGGCGTTCGTAGAGGGGGGGGTACTGTCATGACCCGCCAAGGAACAGCCCTGCCATGAATCACCTGCACACTCCAGTTCCATGATCCACCCCATTGCTTTCTTTCCACCGCCTCGTTCCCCACTCTGCACACCTGTACTAAATCTATAATCACCTCTCCCCCCTACTTAACTCGCACTCAAACCACACTTCCTCGCCAGATTATTGTGTACTCACCATGTCCAATATTCCAGCGTTCCGTCTCGTCTTGCCTTCTCGTTTCCGACCTCGCTTCGTTTCAATGACCACGTCTTCACCTCACGTCACGGATCTTTCGCCATCTCGGATCTTATCGGTACTGACCTTTGGAACTGTTTCTCGACCACGAGCCTGGATCATGGACCTTCCCCTTACTCTCCGGCTTCGACCTCTGCCTGTTTCTCGACCACGAATAATCCCCATGCATCTGCGTCATCTACGAGCCTGCCCGAGCTCAAGGTACACACGCCGCCTCTCTGCACGGAGTTCATTCACTTCGCGCCGACACTCCGCTTCCGCATTCCAAGCAAGCTCAAGTCACACACGCCGGCTCTCTACACGAAGCTCATTCACTTCGCGCCGACGCTCCGCTTCCGCATTCCAAGCAAGCTCAAGTCACACACGCCGGCTCTCTACACGGAGCTCATTCACTTCGCGCCGACGCTCCGCCTCCGCATTCCAAGCAAGCTCAAGTCACACACGCCGGCTCTCTACACGGAGCTCATTCACTTCGCGCCGACGCTCCGCCTCCGCATTCCAAGCAAGCTCAAGTCACACACGTCAGCACAAGCAGGTTTCCAATCTAACGGCCACATCTGCCTTGTCCACGGATTTAAGCCTGTCTTGCCATAATAAGTCTGAAAGCACCATTTCCTGCTCCTCATCTGCACTTGGGTCTACCACGGCAGCCAGGAACCGTGACAAGTTGATTCTTTATAAATTATATTTCCCCCAAAAAAATTACAGTGAAATCTTGCTTGTACTGTATATCAAAATACTTGTATAGCAAAGCGCATTTCCCGATAAGAAATAATGGAAAGTCCAAAAATTTGTTCCACAACCCAAAATATTCATATAAAAATAATAAATACAAAATATAAAGTAAAAATAAACCAAATTACTCTGCACTTTACCTTTGAAAAGAATTGTAGCTACAGTGATTGAGACCAAAGAGAGGAGAGGATGAGGAAGGTGGGGCTACTGTGTATTATAACTTACACACATGTGCGCAAGCGGACACACCAGTTTATCATCAGAGACTCTCATTCCAACAAGTGTGCACACATGTCGTCACAGTGTTATAGTAAACAGTACATGCGCACACGCACATGGAGACGATTACCCACAATACTGCTCGTATTTCAAGACCTCACTCATTTACCAAGTTAAAATTTATTTAACATTTTTGCTCATCTTGTGAAACACTCACAGGTACTCGCAATCCAGGGCTCCTCTGTATTTCTATAATTATGTGTTTTTTATATAATGTCTTATATCAGATCACTACTGAATTATTGATTCTCATGGTCAGAAGGTGATTATTGATTGCATGTAACAGGTCAATTATTATTATACAGCATGCCGATGGTATGTCCTTACATTTAAATGTATTAGCAGCTGAAAACATTTTTGATAACTGATGGTATAAAACACTCCTTTACAGTCGAACCTTTTGGAAAGTTCATTATGTACATGAAGAATACTTACCTGCAAGTTGTAGAGTCACTCCAGGTTCACCTGTCCATTCACCATCAATCCAATCAGTTATAAATCTGAATCTGTACTCTCCAGAATAACTGAACTCTACATTGTGGATTAACAAAGTGCAGTTTGATTTGTCGTCTCCAACGTACTCAAAGTCTGACGTGGTGTTTGATGAGCTGCTATAAACATACGGAGGGTCTGTACACCTTCCTGTGTTTGAGTTTATTGCGCACCAAAGCATTTGTGTCACCTGAATTCCCTTTGGATAATAATAACTACAGGGAATGGAGACACTGGATCCTCTCACAGCACAAACCGGCTCTGGATATTTTACACTCCAATTACCTGAGAAATAAGTGTTTACATTAATGCATCAAGATTTCAAAAAGGACGGTTTTAAAACAGATACTGTATCTCTCTTTCAAGTTTTACACTGGTGACAAAGCATGTACAGATCTATAATCTTAGACATTTCTCCAAATATTCCAACACAATCCGACACACACAGTCAGGAGTGTTGTGAGCAGATGGACCCACCTTCGACCTGAAGGCTGATCGTTTTAGATCCTGATGTCTCGCTGGTTTTCCAAGTGCAGGTGTAATTCCCAGAATCCCTCACGGTTAGAGCAGGAAAGTGAAGAACGGGTCCTGATGTGTTTAACTGCTCGTTGTTCTTAGACCACACAAACTGTGAGGAACTGTGTGTGCAGCTCACATCACACTTCAGATTTAACGAGTCTCCTTGTTTAAGGGTTCCGTTTCCACTGAGCCTGATTAGTGACAACTTTAAATCTTTTACAGAGAGCAGGAAAGACTCCACGTCACTCAATCAGGATTTTACACACAGATAAACATGTGGTATTGAATAATAAACTTAAGATAAATTAGATTTCTTGATTAAATTAAAGTTGATTTTGGACATGCATTCACCAAAGTACCAAGAAAAATATCTGCAAAACTACAATTTATTCCAGTAGGAGAGAAAAGTAAATCATGCAGATAATGAATAATTTGGTGCCTTGCAATGATTTGGCACCCTGTCCCTGCCTAGTGCCCTAAGTCTCCTGTGATACGCTTGAATCCCCCTGCAACCTTGTATACAGTATGAAGCAGTACAGACAATGAGTGAGTGATTGAATAATTAGAATTTTTATTTTAAATATTACATTTTACCTGCAGTTTGTAGAGTCACTCCAGGTGCACCTGTCCATTTGTCCACATTAGTTATAAATCTGAATCTGTACTCTCCAGAATAACTGAACTGTACATTGTGGATTAACAAAGTGCAGCTTGATTTGTCATCTCCAACGTACTCAAAGTCTGACTTGGTATTTGATGAGCTGCTATAAACATACGGAGGGTCTGTACACCTTCCTGTGTTTGAGTTCATTGAGCACCAAAGCATTTGTGTCACCTGAATTCCCTTTGGATAATAATAACTACAGGGAATGGAGACACTGGATCCTCTCACAGCACAGATCGAATTATCAGGATAATTCACACTCCATCTACTGTCCTGAGTGAGAACACCTGTGTAGAGAAATACAAAATTCAAATGTGTGTGAATGAGTGTGTGTATGAAAACTGCATGCTTATTAACTGTTAAAAAATTTCGGACTTGTAGATTACACAAACACACACATTACACTGGTTAACTAAATTTAAATTACACATAATATAAATACATGAGGCAGCACGGTGGTGTAGTGCTTAGCACTGTTTCCTTGCACCTCCAGGGTCCAGGATCCCTTCTCTGTGCATGGAGTTTGCATGTTTTTCCCGTGCTTGGTGGGTTTCCTCCAGGTACTCCGGTTTCCTCCCACCATCCAAAGACATGCAGATTAGGCTAACTGACATTCCCAAATTGCCTGTAGTGCGTGTGTGTGTGTGAGTACAGTATATGTGTCTACCCCCCATGATCCTATATACAGAATAAAGTGGTATAGACGAGGAGTGAGTTTGTAAGGAATCAAACCATGATCTCTGGAGATGTGAGGCCACAGTGCTGAACTATATATTAGTCTCCATTAAATTGATGTTTTTGAATATTACAGTATAATAAAGACAGTAGTCTAGACCTGAACTAGTCTTCTTCTTTGACTCTCGGCTGTTCCCTTTCAGGGATCGCCACAGCGAATCATCTGCCTCCATCTAACCCTATCCTCTGCATCCTCTTCTCTCACACCAACTAACTTCATGTCCTCTCTCACTGCATCCATAAATCTCCTCTTTGGTCTTCCTCTAGACCTCCTGCCTGGCAGTTCCAATCTCAGCATCCTTCTACCGATATATTCACCATCTCTCCTCTGAACATGTCCAAACCACCTCAATCTGGCCTCTCTGACTTTATCTCCAAAACATCTAACATGGGTTGTCCCTCTGATGAACTCATTCTTGATCCTATCCATCCTTGTCACTCCCAAAGAGAACCTCAACATCTTCAACTCTGCTACGTCTAGCTCTGACTCCTGTTTTTTCTTCAGTGCCACTGTCTCTAAGCCATAGAGCATCGCTGGTCTCACCACTGTCCTGTACACCTTTCCTTTCATTCTCGCTGAAATTCTTTCATCACACAACACACCTGACACTTTTTTCCACCCATTCCAACCTGCCTGTTCCCACCTCCTCACCTCCTTCGAACACTCTCCGTTGCTCTGGACAGTTGACCCTAAGTACTTAAAATACTGCACCTTCTTTACGTCTGCTCCCTGTAGCCTCACTGTTCCTCTTGGGTCCCTCTCATTCACACACATGTATTCCGTCTTGCTGCAGCTAACCTTCATTCCTCTACTTTCCAGAGCATACCTCCACCTCTCCAAATTTTCCTCCACCTGTTCCCTGCTCTCGCTACAAAGCACAATGTCATCTGCAAACATCATAGTCCATGGAGAATCTTGTCTTACCTCATCTGTCATACTGTCCATCACCAGAGCAAATAAAAAGGGGCTTAGAGCCGATCCTTGATGCAGACCCACCTCTACCTTGAACTCTTCTGTCACACCTATAGCACATCTTACTTACTGTCTTAGCGCTCTCATACATGTCCTGCACCACTCTACCATACTTCTCTGCCACTCCAGACTTCCTCATACAACACCACAGCTCCTCTCTCGGCACCCTGTTGTCCAGTTTCTCTAAGTCTATAAAGACTCAATGCACCAATATATAAAGACCAATATACTTCTCCTCCATTCCTCTGGAATCCTCTCACTCTCCAAGATCTTGTTATACAAACCTGTCAGAAACTCTACTGCCACTTCTCCTAAGCACTTCCATACCTCCACACGTATGTCATCAGGACCAACAGCCTTTCCACTCTTCATCCTCTTCAATGCCCTTCTCACCTCACTTTTACTAATATTTGCTACTTCCTGTTCCACAACAGTCACCTCTTCTACTCTTTGTTCTCTTTCGTTTTCCTCATTCATCAACTCCTCAAAGTACTCCTTCCATCTTCCCATCACCCTCCTGGCATCTGTCAGTACATTTCCATCTCTATATTTAATCACTCTAACCTGCTGCACATACTTCCCATCTCTAACTCTCTGTCTCGCCAACCTGTACAGATCCACCTCTCCCTCCTTACTGTCCAGCCTAGCATACAAGTCCTCATATGCTCTTTGTTTGGCCTTTGCCACCTCTACCTTCACCTTATGCTGCATCTCCCTGTAATCCTGTCTACTCTCTTCAGTCCTCTCAGTGTCCCACTTCTTGTTAGCTTCTTAGCCACTTTTCCCTTACCTGATGATACACCAAGTACCCTCCTATCTGTCTCCCTGATCACATTGGCTGTAGTTGTCCAGTCAACTGAAAGCACCTCCTGACCACCTGTCTCAACTCCTCCCTAATGACTACACAACATTTTTCCTTTCTCAGCTTCCATCACTTTGTCCTCTGCTCTGCCTTTGACCTCTTCACCCCCCTCACCACCAGGGTTATTTTACACACCACCATTCTGTGTTGTCTGGCTACACTCTCCCCTACCAACACTTTGCAGTCACTAATCTCTTTCAGATTACAATGTCGACACAAGATGTAGTCTACCTGAGTGCTTCTGCCTCCACTCTTATATGTCACCCTAGTGTATGTTCCTGCCTCTTCTGGAAGAAACTACTGCCATTTCCATCCTCTTTGCAAAGTCCACCACCATCTGTCCTTCCACATTCCTGTCCTGAAGCCCAAACCTGCCCATCACATTTTCTTCACCTGTGTTCCCTTGCCCAACATGTCCATTGAAGTCTGCACCAATCACCACTCTCTCACCTCTGGGGATGCTCTGCATCACTTCATCTAACTCACTCCAGAATTTCTCCTTCTCTTCTAATTCACATCCTACCTGTGGGGCATAACCACTAACAACATTGAACATCACACCATCAGTTTCCAGCTTCAGACTCATCACCCTATCTGATACTCTCAGAATAACTCCTACTCCATTTCTTTTCCTATCCACACCATGGTAAAAAATTTGAACCCTGATCCTAAGCTTCTAGCCTTGCTACTCTTCCACCTGGTCTCCTGGACACATAGTATATCCACCTTTCTTCTCTGCATCATATCAACCAACTCTCTTCCCTTCCCTGTTATGGTCCCAACATTCAAAGTCTTTACTATCACTCCTAAACGCTTGCCTTTCCTCTTCTCTCTGCTTTCGAAAATGCCTTCCTCCTCTCCTTCTTCGACCAACAGTAGCCCAATTTCCATCGGCACCCTGTAGGTCAACAGCACCGGAGGATAAGAGCGTCTGCCAAATGCCTGAATGTGAATGATGATGCAGGATTCATTGGGTTTAAATGAAGGATTCATTGGGCTTAAATTGTGAGAGTGGTTCAGGGAGCATGAGATATCTTTTCACACATGAATTGGTCACCATAGAGTCCAGACTTAAACCCCATTGAGAAACATCGGGATGTGCTGGAGAAGACTTTACGTAGCGGCCCGACTCTCCCATCACCAATACAAGATCTTAGAGAGAAATTAATGTGATTATGGACTGAAATAAATGTTGTGACTGCATAAGCTTCTTGATGCAATGCCTCGAATACACATCGTAAGCAAAGCAAAAGGTGGTCAGATAAAATGAATCTTACATTTTATAATCACTATTCAATGAAAAAGTAATTCACTCATCCATCACAGGGTGAATATATTTTAAGATTATATTTAGAGAAAGTTCTGGAGCTTGTCCAACATGCATTTCTAACTGCCTAATGTTAAAGTAATAAAGTGAAGTATGAAAAATATGTTAATATATAATAGATATATTAATAGATATAATAATACAATACATATGTTAGATAAGTTAATTTAAAAATCTTAGCTTTTTTTTTTTTTTTTTTAGAAATTATGAAGCTTCAAAGGCACTTTATTATCATATTGACCCATGACTGGCTTTTTGAATAGTCTTTGATTTCCATATGTACAGTAAGTAATATAAGGAATACAATCAAAGCTAGTGCAAAACTTTTCAGTCCCACCCAAATATTCTCTTAATAGTATATATAATATAATGTGTGTGTGTGTGTGTGTGTGTGTGTGTGTGTGTGTGTGTGTGTGTGTGTGTGTATTGATGTGTGTGTATAATCCAGTATCTGAGTGTACACGCTGTAACATCAATCAGCAAACAGTTAAAACTCTGAACAATAATTCTGTGTAAGAGTGAGATGATGTTTCATACCGGACAGTGTGAGCAGAATCAGAGCCAAGTGCAGCATCTTCATCTTCTTCAGTAAGAACTTCATACACTCAGTGTTGGGTCTGTGTGTGTGTACTGGGCTCACTGACTTGGTTATATTGTGACAACTTCCTGAATTAAAGAATATACCCTGTTTAGCACCACCCTCAAACAGTTCAAAAGTGTGAAGAGTGACAGGAAGAAGAGCAAAGGCCCCATGCCCACTTTTGCACACACACAGAGAATACATACAGTGGTGTGAAAAACTATTTGCCCCCCTCCTGATTTCTTATTCTTTTGCATGTTTGTCACACAAAATGTTTCTGATCATCAAACACATTTAAGTATTAGTCAAAGATAACACAAGTAAACACAAAATGCAGTTTTTAAATGAGGCGTTTTATTATTTAGGGAGAAAAAAAATCCAAACCTACATGGCCCTGTGTGAAAAAGTAATTGCCCCCTGATCCTAATTACTGGTTGGGCCACCCTTAGCAGCAATAACTGCAATCAAGCGTTTGCGATAACTTGCAACGAGTCTTTTACAGTGCTCTGGAGGAATTTTGGCCCACTCATCTTTGCAGAATTGTTGTAATTCAGCTTTATTTGAGGGTTTTCTAGCATGAACCGCCTTTTTAAGGTCATGCCACAACATTTCAATAGGATTCAGGTCAGGACTTTGACTAGGCCACTCCAAAGTCTTCATTTTGTTTTTCTTCAGCCATTCAGAGGTGGATTTGCTGGTGTGTTTTGGGTCATTGTCCTGCTGCAGCACCCAAGATCGCTTCATCTTGAGTTGACGAATAGATGGCCGGACATTCTCCTTCAGGATTTTTTGGTAGACAGTAGAATTCATGGTTCCATCTATCACAGCAAGCCTTCCAGGCCCTGAAGCAGCAAAACAACCCCAGACCATCACACTACCACCACCATATTTTACTGTTGGTATGATGTTCTTTTTCTGAAATGCTGTGTTACTTTTACTCCAGATGTAATCGGACACGCACCTTCCAAAAAGTTCAACTTTTGTCTCGTCGATCCACAAGGTATTTTCCCAAAAGTCTTGGCAATCATTGAGATGTTTTTTAGCAAAATTGAGACGAGCCTTAATATTCTTTTTGCTTAAAAGTGGTTTGCGCCTTGGAAATCTGCCATGCAGGCCGTTTTTGCCCAGTCTCTTTCTTATGGTGGAGTCGTGAACACTGACCTTAATTGAGGCAAGTGAGGCCTGCAGTTCTTTAGATGTTGTCCTGGGGTCTTTGTGGCCTCTCGGATGAGTTGTCGCTGCGCTCTTGGGGTAATTTTGGTCGGCCGGCCACTCCTGGGAAGGTTCACCACTGTTCCATGTTTTTGCCATTTGTGGATAATGGCTCTCACTGTGGTTCGCTGGAGTCCCAAAGCTTTAGAAATGGCTTTATAACCTTTACCAGACTGATAGATCTCAATTACTTTTGTTCTCATTTGTTCCTGAATTTCTTTGGATCTTGGCATGATGTCTAACTTTTGAGGTGCTTTTGGTCTACTTCTCTGTGTCAGGTAGCTCCTATTTAAGTGATTTCTTGATTGAAACAGGTGTGGCAGTAATCAGGCCTGGGGGTGACTACAGAAATTGAACTCAGGTGTGATAAACCACAGTTAAGTTATTTTTTAACAAGGGGGGCAATCACTTTTTCACACAGGGCTATGTAGATTTGGAGTTTTTTTTCTCCCTTTATAACGTACACCTTCATTTAAAAACTGCATTTTGTGTTCAATTATGTTATCTTTGACTAATAGTTAATGGTTTTTGATGAGCAGAAACATTTAAGTGTGACAAACATGCAAAAGAATAAAAAATCAGGAAGGGGGCAAATAGTTTTTCACACCACTGTAGGTTTATTTAGTCTCCTTTCTCAATCACCTTGGACCCAGGGAAAACAAGCCGACATCAAGAAACAGGGTGATAGTCCGTGTATACCGCATTCCAGTCACTGGAAAACAAGCTCAATGACCTCAGGGCCAGGGCCAATCAGAGCAGTGCAATCAGCTGAGCACATCATCTGCACTGAGCTCCCTGACCTGCACTCAATCTAAAGCAATCGGTCAAGGGCCAGGAAGATTGTGAAAGACCTCAGCCACATGGACTGTTCTCTCAGTTGCTGTCAGGAACTTGAAGGCCAACACAAAGCGACGGAAGGGAAGCTTTTTACCGCAAGTTATACAGACTCTTAACCAGAACAATATAATTTTTAAGGTGATGGGTGGTCATCAGTGTACTTTTTAAAGTAACTAATTACATAAAAAATTACTGTCATTAAAAAGTAATCAGTTACATTACAGTGTTACTTTCTGATAAATGTAACTACTGTAGTTAGTGTACTTTTCCACACTGTTCACCTACGTGGTTTCGCACAGTGGCCGTAAGTACGGTTCATCATGATTCACCAAGAGTTTTGGCGCTATGATTAAATTTCCACCTTTCCACGCGTTGGTCCTCGCAGACCTTGCAGAACTTCGTGGAATGTGGGGCGGTCTCTCCTGGCGGCTCACAGTGCCTAACATTGCTTGTCATCACAAGTCAAACAGCATAGGTGAGATAGGGGTATAACAGCAGGCAGAGGTGGAAAGTAACGAATTACATTTACTCGCGTTACTGTAATTGAGTAGCTTTTTTGTGTATTTCTACTTTTTAAAGTAGTTTTAAAAATCTGTAATTTTACTTTTACTTAAGTACGTTTTGTTTGAAGTATTGTAATTCGCTACATTTTAAATCATATTCGCTACTGAGTAAAAAATAAATGAATGAAAATTATAAAATAATAAAAGATATTAGGCTTTATAACTGCTCCGTTGCGCCGCGTGTGTGTATCATGTCCTGGTCGCGCGCCGCTCCAGACTCCACTCCAGGTTTTCTGACATCGGCATCTTCCTGACCTTCCACACGGTCGCTTCCGCCCTGCGCGACCATGTATAAACCGGAGAGAGACGCGGGAAAGATGAAAGAGGTTGTGATTTTGGCGTTTTGATATTTGGTTGTGTATTCTGGTTTTGACTTTTTGCCTCCAATTGACTTTGATTATTGCTTTGTCCCTTTGGTTTGGTTGGTCTTTGTATATATTTGTAGATAATTTCATTGTTTTTGGTTTAGGGAGTCCGGGAAGATACCTGTATTTTTGTTTGTGTGTGTGTGTTTTTTTTTTTTTGCAGGTAATCTAGCTACTAAATATAAATACCATTTTGTTTAAATTATTTTGGCCTGGGTCCAACCTGAATCTGATCCTCCTCCTGGTGTGTGTGTGTGTGTGTGTACAAACCTCATTATTTCATCAGTTAATGATTGGATCTAGTTCTTTCTGCCATATACCACCATTTCCATACAGTTATATATATTATAAATAGAACCCTGAACCATTCTTTTGCTGTATGACCCTAGACTGGGACGTAACACCATATTTAAGTGACCACTTTGATTTTCAAGCACAACAAAGACAACAGCTTTATTATGCAAAGGTGTTCCTTCAGTTAAAAACAACTAGTTTGAGATTTATATCTGCTCATCTTTTTTGAACTACGAATGCCTCATCCCACCCCCGCTGTTAAAAAAAAAATAAAAAAGTAACTCGGTAACTTTTACTCTGAGTACATTTTTTAATGAGCTACTTTTTACTTTTATTTGAGTAGATTTTTATAATTGTAACTTTACTTGTACTTAAGTAAAATTTCACTGAAGTAACAGTACTTTTACTTGAGTACAAAATTTTATTACTCTTTCCACCTCTGACAGCAGGAATAACTGAGGCTGGAGGGGCGCACGGGTTATCGGGGGTGGGGCTTGTAGGATGACTTTCACACACACACAATAACAGAATAACTGCTGTCTGGATCACGGATTACATGAACGGTCTGAATAACGGATTACATTTTTGAAAATATAAATAAATAACTGAGAACTTAAAGGGCGGACCTAAGATTAGATAGATTACTCGTTACATCAAAAATAATCCAAGTATGCTTCAAGATGGCGCCGGTGAGGTCGGCTGCCGTCATGACTGCTCCGACCACCTTTTCTTTGTTTTTGTTTTTTAACTTAATTTTCAGCGTTTTAAAACCGGCAAAATCACCACCATTGAGTACATTATTTATGATAGAGACACTCTTGTTTCTATTGGCTTACAATGTACTCACATTTCGGCGTTTTTAACTCCGGACCCGAACTGGCCGAGTGAGATCCTGAGGGAGCACAACGGGTGTTACGTGGATCGGCAGCCCTGAGGAAAACGAGCCGGGGTCAGGAACAGGCTGAGAGCCCTTGCACATCGCACACCTCTGCCTAGCATCCTTCTCGCCAACGTCCATTCACTGGAAAACAAGCTTAATGACCTCAGGGCCAGGGTAAAGTTCCAGAGAGACATTCAGGACTGCAATCTTCTCTGCTTCATCGAGACATTGCTGAACCCAGCGGTGCCGGACCATGCCATCCAGCTGGCCGAGTTCTTCTTGGTTCACTGCACGGACAGGACATGGGACTCGGGAAAGTCAAGGGGAGGCGGCGTGTGTTTAATGGTGAACAGCAGCTGATGCAACAGCGCGAGCGTTGTTCCTCTCACACACTCCTGCACACCAAACCTGGAAGTACTGTCCATCATGTGTCGTCCTTTTTACCTTCCTCGGGAGTTCACATCGGTCATAGTCAGCGCTGTTTATATCCCACCACAAGCGGACATGGACTCTGCCTTATGTGGGCTGCATGCGGCACTCACACAACACCAAACACAACACTGGGACGCTGCGTTCATTGTGGTGGGGGACTTACTGCAATAGTGACACTAGTGCCAACGTGCAGGGCCAAACTTTCATCAGCACATCACCTGCCCCACCAGGGGCAAAATGACACTGGACCATTGTTACACTACAGTCAAGGATGCCTACAAGGCACAACCGTTTGGAAAATCCGACCACACCGCCATCTTCCTCATGCCAAAGTAATAACAAATGCTCAAACAGGATGTTCCAGTTCAGAGGGAGGTCAGCGCTATGGGAGGAAACTAGAGTCACAATTCCAACAGAGTGACTCTAGGAGTCTGTGGCAGGGACTAAGGACAATAACGGACTATAAAGCACCAATATATACGGTACGACGAACGCGAATGTGACTCTGGTAGATGAGCTGAACATTTTCTATGCTCGCTTCGAGGCTGCAGCTAAAGACGCTAGTGATGCTAATGCTAGCGGCACTAACGGCTGCAGACAGGAAGACACTGCCAACACCGGAAATGCGTTTATCATCTCCGAACATGACGTGAGGAGAGCCTTCAAGAGAGAGAACACCGGTCTTGAGAGTCTTCAAGAGAGTGAACACTCTCTTTATCTCAGTCTGTGATCCCCACATGCTTCAAAGAGTCCATCGCGCCTGTGCCGAAGAAACCTTATCCTGCTTCCCTCAACGATTATCGCCCTGTAGCCCTTACCTCAGTAGTGATGAAGTGCTTTGAGCGGCTGGTCAAGGACTTCATTTCTACACTTCATGTCACACTGGACCCATTACAGTTTGCATACCGCCCGAACTGCTCTACAGATGATGCCATCTCTCATCTCATCCACACATCACTCACTCACCTGGACACTCAGAAAGAGAATTATGTTAAAATGCTCTTCATCGACTACAGCTCAGCATTTAACATAATCATTCATTCCACACTCACCACCAAGCTGGAGCACTTGGGACTCAGCTCATCTCTGTGTCAGTGGATCTCCAACTTCCTAACTGGCAGACCACAGGCAGTAAGGATAGGCAGACATGTCTCAGCCTCCCTCACTCTCAGCACTGGAGCTCAGGAGTGTTGTATTCTGAGCCCCCTGCTGTACTCTTTGTACACGTACGACTGCGTGGCCATTACCTACTCCACCGCCATGATCAAGTTTGCTGACAACACTGTTGTGGTCTGATCACCAACAACGATAAGACGGCCTACATAAAGGAGATTGGAAATCTTGAGAACTGGTGCCAGAGGAACAATCTTCTCCTGAACGTCAGCAAGACAAAGGAGCTGATAGTGGACTTTAGTACAAAGCAGGAGAGGAACTACCAGACCCCAGGAGGACTCATCAACAGGAGCTCAGTAGAGAGAATGGACAGCTTCCGATACCTCGGTGTTCACATCACGCAGGGCCTGTCATGGTCCTGTCACATCAACACCGTAGTGACAAAGGCCAGACAGCGTCTTTACCACCTCAGACGCTTGAAAGACTTCAGACTGCCCTCTAAGGTGCTCAGGAATTTCTACTCACGCACCATAAAGAGCATCCTAATGGGAAACATCACGATCTGGTTTGGAAACAGCACCATGCAGGACAGACGTGCTCTACAGAGGGTGGTGTGATGAGCTGAGCGCATCATCCATACTGAGCTCCCTGACCTGCACTCAATCTACAGCAAGCGGTGCTGGACCAAGGCCAGGAAGACCGTGAAGGACCCCAGCCATCCTAACAATGGATTGTTCTCTCTGTTGCGGTCTGGGAAGCGATTGAACACATTACACTCAACACTAGTGGTCATACAAGCATTTCACTTCGTATCAGACTGTGTGTATGACTGTGTATGTGACAAATAAAATTAGAATTTAGAATTTTAATCATTCACATATCAAACCCACATGTGAATCAATATTGGTTACAAATATCAATTTGTTCCCTCAAGATTAGTTGAACTGGACATCATAGATTAATGAAGTGCAGTCTCTGGTACTTCCTGGATAAAAAAAAATTACCCTATATTGCTCCAAAATTAGACACCACAAGGGTGTCATGTCTTACCGGATGGGTGGAGAGACTTTATGTGCACACACACACTCTCTCTTCCCCCACCCCCTGTTCACCCCCTGTTGTAATGGTTAGAGTCAAACCATTGAAGTTCTGTAGTGTCGTGGAATTAATTAATGTTTTAAACTGTCATATGCCCCAGCTTAAGTTAGGAGATGTATTGCATGAAGCTAAATATGTTTCAGAGATTAAAGCTCAACAAAGACTCAAGAGGAAACGCAGTGGCCCACTAAGGGGCGACGCATCTGGCCCCCCGCCGGACATGGCTGCAGCGCATGTACAGACTAAAGGCGACATCCGCAAGGGTGAGGGTACCAGCAATGTTCTTCACGCCTCGAGATGAACTGTACAGCGTCACGTTTACAAGCATCTGACATGGTTTTCTAGTTTGGTAGGAAGCCAGCCCTAAGATAAAAATATGTATTCTGCAAAATGTGTTAGACTAGTCAGCAGCAGTATAAGCTTAGTTTGATTGCCAGTATTTACCCTATAAGGTCAATGCTACTAATTGGTTAGAAGCATAAGCCTGCTAGGACATGAGTCACAGGACAAGAGTATAAGAGAGTTCTGTTTTAATTCTGAGCCGAGTGTTGTTGGTTCTTCGTTTTTCGGTTCTTTGGTTATTGGGCAGTGTTAGGGTACATTGTCAATTTAAGTTCACAAGGCTTTGTGTTCTTTTATTTTCCATTGAACTTTTTGCTTAGTATTTACTATTTGTATTCACCATAAATCTACCTAGTTTTATTTGCTTAATTTGTAGTATTTGGCAATATAAAATAATAAAAGGACTGCCTCTCATTGCAAGGCCAGTACCCCCAGTACGGTGCCGAGAGTGTGAGTTTGTTTCCTGCATCGAGAACAGACGGTTCCGGGGTCTACATTCCCAAGGACCTCTTCTAAGGTGAGTCTAGCGCTTGTCTTTACAGAATTTGACACCGGTAATGTTTCTTCCTTTGCATATAGACATTCCCTATTCTGTTGATTCAGGTTATGTTTATTAAATGCAGCAAAACAGTAGCCATACTGAATGCATTATTATTTTATTTCCATGAAGTCATTTTAATTCTCACATCTCATAACTAAGTCAGTGAGTTCAGTACACAGTACACAACACTGATTGTGTGAAGTTCTTACTGAAGAAGAGATGGAGACGCTCCACTCTCTCCACACAGCTCTGATTCTGCTCACATCAGATATGAAACATTGTCTCACTCACACAATATTATTGTTCAGAGTTGTAACTGTTTGCTGAATGATGCTGCAGTGTGTACGCTCTGTTACTGGATGTGGATGTTACATTGACATGTACTACCTACCTAAACATTGTTTCTGACCAAGTTACACATCATGCAAATGGTGTTCCCTGATGGCAGTGCCCTCTTTTAGAAGGATAATGTGCCCGGACATACTGCAAAAATGGTTCAAGAATGGTTTGATCACAACATAGAGTTTAAGGTGTTGACTTCACATCTTAGTTCTCCAGCTCTCAATCCAATCAGGCATCTGTGGAATGTGCTGGAAAAACAAGTCCAATCCATAGATACTCAATTTCAACTTACAGAACATATGTGATCTGCTACGGCTTGGTGCTAGACACTACATCTCCTTTAGAGGACTAGAGAGTCCAGGCCTTGAATAGTCAGGGCTGTTTTGTCCGGCGTAAGCTGAACCTACTCAATAATAGGCAGGAAGTCATAATGTTATGGCTGATGTAAACGAACAGTGGCATTAAAAAGTATGTGAAACTTTCCTGTTTTCCTGCATTAATTTGTCATAAAATGTTATCTGGTCTTTTTTAAAGAGACTCATTCTACATTCAAAATATCTGTGGAAAAAGTTAGTGAATCATTGGAACTAGTTATAACCTCATCAACGCACCCAATTTCTACAGAGGTTCAGCTGACGTAAAGACATTCTCATATTATCCTGAAGAATTTTTTATATTCTTATGAATTCATCTTTCCATCTATGACTTCAAGCTGGCCAGGCCCTTATGCAGCAAAGCCCAAATAATGATGTTTCCTCCACCATACTTTATAGTTGGGGTGATGTCATGTTTCACGACCTGTCTGCCCCGTTTTTTCCCCATGCTGTCACTTTCCCCACGTGCTCATGTTTTCCCTAGCCAACCAAGCCAACACTAGCCTAACCAAGTGTCCTTTCCTATGTCCTAATTTTTCGCCCTATCTGCACAACAGTGTTGCATTCCATGCTGATTACTCCAGCACTTTTGCATGCGCTGCACGCTGCTTCAGTGCTGGATTATTGTTCTCATTTTTGCCGCTTGATTTAGATTGTTGCCTCGCTCTTTGAATTTCCGATTTTGATCTTGAGATAGGGTTAGGGTTGGTTCTGGAAAGCAAAGGTGCTCTTTTCGGAGCACAACAGCAGGAACTTGTTAGCACCTGACAAGCCCTCACTGACATCATGAATCAGCTCCAACAGCTCCAAATCAATACTGCTCAAGACGAGGATCTCCAAATGCGATGAGAACCATACCTACCTGCCCCGGAAGGAGATCCAGATATGTGTCGTTCCTTCCTCTTCCAGTGCTCATTGATCTTTGAGCTGCAGACCTCCAACCTTAGTACAGTACACTCCAAGATGGTGTCCGTGATCATGCTCCTCTCAGAAAGGGCCCAGGAGTGGAACACTGTGTTCTGTGATGCCCATGACCTTTGTTCCAACTTAGAGGACTTCTCTAAGGAGTATAAAAATATAACACAAACAAAAACGTAAATAAAAAAGTATCACTGAATATATATTGGTCGTATTTGTAAAAAAAAAAAAAAAAAGAAACAAAGGAAAGAACAATAAGTTCATTATTCAAAGTTATTCAGATCAGTGTAAAGTTAGTGTGATTTTAAAAGTGCTTTAACTCCACCTGGCACAGTTTCATCCTAGTGGAACAATCTGACTACATGTGCAGTGCCATGGAAAAGTATTTGCCCCTTCCTGATTTTTTTCTTTACATAAAACATACAGTATTACACTGGTAGACCACAGTATGGATTATTTGTTTATTTATTTGTTTGTTTAATTGATTAATAATTATTTTAATGTACATTTTATAATAAATGATTACACAGACAGTTCTTTGGCAATAAAACAGATAATTTGTTAAATGAGAGTTGGGGTGTTTTTTATTGTTAAAATAATAATTGTAAAGATATGTATGAAAATAAATGCACTTTGGTACAGTCTATTATAAGTTTCAAAAAATGACAAATCAACAAAATTCAATAACTTTTTTGCTATAGAAATTTCAAATGTAAAACAAACTGTACTCTAATGCACTCTATCATTGGTAATAACTACAACCCTTCCCTTTGCAATATTCAGTTTAATATTAATTCAGTTAAAAATTTTTATTCACTTAAAAAAAAAAGGAAAAAGAAAAATGCAATCAAAGTGAATGAGAAAAAGTTTGTAGTTATTAGGAGTGATAGAGTGGATTATAGTACAACTGGTTTTACATGTGTAGTCTACATAACGAAAAAGCTATTGAATTTTTTTTTTGTAATGTTTTTTTTGTAAGGCGCTAAAATGCCTCCCTGCCACGGATTGCCCCCTACATAACCTCTATCAAACATTATATTAGAACATAAATTAATAGGTTTATGATTTACAAATTGCACCAAACAAATTAGATTATAAAATAAGCAATATAAAAAAGACATGTTGTATAGGGAAAATATACAGTGGCTTGCAAAAGTATTCGGCCACCTTGAACTTTTCCACATTTTGTCACATTACAGCCACAAACATTAATCAATTTTATTGGAATTCCATGTGAAAGACCAATACAAAGTGGTGTACACGTGAGAAGTGGAACGAAAATCATACATGATTCCAAACATTTTTTACAAATAAATAACTGCAAAGTGGGGTGTGCGTAATTAATCAGCCCCTTGAGTCAATACTTTGTAGAACCACCTTTTGCTGCAATTACAGCTGCCAGTCTTCTAGGGTATGTCTCTACCAGCTTTGCACATCTAGAGACTGAAATCCTTGCCCATTCTTCTTTGCAAAACAGCTCCAGCTCAGTCAGATTAGATGGACAGCGTTTGTGAACAGCAGTTTTCAGATCTTGCCACAGATTCTCGATTGGATTTAGATCTGGACTTTGACTGGGCCATTCTAACACATGGATATGTTTTGTTTTAAACCATTCCATTGTTACCCTGGCTTTATGTTTAGGGTTGTTGTCCTGCTGGAAGGTGAACCTCCGCTCCAGTCTCAAGTCTTTTTCAGACTCCAAGAGGTTTTCTTCCAAGATTGCCCTGTATTTGGCTCCATCCATCTTCCCATCAACTCTGACCAGCTTCCCTGCCCCTGCTGAAGAGAAGCACCCCCAGAGCATGATGCTGCCACCACCATATTTGACAGTGGGGATGGTGTGTTCAGAGTGATGTGCAATGTTAGTTTTCCGCCACACATAGCGTTTTGCATTTTGGCCAAGATGTTCCATTTTGGTCTCATCTGACCAGAGCACCTTCTTCCACATGTTTGCCGCAAACTGCAAATGGGACTCTTATGGTTTTCTGTTAACAATGGCTTTCTTCTTGCCACTCTTCCATAAAGGCCAACTTTGTGCAGTGCACGACTAATAGTTGTCCTATGGACAGATTCCCCCACCTGAGCTGTAGATCTCTGCAGCTCATCCAGAGTCACCATCTTGGCTGCATTTCTGATCAGCACTCTCCTCATTCGGCCTGTGAGTGTAGGTGGACAGCCTTGTCTTGGTAGGTTTACAGTTGTGCCATACTCCTTCCATTTCTGAATGATCGCTTGAACAGTGCTCCGTGGGATGTTCAAGGCTTTGGAAATCTTTTTGTAGCCTAAGCATGCTTTAAATTTCTCAATAACTTTATCCCTGACCTGTCTGATATGTTCTTTGGACTTCATGGTGTTGTTGCTCCCAATATTCTCTTAGACAACCTCTGAGGCCGTCACAGAGCAGCTGTATTTGTACTGACATTAGATTACACACAGGTGCACCCTATTTAGTCATTAGCACTCATCAGGCAATGTCTATGGGTAACTGACTGTACTCAGACCAAAGGTGGCTGAATAATTATGCACACCCCACTTTGCAGTTACAAACCGGATTCCAAAAAAGTTGGGACACTAAACAAATTGTGAATAAAAACTGAATGCAATGATGTGGAGATGGCAAATGTCAATATTTTATTCAGAATAGAACATAAATCACGGAACAAAAGTTTAAACTGAGAAAATGTATCATTTTAAGGGAAAAATATGGTGAATCAAAATGTCATGGTGTCAACAAATCCCAAAAAAGTTGAGACAAGGCCATTTTCACCACTGTGTGGCATCTCCCCTTCTTCTTACAACACTCAACAGACGTCTGGGGACCGAGGAGACCAGTTTCTTAAGTTTAGAAATAGGAATGCTCTCCCATTCTTGTCTAATACAGGCCTCTAACTGTTCAATCGTCTTGGGCCTTCTTTGTTCCAGATTCTCTGAATCTTCGGATCATATTATGCACAGTTGATGACCTTTCTGATATTGCTCCACTATTTTTCTGCGCAACATTGTGGGAATTGGTGATCCTCTACCCATCTTGGCTTCTGAGAGACACTGCCACTCTGAGAAGCTCTTTTTATACCCAATCATGTTGCCAATTAACCTAATTACTGTTGATTGGTCTTCCAGCTCTTCGTTATGCTCAAATTTACTTTTTCCAGACTCTTATTGCTACTTGTCCCAACTTTTTTGGGATTTGTTGACACCGTGAAATTTGGAACCAACATTTTTTTCCTTTAAAATAATACATTTTCTCGGATTAAACTTTTGATCTGTCATCTATGTTCTATTCTGAATAAAATATTGACATTTTTCCATCTCCACATCATTGCATTCAGTTTTTATTCACAATTTGTTTAGTGTCCCAACTTTTTTGGAATCCGGTTTGTATTTATTTGTAAAAAATGTTTGGAATCATGTATGATTTTCGTTCCACTTCTCATGTGTACTTCACTTTGTATTGGTCTTTCATGTGGAATTCCAATAAAATTGATTAATGTTTGTGGCTGTTATGTGACAAAATGTGGAAAAGTTGAAGAGGGCCAAATACTTTTGCAAGCCACTGTATATAAATTATATATTTTTTTCATATACATTATATTAGTCACATGCCTAGGGTTAATTATAATAGTAATAATATGTGATAATATAATCCATTTGATAATAATAATATGGGCGGCACGGTGGTGTAGTGGTTAGCACTGTCGCCTTGCACCTCCAGGGTCCGGGTTCGATTCCCGGCCAGGCTCGATTCCCGTCTCTGTGTGCATGGAGTTTGCATGTTCTCCACGGGCTTGGTAGGTTTCCTCTGGGTACTCCGGTTTCCTCCCACAGTGCAAAGATATGCAGGTTAGGCTAATTGGCGTTATCAAATTGACCATAGTGTGTGTGTGCTCTGCGATGGATTGGCACACTGTCCAGGGTATACCCTGCCTCGTGCCCTGAGTCTCCTCGGATAGGCTCCAGGTCCCCACGACCCTAAATACAGGATAAAGCAGTATAGAAAATGAATGAATGAATGAATAATAATATGAATTTTTGATTATGGTGTCCTAATTTATTTGATAGAGATTTGGGGAGGGGGGGGGGATGCAATCCGTGGCAGGGGGGCATTTTGTTTGCAACTGCATTATGGCACACTTTGTGCGTCCACATATGAGAAACGCAATTGCAAATGTAATGTAATGTAATGTAATTTGCAATTCCTTTTGAATCAGGGTTATTATTCCACCAAATACTTTTTAATCTTTTTAATGTTATTTAGCCAAAGCATTAACAGAATTTGTTTACATGTTTTGATGTGTTGTAATTTTCCTTAAATATACAGTGGTGTGAAAAACTATTTGCCCCCTTCCTGATTTCTTTTTTTTTTTGCATGTTTGTCACACTTAAATGCTTCTGCTCATCAAAAACCGTTAACTATTAGTCAAAGATAACATAATTGAACACAAAATGCAGTTTTTAAATGAAGGTTTACGTCTCGGTGATCACAGTCTCTTGGTGAGTATATGAGGTTCACATGTTACAAGCTGCACTGATAAACTGTTAACTTGGTAATTATCAGCAGTTAATGTGTAGTTTGTTCCTCATGTACAGGTTTCTGTGTAAGTGCAGGAATGTGCAGACTGAGCAGAGGGACGATGATCACACCTACTCTAACATCAAGCAGAGAAAGGACAAAGCTGAGATCTATGCTAATGTAGAACAGAAGAAGGACAATGTTGATATCTACGCTAATACGTAATAGTAACACGCTGCCCACACTTTCACACCTCTCGCTCAACTCAGAGTCTTATGAATTACCTCAGCAGCTAAAAAAAACATGGCAGCACACTCACTTTCTGTGTTCTGCTTTTGAGTTGAATACTGTAATGGACAATTTAGTCATGTATCACATTTAGTTTTAATGTGATTTCAAATCATGGAGCAATTTTAAAGCTGGTTAAGAGACAAGAGTTTCAAACATTTTCTGTATAATTAATGTTAAGCTATAAATTAATTAAGACAGAAATCCAAAAAGGTAATGTCTTTACGATTGCAGCAGGATGTGCTAGGGCCTCATCAGTTTTGTTAGATGGGTGCCTTATTCAAAACATGCTGCACTGGTTATATACATATATACAGTGGTGTGAAAAACTATTTGCCCCCTTCCTGATTTTCCTGTTTCTGCTCATCAAAAACCGTTAACTATTAGTCAAAGATAACATAATTGAACACAAAATGCAGTTTTTAAATGAAGGTTTACGTTATTAAGGGAGAAAAAAAACTCCAAATCTACATGGCCCTGTGTGAAAAAGTGATTGCCCCCCTTGTTAAAAAATAACTTAACTGTGGTTTATCACACCTGAGTTCAATTTCTGTAGTCACCCCCAGGCCTGATTACTGCCACACCTGTTTCAATCAAGAAATCACTTAAATAGGAGCTACCTGACACAGAGAAGTAGACCAAAAGCACCTCAAAAGCTAGACATCATGCCAAGATCCAAAGAAATTCAGGAACAAATGAGAACAAAAGTAATTGAGATCTATCAGTCTGGTAAAGGTTATAAAGCCATTTCTAAAGCTTTGGGACTCCAGCGAACCACAGTGAGAGCCATTATCCACAAATGGCAAAAACATGGAACAGTGGTGAACCTTCCCAGGAGTGGCCGGCCGACCAATATTACCCCAAGAGCGCAGAGACAACTCATCCGAGAGGCCACAAAAGACCCCAGGACAACATCTAAAGAACTGCAGGCCTCACTTGCCTCAATTAAGGTCAGTGTTCACGACTCCACCATAAGAAAGAGACTGGGCAAAAACGGCCTGCATGGCAGATTTCAATTCAATTCAATTTTATTTATATAGCGCATTTAACAATGGTCATTGTCTCAAAGCAGCTTCACAAAAATTAAAGAAATTTAACATAATAATAATAATAATAATAATAATAATAATAATAAAAAAAAAAAGAATAAATAAATAAAAATAATAATAATTATTATAGAAAAGAAAATAATTGGAAGTGTGGATGTGTGAGAAAAATGTGCAGATAATAATAATGAGACGAATGAATGAAATTTCTCTGATGAGCAAGCCAAGGGTGACGGCGACGGTGGCAAGGAAAAACTCCCTGAGATGGAATTAGGAAGAAACCTTGAGAGGAACCAGACTCAACAGGGAACCCATCCTCATTTGGGCGATAACAGATAGAAATGATATAACATCTTGTGTGTTGTGCAGGTGAAAATTCAATATGACAGAAATTATTTAAATTGACATGAAGACCAGTTCAGCATAGGGACGAGTCAGTAGGTGCAGAGGGCAGATGAGGTCTGGATCACTGGAAGCACAGGAGCAGCATGTTTAGCTCCAACCATCATAAAGCTGAATCCAGCTGGAGCTGGTCCTTCTCTGGATGCCTCAGGAACCTCGCAGGGTCGGCCTTTGTCTACTGAAGCTGGCAAAATCTCCCGATGCCTCGGCATGGGTAGAGAAATACAGAACAGATGGGGAGAATTAGCGTAGTTGCCATTCGGTATAGGTGTGCTGGAGTATGAGATTATGGGATGAGTTATGTGTATGCCAGATTAAAAAGATGCGTCTTGAGTCTACTTTTGAACTGAGAAACCGTGTCTGCTCCCCGAACACTGTCTGGAAGGCTATTCCAAAGCTTTGGAGCTAAATATGAAAATGCCCTACCCCCTTGTGTAGATTTTGAAATTCTGGGAACTACCAGAAGTCCGGAGCTTTGTGATCTTAAGGCGCGTGGTGGATTGTAGCGCATCAGAAGACTGGTTAGGTATGTGGGAGCTAAACCATTTAAGGCCTTGTATGTAAGTAATACTATTTTGTAATTTATTCTAAACTGAACAGGTAGCCAGTGCAGGGATGATAATATTGGGGTTATATGATCATATTTTCTGGATCTAGTGAGAACCCTGGCAGCTGCATTTTGGATTAACTGAAGCTTGTTTATTGAGGATGCAGGACAACCACCTAGTAATGCATTACAATTGTCCAGTCTGGAGGTCATGAATGCATGAACTAGTTTTCCTGCATCAGATACGGATAAGATGTTCCTAAGTTTAGCAATATTTCGAAGATGGAAAAAGGCTGTTTTTGTGATATTTGAAATGTGATTTTCAAAAGACAAGTTACTGTCTAATATTACTCCCAGGTCTTTTACTGCTGAGCTGGTAGTAACAGTACATCCTTCTAAGCGCAGGCTGAATTGTGAAAGCTGTTGTGTGCTGGTTTTTGGGCCAATAAGTAATATCTCTGTCTTATCTGAATTTAATAAAAGAAAGTTATTGGTCATCCAATCTTTTATGTCCTGGACACACTCAGTTAATCTAGACAACTTAGGTATTTCGTCTGGTTTAGTTGAGATATATAATTGGGTATCATCAGCATAACAATGGAAACTAATCCCATGTCTTCTAATGATGTTACCCAAGGGAAGCATGTATATTGAGAACAACAGAGGTCCTAAAACTGACCCTTGTGGGACCCCATATTTCACTGGCATTACACCAGACGGTTCTCCATTTAGATCTACAAAATGGTAGCGATCAGACAGGTAAGATCTAAACCATTTTAATGCCTGTCCCTGAATACCTATATAATTTTGTAAGCGATCTATGAGAATATTATGATCTATAGTGTCGAATGCAGCACTAAGATCGAGCAGGACTAGCAATGAAATGCAGCCTTGGTCTGAAGCTAAAAACAAGTCGTTTGTAATCTTAACTAGTGCAGTTTCTGTGCTATGATGGGGCCTGAAACCTGACTGAAATTCTTCAAGGATGTTGTTATCCTGCAAGAATGTGCAAATTTGAGCTGATACTACTTTTTCTAGTATTTTTGATATGAACGGAAGGTTTGAAATCGGTCTGTAATTTGTTATTTCATTCGCGTCCAAATTAGATTTTTTAAGAAGCGGCTTAATAACTGCTAACTTGAAAGGTTTAGGGACGTGACCTAGATGTAATGAAGAATTAATAATGTTTAGAAGTGGCTCTCCAACCGTAAGCATCACTTCTTTTAAAAATCTGGTTGGGATTGGGTCTAACAGGCACGTTGTTGATTTAGCCGAGGTGATAAGTTTATACAGCTCTTCCTGTCCTATACCTGTAAAGCACTGAAAATCTAAATGTGAAGCTATACGCTGAACTGGATCGTGAGATACTATTAGAGGTTGAACCTCCATTATTTTCTTCCTGATATTATTGATTTTTTTCATTAAAGAAGTCCATAAAGGGCAGTAGTGGCTCAATCGGTTAAGGCTGTGGGTTTCTGGGTTACTGATCGGAAGGTCGGGGGTTCGAACCCCAGCATCGGCAAGTTGCCACTGTTGAGCCCTTGAGCAAGGCCCTTAACCCTATCTGCTCCAGGGGCGCTGTAAGCTGGCTGACCCTGCGCTCTGACCCGAGTTTCCTAATTGGGATATGCGAAGAAGAAATTTCGCTGTGCTGTAAAAAGTACATGTGACAATAATTGAATATTCTTCTTCTCTTCTTCTTCTAAAGTCTTCACTTCTAAACTGTGATGGGATACTCTCTGCGGGCATCTTAGGTTTTGCTAGGCGAGCCACTGTACTAAATAAGAACCTGGGATTGTTTTGGTTTCTTGCTATCAGTTGGCTAAGATGCTCAGTCCTAGCAGTTTTTAGAGCCTGTCTATAGCTGCACATACTGTCTTTATACACAATTCGAAAAACTTCTAATTTAGTTTTCCTCCATTTTCGCTCGAGGTTACGGGTTGCTCTCTTTAGGGCGCGAGTATGACTGTTGTACCACGGTGCAAGTGTTTTATCTCTGACTTTTTTTAATCTGATGGGAGCAACAATGTCTAATGTACTGGTAAAAATAGTGCCCATGCTCCTAGTCACTTCATCTAGATCATCTGCATTTAGGGGTCTAATAAGAAATTGGGACAGATCCGGCAGATTACTTGTGAATCTGTCTTTAGTAGTGGGATTCATATTTCTAACAGATTGATAACGTGGGGAGACACAGCTAATCTGTTCTATGGGTAGAGTATATGTCAGGAGGTGATGATCTGTGATATCATCACTTTGAGGTATGATCTCTATATTAGAGACATCTATACCATGGGATATAATTAAATCTAGCGTATGATTAAAGCGGTGAGTTGCTCCAATTATATTTTGTTTCACCCCAAAGGAATTTAGTAAATCCATAAATGTGAGTGTTAACCAATAGGTCTGATAGCAGATGTCCAAATTCTTTAAGAAAATTGCCATATGGCCCCGGGGGTCTGTACACGGTGGCCAGGGTAAAATATAGCAAGGGTTTATTACGTATTTCTTTTAGTGCAACATTAATGATAAGCACTTCAAATGAATTAAACCTGCGCCTTATTTTCTGAGTAACAGTGAGGACATCATTGTAGATAGTGGCGACACCACCACCGCGACCAATTAGACGGGGCTCGTGCTTATAGAAATATCCTGACGGAGTAGACTCATTCAGACCAAAATATTCATCTGGTTTAAGCCAGGTTTCGGTGAGACAGAGTGCGTCAAGGCAATAATCTGAGATAATTTCATTAACAATAAGTGCTTTAGGCGCAAGGGATCTAATGTTGAGTAGTCCAAACTTTAGAGGTGGATTTTGAATACTTATTTTGCCTTTTTCTGGTTTTATGGTTATCAGATTGTTTCGGGCAAATTTAACAAATTTATTCTTTTTTCTCAGTATTCCGGGAACAGACAGTTTCTATAGGACAAGCTATGTGTGTGCATCTATCACTACGGTGAGTTGTGATGTGGCTAATATGTTTGGAATCTACAGTATGACTTACCGCCAGTCAGATGGTTCGTAGTGTCCTGGAGATGTTGTCCAGCTCTGCTAGGGTGTTGGCCATCGGTGTGATAGAGCCTAGGACACTCCCAGAAAACATTCCAGTTATCAACAAAGCGTAATTTCTGTTGTCGACACCAAGATTGTAACCATTCATTAAAGGCAAATAATCTACTGAACTTCTCGATTCCTCGCTGAAATGTGGGAAGCGGTCCAGATACGACGATCCTTGTCGTCCAAGGCGCTACGACGCTTTTAAGCAAAAAGAACATTAAGGCTCTCAATTTTGCTAAAAAACATCTCAATGATTGCCAAGACTTTTGGGAAAATACCTTGTGGACCGACGGGACAAAAGTTTAACTTTTTGGAAGGTGCGTGTCCCGTTACATCTGCCGTAAAAAGTAACACAGCATTTCAGAAAAAGAACATCATACCAACAGTAAAATATGGTGGTGGTAGTGTGATGGTCCGGGGTTGTTTTGCTGCTTCAGGACCTGGAAGGCTTGCTGTGATAGATGGAACCATGAATTCTACTGTCTACCAAAAAATCCTGAAGGAGAATGTCCGGCCATCTGTTCGTCAACTCAACCTGAAGCGATCTTGGGTGCTGCAGCTGGACAATGACCCAAAACACACCAGCAAATCCACCTCTGAATGGCTGAAGAAAAACAAAATGAAGACTTTGGAGTGGCCTAGTCAAAATCCTGACCTGAATCCTATTGAGATGTTGTGGCATGACCTTAAAAAGGCGGTTCATGCTAGAAAACCCTCAAATAAAGCTGAAGTACAACAATTCTGCAAAGATGAGTGGGCCAAAATTCCTCCAGAGTGCTGTAAAAGACTCGTTGCAAGTTATCGCAAACGCTTGATTGCAGTTATTGCTGCAAAGGGTGGCCCAACCAGTTATTAGGTTCAGGGGGCAATTACTTTTTCACACAAGGCCATGTAGGTTTGGATTTTTTTCTCCCTAAATAATAAAACCCCTCATTTAAAAACTGCATTTTGTGTTTACTTGTTATCTTTGACTAATAGTTAAATGTGTTTGATGATCAGAAACATTTTGTGTGACAAACATGCAAAAGAATAAGAAATCAGGACGGGGGCAAATAGTTTTTCACACAGTTATTTTGTACACTCTACGTGAATAACAATTTCTATTCTGAATTTAGGACAAATATTTGCTTTAAGTAGCTGTTTTTTAAGCAATTGTGATAAAAAATGTTGTAAAGTAAGAATGCCTTTAAAAATAGAACTAATTAACAGCCAGTGCCCAAACCTCCCAGCCACTGGATGCAGTGTCGGTCCCAATCTCGGATAAAATGGGAGGGTTGCGTCAGGAAGGGCATCCGGCGTAAAACCTGTGCAACGTTATTGTGCGGACTGGATATTCCGCTGTGGCGACCTTTTGTCGGGAGCAGCAAAAAGACCAACAACAACAAAATGGAAAATAAATAAACAAAAGAAATCCAAATCAAATTAATATTTGGTGTAACCACTCTTTGCTTGCAAAACAGCATCAATTCTTCTACAGTAGGTACACTACGCAAAACTTGACAGGTAGGTTGTTCCAAATATCTTGAGGAACACATTACAGTTTTTCTGTGGATGTAGACTGCTTAAATCACTATGTCTCTTTATGTAATCCCAGAGAGTCAATGATGTTAAAATCACGGCTCTGTGGAGAAAAAAACATCACTTCCAGGATGCCTTGTTCTTCTAAAAGTGTTTTTTAATAACTTTGGCTGTAAGTTTGGGATAATTGACCTACTGCAAAATAAATTTGGGGCCAAATTGGAACTGCATAATGGGTAATTATCTGCTTGTATTTCTTAACATTGAGGACTCCCCATTAATCCTGACCAAATGTCAAAGCCTCAAACTTGCAAAGAACCTCCACCATGCTTCACTGTAGCCTGCAGACACTCTTCGGCAAACAACCTGCCTCCTTCTTAAAAAACATTGACTCATCATTCCAGAGCACGTGCTGCCATTTTTCTGCACACCTAGTTCCTATGTTTTTGTGTATAGTTGAAGCAATTAGCCTTGTTTCCACAACAAAGGTATTGCCTTTGGACCATAATTCTTCTATGAAGACCACTTTTGGCCAGAGATCACCAGACTGGAGACTGGTGTACAGTACCTGGGTCCCACTGGTTTTTACATGTTTTTTGTCGATGACACTGCTGGACATCTTAGAAGTAAGATTTTAGATCTAGATCTACATCTAGATGGCCTTTCTGTTCCATCAAGTGCAACAGTAAAAGACCTCGGCGTGATTATAGATCACCTTTCATTTGAAGCTCATGTAGATAATATCACCAGGATAGCATTCTTTCACCTCAGAAATATTTCCAAGATAAGAAATATACTGTCGCTAAACGATGCAGAAAAACTAGTTCATGCTTTTATCACTTCTAGGTTGGACTATTGTAATGCCTTACTGTCTGGTTGTTCAGTTAGGTGCATAAACAAGCTTCAGCTAGTCCAGAATGCAGCAGCGAGAGTCCTCACTAGAACCAGAAGATATGAGCACATCACCCCTATCCTATCTTCACTACATTGGCTCCCTGTGAAGTTTCGCATTGATTTTAAAATACTACTCTTGACATATAAAGCATTAAATGGTCTCGCGCCGCAGTATCTGAGCGAACTGCTAGTGTCTTACGATCCGCCACGCCTACTTCGATCAAAGGATGCAGGCTGCTTGTCAGTACCGCGTATTATGAAAACTACAGCTGGGGGCAGAGCTTTTTCTTACAAAGACCCAAAATTATGGAATAGTCTTCCAAATAGTGTTCGGTACTCAGACACAGTCTCAGTGTTTAAGTCTAGGCTCAAAACCTATTTATTTAGCCAAGCATTTTTATAAATAGATTTGCCATAAGGTAAAGGAGCAGATCTGGGGGACACATGGAAATAGAGTATTATGGTGAACTGGTATGTTTAGATGCTGTCTTCCTCAGTCTCATTTGATCACTCAGGTTTGTTGACGGTGAGGTGATTGTTTGCTTTACATCTCAGTTCCCCCTCATGTTTGTGTTTCCTTCTGCCTCTCCCTTTTAGTTATGCTGTCATAGTTAGTCCTGCCGGAGTCCCTGCTTGCACTCTACAGTAAATATACATTCACATTACACATTATGTGACTTTGACCATACCTAACTGCCATCTCTCCTCTTCTTCTCTTTCTCCCCCTCTTTCTCTTCCCTCTCTCCCCCTGTCTCCCCCTTTCACTCTCTCTCTCTCTCTCTCTCTCTCTCTCTGTCGAGCTACACATGTCATCCCTGAGCTGCCAGTGATCCAGACTCCCTCTGCCCTCCGGACCTGTCTGACCCATCCTGGTGCCTGGCTTCTGGTTGAAGATCTCGTCACATGGATGCCCCGTGTGTCTCTTTGGGATGCGTCTGGTGTCTGGGGACGGTTTCACTCTACTATGAAGACGGTTCTGGCCTCGACTTGACTTGGCTGCAGTTGCTCGATAGTTCAGGAATGGAACTTTCTACAAGTCTACCTGAGTCTCCAATAACTACCTGGACTCCATTTTAACATCAATTAACATCAACTAATTGATGAACTGTAGCTGAACTGCCTGCTACCTAACACACTGTATAAATGCAGATCATTTCCTGCTATCTGTTTCACCCAGATGAGGATGGGTTCCCTGTTGAGTCTGGTTCCTCTCAAGGTTTCTTCCTATTATCATCTCCGGGAGTTTTTCTTTGCCACTGTCGCCCGCGGCTTGCTCACCAGGGACTATCTGACCATTTTAATTCATACACATTCACAAACTTAAATAATTCTTTTGATTGTATAAAGCTGCTTTGCAACAATGACACTTGTTATAAGTGCTATAAATTAATTCATTCATCTTCTATACTGCTTTATCCTGTGTGTAAGTGCCATATCGTACTTGTTATGAATTTGTTGTTGTGTTTATTTTAGTTTATTTTACTTGCTGTTATTTCATTTATTCTACCTTGTTCTATTCATTAGTAAAGCATTAAGCATTAAGTTTGTTACATAAGCCATAAGCTTTATATTTCTTAGTCATGCATCATAAGTTGACAATCGTAGGTTGGTCTGTGATGTCATTCTACTATTACATGCATTTGTGTGACTGTGATATGATTGAGAGTTCAGTTTAGATGCGGAAGGCTACGGAAACACAAGCTTTTGATCGTCAGCTACGAGAGCTCCCGGTAAGCTAAGAATGTAAGATACAGCAACTAGGTTGTTGTAACCGTAAGCTCCCGTAAGTGGATATACACAGCAAGAGTGTTGTTATATACCTAAGCTAAGACTGTAATTTACAAGATACAGCAAACAGGTTGTTGTAAAAGTCAGAGATTTGCAAGATGCAGCAACTGGTGTCTGTAATCACAGTGGATTTACTCAAGACGACTGTATGAAGTGTTGATTCTTTGATGCTGACAAAATAAACTACAAGAGACAAAGAGATCGGACTTCTGTCGTGTGAGTGAAACTTTAAGACAAAGCTACTCGTCAAAACTGGTGAAATAATATGACCGCATCTACACTGTGTCGCGGCGACCTGGAGCCTATCCCAGGAGACTCAGGGCACAAGGCAGGGTACACCCTGGACAGCGTGCCAATCCATTGCAGAGCACACACACACTCATTCACACACTATGGTCAATTTGGGAACGCCAATTAGCCTAATCTGCATTGGACTGTGGGAGGAAACCAGAGTACCCGGAGGAAACCCACCAAGCACGGGGAGAACATGCAAACTCCATGCACACAGAGACCGGAATCGAGCCGGAAATCGAACCCGGACCCTGGATGTGCAAGGCGACAGTGCTAACCACTACACCACTGTGCCGCCAAGCGCTATAAAATTAAAATTCAATTTAATTGACTACCCGAATATGGTAGACACTCCTTCCAGTGGAGCCTTTATTCATATTTAAGACACAATAAAATAGCTACTTCAAACTGGACATCGTAACACGGAGTCAGAAGAGACGCCAAAATGTCTCTGATGCCCCCTAGTGGTTGGATTCCTGTGTTAGTGATGAAAGAGCTACTGTATCCTGCAAGAAAAAGAGAGCAGCATCTTGTGCAAGACCTCTGAAGGGCTCAGTGGATCAGCCTTGTTTGTCTATGCACATTCCACAGATACTGTTTTCCAGTAAAAACTTCACACACTTTGTACTACTGCATGCATACTGTATACTAAGCTCACTGTGTCATGAGATATGAGAACTAAAAACTGTTCCTGGTCCTAGGCTACAACACCACAAGAGTGTTAAAGCATTTTAACAGAAAGCTGAAAAGAAGCGTTATGCAATATTTTCATAATTTTTTTTTGTATGTGTGCGAGTATGTATGCATGTTTCTGTGTGCACAAAACAGTGCATGAGGCCTCTGATCATCTTCCTGTCAAACTTCACACTCATGTGGTATCTGAGTGTGTAGCTATATTGGGAGTATTCTGCAAACCCAGGAAGTAGTTTTAATACTTACACATGATAACAGAGTCAGTGAGCTCAGTATACACTCAGACACAACACTGAGTGTGTGAAGTTCTTACTGAAGAAGAGATGAAGATGCTGCACTTGACTCTGATTCTGCTCACACTGTCCGGTATGAAACATCATCTCACTCTTACACAGAATTATTGTTCAGAGTTTTAACTGTGTGCTGATTAATGTTGCAGTGTGTACACTGTGTGTGTACAGTGTGTGTGTTCAGTGTGGCCAGTTACTGGATTATACGCTTGCTCAAAGATTTTGTATTGTTTACTCATGACAGGAAAAAGTCAAGCAGTTTAAACAATCATTTAAAAGAGTTCTGAGAGACACATGAGACTATTCCTGAACTATTATTAAAATATTAATGCATAAATATAAATCCAGCATTAATACAGTATCTCTGTTCTGTAAAATATTCTGCTGTGAATACCTCAAACAGGACAATATCTTTACAGTGAGCTCAACTTCATTTTTTTCTATTTAATTAAAGTTTAGTATTCAGTATAAAGTAATGCTGATGTACTGACTCAGAGTCTTTCCTGCTCTCTGAAAAGAGATGAGTCCAGTTAGTCACTGTAAGTACAAAACTGTATGAGATTCCAGCACTAAACTATTAAGCAACTGTAGTCACAAGTCCTCAGAGAAGAGCTGTCTGCATCAGCCAAGCCCAGAACCGTCTTCATGGTAAAATGGAACCATCCCCAGTCACCACATGTTTCCCAGGCAGACCACATGGGGCCTCCATGTGACGAGATCTCCAACCATTAGTAGCTCACCAGTCAGATACAGTACTGTAGGTCCAGAAGGCAGATGGAATCTGGATCACTAGGAGCTCAGAAGTGGCCTGTGAAGCTCATCAGGGAGAGAAAGGTAGAGGGAGAAATAACTATGACAGCATAACTGAAAAAGAGAGCCAGAAATCATGAGGGCTCCCTAGGAAGTAAAGCTACCAGTTACTCAATCGTCAACATCGTTGGATGATCAATGAAAGTGGCGAAGACAGCAGCTAAACATACCAGTTCACCATAATACTCTATGTCCATGAGTCCCCCAGGTCTGTTTCTTTACCTAAGGCAAATCTATTTACAAAAATGCTTGGATAAATGAATAGGTTTTCAGCCTAGATTTGGTTTTCTACACTGAGACTGTGTTTGAGTCCTGTGTTTGAGACTGTGTTTGAAAAGTCTGATCTTTTGCCTTGGCTTTTGGTTGGCTCGAGAGGAAATTGACAATTTTGCAAATAAATTCCGAGTACACCTCTGGGGCTCTGTAAAGAATAATTATCAAAAATGATTGACCAGACTGTGACTACAATTGTTATTTTACTATAGACAGCTTCAAATGCATTAAATTATGACATAGAGATGCTTGTGCGGACTGTAACAGAGCAGATCTTTTCTTTATCCACACTTTGACTTTTTCATGACTTTATTTATGATTAATAAAGTTGGGAATGACTTTATGAAATGAAAACTAGGTTTTGGATGTTTCAATTCTGAAGAGCATGAAGCGTTTTGTGCTATTTACGAAAAGTGATAGTATAACAATAACAGCTTCTATAAAAATGGTCATTTTAATTAAAGAAGTAACAAAACTAACACACATTGATGCACAGAGTGTATGATTATCGAGGATTAAAGAAAAACTTTTACTTTTAAAAAGTAAATCATCACATAAAAAGCATCATCCACAATGAGCTCTCCATCAATCTACAGAAAGCGGTAATGGACCAATGCCAGGAAGATCGTGAAGAACCTCAGCCACCCCAACAATGGGCTGTTCTCTCTTGGGGTCAGGAAAGGGCATCCGCTACCTGAAGACCTGAGAACTGAGGAGAAGCTTCTTCCTACAGGCTATACGGCCTCTCAATTACAATACCACATATGACATAACACTTTGTTTCTCACACAAAATAATCTCACTCATCACATTACACATTACACATTAACACACATACCGTATGCACATTTTGCACATCACGGAACTCTTTGTCTTGCTCATGACTGGACATGGTTTCTATACTCAACTTTATTATTTTATTTTATTATTTGTACATAATGTAAATTTACATTGTACAGCTAAATGGTTTTTCTCCTATATTTTTAGAGTTCTAATTTGTAAAAAAAAAAAAAAAAAACCTATACCATGGATTAATAAGGAAGAACAGGAACATACATAACTTAAGAACACAATTAAAATTGTTGTTGTTTTTTCGGCTGCTCTCGACAAGGGGTCGCCACAGCGGAATATCCAGGTTTTACGCCGGATGCCCTTCCTGACGCAACCCTCCCATTTTATCCAGGCTTGGGACCGGCACTGTATCCAGTGGCTGGGGTTTGGGCAATGGCTGGAATCGAACCCGGGCCCTCCGCATGGCAGGCGAAACACCTACCACTGAGCCACCAGTGCCCATAATAAAAACTAAAATCAGTATGACATTAAATTAATTATATTCTCCATGTATTTCTCTACACAGGTGTTCTCACTCAGGTCAGTGGATGGGGTGTGAATTATCCTGATAAGCCGATCTGTTCTGTGAGAGGATTCAGTGTCTCCATTCCCTGTAGTTATTATTATCCAACATCAAATCCCAAGAGTCAGGTGACACAAATGCTTTGGTGCTCAATGAACTCAAACACAGTTAAGTGTGAAATACCTCCGTATGTTTATAACAGCTCATCAAACACCACATCAGACTTTGAGTACGTTGGAGACGACAAATCAAACTGCACTTTGTTAATCCACAATGTACAGTTCAGTTATTCTGGAGAATACAGATTCAGATTTATAACTGATTTGCCTGGTGGCAGATGGACAGGTGAACCTGGAGTGACTCTACAAGTTGCAGGTAAATTTGAATAGATCCAGTTATTCAGTTTCTGTGTTTGAGGTAGAAACTTGCTCAGCGCTTCACCCACACCACATCATACAGTATTACACTTTTTACAGTATTTGTATACACTGTATAAATGTATGAGAATTAATATTTACTGTAATTATGTCAGATGAGGCAACAGCATAATACATAACCAGGTCATTCACTACATTCAGGTCGTCAGCTGACTTTATTTTATTGCCACATAATGTTGCTGATCCTAGAACTGAGCAAAGGAAGCAACCCCAGAACATAACACTGCCTCTTTGGACATATGTTAGTGATTGATAAAGGGTTCCTGACTGATTTATATAAAAAATTTCTTTTTTAAGTCCTGATTGAGTGACGTGGAGTCTTTCCTGCTCTCTGTTAAAGATTTAAAGTTGTCACTAATCAGCCTCAGTGGAAACGGAACCCTTAAACAAGGAGACTCGTTAAATCTGACGTGTGATGTGAACTGCACACACAGTTCCTCACAGTTTGTGTGGTCTAAGAACAACGAGCAGTTAAACACATCAGGACCCGTTCTTCACTTTCCTGCTCTAACCGTGAGGGATTCTGGGAATTACACCTGCACTTGGAAAACCAACGAGACGTCAGGATCTAAAACGATCAGCCTTCAGGTCCAGGGTGGGTCACGACACTCCTGAATGTCTTGAGTAGGGCTGCAACAACTAATCGATAAAATCGATAATTATCGATAATGAAATTCGTTGTCAACGAATGCCGTTATCGATTAGTTGGGCTGCTCACGTTACTGAGGTGCGCGACCACAAGATGCACAAATACACAAAGACACACAGATACACAGTCGCTCGCGCAATGGCGGTTACAGAAGTGTCTGCAGGAAAAAGCGCGCGCCCCAAGTCCTCCAAGGTATGGGAGCAGTTTACATTAAACACCTCTTATCGGGCGTTAAAATCGAGCGGTTTTCTGCCGTTCGTAGTGTCCGGTGAGCGCGGATGAAGAGCCGAGGGTTTTCTACACACAGGAGTCAGTGAGTGTGTTCACATGGGCTTTGGTGACGTGTGTTTATCCGGCTGCGCGGTTATACAGGGTTAAAAAAAAAACGTTGCATGCAGCTTTTTCTTGGTGTTCAAATCCCAACGAACCCAAGGAAAACACTTCTAGTGCGTTTTCTTCACGTTCAGTTTACACTTCGGAGGACCGGATATATCCCATGATCCTACATGCTATACAGAGGGAAATGCAGGAAAAGGGCAAAATAAACAGAGTGAACCCAGTAGGGGCGAGTTTTTCTCTCTCCCTACGTCGCCGTATTATGAGAATGTCTAGTATAGCAAAATGCCTATATATATAAAAAATAAATTTTTTTTATTTATTGAGACAACAACAAAAAAGGATAAAATACCCGAGAGGATCGAAATAATGTATAAACCGTGACAAGGATGTAGCAAGAGACACTTTCATTAAAAATAATATCATAATAATCTAGAAGTCTATTATTCTTCTTATTAAGTTGAATTAATTTAAGAGAATTAAAAATTGAGGTCATTCTTAACAACTGAATATGTCAGTGTATTTTTTAAACTACTGTGTGTGTGTGTGTGTGTGTGTGTATGTATGTAAGTGTATATTATATATATATATATATATATATATATATACACATACATACAGTGGTGTGAAAAACTATTTGCCCCCTTCCTGATTTTTTATTCTTTTGCATGTTTGTCACACTTAAATGTTTCTGCTCATCAAAAACAGTTAACTATTAGTCAAAGATAACATAATTGAACACAAAATGCAGTTTTTAAATGAAGGTTTACGTTATTAAGGGAGAAAAAAAACTCAAAATCTACATGGCCCTGTGTGAAAAAGTGATTGCCCCCTTGTTAAAAAATAACTTAACTGTGGTTTATCACACCTGAGTTCAATTTCTGTAGTCACCCCCAGGCCTGATTACTGCCACACCTGTTTCAATCAAGAAATCACTTAAATAGGAGCTACCTGACAAAGAGAAGTAGACCAAAAGCACCTCAAAAGCTAGACATCATGCCAAGATCCAAAGAAATTCAGGAACAAATGAGAACAAAAGTAATTGAGATCTATCAGTCTGGTAAAGGTTATAAAGCCATTTCTAAAGCTTTGGGACTCCAGCGAACCACAGTGAGAGCCATTATCCACAAATGGCAAAAACATGGAACAGTGGTGAACCTTCCCAGGAGTGGCCGGCCGACCAAAATTACCCCAAGAGCGCAGAGACGACTCATCCGAGACGCCACAAAAGACCCCAGGACAACATCTAAAGAACTGCAGGCCTCACTTGCCTCAATTAAGGTCAGTGTTCACGACTCCACCATAAGAAAGAGACTGGGCAAAAACGGCCTGCATGGCAGATTTCCAAGGCGCAAACCACTTTTAAGCAAAAAGAACATTAAGGCTCGTCTCAATTTTGCTAAAAAATATCTCAATGATTGCCAAGACTTTTGGGAAAATACCTTGTGGACCGACGAGACAAAAGTTGAACTTTTTGGAAGGTGCGTGTCCCGTTACATCTGGCGTAAAAGTAACACAGCATTTCAGAAAAAGAACATCATACCAACAGTAAAATATGGTGGTGGTAGTGTGATTGTTCTGGGGTTGTTTTGCTGCTTCAGGACCTGGAAGGCTTGCTGTGATAGATGGAACCATGAATTCTACTGTCTACCAAAAAATCCTGAAGGAGAATGTCCGGCCATCTGTTCGTCAACTCAAGCTGAAGCGATCTTGCGTGCTGCAGCAGGACAAGGACCCAAAACACACCAGCAAATCCACCTCTGAATGGCTGAAGAAAAACAAAATGAAGACTTTGGAGTGGCCTAGTCAAAGTCCTGACCTGAATCCTATTGAGATGTTGTGGCATGACCTTAAAAAGGCGGTTCATGCTAGAAAACCCTCAAATAAAGCTGAATTACATCAATTCTGCAAAGATGAATGGGCCAAAATTCCTCCAGAGCGCTGTAAAAGACTCGTTGCAAGTTATCGCAAACACTTGATTGCAGTTATTGCTGCTAAGGGTGGCCCAACCAGTTATTAGGTTCAGGGGGCAATTACTTTTTCACACAGGGCCGTGTAGGTTTGGATTTTTTTTCTCCCTAAATAATAAAACCCCTCATTTAAAAACTGCATTTTGTGTTTACTTGTGTTATCTTTGACTAATAGTTAAATGTGTTTGATGATCATAAACATTTTGTGTGACAAACATGCAAAAGAATAAGAAATCAGGAGGGGGCAAATAGTTTTTCACACCACCGTACATACACACACACACACACACACACACACAGTAGTTTACACTGACATATTCAGTTGTTAAGAATGACCTCAATTTTTTTATATAAAAACACACACATACACCGTATCAACACTGTCAACTTGCCATCTGCAATTATTGTTAAAAAAGAATGTTGATTTACATAAACTAAGGTTTAAATGTCAAAATTAAAGATCATTAAACTCTATGTGGCTATTGCATTTTTTAAAGTTTACTTTTATACATAAATAATACATTGATTTATGGTTTTATATAGTTAAGCAAAGCAGCAAATTAAAGTGTCACTTTTGATCCGATTAATCGATTAATCGAAAAAGAAATCGTCCAACTAATCGATCAAAATAATCGTTAGTTGCAGCCCTAGTCTCGAGTGATTACTGAAGGAAATAAAGTGACTTGTGTTCAGGTAAACATTTATATGTAAGATATTGTTGTTTTTCTAACAGGTGACACGGCTGAGAATTCTTGGCCAATCTGGATTGTTGTCATGGTGACAGCTGTAGTGATTTTGATCGTCTCGGTGATCACAGTCTCTTGGTGAGTATATGAGGTTCACATGTTACAAGCTGCACTGATAAACTGTTAACTTGGTAATTATCAGCAGTTAATGTGTAGTTTGTTCCTCATGTACAGGTTTCTGTGTAAGTGCAGGAATGTGCAGACGAAGCAGAGGGACGATGATCACACCTACTCTAACGTCAAGCAGAGAAAGGACAATGCTGAGATCTATGTTAATGTAGAACAGAAGAAGGACAATGTTGATATCTACGCTAATACGTAATAGTAACACGCTGCCCACACTTTCACACCTCTCACTCAACTCAGAGTCTTATGAATTACCTCAGCAGCTAAAAAAAACATGGCAGCACACTCACTTTCTGTCTTCTGCTTTTGAGCTCAATACTGTAATGGACAATTTAGTCATGTATCACATTTAGTTTTAATGTGATTTCAAATCATGGAGCAATTTTAAAGCTGGTTAAGAGACAAGAGTTTCAAACATTTTCTGTATAAAAAATGTTAAGCTATAAATTAATTAAAGGGGACATACAGTCTCAATTTTGCATAGGTTAATATGATTCTTTAGGGTCCTAATGAAAAGTTTGTAATATACTTTAATTAAAAATTCTCAATTGTTGTGTAAAAAAACATTACTTTTACCTGGTAAAAAGTAGCTCTGTTCTCAGCAACCTGTTTCAGTAAATGCTCCTTTAAATGTTAATGACCTCTACTGAACCCGCCCCCCAGTTCTGTGGGGCGTGTCTTCACAATACAAGTGGGGTATAGCTTTGACAACAGTTAAAAATATTTAAAAAACAGTTAAAAATAATTTTACATGATGTTAGAATTATTTTATATATAAAGGAGTTATTTCTACTCTCTTGCTCTCTTCCTCATAGATCTGATATTAACGTGTTAAATCTTCCCTGCTGCTATCTTCCTGTCTCCTCTTGCATCTGTTCATTCATGCTCACCTTCCCATACTCTGTCTCTCTCCCTCTCTCTCTCCCCCTCTGTCTCCTTCCACCTATCTTCCTCTCCTTTGATTCAAATTCAAATTTTATTTGTCACATACACAGTCATACACAGTATGATATGCAGTGAAATGCTTATACGACAGCCAGTGACCTTAAAAAGAAAATAAAAGCTTATACGTAAGGAATAAATATCAATAAAAAGAAATACTAAAGAAAATAAATTTAACTAGTAAAATAAACTGTACAAATGATGGCATAATAAAAATATTACAAAATATAGGGGAAATATATATACAGATGTCGCCATTAAAAACCCGCGTGTTTTCCCGCGGGATGCCGCAATTTAGCGCGCGGCTTGCCGCGACTTGCCGGAGGCAACATTCGGGAATTTAAAATAAATGTGTTGTGCTTCACTGAATATCCGCCAGATGGCGCATAGAAGGACTTTATCTAAAAGCCGGTGGTCCGGGAAAGTCAGTTTCCCTATGTTTCCCCGGTGGCGCGCAGATTCAAATCATGACGTCACTCGCTACCTAACGCTGAGAAGGCGAACGAGGATTTTAACAGTTTTTCTCTCGTTTTAAAGTGTTTTTATGAACTTTTTGAATTAAACAAATAACCTATGCATAATAATCGAGTGTCTTTTCGCTTTTTTTTTGTATATTTGAAGATAATTCATACGTTTTAAGCCGCTGCAAAAGGCTGGTTTGCTGGGCGAGTACTGACATCACGACTACTTTTATTACACCTACATTTGTTTATTTGTATATGTATGTTATTAATATTAATTTTTTAGAGATTGTGTGTGTGCGTGCACGGAGAGTTTGTGTTGATAAGTGTATGTGGATAAGTTGATAAGTGTATCAGAAAGCATTAAAATGTTCATTTGAATTAAAATGACACACACACGTCTGTATACACAGTATATCAATTACATATATATCAATTTCATTAGTTTCACAAGCTTCGGATGTTTTTTTTTTTTTTTTGGTTTGGTTAGATTAGTTCTGAACTCGCTTCCGTGAAACTATCGCTAAAACAATGTACTGAGCCCTCCTGAGGATATAAAGCTTTATTATTGTGTTTGAATAAATATTCAGATCTACCACAGCAGGTAATAAACTATGGTGTGTCATAACCGAAGCAAACACCACGATTATGCCTCGTTTCGTTCGACGGGAACGTGGTTCACTTGGCCGCGGTGTATTATAAACCTGTGGAATGTTTCACTGTTTATGTTCACATAAGAGGAACAAAAGCGAGTGAAATGTGGAAATGATGTGTGGCAACTCAATGAGAACTAAAGCAAAGATTTCGGTAACTCCACTGAGTGTAACATCTGCATAGTGACACTGAACATCTTCACTTTTCCGTTTACCTCTGAAAAAAAAGCTGTATTTTGTTTGTTTATATTTAGAGTTTTTATAACAGTAGAACAAGTACCCGCGCGCACGCACACACATAGACACACACACACACACACACACACAGACACACACACTCCCCTGAGCCCTCGGGAAACATCCAATCACCATGGGTATACAAATGAGTCAAGACGCAGCCTAACGTGGTGTCGTGTCGGATTTCAGTGGTCACGGAGTGGGAAGACTTTGAAGAAGCTGCAGTGACAGTAAACAGCTGAACAACTTCACTTTTCCGTTTACCTCTGAGGAAAAAAGATGTATTTTGTTTGTTTATATCTAGAATTTTTATAGTAGTAAGAGAAAGTTATAGTTTGGTCTGTACTGTAGTTCGCACCCTTGTAGAGAATAAATAAATGAATAACACCTTCATATCCCCTCTCAAGAGTGTCATAGTCCATTGTTAGTTTTAATGATCTGGCTGAAACTAATTATCACTACATAAGTACCCTAACACCATTGATCATGAGTCTCAGCTGAACCTAATTCTATACTTGTAACAGAAAATGTAGATGCAGATTCCAAATGTGTATTTATATAATAGATAGCTAGATAGATAGATAGATGTGTGTGTGTGTGTGTGTGTGTGTGTGTGTGTGTAGGCTCTACGCAGGGGCAAGAGAGGGCAGCGCACCCTTAAATGTCTGCACATGTTAATATATTCCTAAAATGTATATATTACAAGTTGATAAACTGATCTGCGGTAGCGGAAAAATCCGCTGAAAATAGGACAGGCTACAGCGCACACACACACACATACACATGCGCGCGCACACACACACACACACACACACACACACACACACACACACACACACACACAGACACACCTCCCTTGAGCCCTGCGTCTGTCGGATTTCAGCGGTCACGGAAAGACTTTGAAGCAGTTTATATATGAATCTAAGCTTGAACTTATCAGCATTGTAAATATATAATACTTTTCAAATAAAATCGCTATTACTTTGACCCTGAAGTTTAGTTTAGCACACACAAAAAACAGAAAAGTCATTTCTGGTAAATCAACGGAATGTGTAGTATTTACAGTAATTCATTAAAAAATGAATATACATTGTACAGTACATGGTAAACACGGGAAAGATTACAAAATGAAAAAACAAACAGTGTCTACTTTATAAACAGCTTAGTATGTGCGTCGAGATGCTGAAATCCCTTGCATGTTTTTGCTTCCAAGTGGAGAGATATTTGACCGATAGCCTAGAACAAAAGATCTATAGGTGTGATCACAACCCCCTCCGACCGACCGTGCCATCAATCACTGACCACCTCAGAAGTTCCCTCCAATGTATGGCTGCAATACTTGTTTTGCAAGTATTTTTAACACCATTCAAAGGCTTCAAAGGGGCAGTTATCGGCTATGACACGTTGAAGGAGAACTTAATAGTTCTCAAAAATAGTGTAAATGTCTGCAACAATCACTAACCATTAAAATGTTATTTTTTTTGTAATTAAACACGAAAATATTAATTATATTTCCATATATACACACACACACACACAAGTGCGTAGGTTTGCTAGGTTTTCTTAATATGGTGCGAAATCACTTTACATTAATACTAGCAATGCTTCGATTTATATTAATCCACTCGAAATGCAATTCATTAAGTTAAATTAAGGAATAGTGTAAAGTTAAAGGAATGTTTCATAACTGACAAAAAGATAGTCTTTAATAAAATAAAAACTATTCTTTATTGAGCCCTAGTGCAAATGAAACATCTCAATCATCTGTATATATATAAAAGTAGATTACATCTAAACATGAACTACTAGGTAGAGTACCACACAACAGCTCAATGCCTATTGCTCCTATATGAAGGAGACAAAAACATGCCTTCGCCTCTCGTTAACAAAAATAAACTGCTGGCATATTTGTTTGACATCAATATTGTCCAGGCTGTTCTTTTTTTCTTCTGATAAACACTAAAGATGATATTTTGTAGAATGCTGAAAACCTGTAATCATTGATTTACATAGTATTTGTTTTTCCTGCTACGGAAGTCAATGTTTTCAGCTTTTTTCCCCAATATCTTATTTTGTATTCAACAAAATAAAGAAAATCATTAAAGTTTGGAACCACTTAAGGAGTAAATAGTGAGTAAAGTTTTTTTGGGGGTGAACAATGGCTTTGACCCTAACTCTTCCCCTCTGACTGCACTAGGACCGGACTGCATTGCCACCTGATGAAATAGCGTGACAAAAAAGTGAAATGTCAGTTCAAAACTTTTGCCAAAAACACTAATGAATCACTTACATCCTCAGCCTATCACTCCTCATAATGCTAAATATTAGTATAATCAACATGTATAATACACGCACACATATTATATGTTATATACTGTATAATCAACATTCAGATTGACCTCCTGTGAACTCGCCTCTTCACCTGAACTACAACATGGCTGATCTGCTTCTGTCCCCTAATTGAAAAACATTGAGGGATTCCTTATGAGCATGGACAGAGAATGCCTCAGCCTATTATTGGTAACAATGTTAAATCTCAGGACAACTACAGTGGCTTGCAAAAGTATTCGCCCCCCGTGAACTTTTCCACATTTTGTCACATTACAGCCACAAACATGAATCAATTTTATTGGAATTCCACGTGAAAGACCAATACAAAGTGGTGTACACGCGAGAAGTGGAACGAAAATCATACATGATTTCAAACATTTTTTTTTTACAAATAAATAACTGAAAAGTGGGGTGTGTGTAATTATTCAGCCCCCTTTGGTCTGAGTGCAGTCAGTTGGCCATAGACATTGCCTGATGAGTGCTAATGACTAGAGAGCACCTGTGTGTAATCTACACTCTCTCCATCGCTGTCTGATATACAGCACAGGTGTTTAGGTTCTGTTACCTGACAAAACAGGATAAACACATGCCATTTAAACAGCAATCATTTTATTTCACTTTTTCTGAGTCTTAGTGTGCAAACCTCGAATCAAATCATTAATGTTCGCCAAGTAAGTGAATGCATTTTAAAAACTATTTTTCTGAAGTGGATTGTCTATTGGTGTCAACAAAATTCTAGCCATATGGCAATATTAGTATATTAGTTTATCAATTTCTTTCACAATACTGATTTCTGACAAACAGTCACTAGATTAGGAGACTGACAGGGATCATATTTATACTTTTACATTTAGCTGTTTAATCTGCTGTTAGTTTTACGTCCGTATTCACAGACTATATTCTGGCCTGCTGTACTGAATGTGAGTCCACTGCATTTGGCGCTGCTTGTGTCTGAACGCAGCCAATCGTCTATCACATGATGGCAGGGAAAGGCACAGCCAATCAAAATGTTCATATGTGTTTTGGGGGCGGGAGGACTCAAGGAGAGAACGTGATTTATCCCTTTCTGCGTGTCTAGGTTAATGTTGACAGAACGATTTAAAAAAAGTGGATTAAATTATTGGTGGGGACATTTCAATGGTCGGAGGATATTGGTGGGAACACATCCCCTCCGTCCACCCTAAATCTACGGCCCTGTATATATATAATTTAAAACTATTTATTCATTTGTCTTTTATTTACTTACTTACTAGCGAATGCTTTTTTAGGGCTCTAAAAACTACGGCAGTATGAATGACAATGGAATAGGACGTTTGAGTTGCACCGGTCACACACACACACACACACACAATAAATAATTAAATTCTTAAAACATCGTGTTCACCCATGCACTGAAAAAAAGAACTTGTAAGATTTACTTGATAAAATCCTCATAACAATTTGGACACAGATTTTAAGTAAATTTTATTGCTACAATATTAAGGCTGAATCCCAACCCTTCCCCCTACCCTTCCATTTGACGCGTTCACGTGCAGGGGTAGTGGTGTCTCATTTCTCTTTTGGTTGGAGGTGTAGGGGGAGGGGGGAAGGGCCAGATAGCCCTCCAAACGAAGATTTTTCAGGGCCTCACTTCAAACGAAGGGCTAAGCGAAGTTTTCAACATGGCTGCTCACTCGAGCAAACAGACCCATAAATGTTAAGTCATTTTTGCCATTAATAAAGATTTTTATGACAAGTTTTCATTATATGTATATTACCTTTAGTCTTGTGTTTGTGTTTATGGTGATGTTCTGTAAAGAAACATTTGCAAAAAAAATCGCTAAAGTTTGCTAGCGGATAGCACATATTGCACAATATTACAAATATATATTTTTATGTCACATACACTTTACTGCATGCTACAAACAAATATGAAAGTTCAGTAGCACGGCATTTTGCCGAGCATTTGATAACGCATTGTTTGTTTTGCTTACGGCCATACACTATTGTTTTGCTTACACTATTCTTACTTATTGCAACGTGACCACAGTTTTGTAATTTATATTCTGTATATGGACGGCTGAGGAAACCCGAAGACTCATCCGTGTTCGTGGTGAAAATGAGCAACTTTTTTAAAAATCGAAATACGGTGCAAAAAACCTTTGGGAGTGAGTAATCTCTCTTATTGGAATGTGTGATAAACATCGGCGCATGTCCTCTGACGTAACATTAGGAACCAGCGACAACGTATGATGACGTATAACAGTGTTGTCCCATTTCTTAGGGGAAATATTTATACCCTTCCCCTTTCCACTTCGTTTCAAGGGACAAGGGGAAGAAAATAGAATTGTGATTCAGCCTAAGTAAAACTCACCCGTAATTGTCAGGTAAAATTTACTTAATTAAATTAACAATAAAAGAAATCAAGTAAAAGTTACATAATTATATTTAATGCACAAATTAGATTTATTTAAAATAATCAAGTAAAGTTGCAGGAACCTTAATTTTATGAAATTACTATCATTTTGTTTGGTGAGATTTTCCCTTAACTTGGTTTTATCAATTTATATTACTCCCTATAATAATGTAAACATTGCTAATTTATGTTTTGGAAAGAAACTTAAGTAATTATTTCATCTATATCTTTCATAAATCACAACTAAAATATAATTAAACAGTTTATTCACCAACATTACCAAATATTTGTGACATTCACAGTCTAGATCCAAGTTGTCTTTTTAATAAAAGTGCATTCAGCTAAATTTTGCATCCATAGAAAAAAACTGCACGGCACCAGGGCCTGAAATACTTGTTTTAAACAAAATTGTGTAAAATAATAAATACAGTGGGAGCCACACCAAATAGCCGCGACAGTGTGGCTGAAGTGTGAATGGCGTGTGAATGGCCTTTGCACGCCGTAATCCCCCCTCCCTTTTCTGGCTGAAAGGCGTGTCAAGATTTCACAGTAAACACGCCCATTCAAGCCCTATTTATTCATTTACCTGGTGCCACCACTAGATGGCGCTTCGTTCTCAAGAACACGTTAAAACAAGCCAGCTGCGCTGAGTTGCAATCACGTGATTTTAACAACCCGCCTCCACCCCCGCCGAACTGACGCTGCCAAACTACAGAGATGAAGATGGCGGCTTAACGGACTATTCGTGGTAAGTGATGTTTTATTTTATAAAATGTGTTTGGGGTAGTTTACAGTTTATTTCCCAGTTTAGTTTTTTTATTGGCCGTTTGAAATATCACTGGCAGCAGCAGCAGCGGTCAGATGTGACTTTAGAGAACTTAATGTTCTGTTTACCAAGTCTGGAGTTAATATTACAGCTTACTGTCAGTGTCACACACTCACAATGTCACTCCACTTTAACTCAAAAACATGCTCAAGCTTCGACAATACTATTAATGTCCCTATTACAAGAGCTGCACTACCCGATGAAGAGTGTTTGTGTTCTCTGTAAATACTGAGAGAATCTCACCGCGTGTTGTCTGGATAAATTCAGCGCTTATTTATTCTCTGGTTAAGAGTTAATCAGCAGGTTATTTCTGTGACTGTAATATAATGTGATGCAGTTGATGAGGGACACAGACTGAGGGGAGCTGTACAGGAGCTAGTAACGCTCATAACCCGGTTTATATTTTACACACTTTGTCTGGGACTTTCCGCGGTCGCGCGAGCGCTTAGTTAAAGAGCTGAATAACAACACAGAAGTGTTTATCAGTTAAGGAGGAGGAGGGGGGAGGTGTGTGTGTGTGAGGGGCTTCAGTAAGTTATAGTTTGGCTTCAGGGATGAACTAATGCTCATATACGAGTGTTATATCGCTTAACTTATTTGTATGAGAAGCGCATTAAGTAAATTCCCGGTTAATTTAATGCAGACGATAATACAGACAGTCACTGGTTAACACTAACACTGTTCACTGGTTAACACTAACACTGTTCACTGGTTAACATTAGCACAGGCAGATTATTTACATTACAGAATCCCCAAAACAGTATTTTACACACTCTGTGGTAAATAGGTTTATTAATATATTTTATTTTTATTAGAACTATATGTTCTGTAAAGTTTATTTATCTTTGTTTTGACTAAATTCTCCTGTTGTCTTTAAGCAGAGCTCCGCTGTGGAGGATTTGGGGGGTCAGACGGCTGACGGCTGGACTTTTGGAGCTACAGGACTGGAGGAGCCTGAACAAGCTGTTGAGGGAGCTGTAGGAGGGATGACGTCACAGTCCGACAGCTTTAGAATTATGTTTGATCAGGTCTACTGTATATTCTGAACATAGAACTGCAAAATGTCTGATACAGTACTTTGGGGGAAACAAAGACTTAAACTGTTAAGTAATAACATTATTAATAACAAATATGTAATAGTTTTGATATTTGAAAATGTTTTATTTTAATGTAAAAGGACTATAGATAGAGACTTATAAGCAGCTGGTGTATCCGGGTTGTTTAATGAACTTTAAGCAAAAAGACAACATGTATTCATCTGTTTTATATAAATTACTGTTTTAACTTTGACTAGTTTTGGAAGAATAAATTGAATTGTTAAAGTCTTGTTTTGCGTGTTTTAATTTTGGGGGATTGTTTGGGTATTTAAAAATTGTTTAGTTGAACCAACAACTTCAATTGGCAAAAAATGGGACACAACTTTGTTTTAAATAGTCAAAGAGTTGGGCTGAAAATAATAATAATAATTATTGATCATAGAAACAAATGAAACCAGTTAAACACTTGATTATATGTATTTGTGTTTGTGATTGTGACCCATAATAATTTTTTCTCAGTATAAATAAATGTTTTGGGTTTTAAGAACTCCAAAAGAGCAACGACAAACTTGGTATTCTCCATTGCGGTTTCTCACCTTCCACTCCTGAGTATGACATGGTGTTAATTGCTCTGTGTGTGTGTTTTTGGCGGGGGGATGGGTGTGTGTGTGTTTTCGGCTGTTCAGCAGTTCTAAACACAAGCACAGTTTTTGTCCTTAACTAAAATACTTCAATACGTTAATAATGAATTTATTTTGCTGAATAAGGTAATAAGCGATGTTTAAACCAAACCAGTAAGTTAAGTAAGTGTTCCATACATTAGATAGATAGTTTATTTCAGTTCAACACTGAAAAAAGGTGTAGGCTGAAGCCTTGCTTATTATGCCTACCCTTTGTACATCAACAAATGATGAGCGACACTTTACAGTAAATTGCACAAAATATTGTCAACAAATATTGTCACTTGTGCACATAAACAAAACATGTCAAAATTAATTATTCTTTCACTTGGGAAGAGAAGAGAAATTTGGAAAAGAAAATAATCATGTCTATATACAGTATATATATTACTTTGTCATATATTCACTAAACACCTTGTCTTTAAACATTTTTTTAAATCTATGAAGTGAATTACATAATTTTAATTCCATATCACATTTATTCCATAAATTAACCCCTTTAACGGAAATGCATTTATTCTTTAAATTTGTTCTGGCCCTTATTTTGCTAAACATGAACATTCCTCTTAGACAGTAGTACTGGCTGACTTTAATTTTGAACAGCCTCTGGATGCAGCTGGGAAGTAAATTATTATAGGCTTTATACATTATTTGTGCAGTATACAAATCAACTAGATCCACAAATTTCAAAACTTTAGATTTTATAAACAATTTATTTGTGTGTTCATAATAATCGGCCTTATTAACAATCCTTATTGCTTTTTTTTGTAACACAGATATTGGGTTTAAATAAGTTTTATAAGTATGCCCCCATACCTCCACACAATAAGTGATGTATGGAAATATGAGTGTACAATACAATATGCGTAATGTTTTATTATCCAATACATACTTTAATCTGTTAAGAATTCCAACTGATTTAGAGATTTTTGTCTTAATAAAATTAATATGTGGTTTCCAATTCAGTTTGTTGTCAATTATTACTCCCAAAAATTTAATTTTGGAGACTCTTTCTATTTCCTCATTATTAATTCTTATTTTCACATCATGATTAATTTTTTGATTACTAAAAATTATGAACTTAGTTTTAGTCAAATTCAATGAAAGCTTACTATCATCTAACCAACTTTTAAGCCTCAGCAATTCATTTTCCACTGTGTTCAGAAGCTGTTTCAAATTTTTACCTGATAAATATAAAGTAGTGTCATCAGCAAATAATAAAAATTTTAATACATTGGACACTTTATCAATATCATTAACATACAACACAAATAATTTAGGGCCCAATACTGAACCTTGTGGAACACCGCATGTAACTTCCAATAAGTCAGATTTGTCATTATTAATTTGTACATACTGATGTCTGCTTTCCAGGTAGCTTTTTATCCAGTCTAACGCTTTTCCTCTTATTCCATAATTTAACAATTTCTTCACTAATAAATCATAATCAATTGTATCAAATGCTTTCTTTAAGTCTAAAAATACTCCCAATGTATATTCCTTGTTTTCTACTGCAGTTGAGATATCTTCAACCATTTTCATTACTGCCATTGAAGTCGACCTCTTAGTCCTAAATCCGAATTGATATTCACTCAGTAAATTATGTTTTTCTATAAATTTGTCAAGCCTCTGCACAAATACTTTCTCTAAGATTTTTGAAAACTGCGGCAGAAGAGCAATTGGTCTGTAATTAGAGAAGGAATAATGATCTCCTCCTTTAAAGATCGGAATAACTTTTGCCATTTTCATTTTACTAGGAAAGATACCGGTTAAGAAAGACAGACTACAAATGTAAGCAAAAGGTTTTGCTATACTCACAATTATATTTTTTAATAATGACATGTCTAGATCATCACAATCGGTGGAATATTTACTCTTGCAATTATTAACTGTTAGAAGTATTTCTTTTTCATCTACAGCCTGAATAAACATTGTATACTTATTACATAAGTTTTTTACTTCATTCACTGATCCATGTTTAGTAATTTTTTCTGCTAATTTAGATCCAACATTTACAAAATACTTATTAAATTCATTGACAATATCTTCCCCTTTATTTATACTTTGATTATCATCATTTACAAAAAACGATTTGGGTAATCAAAACTGCATGTATTATTTTTAAGTATACCATTAAGTACCTTCCATGTTGCTTTTACATTGTTTTTATGGATATTCAATAACCTATTGTAATAGTCCTTCTTACTGAATCTTATTATATTTTGTAATTTATTTTTGTAAGTCTTATAATCAATTTCTGCTTGTTTTGATCTTGTTGTTAGAAATTTCGTGAATAGGACATTTTTCTTTTTACATGCCTTCTCTATTCCTTTAGAAATCCATGGTTTATATACATTCTTTTGCTTTATTATAATCCTCTTAGATGAACAATGTTTATTAATTTGCTCATTTAATATATTCAAGAACACTTCATACGCCTTACTGGGATTGCTATATGCATAAACTTCATCCCAATTTTGTATTACTAAATCTTCATTAAGAGCATCTATTGCCTCTTGTGTTCTATTGCGAATAATTTTATAACTATTAGTCCTTTTTTTGAGGGGGGGATTTTTCAATAAATCATAGAAAATCACAAAAACTGGAAGATGGTCTGTGATATCATTGATAAGCAACCCTCCTAGTCTTTTTCCTTTTAATTCATTAGTATATATATGATCTATTAATGTTGCTGTATCTTTTGTCAATCTACTAGGTTTTGTTATCATTGGAATCAAACCATAACTGTACAGTGCATCAATAAAATTAGCAATTCTCTTACTTCCATGTGGATTTAGTAAATCAATGTTAAGATCACCACATATGATGTTTACCTTATTTTTAATTGATTGGTCGAACATATTAAATAACTCTTTTGTAAATTTATCAATGCATGTGCCTGGAGCTCTGTACACACAACTGATCATTATATTTTTTGTACTTTTTGTTTCAATTTCAATTGTTACACACTCCAAAACATTTTCTATGGCAAATTAAAGTACTGTGTATAACCAAGTGCCCTAGCAAACAGTTACAGTACAGTTTACAGTACAAACAGAGTGTGTGCGCTGGGGGGATTGGAAGGTGAGTGAGAATACTCATTTACAAGACAAAAGACGGTCAGAGGCAGGGCCGTTCTAGACCAGACAACACGGGGTGGGGGGAGGGGGGCATCATGTTCAAGCACTGTTTTTACCTGGCCTTACTGTATAGTAACAGTATTGTATTTGCTGAATTGTGTTGAGGCACGCAAACCCCCTGACCACAATAAGGTGGCAATCCCTCAGGGGGAAACTAAAAAAAATAAATAAATATATATATATATATATATATATATATATATATATATATATATATATATATATATATATATATATATATATATAATTATATAATATCCTTAATCCAGATTTTATCAATCAATGACATAACATTTATCTAAGCTGGATGGTCAAATTCTCAAAAACGTTTAACCTAAAGTAAGACTTAACACACTATAACTAAAATATGTACAAAACTGAAAGGTTGTCTTATGAATAATAAAAAATACAAACTAAATTAAAACAGATGGGCTGTTGAACAGATCATAATATGTTTTATGTTTTCTGATTATAAATGATATATGGGTTGATTTTAGAAAGGCTAAATCAAATAGCTAGTTTTGGTCATGTCAGTCCAGTAACTATACTATGTAAAAGTAATTATAATATGAATTAATTAAGGGCAGGACCTAACCTAATGTTAATAATTTACACCATGATAACATTAGTATTCATGTTTTTGTATATATTTCTAAATGTTCAAATGAACGTTTCAGAGTATATAATTTGTCGTGTCATCTGTGATTGAGACCCATGAGTTAAATTGAAATATTTTTTATAGGTAGTAAGCCAGGTTTTAGTAACCTTGGATAAATCAGCATGAAAGCCCTCTCTCGCGCACGCGCTCTCACGCTATCTCTCGCACTCACACACACACACAGACACAGACACACACAAATAATACATGAAATCGCGTAAAACCAAATGAAACTAGGGTAAAAATATGAGCAGTAAAATACAGTAGTATCCTGTAGGTGATTCCTGTCCTGTGATAACAGGCACTAACACTCTAGAACTGTTTACTTCTGTTAGTTTTGTTTTCAAGTGTGAATGTTTATGGGGATTAAATCTGTCTCTGCTGCTGCATCTATACACCGTTGTGATAAGTGATTTGTGCCCCATCAGATCTTTAATGTGGGACATTATGCTGGTTAAATGACTAAAGACACACTGATCCGTATGGACAGATATTTGTTCCAGATATTATGCGCCATTAATCAATTTGTTATGCCAATTTGACTTTCAGCGAAAACATAAAAAATATAACGAAAACAAACCCAAGCAGAAGTTACATTTTAAGCTTTACTTTCAAATTCAAATTTGATTTGTCACATACAAAGCGCGATATGCAGTAAAAAGCTTTGGGTGCTTTAGGTGAGGCTCGAACTCAGCATTGCTTCACCTGGACCGCTTTATAAGTGTCACGCGCTAACCGATTGCGCCACTGGAGCCACACGGAGGTTGGTCTTGTCAGAGTATCCTCTCTCTCGTGCGCGCACACACATATACACACACACACACACACACATGAAATTGCGTAAAACCCAACGAAATATAAGCAGTAAAAAAAAAAAATCAGTAAAAATACATTAGTATAACAGGCGCTAACCCTCGGGAACTTTTTTTTTTTACTATTGTTTCCAAGTGTTTAAGTGATTAATGCCCCATCAGATCTATTGACGGGGGAGCATTATGCATGATTCCATATGGGCAGATATTTATTCCAGGTTGCATGCGGCATTAATTGCATTTCTTATGCCACTTGTAGACTATCAGTGAAAAAATCAGCGAAAACATCATCAAAAATATAACGAAAACAAACCCAAGCAGACGTTACATTTTGAGCTTTACTTTGCAGCAAAATATTATCTATCAGTATATTAAATGGAACGGGGTAAAATACACCGTAATGTAAAATACTGTACGTAGCCTGCGTTTTTATTCCGTACCTACAATGATCGGTATAGACAAATTACAGCCGCTACCGTGTCTTTAAGGATCATTTCAGGATGTCTTAAAAAATATTTCACTAACTAATTTTATTAATTCATTATTAAATAATAAATAGCATAATCATCATGGGTTGTGTATTGAGTGATTTAACAAATCTGTTTTATTAATCGATCTGTTGTTGTTGTTTTTTCATCTATTTATGAAACTATGTTGACAATGCAAGAACTGTCTGTATATTAAAGATACGGTATTGGGCTTCCTGGACACTGCAATTAACTGTGCCAGTCAATGCTCCATCTGGCGGAATTATACGGCATTGCAACCATCTTTTTAGAAAGCGCATGGGGGCGTTTATGGGGCGGGGCATCGTTAACTGCGTCATCGCGGGGGATCACATTCCGTGCACGGACCGTGCATTAACCCTTCATGGAACTGCCACGGAGCAGTCATGCTCCAGGCGGCTGTTTGACGTGGCTCCCACTGTAAATAAAATACAGCATTCATTTAGAAATAAAATACAGCAGAAAATACATTAAACAAACTGTAGAATAAACGTTAAAACGTAATAGCCCTCGGAAGCAGTAAAGTTGCAACATTCAAATCAGCACTCTGTACTAGTGCACTTAAAAGTATGCCATTTGAAACCATAACGCATTAAAACATTAAGCTGAACATGTAAACACAACATGTAAAGACTTGTAGTCAAGCCAAATCAAATGTTTTAAGATAACTTCATCTTTAAAGCTTGCACTTTTGGTGATAGCTTAATCCCATCAAGTTCTAGAAGAACTTTCTGAAAATAGCTCAAATGTGTAGCGCAGTGCTCAGAGCTATTGCCACATTCTTGCAAAATTTCCTCTCCTTCAAGGATTATGGATACACCAACTGGTCCTTCCCCTTCAACAGCACAGACGACAAGGATTTTAAGAAGGTGCATACTGGCATCACTTCGTCTGTCCCCCTGCATAAAATGTACAAGAAAATAAATAATTTATTTTGAGAAACAAAAAAAAAATCTGAATTGCTTCAACCTGTGCTGACTTCATTTCACAGAGAAAAAAAAACAATACAAATAATTGATAATAAAAAATGACCATCACTTCATATACTTCAGATTGTTAAACTTGGGTTAAATTGCTTTAGCAATAATCTTGCATCACTAAAACATTGTAAAACATGGCATGAGATGGCTACACTCCATAGATTACTCTGCACCTTTACAGTGTCAGGAAATCCTATGATGAATGCTGAGTTTGTATTTAAAGGGTTAGTCCAAACATGAAAATTCGTTCAATAATTACTCATATTTATATATTCATTTGCATTTATATGCTTCTGTCCAATACAACAAACACTATATTCAAGGTATTAATAAATTGTATAATTAATAAGAAAACAATGCTTTACCAGGCAATCATCAAAGAGATCCTCTTCAGATTCACGTCTCATCTTTACGCTTTGTTTCTGTGAAAATATTTACATTGTATCATTACATAATCTTTTATTCGTACAACTACATTTAGGCATTTCTTCATCTTTTGTAAGTTTGCCTTTATCCAAAGCAAATTACAAAAGAGGAAGGCATCAAGCATGTCAAGCAGTGCTACTAACACAAAGTTTCTGACACCGTTAGAAAAATACAAGATAGATCAGCGAGGGATTAAGGAAAAAGTAAGAAGCAAGAATCATGTGTGGAAAGATTAAGCATGCAGGGTCACAGGATGACTCGACTTATTTTTATTGTCTGCAATGCGATTTAGACAAATTAGAACTGCGGTCAAGCCAGCCGCGGTTCAGAAGAACACGGTCAAGCCAGCCGCGATTGATTTTAGTGTGCGCACATATTACAGTGATTACGGTAGTTTCAGGACCGACACAGAGACAACGCGCTTTCAGAGCGCTTTTCATTTAGACGCCCAGGACTGAGAGATAATACAACATGCTCGTCAATTTTTACTTGCTTATTTATTTGCATTTCTGCTTTACTATCCGTGTTATTTATTGGTGACTTTGACGGTTGTCTGTTACAATATTTTTCTTAAATATTCACCATTCAAATAATTGTTTTATGTAGATAAGTTACAGCAGAATTCGTAGAAAACAGACAAAATAATGTATTTAGTCTTTCTAAATACCAGAATTGATTTTTATTTTGTTTTACTGTTCAAAAGTAGCAGTTATTCTTCAATGAATGTTTTCTATAATGAGGATTAACGTCTGCTTTGGAAGAGAGGTCAAATAAACAAATGTTCACAATGGGGAAAAAAAGTTAAATAAAATGCCTTTATTTCACTTCAGAGACCTATGAAAAAATAAATTCTAGTAAGTATAAAACGCCATGGTCAGTTTTTATCCCATATAATGTACACACATTATATGATAAAAAAAAAAAAAGTAGAAAAAAACAATGATCAGTTCTTATTCAGGACGTCCCATACTATATACACACCAAATATGAAACAATTTTACTGCAGCATTTTTGAGATATTGGACATTATTACACTTTAAAGGGGTATAAAGACCCCATTTCTAATAAGTAGAAAAAAAAACAATGATCAGTTCTTATTCAGGACGTCCCATACTATATACACACCACATATGAAACTATTTTACTGCAGCATTTTTGAGATATTGGACATTATTACACTTTAAAGGGGTATAAAGACCCCATTTCTAATAAGTAGAAAAAAACAATGATCAGTTCTTATTCAGGACGTCCCATACTATATACACACCACATATGAAACTATTTTACTGCAGCATTTTTGAGATATTGGACATTATTACACTTTAAAGGGGTATAAAGACCCCATTTCTAATAAGTAGAAAAAAACAATGATCAGTTCTTATTCAGGACGTCCCATACTATATACACACCACATAAAAAAAACTATTTTACTGCAGGATTTTTCAGATATGGGGCATTCTCTCTGTGTTGTTCATGAAACTACCGTAATCACTGTAATATGCGCACGCACTAAAATCAATCGCGGCTGGCTTGACCGTGTTTTTCTGAACCGCGGCTGGCTTTACCGCAGTAAATTAGAGCTGCTGTCAATACTGTATGAACATATGTACAGGTTCTTTACTCGTAACTCATTAATAAAGTTCGGCTTCAGAAAAAAAAACGTTTATTGCTAGTGCTCTTTTACCATTTAATGCTTTAACACACACGACTCAGTTTGTTCAGGAATGGCATCTAACTGGCGAGCCTTTGTCTGAACACGCCGTTTTCACTCGGGGTGGGGGTAAGAAACACACATCTCGGTGTATTAATCCGTGCGCTCGGTTCGTTATTATTTTATTTATTTATTTATTTACCACAGGACCCATGGGGGCTCCGTAGGTTCAGGTTTTTACACGAAAACGGTGTTTTGTGAATCTCCACACTATTAAAAATTGAAATTGCTAATTGTACGTCCTGAGATTAAGATGAACATTAATTGGGAGTCATGAAAGCGAGAATCACATCCAAAAAAGAAAGCTAAACTTACCTCGAAACTCCAGCTCCAGCCACGCCGTGTTGTACTGTACCTCCGTGATGATCCACAACCGACTGATCCACAGCGCGGGCACAGCGTCTCCAAATACGCATGCGCAGTTTAATTTGCACACATTTTCGGCTTCAGTAGACACACAATACTTCAGACTGAAACACGACTGCCCCCTACAGGTAATGAAGGGCATGTTCACAGCTTCCCGCACGCAGCCGCGCAAAGCCGCGGCAAGTCACGGGATCCCTTTTCTCGAAACGCGGGTTTTTAATGGCGACATCTGTATATATATATATATATATAAAAAGAAAGATTTGGTTGATGAGGTAATTAAGGGAGTCAGACGTTAAAGTCGTTCCTCAAGAACACACACGAACACTTCAAGCTCTGGACATAGCTTTGATATGTTCTGCTGCAAACTGTTCTAACAGTCCATCAGGGGGAGCTCTTTACAGCTTGTCCTGCTACACTGATATTATAACTAGAGTGGATAAAACAATGGTAGTAACCAGGGCAGCTAACACTAGTTACATTTCGTAATTTATTAACTGTCAGACCTCAGAAGGCACTCGGATATCAGTCTCTCCTCTTTATATGACCTTCACTATTAAAATGAGCAGAGATTAAGTGACATGTTTTGATTGGGTGGGGCTAGATAAAAATCATACTGAAATACTGAATACAGACTCGAACTGAACCAACCGTAAGGATAACTATAAAATACTCATACCAACTGATAAATAAAACATAAAACTGACAATAAAACAAAGAACCAATTTTTAGATGGTAGCAATACATTTACACAACCAGGTTAGTGTGTTTTTCATAGTTTTTTTATCAGGATACATGCAGGATTGGATGACAAGTTCTAAAATCTTCTATTATCATATGATCAATTTAGTGAATATACTGTGTAAGTGCCATATCGCACTTGTTATGAATTTGTTGTTGTGTTTATTTTATTTTATTTTATTTGCTGTTATTTCATTTATTCTACCTTGTTCTATTCATTAGTAAAGCATTAAGCATTAAGTTTGTTACATAAGCCATAAGCTTTAGATTTCTTAGTCATGCATCATAAGTTGACAATCGTAGGTTGGTCTGTGATGTCATTCTACTATTACATGCATTTGTGTGACTGTGATATGCTAGAAAGCTCAGTATAGATTTGGAAGGCTACGGAAACACAAGCTTTTGACCGTCAGCTAGTGAGAGCTCCCGGTAAGCTAGAAATGTAAAATACTGTACAGCAACGAGGTTGTTGTAACCGTAAGCTAACGTAAGCTGGGAATGTAAGAAACAACAAGAGTGTTGTTAGATACCCAAGCCAAGATTGTAATCTACAAGATACAGCAAACAGGTTGTTGTAAAACTCAGAGATTTGCAAGATGCAGCAACTGGTGTCTGTAATAACAGTGGATTTACTCAAGACGACTGTATGAAGTGTTGATTCTTTGATGCTGACAAATAAACGACAAAAGACAAAGAGATCGGACTTCTGTCATGTGAGTGAAACTTTAAGACATTAGCTACGAGTCAAAACTAGTGAAATAAGCCAACCGCATCTACATACTGTACAATACGGAACTTCAGTATAGCGTCAGCTTTTGCCACTAGAGGTCAGTACTGATCCATTTATCCTGCCAGATCAATTTAATTCCATTAAAAAATCTAGAAATTAACACTGATCACACGCATTTACGCATTAATTTCCTAAAAGATCAGACTAGAACCAAGAAAAGTCAGTTTAATAAATCAAAGTTTTTCACATTAACATCAACGCCACAACAAACAATAATTTAACACAGAACATAAAGCTATAGTGAACTCGCTACAGTGATCAGTACTTAAGTTACACATTACAGTAAACTGGTCAAAGCCTCATGTAGATACGATTGTATTATATAACTATACTGAATTGGTCGTATACTTTAATTCCAAACTGTATGCCATATGATAATATTGTATTTATTATCAGCATATACGTACTTTCCTGATTAACATTAAATCCTTTCGCGTTATTCATGAATTGTAACATTAAATTGGAGTACATGCTTGAGAAATCCTCGATTGTTAAAAAAAAAGAAAACTATTTAATTTTATTAGGATTAGGATCAGTACTTGTACTATAATGCAGTCTATTATTGCTACTAATTACAACCGTTCACTTTTTAAAATTCAGTTTTATAAATTTATTTTCAATAACATTTTCATTGTGTGGGTTACACATGTAAAGCCAATTGTATTATAATCCATTGTATTATTGCCACTAACTGCGGTCGAACAGGCTGATAACGAAAGAAGAACAACTTAAGTACGACACTCAACCTTGAAGAATTGGATTAGACAGAGTTAGACACAGAGTTAGACAGAGAGTTCTGCCGCACAGAAAAACAGACAGACATATACGTCGGCAATAAGCTGAAATAATAATATCACTGATTACATTCAAATAACATGAAAATAATTTTTAGCTTTAACCTTTTAACTATTGCTTTTTAATTCTGTTTCTGGCGATGACGGATACTCACGCTCGTTAACACTATTTTGAGCAGACGTTTTCTCAGAACCGCATCCAGTAATCTAATTTCTCTAAACTCTTTAAAAAAAAAAAAAAGATACTGGATTGTGTCTGTAAACATCTTGTTGGGTTTTTTATGATGGGTCAATATTCTGGGTTATTTTGGAGGACCTTAAACACATTGTTTGGTTGGCTCATGCTGTGTAAGTGTGTACAGCTCAAAACCTCCATAGGTTATTGAAGATAGGGTCTATTTATAAAAATGCCCCAACGATTTCGGAGATTTGCGCTCGAGGCAGGCAATACGGGTGCCCTGCGCTCATGTAGCCGGCCAACAACAGCCTCACTTCGGCAAGAACTTCTAAAACTACCGCTGGCTGTTTTGTCTCTGCAGTGGTTAGAACAGCGGATTTATTTCATTCTGTGTATTTCTAAAAGGCAATCTTTGGTATAATTCGATTATGGCACTTATACTGTAGGTTTGTTTCTAATGATTTCTTTTAAATATAATAATTTAAAAATGTTACAATGGATTTTTTATTTTATTTTAATAGGATCATCTGCATACAGTAGTAGCATTTTGATAGCCCTTAAAGTTTTAAATCAGTTTAACTATTGTCTCCTTTTTTTTTTTTTTTTATTAACAAGTGGTTATAATTCACTTTGAATGTATTATTTTATCAATACTGACACTTCTAGTTCCCAGTGTGCAAATATTCTTGTTCCAGGTTCACCTGTCCATGTGCCATCAGTCACAATAGTTATAAATCTGAATCTGTATTCTCCAGAATAACTGAACTGTACATTGTGGATTAACAAAGTGCAGTTTGATTTGTCGTCTCCGACGTACTCAAGTCTGACGTGGTGTTTGAACTGTTATAAACATATGGAGGGTCTTTGCATATTCCTGTGTTTGAATTCATTGAGCACCAAAGCATTTGTGTCACCTGAATCTTGGTATTTGGTGTTGCATAATAATAACTATGTCACGTTTCTTCCCCTTACCGTGTTTGCGTCGGGTGTGTGTGCGCGGCATGAATGCGGATGAGGCGAGCTGACGGTTAACAAAGTCCTTTTATTTTGGTTCAAACAAAACATAAACACTCCAACACAAACTCAACGTATTTTAACGGTTGCTAGACGCCTCACTGGAGTCCAGCCAGGCTATTTATAATTAAACATAAACAAACATCAAATTAACTTCCCTCGGTTCAGGTGAGCTTCTACGTCACCTGACCGAGGTCCAAACTGGGAAATGAAGTGAAACTAGAACTAAACAAAACTACAACTCAAAAACATACACGGGCTTTAGGCGCCCTCTAGGGGTTAACCGTTACATAACCCCCCCTCCAAAAAATGCTCCTCCCGGAGCATCACCGGAGGCCCCGGACACCCAACCCAATGTTCTACCTTACGCCTCCTGTCCAGGAGGCTGGGTGACGGGGCTGGAGGCATGCTCAGCGGCTGCTGAGCTGGAGACGTGCTCGGCGGCTGCCGACGCGCTGGAGACGTGCTCGGCGGCTGCCGACGCGCTGGAGACGTGCTCGGCGGCTGCCGACGCCCTGGAGACGTGCTCGGCGGCTGCCGACGCCCTGGAGACGTGCTCGGCGGCTGCCGACGCGCTGGAGACGTGCTCGGCGGCTGCAGAGCTGGTTCGACGCTCGACGACGGCTCTGGAGCGTGCACGACGCTCGACGACGGCTCTGGAGCGTGCACGACGCTCGACGACGGCTCTGGAGCGTGCACGACGCTCGACGACGGCTCTGGAGCGTGCACGACGCTCGCCGGCGGCGACGGAGCTGGCTCTGAGCTCGACGGCGGCGACGGAGCTGGCTCTGAGCTCGACGGCGGCGACGGAGCTGGCTCTGAGCTCGACGGCGGCTCAGCGTCGTCCTCAAAGCCGGGAGGCGGCGGTAGAACGGGTGCGTCGGTCAGCGGCTGCTGACACGCTCGCTCGCTGTCCTCGAAGTCTGCAGGCGGTGGTAGAACGGGTGCTTCGGACAGCTGCTGCTGACACGCTAGCGCGCTGTCCTCGAAGCCGAGAGGCGGCGGCAGAACGGGTGCGTCGGACAGCTGCTGCTGACACGCTAGCACGCTGTCCTCGAAGTCTGGAGGCGGCGGTAGAACGGGTGCGTCGGACAGCTGCTGCTGACACGTTAGCACGCTGTCCTCGAAGTCTGGAGGCGGCGGTAGAACGGGTGCGTCGGACAGCTGCTGCTGACACGCTAGCGCGTCGTCCTCGAAGTCTGGAGGAGTCTGAAGAATGACGCTTTCCCGCTGCGGCGCGTAATTCTCTGCGCCGATCCCAGGCAGTGGCGGAATGGGGAGCATGTCGTCCGGGTCCGAGAGAGGGAGGACCTCCGGGACTACAGCCTGGCTCTCCCGAACCTGGACGAGCAACTGTTGGAGCCGCACCACCTGCAGGTCTCCGATGCGCTCCTCGTTGTCTTCCACCCACTGCCTGTAGCACTCTCCCGTCTCTCCCTCGGCTGTCACACCCCTCCAGGGCGTGCGCCGGACGGCGAACCCGCTGCCTTTCCAGCCATGTCCCGCCATCCTCTCACTCTCCGTCACGTTCACCTCCTCCATCCCCGCCTCCTCGGCGTACCTGGAATTATCCCGGCTCTGCCAGAACTCAATCTCGCCGTGCTCCTCGCTGTCCTCCAGCAGCCCCTCCTGCTCCATCAGCAAGCTGTATTCCCAGCTGCGGTACATCTCCTCCTCCTCGTCTTCCAGCCCGCTGTAAATCCAGCCGCAAAACATCTCTTCCTCGCTGTCCTTCCGCCTTTCCGCCAGCTCGGGCGAGATCGTACCAGCGCCCCCTCAAAAATTGTTCAGGGGAAAAACCTCCGCCATGCCACTTTTTAGGTCTAGCAATCTGTCACGTTTCTTCCCCTTACCGTGTTTGCGTCGGGTGTGTGTGCGCGGCATGAATGCGGATGAGGCGAGCTGACGGTTAACAAAGTCCTTTTATTTTGGTTCAAACAAAACATAAACACTCCAACACAAACTCAACGTATTTTAACGGTTGCTAGACGCCTCACTGGAGTCCAGCCAGGCTATTTATAATTAAACATAAACAAACATCAAATTAACTTCCCTCGGTTCAGGTGAGCTTCTACGTCACCTGACCGAGGTGCAAACTGGGAAATGAAGTGAAACTAGAACTAAACAAAACTACAACTCAAAAACATACACGGGCGTTAGGCGCCCTCTAGGGGTTAACCGTTACAAACTACAGTAAATGGATCGACTTATCAGGATAATAGATAATAGATAGAGAAATACATGGAGATTAATGACAATTGGTAAGATTACACTAATATTGTGTGTAACGGCAGAGGCAACCTTTTACTACCTGCCACCCGCGTACTTAACCAAGCAGAGGAAAATACACCATGTGTTCAGCACCACGGTCAGCTCCACCTCAAACACAAAAGGGGCGGAGTTCCTCAACTCATGGTGTCCGGAAGTAGAACAACACCAAAAAAGGAGACCAACGAAAAAGCAAATCTTTTTATCATCTCCTGGAATCCAGTGTGTAATGGGAGGCAGTACTACAGCAGACGACCCAAGGCTATGATAGCTCATTTTCTGTTGCTCTTGGAAACATCCAAGATACCTCTTTGACCACTCCTCAATGAGTGACTTTCCCTAATCTGTACATTTTTCTTTGGCTTCTCTAAATAAAATGGTGACCTCACCTTTGACATGCTCCTATAGTTAACATAACATCATTGTCTTCTTGTCTGACTTTGACTTACACTGCGAAAGGTTAGTCTTCCAGCAATTGCGACAGCATGGCATGAAGTTAAAGGCTTCTCTTCTGGTCGGAGGTAAACTTTCTGGGTCAGTACAAGTCTAACTGACTTTATCTCTTCATGCACTCTTGGAATTGCAAGTGTTACTAGAAAAAGTAACATTAAACAGCAGTATGTGATTTAGCAATCTATACCCCCTGACTTAGTTGATTACCTTCTGTAAAATGGACACACCCCTTTTTTTATGCCGTTTCTCCTGATGAAGTTGATTGGCATCAGTATTTTAAAGTTTTTTATATTGGCCAAGAATTTAAATGTTGTGATATACTGTGTTCACTGGTATATTATATTCAGTATTAATTTGATAAGGAGATTCTACACCTGTGTGTGTATAAAGTTGTTGACTGATGTTGAACTGCAGTAGGATGTTTTAGAGTGAGCAGGTGAATGAGCACTACGACATTGTTACATAATAGCTGATGTTTAGGGTTAATTGACTTTATAATATTTTATCTGTGTGTTTAGAAATATTTAGTAATTATTTTTAATATATCAGGTTAAAATTACATATTCATGAATATCATACAGTATACATTTTGAACAATTCAAAATAATCCAGTAATAATGCAGAGTGTACACACTGCAACATCAATCAGTACACAGTTAAAACTGAACAATAATTCTGTCTAAGAGTGAGAAGATGTTTCATACCGGACAGCGTGAGCAGAATCAGAGCCAAGTGCATCTTCTTCATCTCTTCTTGTGTAAGAACTTCACACACTCATTGTTGGGTGTGTGCTCACACTCAGCTCACTGACTTGGACAGGATGTGTGAGAACAAAGTTAAAGTACTTCCTCCATTTAGAGAAAAATTTTAGAAAAAAACTCAGAAACCACAAGGGTGTCAAAAACACAGGAAAAAAAGCAGTGGGCTTTCACACACACACACATGCACGCACGCACGCACGCACGCACGCACACACACACACACACATACACACACACACACACACACACACACACACACAACTTACATTATATCTATTAATAGAAAGTATTTTGAGGCAATATCATGTGATATCTGTTCAAACACCTAATTGAAACAACAGTAATGTATGTGAATAGAATAAATTAATAAATAGATTAGTATTCCATCATTTTCATGCCTCACACAGAGTGATGCATGCTGGGAGGTTCTGTGATATGATATTGTTTCCAGTTGTTTTGCTCAATCAGTTGTGATTTTTACAAGTGATTTCTTTTTTTATTATATATTGGCGTTTAATTTAATGGTCAAGTATGAACGGTTTCATACTTGTTCAAAGAATAAAAGATATGCAGAGCACAGGAAAATATTAAAATAGGTTTTTCATCATGTCCTCAGCACTACTGCATTAAATGGCTCAGAAATCCTGTCTGGAAACTCTGAGTTTTTGATGCAACTGTAGGGTTAAGAAGATAATCATGCTAACACCAGTCGAGGCCAGAACCGTATTCTAAGTAGAGAGAATCATCCCCAGACACCAGACGCATCCCAAAGAGACACACGGGGCATCCATGTGACGAGACCTCCAACCAGAAGCGGGGCACCAGGATGCTAGCGATGTCACAGATGCTAACGACAGACGCTTCCCTCACGGGAGGGGGTATGGTCTTAGATGACCGTCCAGCCTAAGGGAGTTGGAGAGGACTTCTTCTTGCACGGCACATCAATTGCTTCAAAATGATGGCTCTATTTCTGGGTCTAAAGCACTTCCTCCAGCAGTTGAGAATGCCATGTCCCATTGCGGGTGGACAACACTATGGCAAGTCTCATATATTAATCGCCAGGGCGGACTATGCTCGTGCCACTAAATAGCTAATGCACTAGGTTCCTGTCCCTCAGCGCGATTTACATTCCAGGGCATATGAATGTGAGAGCAGTTGTACTGTCCCGAAGTAGTCAGTCAATCTGGGAGAGATTTCATGTAGCAGAGGGGGACCTCTTTGCCTCGCAAGATCAGCAAATGTCCCCTTTGCTACTCTCTAGCAACTCATAAGAGCTTATGCCCTCAAATGGAATGTATTTAAAGGGTGACACTGGGTGCGAGATGCTATTGCCCTCTCCTATGAGGCACGTGGGCTTACTTCTCCTCTAGGAATCAGGGGTCATTCAACCAGGGGGTCCGCCTCATCAATTGCACTAGCAAGAGTTATTCCCCTGCAGCAAGTACGTGAGAAGCAGGTAGACCTAGTCCACTGCCGAATTGTTTCAGTGCCGGAGTCTCTGCAGGAAAGTTGTCCTCAGGCTTGTGCCCTAGTACTTCAGGACGCACGTAACTGCATCCTCAAGTCATCGTCCTAAGTCCATTAAAAAAAAAACATCACCCTATTGTTTTGAAGCCTTCTGTCCTCCGCCTTTACAGCTTCGGAGCAGGAGAGACTTCACTTCAGATTTACATCCACCACATCAACCAGTGGCGTAAGTCAGAGCAGTTTTTACATGTTTGGGACCGCAACCGGCGGTGCGACCGCCACTACACTGGATGAGAGATGCTATTGCCCTCTCCTATGAGGCGCATGGGCTCACTTCACCTCTAGGAATCAGGGCCCATTGGACCAGAGGGTTCACCTCATCTATTGCTCTTGATAGAGTTACTCCCCTGCAGCAATTGTGTGATGTGGAAGGTTGGTCCTCCCGCACACATTTGTTACATTTATAATCTGGATGTTTATGCTACTCCAGGCTCACGGAAAGAGTTAGCTGCCCATACATAGTTCTAAGACCTTCTCTGCCTTCTGGGGTCCAGAAACTTGCAGTGCGGCGGCGTTGGTATTCTCGTTCCCATATCGTTTTCACGCAGCATCGAGTGAAGCCTTTGAAAGGGAACGTCTCGGGTTACTTTGCTGTAATCCTGTTCCCTGAAAACGAGATGCTGCGTCCCAATGCCGCACTGCCACGTGACCGGACGTCCGTTCAGACAAATTAATCTGAGGTTTGTCGCTGGCTCACTAGTATTTATAACCTGCAGCTGCTTCTAATCAGATGACATCACCTGACCAAGGTTATATATAGCCAAAAAATTTTGCGTGTTTATACACACATGCTTCACAACCGGCAAAATGACAAGATGTTTCCCATAGCGTTTTCATGCAGCATCTCGTTCCCGCCTTCTTCTCAGCTTTCTTTCTCCCCCAAACACAAAGTTCTATTTTGGTTTCATCTGACCATATGCCATTCTCTCAATCCTCTTCCAATTCAAATCCTCTGCAGTAAACTTCAGACGGGCCTGGACATGTACTGGCTTAAGCAGGGGGACACGTCTGGCACTGCAGGATTTGCGTCCCTTGCGGCACAGTGTGTTACTGATGGTAGCCTTTGTTACTTTGTCCCAGCTCTCTGCAGGTCATTCACTGGGTCCCCCCGTGTGGTTCTGGGATTTTTGCATCTTGCGTGGAGCCCTAGATCGAGGGAGATTATCAGTGGTCTTGTACAGTGGGAGCCACGTCAAACAGCCGCCTGGAGCATGACTGCTCCGTGGCAGTTCCATGAAGGGTTAATGCAGGCTTCGTGCATGGAATGTGATCCCCCGCGATGACGCAGTTAACGATGCCCCGCCCCATAAACGCCCCCATGCGCTTTCTAAAAAGATGGTTGCAATGCCGTATAATTCCGCCAGATGGAGCATTGACTGGCACAGTTAACTGCAGTGTCCAGGAAGCCCAATACCGTATCTTTAATATACAGACAGTTCTTGTATTGTCAACATAGTTTCATAAATAGATGAAAAAACAACAACAACAAACCGATTAATAACAGATTTGTTAAATCACTCAATACACAACCCATGATGATTATGCTATTTATTATTTAATAATGAATTAATAAAATTAGTTAGTGAAATATTTTTAAGACATCCTGAAATGATCCTTAAAGACACGGTAGCGGCTGTAATTTGTCTATACCGATCATTGTAGGTACGGAATAAAAACGCAGGCTACGTACAGTATTTTATATTACTGTGTATTTTACCTAGTTCCATTTAATATACTGATAGATAATATTTTGCTGCAAAGTAAAGCTCAAAATGTAACGTCTGCTTGGGTTTGTTTTCGTTATATTTTTGATGATGTTTTCGCTGATTTTTTCACTGATAGTCTACAAGTGGCATAAGAGGCAATTAATGCCGCATGCAACCTGGAATAAATATCTGCCCATATGGATCAGTATTTCTTTAGTCATTTAATCATGCATAATGCTCCCCCGTCAAAAGATCTGATGGGGCATTAATCACTTATCACAACTGTGAATGGATGAAGCAGCAGAGACAGATTAAATCCCCATAAACACTTGGAGACAATAGTAAAAAAAGTTCCAGAGGGTTAGCGCCTGTTATACTAATGTATTTTTACAGATTTTTTTTTTTTACTGCTTATATTTCGTTGGTTTTTACGCAATTTCATGTGTTGTGTGTGCGCACGAGAGAGAGAGAGGATACTCTGACAAGACCATCTTCCGTGTGGTTCCCGTGGCGCAATCGGTTAGCGCGTGACACTTATAAAGCAGTCCAGGTGAATCAATACCGAGTTCGAGTCTCACCTAAAGCATCCAAAGCATTTTACTGCATATCGCGCTGTGTATGTGACAAATAAAATTTGAATTTGAAAGTAAAGCTTAAAATGTAACTTCTGCTTTGGTTTGTTTTCGTTATATTTTTGATGTTTTCGCTGAAAGTCAAATTGGCATAACAAATTGATTAATGGCGCATAATATCTGGAACAAATATCTGTCCATACGGATCAGTGTGTCTTTAGTCATTTAACCAGCATAATGTCCCACATTAAAGATCTGATGGGGCATCAATCACTTATCACACTGTGTATAGATGCAGCAGCAGAGACAGATTTAATCCCCATAAACATTCACACTTGAAAACAAAACTAACAGAAGTAAACAGTTCTAGAGTGTTAGTGCCTGTTATCACAGGACAGGAATCACCTACAGGATACTACTGTATTTTACTGCTCATATTTTTTACCCTAGTTTCATTTGGTTTTATGCGATTTCATGTATTATTTGTGTGTGTCTGTGTGTGCACAGTGTGTGTGTGTGTGTGTGTGTGTGTGAGTGCGAGAGAGCGTGAGAGCGCGTGCGCGAGAGAGGGCTTTCATGCTGATTTATCCAAGGTTACTAAAACCTGGCTTACTACCCATAAAAAATATTTCAATTTAACTCATGGGTCTCAATCACAGATGACACGACAAATTATATACTCTGAAACGTTCATTTGAACATTTAAAAATATATACAAAAACACGAATACTAATGTTATCATGGTGTAAATTATTAACATTAGGTTAGGTCCTGCCCTTAATTAATTCATATTATAATTACTTTTACATAGTATAGTTACTGGACTGACATGACCAAAAACTAGCTATTTCATTTAGCCTTTCTAAAATCAACCCATCTATCATTTATAATCAGAAAACATAAAACATATTATGATCTGTTCAATAGCCCATCTGTTTTAATTTAGTTTGTATTTTTTATTATTCATAAGACAACCTTTCAGTTTTGTAAATATTTTAGTTATAGTGTGTTAAGTCTTACTTTAGGTTAAACGTTTTTGAGAATTTTACCATCCAGCTTAGATAAATGTTATGTCATTGATTGATAAAATCTGGATTAAGGATATTTTATTATATAATTATATATATATATTAGTTTCCCCCTGAGGGATTGCCACCTTATTGTGGTCTGGGGGTTTGCGTGCCTCAACACAATTCAGCAAATACAATACTGTTACTATACAGTAAGGCCAGGTAAAAACAGTGCTTGAACATGATGCGCCCCTCCCCCCACCCCGTGTTGTCTGGTCTAGAACGGCGCTGCCTCTGACCGTCTTTTGTCTTGTAAATGAGTATTCTCACTCACCTTCCAATCCCCCCAGCGCACACACTCTGTTTGTACTGTAAACTGTAACTATGTTTGCTAGGGCACTTGGTTATACACAGTACTTTAATGTATGGAACACTTACTTAACTTACTGGTTTGGTTTAAACATCGCTTATTACCTTATTCAGCAAAATAAATTCATTATTAACGTATTGAAGTATTTTAGTTAAGGACAAAAACTGTGCTTGTGTTTAGAACTGCTGAACAGCCGAAAAAACACACACACCCATCCCCCCGCCAAAAACACACACACACACACACAGAGCAATTAACACCATGTCATACTCAGGAGTGGAAGGTGAGAAACCTCAATGGAGAATACCAAGTTTGTCGTTGCTCTTTTGGAGTTCTTAAAACCCAAAACATTTATTTATACTGAGAAAAAATTATTATGGGTCACAATCACAAATACATATAATCAAGTGTTTAACTGGTTTCATTTGTTTCTATGATCAATAATAATAATAATTATTATTTTCAGCCCAACTCTTTGACTATTTAAAACAAAGTTGTGTCCCATTTTATGCCCATTGAAGTTGTTGGTTCAACTAAATTTTTAAATACCCAAACAATCCCCCAAAATTAAAACACGCAAAACATGACTTTAACAATTCAATGTATTCTTCCAAAACTAGTCAAAGTTAAAACAGTAATTTATATAAAACAGATGAATACATGTTGTCTTTTTGCTTAAAGTTCATTAAACTACCCGGATACACCAGCTGCTTATAAGTCTCTATCTATAGTCCTTTTACATTAAAATATTAATTTTTCAAATATCAAAACTATTAAACATGGAACAGTTGAAGTCTTTGTTTCCCCCAAAGTACTGTATCAGACATTTTGCAGTTCTATGTTCAGAATATACAGTAGACCTGATCAAACATCATTCTAAAGCTGTCGGACTGTGACGTCATCCCTCCTACAGCTCCGTCAACAGCTTGTTCAGGCTCCTCCAGTCCTGTAGCTCCAAAAGTCCAGCCGTCAGCCGTCTGACCCCCCAATCCTCCACAGCGGAGCTCTGCTTAAAGACAACAGGAGAATTTAGTCAAGACAAAGACAAATAAACTTTACAGAACATATTGTTCTAATAAAAATAAAATATATTAATAAACCTATTTACCACAGAGTGTGTAAAATACTGTTTTGGGGATTCTGTAATGTAAATAAACTGCCTGTGCTAATGTTAACCAGTGAACAGTGCTAGTGTTAACCAGTGACTGTCTGTATTATCGTCTGCATTAAATTAACCCAGACTTTACTTAATGCGCTTCTCATACAAATAAGTTAAGCGATATAACTCTCGTATATGAGCATTAGTTCATCCCTGAAGCCAAACTATAACTTACTGAAGCCCCTCACACACACACACACACACACACACACCTCCCCCTCCTTAACTGATAAACACTTCCGTGTTGTTATTCAGCTCTTTAACTAAGCGCTCGCGCTACTGCGGAAAGTTCCGGACAAAGTGTATAAAATATAAACCGGGTTATGAGCGTTACTAGCTCCTGTACAGCTCCCCTCAGTCTGTGTCCCTCATCAACTGCATCACATTATATTACAGTCACAGAAATAACCTGCAGATTAACTCTTAACCAGAGAATAAATAAGCGCTGAATTTATCCAGACAACACGCGGTGAGATTCTCTCAGTATTTACAGAGAACACAAACACTCTTCATCGGGTAGTGCAGCTCTTGTAATAGGGACATTAATAGTATTGTTGAAGCTTGAGCATGTTTTTGAGTTAAAGTGGAGTGACATTGTGAGTGTGTGACACTGACAGTAAGCTGTAATATTAACTCCAGACTTGTTAAACAGATCATTAAGTTATCTAAAGTCACATCTGACCGCTGCTGGTGCTGCCAGTGATATTTAAAACTGCCAATAAAAAACTAAACTGGGAAATAAACTGTAAACTACCCCAAACACATTTTATAAAATAAAACATCACTTACCACGAATAGTCCGTTAAGCCGCCATCTTCATCTCTGTAGTTTGGCAGCTTCAGTTCGGCGGGGGTGGAGGCGGGTTGTTAAAATCACGTGATTGCAACTCAGCGCAGCTGGCTTGTTTTAATGTGTTCTTGAGAACGAAGCGCCATCTAGTGGTGGCACCAGGTAAATGAATAAATTGGGCTTGAATGGGCGTGTTTACTGTGAAATCTTGACACGCCTTTCGGCCAGAAAAGGGAGGGGGGATTACGGCGTGCAAAGGCCATTCACACGCCATTCACACTTCAGCCACACTGTCGCGGCTATTTGGTGTGGCTCCCACTGTACGTCTTCCATTTTCTAATAATTGCTCCCACACTTGATTTCTTCACAGCAAGCCGATTACAGTACCTACTGCCGATTCAGTCTTCCCAGCCTGGTGGAGGTCTACAGTTTAGTTTCTGGTGTCCTTTGACAGCTCTTTGGTCTTGGCCATAGTGGAGTTTGGAGTGTGACTGTTCGAGGTTCAATTCAATTTATTTGTATAGCGCTTTTAACAATTGTCATTGTCTCAAAGCAGCTTTACACAATCAAAAGAATTATTTAAGTTTGTAGGTTGTGGAAAGGCGTCTTTTATATTGATAACAGATGGCATTAATACCGGTAACGAGTGGAGGACAGAGGAGCATCTTAAAGAAGTTACAGGTCTGTGAGAGCCAGAAATCTGGCTTGTTTGTAGGTGACCAAATATTTATTTTCCATCATAATTTGAAAATAAATTCTTTAAAAATCCTACAATGTGATTTTCTGGATTTTTTTTCCTTATTTTGTCTCTCATAGTTGAGGTATACCTACAATGAAAACTACAGGCCTCTCTCATGTTTTTAAGTGGTACAACTTGCGCAATTGGTGGCTGACCAAATACTTCTTTGCCCCACTGTATGTGCTATCTGGGTTCTTCAGTAATGTCTTCAAACTCTATTTACTATATGCATACTCTATACTGAGCTCACTTGGTTATGAGATGTGAGAACTACAGCACCACAAGACTGTCAAACATTTATAACAGGAAGATGAGCTAAGGCCTCTTGTTTTCTGCCCCCCCCCCCCCATCACCCCATCACACATAAAAGTTTTTAATATTTATAAATTACTAAAGTAATATTTAAAATAAATAAATAAATAAATAAGCAGATAGGTAATGCTCTGGCGGCACGGTGGTGTAGTGGTTGGCACTGTCACCTTCCACCTCCAGGGTCTGGGTTCGATTCCCGGCCTGGCTCAATTCCCATCTCTGTGTGCATGGAGTTTGCATGTCCTCCTTGTGCCTCGTGGGTTTCCTCCCACAGTCCAAAGGCATGTAGGTTAGGTTAATTGGTGTTATCAAATTGCCCATAGTGTGTGAATGAGTGTGTGAGTGTGTGTGCCCTGTGATGGATTGGCATCCTGTCCAGGGTGTACCCTGCCTCATGCCCCACTTCCCCTGGGATAGGCTCCAGGTCCCCCCATGATCCTGAATACAGGATTAAGCAGTAATGATGATGAGTGAGTGAATGAGTGAGTGAGTAATGCTCCCACTTTCAGAACATAAAAATAAATTTGTTGTGTTTGGAACACCTGGTCCTCTGTGCTTGTAAGGCATCAATTTCTGTTCAGACACATTATTGGTAGATTTTCTTTAGGTGTGCACTCAAAGTGTTAATTTCTAAACTTGTTTAAAGATTATCGTGTGTGTGTGTGTTCATGTGTGTCTGTGTGCACAAAACAATGCATGAGGCTTCTGTTCCTGTCATAATTCACACTTGTGTCTAAGTGTGTAGCTATATTGGGTATATTCTGTTAACCCAGGAAGTAATCTTAATTTCACATGTCCTGTCTGAATCAGTGAGCTCAGTATACAAACAGACCTTCAAACAGAAGTTCTTACTGAAGAAGAGATGAAGATGCTGCACTTGGCTCTGATTCTGCTCTCGCTGTCCGGTATGAAACATCATCTCACTCTTAGACAGAATTATTGTTCAGAACTGTGTGCTGATTGATGTTGCAGTGTGTACAGTGTGCACTGTGTGGCCAGTTATTGGATTAAACTCTTGTCTAAAGACTTTGTATTGTCTTCCCATGACAGAAAAAAGTCGTGTAGCTTAAACAGTCACTTAAAATAGTGCTGAGAGACACATGATACTTTTATTAATGTTTTATTTAAGTATTAATCGGCAAATGTGAATCCAGCATTCTAACACTATAAAATATTCTACTGTGAATATATCAAAAAGGAAAATATCTTTACAGTAAGCTCAGCTTTATTTCTTTATTATTTAATTAAGGTTAATTTTTAATTAATACATTTAAGTTGCATAAGCAATGCCGATTTACTTTTTTGTCTTTTTTGCTTTCTTTAACTTTAAGATTTAAAGGTCCTTTTTTGTCATGTATCATCTTGATTTTGTAGTCCAGGGTCTTGAAGAATTATTATGCCTCTTGCAAGAAATGATAGATGAGCATTTTTTTCCTTCTTTTATAAGTTAGTTACAAAATCCTTGGATTTCTCTACTGTTGTAGCTCTTATTCGTCTTAATACCGTTCTTTGGTGGCATCACTCCAAGTACTGCGCCTGATTTGCACACTGCACAACAGGCAACTAACCACCTACCTTACCCAACACATACAGTAGATAAGGCAAGATGTCGGCGCAATGTAGATTCAGTAAATAATGGCAAGGTTGGCCCAGTGTTGGTACAACGTTGGTTGAGTAGATAATGGCAAGGTGGGAAATCTTGTCACCATTGCCAATAATACGAAAATACATATCTCCAGAAATTTATTTATTGATCTTATTTGTGATAAAATGATTACCAGCTTAGAAAATATATGTAAGCATTATGATGATAAGCTACAAAATAAACACCTAGTACAAGCACTTTTTCTCTAGACAAGTTGGATGGAAATAAATGCATAGAAAAAAAAGAACCCACTGCCTCAGACAGTCTTTTATATCAGGTGGATCTGCATCTTCCTCATATCATTCACCTCAGTACATTCACCATCAGCTTGGTCACTGTAGCACAGCTGTTCCCTTTCAAAGGCTACACTCGATGCTGCGTGAAAACGCTATGGGAACATCTTGTCATGTTGCCGGTTGTGAAGCATGTGTGTACCAAACACTGCAAATTTTGGCTTATATAACCTCGGTCGGGTGACGTCATCTGATGAGATGCACCTGCATGTTATAAATAGGAGTGAACCGGAAACATTCCTCAGATTCTTTGTCTTCACTGACCTTGTTGTTTGAGCGTGTCTGTGTTTAAACCTGCAACATAAAAAAGGGTTTAACTCACCGATATTGCAGAGTTTTAAACGAGATATCCCTCCGTGTGTGATAATCCATATCGGAGGGCGATCTCTACACTTTACTGCTTCGATTAAGTGCTGCGCGCGCGCCTCAGATTCCTGGAGAAGCTTTGAGCCGGCGCGCATTCCTGGGCTTAAAACTCGTGCATCCGACAGAGCTGTGAGAGATGGAGTTAAAGCTCATTTCTTTCGTGTTCTCATCGGATCGGGAAATTTCTCTGTCCGCTCTCAAGTGCACCCTGGCGCGTCTTGTGAATGGGCAAGGATAAACATCCTCTCTTGCTTCTGCGGAGGTGGAAATAGCCTTTAAGCACTTAAAAACATTAGATGGCAGGTTCTGTCGGTTGGCCGGGGGCGGAGTCTTAACGATGCTCTCTCACCTTTCTTAGCAATCTCCATATGAGTTAACCCTTTCATGGAGCAAGCTGTATTCATCCCGTGTTTTTCCTGCCATCAACTTATTTATGTATTTAAATATAGTTGATGTGGAAGCGCGGGTAATATGATGACGCCCAGATAGAAGAGATGCTTCAAAAGCTATCTCTATCCTGGGACATCATCCTTCCTGAAAAGCTAATACTTCCTTTCAAGCTGTGTAGACTTTCATCTTCCCTGGAAGGAAAAGGTTGGTGCTCCATTGCACACCATAGGTGTTTTGCAGGCCTTCCAGGCTGACCTGCTGAGAGACTTGAGTACTGGCGGGGTTCTTCAAGATAGGGCATATTGGAATTACGCTGGGCTACAGACTTGTCTCTTTGTGCAATAAAGCAGATGGCTCGTGCTATCGGCCGTTTTATGGCTTCAATGTTTTTCGTGGAGAGGCACTTGTGGCTGAATCTCAGGCGCATCAAGGATAAGGATTGCGCATTCCTCCTTGATGCCCCTATCTCGCCTTACGGCCTATTTAGCGATATCCTTAACTCGGTCGCCACTAGGTTCATGAGGCGAAGTTATATGAATAAGCCTTCAGGAAATCCCTTCCCCGTCGTGCTCAAGAGTCGGGAGTGTCGGCCACCCAGTCTCGACTGGGTCTGATTCTTGCGAAGCATAAAACACAAGGATGGTGTTTTCTGAGCCGGGTACCCCCTGGTAAAGATGCACCGCGCTGCACAATCCACCTCACAAGAGGTCAGACTGGCATATTATCTTCCTCACAAAGAAGCCCTGAGGTTCATGTGCCCAGGACCATGAGGGTGGCCCCCAATCGGGAGAGGCATGCAGAATTCCTTTCAAGAATGAAGTGTTCTCCCTGGCACCCCCAGGAGGTCAGTGTTCTTGCTCCGCCACCACTGGTGTTTCGGCAACACCAGTCTCCAATAAAGTGTTAGTACTTTGTTTTTTTCCTGCCATGTTTCAGGATGCCGAACATCTAACATACCCCCCCCCCCTTTCTGAGAAACGGGCATCGTGGAAGCTACTGCCAAGTATATCTCCTTGGGTACTAAGCACTGTAGAGAGAAACTACAGGATTCAGTTCTCACTTCACCCTCCGTGTTTCAATGGCGTGGTCTCCACTTCCATGAAACCGGAAAGTGCGCATCTGCTGACAGAAGCTGCTGGGGAATGGGGCCATGGAACATGTTCCCCTACCAGACAGTGAGTCAGGCTACTACAGTAGGTATTTCTTGGTTCCCAGAGGAAGAGGGGGCTGCGTCCAAATTTTTAGATTTCGCGGGCTGTACCGCTATCTAAAATAAATAATACATTTTCAAAATGTTGACTGTCAAAGTGATTGCTTTCAAATCCTTCCAAGCGATTGATTTGTGACAATCGAATGAAGGACACTTACTATCATGTAGAAATATTGCCACAACACAAGGGGTTCCTGAGGTTCGCTTTCGGGGGCGAAGTTTACCAGTATCGCGTCCTTCCATTGGTCTTGCTCTCTCACCCGCACAAATACAAAATGCGTGGATGAAGTTCTGGCTCTTACGACTCCAGGGCATCCATATTTGAATTACATAGATGACTGGCTAGACCAGTCTCAGTAGCTAGCGCTTAGACATCAGCATGTCATCCTAGCTCATCTAACGCCACGAAAAGCATGCTCTTTCCTGTTCAGAGGACAACATATTGGGTGCCACATGGGATTTGAACATAAGCGGGCACAGCTGTCTCCCGCTCTTGTCGAATCCATTCTCAACACCCTCAAGGAAATCAAGCTAGGCCAGAAAGTGACCATCACTTTCAGAGATCTTAGCTCTCATGGCAGCTGTATCCATGGTGACACCTTTGGGCATTCTGCACATGAGAGTTGTGGCTAAGAACCAGGGGATTTCACTAGGGCCAATCCCCAATATGGGTTACGCGCCAGGGGCTTCGTACCCTTCCTATGTGGTTCAGACCCCAGTTTCTGACTCTGGGTCTGACTCTAAGTTTGTCTTGTCCTCGCAAGAGACTAACGACAGACGATTCCTTCATGGGCTGGGGTGCAGTCTTAGATGACCGTCCAGCCTCTATACTGGGTGAGAGATGCTATTGCCCTCTCCTATGAGGCACGTGGGTTCACTTCGCCTCTAAGAATCAGGGCTCATTCAACCAGGGGGATCGCCTCATCTATTGCACTAGCAAGAGGTATTGCCCTGCAGCAGGTGTGTGATGCGGAGGGTCGGTCCTCTCTGCACACCTTTGTTAGATTTTAGTCTGGATGTTCATGCTACTCCGGGCTCACGGGTCCTTGCGTCAGCTGCCCAGACATAGTTCTGAGACATTTTCGGCCTTGTGCGCTACACAACCTTGGGGCTCCAGACACTTGCAGTGTGGCGGAGTTGGAACTCTCGTTCCCATAGCGTTTTCATGCAGCATCGAACGTCTCGGGTTACTTTGCTGTAACCCTGTTCCCTAAAAAGGCGGGAACGAGATGCTGCGTCCCAATGCCGCACTGCCTACATGACCGGACATCTGTTCAGACAAATCAATCTGAGCAATGTTTCCGGTTCACTCCTATTTATAACCTGCAGATGTGTCTCATCAGATGACGTCACCCGACCAAGGTTATATAAGCCAAAATTTGGCGTGTTTGGTACACACATGCTTCACAACTGGCAACATGACAAGATGTTTCCCATATCGTTTTCACGCAGCATCTCGTTCCCGCCTTTTCAGGGAACAGGGTTACATATGGGAAACGCAATTGCAATTATTTTTGAATATTGTCCGGGATATCACTCCATCCACCACCATTTTTAGCACCTGCGTATCTATGGCGTCCTGTTTATCCATTGCGTTGCAACAAGAGGTGCAGGAGATGTGGAAAGAGAGGAGGTTTTCTCGTCAAACTGGCCTCCTGTGTGGATAATCCTGACTTTGCTTTAAATGGAGTATGTACTGAATATGTCACTCTCGGGAGTTCAGTTATCAGTTATCATCCTAGATGGCGAGTGTTCGCTTCCATGTAGCTGGCCAGTGAGGATCAGGGCACAGGGTTGTATCCAAGCCCATTAAGTCAAGCCCCTAAGCAGACCGTGAGCTGTAAGCCGGTACATGCTGCCTTGTTGAACACTCGATCACTCACAAATAAGACTTTCATTTTGAATGATCAGCATGACCACACACTGGGCCTTATAATTTCACATGTACTTCCAGTATCTATCTCAAAAATAATTGAAATTTGTATTTCAGACCACTTCCCTGTTCTTTTTTTAAATTTACTGTTCAACTATCAACTACCAAATCTTGCACTCCAGTCTGCCGCTGCCCTTCCATCATTTCCACCACAGCTTGAGAGTTTGCTGATGCATTTATGCACACTAGTTTTTACATCCAGGATGAGCTAGCTCCTCCCCTGTGCTCAGAGAAGGGGAGTGCCCCCTCTATTCCACAGGGATTTTGGACTCCATTTTATCTTACAAGGACAGACCCATGAAGACCATTAATGATACTATGTATGCCCTCAGACAGCCAGAGGTGGAAAGTAACGAATTACATTTACTCGTGTTACTGTAATTGAGTAGTTTTTCTTTTTAAAGTAGTTTTTAAAATCTGTAATTTTACTTTTACTTAAGTACATTTCGTTTGAAGTACTGTAATTCGCTACATTTTAAATCATATTCGGTACTGAGTAAAAAATTAATGAATGAAAATGCTAAAATAATGATAATATTACGTTTTGTATAAATGCTTCATTGCACTCGCGTGTGTGTATCATGTCCTGGTCGCGCGCCGCTCCAGACTCCACTCCAGGTTTTCTGACATCGGCATCTACCTGACCTTTCACACGGTCGCTTCCGCCCTGAGAGTGACGTCATCGAGTAGCGCGACCATATATAAACCGAAGGAAGACGTGGGAAAGAGGAAAGAGATTGTGATTTTGGCGTTTTGATATTTGGTTGTGTATTCCGGTTTTTAATTTTTGCCTCCATTGACTTTATTTATTGCTTTGTCCCTTTGGTTTGGTTGGTCTTTGTATATATTTGTAGATAATTTCACTGTATGTTTGTGCACTCACTAGTAGTAGGGGAGTGGCGGCCATTTATTTTGGGAAGAGGGAATTTATTCACTGTTTTTGGTTTAGGGAGTCCGGTATCTATACTTTTTGCAGGTAATCTAACTACAAAATATAAATACCATTTTGTTTATTACTTTGGCCTGGGTCCACCCTGAATCTGACCCTCCTCCTCCTCCTCCTCCTGTTGTGTGTGTGTGTGTGTATTTTTTTGCATATACAAACCTCATTATTTCATCAGTTAATGATCGGATCTAGTTCTTTCTTCCATATACCACCATTTCCATACAGTTTAAAATAGAACCCTGAACCATTCTTTTGCTGTATGGCCCAACCCTAGACTGCGACGTAACACCATATTTAAGTGACCACTTTGATTTTCAAGCACAAGAAAGACAACAGCTTTATTATGCAAAGGTGTTCCTTCAGTTAAAAACAACTAGTTTGAGATTTATATCTGCTCATCTTTTTTTAACTACGCTAGAATGCCTCATCCCACCCCCGCTGTTAAAAAAGTAACTCGGTAACTTTTACTCTGTAAAAGTTACATTAAAATTTTTTATGAGCTACTTTTTACTTTTACTTGAGTAGATTTTTATAAGGGAAACTTTACTTGTACTTAAGTAAAATTTCACTGAAGTAACAGTACTTGTATTTGAGTACAAAATTTTATTACTCTTTCCACCTCTGCAGACAGCGCTGCAGACAAGCCGAGCACAGTTGGAAGAAGGACAAATTGCAAGTATCACTGGGTATATTGCGTGATAAAGAAGCTTGTGTGTCCTTGTCAAATGTAATTTCCACCAGCTGTATTCTTCCTAGGGTGTTATTCAATACAATTCAGTCTGTTACAAATCTTGCAGTGTTCTGAAACATGTATCAAGGTCATTTTGTGATGAATTTCTCAATAATTTTGTTGACCTGTTAAGCAAAATATTAACACTACTTCTTTGCCCTCATCTGTGTTAAATAGATTTGAGCAAGTGTCACCATCTCTCCCTAACTAACTGTCTTCAAGGGTGCTGAAACAGGTTTTTAACACACTGGGCCCATGTCTCCTATCGTTTATTAACAGTTGTCTCAGCTCAGGGTTTGTCCCAGATGTCCTCAAACAGTGGTCAGGCCTCTTCTCAAGAAATCCAATCTTGATCCTGCAGTATTGTCTAATTTTAGATCAGTGACTCATTTATCTTTTTTATCTATGGTTTTAGAAAAAAAAATTCTCTATCCAGCTGCAGTCTTTTCAAGAAAAAAGTCATATTCTAGAGAAATTCCAATACGGCTTTAGAATATGTCACAGCACCGAATCCGAACTCCTAAAGGTACAGAATGATATTCTCCTGTCCCTTGATTCTGAAAAAAACCTGTGCTGCTCACTGCAGTTTTTGATACCACTGACCACTTAATTCTCCTGACACATCTGGCACAAGGAGTTGGCCTTCCCGTACTACAAAGGTGTACTGTACAATAATGAGTAAAAAAAACATTGGATAAATGTTGTTTCGATCAAGTTCAATTCAATTCAATTTTATTTACATAGCGCTTTTAACAATTGACATTCAGTTTTGAGCTGTCTCAAAACAGCTTTACACAATCAAAGGAATTATTTAAGTTAGTATGGAATGTGAATGTGTATGAATCAAAATGTCAGATATAGTTCACTAGCTGACAATTTGATTTGTATAAAGCATAAACGTTTATATAGTGTATCTCTGTATTTGTGTAATTTTAATCTTCTGGATTCTAGATTCTAAAGTTGTTACATTTAATTCATAAAGACATTGTTACATTTTTTAATCCTTGGAATGGAAGAAATTGATATTTTCCTTATGATGTCATAAACTGCATTGTTTTTAATTAGTCTATACACAATAATTCAATTCAATTAAATTTTATTTATATAGCGCTTTTAACAATGGTCATTGTCTCAAAGCAGCTTCACAAAAATGAAAGAAAATTTACAAAAAAAATGAAAAAAGAAAAAAAAAATTAGAAAAGAAAATAATTGGAAGTGTGTATGTGTGAGAAAAATGTGTAGATAATAATGAGACGAATGAATGAAATGTCTCTGATGAGCAAGCCAAGGGTGACGGCGACGGTGGCAAGGAAAAACTCCCTGAGATGGCATTAGGAAGAAACCTTGAGAGGAACCAGACTCAACAGGGAACCCATCCTCATTTGGGTGATAACATAGAAATGATATAACATCTTGTGTGTTGTGCAGGTGAAAATTCAATATGACAGAAATTATTTAAATTGACATGAAGACCAGTTCAGCATAGGGACGAGTCAGTAGGTGCAGAGGGCAGATGAGGTCTGGATCACTGGAAGCACAGGAGCAGCATGTGTAGCTCCAACCATCATAAAGCTGAATCCAGCTGGAGCTGGTCCTTCTCTGGACGCCTCAGGAACCTCGCAGGGTCGGCCTTTGTCTACTGAAGCTGGCACAATCTCCCGATGCCTCGGGATGGGTAGAGAAATACAGAACAGATGGGGAGAATTAGCGTAGTTGCCATTCGGGATAGGTGTACTGGAGTATGAGATTATGGGATGAGTTATGTGTATGCCAGATTAAAAAGATGCGTCTTGAGTCTACTTTTGAACTGGGAAACCGTGTCTGCTCCCCGAACACTGTCTGGAAGGCTATTCCAAAGCTTTGGAGCTAAATATGAAAATGCCCTACCCCCTTTTGTAGATTTTGAAATTCTGGGAATTACCAGAAGTCCGGAGTTTTGTGATCTTAAGGCACGTGGTGGATTGTAGCGTATCAGAAGACTGGTTAGGTATGTGGGAGCTAAACCATTTAAGGCCTTGTATGTAAGTAATACTATTTTGCAATTTATTCTAAACTGAACAGGTAGCCAGTGCAGGGATGATAATATTGGGGTTATATGATCATATTTTCTGGATCTAGTGAGAACCCTGGCAGCTGCATTTTGGATTAACTGAAGCTTGTTTATTGAGGATGCAGGACAACCACCTAGTAATGCATTACAATAGTCCAGTCTCGAGGTCATGAATGCATGAACTAGCTTTTCTGCATCAGATACGGATAAGATGTTCCTAAGTTTGGCAATATTTCTAAGATGGAAAAAGGCTGTTTTTGTGATATTTGAAATGTGATTTTCAAAAGACAAGTTACTGTCTAATATTACGCCCAGGTCTTTTACTGCTGAGCTGGTAGTAACAGTACATCCTTCGAAGTGCAGGCTGAATTGTGAAAGCTGTTGTATGCTGGTTTTTGGGCCAATAAGTAATATCTCTGTCTTATCTGAATTTAATAAAAGAAAGTTATTGGTCATCCAATCTTTTATGTCCTGGACACACTCAGTTAATCTAGACAACTTAGGTATTTCATCTGGTTTTGTTGAGATATATAATTGGGTATCATCAGCATAACAATGGAAACTAATCCCATGTCTTCTAATGATGTATAATAATATTCTTTGGTATTTTTTTTTAAACGGATATGGGGCTATCACACACACACACACACACTCACACACACACACACACAGCAGACCAAATCATTAGCACGTCCCTCCCCCAAACAGCGCAGCCATTTACTTTCTTTCCATTTACTTACATCTGAACTGAGTTGTTTACATAAGTCACTGATCAATAGCTCATCATATCAATTTATTCATACAGGTGTACCTGTTTTACGTGGAAATTTACTGTTACTGAATGATTTACTATTAAAGAAAATATGATGATCCGCCACAGTGTGCGCCTGTGATGGGTGTGCGCCCAAATCTACTATCGCTACTTGCTCACTCCGTAGGCTCCCTGAATATGATCAAGATGGCGCCATGATCAAGATGGCACCATGATCAAGATGGTGCCGGTGAGGTCGGCTGCCGTCACGACTGTTCCGACCACCTTCTCCTTGTTTTTGTTTTAGTTTAGTTTAAGTTAGTTTTCTTTGTTTTAAAATCGGCAAAATCATCACCATTGAGTACATTAGGTATGATAGAGACACTCTTGTTTCTATTGGTATACAATGTACTCACAATTCGACGTTTTTAACTCCGGATCCGAGCTGGCCGAGTGAGATCCTGAGGGAGAACAATGGACGCAATGCAAAGCGGAGGCCTCGAGGGAAACGAGCTGGCGTCAGGAACCGGCTGAGAGCCCGTGCACACCGCACACCTCTGCCTAGCATCCTGCTCGCCAACGTCCAGTCACTGGAGAACAAACTCGATGACCTCAGGGCCAGGATAAAGTTCCAGAGAGACATTCGGGACTGCAACCTTCTCTGCTTCACCGAGACATGGCTGAACCCAGCGGTGCCAGACCACGCCATACAACCAGCCGAGTTCTTCTCGGTTCACCGCATGGACAGGACGCGGGACTCGGGGAAGTCAAGAGGAGGCGGCGTGTGCTTAATGGTGAACAACAGCTGGTGCAACAGTGTGAGCGTTGTTCCTCTTACACGCTCCTGCACACCAAACCTGGAACTTCTGTCCATCATGTGTCGTCCTTTTTATCTACTCCGGGAGTTCACATCGGTCATAATCAGCGCCGTTTATATACCACCACAAGCAGACACAGAAACTGCCTTATGCGAGCTGCATGAGGCGCTCACACAGCACCAGACACAACACCGGGACGAACTTTTATCAGCACATCACCTGCCCCACCAGGGGCGAAAGGACACTGGACCATTGTTATACTACGGAAAAGACGGTTACAAGGCACAATCTCGTCCAGCATTTGGTAAATCCGACCATGCCACCATCTTCCTCATGCCAAAATATGAACAAAGGCTGAAACAGGAAATTCTGGCTCAGAGGGAGGTCGCGCGCTGGACGGACCAATCGGTGGCCGCGTTACAGGACGCACTCGATGACGCAGACTGGGACATGTTCCGAAACAGCTCCGATGATGACGTCAGCGTGTTTACGGAAGCGGTTGTGGGATTTATTGGGAAGCTAGTAGACGATACGGTGGAGAAAATGACTATCAGAACGTTTCCCAACCAGAAGCCATGGGTGGATAAAACCATCCGCGACGCTCTGAGATCTCGCACCACTGCCTACAACACGGGACTTGCCTCGGGGGACATGGAACCATATAAGGCTGCGTCATACAACGTCCGGAAGGAGGTGAAAGAGGCGAAGCAGCGCTACAGAAGAAAACTAGAGTCACAGCTTCAACAGAGTGGCAGGGATTAAGGACAATTACGGACTATAAAGCACCAACATCTGGTATGATGAACGCAGACGCGACTCTGGCAGACGAGCTGAACACCTTCTATGCTCGCTTCAATGCTGCAGCTAAAGACGCTAGCGATGCTAATGCTAGCGGCGCTAATGCTAACGGCGCTAACGGCTGCAGACAGGAAGACACTGCCAGCACCGGAAACGCGCTCATCAAGGTGTTCAGCCTTCAAGAACAGCAGCAGGACCAGATGGCATCTCAGGCCGTATCCTCAGAGCCTGCGCAGACCAGCTAGCACCTGTGTTCACTGAGATATTCAACATCTCTTTATCTCAGTCGGTGATCCCCACATGCTTCAAAGAGTCCATCATTGTTCCTGTTCCAAAGAAACCTCATCCTGCTTCCCTCAATGACTATCGCCCTGTAGCCCTCACATCAGTAGTGATGAAGTGCTTTGAACGCCTGGTCAGAGACTTCATCATCTCTTCACTACCGGACACACTCGACCCACTACAATTCGCTTATCGTCCGAACCGTTCCACAGACGATGCAATCTCAAATCTCCTCCACACATCTCTCACCCACCTGGACACTAAGAGGGGAAATTATGTGAAAATGCTCTTCATCGACTACAGCTCTGCATTTAATACCATAATTCCCTCCACACTCACCACCAAGCTGGAGCACCTGGGACTCAGCTCACCCATGTGTCAGTGGATCTCCAACTTCCTAATTGGCAAACCACAGGCAGTAAAGATGGGCGGTCATGTCTCAGCCTCCCTCACACTCAGCACTGGAGCCCCCCAGGGTTGTGTTCTGAGCCCCCTGCTGTACTCTTTATACACCTACGACTGCGTGGCCACTACCAACTCCACCGCCGTCATCAAGTTTGCTGACGACACTGTCGTGGTGGGCCTGATCATGAACAACGATGAGTCGGCCTACCTGGAGGAGATTGGGAATCTGGAGAACTGGTGCCAGAGGAACAATCTCCTCCTGAACGTCAGTAAGACAAAGGAACTGATAGTGGACTTTAGTACAAAGCAGGAGAGGAACTACCAGACCCCATTCATCAACAGGAGCCCAGTGGAGAGAGTGGACAGCTTCAGATACCTCAGTGTTCACATCACGCAGGACCTGTCATGGTCCTGTCACATCAACACCGTGGTGAAAAAGTACCACCACAGACATTTGAGAGACTTCAGACTGCACTCCAAGGTGCTCAGGAATTTCTACTCCTGCACCATAGAGAGCATCCTGACGGGAAACATCATGATCTGGTTTGGAAACAGCACCATGCAGGACAGACGAGCTCTACAGAGGGTGGTGCGTTCAGCTGAGCGCAGCATCCGCACCAAGCTCCCTGACCTGCACTCAATCTACACCAAGCGGTGCTGGACCAAGGCCAGGAAGATCGTGAAGGACCTCAGCCATCCCAACAATGGACTGTTCTCTCTGTTGCGGTCAGGAAAGCGCTTCCGCTCCATGAAGGCCAACACAGAGAGACTGAGGAGGAGCTTCTTCCCGCAGGCAATAAGGTCTCTCAACCATACCACATTCACACCACAAACACAGAACTAATACAACCTGTTAACGTCAACGGACACTATGGACACTTTCATGCACATCTACACTTACATTGGAACTCATGTTTATGTTTACATTCTGGACCCTTATGTTTACATTCTGGACCCTTGCACAAAGTCACTTTAATAAGGCACCTTAACACATGTTTCTATGCAAATTACTTGCACACCATACTTCCTCCACCAAATTTCAATTTAAAAAAGAAAATCTCTATTGTACAGTATATTTCTATTTTTATTTCTATTTTATGTACAGTATTCTTTTATTTTTATTTCTATTTTTATTCTAGTTAAGTAAAAAATTTCCTATTGTATTTCTTTATTCATATTTATTCCTTACTATAAGATTTAATTCTCTTTTTAAGGTCACTGCCGGTCGTGTAAGCATTTCACTGCATATCGTACTGTGTATGACTGTGTATGTGACGAATAAAATTTGAATTTGAATAGTCGGCAAAGGGACAGAGCCATCTATTCGTTCCGGCTGGCGATAATTAACGTTAATATGATCTCAGCTTACTCCACATTATAAAAGCAAGGCGCGGAGTTTAGTCCGAGGTCCGGGACTATGTCGTATGATGCAGAATAGGAGAGTGGCATGTGAGTAGGGCAATGTGACGTGCCCCAGGGACTTTAAAAAAGGACACTGGAATTCCGCCCTTTGATCCCTGAGGAGAAAAAGCTGCACAAGCTCCCGTGGAATCTTCACTCCCGCACCGTGCCCGCCTTCGCAGCCCCGCTGCCGAAGAGGAAAAGGCTGCGAGGACATTTGCTTTGAGTTTTTACGTCAGCGAGGACTCGCACCGGCCATTGACGTGTAGGAACGCTACCTCCACGTGCTCCATTCAGACACTTATCGTCAGCTGTGTGCACGCATGCCAGCGTGACACAGAACTGCACATGCACAATCTTTATCCCCATCCCTTTCTTTCCATTCTCCCTCCTTCTACCCTTTCCTTCCCCATTTTACCTAAATAAATTACCCTTTTCCCGTAAGACCTCGACTTGTGTCCATGCTTTATGGTGCTGCCCGTACAACATGGGTCGAACGCGTTACAGATCATAACAGCCTACTGCATTTCATTCTTATAATAATGCAAAAACACAAGCGGGGTTGAATGACTGACGTCTGCTGACGCAGACATTTGTTTCAGTTAATAAATGTACTATAAATTTAAAGAACACAAGATATAAGATGACACAAAACCCTACACGTGTCTTTTCTAATTACACGTGATAAAATCTAAAGGCTCACTGTGTTAACATTTATTGTGCTCAAATTTGAATTTGAATTCGTTTAACTATAGTGTTTCACTACATGCAGTTTTAAAGGAGTGCGTCACATTAATCCTGCAGAGAATGAACTGAGGCATGAGGCATCAGTCTGTAGTTATATAGCACCACTCAGTGGTAAACGCACAAACCCAAATCCTGCCGCCGAGCGCCGCAACGGTAAAACCAACGCTCCTATTAGGTAACCACTGTATCTGCCAGTTGTGCCAAATTCTGCCTCTTCTTCTTCTTTGTCTTTCAGCTGTTCCCTTTTAGGGATCGCCACAGTGAATCTACCCCTATCCACTGCATACTCTTCTGTCACACCAATTAACTTCATGTCCTCTCTTACTACATCCATAAATCTCCTCTTTGGTCTTCTTTTAGACATCCTGCCTGGCATTTCCAATGTCAACATCTTTCTACCAATATGCTCACAATCTCTCCTCTGAACATATCCAAACCACCTTAACCTGGTCTCTCTGATTTTATCTCCAAAACATCTAACATGGGTTGTCCCTATGATGAACTTATTCTTGAAGAAGTCCTGTTAATGATTCACATCATTTGAGTTGGCAAATGGTTGCCCTTCCTGCCACAACAATCTGCATTTATCCAGAATAGGGCTGGCACAAAAAGACGCTGGATTATGCCCCCCTGTGGTTGCATTTATTGTGCCAAATTCTTCCAATGCACTTAAATCGATCCATACTCTAGTTGTTTGCACGAAATCAAACATCTGCTGTGAAGGGGATTGTCTCTGTGTGAATGAGTAAAACAGAATGTATTCTCTTTGATACCTCCAATCTTTCTTGGTTTTGTTACTGCTGGTCTTGATTCCTCAGTCCCTCATTTTAGCCAAGCAGTCAAAAATTTGGGGTTGACTTTAGACAGCAGTTTACACATTGATTCACATTGATTCACAGAGGGCGGCACGGTGGTGTAGTGGTTAGCACTGTCGCTTTGCACCTCCAGGGTCTGGGTTCGATTCCCCGGCCAGGCTCGATTCCCGTCTCTGTGTGCATGGACTTTGCATGTTCTCCCCGTGCTTGGTGGGTTTCCTCCGGGTACTCCGGTTTCCTCCCACAGTCCAAAGATATGCAGGTTAGGCTAATTGGCGTTCCCAAATTGCCCGTAGTGTGTGATTGGGTGTGTGAGTGTGTGTATGTGTGTGTGTGCCCTGCGATGGATTGGCACCCTGTCCAGGGTGTACCCCGCCTAGTGCCCGAAGTCTCCTGGGATAGGCTCCAGGTCCCCCGCGACCCTGAACACAGGATTAAGCAGTATAGAAAATGAATGAATGAATGATTCACAGAGACACATTGATTCTGTTGTTAAGGCAGACTTTTTTCATCTTTCGCAAAGGTCAAGTCCTAAATCAGAGTGACCATTCATGCTTTTATTAGTTCGCGGCTAGACTATTGAAACACCCTTATGTTGGAGTTTCTCAACTTGTGCAGAATGCTGCAGCTCATATGCTGACTAATACTTGTAAACATAACCATATCATACTAATCCTGTATTTCCTCCACTGGCTTCCCGTAGAGTTCCGCAAAAGGTTGGTCTAATTTCCAAAGCACACTTATTTAAATTTTGGTTTTTTTTTTGGTATATTTAAAAAAAAATATGCCTGAAATTATAATTGTATAAATGTACAGAAAGTATACATTAGAATAAAAATTTTAAATATATGGTAGTCTCAGTATATTTTCAATTAAATTTAAATGTACTTATTCATATGTACTTATTAATGCTTATATTTAGTACACTACTCTCTCGTGCATGCACAATTTTAGACTCGTTTTTTCACGCTGAATTTCTCACTCGTGCCCGTCCTTTAAACTAATACTGTACCAGTATATTCTAGTCTGTCTTTGTTCACACAACAGTTTACATTTTTGTTTCTGTGTTTGTAAGTCACCCTGACATTTTGTTGAACACAAATAAACTATAGTAGTGCTTTTTTTGTAACCTTGTGCAAATGAAATCTGTTGAACTCATTAATAAAATCTGCCTCATAATTACTGATGTAATGTGTTTCAAAAACATGTTGTAGTGTAGAAAATACATTTAGCATTTGTAAATTATCCTAAACACCTTTAGTGTACTGGTAATACATTTGCAATACAGTATTATAGAAGGTTGTGTGTACTGTATGATACAATAAAGTATATTTGTATTAACCACAATGTGTTTTGTATTGCTACTGCTGCAATAAGAATATACTCATAGTGTATTAATCATGTATTTGTAAAACAGTAAAAATAGCTGTAATGTACTTACTGTATAATACATTAAATATATACTTAAATTTCATTCATTACTGTCGGGTATGTACGTTAGTACACACACAGCCATATACTTTAACTGTACTAAGTATACTTAAAGTTGTTCCACTTTAGCACACAAAAGTATACTTAATACACATAGAATTGTGCTTTTGTACAATTTAATTACAACATAAATACACTTAGTACAAAATTAGTTGTTCAAAAATAGCAAACTTCAAGTATACTAGTCATTAGTCTGGAGCAAGTATGCTTTGGCATGCTAGGATTTAATATACTTACAGTAGCATACTTTTTTATTTTTTTACTTGGGTTGTATAATTGAACTGTTTCTGTTTAAAACAAAACTTAAGACTTACTTATTTAGGACAGCTTTTTTTACGGTGGCCCAGAAGGGCAAATCATCTTTCCCATATGTGTGTACAGTATGTTTTTTCCCTTGTAAATGTGTGCTTTTTCTCTTGAAATTTTTTTTTTCTTGAAAATGTGTGTTTTTTCCTTTGTGTGTGCTTTTTCCCGTTTGTATTTTGCAAATGACTATGGGAGTGAGGTCAAAACGTAACTGAAGACGGAACCTTACCGGTGTTACGCGCTAAAATGCCTCCCGCCCCCGGATTGTCCCCATACATAATCTCTATCAAATTTTATATTAGAACATAAATTCGTAGGTTTATGATTTACAAATCACAAATTACACCCAACAAATGTAATTATAAAATAAGCAATATAAACATCTGTGGCAAGGGTTTGGGGGCATTTTAGCTCATAACCTCCGAGTGTTCATTTTGTCCATGTTGGCCTCAAAATCCCATAGTGCCTTGCGCATTAGCTTTAGCATTTAGCTTGCAACTTAAACGAGAAAGTTAGCTCTTGCACACAGGAGAGATGCTTTGCCTTTCTGGAGCATGTTTTTTTCCCCCCTGTGGTGTCTTATTTTTCCCTTGTAAGTGTACTATTTTTCCCTTGTAAGTGTACGCTTTTTCCCTTGTAAGTGTACTGCTTTTTCCCTTGTAAGTGTACGCTTTTTCCCTTGTGAGTGTACAATTTTTCCCTTGTAAGTGTACTATTTTTCCCTTGTAAGTGTACGCTTTTTCCCTTGCAAGTGTACGCTTTTTCCCTTGTAAGTGTACGCTTTTTCCCTTGTAAGTGTACTATTTTTCCCTTGTAAGTGTACGCTTTTTCCCTTGCAAGTGTACGCTTTTTCCCTTGTAAGTGTACAATTTTTCCCTTGTGAGTGTACAGTTTTTCCCTTGTGAATGTATTATTTTTCCCTTGTAAGTGTACTATTTTCCCCTTGTGAATGTATTACATTTCCTTTGTAAGGATATAATTTTTCCCTTGTAAGTAAATTTTTCGCTTATGAATGTATCATTTCCCCCCTTTTTTTTCTTTATATGTGCATGACGTTTCCCTTGTGAGTGTGTTTGTTTGTTTTCTGTGTAAGTGCACCCCCCCCCCCATAATTTTATAATTTAAACACTTGTGCATGATATTCTAATTTTTTTAGATAAACTGTATTACAAATGTCACACTCATTGTTTACATGTGTATTTTAATTATTTAGCAATTTATGGTGTTGCTTTTATTCGTGAACATTCCATTCACAGTACATATAGATATAACTACTATTCATAAGCCTACATGTTTTTATGTAACCCATTGCATTAAGCTGTTAAACATGACTGGTTATGTTTCAAATTCAAAATTAAAATTTTATTTGTCACGTACACAGTCATACACAGTACAATATGCAGTGAAATGCTTATACGACTGCCAGTGATCTTAAAAATAAAAGCTTAAACATAAGAATTAAATATGAATAAAAGAAATACGTTAGAAAATAAAATTAACTAGTAAAATATACTGTACAAGTAAAATATACAGTAATAACAGAAATACTGTAGAAAATGAAATTAACTAGTAAAATATACTGTAGAAATACAAACAAAATATCAATATAACAATATAGAAATATAAAAGAAGAAAATTGAAATTTGTCCAAATCAGAAATGTAGAAATGACTGGGGTGTGCAAATATGCATTAAAGTGATTTGTGCAGTGGTCCATAAATGGAAATATAAATATATAGTGCAAAAGTGTGCATGAATGTGCAGATAACACTTGAAGCATTCAGCTTGTAAATTTATCCCAGATTTCAGCTCATCTTTCCCATGAAGAAGAAGAAGAAGAAGAAGAATATTCAATTATTGTCACATGTACTTTTTACAGCACAGCGAAATGTCTTCTTCGCATATCCCAATTAGGAAACTGGGGTCAGAGCGCAGGGTCAGCCAGCTTACAGCGCCCCTGGAGCAGATAGGGTTAAGGGCCTTGCTCAAGGGCTCAACAGTGGCAACTTGCCGATGCTGGGGTTCGAACCCCCGACCTTCCGATCAGTAACCCAGAAACCCACAGCCTTAACCGATTGAGCCACCACTGCCCTTGAAACGTCAAGTCAGGTGCCAATCAAGCAAATAAATGGTCAGCAAAATAGTTGGTGGTAGTGTTTGACATTAGGGGGCTTACACTCCTTCTGGAAGGTGTAGATGATCATCTTCTGGACAACTTGTTAGGTCAGCAGTCTTCCCCATGATCGCAGTGAAATATTCTAATATTTTGACATACTGGATGTTTTTGGTGTAAGCAGTAATCATTTAAATGAAAACAAAAAGTTTTACTTTTTGAATAACATAAAAATTAATTTTTGGAAATGCAAAGAATCTCTGTTTTAACTGCTTAACATATGGGATTAATTTATTCATAAATATTATGGAATATGTTGTTCGAACTGAAACAGAGATGTAACTAATATCTCCAAGGCAGCATGTACAAGTTAGCAGAACAACATTAATGATGCTAAAATCACATACTTTATATAAGCCTGTACCCTTACACAGAGTGGAGTAACATCTGATTCTATTCAATGTCATTTGCAGCAATGCTTTACATGCACTTTAACTGTTTTGCTAAAGAATAAGCAAACTGGAAATAAATACTCAACTATAAATTACATTAAACCCTTTATTTACAAATTAATTAAATACATGCATGTATTGGTGGTGCAAGAAGGCAGATCATCAAGGGTCTGTCTTCTCCACGACAATCTACAACAGGGGAGAAATAAAGACATGTTAATGTAAGTGTCTAGTAAAAAGACTTCATGATGTTACTATGCAGGTTGACACACACGCATGCAGGCAGACACGCACACAACATTTTATATATTTCATAGAACGCAAGCTTTTAGTAATGCTGTGTACAATTATTGGGTTTTGTTATTAAGGATTGCTGCAGAATTTGGCCCCATCTACACCATTCGTTAACACACATCATGAAGAGAAATTTGCCCCTGTCCCCAGATTAAGATGTGCTCAGTGGTGTTCTTGAAAAGAGAGGTGAATACTTCTGAACACTCACCTTCTGCTCAGGATGTACACCTGGTGTAGAAATCAGCTGATACACAGGCAGTTGATGATTTACATACAGTTCACTGTGAAAAGGAAAACACACAAGCATACATGTTATAAGGAGTATAAACACATATTTAATGACTTTATAATAGAATAGATAGAACCTGAACAAAAGCCCCTTTTCTTGACTGTTACATACTGTACATTGTGTAATCACATAGCTAACTACTCAGAAGATCTCTAGCTATGGTAATACCACTACATTACACTGCAGTATTATACACTATATGGAACTCATGAGCTCCAATAAACTGCATACAACAATTCATTAACCATCTGTAACATTTAACCCATAACAGGAGCAGCTAAGAATTAGCTCAGGGATAATTAGCAATAGTTGATAGACAACAGTGGACTTTCTGCTATCTTAGCTCTTTTAGTAAGCTAGCGCTTAGCATAATGATATTAACTTTAATTTTTTCAAGGGAAAAAAAACATTTACAAGGGAAAAAACATACACATATATGGGAAAGATGATTTGCCCTTCTGGGCCACCGTAGCTTTTGATATTTTATATAATATGTCTTTCATAATTTAATGATTTTGATTTATTTAGTTTGCACTTTTATTGCTATGTTATTGGCTTTTTTTAAGCAAAATTTAAGATGCACTTATTAAGAATGGCTTCTAATATTTTTTATAATTTTAATAATTTTATAATTTAGAGCTCATACACACTAACATGTATACATGAAATAAAAATATACACACTACACATCCTATACAAGCACACACACACTACACATCCTACACCCCCCCCCCCCCCCCCCCACACACACACACACTACATATCTTACACACACATATTTCAAACACTGCACACACACACACACACACACACTCAAAAGGCACACAGGTTGTTTGGGGCACTCGGGTGGTGGTGACACAGGTTCTTGGGCCCGCTCACCATTACTTGAAACTATATTTATTATTATTAATATTATTATATTGTTTTCTAGCATCTGGGGATTTTGTAGGTCTTACAGTTTTTCTGAATTGCTAAAACACATTTCCTAAAATCTCATCTCTTTGTCTCAAAACACAAACCCTAAAATTCAAGCTACAGTCCCAAAACCTTCGACTTCTGTTTTGACCCAAAAATATTTGAACTTTACTCAAAATCAAGCACTACTGTCAAAAACCACACAAAACCAGCCAATGTGCAAACACAACTTAGCAACAATTACACACTACATAAATAAATACAAAACACTGTGGGATAGCGGGAAACAAAAGAGAACTGCATCAAAGAAAGTTTTATTGAAAAAATAAAATAAATAATAATAATAATAATAATAATAATAATAATAATAATTTATATACATACATACATACATACATACATACATACATACACAGTTTTGTTTATAGCATATTCAGATAAATTACAGTTTTTTACGATTGCTTAGGCATGATTTTAAAAACAAGGCTCATTTTGTCAAAACCCTACCCACAATTCACACATCTACACACACAATTAGCAGAACATCTCAGATCTTTTGAAAAATGAAACACTTACAGTTTTTCTCAGTTGCTTTGGGGCTTTTCTCAGACCAGACTTAAAAATCTCAAAACCATTAGTGCAACCTCCACAACATTTAGTCATTTGTGCACATCATAGTAGCAATTTCTCCTTCCTCTGAACAAATTTCAAAGGCTCTTGGACATGTATCAGTTGCTTTCATACAATTATCTGCCGTTTTATAACATTATCATATGCTTATGTCATGTAAGTCAAAATGAACTATACTTTGGGATGCTGAATAGTCGTTTCCAATAAAACTAATAGGCTTCATTTCATTGCTTGAGTCATTACATACAAAATTGTTGAATTAGATATCAAATTCTATCAAGCTAATTTTTATTCCTTTCTTTATAATTTTTTCCTGGAAATTTCACTCTCCTAAATTGAACCAACAAGTATGTTGTTGTGTAGAATAATGTCCATTTTCACCACTCACATCTGGTCAGACAGTGGTTTGCAGCACATGACAGAATGCTGGTGCATTCACATGCGCAAATGGCCCTGCTAGCAGCCATGGATGCAGCATGTGATGACATCACAGCAGAGTCATGCAGAGGGTGGATTCGCCACTCCAGGAGATACTTTCCTCGCTGCATTGCAAGGGATGATATCCGTTGTGATGTAGATGAAAATATGTGGTCAGACAGACAGGAACGTCTGGATGCGCCAGAATGATTTACGTATGTTCAGTTACAATATGTACTGTTATATTGTTCACATTTGTGCACAGCTCTATCAAAAGGGTGTTTCTTATGTTTATTCTACATAAGTGACTGCAGAGTTTTTTTCTTTTGCACAATGTTGTAGTAAAAATGTGAAACGTATTCAGTGTCTTGTACTCACTTACTTCCCTAACTACAGGAATGTCTAACTTTACTGTAGATTGTACTGTAAATGGCTGTACAAAAAGTGTACAGTGCTGTCTTGAGCATTTTCAGGTAGTGTCACCGAGGTCTCACCTTTTTTTTGCATCGGAAAACACTGAGAGAATACTGTAAACTGTCATAATGAAAACATGACAAAGCCATTTGACTATCTTGTTCATAAAGATGGTGTCAAGACTTCTCATTTTGATGACACTGGCAGCTTCATTGACACGAATACTTGCTTTTGAGGAATGGATTATCGATTTTGAGCAAGTGACCTGCTTTTGCAGGTTATCTACTAGGTTTTGCAGTTTGCACCAATTGTTTTGGGAAATACACTAACTGCTGTGCAAATGTTAATAGTGATGTGAGAAAAGCACCAAAGTGACTGAGAAAAACTGTAATTCAAAACTGTACAATAATTTACCAAAAGCCCATTCTGGTACCCTATGGCGCACATGGTTCATACAGTCGGATTCAGTTTGAACAATTACACACTGCTGTGCTCAATCTTAAACACTTTTCTACCTTTCTAATGATACAGTCTTGGTTCGATTTTTTTCTCTTTTTTGAGATATTGATAAAGAATATATTGACCAAACACAACACACAAGACAAGTACTGCACCTTGATGAACATATTTATTTCTTTTCATGTACTCAAGTCAGTCAATTTGAACAATTGAACGAAACATTCCTACGTAACAAAACATTTTTCTAGTTTCCATATGGTATTACTAAACACACCATTGTACTGTAAGCTTACAATAATACTGTAACAAATTACATATCCAGTTCAGTACAGAATAAAAATAAAAATCAATTTGATCACATGCTTGAATGAGGGCCATCTTGACATAGGGCCGGAGATCATAAACCTTCCATCGCCATGCTGAAAAGAACTCTTCGATGGGGTTTAGGAAGGGGGAGTATGGTGGAAGGTAGTGAACTGTAAATTGTGAGTGTTGATGAAACCAGTTTTGGACCTGGGCGGAACGATGGAAAGCCACATTGTCCCAGACGACAATGTTTTGCATCTGGTCCCTTTGGTTTGCTGCTGTGATAATATTGTGTAATCAGTCTAAAAGTGTAAGAATGAGGTCAGTGTTGTAAGGACCCAAGTTGATATGGCGGTGGAGGACCCCCATTCTGTGTAATGGCAGCACAAAGGGTAATGTTACCAGTATTACCAGTACACTAAATGTAACGTTGCCCTGGTACATTGACAATAGCCCTGTAGACAAGGATGTTTCTTCCCCTTCTTCTAACTGTTGTCAGGTTAAATCCAGCTTCATCAATGTATATAAACTCATGCGGGACTTCTTCCTCATCCATTCGCAAAACTCTCTGAAATACAGCAAAATATCACATTGTGTTATCAATATACTGTAGGTCTGCTATACAGTAAAATTACATGTACTGTAAAAAGGTTATGTGTGAAAGTGATGAAAGTGTTACGTGTACACCTCGCGTTCTTTAGGGAACCACGAGCTGTGTTGCACTCCTCCGGATATCAGGTTGATCTGGCCGAGGCACGAGAGACGGAGTCCCTCCTTTCTTTCGCTCTCTCCCCAGATCACGGAATCTCTCCCTCCACTTCACAAGCGCACTTCGGTGCCTCTCGTGAGTGTTCGGAAGAGATTCATTCTCCCGCTTCTGTGGAAATGGAATTAGCTATCTCAGAACGATCCTCTAGAGATGATAAAGAGTATGAGGAGTTAATTGAAGTTATAACACGCCGTGCAGTCGAACGACTACACATTGATTGGCCACAGGAGCAAGCTCACCCTAAGTGATCTAAATTAGACGACAGGTTTCTGTCGGGTAGCCAGGAGATGGCGCCACAACGCCGCTCTCTCCCCTTTTTTGATGATCTCCACAACGAGTTGTCTCGTTCATGGAATAAACCCTTTTCTTCCCGTATCTTTGTACCATCGACTTCGTTTTACTCGACTATTGTGGATGCAAAGGCACGAGGTTATGTGATGATGCCCCAGATTGAGGAGACGCTTGCGGGCTATCTCGCTCCTGGGACATCATCCACTATTTCAGCCTGCCACGTCCTGACTGAAGGGGTTACTGTGGGAAATCACCCTTTAGTTGCCCGTTTCATTCGTGGAGCTAAATGGTTGAGGCCACCCACTAGAGCCACGGCCCCTTCATGGGATTTATCTATCGTGCTCGAAGGTCTAATCGGCACTCCTTTTGAACCACTAGAGTCAGCGCCCGACAAGCTTCTGACTCTCAAGATGGTTCTTCTTATGGCCATTACCTCTCTCAAGAGGATCGTAGACCTGCGTGCCTTATCAGTCTCCCCATCTTGCCTGGACTTTGCCCCTGGGCTAGTCAAGGCCATTTTGCATCCTCACCCAAACTATCTACCGAAAGTTCCTTTCTCAACCATGCACCCTGTCATCCTGGAAGCCTTCTGTCCTCCGCCTTTTGCAGATTCGGAGCAGGAGAAACTTCACCTACTGTGCCCAGTACGTGCTCTTCAGGCCTATGTCCACAGTACCAGCCAGTGGCGTAAGTCGGAGCAACTCTTTATATGTTATGGAGGCCGCAACCGGAGGGCGGCCGCCACCACACAAACTTTGTCACACTGGGTGAGAGATGCTATTGCCCTCTCCTATGAGGCGCGTGGGCTCACTTCGCCTCTAGGAGTCAGGGCTCATTCCATCAGAGCAGTCGCCTCATCCATTTCTCTTGCAAGAGGTAGTCCCCTGCAACAAGTGTGTGATGCGGCGGGTTGGTCCTCTCCGCACACATTTGAAAGATTTTATAATCTGGATGTCCATGCCACTCCGGGCTCACGAGTCCTCAAGTCAGCTTCCCAGACATAGATCTGAGACTTCCTGGCCTTGTGCCCACACGCTACACAACCTGGGGGTCCAGGTTCTCACGCAGCATCGAGAGAAGCCTTTGAGAGGGAACGTCTCTTTGCTGTAACTCGTTACTTTGCTGTAACCCTGTTCCCTGAAAAGGCGGGAACAAGATGCTGCGTCCTAATGCCGCACTACTACGTGACCGGACGTCTGTTCAGACAAATTAATCTGAGGTTTGTCGCCGGCTCACTAGTATTTATAACCTGCAGCTGCGTCTAATCAGATGACGTCACCTGACCGAGGTTATATATAGCCAAAAAATTTGGCGTGTTTGCACACATGCTTCACAACCGGCACACAAAATGGTTCCCATAGCATTCTCACGCAGCATATCGTTCCAGCCTTTTCAGGGAACAGGGTTACAGCAAAGTAACCCGAGAAGTTTTGCTGTGTCACTGTGTGTTATGTTCTGCAAAAAAGTGTGAAGCTGACAATGTGCTTACAGTTGTGCAAATCTAGGCCGGTGCTTTGCTCCTTGAGTATAAGGATTTGTTAATTGTGAGAAAGTTAAAATTTTTGTGTCTAAGCAATTGAAAAAAAAAAAACTGTATTCTGCCTCAGCATCATGCCTCTGTGCTGGGTGAGGCCACAGGGCTTCATCTACATCGCATGCTATGTGGAAAGAATCCTTTAGCATGCCGAATCCAGCCCTGGCAAGATTCCACTCCTATCTCACCACATGCTCCATTCATTGCTTGATGTAGATTTTTCTGTGTGTATACTTTCCATCTCCATGCTGAGAAAAACTCCTCAATAGGGTTTAAAAAGGGAGAGTATGGTGGAAGAAACACATTCATAAAATGTTGCTCATTGTGAAACCAATCGCGTATTCTTGGACCACGGTGAAAGTTCACATTGTCCCAAATGATGACATACAGGACATGGGATGCTCTGCCTGCTCGCAATCTCTCCGCTCAAGAAAAGATCCCGAAGACCATCCAGGAATGTTAAACGAATTTCGGTGTTGTATGGCCCAACAGTAACATGACTATGGAGAACCCCATAGCTGCTGATGGCAGCACAGATCGTTACATTTGCACCACTCTGGCCAGGCAGTCCAATAATGGCACATTGACCTATGACGTTGCGACCTCCTCTTCTCCTTTTTGCTAGATTGAATCCAGCTTCATCCACGAAGATGTATTCATGAGGCCTAACCACGTTTAGTTCTGTACAGTAAATGACACAGAATGATGCACACATGTCAGACAATACAGTATACATTCTAGTACTGAGTTTACTGTAAAAGTTGCTCTTTCACTGTCACAGTTTCGCTCAAATGGTACCCGGTAAACTTGTTTCATCCTTATCTTGTTGCATTGCAGGACACGGTCAATTGTTGACAGACTCACACTCACATTTATTCCCTCAAAATGTATGTTGTCTTCTATAATCCAATGCTGTATTTCATGCAGTCGAATTGCATTATTTTGACGGACCGTATCCACAATAAGTGTCTCCTGGTGTTGTGAGAACATGCGTGTTCTTCCACCCTCATGTGGCCGTCTTTCAATTCTAAGAAAGAAAGAAAAAAAAATTTGTTAGAAGTATACATACATTATATATATTATTCAGTAAATGTTATCATACAAAATTCAAAATAATTTTTTATTTTCCCCTTACTGAGACAAGTATACTTTTTACCTGTTTTCTTTTCTGAAGGTCCGGATTATAGTACAGTAGCCACTGAGAACCTGCTTAGGTTTGGTCGCACACGTTGCCCTGCCTCCCTCATAGTCATGCCATGCACCAGAACATGATCTATGACAGTTGCTCGAACGTCATTTGAAATTACAGATCTTGTTCTTGGTCTTAGTCCTTGCCCACCACCTCTGAAGACTCCTCTTTCTCTTCCTCTTCTATTGTATTGCTCCATTGTTGGATCCACTCATGCCATTTGCATTTGACTAGGCTTATACTGTATATTGATTACTAATTGTGTTCACTGATTGGACACATGTGTTTTAAATTTTGAGTGGTAGTGTGTAAAGGATGAAAACAGTGTGTTAGTTGTGTTTAACTTCTGTAGCCTGTGTGCACCATTCTGGGTACAAGTGCACCACACTGCCGAATGTGTTTTGTGTTTGAGAATGTGTTTAGCGGTGTGAAGTAAATGGGAGATTCGGATTTGCAAATTGTGCCCTAACCAGAAGAATAGTGTTTAAGATTTTGACAACTGTGGGATTGATTTGATGAAAGAGATTGGGTAGTTGACAGTTTAGTTTTTACAATGGGATTAATGTTTTAGCAATTCAGAAAACCTGTAACATGCTCAATAAGTCAGTCACAGCTGAGCAGCTGGGCCCTGTGCATGGGGAGTTGAGTGGGTGCTCACGCAACCTAATGGCAGAGCAGGTTCCAACCTATGTGCTGATTTTCATGAATTAAAAAAAAAAACTTAACAGGGAGTCAGTTATTTTGACTTGTTTGCAAGCCGCTCACTGTCCTTTCTAGTGTGCCTGGTCGGCGATGGCACAGGTGCTTGGGCCCGATCATCATTAACATGTGTGAATATATACAGCGACTACAATATAAAGATTTACCCTGTACCATGGAATAATAAGAAATAACTGATGAACACACATGAACTTAAAAACTAAAAAATAATGAATCAGTATATTCTCTATGTATTTCTCTACACAGGTGTTCTCACTCAGGACAGTGGATGGAGTGTGAATTATCCTGATAAGCCGATCTGTGCTGTGAGAGGATTCAGTCTCTCCATTCCCTGTAGTTATTATTATCCAACATCAAATCCCAAGAGTCAGGTGATACAAATGCTTTGGTGCTCAATGAACTCAAACACAGGAAAGTGTACAGACCCTCCATATGTTTATAGCAGCTCATCAAACACCAAGTCAGACTTTGAGTACGTTGGAGACGACAAATCAAACTGCACTTTGTTAATCCACAATGTACAGTTCAGTTATTCTGGAGAGTACAGATTCAGATTTATAACTAATGTGGACAAATGGACAGGTGCTCCTGGAGTGACTCTACAAACTGCAGGTAAAATTTAATAAAGATCCAGCATTATTCAACTTCTGGAATATTTTTCTTTTGTGTGTGTTTGAGGTAGAAATCTATGCAGGGCTTCACCACACCACATTATATTACACTATTTTACAGTATTTGGATATACTGTATAAAAATGATCAGAATGAATACTTACTGTAATTATTTTAGATGAGGCAACAGCATAATACTGTAGATGTGATAATCTGGTGATTCAGTACATTTAGGTCATAGGCTGACTTAATGTTGCTGTGCAACTGAACGAATCCCAGATTGTAACACTGCCTCCAGAGGCTTGTACAGTGGACACTAAGCATGATGAGTGCTTTGGACATATGTTAGTACAAAATAAAGGAGTCTTGATACATAGATTTAAATATTTTAGTATTTTAATGTGCTTTTGATAGTCATCTCAGACTTTAGATTTGACTGTATTATAATTATTGACCCCCTCTCATTTCTGATTAAGTGACATGAAGTCTTTCCTGCTCTCTGAAACAGATTTAAAGGTGTCACTAATCAGGCTCAGTGGAAACGGAACCCATAAACAAGGAGACTCGTTAAATCTGACGTGTGATGTGAACTGCACACACAGTTCCTCACAGTTTGTGTGGTCTAAGAACAACGAGCAGTTAAACACATCAGGACCCGTTCTTCACTTTCCTGCTCTAACCGTGAGGGATTCTGGGAATTACACCTGCACTTGGAAAACCAGCGAGACGTCAGGATCTAAAACGATCAGCCTTCAGGTCCAGGGTGGGTCCGTCTGCTCACAATCACTCATGACTTACTGGAGAAAATAAATTTCTTTAAGTTAAATATTTACAGGTTTGTTTAATATTATTGCTTATCTTACCATGAGACAAAAATAATTAAAACCCTGAAACAGGTGAGTCACTTCAACACTTGAACACTGAATATCTTGAGTCAATTCTAAAGGAAATGAAGTGAATTGTGTTCAGTTAAGCATTTACAGTACATGTAAGATACTGCTGTTTTACCCCCCCCCCCCCCCCCCCCCGCCACACACACACACAATTCACATCCTATACAGTATACACACGATTCACATCCAACACACACCCTACACACGACCCATCCTACACACACACACACACACACACACACACACACACACACACACACACACACCTACACATTTACAATACATAAACAATGGCTGGCCAAAGCACCTGTGCCATTATGATCACCAGCAAACCCGGCCCATATGATCTTAAAACATTGACGAGGGAAAATTGTGGAGGGATTTTTGATATCTCAGCCATGTTCATACCTTAAATGATTCCTTAAACTTTTGCTGAAAGGTGACTAATAACTTACCGGGTGACATAATTTCAAGTGACATCAGCATGTGAGTTTTTTGGAGGTCTTATCATGCTCAAAAGGCACATAGGTTTCATGTTAATGATGGTGCAGGTGCTTGAGCCGATCACCATTGCTTGCAACTATATTTATTATTATTATTATTATCATTACAGCATATTGTTTTCTAGCATCTGGGGCTTTTTTTTAGGTCTTAACATGCTCAGGGCGTCAGGTAGGAATCTGATATCATCAGCACACCTGAGCAGCTGGGCCCTGTGCATGGGGAGTTGGGCGGGTACTCATGCAACCTAATGGCAGAGCAGGTTCCAACCCGTGTGCTGATTTTCTTTCAAATAATTTTCTACTTAACAGAAAGTCAGTTATTTTGGCTTGATCGCAAAACGCTCACGGTCTTTCTAGTGTGTCTCGGCGGTGGCACAGGTGCTTGGGCCCAATCATCATTAACATGTGTGAAGACAAAGTGAATACAATATAAAGATTTACCCTGTACCATGGAATAAAAAGAAATAACTGATAAACACACATGAACTTAAAAAATAAAAAATAATGAATCAGTATATTCTCCATGTATTTCTCTACACAGGTGTTCTCACTCAGGACAGTGGATGGGGTGTAAATTATTCTGATAAGCCGATCTGTGCTGTGAGAGGATCCAGTGTCTCCATTCCCTGTAGTTATTATTATCCAACATCAAATCCCAAGAGTCAGGTGACACAAATGCTTTGGTGCTCAATGAATTCAAACACAGGAAAGTGTACAGACCCTCCGTATGTTTATAGCAGCTCATCAAACACCAAGTCAGACTTTGAGTACGTTGGAGACGACAAATCAAACTGCACTTTGTTAATCCACAATGTACAACTCAGTTATTCTGGAGAGTACAGATTCAGATTTATAACTAATGAGCCCAGTGGCAGATGGACAGGTGAACCTGGAGTGACTCTACAAACTGGAGGTAAATTTTAATGAAGAATGTTATTTGGATTTTGAAATATCTGTTTCTGTGTTTGAGGTACATAGAAACTTACTCAAGGCTTCACCCACACCAATCATATTACACTGTTTTATAGTATTTGTATACACTGTATAAAAAATTGCAAAATGAATACTTACTGTAATTATCTCAGCACCTGGTCATTCAAAACATTCAGGTCGTCAGCTGACACTTCATTTTTTTGCCACATAACATTGCTGACCCCAGACCTGAGCAACTAAATCAACCCTAAATCATACACTGCCTTCAGAGGCTTGTACAGTGGACACTATGCATGATGAATGCTAGACATATGTTAGTGAAAAATAAAGGAGTCCTGACTGATATATATTAATAATGTGTTTTTTTAAGTCCTGATTAACTTACATGGAGTCTTTCCTGCTCTCTGTTAAAGATTTAAAGGTGTCACTAATCAGCCTCAGTGGAAACGGAACCCTTAAACAAGGAGACTCGTTAAATCTGACGTGTGATGTGAACTGCACACACAGTTCCTCACAGTTTGTATGGTCTAAGAACAACGAGCAGTTAAACACATCAGGACCCGTTCTTCACTTTCCTGCTCTAACTGTGAGGGATTCTGGGAATTACACCTGCACTTGGAAAACCAACGAGACGTCAGGATCTAAAACGATCAGCCTTCAGGTCGAGGGTGGGTCACGACACTCCTGAATGTCTCGAGTGATTACTAAAGGAAATAAAGTAATTTGTGTTCAGGTAAACATTTATATGTAAGATATTGTTGTTTTCTAACAGGTGACACGGCTGAGAATTCTTGGCCAATCTGGATTGTTGTCATGGTGACAGCTGTAGTGATTTTGATCGTCTCGGTGATCACAGTTTCTTGGTGAGTATATGAGGTTCACATGTTACAAGCTGCACTGATAAACTGTTAACTTGGTAATCATAAGCAGTTAATGTGAAGTTTGTTCCTCATGTACAGGTTTCTGTGTAAGTGCAGGACTGTGCAGACTGAGCAGAGGGACGATGATCACACCTACTCTAACGTCAAGCAGAGAAAGGACAATGCTGAGATCTGTGCTAATGTAGAGCAGGAGAAGGACAATGCTGAGATCTGTGCTAATGTAGAGCAGGAGAAGGACAATGCTGAGATCTGTGCTAATGTAGAGCAGGAGAAGGACAATGCTGAGATCTATGCTAATGTAGAGCAGGAGAAGGATAATTTTGATATCTATGCTAATATGTAAAAGATACACCCTGCACACACTTTCACACCTCTCGCTCAACTTAGAGCAGGGGTGCCCAACTTTTTTTTGAAGAAATTTAATTTGTCAGTGTGCCGAGATCTACCAGTCCAAACAGAAAGCCAGTTGCTTTTCATAGCATATTTACATATTTAATGTGCACAAAACAAACAGAAAGTAGCCCTAATCCATATACTGTATAATAAAACATAGTTATTAACCCTAACCCTAGCTCTTCTTTTGCACCCATGTCTCCAAAAACCATACTATTGAAAACACACAGCTGTGCCACATCCACAACATCAGTCGACTGATCAAATTGAAGAGAAAAAACATTCACACTGTTCAATATCCTTCCTTAACTGCGCCTCGACATCCCTCATATTCCGTCACATCGCCGTGTAACAGCGCCACGGGATAATTGCACGTCCTTAACGGCATCTATGATATCACTTTTATTCTTGAAGTCACCAAATAGTGCGTCTGCAGCCGCGACAAATGCTAGTGTTTTGCAAGAACGTGACTGACGTGATAAGGTGCTATAGCTGCAGCCTTACCATTGGTGATTGGCCTGGTGAAAATGGACTGCTGTGCTGCAAACTGCCTCTTCAATTCCTGGACTTTTCGGGTGCTTAGAGCTGATTTAGCCGGGAAATATGCATCGTAGCTTTTGTGCACGGTTTTGAAATGGCGCTCCAAATTGCCCTTCTTTTTTTTTTTTTTTTGCTTCAGCTATAGTTGCGTTTTACTTTGCTGAAGTTGCTGCTCTCTCAACTTCTCTATGTAAACAGTGAGTCCCTACTAGTAACGTGCCTATAGCTAAAACCCTGGCTAAATTCAGATTAGCGTACTAGCATACTACTCTTGCTCTTTCTGCCATATATTTATATGAAATAGTATGAGTAGTATGTTAGTATGCGATTTCAAATTCAGCCTAATTCCGTCAGTTTAAATTTTCAGCGCAGAGCCGAACATAATCAGTGATCTTGTAAGGGAAAATACAGTTTAATAAACTGTTTTTTAAAACAAGTATAGGATTTCTTTACTCAAGAAATACTATGTCTATAAAGGTTATTGTTTTATTTGAGTTTTGAGGCGTGGAAACAGTGAAGAAAGAGAAAGGACAAACCAGAAGGCAGTTTACTCTCGCAATCGACTGGGTCGACTGGTTGACCGCGATCGACTGGTTGGGCACACCTGACTTAAAGTCTCGCAAGTCTTGCAAATTTCCTCAGTGACCTAAAAGAAACATGTCTGCACACTTACTTCATGTATTTTGCACTTGAGCTCAGTCCTGTAATGGACAATTTGGTAATTTATTAAATTTATTTTAACTGTAATTTCAATCATGGAGCTATTTTAAAGCTGGTTAAGAAACAAGAGTTTCAAGCATTTTCTGTATAATTACTGTTAAGCTATTAATTACATAAAGTCATAAATCCAGAAAGAAATTGTCTTTACAACATCAAAACATTTATAAAAATCTGTTACCTATGAAATAAAATGGCAAATCACGTTTATTTTTTAGCTCATGCTAATTTTTCAAAATTATTTTCATGACCAAAGTAGTAGTTCAGACACTATGCTCTCTAACTAAGTCGAATTTAAGACTCAATAAAAATAGACATCAAACTGGCTGTAAAAACAGGGAATCAAAACTGAAGCCAAAAAGTATTTGATGCCCCCTAGTGTCTGGATGCGGTTCAGTTTTTAACACTGCTTGTTCCGGACCCAAACTTCATGAAAAGTTATCTGTTCTAAGAAATAATATTCTGTGTTTTTAGTTCCATTTGGATCATTCATTCATTCATTCATTTTCTATACCGCTTAATCCTGTGTTCAGGGTCGCGGGGGACCTGGAGCCTATCCCAGGAGACTTCGGGCACTAGGCGGGGTACATCCTGGACAGGGTGCCAATCCATCACAGGGCACACACACATACACACACTCACACACGCAATCACACACTACGGGCAATTTGGGAACGCCAATTAGCCTAACCTGCATATCTTTGGACTGTGGGAGGAAACCGGAGTACCCGGAGGAAACCCACCAAGCACGGGGAGAACATGCAAACTCCATGCACACAGAGACGGGAATCGAGCCTGGCCGGGGAATCGAACCCAGACCCTGGAGGTGCAAGGCGACAGTGCTAACCACTACACCACCGCGCCGCCACTCCATTTGGATCAGATAAGATAAATATCTCCAACAATATTTTTTCTATGATAAAATATATATTTTTTATAATAAATAAAAAGGTGTGATTGATGAGGTCATTAAAGAAGTCAGACGTTACAGTCGGTCCACAAGAATACACACACTCTGGACACACACCTGAAGCTCTAGACAAAGCCATGACATGTTCTGCTGCAAACGTCTCGGGTTACGTTGCTGTAACGCTGTTCCCTGAAAAGGCGGGAACGAGATGCTGCGTGAAAACGTTATGGGAACATCTTGTCAGGTTGCCGGTTGTGAAGCATGTGTGTGTGTATCAAACATGACAAATTTTGGCTTATATAACCTCGGTCGGGTGACGCCATCTGATGAGACGCACCTGCAGGTTATGAATAGGGGTGAACCGGAAACATTCCTCAGATTGATTTGTCTGAACGGACGTCCGGTCACGTAGGGAGTGCGGCATTGGGACGCAGCATCTCGTTCCCACCTTTTCAGGGAACAGGGTTACAGCAAAGTAACCCGAGACATTCCCTTTCAAAGGCTTCACTCGACGCTGTGTGAAAACGCTATGGGAACGAGAGTACCAACGTCGCCGCACTGCAAATGTCTGGATCCCCAAGATTGTGTAGCGACCCGTGAGCCCGGAGTAGCATGAACATCCAGACTAAAATCTAACAAATGTATGTGGAGAGGACCAACCCTCCGCGTCACGCATTTGCTGCAGGGGAATACCTCTTGCTAGTGCAATAGATGAGGCGATCCCCTTGGTTGAATGAGCCCTGATTCCTAGAGGCAAAGTGAGCACATGCGCTTCATAGGAGAGGGCAATAGCATCTCTCATCCAATGTAGTGGCGGACGCCCCGCCGGTTGCAGCCCCAAAACATGTAAAAGCTGCTCTCACTTACGCCACTGGCTAATGCGGTGGACGTAAATCTGAAGCGCACATACTGGACACAGTAAGTAAAGTCTCTCCTGCTCCGAGGCTGAAAAGGCGGATGACAGAAGGCTTAAAAAAAGGGTGCATGTTGGGTTCATGGAACTTTCGGAAGATAGTTGAGTGAGGATGTAGTTATGTATGTCCTGAGAGTACTAAGGCAGAAGCCGGAGGACAACTTTTCCTGCAGAAACTCCAGCACTGAAACAATTTGGCAGTGGACTGGGTCTACCTGCTTTGCACTTGCTGCATGGGAATACCTCTTGCTAGTGCAATAGATGAGGCGATCCCCCTGGTTGAATGAGCGCTGATTACTAGAGGCGAAGTGAGACCATGCACCTCATAGGAGAGGGCAATAGCATCTCTCACCCAGTGTAGTGGCAGCTTGCTTCGTCGTGCACCAACTTTAAATACATTCCATTTGAGGGCATAAGCTCTTTGAAGGTTCCTAAGCTTGGGCCGGGAATGAAATATCGTCCTGTGCGCCTGAGAGAGAAGATCCCACCTCATTGGAATCACCCAAGGTTAGCTGTTGAAGAGGGATACTAGATCAGAGAGTAGTAAAGGGGACATTTGCTGATCTTGCGAGGCAAAGAGGTCCACCTCTGCTACATGAAATCTCTCCCAGATTGACTGACTACTTCGGGGTGGGGTTTCCATTCCCCGTGTGTCAGAGATTGACTGGACAGTACAACTGCTCTCACATTCATATGCCCTGGAATGTAAATGCCCTGAGGCACAGGAACCTGGTGCGCTAGCTATTTAGCGTCGTGAGCACAGTCCGCCATAGTGTTGTCCCCCCGCACTAGGACATGGTAGTCTCTCAACTGCTGGAGGAAGTGCTTTAGGGCCAGAAATAGAGCAATCATTTTGAGGCAATTGATGTGCCGCGCGAGAAGAAGGCCTCACCAGCTCCCTTGGGCTGGACGGTCATCTAAGCCCACACCCCAGCCCGTGAGGGAAGTGTCTGTCGTTAGCATCTGCAACGACAAGACAAACTTAGAGTGGGACCCAGAGTCAGAAACTGGGGTCTGAACCACATAGGAAGGGTACGAAGCACCTGGCGCATAACCCTTATTTGAGATTGACCCTAGAGTGAAATCCCCTGTCTTAGCCACAACTGAAATGCTCTCATGTGCAGAAGGTCCAAAGGAGTCACCCTGGATACAGCTGCCATGAGAGCTAAGATCTCTGAAAGTGATGGTCCCTTTCTGGTCTAGCTTGATCTCTTTGAGGGTGTTGAGAATGGATTCGATACGAGCGGGAGACAACGAATCCCATGTGACACCCAAATCAGAACAGGAAAGAGCACGCTTTCGTGGCGTTGGGTCTCAATCCTCAGAAACAAAGATGAGTTAGGACGACTTGCTGATGTCGAACAAAACCGAACCTTCGCCCCCAAAAGCGAACCTCAGGAACCTCCTGTCTTGTGGCAATATTTCTATATGAAAGTAAGTGTCCTTCAATCGATTGTCACAAATCAATCGCTTGGTAGGATTTGAGAGCAATCACTTTGACAGTCAACATTTTGAAGCTGTATTATTCATTTTACATAGCGGTACTGCCCGCAAAATCTAAAAATTGGACACAGCCCCCGGTTCCTCTTGGGAACCAAGAAATACCGACTGTAGTAGCCTGACTCACTGTCTGGTAGGGGAACATGGCCCCATTCCCAGCAACTTCTGTCAGCAGATGCGCACTTTCTGGTTTCATGAAAGTGGAGACCACGTCATTGAAATGCGGAGGGTGATGTGAGAACTGAATCCTGTAGTTTCTCTCTATAGCGCTTAGTACCCAAGGAGATATACTTGGCAGTAGCTTCCACGCTGCCAGTTTCTCAGAAGGGCAAAAGGTGCCTTGTTAAATGGGGGGGATGTTAGATGTTCGGCATCCTGAAGCATGGCAGGAAAGAACTGAATAACTAACACTTTATTAGAGACTGGTGTTGCTCTAAACACCAGCGGTGCCGGAGCAAGAACACCGACCTCCTGGGGTGTCAGGGAGAACACTTCATTCACTTCATGCCTCTCCCCATTGGGGGGCCACCCCCATGGTCCTGGGCACATGAACCTCAGGGCTTCTTTGTAAAGAAGACAATATGCCAGTCTGACCTCTTTTGAGGCCGATTGTGAGGCGTGCCGCATCCCAATCTTTATGAGGGGGTGGGCGGCTCAATATATCCTTGTGTTTCATGCCTTGCAAGAGTCAGACCCAGTCGAGACTGGGTGGCCGACAGTCCCGACTCTTGAGCACGTGGGGAAGGAATTTCCCGAAGGTTTGTTCATATAACTTCGCCTCATGAACCTAGTGGCGACCGAGTTAACGATATCGCCAAACAGGCCAGAAGGTGAGATAGGGGCATCAAAGAGGAATGTCATGATCCTTATCCTTGATGCGGCTGAGATTCAGCCACAAATGCCTCCCCGCAAAAACTATTGCAGCCATAAAATGGCCGATAACACGAGCCGTCTGCTTGCACGAAGAGACCTGTCTGTGGCCAATAAATTGTAATTCTAATACGCCCTATCTGAAGAGCCCCGCCAGTGCCCAAGTCTCTCAGCAGGTCAGCCTGGTAGGCCTGCAAAACTGCCATGGTGTGCAAAGGAGCACCAACCTGACCTGCTGCCTGAAAAGCTTTTCCCTCCAGGGAAGATGAAAGTCTACACAGCTTGAAAGGAAGTATTAGCTTTTCAGGAAGAATGATATCCCAGGAGAGAGATATCCTGGAAGCGTCTCTTCTATCTGGGCGTCATCATATAACTCCGCGCTTCTACATCAACTATATTTAAACAAATAAATAAGTTGATGACAGGAAAACACGGGATGAATACAGCTTACTCCATGAAAGGGTTAACTTATATGGAGATAGCTAAGTGGGCGAAGAGGCTAAGAGCGTCGTTGACCCCCGGTCACCCGTGTAATGTTTTCCAAGTGCTTAAAGGCTGTTTATCCTTGCCCATTCACAAGAAGCATGGGGCGCGCTTGGCTGCAGAGTGGACAGAGGGATTTCCCGATCCAACGAGGGAATGAGAGATACAGTAGGAGGTTTAAATCTGTCTGTCACAGCTCTGCCGGATCCATTTTAAGCCCCAAAAATGCGCTGCGGTCCGAAGCTTCTCAAGGAATGCGGGGCGCGCGAGCACTTTAATCACGCAGTAAAGTGTAGAGATCGTCCTCCGATATGGATTATCACACGGAGGGACATCTCGTTTAAAACTCTGCCATATCGGTGAGTTAAACACTTCTTATTTTGATGGTTTAAAAACAGACACACTCAAAACAACTAGGTGAAGACAAAGAATCTGAGGAATGTTTCCGGTTCATCACTATTTATAACCTGCAGGTGCGTCTCATCAGATGACGTCACCTGACCGAGGTTATATTAGCCAAAATTTGGGGTGTTTGGTACACACATGCTTCACAACCGGCAACATGACAAGATGTTCCCATAGCTTTTTCACGCAGCATCAAGTGTAGCCTTTGAAAGGGAACTGTTCTAACAGTCCATCAGGGGGAGCTCTTTACAGCTTGTCCTAATATGTTTCTGCACTGATATTATAACTAGCAAACCAACATGAGTGGATAAAACGATGGTAGAAACCAGGGCAGCTAACTCTAGCTACAGTTCATAATTTATTAACTGTATAACCTTGGAGGGCACTCAGATATCCTCGTAAAGTTATCCAGTTTCTCACTTTTAAATAATCAACACTGATAAAATCAGCAGAAAATCAATAATCAATATTCAAAAATCAATATTTTGATTGGCTGGAGCTAGGTGAAAATCAAGATCTATTTTTCCCTTTAATTTATGCTTGGAAATGGATTTTAATGTGGGCTTTTAAAGTAGTCAATTAAATTACGAGGATGAGACACTGAACCAGCAACGAAGGTAACTATAAAACACCCATATCAAACTGATAGACAATAAAACAAACAAGTAAAGAGGGTAATATTTGTTTAACGCTGCATTTACATTACTTTTATTGTATATACTGTATGGACCCACGATGCCACTCTAGTCGCTGTCCGTCGCTGTCCACCACTCACCAGCCTGTGCCCGCATGCCAGTGTGTGATTGATGTGAGTGTATATATTATAATTCACTTAACAAAGAGGTCTCTAATGTTGGAGATGGAGTGCAGATTTTCTTTAGGAGAAATATTTAACATTTTATAAATACCCAGTATCTGTACCTCAAAACAATAGTTTAATTTCTTACACACACACACACACACACACACGGGTCACTTTGGTTTTTATAAATATATAATGGGTGTATATGGGTGTTTTCAAAATTCCAATATCCAAAATATTGAATTTAGCTCATGAAGATGAGACAGCAATGTTTATTTCACAATTTATGTAGTTTATTCATGAAAATGAATTTACACAAATTCCACTAATTATATTTATATGTGTCAATAATTTTGACACATCAGTTACACATCAGTCAACCAAGACCTCTCTAATCCACCCCCAAAAAACTAGTTTGCTGTCACGTTTCCTTCCCTTAATGTGTCTGGAGTGTGTGCGTGGCATGAACGCGGAGGAGGCGAGCTGACGGTTTATCAATGTCCTTTTATTAAACATAACAAAACACCAAACACAAACTGAAACCTAAATGCAACTAAAGCTAGACGCCTGACTGCTATTCAGTCAGGCTATTTATAATGAAACATAAATCAACGTAATTAGTCTTCCCTCGGTTCAGGTGAGCTTCTTACGTCACCTGACCGAGGTGCATACTGGGAAATGAAGTAAACTAACATAACAAAAACTACAAACGAAAATATAAACGGGCGTTAGGCGCCCTCTAGGGGTTAACCGTCACATTTGCTAGTTTGTTTTGAAGATATACCTGTACGACTTATTATAAGGCAACAGATTTATGTAAACATAGTGTCATTTTGGGTGTTACTCATATTTTTTTACAGTCTTTGTTGCACAAGTAGAGTAATCTATATAAAAGATGTCCTGTTTTGTCCAAAAGAACTGCTAATGTGGCAAATTATTCTACATTTAAAGAGTACCATGCTGCAGTTCTGATAAAAATTCAATGAAGTTTAAGGAGCATGTCTCACTCAACACTGACAATTCTGATGTGACCTGCTATCAACCACTGTTGTCCTGCACGTTACAAAAAAGCCTCCTCAACATAAAATAGTTACTCAACTTTCAGAAAAATTTACTGGCCAAAAATATTTCACATTGCTGTTTAGTTGACACATTGTGTACCCAATTCAAGTCAACTAAAGTAGTATTGGTTGTGGGTTCAAATAATTCTCCCACACGACCCGACTTCCCTGCACTTGCCAAACAGTCTTTGGCAATCTTTAAACAATGAGTTAAGACATATCTGTTTCTTCAGAACTTGGGCAAATTCATCATTTAGATGGCTTTATACAGTAGGTGTTATGTCCAGTCCTTTTGGGATTCAGTGTACAGAGTACAAACCTGACTAAACCTCACTACTAAAGCTGCTGCACAGGCACTTAGGCCTTTGAGGACTACAGCAACCCGTCAACCCTCGGACCCCTCAGCCACCCCCCCCCCAATCCTCCACAGCAGAGTTCTGGTTAAAGAAACAAGAGTCAAGTCTTGTAAAGACAAAGATGATAAATCTCACAGAATACCCAGTTATGATAAAAAATAAAATATATTAATATGGCTATATACCACCAGAGTGTGTAAAACATTGTTTCTGGAAAAGCTGCATATTGTTTCATATTTAAAAGTGTTTGATGTTTTCAATGGTTTTACTTTGTCATGTTCAGGAGTAACTACATGTTTGGAATGATGATATAACATTAGTTGATGAGCATTAGCAAACCAGACATTTTATATCCCTTAACTGAGTACTAAAGTGCCACTACTCCTTAACTGTTAAACACTTCTGCGTTTTCTTGAACTTTCATTAGCTGAGCGCTCAAAAGATTCTGGTACTTAACACCAGGAACATTGGATCACTGTTTTAGTGACAACTGAAGTAATTTTATTGGTGTTAGCCATCCCAGTTGATTTACAAAAGGATGTAAAACTAGTCGTGTTTTGACTTATTATTATCTAAACAGTGAGAAATAAAATCTTGTCCAGTTTAATAAAACCTTTTTGTTTAAGGAGGAAATTTAAAGCTCCAGGGGAAAAAGGGGGAAGATAGAGAGAATAAACATATCAGCAACAACCTGCCTCCTACTACAGACAAATATTTTTGACTGATTAGTCCAGAGCACCTGGTACCATTTTTCTGAACCACAGTTTTCATGTATAGTTGAGATGCTTAGCCTTGTTTCCTCATTGGAGGTACAGTATGGCTTTTGGGCCTCAATTCTGCCAGAAGGCCAGACTTCTCCGGACAACAGATGGTTTTGTCTGGGTCGCACTGGTTTCCACTTCTTTGCTGTGTACTGAAAAACACTGACTTGGTCATGAGATGTGCACTTTGACACTTTTGTTTTTACAGGAAGTGCTTTTAGTTCTCAAAGCGTTTCCTGGAACATCAAAAGGGCCAAAGTGCACATACTGACAAAACACCAAAAGAATGAACATGAACAGAAGCCTCATACAATATTCCCCAATGCAGACATACTGTACACACATAGAAACTTCTGACAGACTTCAATAAATACAAAAGTAGCATTTATTTAAAAAAAGATAATAATATTTTATTATTGTTGATATTGTTGGTAAGTGATATTACCACATCAGAAAATACACTAGTTGTGTTTGCACGTCTGGTTCCCATTCTCTAGCATCAATTTCTGTCCACACACATATTATTGGAATATTTCCTTTAGAGGTGCACTTGCGCAGTGGTCAATAAACTCTTTTAAAGATTAATGTGTGTGTGTGTGTGTGTGTGTGTGTGTGTGTGTGTGTACTACACATATGTCTCTATGTGCACAAAACACTGCAAAACATCAATTGTGCTCGTCTTCCTGCTAGACTTTTGTGGCTGTATGTGGTATTTTCAAATCACACACATAGATGCAACACTGAGTGTGTGAAATTCTTACTGAAGAAGAGATGAAGATGCTGCACTTGGCTCTGATTCTGCTCACGCTGTCTGGTATGACACATCATCTCAATCTTAGACAGAATTATTGTTCAGAGTTTTAACTGACCGATGCTGATCGATGATGGAGCATGTACAGTACAGTGTGTGTACAGAGTGTGTACAGTGTGGGCAGTTATTGGATTATACTCTTGCTTAACGATTTTGTTCTGTCTAATCATGTGAGAAAATCATGTAGATTAAATTATAATTTAAAAGAAAAGAGTATTAATGGCATTAATGTATCAACATGAATCAGCATTCTAGTGCTGTTCTATAAAATAAATAGGACGATGACTTTAAAGTAAGCTCAGCTTAAGTTCTTTTTTTTATTTAATTGATGTTTATCATTAGATAACACATTTAATCTGTACTGAAACCTGTTTAAGTAACTATTACACCATATTTTTTACTATTTTACTGTATGGTTGAACTCGTGGAAAGTGTAATTGCAGAAGCTGACATGCCTTCATTTAACTCGAGCTATTTCAATAGAAATATTAGCATACTTTTCATGAGATTAAAAATTAGATGCCTCACTGCACTGTTAACTTTTTTTTTTATTCTTTGCCAGGCTTGTTCTGAAGCTTCTTTCTGTTTTGGGATTTTTGCTTGTTTTGTGAGGCTTCACCCCTCAGTCCACTCTTCAGGAGGTGAAATGTTACTTAGTTCAGTTAAGGTCTGGTGATTATTATTGGAAATAATGTTTTGGACTGTCCAGATCAAAGTTCTGGACTTCTTGTGACTGCTTTAAATAAGCACAAAATAATTTTCCTGTAAATTTCTGAATCTAGTTTGCTGCTGCTATCATGAGGTCAATTTGTCAAGATGTACAGTATTAGTGAGCCTGTTGAAAAAGCAGCCATTGTGCTAGGCTCTGGCTAAAAAGGACAAACTACATGGACCCAAAAGCAGACACTCATATTGTAATGTGCTTTAGATGAAAATCATGTTATGACAGCTGGTGGCAAGCTCAAAGATCAAAGTCATTATGTTGGACAAATAAATTCACAATAAATTCATCTTGGGTAAAGATCCAGAGATTAGTGTAAGCATGTACTGTAGCTAAGTCCAGGGTACCATATGCATACAGAGAACAAAATATAATACTAATAGAAAAGTGTCCTGAGCACAGTTCTGTCAGAAGCCGGGCAGATCAGCCCAGCACTTCCAGAGGCAAAATGAAGAGGCAAGTGAAGGGCTGACAGAAGTTATAACTATTGAGAATTAGAAATTACTAGCATATGCAGGCGTCACTGACAGGAAAATAGTTTGTAGAAATAGTTAAAATAGTTTAAAAAAATAGTTAAAAGGTTAAAGCTAAAAATAATCTGCTGATCTTTAATGTAATCAGTGATATTATTATTATTATTATTATTATTATTATTATTATTATTATTATTATTATTTGAGGTTGAAGTCCACGTCCGTGTCCGTGTGTCTTTCCGTACAGCAGAACTCTCTGTCTAACTTATTAATAGACAGAAATTGACATTCTGTAAGGTTGAGTATCTGACGCCTTGTTTACACTAAGTTGTCCTTCTTTGGTGCTCAGACAAATACACTCCCTGTTCGGTAATCGGAGAGAGAATCACAGATGAGAAATGGAAAAAGTTGATCAGATAAAGATGAAGTTTTGTCTTAAAACGACTCCAGCGTGTTAAAATTCACTTGTACCACTTCAGCGCTGTTATTTCAGACAAAGTGAAAATATCAACTAATCCCAGTCAAAATATTCACTTTATCTTTTCTAATTAATATCTATTGGTGCAGGTGTTTGTTTACATTGAGACAGTAGCGCATTACTTGTAGTAGATTATTTTAAAGTAGATTCTTTTTTTATGAGTATTGCAAAAAAGAAATTTAAGACACGTCCACATGATAGTATGCTGTCAAAACTTGAAGTTTCTAATCTAGCACACAACCCAGATAGCAAGGTGACATTGATTCAATGTTGAAATTTCATCAGAATCATCATTTTGGTTGAGGTTGATTTTTCAATGCTAAATAATGTTGAATCAATGTTGATAATTCAATGCTTTTCTGTGTTGAAAAGACAAACATTGAATCAATGTTGATTTTTGGTTTTGGAACCCATCCTCATTCAACAATGTAAGGCAAATTAAATTAACTAAGTGCATTTCTATAAAAATGTGTATGCATGTGTGTATGTGTTTAAAACAGGTTAAAAAATTGACTACGAGAGATTTGCCATGGTGCTTAAAAAAAAAAAAAAAAAAAAAAAAACATATATATATATATATATATATATATATATATATATATATATATATATATATATATTAAGGGAAAAAATAATTTGACGGTAAGTTTTGTGTATTTACCTTGCTGCCTACACTCTAAAAAATGCTGGGTTGTTTTTTCTACCCAAATGCTGGGTTGCCGCTGTTGGGTCATTTTTCTGGGTTATTTACAGAGAGTTGGGTAGTTTTTGTGTAACCCAGCTGCTGGGTTGAAGTTTGCTTGGCCCCTCCCCCAAAGTTCACCGGTGGATTCAGCGGCTGTCACTCAGCTTCGTGTCTCTTGAGCTCCCACACCGCTGATGACGGTTCATCCTCCTCGGACATTTAAGGGGAAATGGCGTTAAATACAAGGTCTGTATACACATGTTCACTCACCTAATTCACATATGACTGAAAAATTATTACTATATGTAACATTTATTACTGTTACCGTGTTAAGGTTACACACAAACTTTCCGGCTGGTCTGAGGTACTGGATGATAATTTAGCTGAGATTAGCTGCTAGCCATAAACCCCACCTGTGTATGAAAGAAACGGCTAAGATGTCTGAGCTTTTTTAGCTTTTTCTGTAGAATGTTTGCAGGGTTACGAAGATGGTGAAGTGATGAATGAACGCTAAACTGTTAACTGTAGGGCTACCATGACCAGGCATTTAGTTAGTTTGCTAGCATTAGCAACCACTTTAGAACTTTATTAATCTCACTGCTTGAGACAATAAAATGCTGGTGTGTTACAAAACACTGACCCTCTCACAAATATACAGACCTGCTAACCCTCCCGTTTTTCACTAGCTAGTAATTTACTCTGCGGTCAAATTTCTCCTGCGTTTCTCCCGAGTTATAACAATATTTTACACCTTTCCCCCTTTGGCAAGTATGCAAATGTATCACCAGTAATAGCATGTAAGCTAACCAGGTAGCTCTCTTTAACCAAAGTTAAATTAACTATCAGTCAGCGCGCCAACTACAGGAAAAAGTACCACAGCGGTACAGGTAACTACTAGATGAAGTATTAATATTTTGGTGATTGTAATGTACCAGTATGACACCAGCTATGACATTTTTTCGGTAATTACCTTAAAATCAATGCAGACTACAATATCAACTAGTCTGACATAAAGTGCTGTATCCTAAAAGCCATGCTTATTCTGCTGTTTTATTTTTGGTAGTAGCTGTCTCCATGTTTTTGTTTCTGGTTACCTATACACTATCTTAATGGGCAGCTTTGTAATTTTTTAGTATCAATCGTATTTCACACGAAATTGAGAGTCTTATTCAGTTTAATCTTTGCTATTCAACAAAATTTTAACTTTTTCATTTCTTTCTTTCTAAGGTTGGAACCAACATGGTGGAATACCTCCAGCGGGCTGAAGTGTCGAGGCCGTACCCCTACATCCTGACGTTGGGAGATAATGACCAGCACTGCTCTCAGTAATGTTGTAATGTTGCTATGAAATAGCGAGACCTACCTGAAAAGTCATAGACAGACAGTGTTTGTATGTTAAAATGAGACCAGGGCTGGATAGTTTTGATCCTGCTCTGTAGAAGTTGCTTCAGCCTATTTGTTCAATTACTCCATTCTGCTCTTATCAGTAATAGTATAGTAATGATGTCACTGTTGATTATCTGTTCTTGTGCTTTTGAAAAATAAATGTTTTTTTCTAAGAACATTTAATAGGATGATGTTTATTGCATACATGTATGTTTTTTGTAATAGACCAGTATATCAAAGTAATTTAACTGTTTAATAGACATGCGTGTTTTTTTTTTTTTTTTTTTTACAGATTCACTGTAAAACATGAAAATAATAATAACCTATTTGTGAGGTACAGGGATTAAAGTTCTCCGTCGTTACGACGGATTTCCGTCAATCACACTGTTCCGCCTGTCCTTAATGTTTAAAATTCACTTTTCATAATTTTAATGCTGTGTATATATAGGCTTACATGGGTGTTAAATTAAGGAAAGACAGTGTATTCAGCCTGCTGAGGAGGATGTGATCAAAGCCTGGAGTGGAGCGACTGCACGTTCCTCTCTCCACTCTAAGCGTTTTGTTATCACTCCGGTATGGATCCACTCCGGGTTTTGGTTTAGTTTTGAAGAACTACATGTCAGGCTGAGGTATAACTATATTTAAGATAGCATGGACACACTTAATGCAGGAAGGCTCCGATGTTTCGGAGATTGATAAAAGTGTAAATAAATAAATGGAGATGGGCTTGGCTTAGCGAAATTGGGGAGAATGGCAAGCCTTTTAGTTCGTGGACTAAAAAAAATCAAACATCCAGGTAGGTGTCTCTGCACAGTATGCCACAGGAAACTTCAATATGGCAATAATGGCAAAACAAAGTGCGAGTTCGCCATCAGTCAGCAGCTCGTCACAATGCTGCGGTTCGTGCTCTAACAGTACACATGCTCCCTGTCTGCTGCGACAAGAACCACAGCGGAGATTCACACATCTGTGGCCGACCGTGTGCGCGATGTAAAAGTGCGCCTGTGTTCTTTCATAGCGGAGCATGACCTGTCGCTCACAGTCAGTGGCGGTTTTAGGGTGGGGCGAAGTGGGCAGCCGCCAGGGCGGCATTTTTTATGTCACGTGGGGGGCGGCACACGAACCTGGTTTTCTATTATCTGTGCTACCTGCGCTCGCGCCGCCCCTGAATGAGCCGCACAGAAGCTGAGAAGCGGAGAGATGGGGGGGGTTGAGCGGAGAGGAGAGCGGATGGCGGGGGGCGGGGGGGGGGGGGAGTACAGTTCACCTCTCCCAAATGAAGCGGACATGAAGGGGGCTAAATGATGTCTACCTGACTTTCTTATAAATAACGCACATTTCATTCAAAATATTATAAACACACACCAATAATTTGCCCTTTTTTCATGTATTTAATTGTGTGAAATGGCAAATAAAAATAGATAATAAAAGCGATGATGCTGTGGAGGTGAATTGGTTTAGTCTTGACTTCTGGTCGTGAGTGACAGCATTGGGGGAAATCTGCTGATTGTCGAATCGTCGATTATAAAGTATAAACACAGTGATGGAGAGAAAAAGGCCAAAGCTGTCAGGGGCCCAATTTAGAAACAAAAGAAAAGAAGATGAGGAGAAACGTATAAAAGATAAAGGTATATAACAATGTTCTCTCTGTATGATTAAGTTATTCATGTCATCATGTTAATTAGTGGTATAACGTTAACTCTTAACTCTATGCTTACCTTGTTAAAAAACACACACACACACACACACACACACACACAATAAAAGCCTAATTTACAAACCATCACAGAAATTCTAATGGTTTCTATTAAATACCACAAAATGATGCTTTGCAGCAAGACTGCAGCAAGTACAGTTATTTATTTCCATTGTTTATTATGTTAATGTTGGCTATAGCCAATATATTTACGATATATTTACAGTATACTGTAAATAGCCAGTTTAATTTACATATGTGTAGATAGTTTAAAAGACATTTTCCGTTTTCTATAACTCTGTTATGTGACAAAGCATATAATTTGAGGCAGTAAATTAACCAAGGGGCTAATTGTTCCTCCCTTAGATTAGATTATATTAGATTAATAAAGTGTCTAATGACTGCCATCAAACACCATGAGTCTCTTTGAGCTTATCACTTTTCTGCACGATAAGGATCTATCTGAGATCTACCCCAACTTTTGGACTGCTCTCAGGATTGCACTTACATTGCCAGTGACTGTAGCTCAAGCAGAGAGGAGCTTTTCCAAACTCAGGTTAATCAAGACATACCTGAGGTCAACCATGTCTCAGGAACAGCTCACTGGCCTCGCTGTCATAAGCAGAAATCATGCAATAGGGGAGCAGATCTCATATGATGTCATTTAGGGCTGCACGATATATCGAAAAAATATCATTATCGTGATAATGGCATGCGCGATAACCATATCGCAAGGAGTTGCGATAAATACTTTATTTGCCAAGCATTTGTGTGTCCAAATTTGACCAATCAGATGGGCCCTTACTATGTTTATACCCGCTTATATCTTGGCCTGTATAGCTTGGCCTGAAAAAAGTTCAGTCAGAAGATTTTTTTTCACTTTAATCCCTGTGAGGTAGAATTAACCCAATTCTACCTCACAAATAGACCAATTTATGTGGTGGAATTAACCCAGCATTATAGTTAAATATGACCTAGCATTTGGATTGAATATTTAACCCATCTTGTTGGGTTAAACAAATAACCCATCTTGCTGGGTTACATTAACCCAGCATTTAGTTAGTCCTATATTTACCTAGCAGCTGGGTTAAAAACAACCCAGATTGGGTTGTTTTTAACCCAGCATTTTTTAGGGTGTAGTTTACTCACTTGAGAGCTTAATTCCTGTTTGCCGTTCAAAAGTACTCAATTTTCACCTCGCATTTAACATCGGATGGTGTTTTTACACTGTCGCCACGTCATTATAATACACTCTACAGGCATGAGAATTCAATATGTTGTAGTCTGGAAGTTCCTGCCACTCACGGTGAAAGAATTTTGGCGATGCGACCTACGGTATTCTGTTGGGAAGCATTTGTTTGAGAGCTTAGTTCCTGTTTCCCGTTGTCTGTGTCTGACCCAGAGCAGTGTGCGTGCCCCACATGGAAAGAACCTATATGAGGATATATGCGCATATATGAAACCTATATGCAGTATATATGCGCATATATCCGCACCTATATGGGGCCAGGGGTAGCTCAGTGGTTAAGGCATTGGACTACAGTTCGGAAGATCCCAGGTTCAAACCCCACAACCACAACCCACAACAACAGTTGCCACTGTTGGGCCCTTGAGCAAGGCCCTTAACCCTCAACTGCTCAGATGTATAATGAGATAAAAATGTAAGTCGCTCTGGATAAGAGCGTCTGCCAAATGCCTAAATGTAAATATGAGGATATATGCGCATATATTTACATTTAGGCATTTGGCAGACGCTCTTATCCAGAGCGACTTACATTTTTATCTCATTACACGTCTGAGCAATTGAGGGTTAAGGGCCTTGCTCAAGGGCCCAACAGTGGCAACTTGGTGGTTGTGGGATTTGAACCTGGGATCTTCCGAACCGTAGTCCAATGCCTTAACCACTGAGCTACCCCTGGCCCATATATATGAAACCTATATGCAGTATATATGCATATATATGATAATATATATGCGTATATATGCCACATGTAGGCAACATTGAGGTGCATATATGTGCATATACAGGCCATATAGGTCTCCTGTATTGCTTCTTTATATCCACATATAAGCCCTATATGTACATACAAGATATGTCTCCTATGGCAGGATCTGGTCATTTTAGCTCATATCTCACTTTGGCAACTGTCATACATGATGCCTAGCTCATATTTTCTATTATCAAGGCAATAACTAAGAACTAACAAAAAAAAAATGCAAAAAACTAATCCTAATTGGCCACATACAGTATATGAGGATATATGCACATATATGAAACCTCAGTCTCCGTGAAAATCTTTTTGAAACACGTCACTAAAATTAACTGAAATGAGAAATATATCTATATAAAGCTTAAAGTGTCTACTTTTAAATGATGCAAGTCACATTGAAAACAAATATTCTCAGTTTATGTAATCCGTATGAAACCAAGGAGAGGCACAGAATTTGGACATGTGGACATGATCATGTATGCAGATGATACGGTAATTTTTACACAAGCTAAAAGTGCTGATGATGCAGCCCATCAGCTTTCATTAGCCTTAGATGACTTACAAAAATGGCTGAATGATTCATGCTTGTGCCTTAATGTTAAAAAGACTGTATCAATGTTTTTTACAGAGTTTCTTTGCTTCAACAGTTCAGAAATGGCTTCGTTATGTCCCAGAACGGCTGGGGGGAATTGCTCGTGGTGGAAAACCATAAGTTCAGACTCTCTTATTGTCTTATGTCTTATTATCTGTTTTGCTGCGTAAATACATTTCAACTTACGAATAATGTTTCAGTCATCTGTTGTGTTTCTGACTTGGTTGTTTCTATTTGCATTTGACTGAATTTTGCTGAGGCAGGCTGCCATTTTTATATTATGGTTTTCCAGTCTCTTCTCTTGGCAGTTAGATTCTGTTTTATGAATTCAGAATTAACAATCTCTTCTAATAGTTCTCTTCTAAAAACTCATTTTGTCATCCAGTTCATAATAATTTGTATGTAAGTTGTAGTGTGTTTTATTATATAGTTGTTTTATTGTAATTGTGATGTTACTTCCTGTTTAAATGGGTATGGAGCATAAATAAATAAATATGTTTACATGTAAACTGAAGGATGTTGAGTTACTGACTTTTTGTTAAAAAAAAAAATGTTTTTCAGCCCTACATGGTCTCTGATTTAAAGAAATAAACCAAAACGGACATGATTTACTGTCATAGAATCTTGCTGTTCATAAAGCAAGACTAAACTATAATTGCTTCAATGTTGATTCAATGTTGATTCAATGTAAAATAAGTGATTGAATTTACGTTGAACAAACATTGATTTTATGCCCATCTTGATCTATTTTTCATCATTGAAATAACATTATTTCAAGGTGCAAACCTGATGAAAAATCAACGTTTAACATTGAAATTTCAACATTGATTCAATGACAAGTTGGTTGATGCTTTAATGTTGATTCAACGATGATTCAATGTTGTTCTGCTATCTGGGAACAATTTGATTTCATTAATGGCATTGGCTCAACCTTAGGCAAATACCAATGGACTGATAAAATGTTATTAAATTCTTTTATTCTTTTAATTAAATTAAGCCAAATAAAATACATTACTAAAAATATCTTTATGTATACAGTATTCCAGATACTGTATAGAGATACATACAGTATAGTTACTCATAGGATAAAAGTGTATTCTGTAACATGGAGTAATTAGGAGTGACAGTAACACACATGAACTTAAAAACACAACAAAAATATCTGTCTAATATAATTTCTCTACACAGGTGTTCTCACTCAGGTCAGTGGATGGGGTGTGAATTATCCCGATAAGCCGATCTGTGCTGTGAGAGGATTCAGTGTCTCCATTCCCTGTAGTTATTATTATCCAACATCAAATCCCAACATTCAGGTGACACAAATGCGTTGGTGCTCAATGAACTCAAACACAGTTAAGTGTGAAATACCTCCGTATGTTTATAGCAGCTCATCAAACACCAAGTCAGACTTTGAGTACGTTGGAGACGACAAATCAAACTGCACTTTGTTAATCCACAATGTACAGTTCAGTTATTCTGGAGAGTACAGATTCAGATTTATAACTGATGTGGACAAATGGACAGGTGCTCCTGGAGTGACTCTACAAACTGCAGGTAAAATTTAATGAAGATCCAAAGTTATTTGGTTTTTGAAATATCTGTTTCTGTGTTTGAGGTAGAAACGTACTCAGGGCTTCACCCACACCAATCATATTGCACTGTTTTATAGTATTTGAATACTTCCTGTAATTATCTCAGATGAGACAACAGCATTATACATGTGATAACCTGGTCATTCAAAACATTCAGGTCGACAGCTGACTTCATTTTATTGCCATATAACGTTTCTGACCCTAGACCTGAGCAACTAAAGCAACACCAGAACATAACACTGCCTCCAGAGGCTTGTACAGTGAACACTATATGTATATGATGAGTGCATCACTATCAGAGTTATGTTTTTTGAAAGATGTGTTTTTGTCATCTCAGACTTTAGGATTCGATTAATATTATAATTAATATTTTAGTATAATATATTATAATCTCAGTGCTGATTGAGTGACGTGGAGTCTTTCCTGCTCTCTGTAAAAGATTTAAAGGTGTCACTAATCAGCCTCAGTGGAAACGGAACCCTTAAACAAGGAGACTCGTTAAATCTGACGTGTGATGTGAACTGCACACACAGTTCCTCACAGTTTGTGTGGTCTAAGAACAACGAGCAGTTAAACACATCAGGACCCGTTCTTCACTTTCCTGCTCTAACCGTGAGGGATTCTGGGAATTACACCTGCACTTGGAAAACCAACGAGACGTCAGGATCTAAAACGATCAGCCTTCAGGTCGAGGGTGGGTCACGACACTCCTGAATGTCTCGAGTGATTACTGAAGGAAATAAAGTGACTTGTGTTCAGGTAAACATTTATATGTAAGATATTGTTGTTTTTCTAACAGGTGACACGGCTGAAAATTCTTGGCCAATCTGGATTGTTGTCATGGTGACAGCTGTAGTGATTTTGATCGTCTCGGTGATCACAGTCTCTTGGTGAGTATATGAGTTTCACATGTTACAAGCTGCACTGATAAACTGTTAACTTGGTAATTATCAGCAGTTAATGTGTAGTTTGTTCCTCATGTACAGGTTTCTGTGTAAGTGCAGGAATGTGCAGACGAAGCAGAGTGACGATGATCACACCTACTCTAACGTCAAGCAGAGAAAGGACAATGCTGAGATCTGTGCTAATGTAGAGCAGGAGAAGGACAATGATGAGATCTACACTAATATATAAAAGCAACAAGCTGCACACACTTTCACACCACTCGCTTAGCTTAGTCTTGGGAATTATCTCAGTAAACTAAAAAAAAATTATGGCAGCGCGCTCATTCCTGTATTTTGCACTTCAGCTTAATACTGTAATGGCCAATTTAATAATTTATTACATTTAATTTAATTGTAATTTAAATCATGGAGAAATTTTTAAGCTGGTTTAGTAGAGTTTCAAGCATTATCTGTATAATTGCAGTTAAGTTATTAATTAATTATAACTGCAGTTCAGAGTTACAAGACAAGTCCATTTACTGTAACTGAGTTGAATTTAAGACCCAATAAACTAGCCACATCAAACTGTCCGTAACAACAGTGAGTCAAAACTTTGAAAACTACAGGTAGTCAAAACCCCCCTGAAAAGTTAGTTATGCAAATTATTCTCAGGAATAATGTTATAATGTTATAATAAATAATAATTAAATTAACATCAAGCCACAACGAGCATAATAATTTTAAAAATAACATCTCAACTCACTACAATGATCAGTATTGAAGTTACATCTTACAGTAAGCTGGTCAAAACCTCATTTAAATATAGGGAAGAATTTGTCCAATCTCTATGCAACATACTGTATTTAATTTTGCTCTATACTTTCTATACAATACTTTTCAAACAAATTATGCTGATTATTTGTTACTTTTTAACTTAATTAAACTTCCAACAGTTTTATTTATTTATGAATCCAATATTCATTTATTGTAATTTCATGGGAAATTCACATGCAGAAGTGTGGAATGAGATAACTGAAGTGTGAAAGTGGGATTAGTTGTGTGGCCAGGGGTAGATCAGTGGTTAAGGCATTAGACTATGGTTCGGAAGATCCCAGGTTCAAACCCCACAACCACTGGTTGCCACTGTTGGGCCCTTGAGCAAGACCCTTAACTGCTCAGATGCATAATGAGATAAATATGTAAGTCGCTCTGGGGTGCGTTTCCCAAAAGCATCGTTAGCCAACTATGGTCGCAAGTTCCGTCGTTACCAACATAGTTCAACAACTAGGTGTTTCCCGAAACCATAGTTCAAACGAACATTCCCAAACAGCATCGCAAACTTACGTGGTTGGAACTACAGCCTTCGACCTGTGGTTAGAAGCATAGTTCCTTGCCGCGGCTGGGTGTGTTCTATTCACAGTTAACGACCCTACGCCCTATTAGTTTCTAAAAAAAAATCCCAACCACTTTGAGCGATTTGGAAAGCTTAATGTTTTGGTGTTCAGATATAAGGTTATTAATTTTTCGGTTATTTTGATTACAAATTCACTTTAAACGATATAACAGCGGTACCATCGCAATTATTCTCCCTTCGAAGTGCCCTACGGAAGCATTATTTATGCCAGTTGGAACACAGCCTTGGTTTCGTTTGTGCGAAGAAAAGGTGAGTTTTTAACTGAGTATCTTTAAACATACCCAAAGAGAAATGTCTCATAACAATATTTGTAGTAGTATGTTAGAGGTTTTCACTTATAATGAATGTTATCTGTACTGTTCACGTATTCAACATATACAGTGCACAAAGTGTTAAGCACTAAGAAATTGTAAAATTTATACACTACCATAGTGTAAGCCTATTTAAAATATTACTCAATATATGTAAGCCTATTTAAAATATTACTCAATATGTATTCAATGAATGTACCCAAATAAATCAACAAACTGGGGTTTGGGCACTGGCTGGGAATCGAACCCGGGCCGTCCGCACGGTAAGCAGAACAGCTACCGCTGAGCCACCAGTTGGTCACACCTGCAAAGTCCCTCCACTTGTTTCTGACTTCCTCTGCGCTTCTCTCATACCCATTCCCAGAAGCATACATTTTTTGTGCGATTTCATTCCAATTTTTTTTGTCCGAATTTGTAACTGCAAGCTCTTTTTTTTTAGTAAATTGTGGTTTTCGTGTCATTTTTTCACATCAACTCTCATTAAACCATGGCTGTATGTAAAGAGACTTATATAGGAAATAATATTGAGCAAAATGGGTCACAGGTGTTCACAACACAATCCCAGCATTTTCAAAACCCATCATTTCTTTTTATTTTAATTGTACTGATGTATCAATACCAAATAAAAAATGAGTTCAAATGAAATATTGAAAAATGTTGCGTTTGTGACATTATTACACCACTTCTACGTTACGTCACTGCGAAAGCGCATTGAATGCGAGCCGAAGAGAGAGAGAGAAAAAAATAAACACACTTTACAGTAGGGGGCGATATGTGCCTATTGCACTACTCCGCCATTGTAGCGAAGAAGAAGAAGAACGACGGTTTAAACCAACGTAGTTCTAACCATGGAAGTGCGACACAGGTACTATGGTTTTGGGAAACACTTGTGACTAGATGTCTGACTCCTTTTAGTTTACTGAGATTATCCTCCTTCAGCTGCTCAGTGTGAATGCATCTGCAATCACACACAGAGTGGTTTTCCAAGTGCAGGTGTAATTCCCAGAATCCCTCATGGTTAGAGCAGGAAAGTGAAGAACGGGTCCTGATGTGTTTAACTGCTCGTTGTTCTTAGACCACACAAACTGTGAGGAACTGTGTGTGCAGTTCACATCACACGTCAGATTTAACGAGTCTCCTTGTTTAAGGGTTCCGTTTCCACTGAGCCTGATTAGTGACACCTTTAAATCTTTTACAGAGAGCAGGAAAGACTCCACGTCACTCAATCAGGATTTCTCACACAGATAAACATGTGGTATTAAAAAATAAACATTGAGTAAATGAGAATTTCTGATAAAATTCAATCTGGACTTTACTGTCACATTTCACAAAGAGAAAAATTGCATTTTTATATTTAGGAAAAGTAAATTATACAGATGAGAAGTACTTTATTTTATTTTATAGAATTAAAATAAACTTTTAGTTTAATCAGGAAATTTTACCTGCAGTTTGTAGAGTCACTCCAGGTATACCTGTGTATCTGTGCACATTAGTTACAGTATAAATCTGAATCTGTACTCTCCAGAATAACTGAACTGTACATTGTGGATTAACAAAGTGCAGTTTGATTTGTCGTCTCCAACGTATTCAAAGTCTGACTTGGTGTTTGATGAGCTGTTATAAACATACGGAGGGTCTGCACACCTTCCTGTGTTTGAGTTCATTGAGCACCAAAGCATTTGTGTCACCTGACTCTTGGGATTTGATGTTGGATAATAATAACTACAGGGAATGGAGACACTGAATCCTCTCACAGCACGAAGTGGATTAACTGGATAATTCACACCCCATCTACTGTCCTGAGTGAGAACACCTGCAAAATAAGTGGGTGAAAAAATCTTTATAGTTAAAGAGTAAAAAGTATGTTACATTACTGTATGTATATTAATATATTGTTTTTCTTCCCAAAATGCAGCTCAGATAGTAAAATGTTTTCGATTCATACATATTTTTCACATTTCATACAAATTATCATAACTTTTGAATGTGTAAAGCTGCTTTGTGACAATGACAATTATTAAAAGCACTATATAAATAAAATTTAATTTAATTTAATAAAATTAAGAATCTGTCCATGCCGTAGTGGCAGCAAAATATAAAAAACTGAACACTGGACAATATTCTTTATTTCATACCTGTCACGGTGAGCAGAATCATTAACGAGTGCAGCATTTTTATAACTCATATTTAACAGGTGATCTGTGTGTGTGTGTGTGTGTGTGTGTGTGTGATCTGTTAAGCTCAGTGATAAATAAATGAGAAGTGAGAGTTAAATGTTGTTCCTAAAAATGTCAATAAGAAGAAGTGACATGTGAAACCACTGTCAACACTTACTTAGGTGAGAGACATACGTTAATTATTGTGTAAAAGTTCATAATAAAGGGATGGGTTTTTAACCTTTTAATGAGGAATTTCAGCACATGAGGACATGCTTATTTATTGATAAAAAAAAATTTTCTCCCTGTTTTGGGGTGCCCATGCACCAATACATTTATGTCACACTTTTTGCTTTCAAAATTGCATTTCAGAATTTGCATTTTTTTTATATTTGCAGCTAGACTAGCAAAAAATGGGATGAAGCTAAATAAATGAGCGAGTGCTGCCAAAAGGAGGCATCTAAAGTGATAGCCAAGACCTCAACAAAGTTGGCCAGTACAAATATCTTGGCTCCCTGACCTGTGCTGACAGTAACAACCTCCCTGCCACTCAGATTCTTGTCAACGTAGACTGGCCAAAGTGGAGGCAGCGATCTCTGTGATCGCAAGATACCATCCATCTGAAGGCCAAGACAGCGCCCTTCTCTGGATCGGCGGGGAACTGCAAGGGCTTTCTACTAGAGTGCTCACTTACTTTCCCTATGCAACCGACTAGTTATCTAAATGACCAAGCCAAGATCGCTTATGTCATTTCACTTTTATCCGGACAGGCATTGCAGTGGGCGGAGTCGATCTGGTCGGCGGCAGGACCACTGACTGAATCTTATGAACTCTTTTAGGCACATTTTAAGGAGGTGTTTGAGCGTACCGACAGTGAAGAATCAGTGGGAGAACAACTACAGATGTGGCCATTAAGATGCCTCAATTTAGCGCACGGCGTGCCGCGACTTGCCATAAGCAACATTGGGGAATTTAAATAAATGTGTTGTGCTTCACTGAATTTCCGCCAGATGGCGCATGCAAGGACTTTATCTACTGTAAAAGCCGGACAAAGTACAACGAAGAATTGTGTATAATTAGTTAGCCTAAAACAATATTGTTTCCAATGCTCATGCAAACATGAATTTAATTTTTTTTACAACAGATCTTTCATGATGAATGTGTGTATATGTGCTTCATATTATATACAACGCGACAGCACGCTCAGTTACTGTAATCCCACTTCTCACCTTTCATGTAGGTCTGCTCGGACTTATTAATTCGTTTTAAACCCTTTAAAAATGAGTGTGTATACAGCTCAAAACCTCCATCAGTTATTAAAGATAGCGTCTATTTAGAAAAAATGCCTCAGCGATTTCGGAGCTTCAGGAAATCTCCCGGCGCTCTGCGCATAATTCTGGGCCAAAACATGTCGCAAAGAATTTATGAACGTTTTCTAAACGTAGGCTATTGTTTTTTTATTTATAATATTTGTTCATTTAATTTAAATGAGGTTTGGGCTCAAGACTTCGATTCAGCATCGTGATCCTCCTCTTTAATTTACTCAGTGGTAGGTGATTCGTTTACCATGCGGTAGACCCGGGTTCGATTCCCACCAGGGAATCGCAATTAAATATTATATTAGATTTATATTATATTTGCAAATATGCAATGTGCAGTTGAGTCTTATAAAGGCTATGTAGTCTTATATATTTTTATTATATCATTTTTGCACATTAATCTGAGTCCTCATCTGTTACATTTTTGAGGACAATAGTTTTTTCAAGCTGTCAATATCGCTCCTCTCGCTCACTAGTTAGGCGGCCTCCCCTTTCAGATGACGCGTGCGCAACAACACGGAAGTGTGGCATGCAAGCGGGGCAAATGGAACGCCCCCACCCAGGGACTTCAAAAAAGAGCATTCGCGAGCAGACGGACGCAGGAGCTGCCAGGCCCGGATTGGCTAATCGGGAGAACCGAGAGATTTCCCGGTGGGCTTGTCTGTTTTTTGGCCGCAAGGGCCGGTGTCCCCAGCTACCTGCACTCACAGCAGTCGCACTTTTTATTTATTTTATTATTATTTATTTATTTTTAGCATAGTAGTCTCACTCTTTTTATTCATTATTTTATCGCAGCTCCACTCTTTTTATTGATGTTCTCGCAGCCCTATGAGCAGAATGCAGCCTGCAGGTTAATGATGACGTAATTATCATTCGACTCCCCGACAGCTCAATCAGTTGTTAAGAGATATGCGAGAGATGAAAAATGTATAATAAAAACCGCAAAGGTGGAGATGAAAAGGCCACAATTAAGAAAGAAAGAAAGAAAAGAAAACTCTAGAAACTGACGCGGCCAAATGTACTAAGCTGAGTAAATTTTTCATTAAAACCAGCGGCAGGGAGAAACAACAACACATGAAGACGATGAAACGGCCGATGTTCCGGGAAATTCAGTGTCCCTACTGTATGTTTCCCCTGGTCACTCGCTACCTAACGCTGAGAAGGCGAGCGAGGATTTTAACCGTTTTTCTCTCGTTTTAAAGTGTTTTCACGAGCTTTGTGAATTAAACAGATAACCTATGCAAAATAATCGAGTGTCTTTTCGCTTTTTTTGTATATTTGAAGATAATTCATACGTTTTAAACCGCTGCAAAAGACTGGGCAAGTACTGACATCGGGACTACTTTTATTTCACGTACATTGGCTGTGTGATGATAGATGTGATACTGATTTATTCTAAATATATTTAAGGTTATACTTTGTAACTTATGTAACTCAAGGGTAGAGTGCCTACTCGTGATAACCACGATACTCTTTTTTTTATTCAATTCAATTCAATTCAATTTTATTTATATAGCGCTTTTAACAATGGTCATTGTCTCAAAGCAGCTTCACAAAAATTAAAGAAATTTAACAAAAAAAAAACTGTATATAGAATAATTATATATAAAATAATAAATAAATAAATAAAATTATAATAGAAAATAAATAAATAAAAACAAATAATAATAATAATTATAGAAAAGAAAATAATTGGAAGTGTGGATGTGTGAGAAAAATGTGCAGATAATAATGAGACGAATGAATGAAATTTCTCTGATGAGCAAGCCAAGGGTGACGGCGACGGTGGCAAGGAAAAACTCCCTGAGATGGCAATAGGAAGAAACCTTGAGAGGAACCAGACTCAACAGGGAACCCATCCTCATTTGGGCGATAACAGATAGAAATATAACATCTTGTGTGTTGTGCAGGTGAAAATTCAATATGACAGAAATTATTTAAATTGACATGAAGACCAGTTCAGCATAGGGACGGGTCAGTAGGTGCAGAGGGCAGATGAGGTCTGGATCACTGGAAGCACAGGAGCAGCATGTGTAGCTCCAACCATCATAAAGCTGAATCCAGCTGGAGCTGGTCCTTCTCTGGATGCCTCAGGAACCTCGCAGGGTCGGCCTTTGTCTACTGAAGCTGGCAAAATCTCCCGATGCCTCGGGATGGGTAGAGAAATACAGAACAGATGGGGAGAATTAGCGTAGTTGCCATTCGGTATAGGTGTACTGGAGTATGAGTACTGGGATGAGTTATGTGTATGCCAGATTAAAAAGATGCGTCTTGAGTCTACTTTTGAACTGAGAAACCGTGTCTGCTCCCCGAACACTGTCTGGAAGGCTATTCCAAAGCTTTGGAGCTAAATATGAAAAAGCCCTACCCCCTTTTGTAGATTTTGAAATTCTGGGAACTACCAGAAGTCCGGAGTTTTGTGATCTTAAGGCGCGTGGTGGATTGTAGCGTATCAGAAGACTGGTTAGGTATGTGGGAGCTAAACCATTTAAGGCCTTGTATGTAAGTAATACTATTTTGTAATTTATTCTAAACTAAACAGGTAGCCAGTGCAGGGATGATAATATTGGGGTTATATGATCATATTTTCTGGATCTAGTGAGAACCCTGGCAGCTGCATTTTGGATTAACTGAAGCTTGTTTATTGAGGATGCAGGACAACCACCTAGTAATGCATTACAATAGTCCAGTCTGGAGGTCATGAATGCATGAACTAGTTTTTCTGCATCAGATACGGATAAGATGTTCCTAAGTTTAGCAATATTTCGAAGATGGAAAAAGGCTGTTTTTGTGATATTTGAAATGTGATTTTCAAAAGACAAGTTACTGTCTAATATTACTCCCAGATCTTTTACTGCTGAGCTGGTAATAACAGTACATCCTTCTAAGCGCAAGCTGAATTGTGAAAGCTGTTGTGTGCTGGTTTTTGGGCCAATAAGTAATATCTCTGTCTTATCTGAATTTAATAAAAGAAAGTTATTGGTCATCCAATCTTTTATGTCCTGGACACACTCAGTTAATCTAGACAGCTTAGGTATTTCGTCTGGTTTAGTTGAGATATATAATTGGGTATCATCAGCATAACAATGGAAACTAATCCCATGTCTTCTAATGATGTTACCCAAGGGAAGCATGTATATTGAGAACAACAGAGGTCCTAAAACTGACCCTTGTGGGACCCCATATTTCACTGGCATTATACCAGACGGTTCTCCATTTAGATCTACAAAATGGTAGCGATCAGACAGGTAAGATCTAAACCATTTTAATGCCTGTCCTTTTTTTACCCACTCAAACATCCAGTTCTATTAAACCATCTGGTTAAATATCAAACACACAGATACAGCAATTATAGGACACCATACACATAGTTATTCATATCTATCTATCTATCTATCTATCTATCTATCTATCTATCTATCTATCTATCTATCTATCTATCTATCTATCTATCTATCTATCTACAGTATCATCACTCAGCACCCGCATATGATGGGGAAAGAATATATCCTGAAATCCATGATATACTGTATGGATATCCATGATTAAACAGACATACATAATTGGCTTTACATCTGAATTGGTTTTTTTTCTTTAATTTTACAAAGTATTAAAACTTGAAATTTATTACAAATGTTAAGTGGGTGAATTGATTTCCAGGAGTCTCTTGTTAAAAATACAGTGTTTTTTAAAAAAAACATCATCTCACTGTATTACCTTTGCGCACATGTCTCTGAGGCAATTTCAGATATCCCTGATACTTCCACAGCCAGTAGGAAGAGGGGAAACTGATTTTCCTGATGATCAGGAAAATTTTTTTCCCATATTTGAATGTAAAAGACAGTGTTTTAAAAAACATTCTGTGCATTGTATTACCTTTGCCCCATGTACACATGTCTCTGAGGCAATTTCACATATCCCTGATACTTCCACAGCCAGAAGGGAGGAAAAAACGGATTTATATTAATATATATATAAAGATAAATATATTTATGTATAAGTAGAGTGTATGTATATTATGTACAGAGTAGATATATAAATATATGTACAACACTGTGGATATATCTTTATGGACAGGCATGCAATGTAGTGACAGGGATTGACAAGAACTAATATTGCACATAAAAACTACCATGGTGTATTGGATGTGTGTGTTTGTTAGTCTACTGTATGTGTGTGGGGTCAGCTGCAGGGACTTTGTTGTAGAGTCTCTCCTGGTTGGCGGTTCGGGAGCAGTGTGAAGTCTAGAGGACTCTGAAGTGTAGAGGAAGTGTCTGAGGTGTGACAGAGGCAGAGGTGGAAAGATTAGTAAAATTTTGTACTCAAGTACAAGTACTGTTACTTCAGTGAAATTTTACTTAAGTACAAGTAAAGTTACCATTATAAAAATCTACTCAAGTAAAAGTAAAAAGTAGCTCATTAAAAAATTTACTCAGAGTAAAAGTTACTGAGTTACTTTTTTATTTTCATTTTTTTAACAGTGGGGGTGATTCTTTTGCTGAATTGTTTTGCCCTTGGGTGTTTCCATGTTCACTCTTATATTAACAGATTATTGTTTGTGTTTACATGTTTGCTGTGGGTGTCGATTGTATATTGATCTGGCTCTGCTTTTTTTTTTGTTGTTTTTTTTTTTTTGTGTTAAATATAAAAATAAAAAAAAAACACAGCGGGGGTGGAATGAGGCATTCTAGCATAGTTCAAAAAAGATGAGCAGATATAAATCTCAAACTAGTTGTTTTTAACTGAAGGAACACCTTTGCATAATAAAGCTGTTGTCTTTCTTGTGCTTGAAAATCAAAGTGGTCACTTAAATATGGTGTTACGTCCCAGTCTAGGGTCATACAGCAAAAGAATGCTTCAGGGTTCTATTTTACACTGTATGGAAATGGTGGTATATGGGAGAAAGAACTAGATCCAATCATTAACTGATGAAATAATGAGGTTTGTATATACAAACACACACACACACACACACACACACACACACACACACACACACACACACACACACACACACACCAGGAGGAGGATCAGATTCAGGGTGGACCCAGGCCAAAATAATATTTATATTTAGTAGCTAAACTACCTGCAAAAAAAAAAAACACACAAACAAAAATACAGGTACCTTCCCGGACTCCCTAAACCAAAAACAGTGAAATTATCTACAAATATATACAAAGACCAACCAAACCAAAGGGACAAAGCAATAATCAAAGTCAATGGGAGGCAAAAAGTCAAACCGGAATACACAACCAAATATCAAAACGCCAAAATCACAACCTCTTTCATCTTTCCCGCGTCTCTGCGTCAATGGTGGCGCTAGTCGATGACGTCACTCTCAGGGCGGAAGCGACCGTGTGGAAGGTCAGGGAAATGCCGATGTCAGAAAACCTGGAGTGGAGTCTGGAGCGGCGCGCGACCAGGACATGATACACACACGCGAGCGGAACGGAGCATTTATACAAAGCATAATATTTTTATTATTTTATCATTTTCATTCATTAATTTTTTACTCAGTAGCGAATATGATTTAAAATGTAGCGAATTACAATACTTCAAACAAAACGTACTTAAGTAAAAGTAAAATTACAGATTTTTAAAACTACTTTAAAAAGTAGAAATACACAAAAAAGCTACTCAATTACAGTAACGCGAGTAAATGTAATTCGTTACTTTCCACCTCTGGACAGAGGTGGGGGTAGGGGTGCCTGTAGCAGATATTGGATGCTGCATTAGTGAGGGCAGTATGGGTGGAAAGGCAGGGGCAGATGAATCAAACCTGTTGAACCTGTGGAGCCCGCTGGCGCCGTTCCGCGCGCTGATTGGTCGATGCGCCATAGAAAAAACCCTAAACCGTTTCCTATTCATTTTCAATGGTAGTGCTAAAACCACTACGGATGTAATATACTTTCGGCCGCTGCGCGCCGCCCCGTTGGCGTCGTTCTGCGCGCTGATTGGTTGAGCCGGAACCTGAGTGAGACAGAAGGACATTGTCCGTTTGGACAACACAGAGACCCCCGCTGATCATCGGTAAGTTGATAAACAGATAAATAGATGTTATCTCAGCTCTTCCGCTGTAATCTGTTTGCTTTTGCAGAGTTTATCGTCTGCGTTAATCTTCATCATTCACTGACTGCTTGTGTTCACGTCTAAACACTCTGTACACATCATTCAGTCATTTAGTTAAAGGTCATTTAAATGAAGTAGCAACGAGACAAAAACGATAAATTTCATTAAAAAAGAAAAAACGCTAACTCTAATGTGTTTATCTCATAAGGAATGTAATTATTGTAAACTATAGTATATTTATCCACTTTGGGTGAATTTCCTGGCACTTATTGTGTACCACAAGTGGTTACTAAAGTTCAGCAGGTCTCTAATATGGTATTTTTGTTCATACTGTACCACAGTAGATATGTTAGTACACAATACTGGTGCGGTAAAGCACAGGCAGTATCATATTAAATACCCACTGAACTTTACTAGTACCATGGTATTCACCAAAGTCTTGTATATTATCCTTTGGAGGGAACCATAACAGGTAAAATGGCATCGCAGAAGTTACTGTGTAAATATTACTATTACTATCGTACATAAACATGTGTAACGTATTTTCTATGGTATCTCCATCCATGTTCCACACAAGGGTGTGTACTAAAGTATGTGACATGGTAGAATCATGTACCGTAGTGTAGTACATGTTCTATATCAGTGAATAAGTCCAAAAAATTATAGGCTACATGCCATCATAAATTTCCTTATGTGTTTTGTTTTCATTCAATGTTATGTTAAATGTATTCATTGGATTTTAAGATATTTCAAATGTTCTGTTTGTGCACTGTAAGTAAAACCTTATTGTGCAAAATGTATAGTTTTTGTGATAGCTCCCATGTATCCGAGGGATTTCATGTCAGTGTCAGGCCTTTGCCAGCATTACAGATAATGTGTGTTTGTTTAATTTGGGCAGAAGGAAACAGAGACAGTTAGAATTAGACAGTGCAGACAGTAAAAGTACCAGTGCTGATATTTAAACTTCATAATCCTTGTTGCCCACTGAGCATTTATCAACATATTTTATAAAAACTATGCTTGTCTGTGATGCTTAATTAAAGAAAATATTTGTTCTTTTTAACAGGTAAAGTGCAGGTTTTTCAGGAGCTGAAAGAGCTGTCTAACCAAAAGTCCTCCTGCGCCGGGACCACAAATTTTTTCCCAAACTGAATCTTCACTTAAATCTTTCCTTCTCAACCCAAACAGCCAACTCGTACACACGGTTACCATAGAATGGCAGGGAAGTAGATGTCATGTCTGTAATGTCTTCCATACGGAGAGAGAGAGAGAACGCACATGCAGGGTGATTGAACTGTTGTTTAAATAGTGATTTTTAGGTCAAAATAAAAAAAACAAAAAGAAAACAAAATACAAAAACCCCACAGGTTGGTTACTTCGCCAGGCCGGGTCTGCAGGCGGGCTATCTGAAATCAAAGAAAATAAACAAACCGGACTTGTCCGTAATCAGGAGACAAAAAGGAGGGCGCTATTCCTTCAGCCCCAACCTTGACCTTGACAGTGGCTTTCCATAAAAAGAGCCTCGCCTGCAGCTCAGTCCTGGGAGGGAAAAATAAACACATACAAGTAGGGCTGGGCCGATAAACGATATCATATCGAATCGCGATTTATTTGATTTTAAAAACGATGAAAAGCTATAGACATTTTTGCTCGATATGGATTAATCTAAGAGCCAATCACACAGCAGAACAACACGACAACAACCAATCAGCGTGCAGCTTGTGCGTGCCGTGCAGGTCAAAGTTAATTTCCTGCCGCACTTTGCGAAGCAAACTTGACACCAGGACGACAAAAAAAAAAGAGTGGAAGCAGCGAAGAAAGTGAATCTAACCTCAAGTTATTATCCAAAGATGTTGAAATTGTCGACAAAAAAGGTAGCACTAACTCCGTTATATGAACGCATCACCCACACGACCACACTGAGAGCATGAAAATGCGGGCCGATGTTACTCCGTCAACTAGCAGCGCTAGCAGTGGGGCTGTCCCAAAGCAGATATCGATTGCGTCGTCTTTCATGGCCATTACACTTTATGAAAGGTGTTCCAAAAGGAGCAAGGATATAACCAGGGCCGTTTCTAACTTTCTAGCGAAAGATATGATGCCCCTAAGCACACGAGGCTGAAGTTAGCTCCTTATTCGCAACTTCCGTTTGGCTCCTTATTGCGCAGCGTCTCATTTTGCGGCTGAAGTTAGCTCCTTATTCGCCTCATTACTAACAGGAGTTGGCGAAAGCTGTGCAGTTTATCAATAAAAGCAGCTTCCGATTCGTTTGGCTCCTTATTGCCCAGCGTCTCACTCTGCGGCTGAAGTTTAGCTCCTTATTCGCCTCGTTACTAACGGGAGTGTTCACGTTGCCGAATGCTGCGCAGTTTATCAATAAAACGTTATTTTGGTGGTTTAACCCATTCTGGCCAAGCAAATATGAACTATACAACACATAGCAGGTACCAAACTATATAGCAAAAGTGAAATTGTCCTGGGCCAGATTGATAGCTGCATAATTCATTCCATTTTTGTTGTCATTGCATGCTTAAGCTATTATGTCAGTTTATTGGGGCCGTGTGAAATAGCCTTCATTTAACTCTGAATTGTGGGATAAAAAGACAGCCCTAGTGTGTGTGGTCTAAATGTTTGTTTCTCATTATTGTTTAAAAATCTCAAAACATTAATATATCATCACAAGATACTTTTTATCATCACAAACAAGTATTAAAAAAAAAAATAAAAAATCTTTGCCTTGTAAAGATTCTGAGCATGTGCTTATAGTATCTTAATTTTAAGGCCAAATCTGTCATCTGTTTTTGTTAATAAACTATACTTTTCAATGTAATTTAATGAACCCTTTAATTTTTGTGGCTTCAGTTTAAGTTGTTCAACATTGATGTTCAATAAATAATCATAGATAGTAGATAGTGTGTGTTGCCTTCAATTAATCAATCAAGTAATGCACCCTTCATTCAAAAATCTTTCACTTGTGAGGATATTTACTGTACAAAACTTGTCAGTGAACTATGAGGGCAAAAAAAAAAAATCGTTTATTAATCGAAATCGAGTTAAAATGTTCAATTAATCGAGATTTTGATTTTAGGCCAAATCGCCCAGCCCTACATACAAGTTATTGGAACCACACACACGTGAAGGTGCACAACAGTGAACAGACGAGGTGCTAAGGGTTTGGCTGGAATAAATAGTGAGACACACAGGGTAGACACAGGTGAACTTGATCTCTAATCAAGTGGTGTTGTGTGGGGGGAACAGTACGCATGTAGACACACTCGGGGGAGATAAAGCGGCAGCTCAGTAATCCGGCGAGCCCGATCTTCCTCCCTAGGACTGAGGAGACTCGGATGTGACATTAACCCCCCCTCCCAGGACCGGCTTCCCGAAGGGATTCGTGCCCCACCGACCTGCTGGGGTTGGCGGTGGGTGGGACGGCCCGGAGGCCGCGGAGCTGGGTGGTCCGGCCGTGTTTGATGGAATTCAGACATGAGCTCTTGACTCAGCACATCTCGTGCCGGGACCCAGCTGCGCTCCTCCGGTCCGTACCCCTCCCAATCCACCAAATATTGCAGGGACCCTCTTCGCCTTCGGGAGTCAAGAAGTTTTTGACTCTGAACGCAGGTGTGCCCGCTATTTCCACAGCCCCGGGGAGCGAAGGATTCGCGACGCCTTCGTCCAAGGGCCCCCGTATCACTGGCCTGAGACGAGACACATGAAAAACAGGGTTAACACGCATGTGAGAGGGAAGTTGTAACTTAAAACAAACAGGATTAATTTGTGCGATTATGGGGAAGGGACCGATGTATTTGGGGGACAGCTTGCGACAGGGAAGATTGAGGGTAAGATCCTTTGTCGAGAGCCACACTCGATCACCTACCTGGAGCAGAGGACTCTCCCCTCGCCGTCTATCGGCGAATTTTTTTTAACCTGCATACTGCTTGGGAGATTTTGGTGTGTGCATTCTCCCATACTTTTTCCACTTTTTTGAACCACTGATCCACCATGGGGATATCGGTGGGAGTGGCATCCCAGGGACATAGCGGTGGTTGGTGCCCCAGCACACACTGAAACGGTGTTAAGCCGGTCGAGGATATTTTAGGGAGTTTTGTGCATATTCCGCCCAGAATAAACAGTCTGCCCATTCATGTTGCCGACTACTACGATATGCATGGAGGTACCTCCCGAGATCTTTGACAGTCCGCTCTGCCTGTCCGTTAGATTCAGGGTGATAGCCCGATGGTCGGTGGTCCCCAACTTCTGGAAGAAAGCCATCCAGACCCTGGCGATAAATTGGGGGCCACGATCAGAAACAATGTCCTCCGGGATACCATAATAGCGAAAGACTGATTCGAATAGGGTTTCTGCCACCTGGAAGGCGGTTGGAAGTGAGCTAAACAGGATAAATCGGCATCCCTTAGAAAAACGATCCACCACTACCAGAACTGTTGTGTACCCTTTTGACACTGGCAGATCCGTCACAAAGTCTACTGCGATGTGAGACCACGGTCTGTGGGGTGTGGGTAAGGGCATTAATTTCCCAACTGGCAAACATCGAGGGGTTTTAGTTGTTACCCAGATAGCACTACTGTTTTCACGGCTTTCCGCATGTTTGGCCACCAGAACTTTGTTTCTAGGAGTTGAAAGGTTCTTAGAGCGTCGGGGTGTCCAGATGAAACGCTGGTGTGGGCCAGTGGTGTCAAAAGTATTCACATTCATTACTTGAGTAGAAGTATAGATACTAGGGTTTAAAAAGACTTCTTTAGAAGTTGAAGTATCAACTCAAGCTTTTTACTTAAGTAAAAGTGTAAAAGTACTGCTTTCAAAACTACTTAAAGTATAAAAGTAAAAGTAACATAAGGGGGGGGGGGAGCATTAAGGATAAAAGCTTAGGCTGTGCCACGGGCCTATATACTGCACTAACACCTCATAAAAAAGAAAAATGTGTTGGTTTTTTTTGTTGTATTTTTTACCAGCCATAGTGATTTGGGATACTGTATATGGCAATTGAAAAAGAATGCATTTTAGTACAATGCAAATACATTAAAGAACCATACTGTATACTGTATGTGTACTGTACCTCTGAGCATTAACATGTTTCATGGAGAAGAAGATATGATAACTAGTTGCCTATAAGTATTTTTAATGGTTCAAAAAGTCAGAGGCATTATAACAATTATTCTTGTATTGTAATAAACATTAGTGCTGTTAGAATTAATTATGATTAATAGTGATTAATAAAAAAAACATATAATAATAATAATATATATATATATATATATATACACACACATCATTACTGTTACCTTCCTGGTATACTATGCTCAATTCTAATGTCAACACTGTCACATTTAACTAGAAGATGTAACAAACACTTTGGACTCAATCCTGCATGTACAACAACATGGTAAACTACGTCAGTATCTTCATCAGTTAAGTACGGAACATGCAACAAATGGTTACCAATAGGCTTTGTTCAGCCGCAGAAGTAGCTGGTTCTCAAAGTTCTTTGAGCCAATGCATGCTCTTCTTGGCCTGAAGATCAGCTCTGCAACACTAAACAATCTTTCACAGGCCGCTGAAGCAGGGAGTGCCGTATTAAGCTTAAGTGATAGCTGGCACACACCTGGGAAGGACTTCAGTACCTCTACTGTGTCTCCTGGGCACCCCAGGTACGCATCTAACTGCTGGGACATTTCAAGAGGGCCAGTCTTCTTCAAGGAGGAAAAGAAGTCCTCTTCCTCAGATGATTGGGAGCCCTCACTGATGTGATTCTCAGCCTGACAGTCCAAGTGGCTTCTGATGTAGTCAAGGCCTGTAAAATTATAAAAATAAAATAAAATAAAAAACAGGACAATTTAGAACATATGACAGTATTGCAATTGTGTATTGATATTTAATGACACCAATGCACTCACTGTCACTTAAACAAATTTTGATGTCTCCATAGAATTTACACGTATCAAGGGGAGGTTGAGAAGTGAAACACTTACCAAGTTTGAGGATATTTTTGTCACTTGTCCAGCAGGTCTTAAATTTGGGAACTAAAATGGCTGCGGCTATCAGCTCTGGATCTACAAGCATCTTGCCAAAGCGTTTTTCAAGGCCTGAAATAAGTGCAGCAATCAAAGGTTGACAGAACTTGGAGGCGACGTGAAGGTGCTGGAGCTTGGTCCTTAGCAGAGTTATGGTGGGGACCAACCATCCCATCTGCACACTGGTTTCTCCCTGAAGAACATCCAGTGCCTTTGCAACTGGGCTCATTGTCTTTGCATATTCTGCAAGAAATGAAAGTTCCACTGGAGTAAACCTGTACAAAGAAGAAGAAAAAAACACAACATGGAACATTAAGCCTACTTGATGTAGCACCTTCAACTGAAGGAAATGATAATAACAAAGGAAAAATATTGCCATCTGAGACTTGTAGTTGTGTTGTAGTTGTGTTGCTACAAATCACATCAATAGTAAATATGGGTACTGTATATTGGCATAGTGCATACATGTGTTGTACATTATTCATAGTATAAAACTGACAATCTATAATCACAAGCACTTACTTAGGTGTATCTAGTTCACTGCAGACAGCTGCAAGGGCTCCTTCACCTTGTTCTCTTGTTATTCTCACTATTCTTTCTACGGCTGAGAATAGTGAATTCCACCTTGTAGCAACAGGCCTTACAAGTTGGAGTTTGCAGTGGTCTTCAATTACTTCAGATGCAGTGGTTGATCTTGAACTTTTGTTCCACAGACTAGAGCATTTGGCAAATGTGGACCTTGACACACGCTTGTACAATGGGTTGAACTCTGCTTTTGAAGCATCAACTGTGGACACTAAATTAAGGAGGTGGCAGGCACACCGATGGTGCTTGGGTAGCTGGTATTCCAGGTAGTCATCTTTGTCCAACAGGGCTCCGGCATCAACAAATTCAACACCCTCAATGCTTTCCTCCTCTTCATCACAATCATCATTTTGGCCACCATCATCCTCTTCACCTTCTCCCTCTCCTACAGGTTCAGGATTGTTGTTCTCATCAGTCTGCCCATAAACTCTGAAGGCTTTCAGGAAGTTTGATCCATTGTCAGTTGTAGTGCGAATGATCTTCTCCCTGATATTGAATTCTGTGTGAATATCATTTAGGGCACCAGCCAGGGCAGAAAATGTATGGGACCCTTTAAGTTGCTTGCATGCGAGGGCAGCACAGGATCTCTGCAGGGTCTGGGGGTTAAACCAGTGTGCAGTGACACCAATGAAACAGCGACGGTGTGCCGTCCAGCAGTCTGTTGTTGTTGCTATGTACTCAATTTCACTAAGTGCAGCTTTTAGTTTTCTTTTCATTTCAACAGAGAGCTTTGTGACTTTGTTTACAACAGTATTGCGTGTCATGACATTTGTATTTGGCTGCAGATGTTGCACAAGATCAATGAAGCCCTGTTGCTGAACAATGTGTGGTGGGTGCAAGCCATGGACAACAAATTGCAGGACTACTTTATCCACACTTTCCTGGGACACTCTTCGCAACTCCCATAGCTTGGTTTGTTTGGAGGGTGGGGTCAAAGAACCTTCAGTGGATGACTTCATTTTGAGGGCCGCTGAAGTAAGTTGCGTGTACCCCTGTAGGCGAGTGGGGTGTTTCTTCTGTGGAGAAAATGAAAGCACAGGCACAGATTGAGATTCATATTATATCTAGGACTTCTGCTGTATTAATGTCATGCTTGAAGTTCATGAATGAAAGTCAGCCTACAAGTTAGGGAGCAGTTTCACTGGTCTATGCAATTATGTTGAGCAGACCAGACTATTGCCACTTAAAGCCATTTTAGGACCACAAGCAGCTGCTAGCATGACTGAAAAGTAGCAGTAAATTTATTTTAAACAGCATTTGGCTGATTGTTGGTAGTTGGGCCTATTACCCCATGCCCCACACAGGCATGCACACTCTCATACACAGACAGGATCATGACCATCCTTAGTACATGCTTTATCAACCAACTGTAGCCTATAGCTTTGCACAATTAACTTACAAATATTACATATAGTAATTATATAAGCTCAGATAACATTTGGTTAAAGTTAAATTTCAAATCTCACACAGTGCCCACCAAAGAAGTTTGTAATGTTAAATAATTTTCTGCTACCAAGCAAACCATGGCATATCTTAGCATTTATCTAGCCTTAGCAAACATGCAAATTTACAATCATTAGTACGTTACTACTAGGTCACTACAATATTGTCAATAATTAACTAATAATAACAAAACTATATCGTTGCACAAATAACTTTTAAATATTGCATATAACAATAATAGAAGCTAAGGGTGCTTTCAAACCAATGTTACAATGTAGTAAACAGACGTGGGTACAGTTTCCTTTCACATATGCAGAGTTCTAAACGAACCAAAATAGACCGCGAAGCCCATCGGCACCGGAAACAGACTATTTTCAGAAAATCACGCCACTTTCAATAATCATGGAGGAACAGCTTTGATTTGTTGCGCTCATGACGCTGATCCTCGCAAATCATTATTTTCAGATAATTAATTTCGACCCAAATGCTGTAGGTGTGAAAGCACCCTAAGAAAACATTTAAAATCTGTCAATAATTGACTGATAATAACAAAATTCCAACCTACCTCAACATTCATTCATTCATTCATCTTCTATACCGCTTTATCCTGTGATCAGGGTCGCGGGGGGCCTGGAGCCTATCCCAGGAGACTTCGGGCACTAGGTGGGGTACACCCTGGACAGGGTGCCAATCCATCGCAGGGCACACACACACACACATTCACCCATCCATTCACACACTACGGGCAATTTGGGAACGCCATTTAGCCTAACCTGCATATCTTTGGACTGTGGGAGGAAACCGGAATACCCGGAGGAAACCCACCAAGCACGGGGAGAACATGCAAACTCCATGCACACAGAGACGGGAATCGAGCCTGGCCGGGGAATCGAACCCAGACCCTGGACCTACCTCAACATGCTTTCTCAAATTAGACGGCGAGTTTTTGAAAGCCATTAGCTCGTGGTACTTGGGTGCACAGAGTTTGCAGCGGATTCTAAAGGAGCTGTTTTTGCATCCAACCATTTCAAAATATTCTTCCAGGTATGGCCAGGGATGTATAAGAGTTGGCTGGTCTTCCTGGCTACCAACTTCCTCGCTGGTGCTTGGTTGTGACATTTTCGATAGTTGAGTCTCTATCACGGACATCTTCGCCAATTTATCACAAGGTTATCAACCGAAAAAGTCCTTGCTGGGGTGTGTGACGTCACATCACGTGCGATGCATTGCGTACCAACCAATAGGGTGTCAGAATGGGGTATGTTTATACTTCTACTCATCCAACCACAATCAAATTCGCTCCATCCGGATGGCGCGATTTATCCTGATGGGTTTTTTTTTTTTTAATTACATGCTGAAATAAAATATGAGTAACGAGTCTATTTTTAAAAAGTAAGGAGTAGAAAGTACAGATAATTGCGTGAAAATGTAAGGAGTAGAAGTAAAAAGTCGTCAGAAAAATAATTACTCCAGTAAAGTATAGATACCCAAAATTTCTACTTAAGTAAGGTAACGAAGTATTTGTACTTCGTTACTTGACACCTCTGGTGTGGGCCTCGATCATCACTCACTCTCGTAATGACTCGGACGGATTTTTCAGGATTTTATATTTAATGAGATGAAAAGACAAAGATGGGAAAAGATAATGTAAGAAAGGGGGAGACTGACAGTGGTTTCTCAAGTATGTATTTTTTTTGTTCTTCTTGTTCTTTATAGTTTTTTATCATTTTTTTGCACTAATGCTGCCCTTTGTCAAAAAAAGAACATTTAGAAATGTCCACTCATCTGATTATTATTACTATTATTTTTGTATCCATGTGTATATTTATCTCTTTTATCTTTCTGTTGAAATCTGTATGACACTCTGGTGGCCCCATTCATTTTAAACATTCATTCTTCCGTAAAAGGAGAAGGCAAAACTATTAAATATACTTTTTTTGTATCTATGATTAGCATTTATTTTTAGCATTTAGCATTCATTTTTTTGCCATGTTATTGTTGCCAAGAGTTTTTTTCTTCGATATTTGTTTAAAATATAATAATTTCTGCATGCTTTATTAAGAAAAGTGAATAATGTATAGTGAGAAGTAAAATAAATTAATGAATGTGGATATTGTAACAATTAATTGCAATTTCAATTAAAAGTGTTTCAGCTGAATAATTGAAGTCAGTCTTATTATTTAATAGCCACAAACCAAGTTTTGGATATAACCATGCCATTGCATTATCAAGTTATGCCTCAGTACTAAACACATGTTTGCAATTGAGATTTTTTTTCTTAAGCTATGAAACACATTAAAATTAGCATTCACCTCACATTTGCTATAATTTAATGATAATCATAAGCAAAAAGTGTAAAACAAAGGATTCACATCCTTCCGCATGGCGGGCGGATCACCTACTGTAACCACTGAGCCACACCAGTGCCCGTATATTTAGAGTGCATTAACACACTAATGTTTTAGGCTAACATATCATACATCTTTGTAGTCTTTTTGCACAAACGCGCGGGTGCGTTACAATAAGAATAAGAATAATAACAATAATAAATTCGGAGAACTACTACTACTACTACTAATAATAATAATAATAATAATAATAATTCTGAATGGAGAAAGCGCAGTCAAAGAAGTACCATCATTGAAGGAGAGAAAAGAATAAAGAGTAAATACATATCAGTTTGAGCTTGACACGTTTATGAGCTCTGTCGCTTGCTGTCAATGGGTGCCTAAGAGAGACAACACATTTTCGGCTTCACAATACTTCAGACTGAAACACGACTGCCCCATACAGGTAATGAAGGGCATTTTCACAGCTTCCCGCGCGCAGCCGTGGCCATTCCTTCGGGATTCCTTTTTTCAAAATGTGCGTTCTTAATGGCCAGGGCCCGGTTTCTCGATAACGCACACTATTCGCGCGCTAAGTAGACTCTTAAGATATATCTTACATTAAGTGATAACTTTTCTAAGTGTATTTCTCGAACTGTCTCTTAGGAGTCTTCTTAAGTCGCTGCCTCTTACGTCCGACGTTACGCGGCGCTGTCTACAGTGAAGGTCCGGAATTAGCGGACATCGGTGGCTCAGGAATCGATTTTTCACTCCTTTTGCATGACAGTGTTAAGAAAGACGGCACTTTCTATGCAAATTAAACATTGCACTAAATTCTTTTAATAGCGTTTATTTCGACATGTGTTAACTTAACAATAACATGTCATAATAGACAAATATATAAATTAATATTAATTAATATAATAATATAATATATAATATTTTCATGTAACATATGGCAGTGAAACGAACCGGGTATCCAATCATAGTTGATGGACAAACAGCTGATAACACTCTTCACCAGCTTCAGAAACAATGTGAAGTGTCAGTTGTTGGGGTTGTATAGCGCACTTATGGAATGAATACAGTGAGATGACAGAGTGGAGGTTTAATACCCCTATCTCACACGCGGGGCCGTAAGTGCGGTTCATTATGATTCGGCGCGAGTTTTGGTGCTGTTATTACGTTTCCATTTTACCACGCAAAAAAAAATAAACATGTTTAACATGCGGAAGCTCACGGACCTTGTAGATCTTCGCGGACCGTCGGGCGTCGGTCACTCGAGGCGGATCACGGTGCCTAATACCCCTCTCTCACCTCTGTGGCCGGACTCATCTCCGTGAGCTGCCGCGATTGCCCACGACGTTCCTTTAACATTCCGCGAAGTTCTGCAAAGTCTGCAAGCTTCCGCGAGGACCAGCAAAAAATTAAACGTTGAATTTTTCACGCGGAAAGATGGAAACGTAATCACAGCGCAAAAACTCAGGGTGAATCATGATCAAGCCTACGGCCACAGCGCAAGACCGTGCAGGTGAGATAGAGGTACAGTATAACACACCGCATCTCACAGCGAGGCAAACCACATAAGTGAATACTGTAGGGGTATTAAACATTGCAATCACACAGAAACATGAATGGATGCGGGGTTTGAAACTCCCATGGTTATTTTCTCATTTAACTAAATCAAATTTCATAAAAATAAAATGTGTCAAAAGAAAAACCCATAAAGTCATGGATAATGGCTAATGATCAATGAAACATATTTTAAACAAAAAGCAGCGAGCAGCTGGACATCGGGACAGGGAGTGTACAGTAAGTATGATGCGTTGGTCTGGCACGCGCAGGTCTGAGCAGCTCAAGAAGCTCCATAATCTGTTGCCTCAGGAAGGCAAAACGTTTATTTAAATATTTTTTTAATAACGACCACGGGGAAAATATGAAAAGGGCTGAAGTTTTGTCTAAAGGAAAAAATTTACATGACCCACACGGCTCCACGGACCGCGCCGTCTTCAGTTTAACACAACACCACGCTCGCTGCCAAATTGTTCGCCACCTGTTTAATATTAATTGTGATTGGGAATTTTAATGCGTTAGTCACATTATGAAATAGGCTAATTAAAAGTCACTCTATTAGTTCTGATATCAAATAAAATAAAATTCTTAAACAGGTCTACAGTACAGTATATTCCATCATTAATACGACTTTGATAACGTGCCATAATGTGTTTGCATACACCGCTGATTTATAAAGACTGCTGCTCAGTGGCGGCGACTAGCGTCTAGAGCTGAAACTACGCTAAGTATGAGTTAACGTTGGTCCAGACCAACCTTACGAACGTGTGACTTAGCTAAGAGATACTTAGCGTAAGAACGTTTCGGGAAATGCGTCATAAAGTTGAGAGAGGTTAAGGTACGACTTAAGAACTACTTAGCGATAAGAAGATTTCGAGAAACCGGGCCCAGAGCTGTATATCACCTAACCCAAGGTAATTTCTCGATACAATGCTATGCCTTACGTTTTTGTACCCTTGCAGCATCCAGTGCATGGAATGAGCAGTCCCTTATCACCACCTACCGTCAAGGATTGGAGCCCAATCTGCGACTTATGCTGGCAACTCATGATGATTCCATCGGCATCGAACAGTTCATACAGATCTCTATCCATTGTGCTGCACGCATCTCTTCTTGTTGCACCGATCCAAGAAACCCTACATCACTTCTCTTTGGACTACCAATGACTCCCGGCTTCCCCGAACCCGAAGAGGAACCAATGCAACTGGACAGGGGTAGGATTTCACCAGTGGAAAGACAAAGATGGCTGACCCAGAATCTTTACTTGTACCCATACTCCCCCCTCGTCAAGTGGTGAGTGCTATGTCTTCTCTTATTGAAAGATTACAACCCCTCAAGCTGCATGTGTGAACCTTACTGCTTCTCGTGTTACTGTCTCTGTAGCTGCCCTCCTCGACTCTGGGTCGTCATAGTTTAAATTGATAATATCCTCATCTTCTCCAAGTACGAGTTCAAGCATAGTCAACATGTCACGAGAGTTCTCCACCGTCTACGGATATTTAAGCTTTTTCTCAAAGCTGAAAAGTGCACCTTCCACCAAACATCTGTCAAGTTTCTTGGATACATCATAGACCAAAAAGGAGTAAGGATGGACAAGGAGAAGGTAGCCACCATTTCCGCCTGGCCTGAACCCACAACCACCAAAGACCTACAACGATTTCCAACTTTTATAGAAGTTTCATTATGAATTACAGCATCACAGCTAGTCCATTGACCTCCCTGTTACGTGGCAAACCCAGATCATTAAAATGGACCCCGGAGGCCACAGCTGCTTTCCAAAAACTCAAACACTCCTTCAGGAGTAGGGGCAATTCTCTCACAGCCGCAGGGGAAGCCACCGAAACTCGTTTCAAGGAAATTAAATCCAGCGGACATAAACTATGACATCGGGGATCGTGAGTTGTTAGCCATCAAAATGGCCCTCGACAAGAGGAGATACTTGCTTGATGGGGCAGCACACCAGTTCATGGTTTTAACAGATCATAAGAACCTGCAGTACCTGAGGGAGGCCAAGAGACTCAATCCGAGACAGGCAAGATGGGCCTGTTATTCTCCCGATTCGATTTTAAGATATCCTACATTCCGGGTACAAAGAACTCCAAAGCCGATGCCCTTTCACGACTACACACATCTAATGAAAACATTGAAGAACCAGTATCCATTCTCCCTGAAACACTTTATCAACCCTATCCAGGGGGAACATCCCACGTCCATTTCTGACTACTCCGCCCGATTGCCCATCACATCGCAGATTCGCGCTGGAAAGGGATCGCTACTCACTCATCCACTCTGTACTCTCATCATTGGGTACTGGACATCCAGGGATCGGATGCACTCAGTGCTACAAGATCGCTTCTGGTGGCCCAATATGGAAAGGGACGTGAAAAGGTACGTTGGAGGATGTCAGGAATGTGCAAGGTCAAAGACCCCACGACACTTACCAACCGGAAAGATCATGCCACTGTCCATTCCTCAGCGCACCTGGTCACACTTGGGAGTAGATTTCATCACTGATGTGCGCAAATCAAATGGACATACTTGCATATTAGTCATTGTAGACCGATTTTCAAAGGGATGTCGATTGATCTCCCTTCAAGCATTACCAACCGCAATGGAGACTACAGAACTCCTCTTCAATAAAGTTTTCCGTTACTTTGGCATACCTGAAGATATCGTCTCTGATCGTGGTCCCCAGTCTGTCCTCAGGATATCACCCGCAGACAAATGGACAGACCGACCGCATGTCACACACCCGTGATGCGACCGGCACTAGGACCCGGAAGTAAGACGGTCGCAAACCAGGAAGTACAGATGTCGCCCTTAAAACCCTGCGTGTTTTCCCGCGGGATGCCGCAATTTAGCGTGCGGCGTGCCGCGTCTTGCCGGAGGCAACATTCGGGAATTTTAAATAAATGTGTTGCGCTTCACTGAATATCCGCCAGATGGCGCATGGAAGGACTTTATCTAAAAGCCGGACCAAGTACAACAATGAATGTAAGGACGCGGAAGAACAGTGCTGAAGCGAACATGAATTTTATTTGGTTTTATAATAGATCTTTCATGATGAATGAGTGTATATGTGCTTCACATTATCAAACACAGGCAAAGGAGACAGAAATTATTGAGGGATCCACTGAAAAAAGTAAACCTAGTTTAATGTGTTTTTTTTCTCATTCCATTAGTAAAAAAAATTATTTGCTCTTTTTAACTGAAGTGTCTAATTTATGCTTATGGGTGAATCTTTTTTTTTTTTTTTTTTTTAGTATAATGCTGTTTACAGCAGGAAACCAAAGTGAAATATTTCATTTTGATCAAGGTACTCTTATTAGGTTGAGTGTGATTTGCGCATGCGCAGTCTTTAGACCATAGTTTTGCCGGTATAATTTTATTTCCGCCTCAAACCGGAGCATGACGTTGAAACAAGTAAGGAAGGATATCAGAACCTGTATTTCAGTTACTGTTAGTTAAAGCCCCTGATTAAACTTAAATCTAATCCATTCACAAAGGACATTTCTGCTTCAAACCGTGTCTCATGACGCAGCATTTTCACGGACTGAATCACATGCGGGTGGAGATTCTCAAAGAAAACTCCTTTAAACCAGGTAAGAAAGCAAACTCATGTCATTTCTATGTTAAATGTATCTCTTCTATGAGCAAATTCATGATTTATGTCAGGAACAACTACTTTGTAGATTGAGTTTTGTGTCCGTGTTTGCTACTGTAGCTAAAACCACCTATATTACCTGCATTAGCATTAGCTAACTAACGTGGTGATTTTCAAAAACACCGGAGTTTATACAGTAAGTCAGCGGCGCCGAAGAAAATAATTATATTTAAGTACCGTTGGTTAACGATGTAAAAATTTATAGGAAAGTGACGTAAACATAGAACAAGCTAATTTGGAGTGAGTGCAGTTTGTAGTGTACTGCTTTCTATACTTTATACACACTGTAATTAAGATTTGCTAACATAAGAACTTGAGCCAGTCCAATTTTTGTTTTTACCTTTTTTTTTTTTTTTAAAGATCAGTAATGAGTTTCTGAGAATTATATCTGCTCCACTTCAAGCAAGATTACTGGTTTCCTTGGACAAGCAACACTACAAACTAATTGAGATCATCAGAAACTAGGGAGGAACCCGTCAGAGAGAAGACCAGAGATATAATCTTCATCTTCAAGTTCTTGATCTGGTATGTATGGTACGGTTCAGGACCAGGGAGGGAGCCGGAGACAGCAGAACAAAGAGATGATATTGCCAGCACCAGCACAGGGAGCACAGTTTTTAGTTTAGATCTCATGTTTACATTTTATTGTATGTTGATGGCTTGACTGTAAACAACAAACAATGCAATAAATGTATAAAAAATATATATATTTATTGTCTCTTTCCAGGACCAGGCATATCGTTCAATTATTTTTTGGCCAAATAGGCAGTCGTAACAAGAGGTGAGGGCGCGCGCGTCATCACATGTGCTTAGCCGACTCTGCGTTCACCGTAAACTTCAATATACATAGACGTTTATATTTTTGTTTATTTGTATATGTATGTTATTAATTTTACTTTTTTAGAGATTGTATGTGCGTGCACAGAGAGTATGTGTTGATAAGTTTATGTGGATAAGTTGATAAGTGTATCAGAAAGCATTAAAATGTTCATTTGAATTAAAATGACACACACACGTCTGTGTATACAGTATATCAATTACATATATATCAATTTCATTAGTTCGTTCATTCTATTTGAAGCTTCGGATGTTTTTTTTTTTTTTGGTTTGGTTAGATTAGTTCTGAACTCGCTTCCTTGAAACTATCGCTAAAACAATGACACACACACATAGACACACACACACAGACACACACACTCCCCTGAGCCCTCGGGAAACATCCAATCACCGTCGGTATACAAATGAGTCAAGACGCAGCCTAACGTGGTGTCGTGTCGGATTTCAGTGGTCACGGAGTGGGAAGACTTTGAAGAAGCTGCAGTGACAGCTGAACAACTTCACTTTTCCGTTTACCTCTGAGGAAAAAAAGCTGTATTTTGTTTGTTTATGTCTAGAATTTTTATAGTAGTAAGAGAGAGTTATAGTTTGGTCTGTATTGTTGTTCGCACCCTTGTAGAGAATAAATAAATGAATAACACCTTCATATCCCCTCTCAAGAGTGTCATAGTCCATTGTTAGTTTTAATGATCTGGCTGAAACTAATTATCACTACATAAGTACCCTAACACCATTGATCATGAGTCTCAGCTGAACCTAATTCTATACTTGTAACAGAAAATGTAGATGCAGATTCCAAATGTGTATTTATATAATAGATAGATAGATAGATAGATGTGTGTGTGTGTGTGTGTGTAGGCTCTACGCAGGGGCAAGAGAGGGCAGCGCACCCTTAAATGTCTGCACATGTTAATATATTCCTAAAATGTATATATTACAAGTTGATGAACTGATCTGCGGTAGCGATGACGTCACAGTCCGACAGCTTTAGAATGATGTTTGATCAGGTCTACTGTATATTCTGAACATAGAACTGCAAAATGTCTGATACAGTACTTTGGGGGAAACAAAGACTTAAACTGTTAAGTAATAACATTATTAATAACAAATATGTAATAGTTTTGATATTTGAAATTTTTTTATTTTAATGTAAAAGGACTATAGATAGAGACTTATAAGCAGCTGGTGTATCCGGGTTGTTTAATGAACTTTAAGCAAAAAGACAACATGTATTCATCTGTTTTATATTAATTACTGTTTTAACTTTGACTAGTTTTGGAAGAATAAATTGAATTGTTAAAGTCATGTTTTGCGTGTTTTAATTTTGGGGGATTGTTTGGGTATTTAAAAATTGTTTAGTTGAACCAACAACTTCAATGGGCAAAAAATGGGACACAACTTTGTTTTAAATAGTCAAAGAGTTGGGCTGAAAATAATAATAATTATTATTGATCATAGAAACAAATGAAACCAGTTAAACACTTGATTATATGTATTTGTGTTTGTGATTGTGACCCATAATAATTTTTTCTCAGTATAAATAAATGTTTTGGGTTTTAAGAACTCCAAAAGAGCAACGACAAACTTGGTATTCTCCATTGAGGTTTGTCACCTTCCACTCCTGGTGTTAATTGCTCTGTGTGTGCGTGTGTGTTTTTGGTGGGGGGATGGGTGTGTGTGTGTGTTTTTGGCTGTTCAGCAGTTCTAAACACAAGCACAGTTTTTGTCCTTAACTAAAATACTTCAATACGTTAATAATGAATTTATTTTGTTGAATAAGGTAATAAGCGATATTTAAACCAAACCAGTAAGTTAAGTAAGTGTTCCATACATTAAAGTACTGTGTATAACCAAGTGCCCTAGCAAACACAGTTACAGTACAGTTTACAGTACAAACAGAGTGTGTGCGCTGGAGGGATTGGAAGGTGAGTGAGAATACTCATTTACAAGACAAAAGACGGTCAGAGGCAGCGCCGTTCTAGACCAGACAACACGGGGTGGGGGGAGGGGGGCATCATGTTCGAGCACTGTTTTTACCTGGCCTTACTGTATAGTAACAGTATTGTATTTGCTGAATTGTGTTGAGGCACGCAAACCCCCAGACCACAATAAGGTGGCAATCCCTCAGGGGGAAACTAAAAAAAAAATATATATATATATGTGGCAATGTGGGCAGTGGAGTTTTTCCATTGGTTCACAGGCAGGTGATTAGTGATTAATGGTAGCCTATCAGAATGGTCCTCAATGGTATTTAAGGCTGGTTTTTGTCCTACCTGGCACACGTCACGATCGAGACCGCTTTCACGGTGTGTGTATGGACCGAAGGTGTGGGTAAGTGTTGTTTGTAGCTAGGTGGCTAATGAAGAGGTGGGCACCTACCTTTTTAATGTGAGGGTTTATTGTTCCATTAGTGTCTGTGGGAGAATTGCCATCTGGTTGAGCTTCTCCATTAGAGTGTCCATTGGATAATTGTCATTCGGCCGAGTCAGACTGTCCACTTGTTGTCAGGTAGGTACATGCTCCTTACGTGCTGTATGTTCTGACGTTGGGTGGCGCTAATCGGTATTTGTTTACCCTTTAGCCACAGTTTCTTTTTTGTGCCGGTGTTAGCCTGCAGAGCTCGCTGCGAACTGTGGGTGGCAGTACAACTCACGTGGTACAACGGGTCGTCCGGGTAAGTGAGTTTCACTTTCTCTGGCTTATAACAAGAAATGTGGGGTAGTTATATCTCTTTTCTTTTAGTAAGCTACGGACATTTGACGGAGTGTTGATGCGTCTTGTGAGGGCGAAAGTATTGGCTTTCCGCCTCGACTGAAGACGGCGCCGCTGTCTCTTCTCTTCTTTTCTCCGATTCTTCTTCGTCTCTTTGTGGTCCTGTCTCCGGGGTCTTTTCTTCGGTGGTTTTGTGGAGTGTTTTTGTTATTTTATTCGCCGTAATAGCAGCAATGGCTCAGGGTTGCCCTCTGGTGGTTTGAAGGCCGTATTGAGCTCCTGTTCCCGGCTTTCATGCAGTTAGGGTGGAGAAAGTAATATAGCGTAGGGAGAACTCTGAACTTCGGATAGTGTTCCATTGAGCTGGTGAATTGTATTATTGTTCTTTTTTTTTCTTGTTGTATTGTCTGTTTAACTGTAATGGTTTTTTGTTTTCTGTCTTTTGTTTCTTTTTGCTGTTTAAAAAGCCATGAGAATGTGGTTCTCTTTATGTCTTTTTGTGGTTTATGTTTTATAGTTTTGTTTGTTTATTTTGAGTACGGTTGGGCTGGGGAAGGCTAGTGTTAGAACACTGTGAGGTAGTATAATTGTCTGGAGTGCAGCATAGCTGGTGTTCACGTTTCTTCCCTGTGGGTGAAGGTGTGGATGTGTGTGTTTATGTGTGACGTGCACCCGTAAGGCCGGGACCTCTTTAGTCGGCCTTTGCCGCCCAGAAGCCGGTGCTAAAAATTGTATTTTTTTTATTGTTTGTGTTATTTCATTTTACTCCTTTGTATGTGTACACAGATTGCCGTGTTCCCTGTTTTATGGTGTGACGAGTATTTGACATTTGCATTGCATGTCATGGATTGTTATTTTAAACTATTTTAAGAATACATTATAATAAAGTTTGTACATTTGTACCTTTTGTCTCTCATTCATTAGCCTAATGAACCTTAGTTATTTCCCCGGTTAACCTCGGGGTGGCGTAATCGAGTAAATTCATTTGCCCTACCACGGCGTTGCCACATTTTTGGCGTAATCGGCAGGACTGGCTGTTTTCCTTCTTGAGAGACTGGGGTACAGATGTACATATATCTTGTTGGTTGATCTGTGTACTTGATTTTGGTTGGTTGGTTTGTTTCTTTTTTTTTTTTCCGTTTTGTCAGTGTTTTTGTTTTTAGGGAGACGTTGAGTTGGAGAAGAGACAGCGGCGACGTCCGGTGTGCCTCCATTGTGTTTCAGGTATGGAGGAGGAATTGCGTGAGTTGAGAGAGATGGTAGCTCAGTTACGAGCAGATAATGAGCGGTTGCGGCAAGACCAATCGTCCGCCCAGCCGGGTCCCAGTGGGCCATCTGTTACTGATGAACCTCCTCTCCCCACATTGCAGTCAGGTGCGGAGCGTGCTGTCCTGCCAGAAAGGTATGTTTTGGTACCTCGAGATCGCAGATGTGCAAAATTTAGTGGCAGGTCCGGTGTAGCCATTGAGGAATGGATTGAGGAAGCCCAGGCTTGTATGCAGTCTCGTCATATGTCAGTCGCTGATAAGGCTTTCTTCCTCTTTGATCATTTGGAGGGAGAGGCCAGAGAGGAGATTCGCTATCGTTCCGTGGGTGAACGTAATGATCCAACAACAATCATTTCTGTGTTAAGGGAGTTGTACGGTTGCTCACAGTCGTATGTTTCTTTGCAGGAAGCTTTCTTCTCCAGGAAACAGCGGGAGGGAGAGTCTTTGTTGGAGTTTTCCCTTGCTTTAATTGGTCTCTTGGAGCAAGTAAAGCAAAAGTCGCCTTACGCCATGCCAAATTTTCAAGTGTTGTTGCGTGACCAGTTTATTGAGCACGTTATTGATGACGCCCTTCGGCGAGAGCTTAAACAGCTGGTACGAAGTCAACCCGCTCTGACCATGTTAGACGTACGAGGTGAAGCACTCCGATGGGAACGAGAAGGTATGCCAGGGAGTTCGAGGGGTCGTAGTCACTCACTTCCCTCTGCTTATGGTATTCAGTATGGGGTACAGGGTGAGTCTCGTGGGAACCCCGCACAGTCTTGGCGGGAGTCTGAGTTGGGTGAGGTTAAAGAAATGTTGCGGTTGCAGCAGGAACAGATAAGTAAGTTAACTCAAAGTATCGCCCGGTTGCAGACTCCCCAGTCCAGTAGTCAATTTTCTCGTCGTAGCCAGATGGTGTGCCGAAGATGTCAGAAACCGGTGCACTTTGCTCGAGAGTGCGATGGGGAGCGTGTGCCTACTCGTTTTCCATCGATTGCTATGACGCGAACTAATAGTGTTCAGTCTGACTCATCTGCGCCGTTGGGAAACTAGTCCCCACCGCGTTGCAGAGTCAAAGCGCGGTTGGGGAGGGGAATGGCTCGGGTACTGCTTTTTCTCACTTAATGTCATCTTGCCCTCATCTTCTTGTCCACATTGGTAAGGTCCAAGTGCCTTGTTTGGTTGACACTGGGTCGATGGTGTCCACCATTACTGAAAGTTGCTTCCAAATGCACTTTCAGTCCTGGGGTGTAGATCGTTTAAAGGCATGCCATTGGCTCCAGCTCCGTGCGGCCAATGGGTTGTCGATTCCGTACATTGGCTACATGGAGTTGGACATTGAAATGTGTAATCGATTGATCCCTAAGTGCGGGATTTTGGTGGTTAGGGATCCCCCTGGGGGTATCAATACTGGAGTTCCTGGGGTGTTGGGGATGAATGTCCTTAGCCGATGCTACCAGGAGCTTTTCGGTCAGTATGGCCCTGGCTTGTTTGAGTGTCCTTCCTTAGTGCAGGCCCCAAAGTGTGTTTTACAGGCGTTACAACACTGTCACTTAACGGAGGATCAGTCCTTAGTACTACACCCGGGGAAGGCCAGATTGCGGGGTCGTGAGTCGTGTCGTGTTCCAGGTGGGATGTTAAAACTTGTACCAGCCACATGCTCTGAACAGTATGCCGAAGGGACTGTTCTGTTTGAGCCTCCGGTATCCGGGTTGCCAGCGGGACTGCTGGCTTCGCCTGCGCTTGTCAGAGTCGTCCGTGGTACAGTCTATTTGCCTGTGGTGAATGTGGGGACCATGGATGTAATGCTGTATGCTGGAACAATGTTAGGAACACTTAATAGCGTTCAGGTGGTAAGTCTGCCGGCAGGAGTAACTGAGGATGAGTCAGTGACTGTGCTGATGCATTCGCAAGTCGTGGAGACAGTTGCTCCAATAAAAGACCAAATTGAAGCCGTTGATCTGTCTGTCTTGTCACAGGAGGATCAAGTTGAGGTTAGAACGTTGTTGAGGCGATATCAGTCGGTGTTTTCAGCCCATGAGGGTGATCTGGGTTGCACCGATGTGATTTCGCACGAGATTCCGTTGTTGGATGTAGTGCCTGTTCGTCAGCGCTATAGGCGAATCCCGCCGTCGGAATATGAGGTAGTTAAGGCACATATCAATCAGCTCCTGGAGGCTAACGTTATTAGGGAGAGTTGCAGTCCCTATGCGTCGCCTATAGTGCTTGTCCGGAAAAAGGACGGGAGCCTGCGTATGTGTGTTGACTACCGTCAATTAAACGCAAAGACGAGGAAGGATGCTTTTCCTCTTCCGCGCATTGAGGAGTCGCTCGATTTCTTGACGGGGGCCGGGTGGTTTTCCACTATGGATCTGGCTAGTGGTTATAACCAAGTCCCTGTCCTCGAAAAGGATAGAGCTAAGACGGCATTTTGTACTCCCTTCGGCCTGTTTGAGTTCAATCGTATGCCTTTCGGGCTGTGTAATGCTCCAAGCACATTTCAGCGCCTGATGGAACGATTGTTCGGGGATCAACAGGGTAGCTCATTATTGTTGTATTTAGATGACATTGTGGTGTTCTCCTCTTCCGTTTCGCAGCACTTGGAGCGGTTGGAGGTCGTGCTTGGTCGCTTGGAGCATGAGGGCTTGAAGGCTAAATTGGCGAAGTGTGCGTTTTTCCAGAAAGAGGTAAAGTATCTAGGACATGTTATTTCTGCGCAGGGCGTATCCACTGACCCAGGTAAGATCGAGGCAGTTTCACAGTGGCGCTGTCCCACCAGTGCGTCTGAGCTACGCTCGTTTCTGGGGTTCGCCAGCTACTATCGGCGTTTTGTGCAAGGCTTCGCAAAGTTGGCAGCTCCCTTGCATCGGGTGGTGGCGGAGTGTGCCGCTGTTAGACCCCGAGTACGGGTTGGTAGGAGTTTTTCTGACGTTTGGTCGGAGCAGTGTCAGCAGAGCTTCGAGGAGTTAAAGGTCAGGCTTACCACAGCCCCAGTGCTGGCCTATGCTGATTTCTCCCTCCCATTCATTCTAGAGGTGGATGCAAGCCACGGTGGTTTGGGGGCAGTCCTTTCCCAGGAGCAGGGTGGGAAAGTGCGGCCTATCGCGTACGCTAGCCGGAGTCTTAGGCCCACTGAGCGCAATATGGTTAACTATAGCTCCATGAAGTTGGAGTTTTTGGCGCTCAAGTAGGCCATGGCGGAAAAATTTCGGGAGTATCTGTTGGGGCATAAGTGTATTGTTTATACTGACAATAATCCCCTTAGCCATTTGACTACAGCTAAACTGGCTGCCACCGAACAACGTTGGGCGGCCCAGCTTGCAGCCTTTGATTTCTCCATCAAGTACCGATCCGGTAGGAGTAATAGAAATGCGGATGCCCTTTCCAGGCAGGACCCTGCTGGTCAGGACGAAGTACGTGCACTGCTGCCGGGAGTTGAGGTACCGGTTAGCGTCAAGCAGGTGTTTGCGGCAGGGTTGCGTCCATCGGCGACCCAGGCGGTGGTCTCTGTGCTGCCCGGTTTTGGGGGTGACCTGGGTTTGTGTCAGCAGGACGACCCGGTTATTGGCCCGGTGTTGAGGTTTTGGCGACAAGGGGCTTTCCCGTCTTCGGTCGAGCGTAGACAGATGTCTAAAGCTGCCCTGGTGTTGCTTCGCCAGTGGGGTCGATTGGTGGACAAGGAGGGCGTGCTGCATCGCCGTGTCTGTCGGCCAGATGGAGGTGAGGAAAGTTTGCAGCTGGTCCTTCCGTCTGCTTTGCAGGGGGAGGTATTGGCTAGGGTTCATGAAGGGCATGGGCACCAGGGCATTGACCGCACAACTGAGCTGGTCCGTCAACGCTGTTATTGGCCAGGCCTGACAGCTGATGTGGCTCAGTGGTGCCGTAAGTGTGAGCGATGCCAGGCGGCCAAGGATACACAGCTGGCGCCGCAGAGTTTTATGGGCCATTTGTTGGCAGAGAGACCAAATGAGATCTTGGCCATTGACTTTACGTTGCTCGAACCCTCGCGTTCAGGAGTCGAGAACGTATTGGTAATGACTGATGTGTTCACCAAATTCACGCAGGCGATCCCTACTCGGAACCAGAGGGCCGAAACCGTGGCTCAGGTGTTGGTGTCCGAGTGGTTTTGCAAGTTCGGTGTTCCTGTTCGCATCCACTCGGACCAGGGCCGCAGTTTTGAGTCGTCCCTCATACAGCAGCTGTGTAGCTTGTACCAGGTGGAAAAGTCTCGCACCACCCCATGGCATCCTGCAGGTAATGGGCAGTGTGAGCGGTTTAATCGGACGCTGCATAATCTGTTGCGCACTCTGCCCAGTTCGCGGAAGGATGAGTGGGTTTCTGCACTCCCCCAGTTACTCTATTGTTATAACATGACTCCCCATCAGGTGACGGGGGAGTCTCCATACTTTCTGATGTTTGGGCAAGAACCACGACTGCCTGTCGATTTTCTGTTGGGTCGTGGCCAGGAGAAAGGTCCTGGTAGTGTTAATAACTGGGTGCTAGAGCATCAGACGAGGTTGCAGGTGGCTTTCGAAGGGGCTCGGGAACAGCTACAGTTAGCTGCTGAACGCCGTAAGGAAAGGTACGACTCTCGTGTCCGGGATGTACCCTTGGGTGTAGGCCAGCTAGTTTATCTTCGTAACTATGGTCTCAAGGGTCGTCACAAGATTCAGGACTGCTGGAGCTCAGTGGTGTACCAGGTGGTAAAGGCACCTGGGATAGGAGGTTCGGTTTACGCCATTGCACCAGTAAATGATGTGAATCGGGTCAAGCATGTTCATCGCTCGTTGCTAAAGGCAAGAATAGGGGTGGGAGTTTCAGTATCTTCTCCGGAGGGTACGTCATCAGTCATCGACGAGCCGTTGCCTGAGGAGCCTTCCTCCTTTGAGGAGGTTGACCTGGTTCGGGTGGTATCGGAGACTCAGCCCACTGCTATCGAGCTACAGAGTCAGGACCGGGTTTTAGCCGGCCCCAGTTCATTGGCAGTGGGGGTAGGTGCTGACGTTGAGGATCTGACGAGTTCTGAACCGTTAGGGCAGGGCGTTGTAAGTCCATCACCTGTGGTCAATCCTGGTTCCGCAGGTCCCCCTTGTGGTGATGGGGCAGTGAGACGCACAGGGCGATCTACTGCCGGCCATCATTCTAATCCCTACCATCTTCCTCAGGCCGTAACGAGTGTGGTAAGTGTCGAGGCTGTTAATGCCTCGTTTAACCCTACGTCTGCATTGTTCCGGCCTTGGGTTTAGGTCAATTGGGCAATCGTCGGGCCGACGATTCAAGAGCTAAGGATAGATTGTGGCAATGTGGGCAGTGGAGTTTTTCCATTGGTTCACAGGCAGGTGATTAGTGATTAATGGTAGCCTATCAGAATGGTCCCCAATGGTATTTAAGGCTGGTTTTTGTCCTACCTGGCACACGTCACGATCGAGACCGCTTTCACGGTGTGTGTATGGACCGAAGGTGTGGGTAAGTGTTGTTTGTAGCTAGGTGGCTAATGAAGAGGTGGGCACCTACCTTTTTAATGTGAGGGTTTATTGTTCCATTAGTGTCTGTGGGAGAATTGCCATCTGGTTGAGCTTCTCCATTAGAGTGTCCATTGGATAATTGTCATTCGGCCGAGTCAGACTGTCCACTTGTTGTCAGGTAGGTACATGCTCCTTACGTGCTGTATGTTCTGACGTTGGGTGGTGCTAATCGGTATTTGTTTACCCTTTAGCCACAGTTTCTTTTTTGTGCCGGTGTTAGCCTGCAGAGCTCGCTGCGAACTGTGGGTGGCAGTACAACTCACGTGGTACAACGGGTCGTCCGGGTAAGTGAGTTTCACTTTCTCTGGCTTATAACAAGAAATGTGGGGTAGTTATATCTCTTTTCTTTTAGTAAGCTACGGACATTTGACGGAGTGTTGATGCGTCTTGTGAGGGCGAAAGTATTGGCTTTCCGCCTCGACTGAAGACGGCGCCGCTGTCTCTTCTCTTCTTTTCTCCGATTCTTCTTCGTCTCTTTGTGGTCCTGTCTCCGGGGTCTTTTCTTCGGTGGTTTTGTGGAGTGTTTTTGTTATTTTATTCGCCGTAATAGCAGCAATGGCTCAGGGTTGCCCTCTGGTGGTTTGAAGGCCGTATTGAGCTCCTGTTCCCGGCTTTCATGCAGTTAGGGTGGAGAAAGTAATATAGCGTAGGGAGAACTCTGAACTTCGGATAGTGTTCCATTGAGCTGGTGAATTGTATTATTGTTCTTTTTTTTTCTTGTTGTATTGTCTGTTTAACTGTAATGGTTTTTTGTTTTCTGTCTTTTGTTTCTTTTTGCTGTTTAAAAAGCCATGAGAATGTGGTTCTCTTTATGTCTTTTTGTGGTTTATGTTTTATAGTTTTGTTTGTTTATTTTGAGTACGGTTGGGCTGGGGAAGGCTAGTGTTAGAACACTGTGAGGTAGTATAATTGTCTGGAGTGCAGCATAGCTGGTGTTCACGTTTCTTCCCTGTGGGTGAAGGTGTGGATGTGTGTGTTTATGTGTGACGTGCACCCGTAAGGCCGGGACCTCTTTAGTCGGCCTTTGCCGCCCAGAAGCCGGTGCTAAAAATTGTATTTTTTTTATTGTTTGTGTTATTTCATTTTACTCCTTTGTATGTGTACACAGATTGCCGTGTTCCCTGTTTTATGGTGTGACGAGTATTTGACATTTGCATTGCATGTCATGGATTGTTATTTTAAACTATTTTAAGAATACATTATAATAAAGTTTGTACATTTGTACCTTTTGTCTCTCATTCATTAGCCTAATGAACCTTAGTTATTTCCCCGGTTAACCTCGGGGTGGCGTAATCGAGTAAATTCATTTGCCCTACCACGGCGTTGCCACATATACATGTATATATATATATATAATTATATAATAAAATATCCTTAATCCAGATTTTATCAATGACATAACATTTATCTAAGCTGGATGGTCTAATTCTCAAAACCGTTTAACCTAAAAAAAACATAACACACTATAACTAGAATATTTACAAAACTGAAAGGTTTTCTTATGAATAATAAAAAAAAAACATTATAACTCAAAAAGATCATATTATGTTTATATATATATATATATATTTTATAGTAACTGTAAGACTTAACACACTATAACTAAAATATTTACAAAACTGAAATGTTGTCTTATGAATAATAAAAAATACAAACTAAATTAAAACAGATGGGCTGTTGAACAGATCATAATATGTTTTATGTTTTCTGATTATAAATGATATATGGGTTGATTTTAGAAAGGCTAAATCAAATAGCTAGTTTTGGTAATGTCAGTCCAGTAACTATACTATGTAAAAGTAATTATAATATGAATTAATTAAGGGCAGGACCTAACCTAATGTTAATAATTTACACCATGATAACATTAGTATTCATATTTTTGTATTTTTGTATTAACATTTTAAATGTTCAAATGAACGTTTCAGAGTATATAATTTGTCGTGTCATCTGTGATTGAGATCCATGAGTTAAATTGAAATATTTTTTATAGGTAGTAAGCCAGGTTTTAGTAACCTGCTTTAGTAATGGGCTCTAAAAGACAATGGAACATTACAGAACGTGCGAGTTGACGCCCATGAACAGATTAAAATGTTCATTTGAATTAAAATGACACACGCATGTCTGTGTGTGTGTGTATATATATAATATATATATATATATACCCTAAAAAATGCTGGGTTAAAAACAATCTGGGTTGTTTTTAACCCAGAAAGATGGGTTAAATATTCAATCCAAATGCTAGGTGATATTTAACTATAATGCTGGGTTAATTCTACCACATAAATGGTTCAAATGTTCTACCCATATGTTTGGGGTTTGTTGGTTCATTTTAACTGGAATGTTGGGTTAATTCTACCTAAAATCGCTATTACTTTGACCCTGAAGTTTAGTTTAGCACACACAAAAAAAACAGAAAACTCATTTCTGGTAAATCAACGGAATGTGTAGTTTATTTACAGTAATTCATTAAAAAATGAATATACATTGTACAGTACATGGTAAACACGGGAAAGATTACAAAATGAAAAAACAAACAGTGTCTACTTTATAAACAGCTTAGTATGGGCGTCGAGATGCTGAAATCCCTTGCATGTTTTTGCTTCCAAGTGGAGAGATATTTGACCGATAGCCTAGAACAAAAGATCTATAGGTGTGATCACAACCCCCTCCGACCGACCGTGCCATCAATCACTGACCACCTCAGAAGTTCCCTCCAATGTATGGCTGCAATACTTGTTTTGCAAGTATTTTTAACACCATTCAAAGGCTTCAAAGGGGCAGTTATCGGCTATGACACGTTGAAGGAGAACTTAATAGTTCTCAAAAATAGTGTAAATGTCTGCAACAATCACTAACCATTAAAATGTTTTTTTTGTAATTAAACACGAAAATATTAATTATATTTCCATATATATACATACACACACACGCACAAGGGCGTAGGTTTGCTACCTATTACTCCCTATAATAATGTAAACATTGCTAATTTATGTTTTGGAAAGAAACTTAAGTAATTATTTCATCTATATCTTTCATAAATCACACAACTAAAATATAATTAAACAGTTTATTCACCAACATTACCAAATATTTGTGACATTCACAGTCTAGATCCAAGTTGTCTTTTTAATAAAAGTGCATTCAGCTAAATTTTGCATCCATAGAAAAAAACTGCACGGCACCAGGGCCTGAAATACTTGTTTTAAACAAAATTGTGTAAAATAATAAATAAATAAAATACAGCATTCATTTAGAAATAAAATGCAGCAGAAAATACTTTAAACAAACTGTAGAATAAACGTTAAAACGTAATAGCCCTCTGAAGCAGTGAAGTTGCAACTTTCAAATCAGCACTCTGGACTAGTGCACTTAAAAGTATGCCATTGAAACCTTAATGCATGAAAACATTTTAAGCTGAACATGTAAACACAACATGTAAACACTTGTAGTCAAGCCAAATCAAATGTTTTAAGATGATAACTTCATCTTTAAAGCTTGCACTTTTGGTGATAGCTTAATCCCATCAAGTTCTAGAAGAACTTTCTGAAAATAGCCTCTCCTTCAAGGATTATGGATACACCAACCGGTTCTTCCCCTTCAACGGACGACAAGGATTTTAAGAAGGTGTCACTTCGTCTGTCCCCCTGCATAAAATTTACAAGAAAATAAATCATTTATTTTGAGAAGCAAAAAAATCTGAATTGCTTCAACCTGTGCTGACTTCATTGAGAAAAAAATAATAATAAAAATAAATGATAATAAAAAAATGACCATCACTTCATATTGTTAAACTTGGGTTAAATTGCTTTATCTTGCATCAGTAAAACATGGCATGAGATGGCTTTACAGTGTCAGGAAATCCTATGATGAATGCTGAGTTTGTATTTAAAGGGTTAGTCCAAACATGAAAATTCGTTCAATAATTACTCATTTATATATTCATTTGCATTTATACAGTATGCTTCTGTCCAATACAACAAACACTATATTCAAGGTATTAATAAATTGTATAATTAATAAGAAAACAATGCTTTACCAGGCAATCATCAAAGAGATCCTCTTCAGATTCACGTCTCATCTTTACACTTTGTTTCTGTGAAAATATTTACATTGTATCATTACATAATCTTTTATTCGTACAACTACATTCAGGCATTTCTTCATCTTTTGTAAGTTTGCCTTTATCCAAAGCAAATTACAAAAGAGGAAGGCGTCAAGCAGTGCTACTAACACAAAGTTTCTGACACCGTTAGAAAATACAAGATAGAACAGTGAGGGATTAAGGAAAAAGTGAGAAGGAAGAATCATGTGTGCAAAGATTAAGCATGTAGGGTCACAGGATGACTCGACTTATTTTTATTGTCTGCAATGCGATTTAGACAAATTAGAACTGCGGTAAAGCCAGCCGCGGTTCAGAAGAACACGGTCAAGCCAGCCGCGATTGATTTTAGTGTGCGCACATATTACAGTGATTACGGTAGTTTCAGGACCGACACAGAGACAACGCGCTTTCAGAGCGCTTTTCATTTAGACGCCCAGGACTGAGAGATAATACAACATGCTCGTCAATTTTTACTTGCATATTTATTTGCATTTCTGCTTTAATATCCGTGTTATTTATTGGTGACTTTGACGGTTGTCTGTTACAATATTTTTCTTAAATATTCACCATTCAAATAATTGTTTTATGTAGATAAGTTACAGCAGAATTCGTAGAAAACAGACAAAATAATGTATTTAGTCTTTCTAAATACCAGAATTGATTTTTATTTTGTTTTACTGTTCAAAAGTAGCAGTTATTCTTCAATGAATGTTTTCTATAATGAGGATTAACGTCTGCTTTGGAAGAGAGGTCAAATAAACAAATGTTCACAATGGGGAAAAAAAGTTAAATAAAATGCCTTTATTTCACTTCAGAGACCTATGAAAAAATAAATTCTAGTAAGTATAAAACGCCATGGTCAGTTTTTATCCCATATAATGTACACACATTATATGATAAAAAAAAAAAGTAGAAAAAAACAATGATCAGTTCTTATTCAGGACGTCCCATACTATATACACACCACATATGAAACTATTTTACTGCAGCATTTTTGAGATATGGGGCATTATTACATTTTAAAGGGGTATAAAGACCCCATTTCTAATAAGTAGAAAACAACAATGATCAGTTCTTATTCAGGACGTCCCATACTATATACACACCACATATGAAACTATTTTACTGCAGCATTTTTCAGATATGGGGCATTCTCTCTGTGTTGTTCATGAAACTACCGTAATCGCTGTAATATGCGCGCGCACTAAAATCAATCGCGGCTGGCTTGACCGTGTTTTTCTGAACCGCGGCTGGCTTTACCGCAGTAAATTAGAGCTGCTGTCAATACTGTATGAACATATGTACAGGTTCTTTACTCGTAACTCTTTAATAAAGTTCGGCTTCAGAAAAAAAAAACGTTTATTGCTAGTGCTCTTTTACCATTTAATGCTTTAACACACACGACTCAGTTTGTTCAGAAATGGCATCTAACTGGCGAGGCTTTGTCTGAAGACGCCGTTTTCACTCGGGTTGGGGGTAAGAAACACACATCTCGGTGTATTAATCCGCGCGCTCGGTTCGTTATTATTATATTTATTTATTTATTTATTTATTTACCACAGGACCCATGGGGGCTCCGTAGGTTCAGGTTTTTACACGAAAACGGTGTTTTGTGAATCTCCACACTATTAAAAACTGAAATTGTTAATTGTACGTCCTGAGATTAAGATGAACATTAATTGGGAGTCATGAAAGCGAGAATCACATCCAAAAAAGAAAGCTAAACTTACCTCGAACACGACAAACTCCAGCAGCAGCCACACCGTGTTGTACCTCCGTGATGATCCACAACCGACTGATCCACAGCGCCGGCACAGCGACTCCAAACACGCATGCGCAGTTTAATTTGCACACATTTTCGGCTTCAGTAGACACACAATACTTCAGACTGAAACACGACTGCCCCCTACAGGTAATGAAGGGCATGTTCACAGCTTCCCGCACGCAGCCGCGCAAAGCAAGTCACGGGATCCCTTTTCTCGAAACGCAGGTTTTTAATGGCGACATCTGTATAAGAGGAGTAAACAAGCCATAGCTCTTCACTCTGTCATTGAGTTTGCCCATGTTGGTTCAAGTCGTCTCTCTGCTAAACCGTAAGTACTCACTTTATTGGGTTATCTTTCTGATTCGAGTGTGTGTTTATAGGACGCAGGTTAAATTTGTGTTTTTCCCTTGCTCCATTTTTGTGAGAGTCCTTAGACTAAATCGCGTGGTTATCCTGCCTACTCGCTTGCTTCCGCGTTTGGGTTTACCATCCACGCTACATTGGGCTAACCGCTAAGGCTACGTCTTCTGGTCCTCGCAGGTTAGTTCTGACACCGCAAAATCCAAGAAATCGTCTGCTTCCTTCGCACTTTCTGCCAAGGCCACCTGAACTCCTGGAACCAGTTCCTTGGATGGGCTGAATATGCCCAAATCTGACTCCGTCAACCTACAACTGGCCTCACTCCCTTCCAGTGTATCCTAGGCTACCAACCCCCTTTGTTCCCTTGGAACGGAGAACCATCAGATCACCCTGCAGTAGATTTCTGGTTCCGGGAGAGTGAGAGAGTCTGGGAGGAAGCTCGCCATCATTTACAGCAGGCTGTAACAGATGTCGATCCACCGCTCCAACCTATAAACTAGGATACAAGGCATGGCTCTCAACCCGAGACATGCGTCTACATCAGTCCTGTAAAAATATGAATCCCAGGTACCTCGGTCCCTTCACAATCTTAGAGGCCAATCTTAGTAGGCTGCTGCACTACTGTCTGTGCTGCTGTTACATAAAACTAATCAACACCTTCTGACAATCAGAACCCAGATTTTACGAGCACCGTGCAATAACACTAATGTACACCTTCTCCATTACAGTTTAAAAAATGTTACTTTACTTGATTAAACTTCTTCTTTTTGTTGTTTTCCAGGAACACATTTTACTTCTCAGTTATTTGCATGTCAGTGAGCTGAGTGTACACACAGACCCGAAGCTGATCACAGCCTCGTTGTTAACAGCAGGGATGGAGACGCTTCACCTGGTTACGATCCTACTCACACTTTCTGGTATGAAACCTTCATTTCACACTCAGTTTTTATCCATAATTACTGATCAGTGTTGTGTGTTTTACACTGTTCGTTGGTTAATGATGTAGTGTGTACTGGATTATAAACAGACATAAATAAAGTTACATGTTCATTTGTGTCTGATTTGTAAGTGCCATATCGCACTTTTTATGAATTTGTTGTTGTGTTTATTTTATTTTATTTTACTTGCTGTTATTTCATTTATTCTACCTTGTTCTATTCATTAGTAAAGCATTAAGCATTAAGTTTGTTACATAAGCCATAAGCTTTAAATTTCTTAGTTATGCATCATAAGTTGATAATCGTAGGTTGGTCTGTGATGTCATTCTACTATTACATGCATTTGTGTGACTGTCATATGCTAGAAAGGTCAGTATAGATTTGGAAGGCTACGGAAACACAAGCTTTAGACCGTCAGCTAATGAGAGCTCCCGGTAAGCTAGAAATGCTAAATACAGCAACGAGGTTGTTGTAACCGTCAGCTAACGTAAGCTGGGAAAGTAAGAAACAACAAGAGTGTTGTTAGATACCCAAGCCAAGATTGTGATCTACAAGATACAGCAAACAGGTTGTTGTAAAACTCAGAGATTTGCAAGATGCAGCAACTGGTGTCTGTAATAACAGTGGATTTACTCAAGACGACTGTATGAAGTGTTGATTCTTTGATGCTGACAAATAAACGACAAAAGACAAAGAGATCGGACTTCTGTCATGTGAGTGAAACTTTAAGACATTAGCTACGCGTCAAAACTAGTGAAATAAGCCATCCGCATCTACAAAAGTCTAAAGCTTTTCCGCTGTTTGAACGAAAACAAGTGACTGTTGAAATCGAAATGGAAGAGGATTTGAGTGCTCCGCGCTTCACTACGGCCGACGGCGAGATGAATCCAGCCACAGCCGAGTCTGAGCGTGAGACGGCGCTCATCGACGAGGATTCGAAAATAAAGCTTCAGAAAACGAAAGAAACCAGAAGTGAAAAGTGGAGTCAATTGACTGCACTATCCGAAGAAATGCAGCTGCTCATGTACAATCCATGCAATATGCATGACGTTGAAACTAAGTACTACACCGACTTTATAGGGTTGCTAAAGGAATGTGTTGAAAGCAATAGACAGGTGCGATCGCACCTAAACGAAGAAGAACGCCAGCATGATCTGCAAAACTACAAGTTTAAAATGCTGAGCTGCACAGAATTTAGGAAAAAAGTAGAGTTGTGGATTGAGGAAACTAAGAGCCGCTTCATGATGTCCCAAACGGACGACGATGGAATTATGCCAGATGACAGCGTGTCAATGGTGGAGCTTAAGACGTCCGCCTCTAGCAGACACGGAAGCGTAGCGACGGCAGCATCCAAAAGGTCTGTAACTTCTACATCATCCTCAACCCTAATAAAGAAAGCGGAAGCCAACAGAGCAGCCTTGTTGATTAAAGCAGCAGCCTTAGCAGAACGGCGGGCGTTAGAACAGAAGGAAGCACAATTAAAGGCAAAAGAAGCAGAACTAAAGGCTGATAAAGAAAAGTTGGAATTAGAAACTGCGCTCGCAATTGTCGACGCTGAATTACGGGTTTATCAGAGTTGTGAAACACGACAGCCTGCATCAAAGAGCGGAGTCATCAACCCGAGCTGCATGCGCTCGAGCAGCCCGCCTTGGACGGGCCGCAAACCTGAATATGACAGCCGCCGAAGACCGGTAAGAGAGAGCACCTTCAACGAACCAAGTGGCGCACGCGCTCCCAAACTGGAATACAACGAACTTTATGGGAGCAGCGCGTCGATAGAAGACTTCGGACTGCCATCACGTTTCAAGACAGCCCATCCAAGCGTACCAGTAAGTTTTGAACCAAAATTGAAAAGTACTTTAAATGAAGGGTCTACCCAAGACAATAAATACACCCGCCATGACATGTATACTTTAGAATCACAGAGCATGATGCAACAGCAGGCTGACATCACAGCAATGCTCATGAAATGCCAAAGGCAATCCTTTTTACCTCAACGCAATGTTCCTGTGTTTCATGGTGACCCTCTTGAGTTTACGTCCTTCATGAAAGCATTCAAACATGTTATTGTTGACAAAACAGATAGTGATGCTGATAAGCTGTTTTATCTTGAGCAGTTCACCGAGGGAGAGGCTAGAGACCTCGTTATGAGCTGTCAGCTTATGCCAGATCAGTGTGGTTATGCAGAGGCAATGAGACTGTTGCAGGACAGATTTGGAAATAAACGAAAAATTGCAAACACGATGATGCAAAAGATAGCCAGTTGGCCGGAAATAAAGTCAGAGGATGGAAAGTCGTTAAGTGCTTTCTCCGTGTTTCTAGCATCCTGTCACAACATCATGTCAAGCATCGACCACATGGAGGAGCTAGATAACGCTACCAACATGCAGACCATTACTTCAAAACTGCCCTACGAGTTGCGTAAGAGATGGAGGGACCAGGTATACAAGCTTGAAGAGCTTAGTCAGACAAGACCCAAATTTAAGCAGCTAGCTGAGTTCATAGACCAACGAGCTAAAGTAATTTCAAACCCAATCTTCGGAAACCTGAACGCCTCAACCAGCGACAAAGGACACTTTAACAAATACCCGCAAGGACCCAAGTCAAGAAGAGAAGGGAACGCCAGGGTCAGCTTCGCAACCGACGTCAGACAGGTTGGTAAAATTCACAAAGACTCGATTACAATGAAGAATGCCGGTACGTCAGCTGTTAGCGCTTTCACTAAGCCATGCGCATATTGTAAAAAGGACCATATCTTAGACGAGTGCGTAACATTTAACGATCAGACCCACGAAGACAAAGTAGAATTCTTAAAAAGAAACGGTTTCTGTTTCGGATGTTTAACAAAGGGTCACTTGTGGAAAGACTGCATTAGAAAAATTGTATGTTCACTGTGTTCAAAGCCACATCCGCGCATGTTACACAGAGCAGTGCAAGACACGGCGCAGCCAGCTACACGCGCTGACGAGAACGAAACCGAAAGTCACACACTACATACACCATTTGTAACGAGCCACGAATTAAGTGCGCTCACCGGGGCTGGAGGTAATTGGATCCTCCCCATAGTACCTGTCAAAATAAAGTCCAAGAAAGGTGACAAAATTGTAGAAGTGTATGCCTTTATAGACCCAGGCAGTTCCTCCACATTCTGTACAAAGTCATTAGCAAGGCGACTAAATGCACGAGGCAAAAGAGTTAAGATACGGCTGAGCACTATGAACTCCTCAGAACTAGTAGATAGCTACATGCTCAATGACTTGGAGATCAGTGGCCTGGAAGAAAACAACTTTATGGAACTTCCCAACGTCTTCACACAAAAGACTATGCCAGTTACAGTGGCAAACATTCCACAACAGCATGACATCGATAAGTGGCCATACCTCAGTGAAGTAAAACTGCCCCAGATTAGCGCTGGAGTCGAACTTCTCATAGGATATAAAGAGCACGAACTCACAGAACCTAAGCGAATAATCAATAGCAGGCATAGAGGGCCATACGCGATGCAGAGTGCTCTCGGATGGACTGTGGCCGGGCTTCACCGAGAACCCGACAAACTAGTGACCGCTACAGTTAACCGAATCTGCATTGAAAGTGTAGAACAAATGTGTAATAACTCCTTGCAGTTCACAAATAATCACTCCCACATCGACCTCCCACTTAAGAAAGCATCCTTTCAAATGCCCAACAACCGAAATGCAGACAGCAGCGCGCGTCTAAGCAGTGCACGCCCGAGCAGTGCGCACGCTCACCTGTTAAATGTAAAAGGCAATAGCCGTGCCGTACTGACTGTCATTCCCGAGAGTGAAAGGATCAAAGACATGAGAGACTTAGACTTGAGTAAAGATGCACTGCCCATAGAGAGAGCTCTGGGGGTGCTGTGGTGTATTAACTCAGACATGTTCAAGTTTAAGATTAGCTTAAAGGAACGACCTGTGACAAGAAGAGGAATTCTGTCAATCACTAGCTCAACATACGACCCGTTAGGCTTTCTCCCACCTGCCATACTGCCAGCTACAATCCTAATGCAACAGTTATGTAAAGAAAAACTTGCCTGGGACGATGACATTGCCGAGCAGTTTGCAACGGCGTGGAAAACTTGGCTGCAAGAGCTGCACAGACTGTCCAAGTTCAGCATAGCAAGGTCCATAAAACCAGCCGACTTCGGAGTTACAGCTACAGCACAACTCCATCACTTTTCGGATGTAAGTGAAATGGGATGTGGAGCTGTCTCATACCTCAGGTTAGTAAACGCTGATGGACTTACACATTGTGCATTCATGATGGGGAATTCCCGTGTAGCACACCTGAAACAAACCACCATTCCACGAATGGAACTGACTGCGGCAGTGGTCGCTGTAAAAAATGACAAAATGTTGAAAGAACAGCTAGAATTGAAATTGCTGGACTCTATGTTCTGGACTGACAGTACAACTGTTTTGAGATACATTGATAACGAAACACTTCGTTTTAAAACCTTCGTGGCCAACAGAATCGCCATTATAAGAGAGTCAACCAAGTCACAGCAATGGAGGTACGCTAATACCTCACAAAACCCAGCTGATTCTGCCTCCAGGGGGGTATCCTGTGAAAAGTTCATGAAAAATGTCAAATGGATCCAAGGTCCCTCCCTTCTCAAAGAAGCAGAGTGCAAATGGCCTAAAAATATTCATGACACATCAATAAAAGAAAATTTTGATGAAAATGCTGATGAAGTTAAGCTCTCAGCTTTAGTGAATATTGTGAGCATTACAAAATGCACAGACACAGACGCAGTGAGTAAACTGATTAATCATCACTCTGACTGGCACAAGTTAAAAAGATCCGCTGCCTGGATCCTTCGCACCAGAGAGATGCTGAAACAAAAAACAGAAAGGGCTAAAACACAAGTAGGTGACCCAAAGACAGAAAATCACAAGTCTCTAAAAGCGCAAGACCTAACAAGAGCAGAAAACGAAATCATTAAGTTCACTCAAAGACAAAATTTTAAGGAAGAACTTCTCACGTTGCAAAAGGGTAAAGCAGCAGCCGAATTCAAACAGGGAATTCGCACACAGCAAAACGAAAGGCAACTGTGAAAAGAAACAGCTGCTCGCCCAAACTGAAACCTCCGACACCAAACTACCTGCTGTCGATGAAAAAACAGCCAAACCTGCCACCTGGATTTGTCATCTATGCACGTCGCAGGGAGAAGCAGATCCAGCATCGATCAGACCTGCTCTGGAAGCGATGGGTACGTGAATACTTGCCCTTGCTCCAGGGGCGGCAAAAGTGGTTTCAAAACAAAAAAAACCTTTCGATTGGAGACATAGTTTTAATAACTGATGAGTCATCTCCAAGAAATTCATGGGTCATGAGAAGAATCACGAAAGTGTTCCCCAACAAAGGGGGACTAGTGAAACGTGTGTTAGTTAAAACTAAGACCAACACTCTGGAAAGACCCATCGACAAGCTGTGCCTCACATGTGAAATGGACTGTTAAATGTGTGGTAATATGTTATGAAATTTGATATGCAAATGTAAACACCTGAGATGAATATTACACACTTAAAAGATTTAAAACGTTTTAGAAGGTTAAGAATGTTTGATTTCATGGCTTTATCAAAAAAAAAAAAAAACACAAAATTGTAATTGTCAGTCTCCATGCCTGTCAATTAGGGGCTGGAATGTAAGTGCCATATCGCACTTTTTATGAATTTGTTGTTGTGTTTATTTTATTTTATTTTACTTGCTGTTATTTCATTTATTCTACCTTGTTCTATTCATTAGTAAAGCATTAAGCATTAAGTTTGTTACATAAGCCATAAGCTTTAAATTTCTTAGTTATGCATCATAAGTTGATAATCGTAGGTTGGTCTGTGATGTCATTCTACTATTACATGCATTTGTGTGACTGTCATATGCTAGAAAGGTCAGTATAGATTTGGAAGGCTACGGAAACACAAGCTTTAGACCGTCAGCTAATGAGAGCTCCCGGTAAGCTAGAAATGCTAAATACAGCAACGAGGTTGTTGTAACCGTCAGCTAGTGAGAGCTCCCGGTAAGCTAGAAATGTAAAATACAGCAACGAGGTTGTTGTAACCGTAAGCTAACGTAAGCTGGGAAAGTAAGAAACAACAAGAGTGTTGTTAGATACCCAAGCCAAGATTGTGATCTACAAGATACAGCAAACAGGTTGTTGTAAAACTCAGAGATTTGCAAGATGCAGCAACTGGTGTCTGTAATAACAGTGGATTTACTCAAGACGACTGTATGAAGTGTTGATTCTTTGATGCTGACAAATAAACGACAAAAGACAAAGAGATCGGACTTCTGTCATGTGAGTGAAACTTTAAGACATTAGCTACGCGTCAAAACTAGTGAAATAAGCCATCCGCATCTACATGATTAAAGGTCTTAAAATTATAAATTATAAAAAAAAATTATAAAAAAATATATGAAAATATTTTTTTTTAAATTATATAAGCACATCACAAAATGCTAATAAAGCTGAAGGTTGAGAGCACGATGATTAAAAGGAAATAAAATTAAATCTATTTAATTATGTCATGTTGTAGTTTGTATGTACTGTGCTCCCCATCATGTCATGCACTAATATTTCAGGTTTTTGTGTGGGTGTTTGGAGGGGGTTATGTATCAGAACATTGAAATAAAAGTGTATGGCTTCCTCACAACTTTCCCTCTTTAAAGTGATTTGTTTTATCATTTGTCATCTCATTTGTTTTTCACTTTTAAAATCTGATTTTCATAATTATTTTGCAGGTGTGATCAGTGCACGGTGGGGTGTAAATTATTCACAACCAGTCTGTGCTGTGAGAGGATCCAGTGTCTCTATTCCCTGTAGTTATTATTATCCAACATCACATCCCAAACGGAAGGTGACACAATTGCTTTGGTGCTCAATGAACTCAAACACAGGAAGCTGTACAGCTCCTCCGTATGTTTATAACAGCTCATCAAACACCATATCAGACTTTAAGTACATTGGAGATGAAAAATCAAACTGCACTTTGTTAATCCACAATGTACAGTTCAGTTATTCTGGAGAGTACAGATACAGATTTATAACTAATGTGGACAAATTCACAGGTGAACCTGGAGTGACTCTACAAACTGCAGGTAAATGCTATGGTTAAATAAAAACTACAATAAAATATTCTTTATGTGCATAATAAACTTTCAGTGCATCCAGCTGTTAGAAATTATTTATATTATTAAATTATAATTTAATAATAATTGTATAATTTATAATAATTAAGGAGCAGAACATGATCAATGGACTTGCTGTTAATGGGCATGTTTCCTATTGAAAAACCACAAATGATAGTTAAAGCTATTGGCCTACATTTATAAATGTTAAATAAATATCTACGTACACATAACCAACTATAACCTTAATAACATAACTGCGATTTGCACATGCACTACAGTCAGATCTGCTGTTGTATAAAATTAATCATCATAATCTGACCAATCACAACCCAGATTCAACAGCACTGTGCAGTAAAACATGAAAAAACGTAATTAGTAAAGAAAGAACAAAGCATAAAATTATTATTATTGTTGTTGTTATTGTTGTTGTTGTTAATTTAACATTATTGCTAGTGGACTTTAGAACTGTACTGTACTATAATTAACTCATTCTCTGTCCTTATTGAGTGACATGGAGTCTTTCCTGCTCTCTGTAAAAGATTTAAAGGTGTCACTAATCAGCCTCAGTGGAAACGGAACCCTTAAACAAGGAGACTCGTTAAATCTGACGTGTGATGTGAACTGCACACACAGTTCCTCACAGTTTGTGTGGTCTAAGAACAACGAGCAGTTAAACATATCAGGACCCGTTCTTCACTTTCCTGCTCTAACCGTGAGGGATTCTGGGAATTACACCTGCACTTGGAAAACCAACGAGACGTCAGGATCTAAAACGATCAGCCTTCAGGTCCAGGGTGGGTCCGTCTGCTCACAATCACTCCTGACTGTGTGTTGGAATATTTAGAGATTAAAAAAAAAAAAAAAAAAAAAAAAATATATATATATATATATATATATATATATATATATATATATATATATATATTGATAGAATCTGTACATGATTTTTCTCCACTGAAGATTCAGTATCTGTTTTAAAATCATACCTTTTGAAATCTTGATGCATTAATGTAAACACTTATTTCTCAGGTGATTGGGGAGTGAAATATCCAGAGCCGGTTTGTGCTTTGAGAGGATCCAGTGTCTCCATTCCCTGTAGTTATTATTATCCAAAGGGAATTCAGGTGACACAAATGCTTTGGTGCTTAATGAACTCAAACACAGATTATGGGTGTAAAGACCCTGCATATGTTTATAACAGCTCATCAAACACCACGTCAGACTTTGAGTATGTTGGAGACGACAAATCAAACTGCACTTTGTTAATCCATAATGTACAGTTCAGTTATTCTGGAGAGTACAGATTCAGATTTATAACTGATGTGACTGGTGACAGATGGACAGGTGATTCTGGAGTGACTCTACAGGTTGAAGGTAAATTCTACAGTTTAAATATTTAATGTTCTTTATGTTCATAATGAACTTTGCAAAAGATTTTACTGCAAAGCAGTGTTTTTATACGATCACAGTTGTCAAAAATGTTTCCCCTGACCCCTGACCATCAAAGTTAATAATTTAGTAGGGCTGTGGTATAACACATTATACAGAATAGTAACATGTATTAATAAAAATAGTGGTGTCTTTTTAAAGAGAGAAAAAAGGCACATAATATAAGAACATGTTGACTCAAAAGCTCATATTCAGATTTTAGGATGCGACTGTATTATAATTATTAACCGCTTCTCAGTGCTGATTGAGTGACGTGGAGTCTTTCCTGCTCTCTGTAAAAGATTTAAAGGTGTCACTAATCAGCCTCGGTGGAAACGGAACCCTTAAACAAGGAGACTCGTTAAATCTGACGTGTGATGTGAACTGCACACACAGTTCCTCACAGTTTGTGTGGTCTAAGAACAACGAGCAGTTAAACACATCAGGACCCGTTCTTCACTTTCCTGCTCTAACCGTGAGGGATTCTGGGAATTACACCTGCACTTGGAAAACCAACGAGACATCAGGATCTAAAACGATCAGCCTTCAGGTCGAGGGTGGGTCCGTCTGCTCACAATCACTCCTGAAGTTATCACACAGTTTCTAATGATTATTATAAGAAAATGAAGAAGTGGGTTGTGATTATGCACTTCCACTCCTGTAGAAAATTACTTGTCTTCAGCTGTCATTTCCTTTATAACAGGTGATACTCCTGAGCAATTTCCAGTTTGGATCATTGCTGTAGTGACAGCTGGAATGATTGTCATCATCTTAGTCATCTTAGGAGCTGCAGTTTACAACAGGAGGTAAAACTCTACATGTTTCTATACAAACAGGATCACACTCAGAGACCCCAAAGGTTAGAAATACACTACTGTTTATTAAATATACAACATGCTTTAATGAAAGTATGCAGTTCCTTAGAAGATTTGCATGGTGTATAATGTTTTATGACAGTCAAATGCTTAGATGGATATTTTTATTCTATTTAATGATTTACCATCCACTGCCTGGTCTGATAAATGTGCTGTTTTTCTGATTATGCTAGGAGGATGGATGACACTCCAGAGGATAATATAATTAAAACTGGAGAGCAAACAAAGGTATGGCATAGTATGTAGTAAACATATGGCATGCAGGAGACCATAGGTAGGAAGTAAATAGAAATACTTTGTTATTGTACTTATATATATTTTTGTGTATCTGTACTCTACTTGGTTATTCTTAATATGTGATACTTTTTACTTTTACTCCCCACATTTTTTAATAAAGAACCTGTACTTTTATGCCCTATATTTTAACTTTTCAGATGAAGATCATACAATGGACTGACATACAAAAGTGTTCCTTTCTAATCTAAATATAACCGTTAATGCTGTCACTAACCCCATATAGTGACTCAATTCAATTTGATTTATATAATGTTTTTAACAATGGTCATTGTCAGGTTTACACAATTAAAAGAAAATTATGGAAATGTGTATGAGATGTGAGAAAAATGTGTATAAATCATTGTGCTCAAATTGTCCCTGATGAGCAGGCCGAGGCCGTCGGCAACATGCAAGGAGAAAAACTCCCTGAAATGTTGTTAGGACAATCCTTAAGAGAAACCAAACTCAAAAGGGAACCAATTCTCATTTGGGTGATTTGGGTGTTAGGGAGCTGGAAGCTCAATATAAGAGAAAATGTCTAAATTAATGTGTCTAAGCACCAGGATGAGTCAGACAGGTGAAGATGGCAAAGGGGCTCATGAGTAGCATGTGTAGTGTCCTAACCATCATGAAGCAGAATCCAGTTGGAGATGGTCCTTCTCTGGATGCCTCAGGATCCTTGCAGAGTTGGCTTCTGTCTACTAGGACAGGCACAACCTCCAGGTGCCTCGGGATGGGTAGAAAAATAAAGAACAGGTGGAAAAGAAGTAGCATATCTGCCATTCATGATATTAGCATCACTAGATGAGAGTGTGCATTTAGATGTACTGTAGTATGAGGTTATGGGATAAATTATGTGTATGCCAGGCTAAAGAGATATGTACTTTGTCTGAGCCCAGAACAGTACATATACAACACAGTCAGGAAGGCTATTCAAAAGCTTAGGAGATATAAGGGGGCTCATTTAACCTGTCTTATCTGAATTTGGTAATAGAAAATTATCAGTCATCCAATCATTTATATCTTGGACACACTTAGTTAATCTGAACAACTTGATTTCATCTGGTTTTGATAAGATGTATAACTCTGTATAACATCAGCATAGCAGTGGAAACTAGTTCCATGTCTTCAAATGATATTACCCAAGGGAAACATGTATATACGGAGAACAGCAGGGGTCCTAAAACTGACCCTTGTGGGACCCCACATTTTACTAGACCGGACAGTTCTCCATTCAGATCTACAAAATGGTATCGATCAGACAGGTAGGATCTAAACCATTTTAATGCCTCTCCCTGAATACCTATGTGATTTTGTAAGCACTCAATGAGAATATTATTATCTATCGTGTCTAATGCAGCACTAAGATCAAATAAGACAAGTGATGAGAATGCAGCCTTAGTCTGAAGCAAAAAACAAGTAATTTGCAATAACTTTAACTAGTGCTGTTTTTGTACTATGATGGGGCCTGAAAAATTCTTTAAAGAAGTTGTTTGCTTCTAAGAAGGAGCATAATTGAGCTGATGCCACCTTTTCTAATATATTTTTTTATTAACGGAAGGTATGAAATCGATCTATCATTTCTAATTTTATTAGGGTCTACTTTAGATTTTTTAAGAAGAGGCTTAATGACTGACAACCTGAGAGATTTAGAGATGTAACATAAATATAGTGAAGCATTTATAATGTTTAGACATGGCTCTGCAGCTGTACTGTATATATCACTTCTTTCAGTAATCTGGTTGGAATTGGATCTAACAAATACATTGGTGATTTAGCTGTGGTGATAAGTTTGTACAGCTCTTTCTGTCCTATACCTGTAAAGCATTGAAAAAATATCTGTCGAGCTGTGACAAAGCTGGCCTAGATGTCACCGCTAAGCAACCCTGCACACACATTCAGATTCTCTCTCCCGCTGCTCACACACGCACGTGCATATACATGCACGCATACCTCTGAAAAACATCACGTACACTCCCCTCCCGCTATTTCTGCCGGGTGCACACACGCTTCCAATGGCACATGGACATAATGTACATTACTCCCTCTGTTTATGCATGTTAATAATCCTGGACATTTAATGTGTTGTGCTATTTTGGCGTGCTGTTATGCGTTGTTTAAGCAGGCGTGCGATGGCCGGCACTCCGGTGTGTGATGCTGAATTGGCCAAACAGAGCGACCGGGTGGCGTGTAGTTATGACGTCACTGACTGCGGCGGAGTCTGGCCTATAAAAGAGGAGACCAGACTCCAATATGAGCATCCCTGACAGACTTGCTGGTTAAAACGGTACGCAATCCAATCCCATGGACGGAGAACTGTGAAACAGCATTTAACGCATTAGATTCAAGATTCAAGATTCAAAGAACTTTATTAATCCCAAAGGGAAATTGCTTATGCTCGGTTACAGGTGCTCACAGTTGTTAACTAAGGAAGGTGGGAAAAAAAAAAAAAAAAAAAAAAGAAAAAAAAAAAAAAAAAAAAAAAATGGGTAAGTATTAGTGTCCTGTTGTATACCAGTCAGTGAAAAAATCCACATACATGTGTGTATGAGTTACAGCGAAGAGTTGTAAAGTTTTATGGCCGTTGGGAGAAAGGATTTCCTGTGACGCTCAGTGGAACACTTGATAGTAATCAGTCTCTGGCTGAAACTGCTCCTCTGTTCAGCCAAAACACTGTATAGCGGGTGAGAAGGATTGTTCACAATGGATTGTACTTTGGACAGAATCCTCCTCTTTGCTACTACATCCACCGAGTCAAGCTCCATGCCTAGCACAGATCCGGCCTTTTTAATTGACTTGTCCAGTTTGTTCTTATCAGACACCTTAATGTTACCACCCCAACAGACCACAGCGTAAAAAATGACACTCGCCACAACGGTCTCATAGAACATCTGTAGAATGGTATTACAGACGTTAAAAGACCTGAGCCTTCGAAGAAAGTACAATCGACTCTGACCTTTCTTGTAGAGTGCCGTTGTGTTGAGTGACCAGTCAAGTTTGTTGTCCAGATAAACTCCCAGATATTTGTAATCGGAGACAATGTCCACTATCTCCCCCTTGACAGATATAGGAGTCACAGGGGTCTTGTTTCTCCTAAAGTCTACCACCATCTCCTTTGTTTTCCTGATGTTGAGTTGTAGGTGATTACGCTCACACCAGGAAACGAAGTCATCCACAACAGACTGGTACTCCGAGGTGTCACCCTCCTCTATACACCCAACAACCACAGAGTCGTCAGAGAACTTCTGCAGGTGGCATGACGCTGAGTTATATCTAAAGTCAGATGTATAGAGGGTGAAAAGAAACGGAGACAGTACCGTCCCCTGGGGAGCTCCAGTGCTGCAGATCAAAGTCTCTGACACACAGTTCTTTAGTCGGACATACTGGGGGCGACAGGTCAGGTAGTCCATGATCCAGGAAACCAAGCGGGTGTCAATGTTTATGTTCCTTAATTTCTCCCCCAGTACTGCTGGTTGGATGGTGTTGAAGGCACTGGAGAAGTCAAAGAACATCATCCTTACGGAGGTCCTAGGCTTGTCAAGGTGAGAGTAGGTGCGATGTAGCAGGTGTATTATGGCGTCATCAACACCCATGAACGGCTGATAGGCAAACTGAAGAGGGTCCAGAGAGGACTTCACCAGGGGACGAAGTGTATCCAGGATCAGTCTCTCAAACACCTTCATAATATGCGATGTTAAAGCCACCGGCCTGTAGTCGTTCTGGGCACAGGGACGTGGTGTTTTGGGTACCGGCACAATGCATGATGTTTTCCACAGTGCAGGGACTTTCTGAAGAGACAGACTCAGGCTAAAGAGGTACTGGAGGACACCACATAGTTGGGGAGCACAGGATTTCAGGACTCTCGGATTGATCTTATCCGGACCTACAGCTTTTGTAGGGCTGATCTTACTCAGGCCATGTTTAACCTGATCCACTGAGATGTTGATTGCTGGGAGTGCAGGAGTAGTGACTGTGACTGTTCTCTGTGTAGGGGAGGACATAGGAGCAGGAATGTGTGGATTTGGGTTGAAGTCGGGGGGAGTGTGAGACATAGGGACATCAAATCTATTGAAGAAAGTGTTGAGGTCGTTTGCACGTTCCCTATTCCCCTCAATAGCCTGGCCGCTTGTCTTATAGCCAGTGATACTCCTCATGCCCCTCCACACCTCTCTCGTGTTGTTTTGCTTCAGCCTTTGTTCTAGTTTTCTCCTGTATGCCTCTTTCCCCTCCTTGATTTTCCCGGTTAGCATTTTTTGAGCCTTCTTCACTGCTTCCTTATCACCAGACCTAAAGGCACTTTTTTTTCCATTTAAACACGCTTTAATGTCTTTGGTGACCCAGGGTTTGTTGTTGGGGAAACAGCGAATATCTCTCATCGGTACACAGGTGTCAACACAGAAGTTAATGTACTCCGTGATGCAGTCCGTCATTCCATCAATGTCCTCTCCATATGATGCACTGAGAACCTCCCAGTCTGTAGCCTCGAAACAATCCTGTAACGTAGCAGTGGCACCTTCTGTCCATCTTCTTACACTCCTCACATTAGCAGGCTGTCTCTGAACTAGTGGTTTGTATGTGGGCATGAGGTGGACTAGGTTGTGATCCGACCTCCCCAGGGGGGGAAGTGCTGCAGCACTGTAAGCACCTTTGACATTAGCATACAGCAGGTCTAGTGTCTTCTCCCCCCTAGTGTGACAATCCACGTACTGGGTGAAAGTGGGAATAGTCTTGTTCAGTGATGTGTGATTGAAATCACCGGAGATCAGGAGAAAGGCATCAGGGTGTCGAGTCTGGAGTTTGGCAGTTACAGAGTGAATGACGTCACACGCGGCAGCGGCATTCGCGGATGGAGGAATGTACACAGCAGTTATTATCACATGTGAGAATTCTCTTGGTAAATAATATGGGCGAAGTCCGACAGCCAACAGTTCAATATCTGGACTACAAACGCGCTCCTTAACAGTCACATGACCGGGGTTACACCACATGTTGTTGATGTAAACAGCCAGCCCCCCTCCTTTCCTCTTACCGCTCTCTCTCCTCGTCCTGTCGCTCCGTATCGCGCTGAAGCCGTCCAGTGTAATATTAGAGTCCGGCACATCACTATGTAACCAAGTCTCAGTAAAACACATCAGACTGCACTCGCGGAAGATGTTTTCAGTCTTTAACAAAGCTGTCAACTCGTCCATCTTATTGTCCAGAGATCTCACGTTGCCCATGATAAGAGACGGGACATACGGCTTGTACTTTCTCATCCTTTCCTTATGCGCCGCGCGTTTCTCTTCCTCTTTGGCTCCTCTGCGCCGCTTCCTTCCACCTCTGCATCCTCTTATCGTCCTCCTCCGTATCTCATCCGGAATGTTTAGAGTCCTATACAGAGTCGGATCTCTGATGCCGGCCGGCTTCAGTGCGATCAGCTGTTCCCTGTTGTAAACAAAGGAGCCGCCTCCTTGCTGTTGCGCGCTGATCACCCGGAGCGCCGAAAGTGTAATTAAAATTGCGTAACTGAGAACTGAGAACAAGAACACTTTCAAAACGCATGGTTTGAAAGGGCGACCTTACTTGTTAAATACAGAATAAAGTTATAAATAAATAAGAGAAGGAAAGTATAATAAAAAGTAAAAAACACACGAGAATTCCGAGAGCAACTGCACCAAGCTGCTGCACGCTCGCGCATGCGCAGAAGAAAGAAGATGTGTTCTAGCCCAGTCCTACAGAGCCCGGATTTCTCACAACGATTCCGGAGCAGTGCTGGCACAGGGAGGTGAAGGAGAAGAAAAATCTGTGGTCTACCTCAGTCGCAAGCTGTTACCCAGGGAGACCCGATATTCAGCCGTAGAGAAAGAGGGCCTTGCCATCAAATGGGCTCTTGACAGCCTACGGTATTACCTCATTGGACGAGAGTTAGACCTGGAAACCAACCATAAAGCACTGACCTGGATCCAAACTATGAAGGATCATAATTCCCGAGTTACTAGATAGTACTTGGCCCTGCAGCCTTATAAATATAAAATACGGCATTGACCTGGGAAGCAGAATGTGATTGCCGACTACCTGTCCCGGTTCCCGACCAGTCCGCGGCTTGGAGAGGGAGAAGGTTTATTCTGAACTCGATCACAAGATGCTGTCAGGGGTTGAAAATTCATTGTTTTGTCCCTAATACTATAGATTTTTTTTCATTAAAGAAAGTAATAAAGTCTGCACTACTAAACTGTGATGGAGTACTCTCTGCAGGTACTGTATCTTAGAATTTTTAGTCTATTCACTGTACTAAATAAGAACCTGGAATTGTTTTGACTTGCTATCAATTTGCTCAGATTCTCGGCCCTAGCAGCTTTTAAAGTGGTTGGATAAATATTACCACTAAATTGATTACGTGGTGAGACACAACTAAGCTGTTCTACAGGTAGAGTGTACACTAAGAGGTTTGTGATGTCATCAATTTGAGGTAGAATCTCTATATTAGTGACATCTATACTATGGGATATAATTATGATATATTAATTATATATTACTATATACTGTATACAATCATTTTGTTTAACCCCAAAGGAATTTAGTCCTAAAGTGTCATTAATATGGATTTTAAAATCTCCTACTATCAATACTTTGTCAGAGTTAATCAGTAGATCTGACAGTAGATGTCCAAACTCATTCAACCATCTTGTAGGAGCCATATCGCACTTATTATGAATTTGTTGTTGTGTTTATTTTATTTTATTCATTTTATTGCATTTTATTGTACTTTAAGTTTATCAGTTATTCATTTAAGCATCCATTTATGACAACTGTATTATGTGTAATGTCTGTGATGTCATTCCACTGTTACACGTAGCTGAATGTCTATGTCACTGTAAAACAGTTCAGTTAAGATATGGAAGTTGTGGAGGACACAAGCCTTTTGACCGTAATCCAAGATCGTAGTAAGATACAGTACAGCAAATAGGTTGTTGTAAAAGTAAGAAACCATAATCTACAAGATGCAGCAAATAACTTGTTGTAACCTGGATTTACTCAAGACAACTGTCATGCGCCAGCCAGATAAGCCAAGCACATCCAGGTCATAATTTCACGTAAGAAAGTCCTGCCTCCCTTCCAATTACCTTCACACACCTGCAGCCCATCAGCAATCCAGCTCTGCCTTTAAAAGGAAGCTTAGAATTTCACTCAGTGCCGAAGTATCTTACTTGTGCGCCTCTCGTCAGTCTGTGATTTTCTCTAGTGCCCTGTATCTGTGTTTTGACCTTGATTGCTTCTGGATTTCGATTTCGTTTTTGCCCTCTGGATTTGTCTACGTGCATGACCTTGCCTGTTTATCGACTTTGAATTTGGATCACACTTCTGGATTTCGCCTCTCTCGCTGCTGGATAACTGTTACCGACCCTGCCTGTCTCTCCGACCTCGACTCACGCTGTTTTCCCGCAATGTGTGTGTGCTTGTGAGCACTTCCGCGTTCGCGGCCATCACACAAGAGTGTTTTCGCTGATACGCATAGGCATTCAATCTCGGACAAATTCTCGCTCTAAACATCGGGCGCCTTCACACCTTTTTGGGAATCTCTTTCACGCACTGCTTCCGGGATTATGGAATTTCCCCCACGTCATTGACCCGCCTCCTCTCTCGTCACAGGGGGTTTCCCCATTCATTCTGCTCACTCACACGTGCAGACTCTCCGCCCCTCTGTTCCTGCTGCATGGTAAAGATTCTTTGCCCTTTCCCATTAATAAAGCTGTCTGTCTCCAATTGGGTTCACTTCCATTTAGTCATATCCCTGACAGTATACTTTGGCCATGACGGACCCAGTGGACTTGGATCAGTTAAGGCAGGCACTTTCAAACCAGGGGGCGATGCTGAGTGCTCACCAACAAAACATCCAGCAGGTAAATCAGACTCTTTCCTCCATTACCACTCAGCTTCAGGAACTCCTAGATAATCCTAGCCCAGCTCCGGTGCACACCTCACATCATGAACCCCAGCTCCCAAACCCACAACCGTACAACGGGTAACTCGAAACCTGTCGCTCCTTTTTGTCCCAATGCTCCTTGCTTTTGGAGCTCCAGGCGTCCTACTTCCTTACCGAACTCTCTAGGGTGGCTTACGTTATCACTCTCCTCACCACTCGTGCACGTGAATGGGGAACTGCTGTTTGGGATGTCAATGACCCATGCTGCGCGACCTTCAGAACATTCACTGAGGAGATGAAGAGGGTTTTCGACCGCTCCCACTCCGGCAGAGACGCAGCCAGACAATTACTAGAGCTCCGCCAAGGCCCCTGTTCTGCATATGATTATGCTATAGAGTTCCGCACGCTGGCTGCATCGGCAAACTGGGACACCAAAGCACTATACGATGTCTTTCTTCACGGTCTCTCTGAAGATGTCAAGGATCAGTTAATGAGGCAGGAGCTCCCCTGTGATTTCAATGGTCTTATGGAATTAGCAGGTCATGTGGATGCTCGGCTGACTCAAAGACACGGCATTCAATCCAAGCTCTCTTCCAGTTCTGGACCCTCAGCACCACCACTGTCTTCTCCCAGCCGGCACACCTTATCCGAGATGGCCCCCAGTTCATACCCAAAGCCGAGGCATGTAAACAGAACGCTGATCTCCTTTAAAGAGCGTCAGTGGAGACTCCAATCTGGTTCTTGCCTTTATTGTTGCCAGAAGGGTCACTATGTTCCCCAGTGCCCTCTGAAAGCAAGAACTCCTCCAGTTAATATAGGGACTCTGGAGGGGTCAGCCATCAACCAATCCCCTAGCTCACGCGCACTTCTGCCTACCATCATTTTCGCACAAGGCAGACCTCATGTGGTCCCTGCACTAATTGACTCTGGCTCAGACCAAAATCTGATGTCCGCTTCCAAGGTTAAGGATCTCAACCTCTCAACTCAAGCTCTTGAGTCTCCATTAGCCATTCTAGCTCTCGACGGCACTTCTCTGTCTTCCATTACTCAGCGTACAGAGCCAGTAATCCTTCGAGTATCTGGCAACCATTCTGAGGAACTCTCCTTTCTTGTTATGCATGACGCCCACTCCTCCTTGGTTCTCGGTCGATCTTGGCTTATCCGTCATAACCCACACATTGATTGGACTAAAAATATGATCAGAGAATGGAGTGCCTTGTGTCTAGCATCCTGCCTGAAGTCTGCCCACCGTTCCGCAGTAATATATCCTGCCACTGAGGAGTTCCCTGACCTCTCAGCTGTTCCGCCTGGTTACTCTGACCTCAAGCAGGTCTTCAGTAAGTCACGTGCTCTCTCACTCCCTCCCCACAGACCCTACGATTGTGCCATCGATCTCCTTCCAGGCACGACTCCTCCCCCGGGACGATTATATTCATTATGCTCAAATGAGAGGGAAGCCATGGACAAATATATTTCTGAATCCCTTGCTGCTGGCATCATCCATCTTTTTTCATCCCCCACTGGGGCAGGATTCTTCTTCGTGGCCAAAAAGGACAAGACTTTACGGCCATGTATTGATTACAGAGGGCTTAATGAAATCACTATTAAGAATCGTTTCCGTCTTCTCCTGATGTCCACAGCCTAAAGGCAGAGAAATGTGAATTTCATCATCAAACCATCTCTTTCCTGGGTTTTATCATCACCCCGTCTAAGATCCAAATGGATCCAACTAAACTAAAAGCAGTAACCGACTGGCCAAGACCGTCTACCCGGAAAAACCTCCAGCGCTTTCTCGGGTTTGCTAATTTCTACCGCCGATTTATTAGGAATTACAGCTCAGTGGCAGCCCCACTTATCGCCCTCACCTCCATTAAAGGTTCCTTTTGATTGGTCTGATAAGGCAGAGGAGTTATTTGTCAGATTAAAACACCGGTTCACCTCAGCACCCATCCTCACACAACTGGATCCTGCATTCCAGTTCATAGTGGAAGTAGACGCCTCAGACTCCGGTGTGGGAGCCATACTTTCTCAGAGGTCTCCAGCCGATGGTAAATTGCATACTTGCTGCTTCTTCTCTCACTGCCTTTCCACCGCTGAGAAGAACTACGGGATCAGAGATCGGGAGCTGCTCGCGGTAAAACTGGCGCTGGAGGAATCGAGACACTGGCTTGAGGGCAGTATATGTCTCATATGGACAGATCACAAAAACCTTGAATATCTCAAGTCAGCTAAACGCTTGAACTCTCAGCAAGCCAGATGGTCATTGCTCTTCTCACGTTTCAACTTTTCCCTATCTTATCGACCAGGGAATAAGAATACCAAGCCCGATTCCCTCTCTCGCCAGTTAATTTCGGTCACGGATGATTCTCCTCCACCGACTATTCTGCCACCACAATGTCTCATAGGCGCAACCTTATTAGATGTCGAGGCTCTGGTCAAGCAAGTGTTAGACCGGGAACCCGGCCCACCAGAGACACCACCTGGTAGGCTCTTTGTGCCACCACTAGCACATCCACGAGTCCTAGAATGGGGACACAGTTCAAGATTGGCCTGTCATCCCGGAGGAGCCCGCACTCTCGCACTAGTCCAACAGCGCTTCTGGTGGCCCTCTATCAGACAAGATACCCAACAGTTTGTATCTGCCTGCGATGTCTGCACTCGCAATAAAGTCATCAATAAACCCCCAGCAGGCCTCCTGAGAGCACTCCCAATTCCCCACAGACCATTGTCCCACATAGCCCTAGACTTCGTTATTGGACTCACAGACTCAAATGGCTACACTCAAATGGCTACGCATCTTAACCATCGTCGATTGTTTCTCCAAAGCGATTCACTTTGTTCCCCTATCTAAATTCCCCTCAGCCAAGGAAACGGCAGAGTTACTCATCCTGCATGTATTTCGCCTTCACGGTATCCCGGTAGACATTGTTTCTGATCGCGGATCCCAGTTCTCTGCCCAATTCTGGACAGCATTTTGTAAGGTCATTGGTGCTACCCCCAGCCTCTCTTCTGGTTATCAACCTCAGACCAACGGCCAGACTGAGCGAGCCAATCAGGACCTCGAAACAGCGATTCGATGTATGACCTCCAAAGACCCACACTCCTGGAGCCGGATGATACCGTAGATTGAATATGCACATAATTCACTACCAACATCGTCCACGGGCCCCTCACCGTTCCAGTGTTGTCTTGGCTACCAACCTCCTTTGTTTCCATCCCAAGAGGAGGAGGTGGCGGTTCCCTTGGCCCAAGCTTTCATACGTTGCTGTAGAAGGACCTGGCAACATGCAAGAGTGAGGCTTCACCATGTAATAACCCTATTTAAGCGCCAAGCAGATCGCCGCCGCTCAACCGCCCCAACCTACCGCATTGGGCAGAGAGTCTTTAATCAGAGCAAGAGAGAAGTGCGATTGCGTTCAAACGAAAACGAGTGCGAACAGGACCAGCAGAATTGCCACATGCCCAAATCACTGTGCATCACAGAATTTGAGGAAAAGGTGGAATTGTGGATCACCGAAACGAAGAGCCTCTTTATGATGTCTCACACGCTCAACGATGAAATTTCGTCAAAAGATAGCGTGTCACAAGTGGCGGCGGGTAAGAAAATTGCTGCAAAAAAGCACGGAAGCGTAGCGACTGCTGCATCCAAGAGGTCCGTAACTTCTACAGCATCCTCAGCCCGACAAAAGAAAGCGGGAGCTAACAGAGCAGCCTTGTTGATTAAAGTAGCAGCCTTTGCAGAGCAGTGGGCACTAGAGCTGAAGGAAGCACAATTAAAGGCTGAGGAAGAGCAATTGAAAGCACGACTAAAGGCTGAGGAAGAGCAATTGAAAGCACGATTAAAGAATAAAGAGGCAGAACTAAAGGCTGAGAAAGAAAGGTTGGAATTAGAAATGGCGGTCGCAATTGTCGACGCTGAAATACAGGCTTAACAGGGTCTTGAAGAACAACAGCCTGCAGCAAAGAGCGCAGTCATCGAATCGAGCAGCACGCACCCGAGCAGTGCGTACCACCCCAACCCTGAATATGACAGTTGACAAAAGGCGGTAAGAGAGAGCTCAGTCAACTGCATGCAAATGGCAAAGGCAAAGAAACTGCTACACGACAGGTTTGGAAACAAGCTTGCAAAAGAATTGCAGTGGCGTATAATCAAAAGGCAATTAATTGGCCAAAGATAAAGTCAAACGACGGAAAGTCGTTAAGCGCCCTCTCCTCGTTTCTGACAACTTGCCAAAACCTCATGGCAAACTACAAATCCATGGAAGAGGTAAATGGCAGCGCGTGCATGAACACCATTCTTCTAAAACTGCCATACAAGCTGATTGACAGATGGAAGAACCACGCATACATGTATGAGGAGCTATACTCTGACCCGTTCTTCGCAGACCTGGACGCCATGACCAGTCATAAAAATCACGGTCACACACCCCTTCAAGGACCCAAGCCAAAAAGGGAAGGAAAGGCCAGGGTCAGCTTCGCGACGGAGGTCAGACAGGTTGGTAAAATTTATAAAGACTCGATTGCAACAAAGAATGCTGGTGCATTAGTTATTAGCGCCTTCACTAAACTGTGCGCATATTGAAAGAAAGACCATACCTTAGACGAGTGCCGCCAATTTAACGATAAGGCACATAATGATAAAGTAGACTTCTTAAAAAGAAATGGATTTTGTTTTGGATGTTTAGTGAAGGGTCATTTAACCAGAGATTGTACCAAAAGACTCACATGCCTGTCGTGCTCAAAAAAACATCCTTGCATGCTGCACATTGCAGTGCGAGACACAGACACAGCCCAGGCAAACGCAAGGGCTGACGAAACTGAAAATAAACCGCCTGCTACAGTGAGTTACGAAATAAATGCCCTCACTGGGGCTGGAGATAATTGTATTCTCCCCATAGTACCTGTTAAACTAAAGTCCAAGAAAAGTGACAAAATAATATAAGTGTACGCATTTATGGACCGAGGTAGTTCTGCCACATTCTGTACAGAGTTATTAGCAAGGCATTTAAACGTACAAGGCAGAAAAGTTGAGGTGATGTTGAGCTCCCTGAGCTCTAGGAAACTAGTAGAAAGCTATGTACTCACCAATTTGGAGATTAGTAGTCTGGACGAAAACACTTTTGTCGAACTTTCCAAAATGTTTACACAAGAGAGCATCCCAGCTACGGTGGAAAACATTCCACAATGGCATGACACTGATAAGCAACCATATCTCAGTGATGTAAAGTTGCCCCAGATTAACGCTGGAATCGAAATTCTTATAGGCAATAGAGAGTATAAGCTCCTAGAACCATGGCAAGTGATTAACAGCAGGCACATGGGGGTGTACGCAGTAAAGACTGCCCTCAGATGGACTTTGAATGGACCTCTTCGAGGACCCGCCAAGGACAGCATGCTCGACAATGAACCAGCGAGCGTCACAGTCAACAGAACCTCCATTGAAAGCGTAGAACAAATGCTGATACAGCAGTTCAACCATGACTTTCCCGAGCAAAATTGGGATGATAAGGCCGAATGGTCACTGGAAGACTATCAGTTTTTAGACTCTGTGAATAACTCTCTGCAGTTTATAGATAATCATTTCCACATCGGCCTCCCACTTAAAAAGGCAGTCATTCAAATGCCCAATAACCGAAGTGCGGCCATGCAGCGCGCATTAAACCTTAAAAGAAAATTCAATAGTAACAGCTCCTTTCACGAGGAGTATACAAACTTCATGAATGACATGCTTAAAAAGGGCCAGGAAGTCAGGGTTCCTACACCTCACTTAAATCGCCAAGATAGCGAGGTGTAGTACATACCGCAACATGGCGTCTATCATCCTCAAAAGAATAATCTCAGGGTGGTTTTTGGCTGTGCTGCTAGCTATCAGGGAGTATCACTAAATAGTGAGCTCCTACAAGGACCAGACTTAACAAATTCACTCATCGACGTGCTCACAAGCTTTAGACAAGAGAAGGTTGCCATGATCGCAGACGTGGAAGCCATGTACTATCAAGTGAGTGTCCCTGAAAAGGACACAGATCTGCTGCGCTTCTTATGGTGGCCGAACGGAGACGTGAACCAAGATTTAGTTGAGTATAAGATGGTAGTTCACTTGTTCGGTGCAAAATCGTCTCCTATTGTGTAACTTTGCCCTTAGAAAGACAGCAGAAGAAAACCGCAGCAATGCACCTGCTGTGGCAGTTAACACAGTGCTCAAAAACTTTTACGTTGATGACTGCTTGAAGTCTGTGTCAAGCCATGATCATGCAGTCGCCAATCTCAAAAGCCTCTGCGCAAGTGGAGGGTTCAACCTCACTAAGTGGGCAAGCAACAGTCGTGCCCTACTGACTTCCATACCCGAAAGCGAAGTGATCAAAGACATGAGAGACTTAGATTTGAGTAAAGATGCGTCGAGAGAGCTCTATGGGTGCTGTGGTGCATCAATTCAGACATGTTCAAGTTTAAGATTAGTTTAAAAAAACGACCTGTGAGAAGACGAGGAATCTTGTCAATCACTAGATCAATTTACGACCCCTTGCGTTTCCTCGCACCTGTTATACTGCCAGCTAAAATTTTTATGCAGCAGTTATGTAAAGAAAAACCTGCATGGGATGACGACATTCCCGAGCAGTTTGTAAAAAGATGAAAATTCTGGCTGCAAGAGTTGCACCAACTGACCGAGTTCAGCGTAGCAAGATGCCATAAACCAGCCGAATTCGGAGTTACAGTTACAGCACAACTTCATCACTTCTCGGATGCAAGTGAAATGGGATATGGAGTTGTCTCATACCTCAGACTAGTAAATACCGGCAGGCTCACACATTGCGCATTCATGATGGGGAACTCTCGTGTAGCACCCCTGAAACAGACCACTATTCCGCGCATGGAACTGACTGCGGCAGTGGACGCTCTGAAAAATGACAAAATGTTGAAAGAACAACTAGAACTGAAATTGCTGAACTCTATGTTTTGGACTGACAGTACAACTGTTTTGAGATATATTGATAACAAAAAACTTTTTAAAACCTTTGTGACCAACAGAATTGCCACTATAAGAGAGCTAACCAAGCCACAGCAATGGAGGTAAGTCAATAGCTCAAAAAACCCAGCTGATTCTGCGTCCAGGGGGGTATCCTGTGAAAAGTTCATGAAAATATTGGACATTGTGGTAGAAACTACATGGTTTCAGAACTGCGACAAAAATATTGGATCCCAAGCGCTAACTCACTTGTAAGAAAGTTGCTCTCCAGGTGTGTCATGTGTAGGAAGATTAGAGCAAGAACAGATGAACAAAAAATGTCAGAGTTGCCAGATGATAGAATAACACCAGATCACCCACCCTTTACTAAAGTGGGAGTTGACTATTTCGGACACTTCGAGGTCAAGCATGGCAGAAGTAACGTTAAAAGATATGGCGTACTTTTTACTTGTTTGACAACAAGAACCGTGCACATCGAAGTTGCGCAATCCCTTGACACTCACTTTGTGAGCAGGCGAGGTCAGGTATCAATTATGAGAAGTGACAGTGGAACACATTTTCTAGGTGCTGAGTCTGAACTGCGCGAGGCCTTCCAGTACTGAAAGAACAAACACTAAACTATGAGAGCCTGCATACATTCCTATGCGAAGTTGAATCAATAATTAATGACAGACGCCTCACTACTGTTATGGACGATCCTACAGATCTAGAACCCCTGACACCCAACCACCTGCTGCTGATGAAAAGACAGCTAAACTTGCCTCCTGGACATTTTGAGAAAGAGGACATTTATGCATGTTGCAGGCGGAAGCAGATTCAGTATCTTGTAGATATATTCTGGAAGCGATGGGTGCGTGAATACCTGCCCTTGCTTCAGGAATGTCAAAAATGGTTTCAAGTGAGACAGAATCTCTCGATGGGACACATAGTCTTAATAATTGATGAGTCTTCTCCAAGAAATTCATGGGTCATCGGACGAATCACGAAAGTGTTCCCAGACAAAAAAGGACTTGTGAGACGTGTGTTAGTTAAAACTAAGAACAACATTCTGGAAAGACCCATTGACAAGCTGTGCCTCATATGTGAAATGGACTGTTAAATGTGTTATAATCTGTTATGAAATTTGGTATGCAAATATAAACAACTGAGATAAATATCATACGTTTAAAAGATTTAAAAGGTTAAGAAAGTTTAATTTCATGTCTTTACAAAAAAAAAAAAAGTAATTGTCAGTCTTATTGCCTGTCAATTAGGGGCTGGAATGTAAGAGGCATATCACATTTGTTATGAATTTGTTGTTGTGTTTATTTTATTCATTTTATTGCATATTTTTTGTACTTTAAGTTTATCAGTTATTCATTTAAGCATCCATTTATGACAACCGTATTATGTGTAATGTCTGTGATGTCATTCCACTGTTGCACATTCCACTGTTTGCTCTAACAACCCATGTTTTATCTCATAGTAGTGTTACACATCACTGCTTTTTATTAGCATCGCAGTTTCCCACAGGAAAAATAAACATACACTGATCTGTCCATTCATGTGCTTTTTTTTGGAATAAGCCATTCTATGTTGTGCGTTCGTTGAGTTTCTTGGGGATTTGGGCGCTTTGTGAGCGCATTACAGTAATTTCTGTGTGTTCTACATACTCTTTATATTTACAGTAAACTAACACGTTAATTAGCTCTGTTGAGTCATGCGTATAGCCACGCTTATCTCAAGGGAAAAAGCACTATATTCGACCAAAAAAGAGCTGGATGCTGTGACATAATCTGGCACATAACTAGTGTACAGTACATCCCGTCTAGTTTTTGATTATTTTAATCAAAACATTTGATAACATTTGAATATTATAATTTCATTTACTGTGCAGATTTAATTTCAGACAACTACTGAAGGTTTTGAGTCTTCCAATGTATAAAATGTAAAGATATTAATGAAAGAGCACGTTTCCTTTCAACAGCTACACTCGATGCTGCGTGAAACCGTTATGGGAACATCATTCTATGTTGCTTGTTGTGAAGCAAGTGTGTATCAAACACGTCAAATTTTGGCATATACAGTATAACGTCGGTCAGGTGACGTCATCTGATGAAGCACACCTGCAAGTTATAAATAGGAGTGAACTGGAAACATTCCTCAGACCTTTTTGTCTTCAAGACAAAAAACATCTTGTTTTGTGTTCGCGTGTGTCTGTAAACCAGCAAAATAAGAAACTGTTTAACTCACCGATATGGCTGAGTTTCAAGCGAGATGTGTCTCTCCGTGTGATAAATCTATCCAGGAGGGCGATCTCCACACTTACTGTTTCGATTAAAATGGGGCTTCGCATTCCTGGGGCTTGGATCTGGCAGAGATCCGGCTTCCGCGGAGATGGAAATAGCCTCAAAGCACTTGAAATTAGACTACAGGTTTCTGTCATGTGGCGGAGCCTCTACAACGCTCTCTCCCTTTTCTTTGAAACCTCCATGACGAGTTAACTCTTTTATGGAGTAAGCTATATTCATCCCATTTTTTTCGTGCCATCGGCTTATTTATTTATTTAAATATAGTTGATGTGGAAGCGCAGGGTTATATGTTGAGGCCCCAGATAGAAGATATGCTTGCAGGCTATCTCTCTCCTGGGACATCATCCCCCCTGAAAAGCTAACACTTCCTTCCAAGCTGTGTAGACTTTCATCTTCCCTGGAGGGAAAAGCTTTTCAGGCAGCAGGTCAGGTTCGTGCTCCACTGCACACCATGGTGGTTTTTCAGGCCTACCAGACTGACCTGCTGAGAGACTTGAGCACTGGTGGGGTCTTGATGATAGGGTGTTCTGGAATTATCCCGGGCTACAGCCTTGTCTCTTCGTGCAACAAAGCAGACAGCTCATGGTATTGGCCCTTTTTTTTTGGCTGCGATGGTTTCAGTGAAGAGGCACTTGTGGCTGAATCTCATGTGCATCAAGGATAAAGATCATGCATTCCTCCTTGACGCCCCCATCTCACCTTCCAGCCTGTTTGGCAACGCCGATAACTGATTCGCCACTAGGTTTCATGAGGCGAAGTTATATGAACAAGTCTTCGGGAAATTCCTTCCCCGCCATGCTCAAGAGTCGGGACTGTCGGCCATCCAGTCTCGACCAGGTCTGACTCTCGCGAGGCGTGAAAGATCAGGGTGCAGAGCGCCGCACTTCGCAAACTGCCTTAAAGAAGTCAGACCAGCATACTGTTCTTCACAAAGCCCAGGATCATGGGGAGAGGCACATAGAATTCCTTTCGAGAATGAAGAGTTCTCCCTGGCACCCCCAGGATGTCTGTGTTTATGCTCCGCCACCACTGGTGTTTCGGGCAACACCGGTCTCCAATAAAGTTAGTTCTTTGGTCTTTTCCTGACATGTTTCAGGATGCCGAACATCTAACATCCCCTCCCCCAAACCACCGCTAAGAGGAACTGTGGGCTGTGTCCAATTTTAGATTTTTGTGGGCTGAATCGCTATCTAAAAAATAAATAAATACAGCTTCAAAATATTGACTGTCAAAGCGATTGATTTGTGACAATAGATCTGAATGACGCATACTTTCATATAGAAATATTGCCACAACACAGGAGGTTCCTGATGTTCGCTTTCGGGGGTGAAGCTTACCAGTATCGGGTCCTTCCATTGGGTCTAGCTCTCTCCCGCACATACACAAAATGCATAGATGCAGTTCTGGCTCCTTTACGACTCCAGGGCATCCACATTTTGAATTAAATAGACGACTGGCTGGTCCAGTCTCAGGAGCTAGCGCTTCGACAACGGGATTGAGACCCAACGCCACGAAAAGTGCGCTCTTTCCTGTTCAGAGGACAACATTTGGGTGTCACATTTCAATTGTAAGCAGGCACAGCTGTCTCCCACTTGTGTCGAATACATTCTCAACATCCTCAAGGAAATCTGTACATCACTTTCAGAGATCTTTAGCTCTCATTGCAGCTGCATCCATGGTGATACCTTTGGGCCTTCTGCACATGAGAGCATTTCAGTTGTGACTAAGAACCAGTGGATTTCAATCGAGGGCCAATCCCCAATAAGGGTTTGGGGTCAGAGCCTTTTTTTTCTGATAGCTTGTTTTTCTGTTTGCCTGATTAAGAGTTTAATAAAACTCATCTTACTGCACTTAAGTCCATGCTGCAAACCCTCATAACTCTCCTTTAAAACATTGTTTATTAATAAATCCTGTTGGACAGATATCCACGTTTGCAGTTTCTTTGTGGAGCACTTGTTCTTTTGTACTTGTACTAAAATTTTTAAATCATGTACATAGTACTTCAACTTTAGTAAAAAAAAATTAATAAATAAATGAATAAAATCAAAATTGGAGTGATGCTACTATTACTGTAGTAATGAGGTACTTTTTAGACAAGAACTTGTACGAGTATTGACTTTGCATACTTCTGCCACCTCTAATTAAGATTCTTGTTAAAGTATAATAATCAAACTCTGTCATAGTTGTACCAAGCTCATTACTATTTCCCTTTTTTTTTTGTTCTGCTGTTTAACAATCTCTGGCACCATTAAGAACCAGAACTCAGTTTTTAATGCCAGATATTTAGCTCAGAGTAAGAACATCTTTTTTTTATTTTAAAGTTCTCTCTGTAGGGTTTATTATTTTAGAGTGAACCGTGCCATTAGCATTACACTTGCTTTTGCATTTCTGATTTTGTGTCATCAATAAACAGTGAGGTGAATCTATCTTTTTCTTCTTCTTCTTCTTCTTCTTATTATTATTATTCAATTATCCATTATTTAAAACTAATAGTTGTGTGTTTATAGCTGTATAAAATTTTTTTGACTGTACACACACTTGGTCACATATTTTTATTTGAAAGGTAATTTGATTCACTGCAGGTAAAGCAGCCTTCACAGCCCAAAGAAGTGTCACAGCAGGAGGAAGTGGAATATGCGTCTGTGTGTATCAAAGATAACAATCTGAACAATGGGTAAGAACTAATGCTGTACACAAAGGAAAAATAAGGTTTACCGTTTGCTAGTTCCTTTATCTAGAAAGCAGGGAGATTTTTACCGAAATGTAAAGTAAATAATCACAGATAATTTAGGATTATGACTGCTTACTTAAAAAGACAGGTTTAATCCTTGTCAATCTGTCATAGTAATATTATCTGCTGTTGTTCTGCAGGGAGTCCGAAAAGACCCTTACAAAGTTGACCTATAAACTTTTTTTTTTAAAAAAGCAATTCTGTTTGCAAAACCTCGTTAACGCTATTGCAATTTCTTTGTAAACACGCACACTCAGTGTTATTTCTAACAGTAAGAGAATTCCATGCAATGTGGCCGCTAAACATAATTGTGTATGATTGCAGGCACGTCCATACTGAGCAGAGGAATATGGACATATCTGTGATCTACAGCACTGTGGAAATGAAATGATTACAGTTCTCCAGTCATAACTTTATGGGCCGCTTGAAAGGAAAAGAACGAATTCAACTGTTTCCAGGGTTTGCCACTAGAATTTGGATCTGTAATGCACATTAGTGACACCTAGTGGTGAAGAGGATGTTTTACTCACACTCATGTTGACCAATATACAGTAATGTGACACACATCTTGGGAATAATCAATTTTAAATGATTTATTCTTTACTTACTAATCTTTTTTTTATTGGGGGTTTAGAGCATACTGCCACTTACTGCTATCTACAGGTCCTTCTAAAAAAATTAGCATATTGTGATAAAGTTCATTATTTTCTGTAATGTACTGATAAACATTAGACTTTCATATATTTTAGATTCATTACACACAAACTGAAGTAGTTCAAGCCTTTTATTGTTTTAATATTGATGATTGTGGCATACAGCTCATGAAAACTAAAAAAAAATTGCATATTTCATCCGACCAATAAAAGAAAAGTGTTTTTAATATAAAAAAAGTCAACCTTCAAATAATTATGTTCAGTTCTGCACTCAATACTTGGTCGGGAATCCTTTTGCAGATTCTTGTGTCTTGTGTCTCTCAACTTTCTCTTCACAATATCCCACAGATTCTCTATGGGGTTCAGGTCAGGAGAGTTGGCAGGCCAATTGAGCACAGTAATACCATGGTCAGTAAACCATTTACCAGTGGTTTTGGCACTGTGAGCAGGTGCCAGGTCGTGCTGAAAAATGAAATCTTCATCTCCATAAAGCTTTTCAGCAGATGGAAGCATGAAGTGCTCCAAAATCTCCTGATAGCTAGCTGCATTGACCCTGCCCTTGATAAAACACAGTGGACCAACACCAGCAGCTGACATGGCACCCCAGACCATCACTGACTGTGGGTACTTGACACTGGACTTCAGGCATTTTGGCATTTCCCTCTCCCCAGTCTTCCTCCAGACTCTGGCACCTTGATTTCCGAATGACATGCAAAATTTGCAACCTGTAGCCTATTTCCTGCACACGCCTGTACACGGTGGCTCTGGATGTTTCTACTCCAGACTCAGTCCACTGCTTCCGCAGGTCCCCCAAGGTCTGGAATCGGTCCTTCTCCACAATCTTCCTCAGGGCCCGGTCACCTCATCTCGTTGTGCAGCGTTTTCTGCCACACCTTTTCCTTCCCACAGACTTCCCACTGAGGTGCCTTGATACAGCACTCTGGGAACAGCCTATTCGTTCAGAAATTTCTTTCTGTGTCTTACCCTCTTGCTTGAGGGTGTCGATGATGGCCTTCTGGACAGCAGTCAGGTCGGCAGTCTTACCCATGATTGTGGTTTTGAGTAATGAACCAGGCTGGGAGTTTTTAAAAGCCTCAGGAATCTTTTGCAGGTGTTTAGAGTTAATTAGTTGATTGAGATGATTAGGTTAATAGCTCGTTTAGAGAACCTTTTCATGATATACTAATTTTTTGAGATAGGGATCTTGGGTTTTCATGAGCTGTATGCCACAATCATCAATATTAAAACAATAAAAGGCTTGAACTACTTCAGTTGTGTGTAATGAATCTAAAATAAAGTCTAATGTTTATCAGTACATTACAGAAAATAATGAACTTTATCACAATATGCTAATTTTTTGAGAAGGACCGGTACCTTCCTGCTGCAGTGGATAATCTTATAATGCATGTTTCTAGTAATTGGGCACTGGGTGTTTCGCCCACCATTGCAGTAGCCTGAGACACATTCCCAGCCAGTGCCCAAACCCCAGCCATTGGATGAAGTGCTGGTCCCAAACCTGGATAAAATGTGAGGGTTGTTTCAAGAATATGGATATCCGGCGTAAAACCTGTGCCACGCTTGTACAGTAGGTGCAGACTGGATGGTCCGCTGTGGCGACCCCTTGCCAGGAGCAGTCGAAAGTTTCTAGTAATTACAAAGATAATTTGATGCTTATTTTAAGTGTTAAGAAACAATCATACAGAATGTTCTATATCATTCCAATACATACTATGTGCCTTTTCTCACTACAACATTGAATTACAACATAGTTCTGTATAATTTCTACTTATATCCAATTATTATCATTTATATCATAGTCTTCTTAGACTTCTCAGTGTAATTTTTATTTTGTCAATACTTATTTTTATTATTTGTAGTCTGTTACAATTGCATTTTACTACTGTTTTACTTATACAACCTTGTATGTGACAAATTAAATCTTGAATCTACACAGTGTGACTCAATTCATTCAAAATGTCCTTTTATAGCATTTTAATAATACTGGGTATGTATTTATTAACATTTATATTTAATTCATGGCATTGAGCATATCTTGATTTAAAAAAAAAGTTTTTATTAAAGTGAGTTTTATTAAAGTAAGTTCTTATAGAATATATGCAGCGACCACTCAAAGAAAAAAGACATGCTCTATTGTAATCAGTGTTTTTTTTTCCAGAACCAGATTTCACATCTCTCTTATGGTTAACAAATCAGTGAGCTAAGGTACAGTATATAAACAGAAGCAAAGCTACTGTAGGTGTTCAGTTCTTGATGAAAAAGCAATGAAGATCCTGTACTTCATGATCACACTGTCTGGTATGGAACACAGTCTCATACTGAGACTTTAAAATATTACTGTTTAAAATATTGTGTACTTCCTGTGAGTGGATACTATACTGTATATAGAACCTTAAATGTTTAATTCACTTCAACATGTGTGCTTTTTTAATCAACATGCAAGATAAATTATAGTAGTGTTCTGTCATTTTAAACTTTAAGATTCACCTATAGTTCATATGGGGTATGGTTCCTTGTAACACCATAGGATTTAGTTAAACTTTTATTTTATTTATTTAATTTTAGTTGTCACTGCTGTGGCTAGAAATACACTTCAGATCTGATAGCTGAGAAAATCTGTAAAAAATCATGTCAACTTTTAAAAACACAAACAACAATTAACCAAATGTTGACATTTTAATAAGGGTAATACAGTGGAACCTTGGATTATGAGCACAATTCGTTCCCGAAGCAGGCTTGTATTTCAAAACACTCATAAATCAAAGTGACCCCATAAGAAATATGGATCATTGTTTTGGTGATTGTTGTCATGATAGTGGTTAACTAAACTAAACCTGGACTAAACTACTGGTGACATGGTATTATTAAATATTTAATTTGAATAAGATTGTTCTGATAGATGAATCTAAATAGTTTTTACCCTAATTCTACATTTTATTTGGGAAAGGGCTCGAGACTTGTGTTTGTGTAAACTGTAGAGTTAATTTTCTTTAAAGAAGTATATTATAAAAGCTGTACACTCTGTGTTTTTCTGTTTCGGTTAGAGAAAGAATTCAATTCAATTCAATTCAATTCAATTTTATTTATATAGCGCTTTTAACAATGGTCATTGTCTCAAAGCAGCTTCACAAAAATTAAAGAAATTTAACAAAAAAAAAAATATATTATATATATAGAATAATTATATATAAAATAATAAATAAATAAATAAAATTATAATAGAAAATAAATAAATAAAAACAAATAATAATAATAATTATAGATAAGAAAATAATTGGAAGTGTGGATGTGTGAGAAAAATGTGCAGATAATAATGAGACGAATGAATGAAATTTCTCTGATGAGCAAGCCAAGGGTGACGGCGACGGTGGCAAGGAAAAACTCCCTGAGATGGCATTAGGAAGAAACCTTGAGAGGAACCAGACTCAACAGGGAACCCATCCTCATTTGGGCGATAACAGATAGAAATGATATAACATCTTGTGTGTTGTGCAGGTGAAAATTCAATATGACAGAAATTATTTAAATTTGTCATGAAGACCAGTTCAGCATAGGGACGAGTCAGTAGGTGCAGAGGGCAGATGAGGTCTGGATCACTGGAAGCACAGGAGCAGCATGTGTAGCTCCAACCATCATAAAGCTGAATCCAGTTGGAGCTGGTCCTTCTCTGGATGCCTCAGGAACCTCGCAGGGTCGGCCTTTGTCTACTGAAGCTGGCAAAATCTCCCGATGCCTCGGGATGGGTAGAGAAATACAGAACAGATGGGGAGAATTAGCGTAGTTGCCATTCGGTATAGGTGTACTGGAGTATGAGTACTGGGATGAGTTATGTGTATGCCAGATTAAAAAGATGCGTCTTGAGTCTACTTTTGAACTGAGAAACCGTGTCTGCTCCCCGAACACTGTCTGGAAGGCTATTCCAAAGCTTTGGAGCTAAATATGAAAAAGCCCTACCCCCTTTTGTAGATTTTGAAATTCTGGGAACTACCAGAAGTCCGGAGTTTTGTGATCTTAAGGCGCGTGGTGGATTGTAGCGTATCAGAAGACTGGTTAGGTATGTGGGAGCTAAACCATTTAAGGCCTTGTATGTAAGTAATACTATTTTGTAATTTATTCTAAACTGAACAGGTAGCCAGTGCAGGGATGATAATATTGGGGTTATATGATCATATTTTCTGGATCTAGTGAGAACCCTGGCAGCTGCATTTTGGATTAACTGAAGCTTGTTTATTGAGGATGCAGGACAATCACCTAGTAATGCATTACAATAGTCCAGTCTGGAGGTCATGAATGCATGAACTAGTTTTTCTGCATCAGATACGGATAAGATGTTCCTAAGTTTAGCAATATTTCGAAGATGGAAAAAGGCTGTTTTTGTGATATTTGAAATGTGATTTTCAAAAGACAAGTTACTGTCTAATATTACTCCCAGATCTTTTACTGCTGAGCTGGTAATAACAGTACATCCTTCTAAGCGCAAGCTGAATTGTGAAAGCTGTTGTGTGCTGGTTTTTGGGCCAATAAGGAATATCTCTGTCTTATCTGAATTTAATAAAAGAAAGTTATTAGTCATCCAATCTTTTATGTCCTGGACACACTCAGTTAATCTAGACAACTTAGGTATTTCGTCTGGTTTAGTTGAGATGTATAATTGGGTATCATCAGCATAACAATGGAAACTAATCCCATGTCTTCTAATGATGTTACCCAAGGGAAGCATGTATATTGAGAACAACAGAGGTCCTAAAACTGACCCTTGTGGGACCCCATATTTCACTGGCATTATACCAGACGGTTCTCCATTTAGATCTACAAAATGGTAGCGATCAGACAGGTAAGATCTAAACCATTTTAGTGCCTGTCCCTGAATACCTATATAATTTTGTAAGCGATCTATGAGAATATTGTGATCTATAGTGTCGAATGCAGCACTAAGATCGAGCAGGACTAGCAATGAGATGCAGCCTTGGTCTGAAGCTAAAAACAAGTCATTTGTAATCTTAACTAGTGCAGTTTCTGTGCTATGATGGGGCCTGAAACCTGACTGAAATTCTTCAAGGATGTTGTTATCCTGCAAGAATGTGCAAATTTGAGCTGATACTACTTTTTCTAGTATTTTTGATATGAACGGGAGGTTTGAGATCGGTCTGTAATTTTTTATTTCATTCGCGTCCAAATTAGATTTTTTAAGAAGCGGCTTAATAACTGCTAACTTGAAAGGTTTAGGGACGTGACCTAGATGTAATGAAGAATTAATAATGTTTAGGAGTGGCTCTCCAACCGTAAGCATCACTTCTTTTAAAAATCTGGTTGGGATTGGGTCTAACAGGCACGTTGTTGATTTAGCCGAGGTGATAAGTTTATACAGCTCTTCCTGTCCTATACCTGTAAAGCAGTGAAAATCTAAATGTGAAGCTATAGGCTGAACTGGATCGTGAGATACTATTAGAGGTTGAACCTCCATTATTTTCTTCCTGATATTATTGATTTTTTCATTAAAGAAGTCCATAAAGTCTTCACTTCTAAACTGTGATGGGATACTCTCTGCGGGCATCTTAGGTTTTGTTAGGCGAGCCACTGTACTAAATAAGAACCTGGGATTGTTTTGGTTTCTTGCTATCAGTTGGCTAAGATGCTCGGTCCTAGCAGTTTTTAGAGCCTGTCTATAGCTGCACATACTGTCTTTATACGCAATTCGAAAAACTTCTAATTTAGTTTTCCTCCATTTTCGCTCGAGGTTACGGGTTGCTCTCTTTAGGGCGCGAGTATGACTGTTGTACCACGGTGCCAATGTTTTATCTCTGACTTTTTTTAATCTGATGGGAGCAACAGTGTCTAATGTACTGGTAAAAATAGTGCCCATGCTGCTAGTCACTTCATCTAGATCATCTGCATTTAGGGGTCTAATAAGAAATTGGGACAGATCCGGCAGATTACTTGTGAATCTGTCTTTAGTGGTGGGATTCATATTTCTAACAGATTGATAGCGTGGGGAGACACAGCTAATCTGTTCTACGGGTAGAGTATATGTCAGGAGGTGATGATCTGTGATATCATCACTTTGAGGTATGATCTCTATATTAGAGACATCTATACCATGGGATATAATTAAATCTAGCGTATGATTAAAGCGGTGAGTTGCCCCAATTATATTTTGCTTAACCCCAAAGGAATTTAGTAAATCCATAAATGTGAGTGCTAAAGCGTCGTTAGCATCATCTACATGAATGTTAAAGTCTCCTACTATCAATACTTACCATACCATACCACTTTATTTCTAAAGCACTTTAAAACAACAACAAAGCTGACCAAAGTGCTGTACAAAAGTCAACATTTAGGCCAAAAAACAGCAGGGTAAATCGATAATATAAAATAATAAAAATAAATAAAAGTAAAAATAAATTAAAAAATTTAAATTTTAAAATTTAAATGATGGTAACAAGAAAAGAAGCAACCAAGAACACAGCGAACTAAACAACATACTTCTAATGATAATAAAAAATAATGATAATAAAAGTAGCAGCAAGAAATAAAACATAAAACATCTCAATAAAAATACTTCACACTGGGTTGAAGGCCAGAGAGTAGAAATGAGTTTTTAAACGAGATTTAAAAACAGCCACTGAGGGAGCTTGTCGAATGAGTAGGGGTAACTCATTCCATAGATGAGGAGCAGCTACTGAAAAGGCTCGATCACCTCGAAGTTTGCATCGGGATTTTGGAATTTGGAGAAGCAGCTTGTCAGTAGACCTGAGGGAGCGAGATGGAACATATGGGTGCAGCAATTCCACCAGATAGGCAGGGGCAAGACCATTTAAACACTTAAATACAAATAAAAGAATTTTAAAACGGATCCTAAAATACACTGGAAGCCAGTGAAGGGAAGCCAAGATTGGGGTAATATGCTCTCGTCTGCCTGTACCAGTTAAAAAACGAGCTGTGGCATTTTGCACCAACTGTAGGCGAGCCATAGTGGTATGGTTGATTCCGAAGAATAAAGCATTACAGTAGTCAAGACGAGAGGTTATAAAAGCATGGACAACCGATTCCAGATCCCGCCTTGACAATATAGGCTTAATCTTTGCTACTCGCCTCAAATGGAAAAAACTGGATTTTACAACAGCATTTACTTGGCTATCCATTTTTAGAGTAGGATCCATTTTAATACCCAAATTTGTAATCATGGCTTTCTCAAAAGGGGCCAAGGAGGAGAGGTCAAAGCGAGGAGATTTGCGGGAGCCATTTGGTCTAAACAACATAACTTCGGTCTTTCCCTCATTGACATTCAAGAAATTAAAAGCCAACCATCTTTTAACATCAACAAGGCAGTCCAGAAGAAGCTTGACAGAACATGCACCACTGTGTTTTAATGGGAGGTAAACCTGACAGTCATCTGCATAAAAATGAAAGGAGATGTTATATTTCCGGAAAATAGCTCCAAGTGGGAGCAAATACAAGGAGAATAAAAGTGGACCAAGAATGGAGCCCTGTGGTACCCCCCAAGGAAGGCCAGCAGATTTGGAAGTGAAACCATCTACACTGACACAGAAGGTTCTATCAGAGAGGTAGGACCTAAACCACTGCAAAGCTGAGCCTGTAATGCCCACCCACTGTTCCAACCTGGATAAAAGAATCTCATGGTCTATGGTGTCGAAAGCCGCTATTAAATCTAGAAGCACAAGTAGTACAGAGTCCCCGGAGTCGGTTGCTAAGAAAATGTCATTAAAAACTCTTAGAAGAGCAGACTCAGTACTGTGGCGAGTTTTAAACCCAGACTGAAAAACTTCCAAAATTGCCTGTTCATCAAGGAAGGGCTGCAGTTGCAAATGGACAATTTTTTCCAGGAGTTTGGCCAAAAAAGGTAGCTTGGAGATAGGCCTAAAATTTGACAAAACAGAAGGATCCAGGCCAGACTTTTTTAGCAAGGGTTGCACCACAGCATGTTTAAAATTTTTCGGCATCACACTAGAAATTAAACTGCTATTGATAATAGCAAGAATAAAAGGACCCAAAATGGGGAAAACTTCCTTAACAAAATTAGGAGGGGTAATATCAGAAGGGGAGCCAGATGGCTTACTACAGGAAACCAGATCCCCTAAAAAAGTAAGGGAGACAGGCTCAAAATGCTCGAACACATTCATACAAGGTCTTAAAATTGGTGGGTCGCTAACAGATGGTAAAATAAGGGACCTGATGTGTTTAACCTTATCCATAAAATAGTGAAGAAATTCATCACAGGTTTCCATAGAAGCCTTCAAAGGGACAGGTTCATGAGCATTAAGAACAGAGTTCAATGTGTTAAAAAGAACACGAGAGTCATGAGAATTAGAAACAATAAGATCAGAAAAAAATTTTGTTTTAGCGGCTTTCACAGCTTTTTGATAATGACACCAGCTTCCTCTTAACATTTCCAATGACACCTGTAACCTGTCCTTTTTCCACCTCCGTTCAGCTCTCCGGCATTCCCTTCTAGCAGCACGGGTGACATCATTTAGCCATGGCTCTGATCTAGCCTTTGATCGTCTGATTTTTAAGGGAGCTGCCAATACTTTGTCAGAGTTAACCAATAGGTCTGATAGCAGATGTCCAAATTCTTTAAGAAAATCGCCATATGGCCCCGGGGGTCTGTACACGGTGGCCAAGGTAAAATATAGCAAGGGTTTATTATGTATTTCATTTAGTGCAACATTAATGATAAGCACTTCAAATGAATTAAACCTGGGCCTTATTTTCTGGGTAACAGTGAGTACATCATTGTAGATAGTGGCGACACCACCACCGCGACCAATTAGACGGGGCTCGTGCTTATAGAAATATCCTGACGGAGTAGACTCATTCACACCAAAATATTCATTTGGTTTAAGCCAGGTTTCAGTGAGACAGAGTGCGTCAAGGCAATAATCTGAGATAATTTCATTAACAATAAGTGCTTTAGGCGCAAGGGATCTAATGTTGAGTAGTCCAAACTTTAGAGGTGGATTTTGACTACTTATTTTGCCTTTTTCTGGTTTTATGGTTATCAGATTGTTTCGGGCAAATTTAACAAATTTATTCTTTTTTCTCAGTATTCGGGGAACAGACACAGTTTCTATAGGACAAGCTATCTGTGTGCGTCTATCACTACGGTGAGTTGTGATGTGGCTAATATGTTTGTAATCTACAGTAGGACTTACCGCCAGTCAGATGGTTCGTAGTGTTCTGGAGATGTTGTCAGAGAGGACCGCTGCTCCAGCTCTGCTAGGGTGTAGGCCATCGGTGTGATAGAGCCTAGGACGCTCCCAGAAAACATTCCAGTTATCAACAAAGCGTAATTTCTGTTGTTGACACCAAGATTGTAACCATTCATTAAAGGCAAATAATCTACTGAACTTCTCGATTCCTCGCTGAAATGTGGGAAGCGGTCCAGATACGATGATCCTTGTCGTGGGTGATGTGCTGCGGACCTTCTCGACCAGGCTCCTGAAGTCCTTCTTTAGGATCTCCGTCTGCCTCAGCCTGGTGTCGTTCGTGCCGGCATGAAGAACCACAGCTCCAATGTTCCTCCTCAGGGCAGCAGGCACCTGTGCAGCAACATCAAGAACACGTGCACCAGGTAAACAGCGTGTGTGCACCTTACCTTTAGCCGTGGTAGCACGCACGTGACGAACGATGGAGTCTCCGATGACCAGGACGTCGTGTGCCATCTCGCGGAGAGGAGTGAAGCGGTTTTGGGTCGAGATGTCAAAGACGGGTGGTGGTGGTGGAGAGGTCCTCGCCCGGGGCTTGGCGTGCTTCTTCCGCTGCTGCTGTATCCAGGGTCCGTGATGTCCCGGCGCCGGGGTGTAGGAACACTGGGCGGGATGCGTCCTTGGTGTGTTGGACCTGGGCAGAGAAACACGCGGGGTTGAGGTTGTAGGAGAATTCTCACGCCGAGAATTTACCTGGGACAGGTGAGTGTCGGTCCGCGTCGATTCCAGCGTGGCTTTCCGCTGCTGTAACCGGGCCAGCTTCACCTGTAGCTCACGGATCAGCTTCTCCACGGCCTCCACCTCCAAATCCACCGAGTGCAGCTCCAATGTCTCCTCACCTGCACTCAGAGGCAGAATCACAACCGACATGGTGTCTAAACACGGAAAATAATCGGTGTGAGGAAGCGAAAACAAACTTTACAAACAAACAAACAAACGTGATAGCCGGGCTAGCGATGCTAATGCTAATTAGCGATGCTAATGCCGGCTAAAAGCGGTGTGCTGCAAAACAATTAAAACTTAACGATATAACATGCGTTTCGAGTAAATATATTTTACTAAAGTAAAGATACTTATCCGTTTTATGTACACTCTTCGTAAGGGGACGAAAAAGTTTAAAAGTTGGTCAGTATGGTGGAGCTCGGAAAAAAGCAGCTTCTCAGTGTCCTCGTATGGAGGAAGTGACGTCAGAAGGAAAAGCTCAGGATCAAAACTGTGGGAAAACTACAGAGAAAGCCTGGATATGACCTTTTATTACTATGTTGGAGAAAACACGCATGATGTACAGACAAAGCCGGAGCTAAACCACTTTCCTCAGCTGGATGATGAAACATCACACAAAGAGGAAGTGACTTTTGTGTCTGTGAACATCAAAGACAAAGAGCAAAAACAATCACCTAAAAAATGCACTTCTCTGTAAGCTGTTGTGAAAAATTATACTGTACAAACCACAACTCTGTGAAATATTAAATGCTTAAAAACAATGTGTTCTGTGGTTTGGGTGTCAGGCATGTCAATACCAGAGGTGGATAGAGTAGCCAAAAGAATAGTAGCTGTTCAGTACTTCAGAATAATATTACTTAAGTAGAAGTAAAAAAGTATTCAGTGCTTGTTTGTTTTTTTAGGAATTATAATAATTATATTTTAGTGTGTATCCTGAAGTATTTGTCTGTTTGGTAGATCCACTGACTGCAGGTGTACAGTTGTGGCCAAAAGGTTTGAGAATGACACAAATATTAGTTATCATAAAGTTTGCTGCTAAACTTCTTTTAGATCTTTGTTTCAGTTGTTTCTGTGATGTACTGAAATATAACTACAAGCACTTCATATGCTTCAAGGCTTTTCTTGCCTCTCACATTTTCTTCTCCGGACAAGCTTTTTTCCAGATGCCCCAATTCAATTTCAATTCATTTTTATTTGCATAGCGCTTTTAACAATTGACATTGTCTCAAAACAGCTTTACACAATCATAATAATTATTTAAGTTTGTATGGAATGTGAATGTGTATGAATCAAACAATTGGAAAGTGGCTTCATCGGAGAATATGACTTTGCCCCAGTCCTCAGCAGTCCATTCACCATAATTTCTGCAGAAGATCAATCTGTCCCTGATGTTTTTTTTGGAGAGAAGTGGCTTCTTTACTGCCCTTCTTGACACCAGGCCATCTTCCAAAAGTCTTCGCCTCACTGTGCGTGCAGATGCGCTCACACCTGCCTGCTGCCATTCCTGAGCAGCTCTGCACTGGTGGCCCTCCAATCCCGCAGCTGAATCCTCTTCAGGAGACGATCCTGGCGCTCGCTGGACTTTCCTGGACGCCCTGAAGCCTTCTTAACAAGAATTGAACCTCTTTCCTTGAAGTTCTTGATGATCCTATAAATTGTTGATTTAGGTGCAATCTTAGTAGCCACAATATCCTTGCCTGTGAAGCGATTTTTATGCAACACAATGATGGTTGACACCATGACATTTTGATTCACCATATTTTTCCCTTAAAATGATACATTTTCTCAGTTTAAACTTTTGTTCTGTGATTTATGTTCTATTCTGAATAAAATATTGACATTTGCCAACTCTACATCATTGCATTCAGTTTTTATTCACAATTTAGTGTCCCAACTTTTTTGAAATCCGGTTTGTATAATTTTATCATATTAAGTAAATATTATTTCATGAACACGAAGTGCTTCAGACTTTGTATAATGTTTTTTGCTGTTTGTGTCCAGCATTGAATAATTATTTCATCCATTATTTAACCACGGCTGGAAATAATAGCTGGATTGTTTTGTGATTGGGACTTTATGACTAAAATAAAGCTGTTCATCTTTTGTAAAGTACATTCACTTTACAAAAGGCAGCGTTTTATCAAAGGCTGATAAACGCGTGTTGTACAGTATATACAATGTGACAGCGAGCTCAGTTACTGTAATCCCACTTCTCACCTTTCATGTAGGTCTGCTCGGTCGTGTTAAATAATTTTAAACTCCGCAATTCTGCGAATTCCCCCATCAGCGAAACCGGTTTGATAACTTCACACACTTCACAACTTCACTGGCGAATGCCAGGTAAGAAGAGGGATTACAGTAACTGGGGTTATGTGGGTGCACTTCACCTCGGAACGCACTGTTGCGTTGTATTCATCGAGTAGACTAAAACAAAATCATGTTTGCTTCAGCATCGGAAACAATATTGTATTAGGCTAACTTTATTAAAGATTATACTCATTTGTATTCTTTGTTGCACTTCGTTTCGTCTGGCTTCCGCGGGCATCTTTAAATTTGAACAGAAAATAATAGTGGGCTGGTAGGCACTTTATTTTTCATATAACTTAAACGGCTGAATAACGGCTGTAATAAATATACACAGTAAATTAATAATTGCGTTTGATTTACATTTGAGAACTCATTGAGCTTTTTCATTTTATATACTACCATATCATATATTTGTGTCTAATACTGTTTTATTTATATTTTACATTACAGTATATGCAGTTTGTAATTTACTTGTGATTGTATTTTTAAAATGTAACCTACGTATCTACAGTTTAAGCATATTAAACTACTTAATGAGAATTACCTTAATGAGAAAGGTATGGCTTTTAGATGAAGTTCTTATTTGATATAATTGTATTATTTAATGAATTATCTTATTATAAATATGATTCTTATTCTCTATATTCTTGTCGAGTATAGTCCTTCAGAGCAAGCATTGTGTCAGAAGATTCATTACACCACCACCACCAGCCTACACAGTAACAAGGCATGATGGTTTACCCATGGTCTCTGTTTTATCCATGTTCTCATTCTGTTTACGCCGAATTCTGACTCTATCATTTGAACGTCTCAACAGAAATAGAGACTCATCAGACGAGGCAGCGTTTTTCCTGTCTTCAACTGTCCAATTTTGGTGTGCTTGTGCAAATTGTAGCCTCTTTTTCCTATTTGTAGTGGAGATGAGTTTTACCCGGCGGGGTCTTTTGCTGTTGTAGCCCATCCGCCTCAAGGTTGTGCATGTTGTGGCTTCACAAATGCTTTGCTGCATACCTCGGTTGTAATGAGTGGTTTTTCAGTCAAAGTTGCTCTTCTATCAGCTTGAATCAGTCGGCCCGACCTCTAGCTTCAACAAGGCATTTTCGCCCACAGGACTGCCGCATACTGGATGTTTTTCCCTTTTCACACCATTCTTTGTAAACCCTAAAAATGGTTGTGCTGAAAATCCCAGTAACTGAGCAGATTGTGAAATACTCAGACCAGCCCGACTGGCACCAACAACCATGCCACGCTCAAAATAGCTTAAAATCACCTTTCTTTCCCATTCTGACATTCAGTTTGGAGTTCAGGAGATTGTCTTGACCAGGACCACACCCTAAATGCATTGAAGCAACTACCAGTGTGGTTAATTAGATAATTGCATTAATGAGAAATTGAACAGGTGTTCCTAATAATCCTTTAGGTGAGTGTAGGTGTGTATGCACAGAGAGTTTATGTGTGTATTTGTGATGTTATCTTCTCCATCAAACGTGCTTCCAACCAACCAACCCTGGCCTCTAAACACTAAGAAGGCTACGTGTCACAGCCGATAACTGCTCCTTTGATCTGCTGGTTACAGCGGAGCGTAGACTGTTGATCAGTGTAAAATAGCCTGTACAAGCCAATCCCTTCCCCCAAGAATTGTGTAAATGTCTGCAACAATCACTAACCATTAAAATGTCAAGAATTTAATTAAATACGAATATATAAATTAGATTTTCTTTATACATAATATTTTCATTATATAAACTCATGCTAGGGTACTTTTACTACGCTGAAGTACCATTTAAAACTATTTATTAATTTATCTTTTATTTACTTACTTACTTATTTAATAACTAGCGAATGCTTTAGTAAAGGGCTCTAAAACAATGGCAGTATGAATAACAAGGTAATATTACAGAACATGTGAGTTGACGCCCTTGCACCAATCGCTAAACATTAAAATGGTGTATTTTAATTAAAATTCCACTTACAGTGGCTTGCAAAAGTATTCGGCCCCCTTGAACCTTTCCATATTTTGTCACATTACAGCCACAAACATGAATACATTTTATTGGAATTCCATGTGAAAGACCAATACAAAGTGGTGTACACGTGAGAAGTGGAACGAAAATCATACATGATTACAAACATATTTTACAAATAAATAACTGAAAAGTGGGGTGTGCGTAATTATTCAGTCCCCTGAGTCAATACTTTGTAGAACCACCTTTTGCTGCAATTACAGCTGCCAGTCTTTTAGGGTACGTCTCTACCAGCTTTGCACATCTAGAGAATGAAATCCTTGCACATTCTTCTTTGCAAAACAGCTCCAGCTCAGTCAGATTAAATGGACAGCGTTTGTGAACAGCAGTTTTCAGATCTTGCCACAGATTCTCGATTGGATTTAGATCTGGACTTTGACTGGGCCATTCTAACTCATGGTTATGTTTTGTTTTAAACCATTCCATTGTTGCCCTGGCTTTATGTTTAGGGTCGTTGTCCTGCTGAAAGGTGAACCTCCACCCGAGTCTCAAGTCTTTTGCAGACTCCAAGAGGCTTTCTTCCAAGATTGCCCTGTACTGTATTTGGCTCCATCCATCTTCCCATCAACTCTGACCAGCTTCCCTGTCCCTGCTGAAGAGAAGCACCCCCAGAGCATGATGCTGCCACCACCATATTTGACAGTGGGGATGATGTGTTCAGAGTGATGTGCAGTGTTAGTTTTCCGCCACACATAGCGTTTTGCATTTTGGCCAAAACTTTCCATTTTGGTCTCATCTGACCAGAGCACCTTCTTCCACATGTTTGCTGTGTCCCCCACATGGCTTGTGGCAAACTGCAAACGGGACTTCTTATAGTTCCCTTTTCGAGGCTTCACTCAATGCTGCGTTAGAACGCTTATGGGAACTATCTTGTCGCATTGCCGGCCATGAAGCATGTGTGGAAAAACGCCATTATCTGGCTACATATAACCTCGGTCAGGTGACGTCATCTGATTAGATCAGGTGGAGGTTATAAATACCGGAAAGCCGGCAACAAAACCTCAGATCATTTGTCTTCATGCCGACTTGTGATCGCGTGTGTGCAGCAAGCATTTAAAAAAAAGGATATATAAGAAACCATTCTTAACAGAGAAAAAAAAAAAAAAAAAAACTCACCAGATATAATGGCCGAGTTCAGTCTATCATGCCCGTGCGGTAACCGTCTTTCTCAAGACGATAGCCATAATCTCTGTTTTGAGTGTTTGGGTGAAAGCCACGCTCTCCTTGGACTTGAAGGAGAGTGTGAGCACTGTGATAATCTCCAGATGAAAGTGCTACGAGCGCGTCTCGCGTTCTTTAGGGAGCCACGAGCCGCTCTGCACTCCTGGGGCTCACAGGTTGATTTGGCCGAGGCACGAGAGACGGAGCCCCTTCTCTCTCTCGTTTCCTCCCCCGATCTCTCTCTCTCCCCCCCCACTTCGCGAGCGCACTTCGGTGCTTCTCGGGAGTGTTTGAGGGAGACTCACTCGCTTGCTTCAGTTGAAATGGATGTAGCTACCTCAGAACGATCCTCTAGGGATGATAGAGAGTATGAGGAATTAATTGAGGTTATAACACGCGCAGTTGAACGTTTACATATTGACTGGCCACAAGAGCAAGCTCATACAAAACGTTCCAAACTGGATGACAGATTTCTATCGGGTGGCCAGGAGATGGCGTCACAACGCCGTTCTCTCCCCTTTTTTGATGATCTCCACAACGAGTTATCTCGTTCATGGAGACGTCCCTTTTCTTCCCGTATTTTTGTACCTTCAACTTCATTTTATTCGAATATTGTTGATGCAAAAGCACAGGGTTATGTGATGATGCCCCAGATTGAGGAGACGCTCGCGGGCTATCTCGCTCCTGGAACATCATCTTCATTAAAAAAGCCAACCCTTCCCTCCAAGGCATGTAGAACTTCTTCTACCCTGTTAGGGAAGGCGTTCCAAGCAGCTGGTCAGGCCGGCGCTTCCTTGCACACCATGGCGGTTTTGCAGGCGTATCAGGCCGACCTGCTGAATGATCTGAGCACGAGCGGCAATATGAATCAGGAAGCGTTCATAGAATTACGCCGGGCTACTGATCTGTCCCTGCGTGCGACGAAACAGACAGCCCGTGCTATTGGCCGTTCTATGGCATCCCTGGTGTCTGCAGAGAGACACCTCTGGCTAAATCTAACTGGCATTAAGGACAAAGATCGGGCATTCCTTCTCGATGCTCCCATCTCACCCTCAGGCCTATTTGGCGAAGCTGTAAATACTGTCGCTACCAGATTTAGAGAGGCCAGTCTCTATGAACAAGCTTTTGGGAAATTTATCCCACGCCGTGCCCAGGTGTCGAGGACATCGGCCACCCAACCTCGACCCGATCTCAGTCTCGCTAGACGAGAGGCGCAGAAGGAAAGCGTCAGTAGCCGCGCACCCCCCCGTAAGGACTGGGGTACGGCTCGGCGCCCCCCTCAGGCCGCCCCCAAAAAAATAGACCGCTCTGTCTTCTTCGCGAAGAAGCGTCCCTGATAGCAGAGCTCAGGACCGTGGGGGTGACCCCCCCTGGGGATGGGCACATAGGAGCATGCCCCCCTGGGCACCCCCAGGAGATCGATGTTCAGTTTCCGCCGCCTTTGGTGTTTCGGACAACACCGGTCTCCGACACGTTAGTCCTTCGGTCGCATCCTGCTATATTCCAGGACACCGAACCACTAACACCCCCCAGCCCAGTAGAAGTACTTGCACCCCTTTCGGAGAAGCTGGCAGCGTGGAAGCTACTGCCAGGCATATCCCCCTGGGTTTTAAAGACTGTAGAGAAAGGATACAGGATCCAGTTTGCATATCGCCCTCCGCGTTTCAACGGCGTGGTCTCCACTTCCGTGATACCGGAAAGGGCGCGTTTTCTGAGTTCCGAACTCCAGAAATTACTGCAGAAGGGAGCCATAGAACAGGTTCCTCCTCCAGACATGGAGTCAGGTTACTACAGTCGGTACTTCCTGGTCCCCAAAAAGGACGGGGGTCTGCGTCCAATTCTGGATCTTCGCGGTTTGAACCGCTATCTCAAAAAATGCAACTTCAAAATGTTGACCATAAAGACTATTGTTTCACAAATCCAACCACAGGATTGGTTTGTGACAGTAGATTTAAAGGACGCATATTTCCACATAGAAATTTTGCCACAGCACAGGAAGTTCCTGAGGTTCGCCTTTGGGGGAAAAGCCTACCAATTTCGGGTTCTTCCATTCGGTCTAGCCTTATCACCCCGCACATATACAAAATGCATGGATGCAGTTCTGGCTCCTTTGAGACTCCAGGGCATCCGCATTCTGAATTACATAGACGACTGGCTAATACTGGCCCAGTCTCAGCAGCTAGCACTTCGACACCGAGATGTCGTCCTAGCTCACCTTCACTTGCTGGGATTGAGACTCAACGCCACGAAAAGCGTTCTCTTTCCAGCACAAGTGACAACCTACTTGGGCGTCAGGTGGAATTCGATCGCTATGCAGGCACATCTGTCTCCTGCTCGCGTCGAATCCATAAACAACGCTCTGAAGGAAATCAGACTAGACCAAGAAGTGACTGTACATCACTTACAAAAATGTTTAGGCCTCATGGCAGCTGCGTCCATGGTGATACCCTTGGGTCTCCTGCACATGAGAGCGTTTCAGCTGTGGTTAAGAGCCAGGGGAGTTCACACGAGAACAAATCCCCGAAGGCGGATAAGGGTTACGCGCAAAGGACTTCGTACCCTTTCTATGTGGTTCAGACCCCGGTTTCTCGCCTTGGGTCCCACTCTAGGTCCGTCTTGTCGTCGCAAAATGCTAACGACAGACGCTTCCCTTACCGGCTGGGGCGCGGTCTTGGATGGCCGTCCAGCCCAAGGGGTCTGGAGAGGCCACCTTTTCGCATGGCACATCAATTGCCTCGAAATGATGGCTCTATTTTTAGCTCTACAGCATTTCCTCCAGCAGCTGAGAGGCTACCATGTCCTAGTGCGGGTGGACAGCACATCAGTAGTCTCCTATATAAATCGCCAGGGCGGCCTGCGCTCACGACGCTTGAACCAGCTAGCACATCAGGTTCTGCTCTGGGCTCAGGACAAGTTCCTGTCCCTCAGGGCGATTCACATTCCAGGGTACAGGAATGTGGGAGCAGACTTTCTGTCCAGACGAGCTGTGAATCACGGGGAATGGAAACTCCACCCCGAAGTAGTCACTCAAATCTGGGAGAGATTCTCTACAGCGGAGGTGGACCTCTTTGCCTCACAGGAGACTGCACAATGTCCCCTCTACTACTCTCTGACTCATCCAGCTCCCCTGGGTCTGGACGCGATGGCCCATACGTGGCCCAATCTACGCCTCTATGCGTACCCTCCGATAGCTCTGCTCCCGGGAGTCCTGGCGAGGGTCCGTCAACACGGTTTGCGCCTCTTATTGATAGCGCCCCGTTGGCCGGCCCGAGTATGGTTCTCAGAAATAATATCACTCCTCGACGGCTCACCTTGGATGATTCCAGTGAGGAGGGATCTTCTATCTCAGGCGCAGGGGACAATATTTCATCCCCGGCCCGAGCTTTGGAACCTTCACGCTTGGCCCCTGAACGGGACCAATTGAGTCAAGCCGGCCTTTCAGCCGGCGTAATTGACACCATCCTAAGTGCTAGGGCTCCCTCCACTAGAAGGATTTATGCCTTCAAATGGAAGGTATTCGAGAGCTGGTGCATGGCTAAGCAGGTGGACCCAGTCCACTGCCGAATTGTTTCAGTGCTAGAATTCCTGCAAGAGAAATTGTCCTCGGGCTTGTGCCCTAGTACCCTCAGAACGTACGTGGCCGCTATTTCAGCCTGCCACGTCCTGTCTGAAGGGGCTACTGTAGGAAATCACCCTTTAGTTGCCCGTTTCATTCGTGGAGCTAAACGGTTGAGGCCACCCACTAGAGTCACGGCTCCCTCTTGGGATTTATCTATCGTGCTCGAAGGTTTGATCGAGACTCCTTTTGAACCGCTAGAGTCAGCGCCCGACAGGCTTCTGACTCTCAAGATGGTTCTTCTTATGGCCATCACCTCTCTAAAGAGGATCGGAGACCTGCGTGCATTGTCAGTCTCCCCATCCTGCCTGGACTTTGCCCCTGGGCTAGTCAAGGCCATTCTGCATCCTCACCCAAACTATCTACCGAAAGTTCCTTTCTCTACCATGCACCCTGTCATCCTGGAAGCCTTCTGTCCTCCGCCCTTTGCGGATTCGGAGCAGGAGAAACTTCACCTACTGTGCCCAGTACGTGCTCTTCAGGCTTATGTCCACCGCACCAGCCAGTGGCGTAAGTCAGAGCAACTCTTTATATGTTATGGAGGCCGCAACCGGGGGGCGGCCGCCACCACACATACTCTGTCACACTGGGTGAGAGATGCTATTGCCCTCTCCTATGAGGCGCGTGGACACACTTCGCCCCTAGGAGTCAGGGCTCATTCAACCAGAGGGGTCGCCTCATCTATTGCTCTTGCAAGAGGTACTCCCCTGCAACAAGTGTGTGACGCAGCGGGTTGGTCCTCTCCGCACACATTTATGAGATTTTATAGTCTGGATGTCCATGCCACCCCAGGCTCACGAGTCCTCGGTTCAGCTTCCCGGACATGAATCTGAGACCTTCTCGGCCTTGTGCGCACACGCTACACAACCTTGGGGTCCAGACACCTGTAGTGCGGCGGCGTTGGTATTCTCGTTCCCATAAGCGTTCTAACGCAGCATTGAGTGAAGCCTCGAAAAGGGAACGTCTCGGGTTACTTTGCAGTAACCCTGTTCCCTGAGAGGCGGGAACGAGATGCTGCGTCCGAACGCCGCACTACCATGTGACCGGACGTCCATTCAGACAAATAATCTGAGGTTTTGTTGCCGGCTTTCCGGTATTTATAACCTCCACCTGATCTAATCAGATGACGTCACCTGACCGAGGTTATATGTAGCCAGATAATGGCGTTTTTCCACACATGCTTCATGGCCGGCAATGCGACAAGATAGTTCCCATAAGCGTTCTAACGCAGCATCTCGTTCCCGCCTCTCAGGGAACAGGGTTACTGCAAAGTAACCCGAGACGTTTTCTGTTAACAATGGCTTTCTTCTTGCCACTCTTCCATAAAGGCCAACTTTGTGCAGTGCACGACTAATAGTTGTCCTATGGACAGATTCCCCCACCTGAGCTGTAGATTTCTGCAGCTCGTCCAGAGTCACCATGGGCTTCTTGGGCTTCTGATCAGCGCTCTCCTTCTTCGGCCTGTGAGTTTAGGTGGACGGCCTTGTCTTGGTAGGTTTACAGTTGTGCCATACTACTTCCATTTCTGAATGATCGCTTGAACAGTGCTCCGTGGGATGTTCAAGGCTTTGGAAACCTTTTTGTAGCCTAAGCCTGCTTTAAATTTCTAAATAACTTTATCCCTGACCTGCCTGGTGTGTTCTTTGGACTTCATGGTGTTGTTGCTCCCAAAAGGATTATGAATACGGACATGAGAGGACGCTGGCGTGCATGTTGCCGCTTCTTGGATCCGTACAGTTAGGTTTCAGTTACATTTTGAACTCTGGTCAAATAATCCTGCTTGTCATAAAGTTTTTCGAGCTGTTGTTTTCCTCTGTGTCTGCTACTACAATCTAACTTGCGATTGCCGGACACTGCTTCAATAATGCTAATTATACCGATGTTTACAAACTGAGTTGTGGATTAGTTACCTACCGTGTCCTCGGTGCACAGGATCTACTGCGATCTGCTCGCCTGCATCACTGCTAACATCACTGGAACTGTTCTGTCAAGTAGTCCTCCCTAAGCCACCCTGCTGTCTGAGTCTCTTGGAATATAACGTTAGCGTTGGTTAGCAAGCCAGGCTAACGCTAGCAGGCAAGCTAAGTGCTGTGATTACCGGGTGCTTCTCCTGCCACGATGACGCCCATAAGATACACCGCAGATGAACTCCTAAAACTCAACACCGTGCTCCTACCAAGTTGCCTTGAAGTCATTAAATCACTTCACCTCCTGAGACGGCCACCCTATGTGCATAGGGCTGTTCGTCACAAGTTTGTTTACACGGACTTAATTCCGGCTAATATGGTTACCGTCAATGCTTCCCTGCGAAGACGTCTCCAACGCAAACCATGCCCATCACCTGCCAATCTCCGGACCCTGGCCTGCGTGGACAGCTCTGCACCCACATACAGGATAGCCTCCTTCATGTTACAGAACATCAGACCCATAAACAATAAAGCGCTACTTATACATGACATTATCACAGAGAAAAAAATAGACTTTCTATGTTTAACTGAAACATGGCAGAACCAGCAGGACTTTGTCAGTCTCAATCAAGCTACCCAACCTGGCTACACATACATACAAAAGCCTCGTTGCCTGGGTCGTGGTGGTGGACTTGCTGTTATACACAATTCTGATATCTTGGTCAAAGAACATCCTGTCAATGCTTCATCCTTTGAGTGTCTCCATCTTGCTCTGACTGGAATTGCACAGCTACAAGTGGTCCTTGTATACCGACCACCCAAAGCCTCCACCTGTTTCCTCCCTGAGCTCTCGGAGCTGCTTGCCACCGTCTGCCCCATGTCCCCATCTACCATTCTACTAGGTGACTTTAACATCCATGTGGACTCTGGCAGCTGCTCTTTTGCGGCCGATTTTCTGTCACTTTTGGATTATTTTAACATCACCCAACATGTGCCTGGCCCCACCCACATCAAAGGACATACCCTGGACCTGGTGTGCACCACTGGCACACCACCATTACACCTCCAGTGCACGGACCTGGCCATATCAGCCCACCGTGCTGTTATGTTCTCTGTTCCTCTGCCGCTACTCAGGCAATGCCACGTACAGACCATCACCTTCAGGAAGACCAAAGAGGTGTGCCTGTCCCTACTCTCCAGTGCCTTAGAAACTCACCTTGCTGCTCCTGCCTCTGGCCTCTCAGTGGCCACCCTGGTGGAACACTACAACACTGCTCTCTCCACAAGTCTGGACTCTGTGGCCCCTCTAGTCACGAGTTCAGTCTCTTTCTCCCGACCTGCTCCCTGGTTCACTCCTGAGCCTTATGAAGTCAAATAGTCGTCGTCTGGAGCGACTCAACAAAAAATCCGGCCTCACTGTCCATCTCAAGGCATACAAGGACCATGTCAGGAACTACAAGGAGGCTCTCTCCAAGGCTAAAACTCACTACTACACCATGCTCATCAATAACCAACAACATAATCCTAGAAAGCTTTTTTCTACTATCAACCGCCTTCTTCATCCTCCTGACACCCCCCAGCCGTCTGATGCTGCTGATCTGTGCTCTAGGTTCCAGGACTTTTTCAAAAACAAGGTTGATGCCATCCACCAACAGCTCCTGTCTACAACTCTATCTCCCACTCCACAATGGCAGGGAGTTCAACCTCCTGGTGCCCACCAGCTAGTACAGGACATCTCCACCCCTGCTGCCTGCCCACCACAGCACAACCTCTCCTCCTTCAGCACACTGGACATTCACCAGGTCACCAACCTGGTGTCCAAAGCCAAGTCATCTACCTGTAAGTTAGACCCCATGCCTACCTCGCTGGTTCAATCATGTCTTCCTGTTCTCAGCCACACTATGATGACAATCATCAACACGTCCCTGGAGTCTGGTGAGGTGCCGTCAAGCCTCAAGACTGCTGCTGTCATCCCCACCCTGAAAAAGCCTGGTCTGGACCCTGATGACCCAAATAACTATCGTCCCATCTCCAACCTTCCCTTCCTGAGCAAAATCTTGGAAAGAGCAGTAGCCACCCAACTCCAACAGCATATGTCCCACCATGAGCTCTTTGAACCTCTACAATCTGGTTTCAGAGTCCACCACAGTACAGAGACTGCCCTTGTCAAAATCACAACAAGACCTCCTCACTGCTGCTGACAATGGCCTACCATCCTCATCTTACTGGACCTCTCAGCAGCTTTTGACACAGTCTCACACACCATCCTCTTAACATGGTTCTCAGAGTTCACTGGACTATCCGATACAGCACTTTCTTGGTTTCAGTCATATTTATCAAACCGGCAACAATACGTCACCTTGAAAGATTCACACTCCACAACAACAACAATTAACTATGGGGTCCCCCAGGGATCTGTGCTTGGCCCCCTTCTCTTCACCATATACATGACTCTAGGACTAATTATCCGCTCTCATGGACTCAGTTTTCATTGTTACACTGACGATACACAACTGTACATCAGCACCAAACCCTCTGCCCAACTCCCCCTCTTGTCCACTGCTTGCAAGATATTATTCAATTCAATTCAATTCAGTTTTATTTGTATAGCGCTTTTAACAATTGACATTGTCTCAAAACAGCTTTACACAATCAAAAGAATTATTTAAGTTTGTATGGAATGTGAATGTGTATGAATCAAAATGTTCAGATAGTCCCTGGTGAGCAAGCCCGAGGGTCGACAGTGGCAAGGAAAAACTCCCTGAGATGGTAATAGGAAGAAACCTTGAGAGGAACCAGACTCGACAGGGAACCCATCCTCATCTGGGTGAAACAGATAGCAGGAAATGATCTGCATTTATACAGTGTTAAGTGTTAGGTTCAGCTATAATAGTTGATGTTAATTGATGTTATAATAGTTGATGTAAAATGGAGTCCAGTAGTTATTCGAGACTCAGATAGACTTGTAGAAAATTCCAGTCCTGAACTATCGAATTGTCAAGTCCTCAGAGAAACAGCTGACAACACCAGTCGAGGCCAGAACCATCTTCTAAGTAGATAGAATCATCCCCAGACACCAGGAAGGAAACACAAACATGAGGGCTCCCTGAGATGTAAAGCAAACAATCACCTCACCGTCAACAAACCTGAGTGATCAAATGAGACTGAGGAAGACAGCATCTAAAACATACCAGTTCACCATAATACTCTACGTCCATGAGTCCCCCAGATCTGCTCCTTTACCGTATGGCAAATCTATTTATAAAAATGCTTGGCTAAATAAATAGGTTTTTAGCCTAGACTTAAACACTGAGACTGTGTCTGAGTCCCGAACACTATTTGGAAGACTATTCCATAATTTTGGGGCTTTGTAAGAAAAAGCTCTGCCCCCAGCTGTAGTTTTCATAATGCGCGGTACTGATAAGCAGCCTGCATCCTTTGACCGAAGTAGGCATGGCGGATCGTAAGACACTAGCAGTTCGCTCAGATACTGCGGGGCGAGACCATTTAATGCCTTATATGTCAAGAGTAGTATTTTAAAATCAATGCGAAATTTCACAGGGAGCCAATGCAGTGAAGATAGGATAGGGGTGATGTGCTCATATCTTCTGGTTCTAGTGAGGACTCTCGCTGCTGCATTCTGGACTAGCTGAAGCTTATTTATGCACCTAACTGAACAACCAGACAGTAAGGCATTACAATAGTCCAACCTAGAAGTGATAAAAGCATGAACTAGTTTTTCTGCATCATTTAGCGACAATATATTTCTTATTTTGGCGATATTTCTGAGGTGAAAGAATGCTATCCTGGTGATATTATCTACATGAGCTTCAAATGAAAGGCTGGAATCTATAATCACGCCGAGGTCTTTTACTGTTGCATTTGACGGAACAGAAAGGCCATCTAAAGTTACGGTGTGATCTAAGATTTTACTTTTAGCTGTATGCGGTCCTATGACTAGAACTTCTGTCTTGTCCGGATTAAGCAGAAGGAAGTTAATTAGCATCCAGTTTCTTATGTCCTGCACACATTGCTCAACTTTAGTAAGATGGTTTTTCTCATCAGGTTTTGTTGAGACGTATAGCTGTGTGTCGTCAGCATAACAATGAAAACTAATAGCATGCTTACGGATTATGTTGCCCAGAGGAAGCATGTAAAGGGAAAAAAGCAGTGGGCCTAAAACTGAACCCTGCGGAACGCCAAACTCCACTAGAGAACATGCAGAATAATCACCATTTAAGTCTACTTACTGATAACGATCGGTCAAATAGGATCTGAGCCAGGAGAGGGCTGTACCCTTAATTCCTACTACATTTTCTAATCTGTGAAGAAGAATAGCATGATCAATAGTGTCAAAAGCTGCACTGAGGTCGAGTAATACAAGCATAGTTACACAACCCTGATCAGAGGCCAATAGGAGGTCATTTACTACTTTAACGAGTGCTGTTTCTGTGCTGTGATGAGGCCTAAATCCTGACTGATACAGTTCATGTATGCCATTTCTATGTAGATATGAGTATAGCTGCTCCGCTACTATCTTTTCCAGAATCTTAGAGATAAAGGGGAGGTTTGATATTGGCCTGTAATTGGACAGCTGACAGGGGTCGAGGTCAGGTTTCTTAATTATTCGTTTAATAACTGCTACTTTAAAAGATTTTGGAACATAACCAATGCTGAGTGAGGAATTAATTATTCTCAACAGCGGTTCTGTTATTACTGGTACTATCTGTTTAAGAAAATGTGTCGGTATAGGATCTAATATACAGGTTGATGAATTTGCAGAAGAAATTAGTGAAATTAGTTCATTCTCTTCAAGAGGAGTAAAGTATTCTAGGTTTGAATCTGACATGGCTAGGTTAACATCTGTATCAATTACATTGTTTGGTTTCAAAGCCTCAATTTTATGCCTGATATTTACAATTTTATTATTTAAAAAATTCATGAAGTCCTCACTATTGCATGATGTTGTTGTGGAGATTTCTGTAGTGGTCTTATTTCTGGTTAATTTGGCTACGGTATTAAATAAAAATTTAGGATTATTTTTATTTTCTTCTATAAGAGTGGAGAGATAGATTGATCTAGCTACACTAAGAGCTTTCCTATAGTTCAGGATGCTCTCTTTCCATGCTATTTGAAATACCAATAATTTAGTTTGACGCCATTTACCCTCTAATTTCCGAGCAGTCTGTTTAAAAGTGCGCGTGTGATCGTTATACCAGGGAGCGAGTTTCTTATCTCTAATAATTTTTCTTTTAACTGGAGCAACATTATCTAAGGTACAACGAAGTGTCGACTCTAAATATTCAGTCGCCTGATCAAGTTCTGTGGGGTCAGACGGTGGCCTAATCGAAGTTGGTAACTCTGGGAGATTACTGATAAAACTCTGTGTGGTAGTTGATGTGAATGTACGTTTAATACGGTAGCGCGGTGTTGTGCGTACATTATCACTGTGACATACTTGAATGGAGACAAGATAGTGATCTGAGATAATTTCAGACAGTGGAATTGTGAATACATTTCTTATAATTAATCCGAAGAATATTACTAAATCTAAAGTGTGACCTGCTTTATGAGTGGGTCCTACTACACACTGATTTACGCCTACGGAGTCCAGTATGGATATAAATGCTGTTCTCAGAGGGTCTTCTGGATTCTCAAAATGAATGCTAAAATCTCCAGCAATTAACACTTTGTCTACAGAAACGACCAGGTCTGAGATGAAATCCGCAAATTCACTAAGAAATTCAGAATACGGCCCTGGAGGTCTGTAAATTATAATTAGTGGAATCGACTGAGCTGATTTAATATACTTAAATAGACTTATGTTACTATAGAGAATTTCAAATGAGTTAAATTTGTGTCCGTGTTTTTGTACGATAGACAGATTATCATTATGAATAACTGCAACGCCTCCTCCTCTACCAGTTAACCGAGGCTGGTGTATGTAGCTGTATCCAGGAGGACTAGCTTCATTTAGAGCTACATACTCGTCCTGTTTAACCCATGTTTCAGTTAAACAGAGTATATTAAACGCCTGATCTGTGATAATTTCATTAACAATAACTGCTTTTGATGCGAGAGATCTAATATTTAACAATCCTATCTTCAGATCAGAGGTGCCGGCTGCGCATTCAGTATGATCTGAGTTTGTGGTCTTTATGTTAATTAAATTATTGAAAGAGACTTTCTGAGTCTTTCTACATTTTTGCTTAGATCGGGGAACAGACACAGTCTCAATAAGGTGAACCCTGAGTGACGACTCTATGCAGCTAGCAGACGGTTGGTTTAGCCTGTCTGTCTGCTCCCTGGCCTGGGCTCTGGATTGTCACCGATTAACTAGACCTCTACTGAGACTATGAGCTATACTACAGGAAATAAGAGCAGCACCTTCCCGAGTGAGATGGACACCGTCCCGCCCTAACAGGCCAGCTTTGCCCTCAAAGGTCTTCCAATTATCTATGTAGCCCACATTATTTTTGGAGCACCACCTGGACATCCAGCGGTTCAGCGACCATAACCTGCTGTAAGCCATGTCGCCACGTCTCATTGGGATGGGACCAGAGCATACTACTTCATCGGACATCGCCTTCGCTAATTTAAACACCTCTGTAAAGTTACTCTTACTAACCTCTGACTGACGAAGGCGTATATCGTTAGCTCCAGCATGTACCACTATCTTAGAGAACCTGTCCTGTCCTAGAGCCCTAAGATTACCTGCTATGTCCGGTGCTCTGGCTCCCGGGATACACCTAACCACTGCCGCTGGCGCCCCTAAAGGTGTAGCTAATGTCACGTGCCTCAGTATAGAGTCTCCTATAACCAGACCTCTTTCAGGTTTCTCAGCGGGTGCAGCACTGAGGAGAGCAAACCTGTTGGACACGTGAGGCGCAGAGGAGGTGTGCTCCGGTGGGCTAGCCTTAGCGTTAGCTTTGGCTGAACGAGTATGCCGCCGAGTCGTCACCCACTCGCCCCGCTGTGAGGGCTCTAATGCCGGAGTCGGGGGCTGTTTATCTCCGCCTGTGGCACCCAGACTGTCCGCTACAGGAATAACGCTGCTCTCACACTGTCTAACACTCTCTAAAGTCTGGATGCGCTCCTCTAACGCTGATATCTTCTCCGTCAGAGTGCTCACTAACACACACCTATCACAAGTAAAGTTATCACTAATGACGGAGGAAGAATGTCTAAACATCCTGCACTCTACACACTGAACAAGCTGAACGGTAGTCATGATAACGTACCTCTGTGTCGGAGTTTTAGTTGTTTGGAGATGAATTCCATTTGTTGTTATTAGACGAGGAAACTTGCGCTTTGCGAAACTTTCGCGGCAACGATACGAAAACAGGAAGCTACGTCACCAACAGGAAGAAAAATAAAAATAAATATTAAAACCTGGATGACCACCAATCTTCTCAAACTAAACAGCAGCAAAACGGAGCTCATGGTGGTGGCACAGGCACCACTGCTTAGGAAGGTTGGGGACCTCCACCTGGATGTGGATGGCTGTTCCATCACTCCATCCCCTGAAGTCAGCAATCTGGGCATCATCCTGGATCCTACTCTATCATTTCAGCCTCATATCAAAAGATTTACCAAATCTGCCTTCTATCACCTAAGGAACATCTCCAGACTCAGGCCCTCACTCTCTGTTTCAGTAACAGAGACCCTCATCCACTCTTTCATCTCCTCCCATCTGGACTATTGCAATGCCATCTTGTCAGGTCTGCCAAACAAAGCCCTGGATAGACTGCAATATGTCCAGAATGCTGCTGCAAGGGTTCTAACAGGCACTCGGCCCTGGCACCACATCACTCCCATTCTCAAACAGCTTCACTGGCTGCCCATCAAATCCCGCATCAGTTACAAAGTCCTCCTCCTCACCTACAAATCTCTCCATGGACTGGCTCCCCACTACCGTACTGATCTCCTTCACCCGTACACACCTCTGAGGTCCCTGCGGTCCTCTTCTAAGGGCCAGCTGATCGTCCCCCGCAGCAGACTCAAGACCTTTGGCAACAGAGCCTTTAATGTAGCTGGCCCCACTCTCTGGAACAAGCTACCCCCTCATGTCCAATGTGCCCCCTCACTACCCGTGTTCAAAAAGTACCTCAAAACACATCTCTTCACAGAGGCCTTTGGCCTCTAGTCCCCCCCTCCCCCACGTACATGCTTACATTACACACGCCTCATATTGTAAAGCGACCTTGGGTATTTTGAATGGCTCTACATAAAACTGAGATATTATTATTATTAATAATATTCTCTTAGACAACCTCTGAGGCCGTCACAGAGCAGCTGTATTTGTACTGATATTAGATTACACACAGGTGCACTTTATTTAGTCATTAGCACTCATCAGGCAATGTCTATGGGTAACTGACTGCACTCAGACCAAAGGGGCCTGAATAATTACGCACACCCCACTTTGCAGTTATTTATTTGTAAAAAATGTTTGGAATCATGTATAATTTTCATTCCACTTCTCACGTGTACACCACTTTGTATTGGTCTTTCACGTGGAATTCCAATAAAATTGATTCATGTTTGTGGCTGTAATGTGACAAAATGTGGAAAAGTTCAAGTGGGCCGAATACTTTTGCAAGCCACTGTATATATATATATATATATATATATATATTCGTGTTTCATTACATTTTTAAGTCATCGTGGTCACCCATCGGTTTAGTGCATAAACACCGGAACAAAAGGTCTAGGGAGGAAACAGAGAAGTTTCTTTTTCCGTTTTTTGGATTGAGTTTAATCATGCAGCACTTTTAGTATTTATAGCAAAAACAACCCAACAGTGTGATTAAAGGACCCGAAATAACACTGAATTTTGACCCAGCAGAAACAATTAGCAGCAGAAACCCAACAATGTGTTTACAGAAACCCAGCAATTTTTTAGCGTACTACTACTAATGAATGGAGGAAGCGCAGTCAAAGCCCGAGGATTCTGCGTGCTGTCGCGTTGTATTCAGCGAGTAGCACATATTTTTGTATTTGTTTCATTCATGTCTGTAGTTTTATATAATAGTGTTCTATAATACAATTGTTTTTAAGTATGTTTAAAGTTTAATTCCAAAATTTGGTCAGTACAGAAGTGCCTAATTCCTTTTGGCGACCAGGTGATGATGCTCTCCCCAGACAGCGTGAGGAGATCCTTCCTCAGGATCAATGCACGCAAAGCCCTGTGTCCTGACAATACAATTTTTGTCTTTACAACAATTTTTAACATCTCAGTGAGTCAGGCTGTTATCCCCACATGCTTTAAAGCTACCGGCATAATCCCAGTACAAAAGAAAACATCTTCCTCCTGATTTAATGACTTCCGCCCAGTTGCACTTACTCCTATCATTATGAAGTGCTTTGAACAGCTAGTCATGCAGCAAATCAAGTCATTGTCCAGCATTGGACTATACAGTACCTCAGCCCATCAATAAAGTTGCTTGTAAGGGGACTGAGACTAATGCTATTTCAATTGTGTACTGTACACTCGAAAATAAAGTTAACTTTGACTAATGTATGGCATGTATGGGGTTCAGGCTGTTTAAGCTGAATCAGGGTCGAGGTGTCAGAGACGGAAAATCAAAGCCATGAATCCAGACAGCATTGCAACAGACACATGCCTTGAACTTTTGTGAGGGTTGACCACTAGAGGGCACTGTGTTTAAGTTGTAGTTTTTGTATGTAGACTCAGTTTCCAAGAAGGCTTCTCGGTCAGGTGACGTGGATGCTCGCCTGAACTGAGGATGCTCATTAGCATTGTTTTAAATACCTGTTTGTTCTGGGAAACTGGGTCAAGCATTAATTTCAGTTCTGTTATGTGGGTTTTGTTTCATCTGGTTCTGTTTGGTTTAATTATTGTTGGCCTTTTCGTTTCTGGAGCTCTTTAAGTTAAGTTTGTATTTGTCTAGATTTAGTTTATGTCTCTTTGTCTCCTAGCAGGATAAGCCTCTAGGAGAATTAGCCTTTTGTTTTTACCCTCATGTGTGAGTAACATCCTTTGCATGTCTAGATCTTAGTCTGTATAAATACTAATGAGGGCACTACTAACCTGATTAAATCTTATTCTGTCTAGTCTCATCATCTGATTAGCTCTTAGTCTGTTTAGGTACTAACCTGTTTAGCCATGTAATGGAAAAATCATATTTTAATTATATGTATTAATTCTATTTGATTCTTGTAGTAAGTGTGTAACGTAGGCCTTAGAAGTTTGAACTTAGTTGTCGAAGCTTAGAGACACAAGGCCGAGAACAGAATAGAAACAACCTGATTGTAGTTGTCCATGAATAAATGATAAGGTATGGACATCTAGTCTGGGGCAGATAAAGAGTCATGAGTTTGAATGTAGGAACTTCACGTACGGGGCGTTGATTATGTTAACAGAGATGTTTGTGTATAAAATAGGTCAGCTAGAGAAAGAGATCACCTTTCTCTATGCTGCAACTGTTTGCTGTATGAGACTGGTCCTTCTGCAGAAGTTTAAAATAAAACCTTTGTTACTTTGCTCTTACCCAGTGTATGGATTACTTGTCTTTATATTGGTTTCAGAATTTCCACCACAACTTGGCGTTGTCGGCAGTTCTCCGTGTTTGAGGAAGGCATTGGAGAATCCCGGGGAGGCGTAAGCGCTGATGCCTTGGAGGCTTTTCACTTCATCTCAAACGCTTAATTGGCAATCGAGCGTGAGAGGACCGGGGATTCACCATGTCACCTCAACACCGGAGTTAAAAGAACTAAAATAGTGTGGTAAGGAAATTTTTTAAGTTGTAAGTCTTTAAGTTGTAATTGTTAAAGTTAAAGTAAGTTGTAATTGTTAAAGTTAAAGTAAGTTGTAATTGTTAAAGTTAAAGTAAGTTGTAATTGAGTAAGAAGTGCACTTTCTCACAGTGGCTGGGATAGATTTAAACTTGGATCTATCACACGAGTCTGGGATTCGTGAAAAGTACCCAAAAAAAGTGCAAAGGCGCACAAAAGAGAGAGAGATAGGGTACTGGTTTCGCCTCGTTTCCGAAAAACTTGGCCCCGCAGCAGACGTGCTCGGTGTGAGGACCTCCGGAGGTAAAAGCAAGTCAGAGTGCAGGGTTGCAAGGTGCACACGTAAAAGTCAAGAGGACTTTACGGGAAAAAGGAAAAACAGTCAAGGGGACTGTTGAGGTAAATTAAGGTAGAGTGTAAAGTGCACCGGTAAAGTCAAGAGGACTTTATGGCAGAGTGCAAACCGCTGCACCGGTAGCAGTCAGGGAGACTGTGAGAGCTCACTGTGAGTTAGTGGCACGTGTAAATTGACAAGTAAAAATCATGGGTAACAGCAAAAAAAAAAAAAAAAAAAAAGATTGTTACGCTTGTGGCGTTCCTTGTTAAAGATAACATCTAAATTATGTTATGAGAAATGTTTGAGAAATGTGGAAATCCAGGGAAAACAAAAGAAAAAAAAAGAGAAATGTAGAATTATTAATTACTGAGATTGCTTTTGAGTTGTGGATGTGTGAATCATGTGTAGATAGATAATTACAATAACAAAAAGAATAACAAAGTAAACATTAATTGGGTAGGATTTAATATGTGGAAGGCAGAAGCAGAACCTAGAGAAAAACGCATACAACCTAAAATGCAAGCACAAAACATTGATTCTTTTCAGTGTGTTAAGTTTGTTTCAGATCCCGACCTGGACGGCTGCCCCCCGCGACCCCCAGCTCTTAGACAGATAGCCCCTTCAGCAGATCCAGTAAGACAGCATGGACAAGAGACTTCTCGGCAGTCCCCAGGCCCCAGCACAGCAAGCACGGCTCTGTCTCCAATTTCGTCACATACTCGAACCAAGGTTCAGCTGAAAAGAGAAAAGGCTGATCGACAACCACCACCTGATGACAGCGAGGACGAGAGAGAGGAACTCTTAGGAGCTACAGGAAGTGTTCATCAAGAAATCACTGCTCCAATGATGGAAGTAGCAGGGGCGGATGGCACAGCGATGCTTGTTCACCGACCATGGACAATAAAGGACATCGAAAATGCACATGGACAACTCCCAGACCCGAGAGAGGGGGGAGGACAGAAATTCGGTGATGAAATGAGCAGATTTTGCTAAGAATTTCGCCCGACATCTTATGAAATGCGACGACTTTTGGGGAGAAAACTAGGTGCAGACTTTGCAAAGATTAAGTATTCCTGGCCAACGGACAATGTTTTCGCACGGCGAGCTCAGGCTGATCATGAAGAAAACCAAGCATTTAACGGGTTTTGTGGTGTGCCTTACAGCAGCGTGTAAAGAAACGTTCCCAGCAAAAATGGATATGACTAAAATATCAATGTGCAAACAACAACCAGGAGAGAGCGTGTCACACTATCTCACCCGTCTCACTGAGGTACATGATGCAAACAGCGGATTGGAGAGGCCTGCAGACATTTCTGTGGCAGCAATTTCACCGTATGAAGCACATTTGAGGAACAGTTTCATAAATGGATTACAGGAGGACATCGCTCAAAAGGTGAAAAACACATGCATTGGATGGGACACTGGAAAACTTAGTCTCATTGAACAACATGCAATACACGCGGAAAAGCTGGTATCACAAGAACAAGATAAGCGCAACAGGAAGAGAGAAGACCAGAGACAATGCACAGCTGGTAGTGTTGCAGATGGTAAGACAAACTGCGGATGTACAGTACAGGAGACGTGGAAGAGGACGAGGAGGCCGTGGACGTGGGAGAACAAATGGCTGTTATGCATGCGGAAGTGAAGACCATTGGATTAGAGACTGTCCGAGAAGGAGCAGAGGAGAGGAATGGATTAGGAGAGGTGAGGATCAGGGTGGAAATTGACAGAAAAAGGCCGGGGGAGTGGGGAGCAGACCCGAAGGAGAGGGTGAGTCAAAAATAATTATTTTTCCTACTAACACTTCTTGCTGTGATCGCAATGAAGAAAAGCTTGCTATCTTTTTCAATGATTCAATTCACGTTTGTATCTTAGAAACATCCACACATGCTACGTATGATCTTGAAGTATACAGTATCAGTAAAATGCCAACAATGGAATTGCAGCTCCATGACAAACAAAATTAATTTTGCTACATTCCATGCAGGTCATTCAGTCATTAAAGTGTGTGAATTTGACAGTTTAGTGAAACAGAGTGGCAGATTCCTGAACTCTGTGGGCACTTCAGGACATGCAGCTGAAAAGAGCCTCATAAAGCCAAGCGTGTGGCTTTTTCCAGGTGTACATGATGATAAATTTAGATTTTTTTGCTCTTATTGCTGCCCAGTAAATCTATTGGGGTGAAGATTTCATATGTAAATTAGGTATAAATCTCTTGAGACTAAACCAGTATTGAGCCTGAGGATTTCACTCTTGTGAAATGTGATCCGTTGCCCCTGTTGTATGTGTATGAATGGAAGCTCTGCACTTCAACTGTGAGTTCAGTAAATGCTACAGTGATAGACAAATATATACCAGTAAACACATTATGATATTAGATATGTGTCACATATCTCATTTTTTTAAAGATAAGCTCAGATGTGTAGTTAATGTAGAGATAAGGAGTGTGAGAAAATGTAGCACAGTAAAGTGTCACAGTAATGTCGCTTAATCACAGTAGGGACACCCCTAATGTGTTATTGGATAAAAGTAATAAGGATGAGGAAAAAAATAACTAAATAAATAAATATTGGGCGTTTGAGTGACATGTGGTATGAATGAGAGTGATTGAGAATGAACGTCTTATCTGACATTACATTACAGCCACAGAGAAACAAATGCTGATGCAATGCTGAAAAATCATGTGTTAAAGTATAAAAGAACTGTATATATTACAGTACTTACAGTCACAAGACCTGGCCAGGCAGAAAAAATTAAGTTATCAGCATGCAGAACTTTTTCTTTTCTTTTTAAAAAAAAAGGATTTATGTTTATCATTACTCACTAAAATGTATGGGCTAATGGGAAGCACGATGTAGGTTTAATTAAGGGAAGTGAACTGGCGGTGATCACCCCAAAGTAAAATTTAGGCCCTACAAACTTCATACTGTATCTACCCGAGTCTTTAACTGAAATAATTCCAGTGTTTAATTCTTTATTTTAAAGCTGTTGTCATGGTAAACATCAGCAACTTCTTATTGTCCAGCAGAACAAGGTCATAAAGCAAACCATATAAAAGCTACAATTCGCACATACAAGTCATATCTTAGGTCAAATTGTTTTGGGACAAGATAAAACTTTGGATCCAAGTACAGTAGTAGTCCAAAATATTCTAAAACAAATAAGAAAATTGACGCTAAAGTAGAAATGTAAAAAGTAAAAGTGTTTTATTGCAGAAAAGTTAATTTGATCTATACAATCCCCGAGGCCCCAGTGAGCTACACACTCATGGGAAGGGTCTACTGGCCCACAGTGCACTTAGCTGAACTCCGGAAGCAAGAACAATCTTTAATTGAATCAAATTTGGCAGTATAAACTACTTTAATATTGGACATTTCAAATTCTAAAAGGCCTTTTACAAAAACTGTTGATGAAAAGAATTGTTGCATGATTTCAGACTGGCTGCAGAAAAAAAAACAGAGAGAAAGAGAGAAAAACAATGAGATCTTTATCTCACTTCTCAGCCAAATCAGATCCTGTAGCAGCAGGATCACCCATGTGTTTATGTCCAGTACCAGAAGTTGAGGAGGCAGGTATAGAATAAAGATGTATAGTGGGCTACAGTAATTTGACATTTCTAGTTCATGAAGTTTCAGTATCTTTTATACAGAGAAGAATCACACTTATTTGCAACAGAGTGGTTAAAGTACAATACTAAATTATAAATATCAATGTGGAAAGATGTATAGTTCTAACCCTCTAACTCCTTTCTTTCACTGTTAAACAACTTTGTTCCACTAGGATTGATCCACAGTAAGCGCCACTACAGAATCCGGATATAAAATGAACGTGGATGGAACAATATTTTGTGATAGAGAAATAGGTGCTAACAGGAGTTTGTCATAGTTATAGCACATGAAATTTAAATAGTGTAAATGTAATGCTCAAACTAACAAATTATATTCTATTTCAGAAAAGCAGATGCAGCAGTGAAGGCCGTGGCCAAACTTCCCCTTTCCTATAACCATAACATGTGTGTGTCTAATGCTCTCACCCCCACAGCTAACCTTGAAGAGCTTCAGAGCTACAGTCACTCCAGGAGAGGAAACACTCTGGAGAAGAGCGGGATGTGTTTTGACAGAAGGGGTTTGGTATGACAACCAATCACAAGCCGTGTCTGCCTATAAAGCTATTTCCTTTCTATGCTAAGTTGACACACGTGTAAGGACCATGTGTCAAAAGGGGGAATAAGCGATAGTATGTGCATTTGTGTTTCTAATAGCATACTGTACTGTAGATAAAGGAATTAAGATGAAGCCAGAGCACACGAAAAGTAAAAGGACATTGTGAAGATGAAATGTTATGTTATTGTGCAAAACTCTTTGAGGATTTATTTTTAATACAGGCCCACTGACAGTGCTCCTAACTCCACAAAAAGAAGTCAAAGTAGTGGAAACAGAGATGAGGGTACACGCCAGCACCCCAAACATGTTCCAGAACCTAAGAGAAAACAACACAGAGGTCAACAAGGGTGAACAGTGATGTGCTAGTAACCTCTCCTGTGAACCCCAACAGACCCTCACCTGCACGCAAAGTGCATGGGTCAGAAGAACCAACTAGAGTGGACAGAAACAACGCAGAACCACGACTCTCCACTCAAATTCATCACAACAATAAGTACACTACATTTGAGGACAACACATGAAGAAATTGTAAGGTGTCAAAGTAGCAGTAGCACTGAGTAACATTGGTGACATATAAAAGTAATTAGAGTTAAAAGTAAGTGTTGTAACTACTGACAGGACAGAAGACTGTTTTAGAGGACGGAGAATATTAGTGACTGAGATTATTCACACTACAGACATTGAATTAGCTGGACTGGACCCTTGGTTACAAATGAGAAAACACCCCAAAGCAATTTGGGTAACTTTAGGAATAATAATAGTTATGGTTACCCTGATGTGCCTACTTATTGAGAATTCAGAGAGAAACGGCGATGGTAAAGTCTATTCAACAAACTCAAGCCACATGCATTTAACTAGAATAAAGAGAAGAGACAGCATGATAAAAAGGCATAACACTAATCTCAATAGATGTGCAGGGAAATTGGGAATGTGCCCTATCATTAGACATTGCTGATAATATAACAGACATACACAACCTCTTGTGTTGTGTATGCCATGTCATGTCCTCGGGCTGGGTAGCACTGCCCCTAAATAATGTCACAGCAGCAGAAGCAAATGCAGACAACACGTCTTGTATTATACCGATAACCACCATGGCCATCTTACAGATATCTGAATACTACAAACAAACAGGGAGGCCAAACCCAGCAGTCCCTGAGTGTAATTATTCCAATAACCTATGTTTTGATGCCCCAGGGAGCTATTGCTCCCCATTGCCTGTTAAGGTATTTCAATTGGACAGGCTCATGTTATCCTGCATATGTAACTCCTAGTGTGTCAGTACACACAGAAAATCCGTGGGGGCCACGAATGTCAGAGAATAGAAGAAAAAGAGATGTCCCTATTAAATTTCATGGTTACACTTTAGGAGACCCGTGGACTAGCCCAGGAGCAAATGTAGGCTGGTCACTCTTCCTCGGTGGAGGAACAGCTGTAGCCCTAAACAAGGTAAATGGTTTAGCATACACGTTACTAATACTAAAAAATGACACCGTAAAGGCCTTTCACGCCTTTCAATGACGATCATCAGAATATCAGCAACATCATAAACCGCATGAAGAAGGCTTTGCAACCACCTCCCCAAGTAGAGTCTTGGATCTCGTGGTTAACGCAATTATGGGGAGGCTGGGGTTATTGGCTGGTTTATAGTGTTCTACCAATTGGGATTATAATCTTGTTAGGCCTCTGTATAACACCCTGTATTTGCAGATGTATACAGGGACTAGTTCTGAACACAGTAAATTATTAAATGTTAAGACAGACTGACAACATAAAACGGAAACCGGACTGGGACGACCCGACTTCTGACAGAGTTCAAAATTCCGGTGACTATCATTTTGAATGTTTAGATCATGATATGGAAGAAGACATAATGTAAATCTTTAGAGAAATGTCAAGCATGTATATTTAAGTAGGTTGCAAATTTTTTTTTATGCTTTTGTGTCAGGGGTCTATCCCCATAAAGACAGCTGTAGTGTCCTCTGTGTGCATTAGAGTGCTAGTGGTGATGATGTTTAAAAACCCAGGTTGGAGAGACAATATCTGATGAAATTTACCTAATGCATAGCTTATTAGTATTGTTTTGAATTGTAGAATTAAAATATTTAGGTTGTCATAGAATGACAAAAGGGGGAAATTGTAATGGAAAAATCATATTTTAATTATATGTATTAATTCTATTTGATTCTTGTAGTAAGTGTGTAACGTAGGCCTTAGAAGTTTGAACTTAGTTGTCGAAGCTTAGAGACACAAGGCCGAGAACAGAATAGAAACAACCTGATTGTAGTTGTCCATGAATAAATGATAAGGTATGGACATCTAGTCTGGGGCAGATAAAGAGTCATGAGTTTGAATGTAGGAACTTCACGTACGGGGCGTTGATTATGTTAACAGAGATGTTTGTGTATAAAATAGGTCAGCTAGAGAAAGAGATCACCTTTCTCTATGCTGCAACTGTTTGCTGTATGAGACTGGTCCTTCTGCAGAAGTTTAAAATAAAACCTTTGTTACTTTGCTCTTACCCAGTGTATGGATTACTTGTCTTTATATTGGTTTCAGAATTTCCACCACAGCCACTAACCTTTAGAGTTCGTAGTCTGTTTCATACCTAGTCTGCTGTGTACTTTGTCTGTTCATCCCTTGGGTCTCAGGCTACTAGCCTGTTTAGCCAGTAGTCTGATTAGCTACTAGCTATCTTAACAGCTAATGAGCATAACAGCTAGTAGACCCAGCCAAGCCTGTCTTGTGTATGTTTAGCCCCTTGCATGTACAGTACCTTGTGTTTAGTCCGCTAATGTGTTTAGTATGTCTTGTCTCGTCTGGTTTGTATCCCTTGTCTGTATTGTATAGTAGTTTGTATAATCCCCAGTCTGTGTAGGTTTGAGTCTTGTTTTATGAGTTCTGTTTATAGCATGCTCCAAGTTAAAGCCAACTTCCTTTGTTCATGTTTTGTTTGGTTTTTGTTATTAAAGACTTTGTTTGTTTCACCTCATCCCCTCTGCGTCTATGCCTTGCCACACATGCCCACAGTCCGACATCTACTGTAGCAGAACGTGACAGCTTTAGTCAAGGTCTGTAAAATGAAGACGAGAGATCAGTGCTGTGAATTCAGCTCACGTTATAACAAAGCTGTAGCAACAAAGTCAAAATCTGAGAATGGAAAGGGGAAAATGAAAACAATTTGTGATAAACGTGAGAGAATTGGGAGCATGCGATGATTCAGTAGCAAGGTTCATACTGATCTTCCTTAAATGCCAGAGGAAGACAGCTGTAAATGAGCATCCGATGTGTGAGCAGGGCTATCCTGGGGGCATGGAAAAAACACGACACAACTATGCTAATGGAAAAGCTGTAACTGAGCAACCTGCTGCAGCTGCTCTTGCTGACTTTTCAACAGCTCTGGCTGATATTTCAGCTGTTTCTTCATCTCATCCATCTCCAGTGGAGAAGCATGGACAAGTAGGGCACCTTCTAGAACATGCTCCATATACTGATCCCTCAACAGAACATCTGCATTTAGCATACCTGCAGGGGCACACTGTTTTACCCTCTCTATAAGATTCATTAATGATAGTAAGAACCCCTGTAAAAGTTTCCCCTCCTAGTTGCTTCCCCCCTAAAAAAGTATTTTAAACTGCTAAAACTGCAGGTAATTGAAGTGTTGCACAGCGATTGGAGCAGCCTGGTGGTCTTGACAGTCCTTTTTTGTTTAGTCAAAAAGTCAACAGAATTTTTAAATTCACTTACCCAAAGCCCCATATTGACAAACTCACTTTTATTCATAGTTGAATCTTACAAGGGGATATTAAGGGAATTCTCCAAGAGAAATGGCTCTCCAACCAGTTGTTACCTGAGGCGCAGTTCATGTGATCCTTGGAATGTGCAGGGTTCATACAGTAGCCAACCCAAAGAACTGTGGTTATCTAGGTATCCATTGGGGTAATTGGCAAGCGTGGCTCTAAATTGATAAAACGATGGAAATTTTAATTTTCTTGTCCAAGACCACTAAAGGTACAGTAAAGACTGTTTCTAGAGTCGGTCCAGATCTAATATACTAAAGTTTTTCCGAAAAAGGAGCATTTGATGATGAATGTGCGTTGTGTGATCTTTCTCCCAGTCAAGTGTGGATGGCAGAAGCACTGGCTACTGTATATGCTCACTATCACAATATACATACCCTTCTACCACACCAACAACAACAGTTTTTTTTGTGGCCTTAGTTTAGAATTAATTACAAAATAGTATTACTTGCATACAAGGCTTTAAATGGTTTAGTTCCCACATACCTAACCAATCTTCTGATATGCTACAATCTGCCATGTTCCTTAAGATCACAAAACCCCAGAACTTCTGGTAGTTCCCAGAATTTCAAAATCTACAAAAGGGGGTAGAGCATTTTCATATTTAGCTCCTAACCTTTAGAATAGCCTTCCAGACAGTTTTTGGGACTCAGACACAGTTTCCCAGGTTAAAAGTAGGCTCAAGATGCATCTCTTTAATCTGGCATACACATAACTCATCCCATAACCTCATACTCCAGTACATCTATCCTGAATGGCAACTATGCTAATTCTCTCCTTCTGTTCTGTATTTTTTCTACCCATCCCGATGCATCAGGAGATTGTGCCAGCATTACAGTAGTAGACAAAGGCCGACCCTGCAAGGTTTCTGAGGCATCCAAAGAAGGACCAGCTCCAGCTGGATTAAGCTTTATGATGGTTGGAGCTACACATGCTGCTCCTGTGCTTCCAGTGATCCAGACCCCGTCTGCCCTTTGGACCTACTGACTCATCCCTATGCTGAAATGGACATCATGTTAATTTAAAGAACTTCTGTTATATTGAACTTTTAGCTGCATAACACACATGATAATATACAGTATAAAAATAATCTGTTATCACCCAAATGAGGATGGGTTCCCTGATTGAGTCTGGTTCCTCTCAAGGTTTCTTCCTATTGCCATCACAGGGAGTTTTTCTTTGCCACTGTCGCCATCACCCTTGGCTTGTTAATCAGAGACAGTTCATTCATCATTCATTCAGTCAGCTCATTATTATCTAGACACATTTTTTCACACATACACACTTCCAAAATATTTTCTTTTTTTAATTTTCTTACATTTTTGTGAACCTGCTTTGCGACAATGCCCATTGTTAAAAGTGCTATATAAATAAAATTGAACATAATTGAATTGAATTGAATCTAAATCATCCTGAGGGACAGGAACTTGTCCTGTGCCCCAAAGCAGAATCTGGTGCGCTAGCTTTTCCCAGCGGCGGGAGCACAGTCTTGCACACACGCACACACAAATTGCGGTCCTTGAGGACTTGAGGATTGTTTCCGGTTCAGTCCAATTTATAACCTGCAGGTGCACCTTATCAGATGATGTCACCTGACCGAGGTTATATAAACTTTGTTTTGGCGTGTTTGACACACACGTGCTTCACAACCGGGGAACAAAGAGACGTTCCCATAGCGTTTTCACGCAGCATCGAGTGTAGCTTTTGAAAGGGAACAGCATGTAAAAAGGTCCTGAGGTGACCTTTGAGTCAAAGTTGAGAAATGTGAATTTCATGTGCAAAAATTGACAGTTTGCGGATAGGCCATTGGCAACTAACTAGGTCACTTCCACAGTCAAATAATTACAGTGCTTCATGGGCTTAGCAAATTTTTGCTGCCAATTCCAGTCCATGGCTTTGTATTTATTTATTTTTTAATATATATATATATATTTTTTTTTTAACTATAAAAACTTAGATTGACAGGCGGCGCGGTGGTGTAGTGGTTAGCACTGTCGCCTTGCACCTCCAGGGTCTGGGTTCGATTCCCCGGCCAGGCTCGATTCCCATCTCTGTGTGCATGAAGTTTGCATGTTCTCCCCGTGCTTGGTGGGTTTCCTCCGGGTACTCCGGTTTCCTCCCACAGTCCAAAGATATTCAGGTTAGGCTAATTGGCGTTCCTAAATTGCACATAGTGTGTGATTGGGTGTGTGAGTGTGTGTATGTGTGTGTGCCCTGCGATGTATTGGCACCCTGTCCAGGGTGTACCCCGCCTAGTGCCCGAAGTCTCCTGGGATAGGCTCCAGGTCTCCCACGACCCTGAACACAGGATTAAGCGGTATAGAAAATGAATGAATGAATGAACTTAGATTGACCAATCTTGATCCAGTTGCTGTGCAGCTGTAAAACACAAATTAGTCGAATTTGCATGTTTTTGAACTATGAGAGGAAACCGGAGCACGAGAAGGAATCCCAGCAGGCATGGCAAGAACATGCATACTCAACGCACAGACCCAAAGGCGGGTCTCAGACCTTCGACTCTGGAGATGCAAGGGTACAGTTCTAACCACTGTCATTGTCCCACCATAATAATATCCAATATAACAATACATTGTATTATATATTATTATATTGTTAATGCAGGTGCAGCTACAGTCACAAAACTTACTTACTTACTAAATGGTGTTAAAACATGCAACAACAAAAACTAATGAATTAGCTTGACTATAGCCTTCCAGAAGAACACTTTACACTTTGCAGATTACTACTGCAATTAAAATCTATTGATGGTATATTACTATATATTTGGTAAAAAAAATTGCTAAATGTAAAAAAAAGTACACCTTCAATCACAGCATCACACATGGTACAATTAGTACTGTATAGTGTTTACACAGCCATACATTGATACACAACGAATAACCCCAACGTTATTAGAATAATATTTTTTTTACCAATTATATTGATAAAGTACAGTATTCTGTGACAGGATCATGGGCACCCAAGGCTCACCCATGCACCTTGGGGGACCAAAGGCCAGCCCATCTCATGGAATAGCCAAAGCAGCACAAGCCACAGAAAAACCACAGGGCCCAGCAGGCAAAAAAGGTCTATGCTACTGAAGTGATGTCCAAACTCCCCAAATCTTAAGCACAAAATAGGATGTGCTGAACAAACAAGTCCAATCCACAAATGACAACATTCTGCAACCCACAGCACCCAAAGACTTCCTGCTAACATCCTAGTGCCATACAACACAGCACACCACCTGAGGGATGCCCTGAGGGGTCAGAGCTGCACGGTAACCAAGGGGAACTCAAAGAAGTAATTTTTATGTTAATGGTTTTAATGTTTGGGCTGATTGGTGTAAATTTGTTTAAGTTTGTAAAGCATACTAAAAAGAGTTCCACTTTAGCATGCAAAAGGATACACACACACTTAAAATTCTGCATTTGTACAGTTTATTTATAATATATACTTATAGTACAACATTAGTTGTAATGGTTATAAAAGAATTGTTTTTAAATGCCATCATTCATTAATATGCTTTTTTTATAGCTATCAGTGAATTTTGATTGAATGACATTACATTTCTTTGCTTTATGTTACAGTATGAACATCACCCCGGCATGTAAAAACATGCTTCACATGTAATACGCTAAGTGAATATAGTGCATGTTGCTGTCTTTAAAAAAAAAAAAAAAAAAAAACAGAAGACGTGCTTGAAGATAATGGGGTGTGAATCTGTGTCCAACTTGTTGTTATGGTACGTAAATATAGATAGGAAATTCATCTTCCTCCTGCTGGTAATTAATGTACATAACAGAGTCATCCTTCATGTGCTGTACATTAGCAATGACATTAGAACGGTCCTCCTTCTGCTCATCTGAGTGGATGTTCCTGCGCTCACATATACACCTGTTTATGAGCCACAGAATGCTTGTTAATTGCTGTTTTTAACTGTTTGGCATTGCTGCTTGTGAGTGAGATGTTGGTTTCAGCAGCAGATTATTAGTGTTTTAGACTGTATATGGTATTGTATTAAAATTAATTAGAGTTTTACCTCCTGTTGTAAATCACAGCTCCAGTCACTAAAATCAAAATCATTCCAACTGTCACTGAAACAATGATCCAGACTGTCTGTTGATTTTCACCTGTTAAAAAGTTATTACACTATTTACCCTGAGAGATTTAAATGAATACAAATCAATTTATTTCAGTTACAGTTTAGGACTAATACATTAAGAAGCACTATGAGCAGACGGACCCACCCTCGACCTGAAGGCTGATCATTTTAGATCCTGATGCCAAGTTGGTTTTCCAAGTGCACGTGTAATTCCCAGAATCCCTCACGGTTAGAGCAGGAAAGTGAAGAACGGGTCCTGATGGATTTAATTGCTCGTTGTTCTTAGACCACACAAACTGTGAGGAACTGTGTGTGCAGGTCACATCACATGTCAGAGCTAATGCATCTCCTTGTTTAAGGGTTCCGTTTCCACTGAGCCTGATTAGTGACACCTTTAAATCTTTTTCAGAAAGCAGGAAAGTCCATGTCACTCAATCAAGATTTCTCACACAGATATACACGTATTATTGTATAATAAACATCAGAAAGATGCAAGATAATTTATTACATTTATTACTGTAGCAGGTAGGAAAAGTACATTTAAAGATAAAGAAGATTTTTATTTAATTGTTTTAATTATGATAATTTACCTGCAATTTCTAGAGTCACTCCAGGATGACCTACATATCGGACACTGGACATATTGGTTATAAATCTGAATCTGTACTCTCCAGAATAACTGAACTGAACATTGTAGATTACCATAGTGCAGTTTGATTTGTCGTCGCCAACATACTCAAAGCCTGACTTGATGTTTGATGAGGTGTAATAAACATATGGAGGTTCATAACACAATGATGTGTTTGGCTTCATTAAACACCAAATTGTTTGTGTCACCTGAATATTCTCATATGATGGTGGACAATAACTACAGGGAATAGAGACACTGAATCCTCTCACAGCACAGATGGGATTCTCAGGATAATTCACATACCATCCACTGTAGTGAGTGAGAACACCTGAAAATTAAATGTGAGAAATAAGCTAAAACAAAAGTTAAGTGTTTATTTTTGTTTGCCAATTTAACATGGTGTCACACGGTAGAGCAGATAGTCCATAGAAATGGATTTACAAAATGTGTCTAATCATCAATATGGTAAGTTTTTTTTTTTGTGCAATTAGTAAAATTAGGGGTCAGGGGTAGCTCAGTGGTTAAGGCATTGGACTACGGTTCGGAAGATCCCAGGTTCAAACCCCACAACCACCAAGTTGCCACTGTTGGGCCCTTGAGCAAGGCCCTTAACCCTCAACTGCTCAGATGTATAATGAGATTTAAAAAAATGTAAGTCGCTCTGGATAAGAGCGTCTGCCAAATGCCTAAATGTAAATGTAAATGTAAAATTTTCTCCAATGTAACAGCACCCCATACACTGGTTTATCTGTCAATGTCCTAGTAGCAGCAAAACATAATAAGAAAAAAAAACTGAACAATATTTTTTATTTCATACCTGAGACAGTGAGCAGAATCATCAAGTGCAGCATTTTTATAACTCCTATTTAGCAGGTGATCTGTGTGTGTGTGTGTGTGTGTATATGTGTGTGTATACATTGATCGATTTAGTTCAAAATAAATGAGAAGTGAGAGTTACATTGAACATTGTTCCTAAATATGTAAAAAAAAAAGAAGTAACCAGTGAAACCACTGTCAAAACTTATTCAAATGTATATATTGTAACAGGTTTGACCCATGTTGCACAGGCAGCACCATAAAGCATGGACATGAGGCGTGGTCTTACGGGAAAAAAGGGTAATTTATTAACACTAGAAGTGCAGAGTACCAGTCATTTGACAGCAATGGGGAAAAAAATACTCGATCAAAATCCAGGACCGTCCTTTCATGACTTTTCCTAAATCTGTGAGCTTAATCACCCTGCATGCTTACATTTTCAAAATCGCACCAGTAAAAGTCAGTATAAACCTATTTTGCTCCTATTTACCTGAAATTTCTGACATGTCATGTCGTTTCCTGCCTTTTCCAACCTGGGATTCTCATTTCTCTCAGCAAATGGCGCAACCAGGAATTGCGCATACCAGCTACTGTATGCGCATTCATGAAATATTGACAATTCGCCATTCATTCCCACAAGGAGATTTAGGAATTTAACTCTACTTAATTTTATAACGTTTTGAGAAAATTCATTAGTTTGTTCATTCTATTTGAAGCTTCTGAACTTCTTGGATGTTTTTTTAGTGTGACAGTGCTTTAGATGGAGCAGGAGCAGCGATTTAGTTGTGAACTCACTTCCATGAAATTATAGCTAAAACAATGTAATGACCCCTCCTGTGGATATAAAGCTTTATTAGAATAAATCAGATCTACCACAGCAGATAATAAACTATGCTATGTCATAACCAAAGCAAACACCATGATTATGCCTCGTTTCGTTCAGTGTTGCTAGGCAACGGACCACGTGCCTAATCTGTGATCTTCACTTCACTTTCCCATTTACTCTGAGAAAAAAAGTTGTATTTTGTTTGTCTGTTTATATTTAGAATTTTTAGAAAACAGATACAAGAAGATTACAGTTTCGTCTGTGCAGTTAGTGCCCTTGTTGAGAATAAATAAATATAAAATAAGTATCCAACTATTAAACCTCCCAACCCCTTCTAAACCGTGTGTCCATTGTTAGTTTTAATGATTTGGCTGAAACTAATTATCACTAAGTACCCTACCATCAGCTGAAACTAATTCTATACATGTAACAGAACATGTAGATGCATATTGCAAATATATAGTATAAATATGCATGCTATTTTTAATAATGTATGTTGCAATCGACTTTGTCAACAAAGCTTTGCGGATGTACAGTATGGGCTTTTACAATAAAATCTTTATAAATTGACCCGGAAGTTTAGGACAAAAAAAAAAAAAAAACAGAAACTTTCTTTCAGGTAAAGCAACAACTGCAAATGTAGTATATTTTCAGTAATTTGTAAGAAAAAAACAATATACCTTGTACAATGTAAACACAAGAAAGATTACAAAATGAAGAAAAAAAACAGTGTCTACTTTATAAACAGCTAAGTATACTGTGCGTCGAGATGCTGAAATCCCTTGCATGTTGCTTCTCCGCTTCGCGTTTTTGTGCTTCCATTTCAAGTGGTGAGATATTTGACTGACAGCCTAGAACAAAAGCCTATGTGTGATCACAACCCCCTCCTAACGACCATGGCATGAATCACTTGGTCTGACCACCTCAGAAGTTCCCTTCAATGAATGCCGATGTTTTGCAAGTATTTTTATCACCATTCAAACGCTTACAGTCATTTAGTTTACATTTCTAGCAGATGCCATAAGTTTTGTTCCCTGAACATCTGCCGACTTGATTTTCATTTGTTATAGCAGTACAGAGATTACCTACAGTATACTACTGTATTTTGTGTCAGGCGCAGGACTGAAGAATAGTGAACCCAATAGCAGGCTAAAAGAGTTTATTGCTTTATTGAAAAATAGAAAGGGGTTTCAGCATATAGATGAGGTAGAAGAAGAGGAGAGAATGTGCTTATGAGAGAATGGGATGAATGGAGAGTCTCCTGTGACGCGAAAGGAGGCGGGTCGATGACGTATGGGGGAAAACCCCACAGTCCGGAAGTGGAAGGTGAAGTGGGAGTCTCCTGTGACGCTCGTGTTGGTGAAACTCTTTCGTCCGATCTCCGCGAACGAAGAAGTGCACGCACGCACACACACGCATGCGCGCTGCTCGGGAGAAATAATGCAAGTGGAGGTCGGAGAGGCAGGCAAAATCGGTGACCAGTAATCCAGTGGCGAGAGAAGCTACGTGATCCAAAACGTGATCCAAACTCGGAGTAGATAAACAGGCGAGGTCATACACATAGACGAATCCGAGGCGAGCATATCCGGAGGGCAAAGCGCGAAGGTGAAATCCAAAAACAGGCACGGTCCTGTTTAAGTGGGCTTGATCGTATGGGCTTGATCTGGGAGACATGGAATGAGTGGTTGATGCGGCGCATGGTGGACGGTAGAAGCAATCTGACTGTGCATGGGTTGATGATCTTGGAGACAATAAATGGGCCAATGAATATAGGAGAGATCTTACGAGAGACAGTTTTAATGGGGACGTCCTGGGTGGCGAGCATTACTCTCTGACCAACATGGTAGGTTGGGGCAGCGAAACGGCGGCGATCCGCCTGATGTTTGAAAAGAGATATTGAATGCTAGTCCTTGCCCGTAGCCAGGTCCTCCTGCAACGGTGTATGAAAACTTGGGCTGAGGGGACTGCCACCTCCTCCTCTTGTGATGGGAACAAGGGGGGCTGGTAGCCCAGACTGCATTGAAACGGTGAAAGGCCTGTGGAAGCTGTGGGTAGCGAGTTATGAGCGTATTCAATCCATGGTAACATTCGGCTCCAAGAGCGTGGGTCCTTGGATGTCATGCATCTAATAGCTGTTTCTAAGTCCTGATTGGCTCTCTCAGTCTGGCCGTTGGTCTGAGGGTGATACCCGGAGGAGAGGCTGGGGGACGTGCCGACGAGATTGCAGAAAGCCCTCCAGAACTGGGAAGAGAACTGGGGTCAGCGGTCAGAGACAATATCTGAGGGGATGCCATGGAGACGAAAGACGTGCAAGATGAGAAGTTCTGCGGTTTCCTTGGCTGAGGGAAGTTTGGTGTGCAGTGTGCAGCTTTGGAGAAGCGATCAACAATCGCTAAAATGCAGGTGTTGACTTCTGAACCTGGGAGTCCTGTGACAAAGTCCAGAGCGATATGTGACCAGGGTCTGTGGGGCACTGGGAGTGGTCTGAGAAGACCTGCTGGTGGCTTGTTGCTGGGCTTGTTCCGGGTGCAAATGTCGCATGCGCTGACAAAATGTCAAGTATGTTTTCTGACCGAGGGCCACCAAAGCGTTGCTGGACAAGGGCGAGGGTGCGAAACCCACCAGGATGACAGGCCAAAAGTGAACTATGGCCCCATTGCAGGACTTGGGCGTGAACAGCCTGAGACACGAATAGTTTGCCCGGTGGAGTCCCTGGAGGGCTGGGTTCCTGGTCCAATGCCTGCTTAACCAGGGCTTCAATGTCAAGAGAGGTGAGACAGGGTGATGGCAGGATGGTAGATATTGGAACATCATCTGCAACCGAGTCGAACTGACGAGAAAGGGCATCGGGCTTAGTGCTCTTTATACAGTACCTTGTCATAAGGATAGGGAGAAGTTAAAATGAGAGAAGAATAAAGACCATCTGGCCTGTCGAGCGTTCAGGCTTTTGGCTGATTTGAGATACTTGAGGTTTTTGTGGTCCGTCCAAATGAGAAATGGGACCCTCTGTTCCCTTGAGCCAGTGTCTCCATTCCTCAAGTGCCATTTTTATGGCCAGTAGCTCCCGGTCGCCGATACCATAATTCTTCTCCGGGACGTGCAGTTTACCGTCTGTTGCCGTCCTTTGAGAGAGCACTGCCCCGACATCAGAGTCCGAGGCATCTACCTCCACCACGAACTGGAGGTAGGAATCTGGTTGGGTGAGGATAGGTGCTGAGGTGAATAGTTCCTTTAGTTTGGAAAAGGAGTTCTCCACCTGATCTGACCACCGAAAAGGAATCTTGGTGGAGGTGAGGGCAAGGAGTGGGGCTGCTACTAAGCTGTAGTTGCGGATGAACCGACAATAAAAGTTGGCGAACCCGAGAAAGCGCTGGAGGTCCTTTCGGGTGGATGGACTCGGCCAGTTGGTCACCGCCTTTACCGTGGCTGGGGCCTTCTGAATCTGAGACGGGGCTATAATAAAGCCCAAGAAAGAGATGGTGCAGCGGTGAAATTCACACTTCTCTGCCTTCACAAATAATTGATTCTCCAGGAGTCTCTGGAGGACTTGGCGAATGTGCACATGGTGTTCTTCCAGGGAACGTGAGAAAACCAGGATGTCATCTAAATAAACAAACACAAAGATATTTAGGAAATTCCTGAGAACGTCGTTAACCAAAAATTGGAAAACCGCTGGGACGTTAGCTAGACCGAAGGGCACTACCAGGTATTCGTAGTATTCCGATGAGGTGTTAAATGCTGTCTTCCATTCGTCACCCTCCTTAATCCTGACCAGATGATGGGCATTTCGCAGGTCAAGCTTTGTGAACACGTTGGCTCCCTGCAGGAGATTGAAGGCTGTAGACATCAATGGGAGAAGATAACGGTTCTTAATGGTGAGCTCAGTTAAGCCTTGATAGTCGATACATGGCTGTAGCGTCTTGTCTTTCTTGGCCACAAAGAAGAATCAGGCCCCAGCAGGAGACGAGGAAGGACGAATGATCCCGGCGGCCAGAGATTCAGAGATGTACCTATCCATGGCCTCCCTATCCTGAGATGACAGGAAATATAGTCTTCCCCTAGGGAGGGTCGTACCCGGTAGGAGGTCATTGGCGCCGTCATAAGGTCTGTGAGGTGGTAGGGAGAGAGCCCGCGATTTGCTGAAGACCTGCTTGAGGTTGGCATATTCAGGAGGGACAACTGAGAGGTCAGGGAACTCCTCTTCATTAGGGAACATGGCTGAGGGGCAGTGAGCTGACTTGAGACAGGACAACAGACACGAAGGACTCCATTCTTGAATTGTATTCTTGACCCAGTCTATACGGGGATATACGGGGTGAGTGGGCGTTATGCATTACTAGGAAAGAGGTCTAGTGTAAGGACTAGTGTAAGGAGATTGAGATCCTTAATCTTTGATGCGGAGATCAAATTCTGGTCAGAACCGGAATCAATTAATGCGGGGATCATATGAGACTTATCTTGTGCTACGATAATAGCTGGCAGAAGCGGGCGGGGCTAGGGAAACGGATAGAGACTGGCCCCTCCAGGGTCCCTAGGTTCACTGGAGGTGCTTTACTTTTAGTGGGCAGTGGAACCGATAATAACCTGACTGGCCGCAATAAAGACAAGAACCTGATTGAAGCCTCCGCTGGCATTCTTCTGGGGAAATCTGTGTCTGACCCAGTTGCATAGGTTTTGAGCCTGAACTAGGACCTGGCATCGAGACAGGGCTGGGAGACGACAGTGAGGAGGCAGAAGGGCTGGGTCCAGGATGGGAGCGTGGAGCACGAGTGCAACGTCTATGTGTCAAACGAGCGTCCGTGCGCCCGGTAATTCCATCAGGCCGTTTAGATCAGTGGGGAGCTCCTGTCTGATCAAGTGATCCTTAACATTCTCAGAGAGGCTGTGGGGGAAGGCGTCATAAAGCGCCTGAGCATCCCAGTTTGCTGATGTAGCCAACATATGGAACTCAATAGCGTAGTCGTTGGCAGATCGTGAACCCTGGCGAAGCTCCAATAAATGTCTCGCAGCCTCCCTGCCTGTGTGAGAGCAGTCTAACAGCCTCTTGATCTCCTCTGTAAATGATTTGAAGGTGGAGCAGCATGAGTCATTGGCGTCCCAGACCGTATTGGCCTCCCGATTGGCGGGCTCGGTCAGTGAGGAGTGTGATCAAATAAGCCACTCTTGAACGATCAGTGGGGAAAGAGGAGGCGTGGAGCTCTAACATTGTGACAAGAAGGAACGGCAGGTTTCAGGTTCGCCGCTATATGGCTGTGGGTTAGGGAGTCGAGGTTCATGACGTTGGGTCTGTGCTGGCACAGAGGGAGGGCTGGCCAGGAGTTTTTGTAGCTGTGCGGAGATGGAAGATAGTGTCTCAGTAACCTGCTGGATGGTTTGCTGATGGGAGCCCAACAGCGCCCCCTGCTGTGAAAGGGCCTGCCTTAACTGCTCCACGTCTGCTGGGTTCGTCATGGCCGAAGTATGCTGTCAGGCGCGGGACTGAAGAAGGGCGAACCCAATAGCAGACTAAAAGAGTTTATTGCTTTATTGAAAAGTAGAAAGGGGTTTCAGCATATAGATGAGGTAGAAGAAGAGGAGAGAAGGCTCTTGTGAGAGAACGGGATGAATGGAGAGTCTCCTGTGACGAGAAAGGAGGCGGGTCGATGACGTATGGGGGAAAACCCCACAGTCCGGAAGTGGAAGGTGAAGTGGGAGTCTCCTGTGATGCGTGGGTGAGGGATGAGAATGAGTGTGCGTAATCGCAGCGTCTGGTGTTCTAAGAACTTGTATCCGGCAGAAAGTGAATCCCCGCTCGTGTTGGTGGAACTCTTTTGTCCGATCTCCGCGAACGCGGAAGTGCACGCACGCACACGTGCGCGCGCTGCTTGGGAGAAATAATGCAAGTGGAGGTCGGAGAGGCAGGCAAAATCGGTGACCAGTAATCCAGTGGCGAGAAAAGCTACGTGATCCAAAACGTGTTCCAAACTCGGAGTAGATAAACAGGCGAGATCATACACATAGCCAGCAAATCCGGAGGGCGAAGCGCGAAGGTGAAATCCAAGAACAGGCACGGTCAAAAACACAAATCCAGGACACTAGGAAATTTCACGAATGAACGAGACGAGAGGCACGCAGTAAGATACTTCGGCAAGGTGAGGAGCTCTCTGCATTAATCTTAAAGTCCCTGGCTGATTGCCAAATTGGTAACAGGTGTGCTCCCGCCATTGGCGCAGAGTGTATTAGCAAGAGTTATGACTTGGATGTGCTGGGCTGATCAGACTGGCTCGTGACATTTGACTACTGTATTTTTCACTGCTTATATTTTTTGCCCTAGTTTCATTTGATTTTACACGATTTCATGTGCTACAGTATTTGTGTGTGTGTGTGTGTGTGTGTGTGTGTGTGTGTGTAGTATGAGAGAGAGAGACAGAGAGAGAGAGCACATGCACAAGAAGGGGCTTATATTGTGATTTGTCCAAGGTTACTAAAGCCTGGTTTACTACTACTAATAAAAAATATTTCAATGTAACCCAGGGGTCTCAATCACAAAAACAGCCAATGCTGTAAACAGATGACACGACAAATTTTAAATATGGATGCTATTATGTATTATATATAATAGCATGCATATTCATACATTTGAAATCTGCATCTACATTCATATAAACTGCATACAGTATATGGAATGAAACCTGAGATAGTTACACACTGAATGAAGCATAGATCCCTTGCGCCATCTGCTGAGAGAAATGAAAATTGCAGGTTGGAAAAGGCAGGAAACGACATGACCGCTGCGGAGCTGTCAGCAATTTCACGTAAATAAGAGCAAAATAGCTTTATACTGGCTTTTACTGGTGCAATTTTGAAATTGTAAGCATGCTGGGTGATTAAGCTCACAGATCTAGGAAAAGTCATGAAATTTTATAGAGTGTGAAGTTCTTTTTTCTTGTCCCCATTGCGGTCAAATGTCCGGTGCTCGGCACTTCTAGTGTTAATAAGCCATAGGTTTCAAGTCAGAAGTAAAATTAACAAAAGTCTGAGAAGCCCCGTAAACTTGATCCTGAACAGCCACGGGCTGACTTTAACAATAATAGTTGATTTGAACAGAGTATATAATTTGTCGTGTCATCTGATTGACTTTGTGATTTTGTGCTTGAGACCCGTGAGTTACTGTACATTTAAATAATTTTTATTAGTAGTGGTAATGTAAGCCAGGCTTTAGTAACCTTGGACAAATAATATCTCTCGTGCACGTGCTCTCTCTCTCTCTCTCTCTCTATAAGCAGTTAAAAATACAGTAGTATACTGTAGGTGATTCCTGTCCTGTGATAACGGGCGCGAACACTCTGGAACTGTTTAATTCTGTTAGCATTGTTTTCAAGTGTGAATGTTTATGGGGATTTAATCTGTCTATGTTGCCACATCTATTCACAGTTGTGATAAGTGCCCCATCAGATCTTTGATGGGGAAACGTTATCCTGGTTAAATGACTAAAGAAATACTGATCCGTATAGGCAGATATTTGTTCCAGATACTGTATTATAATTAGTTTGTTAAACCAATTTTTGACTATCAGCAAAAAAAAAAAAACATCAGCGAAAACCAAATAAAATGTAACAAAAACAAACCCAAGCAGATGTTACATTTTAAGCTTTTCTTTGCAGCAAAATATTACCATTAATCTACAAGTTTATTAAACGGGAATAGATAAAATACACCGCAATGTAAAATACTGTACATAGCCTGTGTTTGTATTCCATAACTACAACGATCCGTATAGATAAATTATAGAAGTTACCGTGTCTTTAAGGATTGTTAAGGATGTCTTGAAAAATATTGCAATAGGTGGGTTTATTAATTCATTCATTCTCTATACCGCTTAATCCTGTGTTCAGGGTCACGGGGGACCTGGAGCCTGTCCCAGGAGACTTCGGGCACTAGGCGGGGTACACCCTGGACAGGGTGCCAATCCATCGCAGGGCACACACACATACACACACTCACACACCCAATCACACACTACGGGCAATTTACTGTAGGAACGCCTATCTTTGGACTGTGGGAGGAAACCGGAGTACCCGGAGGAAACCCACCAAGCACGGGGAGAACATGCAAACTCCATGCACACAGAGACGGGAATCGAGCCTGGCCAAGGAATCGAACTCAGACCCTGGAGGTGCAAGGCGACAGTGCTAACCACTACACCACCGCGCTGCCATGGTTTATTAATTAATTAATTAATTTATTTAAAATAGCATAAGCATCATGGGTTGTATATTGAGTGATTAAATGAAACTATGTTGACAGTGTAAGAACTGCCTATATATCGAACATAGTGCATAAGGCTGCCTGGACACTGCAGTTGTAACAAACTTCCTACCGTTATTAAAATAATAGCTTGCCGTTAACAGCACACAAATGTAAAGTACACACAAAATGTATATATATCTCTGATGGCCCCACGTTGGGCGCCACTGTAACAAACTTGCTACCGTTACAAAAATAATAGCTTGCCGTTAACAGAAATCAGGGAGTAAATAAGGACCACCAGAGGCTACAAATATGCATTTATGCATTTGTATTTACATTTAATATTAGTGCTGTTCCTCACACCATTCATACACACCGGCCACTCATACCACATTCATTCAGTCCGTGTTCGCACTCAGAGTCCTTTTTCTCTCAACCCAAGTCCATAAGTATAATAAACAAAACCAGAGGCTGTCCCGCTCCACGCCCGATGTCCTCAGCGAGCGGCGTCCCTTTACTGGTGATGCAGGCGCAGCCGAAGATCTGGTTGCGCGTGCACACTGCCACTGATGAGTTCGGTCAATCCCGGAGGAACAGCTGTCACACCCTCTCACGAGAAAACACACACCCCAAACATAAACAGAACATCAACAAAAAACCCTCCTGCATAACCACAGCAGGAGGAATGCCGTAAGTGCACAGTAAACGCATACAATGTGGTATTAATGCCTCGGTGGGCTTCAAATAAATACACAAACAAAACAAACCCAAACATACTCATATGCGTAAAGGACACATATATCCCGCATTCGGGTTAACACAATTAGCGTTAGCTTTAGCTTTTTAGCAGTTTAGCTTCAGTTGACAAAATGGTTGCTGTTACCTAGGCCTAGCCTCTCTTCTTCTTTTATTGAAATTATAGATGTATCCACAACAGCGCCTCTGCTGGTCAGGAGCCCGTAACCAGGCAACCGCCTGTTACACAGTTAACTGAAGCAGTCAATGCTCCATCTGGTGGGATCATACAGCATTGCAACCATCTTTTTAGAAAGCACATGGGGGTGTTTATAGGGCGGGACATCGTTAACTGCGTCATTGCGGGGGATCACATTCTGTGCACGGACTTGTCATGGTTCTGCCATGGACCTGTCATGCTCCAGGCGGCTGTTTGAGGTGGCTCCCACTGTATATATGTTAATATCTATATTTCACTTAATTACGTTAAATTACTTAAAAATACCTTAAATGGATTTATTCACTCATCATCTATATTCAATCCTCTATTCAGTATCGCGGCAGGGCCTGGATCCTATCCCAGGAGACTTATGGAATGTAGCAGAGTACACCCTGGACAGGGTGCCAATCCATCATAGGGCGCAAACATACAGGTCCTTCTCAAAAAATTTGCATATTGCGATAAAGTTCATTATTTTCTGTAATGTACTGATAAACATTAGACTTTCATATATTTTAGATTCATTACACACAACTGAAGTAGTTCAAGCCTTTTATTGTTTTAATATTGATGATTGTGGCATACAGCTCATGAAAACCCAGAATCTCAAAAAATTTGCATATTTCATCCGACCAATAAAAGAAATGTGTTTTGAATACAAAAAGAGTCAACCTTCAAATAATTATGTTCAGTTATGCACTCAATACTTGGTCGGGAATCCTTTTGCAGATTCTTGTGTCTTGTGTCTCTCAACTTTCTCTTCACAATATCCCACAGATTCTCTATGGGGTTCAGGTCAGGAGAGTTTGGCAGGCCAATTGAGCACAGTAATACCATGGTCAGTAAACCATTTAGCAGTGGTTTTGGCACTGTAAGCAGGTGCCAGGTTGTGCTGAAAAATGAAATCTTCATCTCCATAAAGCTTTTCAGCAGATGGAAGCATGAAGTGCTCCAAAATCTCCTGATAGCTAGCTGCATTGACCCTGCCCTTGATAAAACACAGTGGACCAACACCAGCAGTTGACATGGCACCCCAGACCATCACTGACTGGGGGTACTTGACACTGGACTTCAGGCATTTTGGCATTTCCCTCTCCCCAGTCTTCCTCCAGACTCTGGCACCTTGATTTCCGAATGACATGCAAAATTTGCAACCTGTAGCCCATTTCCTGCACACGCCTGTACACGGTGGCTCTGGATGTTTCTACTCCAGACTCAGTCCACTGCTTCCGCAGGTCCCCCAAGGTGTGGAATCGGTCCTTCTCCACAATCTTCCCAGGGCCCGGTCACCTCTTCTCGTTGTGCAGCGTTTTCTGCCACACTTTTTCCTTCCCACAGACTTCCCACTGAGGTGCCTTGATACAGCACTCTGGGAACAGCCTATTCGTTCAGAAATTTCTTTCTGTGTCTTACCCTCTTGCTTGAGGGTGTCAATGATGGCCTTCTGGACAGCAGTCAGGTCGGCAGTCTTACCCATGATTGCGGTTTTGAGTAATGAACCAGGCTGGGAGTTTTTAAAAGCCTCAGGAATTTTTTATAGGTGTTTAGAGTTAATTAGTTGATTCAGATGATTAGGTTAATAGCTCGTTTAGAGAACCTTTTCATGATATGCTAATTTTTTGAGATAGGGATTTTGGGTTTTCATGAGCTGTATACCACAATCATCAATATTAAAACAATAAAAGGCTTGAACTACTTCAGTTTGTGTGTAATGAATCTAAAATATATGAAAGTCTAATGTTTATCAGTACATTACAGAAAATAATGAACTTTATCACAATATGCTAATTTTTTTAGAAGGACCTGTATACCCACTCACACATTACGGGCAATTTGGGAAGTCAAATTAGAAAATAGTATGAATAAATCATATAGCCCTGGGCAAACAGGATAACCTGGTCTGTTTCTTTTAAGTTTGGTTTTGTTGGTCGGAGACGAGCAAGTTCTCCAAAAGATGAGAAGTGTCCTCATGGTGAATATAAGTGTGAATACGTCTGTTTTACACACACTGCTGCACAGTGATGTGTGTGTTGTGTTTTTACAGACAAACCCACAGTTACAAAAAATAAAAAAAAAATAAAAATAAAAAATTTAAGCAAAAATGTAGAAAGACTCAGAAAGTCTGTTTCAAAAATTTTATTAACATAAAGACCACAAACTTGGATCACACTGAATGCGCAGCCGGCACCTCTGATCTGAAGCTAGGATTGTTAAATATTTGATCTCTCGCATCAAAAGCAGTTATTGTTAATGAAATTATCACAGATCAGGCGTTTGATATACTCTGTTTAACTGAAACATGGGTTAAACAGGATGAGTATGTAGCTTTAAATGAAGCTAGTCCTCCTGGATACAGATACATACACCAGCCTCGGTTAACTGGTAGAGGAGGAGGCGTCGCAGTTATTCATAATGATAATCTGTCTATCGTACAAAAACACGGACACAAATTGAATTCATTTGAAATTTTTTTATAGTAACATAAGTGTATTTAAGTATATTAAATCAGCTCAGTCGATTCCACTAATTATAATTTACAGACCTCCAGGGCCATATTCTGAATTTCTTAGTGAATTTGCAGATTTCATCTCAGACCTGGTCGTTTCTGTAGACAAAGTGTTAATTGCTGGAGATTTTAACATTCATTTTGAGAATCCAGAAGACCCTCTGAGAACAGCATTTATATCCATACTGGACTCCGTAGGTGTAAATCAGTGCGTAGTAGGACCCACTCATAAAGCAGGTCACACTTTAGACTTAATAATATTCTTCAGATTAAGTATAAGAAATGTATTCACAATTCCACTGTCTGAAATGATCTCAGATCACTATCTTGTCTCCCTTTCAATTGTGTCACAGTGATAATGTACGCACATCACCGCGCTACCGTATTAAACGTACTTTCACATCAACTACCACACAGAGTTTTATCAGTAATCTCCCAGAGTTACCAACTTCGATTAGGCCACCGTCTGACCCCACAGAACTCGATCAGGCGACTGAATATTTAGAGTCGACATTTCATTGTACCTTAGATAATGTAGCTCCAGCTAAAAGAAAAATTATTAGAGATAAGAAACTCGCTCCCTGGTATAACGATCACACGCGCACTTTAAAACAGACCGCTCGGAAATTAGAGCGTAAATGGCGTCAAACTAAATTGTTAGTATTTCAAATAGCATGGAAAGAGAGCATCCTGAACTATAGGAAAGCTCTTAGTGTAGCTAGATCAACGTATCTCTCCACTCTTATAAAAGAAAATAAAAATAATCCTAGATTTTTATTTAATACCGTAGCCAAATTAACCAGAAATAAGACCACTACAGAAATCTCCACAACAACATCATGCAATAGTGAGGACTTCATGAACTTTTTTAATAATAAAATTGTAAATATCAGGCATAAAATTGAGGCTTTGAAACCAAACAATGTAATTGATACAGATGTTAACCTAGCCATGTCAGATTCAAACCTAGAATACTTTAGTCCTCTTGAAGAGAATGAACTAATTTCACTCATCTCTTCTGCAAATTCATCAACCTGTATATTAGATCCTATACCGACACATTTTCTTAAACAGATAGTACCAGTAATAACAGAACCGCTGTTGAGAATAATTAATTCCTCACTCAGCATTGGTTATGTTCCAAAATCTTTTAACGTAGCAGTTATTAAACCAATAATTAAGAAACCTGACCTCGACCCCTGTCAGCTGTCCAATTACAGGCCAATATCAAACCTCCCCTTTATCTCTAAGATTCTGGAAAAGATAGTAGCGGAGCAGCTATGCTCATATCTACATAGAAATGGCATACATGAACTGTATCAGTAAGGATTTAGGCCTCATCACAGCACAGAAACAGCACTCGTTAAAGTAGTAAATGACCTCCTATTGGCCTCTGATCAGGGTTGTGTAACTAAGCTTGTATTACTCGACCTCAGTGCAGCTTTTGACACCATTGATCATGCTATTCTTCTTCACAGATTAGAAAATGTAATAGGAATTAAGGGTACAGCCCTCTCCTGGCTCAGATCCTTTTTGAACGATCGTTATCAGTATGTAGACTTAAATGGTGATTATTCTGCATTTCCTCCAGTGGAGTTTGGCGCCAATATTATCATCCCTGCACTGGCTACCTGTTCAGTTTAGAATAAATGACAAAATAGTATTACTTACATACAAGGCCTTAAATGGTTTAGCTCCCACATACCTAACCAGTCTTCTGAAACGCTACAATCCACCACGCGCCTTAAGATCACAAAGCTCCGGACTTCTGGTAGTTCCCAGAATTTCTAAATCTACAAAAGGGGGTAGGGATTTTTCATATTTAGCCCCAATGCTTTGGAATAGGCTTCCAGACAGTGTTCGGGGAGCAGACACGGTTTCTCAGTTCAAATGTAGACTCAAGACGCATCTTTTTAATCTGGCATACACATAACTCATCCCATAATCTCATACTCCAGTACACCTATACCGAATGGCAACTACGCTAATTCTCCCCATCTGTTCTGTATTTCTCTACCCATCCCGAGGCATCGGGAGATATTGCCAGCTTCAGTAGACAAAGACCGACCCTGCGAGGTTCCTGAGGCATCCAGAGAAGGAGCAGCTCCAGCTGGATTCAGCTTTGTGATGGTTGGAGCTACACATGCTGCTCCTGTGCTTCCAGTGATCCAGACCTCATCTGCCCTCTGCACCTACTGACTCGTCCCTATGCTGAAATGGACGTCATGTTAATTTAAAGAACTTCTGTTATATTGAACTTTTAGCTGCATAACACACATGATGTTATACAGTATAAAAATAATCTGTTATCGCCCAGATGAGGATGGGTTCCCTGATTGAGTCTGATTCCTCTCTAGGTTTCTTCCTATTGCCATCTCAGGGAGTTTTCCCTTGCCACCGTCGCCGCCACCCTTGGCTTGCTCATCAGAGACATTTCATTCATCATTCATTCATCTCATTATTATCTAGACACATTTTTTTCACACATACACACTTACAATTATTTTCTTTTCTAAAAAAAACCTTTCATTTTTTGTAAATTTTCTTTCATTTTTGTGAAGCTGCTTTGAGACAATGACCATTGTTAAAAGCGCTATATAAATAAAATTTAATTGAATTGAATCCTGATGAAGAAACGCTGAACAAGGAGGAAGTGACTTACGCATCTGTCCAAAAGAAAGCAAAGACCAAAGGGTAAATAAATAATGTCTTTCATTAAAATGTCTTTGAAAATCACAGTATGATATTTTTGTTCCCCAGCTCTTAGTGAGATTATTTTCTCTCTCTGCCACTGTTGCTACTCGCTAAGCTGTAAGTCTCTTTGGATAAAAGTGTCTGATAAACGAGGGAATGTAAATGACTGTTAATCTAAAGATGCAAAGTTCCTTTTTTTTTAAACAAAAATGTATTTCGGTGTGTTCGTTTTTCCTTTCTATGGTCTTCTTTCTTTTACATCAGATCCACAAGGTCCTAGTTTGCTTCAGAAAATAAATGTTTAAAGGTTGAGTGTAATTACAGAGTGTATGTTCATGTCTTTAAATACAGAAAATGTGTCTGCTGCAGAGAACAATATCGCCATCTAGTGTACACTGTACAGTTTTCATTTTCTCTAATTTACTAAGCTATCTTAATAAAGCTTCAGGTTAATCAGGGTACTCAGGAGTGAATTCATTTAGGTTTATTCATTAATTATTTTTATCTATTTAGGTTTTTACCTATTTAGTGCACCTATTTAACCTACTTAGGCTTAAATTACACATTTAAAGGGGCTCTGATACAATTCCTTAATACAATACACACTTTGATATAAGTAGGTTTTAGTATAATCATGCACTATTCAGATCCAAAAATGCATGAAGGGTTGAATTCACTTTATAAAAGTCTAAGTTTTTTCAAGGGGGTAACTATTTACAAAACCCAAAATACTCTTTCAACCACGAGACTTTCTGTTTCTCTTTCTTGTATTCTCTCCAAATACTGCCTGTGGTACAGGTATCTCGACTCGAGTTTCTCTCTGGTCATGACAGCATCCACTAAACTCTTTTTATTTCATCCAAGTCACTCTTTTTATTTTCTCTCTCTGCATTTTGATCCACTCAAGATTATTACAATTTGTTTATATACAACACACTGCAAATGTGTATTATGCATGTTTTTTTTTTCAGCTAACAAACAGACATGCTTGAACATAATGAGATGTGGATCTGTGCCCAGCTCGTTGTTATGGTACATTAGCATAGATAGCAGATTCATCATTCTGCTGCTGGAAATTAGCATATATAACAAAGTCATCCTTCATGTGCTGTACATTAGCGTAGATATTAGAACTGTTCTCCTTCTGCTGCTCAGTGCGGACACTCCTGCGCTCACATTGAAACCTGTTTATGAGACACAGAACACATGTTAACTACAGTACTGTTATTAACTATTTGGAATTACTGCTTGTGATCGAGATGTTGGTTTCAGCAGTAGATTGTGAGTATTTTAGATAGTAGTTAGTACTGTTAAAAATTGTACAACCTTCTGTGGTAAATCACAGCTCCAGTCACTAAAATCAAAATCATTGTGACTGTCACAGAAACAATGATCCAGATTGTCTGTTGATTTTCACCTGTTAAGGAGAAGGAATTACACTATTTATCATGTGAAAATTTCAATGAACACAAATCACTTAATTTCACTTCAGCAAGCATTCAGGAGTGATTGTGAGCAGACGGACCCACCCTGGACCTGAAGGCTGATCGTTTTAGATCCTGACGTCTCGTTGGTTTTCCAAGTGCAGGTGTAATTCCCAGAATCCCTCACGGTTAGAGCAGGAAAGTGAAGAACGGGTCCTGATGTGTTTAACTGCTCGTTGTTCTTAGACCACACAAACTGTGAGGAACTGTGTGTGCAGTTCACATCACACTTCAGATTTAACGAGTCTCCTTGTTTAAGGGTTCCGTTTCCACTGAGGCTGATTAGTGACACCTTTAAATCTTTTACAGAGAGCAGGAAAGACTCCATGTCACTCAATCAGGATTTTACACACAGATGAACATGCAGCATTAAATAATAAACATATAAATATAAATTAGACTTTTTGATAAAAAATTAAACATGCACTCAAATTTACTATCACAGTTCAAAAAGAGATAAATAAGATAAGATGCAAGATAATTTTATAAATCTATGCAGGTAGGAAAAGTAAACTATACAGATAAGGAATACAATACTAATACTACGGTATATAACAAATATTATTTTAATCATGAAAATTTACCTGCAACCTGTAGAGTCGCTCCTGGTACATCTGTGTACCTGTCCACATTGGTTATAAATCTGAATGAGTAATTTCCAGAATAACTGAACTGTACATTGTGGATTAACAAAGTGCAGTTTGATTTGTCGTCTCCAACGTACTCAAAGTCTGACTTGGTGTTTGATGAGCTGTTATAAACATACGGAGGGCATTCATATTTTCCTTTATTTGAATTCATTGAGCACCAAAGCTTATGTGTCACCTGAATGGGGGTATTTGATGTTGGATAATAATAACTACAGGGAATGGAGACACTGAATCCTCTCACAGCACAGATCAACTTATCGGGATAATTCACACCCCATCCACTGTACTGAGTGAGAACACCTGCAAAATAAATGTGTAGGAAAATCTGTGAAAATGTTGAGGACTGAAATATCAAGTGTTTATTTAATTTGTTAGTTTAACATTATTATTATTTTTTTGCAGCTTAGATATTAAAGTCTTTTCGCTTTTAAAATAGCACATAATGATTCTTATAAATCACCCAGACATTGTGTGACACTGTAGAGCAGATGGTTCATAAAAATAGATTTAAAAAATGTGTCTAATTATTAATATGAAGTTTTATGCACAGTAAGTACAAATTTTATAGAAGGATTCTCCAATGTCATAGAGATTTTTTTATAACAGCGCCCCATACACTGGCTTATTCCTTACACACAGAAAGGTTAGAATCTGTCCATGTCCTAGTGGCAGCAAAAGATTAAACACTGAACAATATTATTTATTTCATACCTGATACGGTAAACAGAATCATCAACGAGTGCAGCATTTTTATCATTCCTATTTGGCAGGTGATCGACACAAACAGCTTTCTGTGTCTGTGTGTTGATCTGTTTAGCTCAGTGATGAATAAATGAGAAGTGAGAGCTAAATGTTGTTCCGAAAAATGTTCAAAAGAAGAAGTGACAGGTAAAAGCACTGGCAAAAACGACTCAGGTGAGAGAGATACTTTATTTATGGAGTAAAATCTCATAATAAAGATGAGCGGCCTTAAGCCTTTTTAACAGAGATTTAAAAAAAAAGAGTTTCCTCCTGTTTTTCGTGTGCCCATGTTTAGCATTAAATTAAACAAGATATTCTACACACATAAACCCAACAGTGTGCTGACCAATTTTATTAAAAAAAATTGTGGTGATAAAAACAAAAATCAGTCCATAAAATAATATCACCTGCCTACTATTGTGTAGGCCCCTCCTGTGACACCAAAACAACTCTGAACAAATCTAGGCAAGGATTCTGCAAGACCTCCGATGGTGTGTTGTGGGATCTGGCACAAGGTGTTAGATGCAGATCCTGCAAGGTGGGCCATTTATATGAATCAGATTTGGTTTTCCAACACATCCTTAAGATACTCATCAGATTGTGATCTGGGGAATCTGGAGGCTGGGTCAACATCTTTGTCACTTTCCTCAAACCATTTTTAAATGATTTAGTGTGTCAGGGTGCATTATCCCACTATAAGATGCCCATGAAATCAGAGAATACTGACACCATGTTCCAAAGGAAAAGCGCTCTTTTGTTTACAGAGTGCAAATAAACAAGTGTCGTCTAAAGGTAGCTGTGGGCACAGGAAATGATCATGAAAAACATGATCTAAAAAAAAACACACAACGGACTGGGCCTCTACGGTCTATAAAAGACAGCAGGATGGCAGGCGATTATCCAAGCCCAGGCCAGGTGAGTTAGGGCACTTTGTCGCTTCCCTATACACAGTGGAGTTGTCCATGGTGCTGAATACACTGTATCTTCCTTTTTGGGTTCGGGCTGTCCAAAGTTTTGTGTTTTAGTTGTCCAATGTAAAGGGGCACTGGCTATTAGCCCACCGTCACAAGGTGTAACTTGATAAGCAATAATATTTGGTCAATGTAATATGGGTCAATGTAATAATATGGGTCAATGTAACATTCACATGAACTGCAGGCAGTTAAAGCTAAATAATAATATGCTGATCTTATTGTGATATTATTATTTAAAGTTGAAGCCCACGTACATGTTTGTCTGTATTTCTGTCTTTCTGTACAGCAGAACTCTCTAACTTATTAATACAAATAAATCACATTCTGTAAGGTTGAGTATCTTACACATTGTTTAGCCTAAGTTGTACTTCTTTAGTCGTCAGCCAAATACACTCCATGTTCAATAATTGGAGAATGAATCACAGATGAGAAATCATAAACGTTTTGCCTTAAAGTGCCCCTATTATGCTATTTTAAAGGTTGCTAATATTGCTTAATGAGTCTCTTAAAACAGGTTTACATGTATGCAAGGTCAAAAATAGATTTAATTTTACCTCATTTCTAAATGATTCGTAAACGACTTCGAGTTCGAAGATTCAGTCTGTTTAAACCCCTCCTTTCCGTGAGCCCTCTCTGCTGTGATTGGTCAGATGGCGCGGTCCTTTATGATTGGTCTACCGCAACAGCATGTGTCAGAAAATGAAACACCCATTACCATAACTGAACGACGGCTCTGGAGACTCGTCAATACATAGAAAAAATGGCGTCGGTTTTACCGTGTAAAGACCAGCTAATTTTATATTAACTGTGGCTACAAAAATCGAGAATTCTTTTATCTTCATGTCTGTGTTGCATTAAAAGGCAAAAAGGACAATCACAAACAAGTAGATAAAGCAAACGTGTATTATACAAAACTTAATAAAGTAAACGAAAAAGGTGCACCACAACAAAACAAAGATATAAACAATATTTACAAACTATACAGTATATAATAAATGGTATGTGTATGTGTGCGTGAACATGAGTGAGTGGAAAATGTCTGAAGTCTGTGTTAATTGTATGTGTCTGGGAGGCCGATGACGGAGGGTGAGAAGTCCAGGAATATGTCCAGTCAAAGATAATCCAGTTGAAAAATGTTTGAAAGAAAATGAGGCACCAAAGCACAGTCCTTGGGACAGGTGACCAAATAGGTCCTTTTTTAAAACCGCTGTTCCCTTTCAAAAGGCTTCACTCGATGCTGCGTGAAAACGCTATGGGAACATCTTGTCATGTTGCCGGCTGTGAAGCATGTGTGTATAAACACGCCAAATTTTGGCCTATATGACCTCGGTCAGGTGACGTCATCTGATTAGACGCACTGGCAGGTTATAAATAGTACTGAGCCATTGGCATTCCTCAGATCTTTTGTCTTCACCTCGTTGTGTTTAGCGTGTTTGTGTTTAAAACCAAAATAATAAGTGTTTAACTCACCGATATCAGAGTTTTAAAATGAGATGTCCTTCCGTGTGTGATATCCATATCGGAGGGCGATCTCTACACTTTACTGCTTCGATTAAAATGCTCGCGCATCTCGCATTCCTTGAGAAGCTTCGAGCCGCAGCGAATTTTGGTGCTTAAAGCCTCAACGACGCACTCCCCCCCCCCCCCACATGGGACATCATCCTTCCTGAAAAGATAATACTTCCTTTCAAGCTGTGTAGACTTTCTTCTTCCCTGGAAGGAAAAGCTTTTCAGGCAGCAGGTCAGGTTGGTGCTCCTTTGCACAGCAGGGCGGTTTTGCAGGCCTACCAGGCCGACCTGCTGAGAGACTTCAGCACTGGCGGGGCTCTTCAGATAGGGCGTATTGGAATTATGCCGGGCCACAGACTTGTCTCTACGTGCAACAAAAGCAGACGGCTCGTGCTATCGGCTGTTTTATGGCTGCGATGGGTTTCGCGCGGAGGCACTTGTGGTTAAATCTCAGGCACATCAAGGATAAGAATCGTGCATTCCTCCTGGATGCCCCTATCTCGCCTTACGGCCTGTTTGGACATATCGTTAACTCGTTCACCACTAGGTTCATGAGGCGAAGTTATATAACAAGCCTTTGGGAAATTCCTTCCCTGCCATGCTCAAGATTCGGGACTGTCGGCCACAAAGTCTCAACTGGGTCTGCGAGGCGTGAAACACAAGGAGTGTGTTTTTGAGCCTGCCACCCCTTTGTGGTGCGACGCCCCTCACTATCAGCCTCAAAAAGGTCAGACTGGCATATTGTCTTCTTCACAAAGAAGCCCTGAGGTTCATTCAGGATGCCGAACATCTAACATCCCCCCCGTTTAACCAAGACACCAAAACTTTGCCCCTTTTTCAGAAATTGGCAGCGTGGAAGCTACTGCCCAGTATATCTCCTTGGGTACTAAGGACTGTAGAGAAACTACAGGAGTCAGTTCTCACATCCATGAAACCAGAAAGTGCACACCTCCTGACAGAAGCTGCTGGGGAATGGGGCCATGGAACATGTTCCCCTACCAGGCAGCGAGTAAGGCTACTACAGTCAGTATTCCTTGGTTCCCAGAGGAACGGGGGGCTGCGTCCAAATTTTTAGATTTCGCGGGCTGTAGCGCTATCTAAACTAAATAATACAGTTTCAAAATGTTGACTGTTAAAGTGATTGCTCTCAAATCCTAGCGAGCGATTGATTTGTGACAATCGATTGAAGGACGCTTACTTTCATATAGACATATTGCCACAACACAGGGAAAGACCTGAGGTTCGCTTTCGGGGGCCACGCTTACCAGTATCGGGTCCTTCCATTTGGTCTAGCTCTCTCACCCGCACATATTAAAATGTATGGATGTAGTTCTGTCTCTTACAACTACCAGGGCATCCATATTCGAATTACATAAACGACTGGCTGGCCCAGTCTCATTAGCTAGCTCTTCGACATTAGCATGTCGCCCTAGCTCATCTTTGTTTCTGAGGATTGAGACTCAACACCACAAAAGCGTGCTCTTTCCTGTTCTGAGGATTTGGGTGTCACATGAGATTCGATCGTAAGCAGCCAGGCTGTCTCCCGCTCGTGTCGAATCCATTATCAACACCCTCAAGGAAACCAAGCTAGACCAAGAAAGTGACAATCACTTTCAGAGGTCTTAGCGCCCATGGCAGCTGTATCAGTGACACCTTGGGCCTTCTGCACATGAGAGCATTTCAGTTGTGGCTAAGACAGGGGATTTCACTCTAGGGCCGATCCTCAACAAGGGTTATGCACCAGGTGCTTCGTACCCCTCCTTTGTGGTTCAAGACCCCGGTTCTGACTCTGGGTCCCACTCTAAGTTTGTCTTGTCGTCGCAGATGCTAACGTCAGACGCTTCCCTCATGGGCGGGGGTACGGTCTTAGATGACCGTCCAGCCAAAGTGAGCTGGAGAGGCCTTCTTCTCGCACGGCACATCAATTGCCTCGATTGCATCTATTTCTGGCCCTAAAGCACTTCCTCCAGCAGTTCAGAGTGCCATGTCCCATTGCGGGTGGACAACACTATGGCAAGTCTCATATATTAATCGCCAGGGCGGACTGTGCTCGCGCCGCTAAATAGCTAGCGCACCAGGTTCCTGTCCCTCAGCGTGATTTACATTCCAGGGCATATGAATGTGAGAGCAGTTGTACTGTCCAGTCAATCTCTGACACACGGGCAATGGAAACCCCACCCCAAAGTAGTCAGTCAATCTGGGAGAGATTTCATGTAGCAGAGGTGGACCTCATTGCCTCGCAAGATCAGCAAATGTCCGCTTTGCTACTCTTTGACTCTGGATGTAGTATCCTTCTTCAAGAGCTTATGCCACCAAATGGAATGTATTTAAAGGGTGACATTGGGTGAGAGATGCTATTGCCCTCTCCTATGAGGCGCATGGTCTCACTTCGCCTCTAGGAATCAGGGATCATTCAACCAGGGGGATTGCCTCATTTATTGCACTAGCAAGAGGTATTCCCCTGCAACAAGTGTGTGCTAAGCAGGTATGGGAGAATTTTTTTTTGATTTTATGTGATTTTACTTATACTTTACTTACTTTTAAGAAATAAAAGGTACCCCATTTGGAAATAATCAGAGGTATGCGTGTGAAGCTGGACATAGGCCTGAGAATATGCTTGCACAAGAAATTCGATATATACGTTGAGGCTCCCTAGAACGGAAAAGCCTAACAAGGCCCAGATGTTTAGAATGACATCACTGCATGTAGAATGTACTCCATTGTCCAGGGTGGCTATATAATTGGGGAGCATGCGAGAGATCGGTGTGATCCTGGCAGCCTCTCCCGGCCATTATTGCGTGATAAATAAAGGTCGTTATCTTCTGAAACCAAAGCCTGAGTCTTCAATTAATTTCCACAACACAGGTAGACCCAGTCCACTGCAGATATGTTTCAGTGCTGGAGTTTCTGCAGGAAAAGCTTGTCCTCGGCCTTGTGCCCTAGTACTCTCAAGATGTACTTAACCGCATACTAACTGAACTATCTTCCGAAAGTTCCATTTGTAACATGCACCCTACTATTTTGAAGCCTTCTGTCCTCCGCCTTTTACAGTTTCGGAGCAGGAGAAACCACTTATTGTCCAGTACGTGCTCTTCAGATTTACATCCACCGCATGATCCAGTGGCGCAAGTCAGGGTGCCACTATACTGGGTGAGAGATGCTATTGCCCTCTCCTGTGAGCCACGTGGGCTTACTTCGCCGCTAGGAATCAGGGCTCATTCAACCAGGGGGACCGCCTCATCTATTGCACTAGCAAGAGGTATTCCCCTGCAGCAAGTGCATGAGAAGCAGGTAGACCCAGTCCACTGCCGAATTGTTTCAGTGCCGGAGTCTCTGCAGGAAAGTTGTCCTCAGGCTTGTGCCCTAGTACTTTCAGGACGCACGTAACTGCATCCTCACTGAGCTATCGTCCTAAGTCCAAAAAAAAAAAAAAAACATTGCTATTGTTTTGAAGCCTTCTGTCCTCCGCCTTTACAGCTTCGGAGCAGGAGAGACTTTACTTACTGTGTCCAGTACATGTTCTTCAGATTTACGTCCACCACATCAACCAGTGGCGTAAGTCAGAGCAGTTTCTACATGTTTGGGACCGCAACCGGAGGTGCGACCGCCACTACACTGGATGAGAGATGATATTGCCCTCTCCTATGAGGCGCATGGGCTCACTTCACCTCTAGGAATCAGGGCCATTGGACCAGAGGGGTCACCTCATCTATTGCTCTTGCAAGAGTTACTCACCTGCAGCAATTGTGTGACGTGGAAGGTTGGTCCTCCCGCACATATTTTGTTACATTATAATCTGGATGTTTATGCTACTCCGGGCTCATGGAAAGCCCCGAGTTAGCTGCCCAGGCATAGTTCTGAGACCTTCTCGGCCTTGTGCGCACACGTTACACAACCTTGGGGTCCAGACACTTGCAGTGCGGCGGCGTTGGTATTCTCATTCCCATAGCGTTTTCACACAGCATCGAGTGAAGCCTTTTGAAAGGGAACGTCTCGGGTTACTTTGCTGTAACCCTGTTCCCTGAAAAGGCGGGAATGAGATGCTGCGTCCCAATGCCGCACTGCCACGTGACCGGACGTCCGTTCAGACAAATCAATCTGAGGAATGCCTCTGGCTCACTACTATTTATAACCTGCCGGTGCGTCTAATCAGATGACGTCACCTGACCGAGGTTATATAGGCCAAAATTTGGCGTGTTTATACACACATGCTTCACAGCCGGCAACATGACAAGATGTTCCCATAGCGTTTTCACGCAGCATCTCGTTCCCGCCTTTTCAGGGAACAGGGTTACAGCAAAGTAACCCGAGACGTTTTTCATTATTCAGCATGTGTATTAATGCCCTTAATACATATATGCACGTGTGTACTGTTTACTGTAACATTGTGACAACCAATGTGTGTGGGCATATTATTTCACAGTTTTGACGTGTATCTTTTCATCGAGTTTGGTTACTCACGACACGGAAGTCCATTGGTCTCTTTGTCTCTTGTTTTATTTTCAGCATCAAAGATTCAACAGTTTGTACAGTCGTCTTGAGTAAATCCACAGTGGTTACAACAACTTATTCGCTGTATCTCATTACTGTTTCCTTAATTTTACAACAACTTATTTGCTGTATCTTTAGTTTAAGTTGGCTTTCGTTAGCTTACATTAGCTTATGTTTTCTTATGGTCAAAAGCTTGTGTTCTCCCCAACTTCCAAATATAGACTGACTTTCTTTACAGTGACAGTTATGCAACTATGTGTAAAAATGGAATGACATCACAGACATCTGGCTATACGGTTGTCATAAATGGATGCTTAACTAATAAACTTGGTGCTTAGTGCACAACCAACAAAATACAATAAAATAAATAAAATAAACACAACAACAAATTCATAAAGTACAATATGGCTCTTACACAATGTGTGTTTTTTTGTCAAATTTGTGTCCAAGTGCACAACATACAGCCCTTGTGAAAGAAAAGGTTAAAAAGGCTGTAGTAGTGCAGAAATCTGTTTATCAGCAATGCAACGTCAAAAGGAGGCAAAGGCAAGTGACATTAGAGAGGTCATTGTTAAAGTCACACAAAAAGAAGTCACACTGTCAGAGAGGAGTGTGTGTGTGTGTGTGTGTGTGTGTGTGTGTGTGTGTGTGTGTGTGTGTGTGTGTGTAAAGCATCCTCTTCACCAGCAGGTTTTGACAAAGTGCACTATGAATCCAGATTCTAGTAGCAAACCCTGGTTGCATACTTTGTTCCCATAACAATATGACTGGAGAGGTGTAATCATATCATTGCTACAGTGCTGTAGATCATGGATAAGTCTACATTCTTCTGCTTACTATCAACATGCCTGCAATCACACACAAATCCATTTAGGAGCAGTGTAGCATGGAATTATCTTACTTCTAGAAATCACATTAAACAGGGTTTTGACTTGTGAATATAAACATGTCAAGTGTTTCAATAAAGACAATCAAAGCAGGCTCAAAAATATTCTCCTAATAACTAGCATAGACTGCACTGCAGAGGACCGGAAAGGCCTGGCTCGAATAGGTGAGAATGCACAGAGGATTGAAGGAACTAAGTTCCCCAACCTCTACACAGTTCATGCTAGCCATCTACTGTACACAAGAGAGCTAGCGACATCATCAAGGATCCAAGCCACCCAGGACACAGACTGTTTGTCTGTAGCTTCTGCCACCCCAACCTCCAACCCACCCCCCCAGTATATTGTTAGATTTATTATATTTTAGTGGAATTATTTTGTATTTATTCTTTAGTTTATTCTTCCATTTCTTATTGCTTCTGGTTTCTGAGAGCTACAAAACTAATTTTAGTTGGTATCACTACAATGGCAGTAAAGTCTCTTTAACTTTATCTTATCTGTTTACATGTCAGTAAAATCTCCCTGCTTTCTAGATGAAGGAACTAGCAAACAGTGTACATGAATCTTCCATTGTGTACAGCATTAGTTCTTACCCATTTATCAGATCTTGACACACACAGATGCCACTTCCTCCTGCTCCAATACTTCTTCTTTGAGCTGAGGGACCTGTTTTACCTGCACTGAAAAAAGTGAAACTGCTGTGTCATTGATACAAAGTATGTTTCTACATTGATTTCCTATACGAAACTGATATTTTTACGTTGCTTAAAAGCAAACAACGGAGCCCCTGTTTAAACTTAAATGTAATCCGTTCACTCAACGCACATTTCTGCTTCAAACCAAAGGTTTGCCGTGTCACGTGACCTCATGACGTAGTATTGTCGCGGACTGAATCACGTTCTGCTGGCAGCCATAGTTTCTCAAAGAAAACAACAGGTAAGAAAGCGAACTCATGTCATTTCTATGTTAAATGTATCTCTTCCATGAGCAAATTTATGATTTATGTCAGGAACAACTACTTTGTAGATTGAGTTTTGTTGAGTAGATTGAGTTCTTGATCTGGTATGTACTCGCTCAAAAAAGCAGAAATTAGCTTTGTGTCAAATGTAATATTGTGAATGGAAGCCACAGGACCTGAGCAAGGCATCCAAATCAAGTTGGCTGTGATGCACTAAATTAAAACATAACTAGCAGAATAAAACTCTTTAGTTTAACTTGTTCACAGATTAGTGTATGCTGTCTGAATACAGGTTTCGATGTCTGCCAGCAACAGAAGTGTACTCCGAGATGTCATCATCACAGCTCTGGTTAAACGCAGGATCAAAGGACTGAGCAGCTGTGGAGGAGTTAAACACGTGACAGCGCCGTGCACGCACACAGGGTTTAACATCATTATTTGGTAGAACAGAGTTAAACAAAACAGGCATATGATCAGAAAATACTGCATCACAGACTTCAATGTTAGAAATAGATAATCCATGAGTTAAAACAAGATCAAGGGTGTGTCCCTGCTCCTGTGTGGGGCCCGGCACTGACTGCACAAAACCAAATGAATCAATTAAATTTAAAAAATCTTTGGCCAGCAGATTCTCAGGGCAACAGCCATGAACATTAAAATTACCCACAATAAGGACACGATCATATTTCCGCATCATTTCAGCCAAAAAGTCTGACAAGTCAATTAAAAAGTCCTTATTATATTTAGGTGAACGATAAATCACTCCACACAGCACTATGTGAGTGCGGCCAAGCTCAAATAAGTTCAGTTCAAAGCTGGAAAAAGTCAGTAACGACAGCTGCTTACAATAGAAGTTATCCCTATAGACCACTGCGATTCCTCCTCCTCCTCGACCCGATATTCTCGAGGAGTTTAGATGAGGCATATGATGAGGGGAGAAGTCACTGTACTCACCAACACTCAGCCACGTCTCCATAATAAAAAGAAAGTCCAAACCATGTGAGGTGATAAACTCCTTTAGAATGAAAGTTTTGTTGGTTAGTGACCTCACATTTACCAGGCTCATCTTGGTCATCCTGTTTAGAGTCGAATAGTTTTACGACTATTTTCACATTATTAAATGTGTAAGTTATGTATAGGGCATATCTGTAATTTAATGTTTTTTTATTTTTATTTCTTAATTTTTTTCACACCCTCATTCACACACTACTGTCAATTAGAGGACAACGAAGTATGAAGAGGAAACCCACCAAGTACAGGGAGAACATGCAAACGCCATGCACACAGATACCCTTGAGGTGCAAGGCGGCAGTGCTAACCACTACACCACCGAGCCCCATCATCCATCCATCTTGATTTATTTCTCTGTAATGTGGATAATATATATTAATTGGTTGCTCTGATATTATATTTTGTTAATGATTATATTATCAATTTCTATTTTTTTATTAAATGTTCACAGTAAATAACAGTTTAACTGATTAATTCATTGTGTTATCACATCATTTAGATAGGATACAAGAAAACAAGACTTCGGGCAAGTGGGAGTTCGGGCAAATGTTTTTTTGAGATGTGAAGAAAAGCTGTAGTAAGTAATTTTTGTTTATTATCGTTACTTAATCATTGACTGCACTGCATGATTTTCACAAGCAGGTGTCACGTATGTAAACGCTTTGTGAAAAGAAATGGGTTTTCTTGGGTTTAAAATGTTTAAAGACATTTTTTTTTTAAATAATGTTTATTTTGGTTTTAGTAGGGTCGTTATGAAATGTAGTTTGATTTTCTGATTTTTAACATTTTAAACTGCCTTGATGGTTCAACTTCTGGGTTTAACTTCGTTAATATAACGTTGTTATATTAATGTGGCCGTGACAATTTATTCACTATATTTGTCAAATTTGTACGTTCTTAAAAATAAAAATCGGTCACACTGAATAATAAAACTAAAAGCTAATGATAAAAATATGCTATTTTATTCAATCAATTAATGTAAATAATGTAAATTAAATAAAATGCCTAAACATGCACAGACCCATACCATACCAGGTACTGGTCGAAGCTCTAATCCTTTTATCTACAAAAATAAAAAGCCAACATTTCTAATTAATTACTTTTAATTTCATTAACATGAAAGTCAATACTGTAAGTCAAGGTCTGCACAACTTAGCAATGGACCAAATCAGTATCATTACTAATGCTAGGCTTTGTGAAGAAATCTGGTGCGAAGAATCCAAAAACTACATCGATGTTGCATTTTATTACTTGGAAAATTTACATAACTCTTTCTTTAAGAAACAATGTGATTTCCGGGAAGAAAAAACTCTTGTTAGTTATTTGAAAGACTTGTGTATTTAAGCTCCTGTTTCTTGATAATCTTCAGATCTTTTCTGAGCTCTGTTGCTGAGGTTCACAGCAATGAACTCAATCACTCAATGAATTATCATTAACTAGGCTTACAAAAGTGCTTTACTAAAAGTTTATCTGCTTTACATATTGAACACACATTATTTACTGAAAGATCATGGATTTCTAACATACAGATTAGCTACTTTCGATTGATTCATTAAGTAGCTATCTGTATAAGATATAGCCATACTGTATAGAACAAATGTGTAAGGGTTTCATACATAACTCCACAATTCAAGGCACTGAGTTACTGATTGGACAGGCATTGGTTCAAGGCTCAGCTACACCAGGTTGTCATTGCCGAGGAACAAGCATTGAAGACAAACCATGCAATGCGAGTGAGCATCAACTACAACAAAGGGGACTTAGAAAGCGGATTCGAGAGTTGGATTTACAGTAATAATTGTGCAAAAGTATCGCTCATGATGGAGAATATCATGAGCAACACCTTTATATTGAGGAAGAGTTACTCTACCAACATGTGCAATTTACAGGATTCAGGATAACAGTTTGAATGAGATGTTCAATTGTGATCAGGTTTTGTGACAGTGCTGTAGATAACACTGTCATCCCCTTTCTGTTGTTCAGTGTAAACAAACCTGTAACCAAAACCACAGAACACAAACAAGTATTATTAAGTGCCAAATTTTATATATAACAGAATTGTGGTTGGTAAATCTGAGCTTTCCACAACAGCTTGTAGAGAAATTAATATTTTAGGTCATTACTCTATGTATTAGCTCTTACCCTTGTTTTTGTTCTTTGGCTTTGATACGCACAGATGCATAAGTCACTTCGTCTTTGTGCGACATTTCCTCCCCCAGCTGAGGAGAGTGGTTTAGCTCTGGTTTTGTCTGTTTAACAATTGTGTTTTCTCCAACCTAGTTATATAAAACATACAATTATCACCATCAATTGTTGTGTTTATTAATGTATTTATTCACGTGATTTATTTTAAGATCATACCCATGGTTTCTCTGTAGTTTTATCACTGTTTTGATCCTGAGCTTTTCTATTTTCCCTAACAAGAAAAACACACAGTGTACAGCTTTTAGAATATACTCGACAGTTTTCCTTAACACAAACCAATGTCCTGCCCACCATGCCAGCTTTTCCCAAAATGACATGTACAGTTAGGGTAAAGAATATTTATTTTATCCATCATAAAAATCTTACTCAAATTAAATATTAAATAATTTCATGATAATAGTAGTTTACTCCAGGTTTAGTCAAGACTGCCAATTCTTACCTCCAGTAGGAAACTACAGCTGCTACGATCATTATCACAACAACAAACACCAGAACAATGATCCAGATTTTCCACTGAGCAAAATCTCCTGTTAAAAAATTTCAATAATATTCAAGTAACCATGTTACACACTAATGTGTGTAAGGGGACCTCATAATAAAATTTTTTTAATTATTTAATTCCAAAATCATTCAAGACAGTCTTATATTAAGACACCCTCACCCACCCTGGACCTGAAGGCTGATCGTTTTAGATCCTGACGTCTCCTTGGCTTCCCAAGTACAGGTGTAACTCCCAGAATCCCTCACGGTTAGAGCAGGAAAGTGAAGAGCGGGTCCTGATGTGTTTAACTGCTCGTTGTTCTTAGACCACACAAACTGTGAGGAACTGTGTGTGCAGTTCACATCACACGTCAGATTTAACGAGTCTCCTTGTTTAAGAGTTCCGCTTCCACTGAGCCTGATTAGTGACACCTTTAAATCTTTAACAGAGATCAGAAAAGACTCCACGTCACTCAATCGAAAGGTGTTAATAATTATTGTACAGAACAGTGGCGGCTGCTAGCTTTTGAAACAGGGGAAGCTCATATTAGGCCTTCATCATAAAATTTTTTTTATTATAATTTAATTTTTCATCATAAAAAATCACCTGCAAATCCGCATGGGACTGAACTCGAATCTCAGAGATTCGAGTTCAGTCCCATACGGATTGAGGGGCATTTCTAGGATTTTCAGGTAAGGGGGGGCTCAGCCCCGTAGATGTTTAACACAGAATCAGTACTCAAATGAGTCTTCTTGATCACACATGCTGTTTACCGTATAAACCTTTTCTATGTACAGGTACAATCAAAAAAATATAACCAGAAAACAGCATATAACTTTAAACTTGCATTGATTAGCAATATAAACAACACACCTATGAGGCTGGACAATGGAATAAACTGTGTGGGGGCCAATAGTGTCAAACATTTATCTGTTCATTCTTTGACAATACTGCTGCTTTTTGTTGGAAACAGGCAAACATAAAAAATGTGAAAAATAGTTTCTGATGCAATGACTTCAGTCAATGTTGGGGACACAGTGTTAATGTGCCTGAGAGGCTGCTGCGCTTTCAGAGAACTGAACTGTAGAACTGAACAGAGAACTGGAGATGGAAGTTTTTTCAAGTCACATGGGAGTCTCCAAATGAGCAGCAGGGCTGAAGAATAGAACATCTTTTTTTTTTCATGTGACTTGAAAAACCTTCCATCTACACTTAAATATAAATATTAAACTTTGATAATCATGTTATCTAGTTTAATTTAGTGTTTTAGCTACATAAATAAGTAGGTTCTTTATTCAACCCCTTAAAATGTCATAGCTACTATGCTATTTATTCAAGTTAATTAATATAGACAATTAAACAAAGCATCTTTTTAATATCATTAATTTTTTGTTTGTTTGTTTCTATTCATTAAAATAAGTAAGTTTTTCTAAATCAAAGTGACAAAAACCCTACTCTAAGGCTAATAAATGTATTTTACAATTTGGGACATTATTTAATACAATATTTATTACAAAAAACAGGATTTTTCTATCTTTGTGAATCACACTGCTATACAGTTAAACGAGAGCACTGAATGCTGTCTGTCACTATTTTTAATCATTTATGTTCATAACTCTATGGTAGTTAATGCCATATGCACTGTGTAATGTTTTATATAGAACATTAGGTTGAAACAGCTGGTGTGATGAGGGTGAACACAGCGAAGATTTAACTGATTAATCCCGCATGACATTTTGTAAACGGTATTTATGAGAAAGGACTGAACTGATGCAGATATACCAATTTATCGGAAAACACACACCTTGACTTAATCCTCCCTCTGTGATGGTGAATTGAAGACCACGCTGAAAGACGGTGAGGAGCCGAAGTCTGCCGACACTTTCATATGAAATTTAAAGGGGACGATGATGGGGGACCAGCAATTTGTCTGAAGTTTATGGATAATTTTTAGGCTAAAGCCCCCCTAAAAATGGCCTAGCGACGCGCTGTCTGTAGCGCTGATGTATACTTAAGACATGCTGTCAATCAAAAAGGGGTTCCGCCATTTAAACGGCTCCTCCAAACATCATGCAGCATTTTGGTGCGTTTATCCAATTACCGTCCAGCTTTTCTGCAGTGAAAAAAGCTAGTCTGTGCTTCCCCATAGAGATTCAGAGAAGCTGGGCTTCAGGGGGAGGGTTTAACGCGCTGTGCTGCACGGAAATGTATGACAAGAAAATCGCGTCAAACAATCTACAATAAATACCGGATTCTGAACGAGCTAGTCAAGAAGTCAGGGCCAGGAGTAGCTCAGTGGTTATGGCAATGGACTACGGTTCGGAAGATCCCAGGTTCAAACCCCACAACCACCAAGTTGCCACTGTTGGGCCCTTGAGCAAGGCCCTTAACCCTCAACTGCTCAGATGTGTAATGAGATAAAAATGTAAGTCGCTCTGGATAAGAGCGTCTGCCAAATGCCTAAATGTAAGTTGAACGCGTTCTAACGCACTTTTATTAAAACCAATATAAATATGACAGTGTATATATGAGCATTTATTTTCTGACATAGTAGGGGAAGCTGAGCTTCCCTTGTAGTCTTAGAGCAGCCGCCACTGTTACAGAAGTGTCCTACAGAATCAAACAGGTCTGCATCACACTTTATTAACATTAGTGAAGGCTCAGGAAGCTGGAAGGGAATTCAGAAAGTGTAAGGGTTAACCCCTAGAGGGCGCCAAATGCCCAAAGACTACGTTTGTATTTTGTTGTAGTTTAATTTTGATTTAGACTTCATTTCCCATAGGGCGCCTCGGTCAGGTGACGAGAGCGTGCACCTGAACGAGGCGAGTCATTAGTTAGATTATAAATAGCCTGTTTAAGTTGAGAGTAGCGTCTAGCATTAGTTATGGTTTTGTGATGGTTGTTTTTTGAGTCAATGGTGATATTACAGGTTACTAGGTACTCTGAGAAAAGAGCTTTTGTTTTTGGTTTGTTACTGCTTTATTATTAAAAAGACTTGAACTCCCCTTCTGCTTCCTCTGAATTTATGCCACGCACACGCCAGCAGCCAAATCATGACAGAAAGATTTAAAAATGATTGATTTAACAATTTAATAATTCTGAGTATAAGTAAAAAAAGAATAATAACTTTGCAATGTTTTCAGAACAATCCATTAAATAATTTAATGTATACAAATAAAAAAAATCATTCAGATTTTTATTTCAATCATTAAAATGTTACCTGTAGTTTGTAGAGTCACTCCAGGTTCACCTGTCCACTTTCCACCAGGCACATCAGTTATAAATCTGAATTTGTACTCTCCAGAATAACTGAACTGTACATTGTGGATTGACAAAGTGCAGTTTGATTTGTTGTCGCCAACGTACTCAAAGTCTGACTTGATGTTTGATGAGCTGCTATAAACATACGGAGGGTCTGTACACTTTCCTGTGTTTGAGTTCATTGAGCACCAAAGCATTTGTATCACCTGACTCGTGGGATTTGATGTTGGATAATAATAACTACAGGGAATTGAGACACTGAATCCTCTCACAGCACAGATCGACTTATCAGGATAATTCACACCCCATCCACTGTCCTGAGTGACAACACCTGCAAAACGTGGTAAAAAATCAATGGAATTTTTTTAAGTTAGTTAGTAAGTTAGTTAATTAATCAGTTAGTCAGGCAAATATTACTCTGACGCAAAACCAACAGACAGCCATTAAAGAATGTGTATCCATTAGTGTGTTAGTGTTCATGTAATTGATGCCTTCATTAAACAAATGATTAATGCTCATTGCAAAACAAGCAATTAAGGTTTAATTTCAAGAGTCAGGAAATACAGTAATAGGTTGTTTTAGTCTGTTGTGATACAGGAAAACCTGTGGAGCCTGACAGAATAAACTGGCCTAGAAATGCATCCAGCAGAGGCAGCTCACCTGAGGGGGCATTAGAGAGCCAAGGAGTCCTTTTAGGCAACCACCAGAAGGGAATCACACATCACTAACACACTTCAAACCATCATGGAACCTCTGCAGTCTCTCTACTCAGATTCGGAACCAACCACCTTCTGCGCTGGAACGAAAAGGCTCTGTTCAACTGCTTCCTCCATGGGCTCTCAGACCCAATTAAAGATGAGCCTCCCGCGGATCTACAGGGGCTCATTGACCTAGCAACCTGCATGGGCGGATCTTGGCTACTCCCAAGGTACCCGCTGAACCCATGCAGATAGGCCGCACGCGCATTTTGCCAAAGGAGCGTCAGCGCCACAGAGACAATGGTGCCTGCTTCTACTGCGGTCAGACTGGCCAGGTCGTGCAATCCTGCCGACTAAAAGGTCAGGCCTTTTACTTTCAGGCTCTTGTTGTAGTTTCGTTTTGATTTAGACTTCATTTCCCATAGGGCGCCTCGGTCAGGTAGCAGACTCACACCCATTGCTCATCAATCCACCCCCATTACCCTGCAGTTTTCAGGCAACCACATCGAACCCATCACTTTTCTAACCGTTCAAAATGCTCATGCACACATTGTTCTGGGACTCCCCTTACATTGATTGGGTTTATTGGAGCATCCTTGATTAGAGCCTCACCTGCCTCTTCTCTTGTCTACACTCCCTCATGGGTCGGACTTTGCCAGCGTAACGAGAGGAGATCCCGACTTAACCAAAGTCATTACTGAATATCACGACCTATGAAAGGTAAGTCACGGGCTATCTCCTTACCACCTCATCACCCCATGAATGCACTATTGACATCCTCCCAGGCACCTCTCTGCCCAAAGGGGCGACTCTACTCCCTCTCTCATCCAGAGAGAGAGGCCATGGAACATTACGTTAAGGAGTCACTTTCAGCAAGGATTATCCATCCATCTTCTTCTTCGGCTGGAGCAGGTTCTTCTTCGTAGAAAAGAAAGACAAGTCCCTCAGACCTTGTATTGAATGAGATCACAGTAAAGAACCGCTACCCTCTCCCGCTGATGTCATCGGCCTTCGAACTCCTTCAGGATGCCCATGTGTTCACCAAGCTAGATTTGAGGAACGCCTACCACTTTGTCAGGATATGGGAAGGCGATGAGTGAAAGACTGCCTTGAACACCCCCACTGGTCACTCCAAATATCTCGTTGTCCCATTCGGCTTTAATGAGGTCCTTAGGGATTTCCTCAATGCCTTTGTCTTCGCTAATCTGGATGATATCCTGATATTCTCACGCTCTGTAAAAGAACACAAGCTCCATGTACGCCAGTCCTGCAACGACTGTTAGAAAATAAACTTTACATCACTTTACTTCTTGCCGCAAGGCAAGCGACATACACATGTACACGTGCTTCTGCATTCCGGCGAGGTCTCTCCTGCTCACACCGCAGTATGGAGCTTAACCAGGTGTTATGCCGGGTATCAAAACCGCCACTCGGCCGACTCAGTCATCCACAAACATTCACTAACTCCACTTCATTTCTACAAGGGATCTCTCTCTCCATCTGCACTTGGATTCACCAACCTGGTGTGGTGGATACAAGTGCAGATGTAGAGAGAGAGATCTCGGGTAGAAAGTAACTGGAGTTAGTCAATGCTTGTCGATGACTGAGTCAGTGGATTAGATAAATGTAATTTTTTCCTAATTGGTCCATAATGAGGTCAACATTAAAACTTTTGCATCATCTCTGATGTCAAATGAATGTGTTTATTATGATATAGTTTATTTATTTATTGTCTCCCAGACACTACAGTGAAAAGATATGATTGAACAGCATTAATCAATAGATTCATGCATTTTTTTCTGTTTTTGAAAACTAGTTCCCTAAAGTCTGTAACAGCTTTTTTTTTTTTTTTACAGAACTGATGAATTGCAAGAGGAGTGCAGAGTGGAACTATCATTGTATTGTATTTCCTACATCTATTTCCCTTATTCAAAGGCAACATTTGGATTATCATTATAAAATGTAATTTTGTAGAGCACATTTTCTTAACATCTTACCAAGTCTACAAAAAAACACTGTAATAAAATCCTTGCAATAGCTTTAAAGTAAATACTATGGGATCACACAGAACCATACCCCATATGAAACACAGATGAATCTTAAAAGGTTTAAAAGTTTAAAATGACAGAACACTATAACACAATAATGAATATTTCTTATCTTCATTAATAAAGCTTAAGTCTTAATCAGACACAAGTTACAGTTAATTAAATATTTAAATTTCGACTTGTTTCTAATTTCTACAATAACACTAACTACTTAACATTAATCCACTAAAAGAAAGTACACAATGCAAAAATATTTTAACAACAGCATGAGATTGTGTTTCATACCAGGCAGTGTGATCATGAACGTCAACAAGTACAGGATCTTCATCGCTTTTTCAGCAAGAACTGAACACCCTAATTTTGTCTCTGTGTATATACTTAGCTCACTGATTTGGTAACAACTGTATAAGAGAGAAGTGAAATCAGTTCCTTAAAAAAAAATATTGCAACTGGGCATGTCGAAGCATTATGCAACATTTCTTCTTTTTTTAAGGTGGGCATAAGAGTTTACCAGTTTAAAGAATATATATTAGAATAAAAACAGAAACAATTATAAGCTAGTGGAAAAATCACACTGGTCCATCAGTGCTGTGTTTCCTATAGATTTTACAATTTAGTTAGTTAGTTAGTTAGTTAGTTAGTTAGTTAGTTAGTTAGTTAGTTAGTTTGTTTGTTTGTTTGGTTCATTTCTTGTGATGTTAAAGAAGCTACAGGAGCAAGTTTGTTGACATTATGATTTTTTTTTAAGAAAACCTAGAAAAGTTTAGTTGAAACTATAGTTTTAATAAAGAAAACTAGTGTAAAACAGTGTACAGTTCAGTACACAGTGAAACGAAATAACGTTCCTCCAGGACCAATGTGCTACATACTGTTTAACATACAGTAATGAGGTGGTTTTTCTTTACATATTTGATTTGTAAAAGTAGAAAATGTACATGTAATAAAACATCATTGCTAAAAACTACAGTACACCATCAACAGCATTACAAACAAATGATTAAATTTAAAAAATCTAAATCAGCTTGACAGAAATGTGGATGCAGATTTATCTCCCTGATCTGACAATCTAGAGGTGAGATAGAGACAGCATAGTGAAGAAACCTTGAGAGGAGCCAGAATTTAAGAGCAAAACAAATAACTTTAACAAAAAAAAATTTCAAACTACAGTGGAACCTTGGTCTGTGAGAGTTTTGCAAGATGAGCAAAATTAAATTAATTTTAACTTGATAAATGCGTTAGGTCCTTAAATACGGGTTTGTCTGCTGAGCGGTATGTGATCACAACTGAGCCAATGATTCTTCTCTCTCTCATGCTGTGGGATTATGGGTAATCGTCTCCCATGCTCAGTCTCAGTGCACATGCATCCCTTGTGTAGTCAACCTCCATGCGCATGTGTACTGTTCACTAAAACATTGTGGACAAAGTGTGTGTGCACATAAGGCATTTTTTCTATTTTGTGTCCAAGTCTAGTGACCAATCTTTAGTACCTATACTGCAACAACGGCCGCTCTAAATGCTGTTGCAGTGCGGGAGATGAACCTGTTTAAAAACAACGTGATGTCACATTTCCGCAAAATCCTCAAAAGGAGTCAAAAGCAAGTGACATTAGAGAGGTTCCTTGTTAAAGAAGTTTGCTTACAGAGGAGTGATTCTGTTACTGTGTGTATGTAAAAGTCCTACATAGTAGCCCCCTCCTCCTCTCTTGTCTTACATTTACATTACATTTAAGCATTTAGCAGACGCTCTTATCCAGAGCGACTTACATTTTTTATCTCATTATACATCTGAGTAGTTGAGAATTAAGGGCCTTGCTCAAGGGCCCAACAGTGGCAACTTGGTGGTTGTGGGGTTTGAACCTGGGATCTTCCGAATTGTAGGCCAATGCCTTAACCACTGAGCTACCCCTGACCCCCTTACACCAGCCACGATTCTTTTCAAAGGTAAAGTGCAGAATAATTTGTTTTATTTTTACTTTATATTTTGTATTAATTATTTTATATGAATATTTTGGATTGTGGAATTAATCGTCTGAATTACATCATTTCTTGTGGGGGAATTTGCTTTGATATACAAGTACGCTTCTGGAACAAATTATGCTCGTATCCAACGTTTAACTGTACATTGAAATTCTTGGCTGTTCCTGGAGGATTATTATTTATAATCACACTATCCAGTCTGACTTAAATCCTGTCAAGGGTACGTTATGTTATATATATATATATTTATATATATATATATATATATATTTTTTTTTTATTTTATTTATTTATTTATTTTTTTTTAACATTACCTCCGACTTCCTTATTCTCAGGGGTAGGTGTTGGACTACTGATGAGACGATATCATGTTCAAACCCAACACCACCGAGCTGCTACTGTTGGGCCATTGAGCAATGCAATTAACCCTCAACTGCTCATGTGTGTAATCAGATAAAAAAATATATAAGTCACTCTGGATGAGAGCATTCGCTACCTGACATCTACACACACATGCAATATTTTTAAAAAATATTTTTTACATTTTGTTCTATTTTTTTACAGCTAGGTTTCTATAGCTAAACTTATTCTCATTTTATTCCACTGTTTATTTCTTGTTAATTATTTTTACATTTTTAAGGTCACGGGCGCTCGTTTAAGCATTTCACTGCATATCATACTGTGTATGACTGTGTATGTGACAAAAAAATGTATTTGACGAAATTTGAATTTGAATTTAAACTGCCATGAATGGAATATAAATGTACTGTACAAAATATATAAACAGAATAGTTAAAATGCTATACAAGGAAAATGGAATTCAATTGAGATCCTCTCCTGGGTCACACTGTATGGTTTCAATACAAGTAATTGCAGAGTTAAGGCACGTAGTAATATGTGTGATAGAATGATATAATTCTGCATGATCATTTTGTGAATCAGAAACCTGAAATGAGCATGAAAGTATATTTATAATTACAGCTAGATCAAATAGAATTGCATATATAATCAAATATGATTGCAGGTAGATCAAATCTGTGGTGTCAAGATAAGATTATCTACTGCAGCAGGAAGGTGAGTCGCAAGTGTAGAAAGTTCTAAGACAAAAAAGACTAGAGCAGAGCATTTACACATGATTATTCACAAAACCTATATCAGAATCACATTATTTTGGCTACCAGGTGTGTGTGTGTGTGTGTGTGTGTGTGTGTGTGTGTGAGAATTCCTCTTCACCAATGTTGCCCTATAAATCCAGGTTTCAAATCCAGGTCACACACATAGTTGAAAGCCTTTCTGTCCTTGAAGATATGACTGGAGACGTGTAATCATTTTATTCCCACAGTGCTGTAGATCACGGATATGTCCACATTCTTCTGCTTAGTGTTCCTAAACACGTTTAGGAAGTGTTTCAATAAAGATAGGTAAAGCTTAGAAATATGCTCCAAATGACTAAATTTTTAAACAGAAATACAGTTAAAGAAAAATAGAAGAAATATGCTAAACAGTTGGGGCAAAACTCAGTGATGGAGATGTGACAGAACCCAGAGAACAGTAACCTTAAAATTAATTGGAAATTTGAGGGAGAACAGAGGACTGTAAACTAGGTTTGCTAGCTGTTTGCTAGTTCACTTCAAACACTATTAATTCCACATGGTGTCCCAAAAGTCTTCTCACATAAGAACATACGTACATTCATAGGAGATACATTTTAGCAAAATATGTTCCAAATTGTTTTATTAAGATGACTCAGTGTGTGTGTGTGTGTGTGTTTTAAGAAATTGCAATCATGTGAACATAGTTACATTTTGCTTTAAAAAAGTCTTTATGCCCCCTATCGAGACTAGCTGTAGAATAACTGTAGATAATATTACTAAGTAAGCAGACACAGTCCGAAATCATCAGAGTAGTTTAATGAATGTCAGAAAAATCTCACTGTTCCCTTTCAAAGGCTACACTCGATGCTGCGTGAAAACGCTATGGGAACATCTTGTCATGTTGCCGGTTGTGAAGCAGGTGTGTATCAAACATGCCATATTTTGGATTATATAACCTCGGTCGGGTGACGTCATCTGATGAGATGCACCTGCAGGTTATAAATAGGAGTGGACCAGAAACATTCCTCAGATTCTTTGTCTTCACTGACCTTGTTGTGTTGAGCGTGTCTGTGTTTAAACCAGCAAAATAAGAAAGTGTTTAACTCACCGATATGGCAGAGTTTTAAACGAGATGTCCCTCCGTGTGTGATAATCCATATAGGAGGGCGATCTCTACACTTTACTGCTTCGATTAAGTGCTGCACGCGCGCCTAGCATTCCTTGAGGAGCTTCGAGCCGCCGCGCATTCCTGAAATTCCTCTGTCTGCTCTCAAGCGCGCCCTTGCGCTTCTTGTAAATGGGCAAGGATAAATATCCTCTCTTGCTTCCGCGGAGATGGAAAAAGCCTCTAAGCACGTAAAAACTTTAGACGGCAGGTTCTGTCGGGTGGTCGGGGAGCGGAGCCTCAGCGACGCTCTCTCCCCTTTCTTAGGAATCTCCATATGAGTTAACCATTTCATGGAGTAAGCTGTATTAATCGCGTATTTTCCTTCCATCAACTTATTTATTTATATAAATATATTTGATGTGGAAGCGCAGGGTTAGATGATGACGCCCAGATAGGAGAGACGCTTCCAGGCTATCTCTCTCCTGGGACATCATCCTTCCTGAAAAGCTTATACTTCCTTTCAAGCTGTGTAGACTTTCATCTTCCCTGGAGGGAAAAGCTTTTCAGGCAGCAGGTCAGGTTGGTGCTCCATTGCACACCATGGCGGTTTTGCAGGTCTACCAGGGTGACCTGCTAAGAGACTTGAGTACTGGCGGGGCTCTTCAAGATAGGGCGTATTGGAATTATGCCGGGCCACACTCTCTTCGTGCAACAAAGCAGACGGCTAGTGCTATCGGCCGTTTGATGGCTGCAATGGTTTTCGCGGGGAGGCACTTGTGCCTCCTTGAATCTCAGCCGCATCAAGGATAAGGATCGTGCATTCCTCCTTGATGCCCCAATCTCGCCTTCCGGCCTGTTTGGCGATATCATTAACTCGGTCGCCACTAGGTTCATGAGGCGAAGTTATATGAACAAGCCTTCGGGAAATTCCTTCCCCGCCGTGTTCAAGAGTCAGGACTGTTGGCCACCCAGTCTCGACTGGGTCTGAAACACAAGGAGAGTGTTTTTGAGCCGCCCACCCCCTCGTAATGATTGGGGTGCAACGCGCCTCACAATCCACTTCAAAACAGGTCAGACTGGCATTTTGTCTTCTTTACAAAGTAGGCCTGAGGTTCATGTGCCCAGGACCATTGGGGTGGCCCCCCCAATGGGGAGAGGCACATAGAATTCCTTTCAAGAATGAAGTGTTCTCCCTGACACTTGGTTTTGCTCCACCACCTGTGGAGGATTCACCAACTAGGATTCAGGATTCAGTTCTCACATCACCCTCCGCGTTTCAATGGCTTGGTCTCCACTTCCATGAAACCGGAAAGTGTGCATCTGCTGACAGAAGTTGCTGGGAATGGGGCCATGGAACATGTTCCCCTACCAGACAGTGAGTCAGGCTACTACATTTACATTTACATTTAGGCATTTGGCAGATGCTCTTATCCAGAGCGACTTACTTAATTATCTCATTACACATCTGAGCAGTTGAGGGTTAAGTGGCAGTTGAGTGGCAACTTGGTGGTTGTGATGTTTGAACCTGGGATCTTCCGAACGCCTGAATGAATCGTAGTCCAACGCCTTAACCACTGAGCTACCCCTGGCCCACAGTTTACTACAGTCTGTATTTTTTGGTTCCCAAGAGGAACGGGGGCTGCGTCAAATTTTTTGATTTTGCGGGCTGTACCGCTATCTAAAATGATTAAATACAGCTTCAAAATATTGACTGTCAAAGTAATTGCTCTCAAATTCTACCAAGTGATTGATTTGTGACAATCAATTGAAGGACGCTTAGTTTCATATAGAAATATTGCCACAACACAGGAGGTTCCTGAGGTTCGCTTTCGGGGGCAAAGTTTACCAGTATCGTGTCCTTCCATTTGGTCTAGCTCTCATAGATGTAGGGAATATTTAATTTTTTAGTGTGTTTCATGATATTCTGTGTGCGTGAGAACAGAATGTTTTTTCTTTCTCTTACCTCGACACAAGCTGCACTTTCAATAAACACATTCTACAGTAGTTTATGTTAAAGGTCGTAAAACTGTTGGACGCTCGTAAATGCAGAGCTACTCCCAATTCTATGTTCTTCTTTACCTTATCTTTTTTAAACATTCCAGACCAGATGTAAACACTACTGCACCCACCTTTTCTTTGGTTCTTTGTGTGTGTGCGTATATATAATCCTGTCTTCCACAATAAACTTTGAACGTCTCACTAAGCACGGACTTGTGTATTATTGAGGGGTTCCTTGGATCCAGGCGAGAAGCAAAATACAGGCTGAGCACTGAGTAGACAAAAGAGTGTCTACCAAAATTCAAGAAATCCTTACAATAGACGACTGGATGGCCTTGATTAGCTAGCGCTTCGACATCATCATGTCGGCCTAGCTCATCTTTGTTTCTGAGGAAAGTGTGCTCTTGTTTGTTCTGAGGATTTGGGTGTCAAATGGGATTCGATCGCACATTGTCTCCCGCTCGTGTCGAATCCATTCTCAACACCCACAAAGAAATCAAGCTAGACCAGAAAGTGACCGTCACTTTCAGAGATCTTAGCTCTCATGGCAGCTGTATCCACAGTGACACCTTTGGGCCTTCTGCACATGAGAGCATTTCAGTTGTGGCTAAGACAGGGGATTTCACTCTAGGGCCAATCCCCAATAAGGGTTACTCGGCAGGTGCTTCGTACCCTTCCTATGTGGTTCAGACCCCGGTTTCTGACTCTGGGTCCCACTTTAAGTTCGTTTCGGAATGGAAACCCCACCCCGAAGTTGTCAGTCAATCTGGGAGAGATTTCATGTAGCAGAGGTGGACCTCTTGCCTCGCAAGATCAGCAAATGTCCCCTTTGCTACTCTCTGACTCTGGATCTAGTATCCCTAGGGTGATTCCAATGAGGTGGGATTTTCTGTCTCAGGTGCAGGGGACTATATTTCATCACCGGCCTGAGCTGTGGAACCTTCAAAAAGCTTAGGCCCTCAAATGGAATGCATTTGAAAGTTGGTGCACGACGAAGCAAGCCGCCACTACACTGGGTGAGAGATGCTATTGCCCTCTCCTATGAGGCGCATGGACTCACTTCGCCTCTAGGAATCAGCTCATTCAACCAGGGGGATCGCCTCATATATTGCACTAGCAAGAAGTATTCCCCTGCAGCAAGTGTGTGCGAAGCAGGTAGACCCAATGCACTGCCGAATTGTTTCAGTGCTGTAGTTTCTGCAGGAAAAGTTGTCCTCGGGCTTATGCCCGAGTACTCTCGGGACGTACGTAACTGCATCCTCACTCAACTATCTTCCCAAAGTTCCATAAACTCAACATGCACCCCATTGTTTTTGAAGCCTTCTGTCCTCCGCCTTTACAGCTTTGGAGCAGGAGAGACTTCACTTACTGTGTGCAGTACGTGCTCTTCAGATTTACATCCACCGCATCAGCCAGTGGCGTAAGTCAGAGGAGCATTTACATGTTTTGGGGCCGCAAACGGCGGGGCGGCCGCCACTACACTGGATGAGAGATGCTATTGCCCTCTCCTATGAGGCACGTGGGCTCACTTCGCCTCTAGGAATCAGGGGTCATTCAACCAAGGGGATGGCCTCATATATTGCACTAGCAAGAGGTATTCCCCTGCAGCAAGTGTGTGCGAAGCAGGTAGACCCAGTCCACTGCCGAATTGTTTCAGTGCTGTAGTTTCTGCAGGAAAAGTTGTCCTCGGGCTTGTGCCCTAGTACTCTCAGGATGTAGGTCACTGCACCCTCACTCAACTATCTTCCGAAAGTTCCATAAACCGAACATGCACCCTATTGTTTTTGAAGCCTTCTGTCCTCCGCCTTTACAGCTTCAGAGCAGGAGAGACTTCACTTACTCTGTCCAGTACATGCTCTTCAGATTTACATCCACCGCATCAGCCAGTGGCGTAAGTCAGAGCAGCTTTACATGTTTTGGGGCCGGGGGTTGGCCGCCATTACACTGGATGAGAGATTCTATTGCCCTCTCCTATGAGGAGCGTGGGCTCACGTCGCCTCTAGGAATCAGGGCTCATTCAACCAAGGGGATCGCCTCATCTATTGCACTAGCAAGAGGTATTCCCCTGCAGCAAATGTGTGACGCCCAGGGTCGGTCCTCTCCGCACACATTTATTAGATGTTAGTCTGGATTTTCATGCTACTCCGGGCTCACGGGTCCTCGAGTCAGCTGCCCAGACAAAGTTCTGAGACCTTCTCGGTAGAGACCTGCACTCCCGCGGGAGTACCGCGGTACCCGCGGGACCCAGCGCACGGAGTGCGGCGCGGGACAAAATTTGATGGGTGAATGCGGGTGCAGGCGGGAAGGTCCTCATGTATGTGCGGGATGCGGGAGAATAACATTAATCGCGGGACTCCCGCAAAATGGAATTACCTTAAAATTGATTTATTTTTAAACAAATACTGTATTATTTATCTACTCAGAAGCGGTTCTATACTCAATTGCTCCCCGCACCCCCCCCCCCCCGCTCAGCGCCACGCTACCCCCCAGCCCCGCCCCCTCTGCTCAGCGCCACACTACCCCCCAGCCCCGCCCCCTCCCCCCACCCTGGTCAGCGCCACTTCCCTAAAAAATAAAAATAAAACTACTTAAATTGCGGGATTTTTGCGGGCGGGAGCTGGACAAAACTTGAATACTGCGGGTGGGAGCGGGAGAAAATAATTGATATTTTTGTGGGAGCGGGACAGAATGTTGTGGGAGCGGGCGGGAGCGGGACGGAAAAATCCGTCCCGCGCAGGTCTCTACTTCTCGGCCTTGTCCGCACACGCTACACAACCTTGGGGGTCCAGACACTTGCAGTGCGGCGACATTGGTACTCTCGTTCCCACAGCGTTTTCACGCAGCATCGAGTGTAGCCTTTGAAAGGGAACGTCTCGGGTTACTTTGCTGTAACCCTGTTCCCTGAAAAGGCGAGAATGAGATACCAATGCCGCACTGCCTACGTGACCGGACGTCTGTTCAGACAAATCAATCTGAGGAATGTTTCCGGTTCACTCCTATTTATAACCTGCAAGTGCGTCTCATCAGATGACGTCACCCGACCGAGGTTATATAAGCCAAAATTTGGCATTTGATACACACATGCTTCACAACCGACAACATGACAAGATGTTCCCATAGCGTTTTCACGTAGCATCTCGTTCCTGCCTTTTCAGGGAACAGGGTTACAGCAAACTAACCCGAGACGCATTCTAGTTAAAGGAACTAGCAAACAGTAAACCTGGCTCTTCCCCTGTGTACAGCTTTAGTTCTTACCCATTGTTCAGATTATCTTTGATACACACAGATGCATATGCCACTTCCTCCTGCTGTGACACTTCTTTGGTTGGAGGAGCCTGCTTTACCTGCAGTGAATCAAATTATCTTTCAGGATAAATAAAAACTATGAACAAGTGTGTGTCAAACAAAAAAAAATCATACAGCTATAAATACACAGGTATCAGGTGGATGTTTTTTTTTATAGTTGAAATAAAAATAATAATAATATTTGATTTGAAAAATGAAGCCAGTTCTTGGGATTGATATCAAAACCATAAAAGTATTAAAGTATTAAAGCTGAAGCAGGAATGCTAAAGCATAAAAAATGCTAATGGCACAGTCCACTCTGAAGTAATAAAACCTACACAATCTGAGCAGATGTTACTCTGAATAAAATAACTGGCAATAGAATCTGATGAGTTCTGGTTCATGAAGCTGTCAGAGATTGTGAAACAGCAGAACATGTTTAGTTTTTTTTTTTTTTTTTTTTTTATAAATTTTTTTTTTAATGGTAATAAATATGGAAAAACTATGACAGAGTTTGGTTATTCTACTTTAATAAGGTAGTGTCTACTGCATGTCCTACCTTACCTACTGTACATACTACACCATACCTCTGTTTGCTCTCCGGCTTTTACAATGTTGTCCTCTGGAGCTTCATCCTTCTTCCTAATAGAATCAGAAGAACAACAAATTTAGTTTGGTATCAGACCAGACCGTGTGTCAATAAATATATAAATCTCCATCTAAGCATAACTAACAAACACTGATCTCATGAGATCCTCTGATTGAAAGCAGACCCAGACACAGTTCAGTGTCCAATGTTTTTGTCCTGGTTTTATATACAGTAGGTCCTGTTTGAATGGAATGGGTGCTGTAGTGGTTAACAATCAGACAATTTTGTTTTAATCATTGAGTGAGTCATAAATCAGGAAAAGTTGCTATAAAGGACAATCAAATGTTACTGTCAAATATCATATTCTTACTTTTATGCTCAAAATCATATCATCAAATCATATCACCACACACCTTACTCTGCATGGCTTAGATTCTGTATACTCTATTAGAACAGTAATATCTGCATTAAGTTAAATAATACACAAAACAGTGTATCTATTTATGACAAATCATTCAAGAGATAACACATCCGCTTAAGAAAGAATCCAAATTACGTGTAATGTATGATGCTTCTGCGTACACTCGTAATGCCAAAGTTCAGAGTCAAATCACAAAATAACGACAGAAATAAACAGATTAAAAATATATACTAGGGATGGGCATTTTTGTTCATATTTCGAGTAATCCACAGGTTTGAGAACAAGTACTCGATTAATTGGGGGTGGAGTTTAGGTATTGCGTCACAGTATACAGTAAACATTTAAAAGAAATAACAGCATGAGGTGAAGCTGAAGCGCTTTTTCTACATGACGCATTGTATCTAAAATTAATCGCAGCCTAGATACATAAATATGTAGATGTTATATTACAAATTGTATTTATCTACACAAAATGCATGTGAGCTTGAATTACGCCAATCATAAAGTAGTGGATGCGCTTCTCCCGTTACTTTAGAACAACGGCACCTGAAGCCCCGCATACTCCCCCACCCCCCCCCCCCCCCGCTCCCCACCAGACCAACTCTCCCCACCAGAACAACAAATAAAACAGACAAGATACTCTGCTTTTCAGTTATTTGTTATTTTCAGTTATTATTATATAACAACATATATATTTGTTATATGTTGTGTTAACATTTTTATTTCAGCAACATCACAACAGCTGTGGATCAAAAGTTTTTTTGTTAAAGGTTCGCAAAAATAAAGTTTAATATAACCTCAAACGACTGTTAAGTAGCCCATAGCCTAACAAAAATTAGAAGCCAGCATAATTTGGCTGTGTAAACTTAAAATAAAAATAGCCTGAATATTTTTACCACAGCTATAAAAAATTTAAGATTAGGTAACATAACTTTTCTTTCAAAATGATCAGTCGGTAAAGGTAAATTTAAAGCCGGGATAATTTAACTATGCTGCTTAAACTTAAAACAAAAACAGCCTGAATAGTTTACCATGCATGGCTAAGAAAAATTAACATGAGGACGACATATTTTTATTCAAAAAGGTCAGTCGGTCTACGTGATGAAAGCCGAGTGCGGAGTCTATTTACAATTAGACCAGCGGTGGAAAAACGGCCTCAGCAGGCACAGAAGTTGCAGGAACAGCCAGGTACAGTACCACTGGCAAATCGAGACTCATTTACTTTCCACCACAATAAAGGATCCTGGTTTACAGAGATGCATGGCTCCCTGAAGTAGCTTTTGATTTCGGTGTCATGCGGAGAAACATCACTCATGCCGTAGTCCTCGCTGAAAAGATTGTCGAGCGCCGTTACTGAGTCGGGCTTACTTTGTATGTGTCTGACAGGATTTGTGATTGTCTCACAAACTGCTTCAGATTCTCTTTGACTTGCTCCAGAAGATCTGTCTCAAGAAACTTTAAATGTTTGTGTCTTGGATCTAAGGCTGCTGCAATCAGAGGCAGATACACGTTCTCAGCATCCTCAGGAACTGCGACAATGCGCCATTTCAGAGATTTGGCTATGGCATTCAGACACGGAGACTCACTCCTCTGTGTGTTTAAATGTCTAGTGATGAGACTGTGTGTGATCGGATAAACCATTGAACTGGAAACATGGGTCTCACTGCACATTGTAGTTGTGGCACACTTAAGAGACTTGAGAACAGGTGTCAGTTCTTCCACAGTCTCCCAGTGCTCATCTTTTAGGTCAAGTGTCCTCGCATCTGCAAGTTTTGTAACATTTCGATCGGACAGAACAGCACACACAAGAACAGCACACACAGCCCACCTCTGTTCCAAAAGGCGTTCGAACATGTCACACACTGAATTCCACCGTGTGCGACAATGCTGAATAAGCTTATGGTCGGGTATGTTTTGTTCTTGTTGTTTCTGCCTTAGCGCGGCTGTAGCTACTGTGCTGTGGTGAAAATGTGCTACCAAGCGGTATTATATTTTTTACAGTTACAACATTGAAGCCCTCATTGATTGCAAGCTCCAGGGTGTGTGCGAAACATGGCACTGATTCCCAAAGGCTTTGATTTGCCAGATCCATGTTAGCAGCGTTGTCGTGCACACATACCATTACTTTTTCAGAGCTTAACAGCCACTTTTCTGTTGCATCTTTCAGGTAGTTGCCAATGTTCACAGCTGTGTGTCTTTCCTCAAAACCTTGCGTCTCTAATACTGCGCTGTGAATTTTCCATTCATTTATGTAATGACAGGTTAGCGTTATATAAATTTCGGTGGTTAGCGAAGTCCACGAGTCCATAGTTATTGCCACCTGCGCTGGCTTCGACAGACTGTCTTTTAGTGAAAAAGCGCATTTTCCGTATAGAGCATCCATCCTTGCAGTGCCCTTTTGCGCGATGGGACAGTATAGTGGGGCTCAACGTAATTTATTAAATGTTTAAAAACTTCACCTTCAACAAAACTAATAGGCAGCAAGTCTTCTGCTGTCATTTCTGCTATTAACTGCGTCATCTTCTCTGACCTGCCTTTGTCGCATTTCTGTCTGATGGTGAAATCTCTTATGCTCCTCTGACTGCTCTTGTAGTGGCACCAGAATCATCTGCTTTTTTGTGTTTATGTGCAAGATGATAACGCATCGAACTCGTTGTGGAGTTGTAGATGAGTGCGGCGCTGCACATTTTACACTTGACTGTTTTTTCGTGTTGCCAGACGTCGCTGCACGCTTTGGAAGCCATTTTCGCTCTGTGCTCCGGTCTTGTCTCTAGACCACAATTTCTCACAGCCGTAACCAATCAAATATTAGACTACCGCCCAAATACCATGCGGTAAACAATCAGAAAGAATGAATGTAGTTAAATTTTTTTTTATGCATTTTTACAGCTAATCGGTCGTCATTTTCATGCTCGATCATTGCTGATGGGTTCGAGTACTCGATTAATCAAGTACTCATGCACATCCCTAATATATACACACATCTACAGTGGTGTGACAACCAGACTGCTCATTACCGTCGCACTCACCGCCGTGGAAACGCGGCAGCGGCCAAAATAAACCAGGAGCATTTCAAAATAATTCGTGAAATGACCGCCAGGTGGCGCAAATTGACATTTTCCGTCGTATCGGTTTTTAAATATATTCAGAGCTTAAGTCATAATAAAGTCAAAACAATATGTTGTAGCGAAGTAATACTACAATTATGATAATTTACACATCCAACAAACATGTAAAACTATAAATATAAAAAATATGAGTTAGAAAACATTGGTTTTATTTTGTTTAGACAGACTCTCTGTTTTTATCTGTTTAGTGTTATTATTAAAGAAAACAGCGCAAACAACAGCACTAGGGCTTTCAAAAAAATTATTTCGACAATACTTACAGTTGTTAGAGTTTAAGACATCAAGATTTAAATATAGAAATAACTAAAACAGATAGAGCAAACTTCCAGAATAGATAATAAAAAAATAAATCAATAAAAAAGATGTATGCAGTATAATCGGGGCCTCTCATTACATTATATTTTGCAAATATTGTCTTACATTTGTGAATAAAATATCATTGTTTTATTCAGAGATTTACAGTATTTGTGCAAAATAATAGTTATGCAATATAATTACAGGCTCTGGATTCGTTTTTCGTTTGCAGTATAAAACCAAAATACATCTTACTATTTTTGAGAGATTCGTCGTAAAAAAAACTGTTTTTTTTTTCAGATATTTGTCTGTACAAAATAATATTTATGCAATATAATCACAGGCTCTTGATTCGTTATTCGTTTGCAATATAAACCAAAATACATTAACCATATAATATAAGCCAAAATATAAACCAAAATATTTAATTTGCTGTATTAAATATTTATGCCGTCTCATCAAGGATCCAAAGATTGCCTTGTACTAAATAATATTTTTGCTGATTTTTTTCTGCGATTCAGTTGTGTGATGTTTTAATGATGAATGATGTTTTACTGTATGTTTACTGTATATTAAAAAAATATGAGTTAGAAAACATTGGTTTTATTTTGTTTAGACAGACTCTCTGTTTTTATCTGTTTAGTGTTATTATTAAAGAAAACAGCGCAAACAACAGCACTAGGGCTTTAAAAAAAATTATTTCGACAATACTTACAGTTGTTAGAGTTTAAGACATCAAGATTTAAATATAGAAATAACTAAAACAAATAGAGCAAACTTCCAGAATAGATAATAAAAAAATAAATCAATAAAAAAGATGTATGCAGTATAATCGGGGCCTCTCATTACATTAGACCTGTTTAAGAATTTTATTTTATTTGATATCAGAACTAATAGAGTGACTTTTAATTAGCCTATTTCATAATGTGACTAATGCATTAAAATTGCCATATTGCATATTATTAAAGAAAACAGCGCAAACAACAGCACTAGGGCTTTAAAAAAAAATTTTTCGACAATACTTAGAGTTTAAGACATCAAGACATCAATCTTACATTTGTGAATAAAATATCATTGTTTTATTCAGAGATTTACAGTATTTGTGCAAAATAATATTTATGCAATATAATCACAGGCTCTTGATTCGTTATTCGTTTGCAATATAAACCAAAATACATTAACCATATAATATAAACCAAAATATAAACCAAAATATTTAATTTGCTGTATTAAATATTTATGCCGTCTCATCAAACTCGCAACTCACTCCGAAGAGCATCCTTCTCTGCCTTGCAAACTCCCAACTCACTTGAAATTTAATTGGCCTTCAAGGTCCTGTACTACAATGGTTTAGGTCATATTTAACAAATAGGACTTTCTCAGTCATGATTGGTGATCTCTCTTCCTCCTCAGCCCCTTTGACCTCTGGTGTTCCACAGGGTTCCATTTTGGGCCCTGTTCTATTTTCCTTGTACATGCTGCCATTAGGGTCGATCATTTCAAAGCACAATGTTTCTTTTCATCTATATGCAGATGATTTACAAATCTACCTGCCAATTGTGCCAAATTCTTCTGAAGCACTTAAATCAATTCACAGTTGTCTGTATGACATCAAACTCTGGCTGTCACAAAACTATCTCTGTGTGAATGAGCGTAAAACAGAGTGTATTATGTTTGGGCCCCCAAACGTTTCTGGTTTTATCACTGCTGGTCTCGATTTTCCAGTTCCTAATTTGAGCCATGCAGTCAAAAATTTGGGGGTGACTTTAGACAGCAGTTTAAACTTTCAGACTCACATTGACTCGGTTGTCAGGGCAGGATTTTTTTTCATCTTCGCCTCCTTGCAAAGGTCAAACCCTTTTTGAACCAGAGCGACCTGGAGAAAGCCATTCATGCTTTTATTAGTTCGCGGCTAGACTATTGCAACGCACTTTATGTGGGAATCACTCAAGCTCGGTTACATCGTCTGCAACTTGTGCAGAATGCTGCGGCTCGTATGCTGACCAATAACCGAAAGAATGATCACATCACACCAATTTTGTATTCCCTTCACTGGCTTCCGGTACAGTTCCGGATTCAGTTTAAACTTTTGATGTTTGTTTTTAATGCGATTAATGGTCTGGCACCGTCCTACTTGTGTGAGACAATAAGCTCCTATCACCAAGGTAGAGCCTTACGTTCTGCAAACCAAAACCTGCTAGTGGTCCCTCGGTCTAGATACAAGCAATGGGGTGATCGCTCCTTTGCAGTCGCTGGCCCTAAACTCTGGAACACCATTCCACCAGAGTTACGCAAAATTAAGGACCTTCCTTTGTTTAAAGCACAACTAAAGACCCACTTATTTAGAATGGCTTTTAATATTTTATAATTTTATGCTTTTTATAATTTAGTTTTATTTATTTTTTTATTATTATTGTTATACTATAACTTCCATTTATAATGTTCATTTATTTATTTATAACTATAAATTTTTTTTTTTTTTATTGCGATTTTATTGTTATTTTTTAGTGCTGTGAAGCACTTTGGTTCAACTTTGGTTGCTGTAAAGTGCTATATAAATAAATGTTGATTGATTGATTGATTGATTGAAATTTAATATCGTATATAATATTTAATATTGGCATAATATCCCTGCCCCAATTCTAACAGCTGTACAGTATGAATTGAAATAATAACAGTAGTGTTTTTCTTTACTGAATAGGCAGAGCCTCTGAATAGGCAGAGCCGTTGATGTCTTTGGTTTCGGCTGTGAGTGGATGCGCTGTAGTAATCCACGTTTTATACAAATTACATAAACTTTTTTCAGTCATGATATACTAACATATATTTCAGTCATGATTTCAGTCATGATATACTAACATATTTTTTGCCGTGTAGTGCGCGCGCAACATCTAAAGGGCGAGCGTTCACACAGCTGACCAAATCGTCATTAGCGTGCCCCTCCCCCAAACAGCGCAGCGAGGAGCATTTACATTTAAACAGGTTTTACAGGTGTGCTTTGCAAAGTCAGACACATACAAATTCAAATTATACTGAATAGCTGTTCTCACCTACAGTATACACTCGGAGAAACTAGAATGAGCAAGAATGAGATTTTTCTTACCATAACATGTAGTGTTATTAATCACTCTACACTGTTTTTAATTACTTTTAATTTTATTTATAAATAAACAAACCAAATAAAATTATTCCATGTGTATTTACCCTTTGTAAAATAGCATTAAAAATGATGGGTCGTGTATCGAGTGATTAAAAAACAATACAAGGCACGTTATGATAAGGAACCTTTCTACAGTACAGTATCTCTTCCATTTCAGTGATTAAAAAACGGTAAAAATGTCAATTTTGGAATCCACAGACGCTCAAACAGCAAAAGAACATGATAATAATAATCAAAATAATATTATTATTCTTTTTGCTTTTTATGTCCACCATTTAATAATGATTTAATTATCAATAATTAAAGCTGCTCACATCGCGCGCTTTCACTTTAAAAATGCAGTGTTTAATCAGCAAGTATATGTCATCTCTCTTTATGATTGATAAATATTCTGACTGAAACAAATCTGCTCGTGTCGGATTGTTCATTTTTTATGAAAGAGGAGGGCAAACGTTTGCATGATCCCGCGTGTGCGCCTTTAACTTTGATCTAAAGTCAGATGAACGCATGAGAGATTAGATCTTTCAGCACGCCGATGTCAGTCCCTATAGCAAGGAGCATTTACTTACATCTAAACTGAGTCATTTACATAAATCACTGATCACATTTAAACAATTTATTCATACAGATGTACATGTTTTATAGGTTTGTTACTGAAGAACTGTGGCAGCGGGCACACCTAAAAATAACCGCAGGATTATTATTTTTTTTTTTATAGTTTTATATAAATAAAAAATGCTTTTATAAATGTGGGCTGTTATCTACAGTACTTCAGTACTTATATTTCACGTCTGTGAGGCGAGTATACACGGAGTTTGGGTTCATTTTCTGACGCGCTCAAGTTCACCGAAAACAATACAGAACCCCGTTTAGTGTAATTTATTTCATTTAATAAATCTACTACAAATTTAAAGAACACAAAATATAAGATGACACAAGACCCTGGATTAGTTTTTCGTTTGCAGTATAAAACCAAAATACATCTTACTATTTTTGAGAGATTTGTTTTAAAAAAAAAATCTAAAAAATAAATAAATAAAAATTCAGATATTTGTCTGTACAAAATAATATTTATGCAATATAATCACAGGCTCTTGATTCGTTATTCGTTTGCAATATAAACCAAAATACATTAACCATATAATATAAACCAAAATATAAACCAAAATATTTAATTTGCTGTATTAAATATTTACGCCGTCTCATCAAACTCGCAACTCACTCCGAAGAGCATCCTTCTCTGCCTTGCAAACTCCCAACTCACTTGAAATTTAATATCGTATATAATATTTAATATTGGCATAATATCCCTGCCCCAATTCTAACAGCTGTACAGTATGAATTGAAATAATAAGTCAGATGAACGCGCGCGCCGATATGAGAGATTAAATCTTTCAGCACGCCGATGTCAGTCACTACAGTAGCAAGGAGCATTTACTGATCACATTTAAACAATTTATTCATACAGATGTTTTATAGGTTTGTTACTGAAGAACTATGGCAGCGGGCACACCTAAAAATAAACGCAGGATTATTTTTTTATATAGTTTTATATAAATAAAAAATGCTTTTATAAATGTGGGCTACTGTTATCTACTTCAAATATTTGTTAAACAGGCTGGAAACTCACTCTGACCATTTTAATAATTCATTGATAAGATAGTGATTCCTTTGGTTATGGCTGTGCTGATCATGTCATCTCGTCGTCAGTGAGCGCGCCTATACAGTAATTCACTTCTCATACGAATTACATAATCTAATATATTTTTTTCATTAGTTTATATTAAAGCAGATATTTCTCTTTCTATAAGTATATATTTTTCACGTCTGTGCGGCGAGTATACACGGAGTTTGGGTTCATTTTCTGATGCGCTCAAGTTCACCAAAATCAATACAGAACCCCGTTTACTTTATTTATTTAATAAAATCATGAAGTTTTTTCGTCATTGTGTGTGCACCTAAATAAAAGTAGAGTCTTATAAAAGCTACAAATTTAAAGAACACAAAATATAAGATGACACAAGACCCTACAGGTGTAGCCTTTCTACTGTAATTAAACAGTTTACAATGTTTACGTTGCTTAAATTCGATCCTAAAAAACTGAATTTAATTTTAATTATAAATTTGTACTGTAATGTTACTACTGTGATTATGAATTCGTTTATTTACAATGTTTCACTTTATTTTATCTGCAACGACGTGCAGCTGTGGACGACCTGCGCCTCATTAAGCCTGGAGAGAACGAGCTGATGCCTGAGGCGTCAGTCTATAGTTATATAGCGCCACTCAGCGGTAAAAGCCAGCAAACGCACAAACCCAAATGCTGACGCCATACGCTACGACGGTAGAAGTCGCATACTGCCTGTGCACCCACTGTACATACACCCGGTCTCTTGGTAAGGTCATATCATTGCATGGATACTATTGGTATGCAGATGACACCCAACTTATTCTCTTCTTTCCTCCCTCAGACACCTATGCGGTTTGACTCGCTGTGAGATGCGATGTTTTACCCCTATCTCACCTGCGCGATCTCGCACAGTGGCCATAGGGTTCATCATAATTCAGCCCGAGTTTTTGCACTGTGATTACGTTTCCATCTTTCCGCGTGGAAAATTAAACGTTAAATTTTTTGACGGCCCTTGCGCAAGCTTCCGGACCATGCAGAACTTTGCGGACCGTTAGTGTAACATCAGCGGGCAATCCGATGAAGTGTGTTGTCAGCTGTTTGTCAATCAACTATGATTGTATACCCGGTTCGTTTCACCATCACTACAGGTTACATGAAAATATTAGCAACAGTTTGGTGATTTAATTTATATATTTGTCTATTATGGCATGCTATTGATAAGTTAATCCATGTCGAAATAAACGTTATTGGAAGAATTTAGTGCAATGTTTAATTTGCATAGAAAGTGCCGTCTTTCTTAACGATGTCATGCACAAGGAGTCAAAAATTGATTCCTGAGCAACCGATGTCAGCTAATTCAGGGTCTTCACTGTAGACAGAGCTTTGTAACGTCGGACGTAAGAGGCAGCGACTTAAGAAAACTCCTAAGGGACAGTTCGAGAAATACACTTAGAAAAGTTATCACTTTACGTAAGATATATCTTATGAGTCTTCTTAGCGCGCGAAAGGTGTGCGTTATCAAGAAACCGGCCCCAGATTGTGATCTTTGATGCACACAGATAAAAGTCCCACCAATGCCACATGGCTATGAGTTCTAGAGAGCAAAACTTGGCATGCTCTCTTGGCATTACTCACATTACTTTCTCTTCTGTATCAATTACTGTGACACTAATGCAATCATGGTCTATCTATGAGCTCAAGTATGCAGAAGAGGGCAGACTGCTGTCACGCGGCGGAGCAGAACAAGAGGAATCCATGCGCAGATGAATGACTGTAGCGTTATTTGACAAGAGTGTGGTCAGAAGGCGGAAGTGAGGATGAAAAACTGGGGAATTAATTGACACGGTTACGGAGCCAAATCACAAAACGAGAGCCATAGTCAAAAGGGTTAATGTAAGTTCGGTAACCAGGAAATCAAAGAGTGAGGCGACAGATCCAAAAACGTGAAGCAAAAGCCATGAACTCAGACAGGGAAGCGCGAGACTAAAACCGAAAAATTGAAGAGCGAGGAGACAATCCGAATTAAGAAACAGAGCATGCTTGGAAACGTGAGAGCTATGAAACAAACCTGCAAGATAACTGAGGCAAGAAAAGGCAATAATCCAGCACTGAAGCAGCACATAGATTGGTCGAGTCACAACATTAACATGTGGGGAAAAAAGGCAGACAGGTCGTGAATCATGACATTGCTATGTGTTATAGCATGAGTAGCAGCTCAGAAAAATGGATAGATCTGCTCTAAATTATTAGATGTCGTGCAAATCTACTGAAGAACTGCACACTTTACACATGAAGGCAGCGCTGTAAATTTAATAAACAGCAGTGTATTTCAAACATTTAGGGTCTCTGTGCAACAACCTGTTTAAAAAATACAGTGTTGTACCTCCTGTTGTAAACTCCAGCTCCTAAGATGACTAAGATGATGAAGATCACTCCAACTGTCACTACAGCAATGATCCAGACTGGCAGTCGATCAGGATTATCACCTGTGGAAAAGTAAACAACAGCACACAGGAGTGTAAGTGCATCATCACAATCGTCTTCGTCCTTTTCTTTCAGTAATCATTAGAGACATTCAGATGAATCAGGAGTGATTGTGAGCAGACGGACCCACCCTGGACCTGAAGGCTGATCGTGTTAGATCCTGACGTCTCGTTGGTTTTCCAAGTACAGGTGTAATTCCCAGAATCCCTCACGGTTAGAGCAGGAAAGTGAAGAACGGGTCCTGATGTGTTTAACTGCTCGTTGTTCTTAGACCACACAAACTGTGAGGAACTGTGTGTGCAGTTCACATCACACGTCAGATTTAACGAGTCTCCTTGTTTAAGGGTTCCGTTTCCACTGAGGCTGATTAGTGACAGCTTTAAATCTTTTACAGAGAGCAGGAAAGACTCCACGTCACTCAATCAGCACTGAGAGGGGGTCAATAATTATAATACAGTTGAATCCTAAAATCTGGCCTGCTGAGTGCTATTTTTTTTCAATAATGTGCTTTGTCAGTTTTTCTTAATAAATTCTATTTCCTCAAAAACTTTTATTATGTGTTTTCTATATAATGTCTTATATCACAGCACTACTGAATTATTAACTCTGATGGTTGATTGCATATAAAAGGCTGATTATTATATTCTCATAACAGCATGCCCATGTTACATCCTTACATTTAAATCTATCAGCAGCTGGAAACATTTTTAATAACTAATGGTATAAAAACACTCCTTTACAGTCAAACCTTTCGGAAAGTTCATTATGTAGATAAAGTAAATTTACCTGCAACTTGTAGAGTCACTCCAGGTTCACCTGTCCATTTACCATCAATCCAGTCAGTTATAAATCTAAATGTGTAATTTCCAGAATAACTGAACTCTACATTGTGGATTAACAAAGTGCAGTTTGATTTGTCGTCTCCAACGTACTCAAAGCCTGACGTGGTGTTTGATGAGCTGCTATAAACATACGGAGGGTCTGTACACCTTCCTGTGTTTGAGTTCATTAAGCACCAAAGCATTTGTGTCACCTGAATTCCCTTTGGATAATAATAACTACAGGGAATGGAGACACTGGATCCTCTCACAGCACAAACCGGCTCTGGATATTTTACACTCCATTCACCTAAGAAATAAGTGTTTACATTAATGCATCAAGATTTCAAAAGATATGATTTTAAAAAGGATACTGTATCTCTCTTTCCAGTTCTACACTGAAGACAAAGCATGTTTTAGACATTTCTCCAAATAGTCCAACACACACACACACACACACACACACACACACACACACGAATGATTGTGAGCAGACGGACCCACCCTGGACCTGAAGGCTGATCGCTTTAGATCCTGACGTCTCGTTGGTTTTCCAAGTGCAGGTGTAATTCCCAGAATCCCTCACGGTTAGAGCAGGAAAGTGAAGAACTGGTCCTGATGTGTTTAACTGCTCGTTGTTCTTAGACCACACAAACTGTGAGGAACTGTGTGTGCAGTTCACATCACACGTCAGATTTAACGAGTCTCCTTGTTTAAGGGTTCCGTTTCCACTGAGGCCAGATAGTGACATCTCTAAAGTCCACCATCAATAACATGTATAAATTATGTACTTTAATTCCTTTACAAATTAGTACTTCATAATTAAATCCTGGAATTTGATTGGTTAGGATTAATTTTCTATAACATCAGCTCTGACTGTAGTGTAGCTGCAGGTCATGGATTATAGTCTTTAGTCTTTTAGTAATTTTTGTAAGGAGATGTTGATTTAAAATTTATAAAAGCGGTTAAAGAGATTCAGCTATGGTTGGATTTCCAGATGATATGGGAAACTGTATTTTTATTTATTTGTTTTAATAACAAGAAATAAAGAGAGACTGGCAAAGGAAAAACTGTTTACAGCCGCTATGAAGTAAGCGAGAAGAGGAAATAACTTGTTTTGCAGATCTAAACATGTAGGATAAAATGGTTCATACAATTTAAATTATGATAAATAAATTGTTTAAAAAATTATTGTTGTCAAATTACTGTGATATAAGAGGAATAATACCCTTTGGAATGGGCAGGAAATTAATCAATTGTAGGAGGTTGCTTATTAGTTTCTTGTAATAGCATGCTCATTCTGTAAATTACTTAATTATTATTTCTTAATTATGATAAATTTATTATTTAATAATAATCTACTTAATTATTAACAGCTGGATGCACAAAATTTTTTTTATTAATTTACCTGCAGTTTGTAGAGTCACTCCAGGTACACCTGTGAATTTTCCACTAGGCACATTAGATATAAATCTGAATCTGTACTCTCCAGAATAACTGAACTGTACATTGTGGATTAACAAAGTGCAGTTTGATTTGTCGTCTCCAACGTATTCAAAGTCTGACTTGGTGTTTGATGAGCTGCTATAAACATACGGAGGGACTGTACACCAACCATCTAGGTTTAAATTCATTGAGCACCAAAGCATTTGTGTCACCTGATAATTTGATGTTGGATAATAATAACTACAGGGAATGGAGACACTGAATCCTCTCACAGCACACACTGACCCTGGAATGATCACACCCCAGTCTTTAGTGTTCTGAGTGAGAACACCTGAAAAATAAATGTGAAAGCAGATAAAAAAAAACATTAAGATTGAAAAAAAACCTCTTTTAGAGCAACGGGTGTGAGGAAGCATTGTACAGTTTTTGAAATGTTCCAAGACATTAACACCAAAGACACACACACACACACACACACACACACACACACACACACACACACACACACACACACAGAAACTAAGATATGTCATATTTAACTGTTAAATCTTAGTGTATTATTTAGATGACCTTAATAAGGAACTTGCTATGCAAAATTATTGGATAACTGCACATACAAAGTACAGAATGACATCATTAAATATATTCAGTTTTATCTCTCAATAATCTGTGTCTTTGACTTGCAAAGGAAGTTAATATTAATATTAATAATGTTAATATTAAACATTATTATAATTGTTTCATGTGTATTAGTGATATATTTAAATAAATAAACAAAAAGTTAAAAAATTCTCATGTAATTAGAGATCATCATTAGAAGTCTTTAATCAGACACAAGTGAATATGTAACTATGTTTGTGTCTGTATATAATCCAGTACACACTACAACATGAACCAGCAAACAGTGAAAAACACACAACACTGATCAGTAATTATGGATAAAAACTGAGTGTGAAATGAAGGTTTCATACCAGAAAGTGTGAGTAGGATCGTAACCAGGTGAAGCGTCTCCATCCCTGCTGTTAACGATGAGGCTGTGATCAGCTTCGGGTCTGTGTGTACACTCAGCTCACTGACATGCAAATAACTGAGAAGTAAAATGTGTTCATGGAAAATTAAGCAACGTTTGTAAGGAAGTATAATGGAGAAGGGGTAGATTAGTGTTAATACACGGTGCTGGTAAAGTCCGGTTTCTGATGGTCAAAAGGCGTTGAGTAATTTTATGTAACAGCAGCACAGACAGTAGTGCAGCGGCCAATCACAGGTTTATATATTATACTGTTCTCACTTTAAGTTATAATATCTATAGTAACAGCTCACTCATGGGCAGTTTCATGGTGGATGCTCCATATAAACTTTTTTTTAATTGTGTCTTTTTTTGTGCTGTTCTATGACAATATAATATAGTTATATTTATAAATTTGCATTATCACACCACTCAGGGATTTGGGGAAGGGAACAGAGGTGATGAAAATGTGATGGGCAGGTTTGGTCTCCAGGACAGGAATGTAGAAGGACAGATGGTGGTGGACTTTGCAAAGAGGATGGAAATGGCAGTAGTAAATACTTTCTTCCAGAAGAGGCAGGAACATAGAGTGACGTATAAGAGTGGAGGCAGAAGCACTCTTGACATCTTGTGTCGACGTTGTAATCTGAAAGAGATTAGTGAGTGCAAAGCGTTGGTAGGGGAGAGTGTAGCCAGACAACAAAGAATGGTGGTGTGTAAAATAACCCTGGCGGAAACAGTGCTCTCTTTCCTATAGATTTTACAATTTGTTTAGTTAGTTAGTTAGTTAGTTACTGTTGTTAGTTAGTTAGTTTGTTTAGTTGTTTGTTTGTTTGGCTCGTTGGTTTATTTCTTGTGATGTTAAAGAAGCTTGTTAAAGAAGTTTGTTGACATTTTTCTAAGTTGAATTTTTTTTTAAGAAAACCTAGAAAAGTTTAGTTGAAAACTATAGTTCCCTTTCAAAGGCTACACTCGATGCTGTGTGAAAACGCTATGGGAAACATCTTGTCATGTTGCCGGTTGTGAAGCATGTGTGTATAAACACGCCAAATTTTGGCCTATATAACCTCGGTCAGGTGATGTCATCTGATGAGACGCACCTGGAGGGTTATAAATAGGAGTGAGCCGGAAACATTGCTCAGATTCTTTGTCTTCACCTTGTTGTGTTGAGCGTGCTTGTATTTAAACCAGCAAAATAAAAACGTGTTTAACTCACTAATATGGCAGAGTTTAAAAAAGATATTCCTCCGTGTGTGATAATCCATATTGGAGGGCGATCTCTACACTTTACTGCTTCGATTAAGTGCTGCACGTGCCTCGCATTCCTTGAGAAGCTTCGAGCCACCGCGCATTCCTGGCTTAAAACTCGTGCATCTGACAGAGCTACGGGAGACGGAGGTAAGCTCCTTTCTTTCGCGTTCTCATCACGGGAATTCCTCTCTTGCTTCCACGGAGATGGAAATAGACTTAAGCACTTAAAAACATTAGACGGCAGGTTCTGTCGGGTGGCCAGGGGGCGGAGCCTCAACGACGCTCTCTCCCCTTTCTTAGCTATGTCCATATGAGTTAACCCTTTCATGGAGTAAGCTGTATTCATCCCGTGTTTTCCTGCCATCAACTTATTTATTTATTTAGATATAATTGATGTGGAAGCACGGGGTTATATGATGACGCCCAGATAGAAGAGACGCTTCACAGGCTATCTCTCACCTGGGACATCATCCTTCCTGGAAAGCTTATACTTCATTTCTAGCTGTGTAGACTTTCATCTTCCCTGGAGGGAAAAGCTTTTCAGGCAGCAGGTCAGCTTGGTGCTCCTTTGCACACCATGGCGGTTTTGCAGGCCTACCAGGCTGACCTGCTGAGAGACTTGAGTACTGGCGGGGCTCTTCAAGATAAGGCGTATTGGAATTACGCTGAGCTACAGACTTGTCTCTTTGTGCAACAAAGCAGACGGCTCGTGCTATCGGCCATTTTATGGCTGCTATGGTTTTCACAGGAGGCACCTGTGGCTGAATCTCAGGTGCATCGAGGATAAGGATTGTGCATTCCTCCTTGATGCCCCTATCTCGCCTTACAGCCTGTTTAGCGATGTCGTTAACTCGGTTGCCACTAGGTTCTGCGGCGAAGTTATATGAACAAGCTTTTGGGAAATTTCCTCCCCGCCGTGCTCAAGAGTCGGGATTGTCAGCCACCCAGTCTTGACTGGGTCTGACTCTTGCGAGGCGTAAAACACAAGGAGGGTGTTTTTTGAGCCAGGCACCCCCTCGTAAAGATTGGCGTGCGCCGCGTTGCACTATCCGCCTCAAAAGAGGTCAGGCTGGTAAAAAAAAATTATAATAAAATGGGGGTAGCCCCCCAATAGGGAGAGGCACCCAGAATTCCTTTCACGAATGAAGTGTTCTCCCTGGCGCCCCCAGGAGGTCGGTGTTCTTGCTCCGCTACCACTGGTGTTTCGGGCAACACCAGTCTCCAATAAGCTGTTAGTTCTTCGTTTTTTTCCTGCCATGTTTCAGGATGCCGAACATCTAACATCCCCCCCATGTAAAAAAGCCGCAGAGACTTTTGCCCTTTTCTGAGAAACTGGCAGCGTTGAAGCTACTCCCAAGTATATCTCCTCGAGTACTAAGCACTGGAGAGAGAAACTACAAGATTCAGTTCTCACTTCACCCTCCGTGTTTTCAATGGCGTGGTCTCCACTTCCATGAAACCGAAAAGTGCGCATCTGCTGACAGAATCTGCTGGGGAATGGGGCCATGGAACATGACAGTGAGTCAGGCTACTACAGTCGGTATTTCTTGGTTCCCAAGAGGAACGGGGGCTGCGTCCAATTTTTAGATTTTGCGGGCTCTTCCGCTATGTGAAAATCAAATAAATACAGCTTCAAATGTTGACTGTCAAAGTGATTGCTCTCAAATCCTACCAAGCGATTGATTTCTGACAATCGATTTAAGGACACTTACTTTCATATAGAAATATTGCCACAACACAGGAGGTTCCTGAGGTTCACTTTCGGGGGCGAAGCTCACCAGTATTGGGTCCTTCCATTGGTCTAGCTCTCTCACCCGCATATATACAAAATGCATGGATTTAGTCCTGGCTCTTACGAGAGTTCCAGGGCATCCGGTACCTAGCGCTTTGACATCAGCAAGTCATCCTAGCTCATCTCTGTTTCTTAGGATTGAGACCCAACGCCACAAAAGCGTGCTCTTTCCTGTTCAGAGGACAACACATTGGGTGCCATATGGGATTCGATCGTAAGCGGGCACAGCTGTCTCCCGCTCGTGTCGAACCCATTCTCAACACCCTCAAGGAAAACAAGCTAGACCAGAAAGTGACCATCACTTTCAGAGATCCTAGCTCTCATGGCAGCTGTATCCACGGTGACACCTTTGGGCCTTCTGCACATGAGAGCATTTCAAGTTGTGGCTAAGAACCAGGGGATTTCACTAGGGCCAATCCCCAATAAAGGTTACGCGCCAGGTGCTTCGTACCCTTCCTATGTGGTTCAGACCCCGGTTTCTACTCTGGGTCCCACTCTAAGTTCATCTTGTCATCGCAGATGCTAATGACAGATGCTTCCCTCACAGGCTGGGGTGCGGTCTTAGATGACCGTCCAGCCCATGGGAGCTGGAGAGGCGCGGGCACATCAATTGCCTCGAGATGATGGCTCTATTTCTGGCCCTAAAGCACTTCCTCCAGCAGTTGAGAAGCTGCCATGTCCTAGTGCGCGTGGACAACACTATGGCAGTCTCATATATTAATCACCAGGGTGGAGTGTGCTCGCGCTGCTAATAGCTAGCACACTAGGTTCCTGTCCCTCAGGGCGATTTTCATCCTAGTTTGAATGTGGGAGCAGTAGTACTGTCCAGTGTATCTCTGACACACGGGGAATGGAAACCCCACCCCGAAGTAGTCAGTCAATCTGGGAGAGATTTCATGTGTAGACTCACAAGATAGACGTCGCCTTTTACTGCTCTTCAGATTTACGTCCACCGCATCAGCTAGTGGCGTAGGTCAAAGCAGCTTTTACATGTTTTGGATGAGAGATGCTATTGCTCTCTCCTATGAGGTGCGTGGGCTCACTTCGCCTGTAGGAATCAGGGCTCACTCAACCAGGGGGATCGCCTCATCTATTGCACTAGCAAGAGGTATTCCCCTGAGGCAAGTGTCTGCTAAGCAGGTAAACCCAGTCCACTGCCGAATTGTTTCAGTGCTGGAGTTTCTGTCCTCGGGTTTGTGCCCTAGTACTCTCAGGACGTACATAACTGCATCCTCGCTCAACTATCTTCCGAAAGTTCCGTAAACCCAACATGCACCCTATTGTTTTTGAACCCTTCTGTCCTTCGCGTTTACAGCTTCAGAGCAGGAGAGACTTCACTTACTGTGTCCAGCATGTGCTCTTCAGATCTATGTCCACCGCATCAGCTAGTGGTGTAGGTCAGAGCAGCTTTTACATGTTTTGGGGGCCATCACCGACGGGCAGCCGCCCCTACAGCTAGTAGATGCTTTGCCCTCTCCTATGAGGGCTCACTTCGCCTCTAGGAATCAGGGCTCATTCAACCAGGGGATCGCCTTATCTATTGCATTAGCAAGAGGTATTCCCCTGCAGCAAGTGTGTGCCAAGCAGGTAGACCCAGTCCACTGCCAAAATGTTTCAGTGCTGGAGCTTCTGCAGGAAAAGCTTGTCCTTCGGCTTGTGCCCTAGTACTCTCAGGATGTACAGTGGGAGCCACGCCAAATAACCGTGGCCTTTTGAATGACGTGCAAACGTCGTGTGACTGCCCTATGCCATTTTCTGCCAGAAAGGCGTGTCAAGATTTCACAGTAAACACGCCCATTCAAGTCCTATTTATTCATTTGGTGCCACCACGAGATGGCGATTTGTTCTCAAGAACACTTTAAAACAAGCCAGCTGCGCTGAGTTGCAATCATGTGATTTTAACAACCTGCCCCCACCCCTGCCGAACTGATGCTACCAAACTACAGAGATGAAGATGGCGGATTAATGGACTATTCGCGGTAAGTGATGTTCCCTAGCAAGGCTACACTCGATGCTGCGTGAAAACGCTATGGGAACCAGTTTGTCGCGTTGCCGGTCGTTGAAGCATGCTGTGAAAACACGCCAAAGTTTTTGGCTATATATAACCTCGACAGGTGACGTCATCTGATTAGATGTAGGTGGAGGTTATAAAAACAGGTGAGCCGGCAACGACCTCAGATCATTTGTCTTCAGCCTTGTTGTGAAGCGTGCTTGTGATAAACCAGCAAAATAGGAAGGTGTTTAACTCACCGATTTGACGAGTTTAAATCCCTCCGTGTGTGATAATCCATATCGGAGTGCGATCTCTACACTGCTTCGACTAGTGCTGCGCGCGCCGCGCATTCCGTGAGAAGCTGCGAGCCGCCGCGCGTTCCTGGCTTAAAACTCGTGCATCTGACAGAGCTGCGGCAGACGGAGGTAAGAAAACTCCTTTCTTCCGCGCTGTCATCACGAGGATTCCTCTCTTTTTTACCGGAGATGAAAATAGCCTTAAGCACTAAAACAAGCAGTAGACGGCAGCTTCTGTCGGGTGGCCGGGGGGCGGAGCCTCAATGACGCGCTCTCTCCCCCCCCACCCCCTCTCAGCTCTCTTCATATGAGTTAACCCTTTCATGGAGTAGGCTGTATTCATGCTGTGTTTTTCATGCCATCGATTTATTTGTTTATTTAAATATAGTCGATATGGAAACGCGGCATTGTATGATGACGCCCAGATAGCAGAGACGCTTCACAGGCTATCTCTCTCCTGGGACATCATCCTCCCCGGTAAGCTTATACTTCCTTTCTAGCTGTGTAGACTTTTATCTGCCCTAGAGGGAAAAGCTTTCAGGCAGTGGGTCAGCTTGGTGCTGCACTGCACACAGGAGGTCAGACTGATTTAAAAAATATATATATATATATACATATGCGTGTATAAAATAAATGGGGGTGGCCCCCCCAATAGGGAAAGGCACCCAGAATTCCTTTTTAACGAATATGTGTTCTCCCTGGCACCCCCAGGAGGTCGGTGTTTTGCTCCGCCACCACTGGTGTTCGGGCAACACCAGTCTCCAATAGGCTGTTAGTTCTTCGGTTTTTCCTGCCATGCTTCAGGATGCCGAACATCTAACATCCCCCCCCCGTTTAACCAAGCTGCCGAAACTTTTGCCCTTTTAGGAGAAACTGGCAGCGTGGAAGCTACTGCCAAGTATATCTCCTTGGTTACTAAGCACTGGAGAGAGGAACTACAGGATTCAGTTCTCACTTCACCTTCTGTGTTTTCAATGGCGTGGCCTCCACTTCCATGAAACCAGAAAGTGCGCATCTGCTGACAGGCTGCCGGGAAGGGGGCCATGGAACATGTTCCCCCACCAGACAGTGAGTCAGGCTACTACAGTCGGTATTCTTGGTTCCCAAGAGGAACGGGGGCTGCGTCCAATATTTCAGATTCTGCGGGCTCTCCCGCTACCTGAAAATCAATGAATACAGTTCAGTTCTTGACTGTAAAGGTGATTGCTCTCAACCCTACCAAGCGATTGTTTCTGACAATCGATTTAAGGACGCTTACTTTCATACAGAAACATTGCCACAACACAGGGAGATCCTGAGGTTCGCTTTCGGGGGCGAAGCTTACCAGTATCGGGTCCTTCCATTGGTCTAGCTCACCCGCACACACACAAAATGCACAGATTTAGCCCTGGCTCTTACGGGAGTCCCAGGGCATCCGGTGGCTAGTGCTTCGACATCAGCATGTCGTCCTAGCTCATCTCTGTCCTCAGGACTGGGACCCAACGCCACGAAAGCGTGCTCTTTCCTGTGCAGAGGACAACACATTGGGTGCTATATGGGATTCCGTTGTAAGCGGGCACAGCTGTCTCCCGCTCGTATCGAACCCATTCTCAACACCCTCAAGGAGAACAAGCTAGACCAGAAAGTGACCATCACTTTCAGACATCCTAGCTCTCATGGCAGCTGTATCCACGGTGACACCTTTGGACCTTCTGCACATGAGAGCATTCTAAGTTGTGGCTAAGAACCAGGGGATATCACTAGGGCCAATCCCCAATATGGGTTACGCGCCAGGTGCTTCGTACCCTTTCTACGTGGTTCAGACCCCGGTCTCTACTCTGGGTCCCACTCTAAGTTCATCTTGTCGTCGCTGAGGCTAACGACAGATGCTTCCCTCATAGGCTGGGGTGCGGTCTCTGATGACTGTCCAGCCCAAGGGAGCTGGAGAGGCTATCTTCTTGCCTCGAAATGATGGCTCTATTTCTGGCCCTAAAGCACTTCCTCCAGCAGTTGAGAGGCTGCCATGTCCTAGTGCGGGGGACAACACTATGGCAGTCTCATATATTATCGCCAGGGCGGACTGTGCTCGCGCCGCTAACAGCTAGCGCACCAGGTTCCTGTCCCTCAGAGCGATTTACATTCCAGCATGGATGCGGGAGCAGTAGTACTGTCCAGTCTATCTCTGACACACGGGGAATGGTAACCCCACTCCGAAGTAGTCAGGGAGAGATGTTCATGTAGCAAGGCGGACCTCTTGCCTTCTAAGATATGCTTCGCCTTTTTACTGCTCTTCAGATTTACGTCCACCGCATCAGCTAGTGGCGTAGGTCAGAGCAGCTTCTACATGTTTTGGATGAGAGATGCTATTGCCCTCTCCTATGAGGCGTGTGGGTTCACTTCGCCTCTGGGAATCAGGGCTCTTTCAACCCTGGGGATTGCCTCATCTATTGCATTAGCAAGAGGAATTCCCCTGCAGCAAGTATATGCTAAGCAGGTAAACCCAGTCCACTGCCGAATTGTTTCAGTGCTGGAGTTTCCCTCCTCGGGTCTGTGCCCTAGTACTCTCAGGACGTACGTGACTGCATCCTCTCTCAACTATCTTCAGAAAGCTCCATAAACCCAACAGGCACCCTATTGCTCTTGAAGCCTTCTGTCCTCCGCGCTTACAGCTTCGGAGCAGGAGAGACTTCACTTGTAGCGTCCAGCTTGTGCTCTTCAGATCTACGTCCACCGCATCAGCTAGTGGCGTAGGTCAGAGCAGTTTCTACATGTGCTGGATGAGACATGCTATTGCCCTCTCCTATGAGGCGCGTGGCCTCACTTCGCCTCTAGGAATCAGGGCTCTTTCAGCCAAAGGGATTGCCTCATCTATTGCACTAGCAAGAGGTATTCCCCTGCAGCAAGTGTCTGCTAAGCAGGTAAACCCAGTCCACTGCCGAATTGTTTCAGTGCTGGAGTTTCCGTCCTCGGGCCTATGCCCTAGCACTTTCAGGACGTGCGTAACTGCATCCTCTTTCAACTATCTTCCAAAAGCTAAACTATAAACCCAACAGGCACCCTATTGTTTTTGAAGCCTTCTGTCCTCCGCGCTTACAGCTTCGGAGCAGGAGAGACTTCACTTGCTGTGTCCAGCTTGTGCTCTTCAGATCTACGTCCACCGCATCAGCTAGTGGCGTAGGTCAGAGCAACTTCTTCATGCTCTGGATGAGAGATGCTATTGCCCTCTCCTATGAGGCGCGTGGGCTCACTTCGCCTCTAGGAATCAGGGCTCATTCAACCAGGGGATCGCCTCAGCTATTGGATTAGCAAGAGGTATTCCCCTGCAACAAGTGTGTGCCAAGCAGGTAGACCCAGTCCACTGCCAAAATGTTTCAGTGCTGGAGCTTCTGCAGTAAAAGCTTGTCCTTGGGCTTGTGCCCTAGTACCCTCAGGATTTTCTTAGCTGCATTGTTGAAACCTTCTGTCCTCCGCCTTTTACAGCTTCGGAGCAGGAGAAACTTCACTTACTATCCAGTATGTGCTTTTCAGATTCACGTCCACCGCATCAGCTAGTGGCGTGAGTCAGAGCGCCACTATACTGGGTGGGAGACGCATATTGCCCTCTCCTATGAGGCGCGTGGGTTCACTTCGCCTCTGGGAAGCAGGGCCCACCCAACCTGGGTATCATCCCAGTCTCACCAGCAGGAGGTATCCCCTGCAGTAATTGTGTGGCGCGAAGGGTTGGTTCCTCCCCGCACACATTTCTTACATTTATAAATCTGGATGTTCATGCTACTCCGGGCTCACTGCCCCCGAGTTAGCTGCCCAGGCATAGCTCTGAGACCTTCTTGGCTTTGTGCGCACACGCTACACAACCTTGGGGTCCAGACACCTGTAGTGCGGCGGCGTTGGTATTCTCGTTCCCATAGCGTTTTCACGCAGCATCGAGTGTAGCCTTGCTAGGGAACGTCTCGGGTTACATTTCTGTAACCCTGTTCCCTGAAAGGCGGGAACGAGATGCTGCGTCGCAATGCCGCACTACCACGTGACCGGACGGCTGTTCAGACAAATTAATCTGAGGTCGTTGCCGGCTCACCTGTTTTTATAACCTCCACCTACATCTAATCAGATGACGTCACCTGTCGAGGTTATATATAGCCAAAAACTTTGGCGTGTTTTCACAGCATGCTTCAACGACCGGCAACGCGACAAACTGGTTCCCATAGCGTTTTCACGCAGCATCTCGTTCCCGCCTTTCAGGGAACAGGGTTACAGAAATGTAACCCGAGACGTTTTATTTTATAAAATGTGTTTGGGGTAGTTTACAGTTTATTTCCCAGTTTAGTTTTTTTGGCCGTTTTAAATATCACTGGCAGCACCAGCAGCGGTCAGATGTGACTTTAGATAACTTAATGATCTGTTTACCAAGTCTGGAGTTAACATTACAGCTTACTGTCAGTGTCACAAACTCACAATGTCACTTTAACTCAAAAAGATGCTCAAGCTTCGAAAATACTTTTAATGTCCCTATTACAAGAGCTGCACTACCCGATGAAGAGTGTTTGTGTTCTCTGTAAATACTGAGAGAATCTCACCACGTGTTGTCTGGATAAATTCAGCGGTTATTTATTCTTTGGTTAAGACTTAATCTGCAGGTTATTTCTGTGACAAGAATATAATGTGATGCAGTTCATTAGGGACACAAGAGGAGGATATATGTACAGGAGCTAGTAACGCTCATAACCGGGTTTATATTTTATCCACTTTGGCCGTGACTTTCCGCGGTAGCGCGAGCGCTTAGTTAACGAGCTGAATAACAACACTGAAGTGTTTATCAGTTAGGAGGAGGAGGGGGGGGTGTGTGTGTGTGGGGGGGGGGGGGGAGGTGTGTGTGGGGGGAGGTGTGGGTGCTTCAGTACGTTATAGTTTGGCTTCAGGGATGAACTAATGCTCATATACGAGTGTTATATCGCTTAACTTTTTTGTATGAGAAGCGCATTAAGTAAATTCTCGGTTAAAAATAATTTCAGACGATAATACAGACAGACCTGGTTAACACTAACACTGTTCACTGGTTAACATTAGCACAGGAAGTTTATTTACATTCCAGAATTCCCAAAACAGTGTTTTACACACTCTGTGGTAAATAGGTTTATTAATATATTTTATTTTTATTAGAACTATATGTTCTGTAAAGTTTATTTATCTTTGTCTTGACTAAATTCTCCTGTTGTCTTTAAGCAGAGCTCCGCTGTGGAGGATTGGGGGGGTCAGACGGCTGACGGCTGGACTTTTGGAGCTACAGGACTGGAGGAGCCTGAACAAGCTGTTGAGGGAGCTGTAGGAGGGATGACGTCACAGTCCGACTGCTTTAGAATGATGTTTGATCAGGTCTACTGTATATTCTGAACAAAGAACTGCTAAATGTCTGATACAGTACTTTGGGGGAAACAAAGACTTAAACTGTTCCATGTTTAGTAGTTTTTAAAAATTTATATTTTAATATAAAAGAACTATAGATAGAGACTTATAAGCAGCTGGTGTATCTGGGTAGTTTAATGAACTTTAAGCAAAAAGACAACATGTATTCACCTGTTTTATATAAATTACTGTTTTAACTTTGACTAGTTTTGGAAGAATAAATTGAATTGTTAAAGTCATGTTTGCGTGTTTTAATTTTGGCGGATTGTTTGGGTATTTAAAAAACGTTTAGTTGAACCAACAACTTCAATGGGCAAAAAATGGGACTCAACTTTGTTTTAAATAGTCAAAGAGTTGGGCTGAAAATAATAATAATTATATAATAATTATTATTATTGGACATAGAAACAAATGAAAACAGTTAAACACTTGATCGTATGTATCTGTGCTAGTTTGTCTTTGTGATTATGTGACCCATAATAATTTTTTCTCAGTATAAATAAATGTTTTGGGTTTTAAGAACTTCATCAAAAGAGCAACGACAAACTGAGAAGGAGTGGAAGGTGAGAAAAGTTCTCCATTTAAGTCCTCAATGGAGAAAACTGAGTATGACATGGTGTTAATTGCTCTGTGTGTGTGTGTGTGTGTGTGTGTGTTTTTGGCGGGGGGAGGGTGTGTTAAAGCCAACGGAGAAATGGAGGAGCGCGCACACACACACCTCTTCATCCACAAATGCTTTAACTGTTGTCTTGTAAATAGCTGCTTAAACCTATGAACACAGCTGTTCAAAAAAAATGCTAAACAGACACCTGGTCTATTTTGTCCGCAAGTGAAATACATCAATACGTTAATAATTTACACCATGATAACATTAGTGCAGAAGGATCTGAGGAGACTTGTCTCTATTACATCATGACTTTGAGATGTCCACAGTATATTCAAACCATAGACAGTGTTTATTTTGCTGAACATTACAAAACAGCCATGTTTAATAAAACAGCGCATCTTTAATAAGCCATGTTGGTTTCGAGTCAGAAGTAAAATTAACGAAAGACTGCGAAGCCCCGTAAACTTGATCCTGAACAGCCACAAGCTGACTTTAACAATAATAGTTGATTGTTTTTATATTTATGTTTTTTGTATATAAACCGGATTCCAAAAAAGTTGGGACACTAAACAAATTGTGAATAAAAACTGAATGCAATGATGTGGAGATGGCAAATGTCAATATTTTATTCAGAATAGAACATAGATGACAGATCAAAAGATTAATCCGAGAAAATGTATCATTTTAAAGGAAAAATATGTTGATTCCAAATTTCACGGTGTCAACAAATCCCAAAAAAGTTGGGACAAGTAGCAATAAGAGGCTGGAAAAAGTAAATTTGAGCATAACGAAGAGCTGGAAGACCAATTAACAGTAATTAGGTTAATTGGCAACATGATTGGGTATTAAAAAGAGCTTCTCAGAGTGGCAGTGTCTCTCAGAAGCCAAGATGGGTAGAGGATCACCAATTCCCACAATGTTGCGCAGAAAGATAGTAGAGCAATATCAGAAAGGTGTTACCCAGCGGAAAAATTGCAGCAGTTATCATCATCAACTGTGCATAAAATCATCCGAAAATTCAGAGAATCTGGAACAATCTCTGTGCGTAAGGGTCAAGGGCATAAAACCATACTGGATGCCTGTGATCTCCGGGCCCTTAAACGACACTGCACCACAAACAGGAATTCTACTGTAGAGGAAATCACAGAATGGGCTCAGGAATACTTCCAGAAACCATTGTTAGTGAACACAATCCACCGTGCCATCCGCCGTTGCCAGCTGAAACTCTACAGTGCAAAGAAGAAGCCATTTCTAAGCAAGATCTACAAGCACAGGCGTTTTCATTGGGCCAGGGATCATTTAAAATGGAGTGTGGCAAAATGGAAGACTGTTCTGTGGTCAGACGAGTCACGATTGGAAGTTCTTGTTGGAAATGTGGGACGCCATGTCATCCGGACCAAAGAGGACAAGGACAACCCAAGTTGTTATCAACGCCCAGTTCAGAAGCCTGCATCTTTGATGGTATGGGGTTGCATGAGTACGTGTGGCATGGGCAGCTTGCATGTCTGGAAAGGCACCATCAATGCAGAAAAATATATTCAGGTTCTAGAACAACATATACTCCCATTCAGACGTCATCTCTTTCAGGGAAGACCCGGCATTTTTCAACAAGATAATGCCAGACCACATTCTGCATCAATCACAACATCATGGCTGCTTAGGAGAAGGATCCAGGTACTAAAATGGCCAGTCTGCAGTCCAGATCTTTCCCCTATAGAGAACATTTGGCACATCATAAAGAGGAAGGTGCGACAAAGAATGGGAGAAGAATGGGAGAGCATTCCTATTTCTAAACTTGAGAAACTGGTCTCCTCGGTCCCCAGACGTCTGTTGAGTGTTGTAAGAAGAAGGGGAGATGCCATACAGTGGTGAAAATGGCCTTGTCCCAACTTTTTTGGGATTTGTTGACACCATGACATTTTGATTCACCCTATTTTTCCCTTAAAATGATACATTTTCTCAGTTTAAACTTTTGTTTCATGATTTATGTTCTATTCTGAATAAAATATTGACATTTGCCATCTCCACATCATTGCGTTCAGTTTTTATTCACAATTTGTTTAGTGTGCCAACATTTTTGGAATCCGGTTTGTATATTTTTAAATGTTTAAATGAACGTTTCAGAGTATATAATTTGTCGTGTCATCTGTTTACAGCGCACACACACAAATAGCACACACACAACAGTTTACACACACACAAATAGCACATGAAATCACGTAAAACCAGATGAGACTAGGGTAAAAAAAAATATGAGCAGTAAAAAAACAGTAGTATCCTGTAGGTGATTCCTGTCCTGTGATAACAGGCACTAACACTCTAGAACTGTTTAGTTCTGTTAGTATTGTTTTCAAGTGTGAATGTTTATGGGGATTAAATCTGTCTCTGCTGACGCATCTCTTACACGCTCCTGCACACCAAACCTGGAACTACTGTCCATCATGTGTCATCCATTTTATCTTCCACGGGAGTTCACATCGGTCATAATCAGTGCCATTTACATTCCACCACTAGCGGACACTGAAACTGCCTTATGCGAGCTGCATGAGGCGCTCACACAGCACCAGACACAACACCGGGACGCTGCGCTCATTGTGGCGGGGGATTTTAATAGTGCCAACCTCAAACGCGCAGCGCCGAACTTTTATCAGCACATCACCTGCCCCACCAGGGGCGAAAGGACACTGGACCATTGTTATACCACGGTCAAAGACAGTTACAAGGCACAATCTCGTCCAGCGTTTGGTAAATCTGACCACGCCGCCATCTTCCTCATGCCAAAATATAAACAAAGGCTGAAACAGGAAGTTCCGGTTCAGAGGGAGGTCGCGCGCTGGACGGACCAATCGGTGGCCGCGTTACAGGATGCACTCGATGACGCAGACTGGGAGATGTTCAGAAACAGCTCCGATGATGACGTCAGCGTGTTTACAGAAGCGGTTGTGGGATTTATTGAGAAGCTGGTAGACGATACGGTGGAGAAAAAGACTATCAGAACGTTTCCCAACCAGAAGCCTTGGGTGGATAAAACCATCCACGACGCTCTGAGATCTCGCACAGCTGCCTACAACACGGGACTTGTGTCGGGGGACATGGAACCGTACAAGGCTGCGTCATATAACAGTCCGGAAGGCGGTGAAAGAGGGAGAAAACTAGAGTCACAGCTTCAACAGAGTGACTCTAGGAGCCTGTGGCAGAGACTGAAAACAATAACGGATTATAAAGCACCAACATCCGGTATGACGAACGCGGACGCGACTCTGGCAGACGAGCTCAACACCTTCTATGCTCGCTTCGAGGCTGCAGCTAAAGACGCTAGCGATGCTAACGCTAACGGCGCTAACGCTAACGGCGCTAATGCTAACGGCGCTAATGCTAGCGGCGCTAACGGCTGCAGACGGGAAGACGCTCCACAGACGATGCAATCTCTCATCTCCTCCACACATCACTCACTCACCTGGACACTAGGAAAGGGAATTATATTAAAATGCTCTTCATCGACTACAGCTCTGCTTTTAATACCATAATTCCCTCCACACTCACCACCAAGCTGGAGCACCTGGGACTCAGCTCATCTATATGTCAGTGGATCTCCAATTTTCTGACTGGCAGACCACAGGCAGTAAGGATGGGCGGTCATGTCTCAGCTACACTCACTCTCAGCACTGGAGCCCCCCAGGGTTGTGTTCTGAGCCCCCTGCTGTACTCTTTGTACACCCACGACTGCGTGGCCACTACCAACTCCACCTCCATCATCAAGTTTGCTGACGACACCGTCGTGGTCGGACTGATCACCAACAATGATGAGTCGGACTACCTAGAGGAGATTGGAAATCTGGAGAACTGGTGCCAGAGGAACAATCTCCTCCTGAACGTCAGTAAGACAAAGGAGCTGATAGTGGACTTTAGTACAAAGCAGGAGAGGAACTACCAGACCCCCGTCATCAACAGGAGCCCAGTGGAGAGAGTGGACAGCTTCAGATACCTCGGTGTTCACATCACGCAGGACCTGTCATGGTCCTGTCACATCAACACCGTGGTGAAAAAAGCCCGGCAGCGTCTCTACCACCTCAGACGCTTGAGAGACTTTAGACTGCCCTCCAAGGTGCTCAGGAACTTCTACTCCTGCACCATAGAGAGCATCCTGACGGGAAACATCACGACCTGGTTCGGGAACAGCACCATGCAGGACAGACGAGCTCTACAGAGGGTGGTGCGATCAGCCGAGCGCATCATCCGCACTGAGCTCCCTGACCTGCACTCCATCTACAGCAAGCGGTGCTGGACTAAGGCCAGGAAGATCATGAAGGACCTCAGTCACCCCAGTAATGGACTGTTCTCTTTGTTGCGGTCTGGGAAGCGATTCCGCTCCCTAAAGGCCAACACAGAGAGGCTGAGGAGGAGCTTCTTCCCGCAGGCGATAAGGTCTCTCAATCACACCTCCACACAGGACTAATAACATCTTTTAAGCTCACAACACTGACTGGACAATCATGGACACATTCATACACACTTGCACTAAATATTTATACATCTGGACAATTGCACATGTCACCTTCATGCATACAGTATTTGCACAACCAATGACACTTTAATTCTATATACATATATACTCTATTTGCAATATTTTATTATGCCCTTATTGTACAGTTAATTTTACTAGTTAAAATTATTTCTTTAGTATTTCCTTTTTATTGATTATTTGTTTTACATACAAGTTTTTATTTTCTTTTTAAGGTCACTGGCAGTCGTATAAGCATTTCACTGCATATTATACTGTGTATGACTGTGTATGTGACAAATAAAATTTGAATTTGAATTTGAATTTGCATCTATTCACAGTTGTGATAAGTGATTGATGCCCCATCAGATCTTTGATGTGGGACGTTATGCTGGTTAAATGACTAAAGAAATACTGATCAGTATGGACAGATATTTGTTCCAGATATTATGCGCCATTAATCAATTTGTTATGCCAATTTGACTATCAGCGAAAACATAAAAAAATATAACGAAAACAAACCAAAGCAGAAGTTAAATTTTAATTCAAATATTATTTGTCACATACACAGCACGATATACAGTAAAATGCTTATAAATCTGTGCTTTATGTGAGGCTCGAACTCGGCACCTGTACTGCTACATAAGTATCATGCGCTAACCGATTGCGCCACTGGAGCCACACGGACGTTGCTCTTGTCAGAGCATCCTCTCTCTCGTGCGCACACACACACACACACACACACACACACACACACACAAATAACCCATGAAATTGCGTAAAACCAAATGAAATATAAGCAGTCAAAAAAATCAGTAAAAATACATTAGTATAACAGGCGCTAACCCTCTGGAACTTTTTTACTATTGTTTCCAAGTGTTTATGGGGATTTAATCTGTCTCTGCTGCCGCATCCATTCACAGTTGTGATAAGTGATTAATGCCCCATCAGATCTTTTGACGGGGGAACATTATGCATGATTAAATGACAAAAGAAATACTGATCCATATGGGCAGATATTTGTTTCAGGTTGCATGCGCCATTAATTGCCTTTCTTATGCCACTTGTAGACTATCAGTGAAAAAAAACATCAGCGAAAACATCAACAAAAATATAACGAAAACAATCCCAAGCAGACATTACATTTTGAGCCTTACTTTGCAGCAAAATATTATCTATCAGTATATTAAATGGAAGGAGGTAAAATACACCATAATGTAAAATACTGTACATAGCCCGCATTTGTATTCCGTACCTACAATGATCGGTATAGACAAATTACAGACGCTACCATGTCTTTAAGGATTATTTCAGGATGTCTTAAAACATATTTCACTTACTAGTTTCATTCATTCATTATTAAATAATAAATTGCATAATCATCATGGGTTGTGTATTGAGTGATTTAACAAATCTGTTTTATTCGTTTTTTTTTTTTGTTTTGTTTTTTTTACCACGTCATCTATTTATGAAACTATGTTGACAATACAAGAACTGTCTGTATATTAAAGATACGGTATAGGGTTTCCTGGACACTGCAGTTAACTGTTCCAGTCAATGCTCCATCTGGCGGAATTATACAGCATTGCAACCATCTTTTTAGAAAGCGCATGGGGACGTTTATGGGGCGGGGCATCGTTAACTACATCATCGCGGGGGATCACATTCCGTGCACGAAGCGTGCATGGTGCCGTCATGATTCTGTCATGGATCTATCATGCTCCAAGCGGCTGTTTGACGTGGCTCCCACTTTACTTAACTGCATTGTTTTGAAGCCTTCTGTCCTCCGCCTTTTACAGCTTCGGAGCAGGAGAAACTTCACTTACTGTCCACTTACTGTTTACGTCTGCCGCATGAATTCAATTCAATTCAATTTTATTTATATAGCGCTTTTAACAATGGTCATTGTCTCAAAGCAGCTTCACAAAAATTAAAGAAATTTAACAAAAAAAAAATTTTTTTTTTAATTATATATTATATATATATAGAATAATTATATATAAAGTAATAAATAAATAAATAAAATTATAATAGAAAATAAATAAATAAAAACAAATAATAATAATAATTATAGAAAAGAAAATAATTGGAAGTGTGGATGTGTGAGAAAAATGTGCAGATAATAATGAGACGAATGAATGAAATTTCTCTGATGAGCAAGCCAAGGGTGACGGCGACGGTGGCAAGGAAAAACTCCCTGAGATGGCATTAGGAAGAAACCTTGAGAGGAACCAGACTCAACAGGGAACCCATCCTCATTTGGGTGATAACAGATAGAAATGATATAACATCTTGTGTGTTGTGCAGGTGAAAATTCAATATGACAGAAATTATTTAAATTGTCATGAAGACCAGTTCAGCATAGGGACGAGTCAGTAGGTGCAGAGGGCAGATGAGGTCTGGATCACTGGAAGCACAGGAGCAGCATGTGTAGCTCCAACCATCATAAAGCTGAATCCAGTTGGAACTGGTCCTTCTCTGGATGCCTCAGGAACCTCGCAGGGTCGGCCTTTGTCTACTGAAGCTGGCAAAATCTCCCGATGCCTCGGGATGGGTAGAGAAATACAGAACAGATGGGGAGAATTAGCGTAGTTGCCATTCGGTATAGGTGTACTGGAGTATGAGTACTGGGATGAGTTATGTGTATGCCAGATTAAAAAGATGCGTCTTGAGTCTACTTTTGAACTGAGAAACCGTGTCTGCTCCCCGAACACTGTCTGGAAGGCTATTCCAAAGCTTTGGAGCTAAATATGAGAAAGCCCTACCCCCTTTTGTAGATTTTGAAATTCTGGGAACTACCAGAAGTCCGGAGTTTTGTGATCTTAAGGCGCGTGGTGGATTGTAGCGTATCAGAAGACTGGTTAGGTATGTGGGAGCTAAACCATTTAAGGCCTTGTATGTAAGTAATACTATTTTGTAATTTATTCTAAACTGAACAGGTAGCCAGTGCAGGGATGATAATATTGGGGTTATATGATCATATTTTCTGGATCTAGTGAGAACCCTGGCAGCTGCATTTTGGATTAACTGAAGCTTGTTTATTGAGGATGCAGGACAACCACCTAGTAATGCATTACAATAGTCCAGTCTGGAGGTCATGAATGCATGAACTAGTTTTTCTGCATCAGATACGGATAAGATGTTCCTAAGTTTAGCAATATTTCGAAGATGGAAAAAGGCTGTTTTTGTGATATTTGAAATGTGATTTTCAAAAGACAAGTTACTGTCTAATATTACTCCCAGATCTTTTACTGCTGAGCTGGTAATAACAGTCCATCCTTCTAAGCGCAAGCTGAATTGTGAAAGCTGTTGTGTGCTGGTTTTTGGGCCAATAAGTAATATCTCTGTCTTATCTGAATTTAATAAAAGAAAGTTATTGGTCATCCAATCTTTTATGTCCTGGACACACTCAGTTAATCTAGACAACTTAGGTATTTCGTCTGGTTTAGTTGAGATATATAATTGGGTATCATCAGCATAACAATGGAAACTAATCCCATGTCTTCTAATGATGTTACCCAAGGGAAGCATGTATATTGAGAACAACAGAGGTCCTAAAACTGACCCTTGTGGGACCCCATATTTCACTGGCATTATACCAGACGGTTCTCCATTTAGATCTACAAAATGGTAGCGATCAGACAGGTAAGATCTAAACCATTTTAGTGCCTGTCCCTGAATGCCTATATAATTTTGGAAGCGATCTATGAGAATATTATGATCTATAGTGTCGAATGCAGCACTAAGATCGAGCAGGACTAGCAATGAGATGCAGCCTTGGTCTGAAGCTAAAAACAAGTCATTTGTAATCTTAACTAGTGCAGTTTCTGTGCTATGATGGGGCCTGAAACCTGACTGAAATTCTTCAAGGATGTTGTTATCCTGCAAGAATGTGCAAATTTGAGCTGATACTACTTTTTCTAGTATTTTTGATATGAACGGGAGGTTTGAGATCGGTCTGTAATTTTTTATTTCATTCGCGTCCAAATTAGATTTTTTAAGAAGCGGCTTAATAACTGCTAACTTGAAAGGTTTAGGGACGTGACCTAGATGTAATGAAGAATTAATAATGTTTAGGAGTGGCTCTCCAACCGTAAGCATCACTTCTTTTAAAAATCTGGTTGGGATTGGGTCTAACAGGCACGTTGTTGATTTAGCCGAGGTGATGAGTTTATACAGCTCTTCCTGTCCTATACCTGTAAAGCAGTGAAAATCTAAATGTGAAGCTATAGGCTGAACTGGATCGTGAGATACTATTAGAGGTTGAACCTCCATTATTTTCTTCCTGATATTATTGATTTTTTCATTAAAGAAGTCCATAAAGTCTTCACTTCTAAACTGTGATGGGATACTCTCTGCGGGCATCTTAGGTTTTGTTAGGCGAGCCACTGTACTAAATAAGAACCTGGGATTGTTTTGGTTTCTTGCTATCAGTTGGCTAAGATGCTCGGTCCTAGCAGTTTTTAGAGCCTGTCTATAGCTGCACATACTGTCTTTATACGCAATTCGAAAAACTTCTAATTTAGTTTTCCTCCATTTTCGCTCGAGGTTACGGGTTGCTCTCTTTAGGGCGCGAGTATGACTGTTGTACCACGGTGCCAATGTTTTATCTCTGACTTTTTTTAATCTGATGGGAGCAACAGTGTCTAATGTACTGGTAAAAATAGTGCCCATGCTGCTAGTCACTTCATCTAGATCATCTGCATTTAGGGGTCTAATAAGAAATTGGGACAGATCCGGCAGATTACTTGTGAATCTGTCTTTAGTGGTGGGATTCATATTTCTAACAGATTGATAGCGTGGGGAGACACAGCTAATCTGTTCTACGGGTAGAGTATATGTCAGGAGGTGGTGATCTGTGATATCATCACTTTGAGGTATGATCTCTATATTAGAGACATCTATACCATGGGATATAATTAAATCTAGCGTATGATTAAAGCGGTGAGTTGCTCCAATTATATTTTGCTTAACCCCAAAGGAATTTAGTAAATCCATAAATGTGAGTGCTAAAGCGTCGTTAGCATCATCTACATGAATGTTAAAGTCTCCTACTATCAATACTTTGTCAGAGTTAACCAATAGGTCTGATAGCAGATGTCCAAATTCTTTAAGAAAATCGCCATATGGCCCCGGGGGTCTGTACACGGTGGCCAAGGTAAAATATAGCAAGGGTTTATTACGTATTTCATTTAGTGCAACATTAATGATAAGCACTTCAAATGAATTAAACCTGGGCCTTATTTTCTGGGTAACAGTGAGTACATCATTGTAGATAGTGGCGACACCACCACCGCGACCAATTAGACGGGGCTCGTGCTTATAGAAATATCCTGGCATCAGCCAGTGGCGTAAGTCAGAGCACCACTATACTGGGTGAGAGATGCGTTTGCCCTCTCCTATGAGGCGCGTGGACTCACTTCGCCTCTAGGAATCAGGGTTCATTCAACCAGGGGATCGCCTCATCTATTGCACTAGCAAGAGGTATTCCCCTGCAGCAAGTGTTGCTAAGCAGGTAGACCCAGTCCACTGCCGAATTGCTTCAGTGCTGGAGTTTCTGCAGGAAAGCCTGTCCTCGGGCTTGTGCACCTAGTACCCTCAGGATGTACCTAACTGCATTGTTTTGAAGCCTTCTGTCCTCCGCATTTTACAGCCTTGGAGCAGGAGAAACTTCACTTACTGTCGTACGTGCTCTTCAGATTTACATCCACCGCACCAGCCAGTGGCGTAAGTCAGAGCGCCACTATACTGGGTGAGAGATGCATATTGCCCTCTCCTATGAGGCGCGTGGGTTCACTTCGCCCCTAGGAAGCAGGGCTCATCCAACCAGGGGAAGCTTCGTCTCAGTTTGCACCAGCAGGAGGTAACCTGCAGCAATTGTGTGGCGCGGAGGGTTGGTCCTCCCCGCACACATTTCTGACATTTATAATCTGGATGTTCACCGTCCCCTAGTTAGCTGCCCAGGCATAGTTCTGAGACCTCCTCGGCCTTGTGCGCACACGCTACACAACCTTGGGGTCCAGACACTTGCAATGTGGCAGCGTTAGTATTATCGTTCCCATAGCGTTTTCTCGCAGCATCGAGTGAAGCCTTTGAAAGGGAACGTCTCGGGTTACTTTGCTGTAACCCTGTTCCCTGAAAAGGCGGGAACGAGATGCTGCGTCCCAATGCCGCACTGCCTACGTGACCGGACGTCCGTTCAGACAAATCAATCTGAGGAATGTTTCCGGCTCACTCCTATTTATAACCCTCCAGGTGCGTCTCATCAGATGACATCACCTGACCGAGGTTATATAGGCCAAAATTTTGCATGTTTATACACAAATGCTTCACAACTGGCAACATGACAAGATGTTTCCAATAGCGTTTTCACGCAGCATCTCGTTTACGCCTTTTCAGGGAACAGGGTTACAGCAAAGTAACCCGAGACGTTTTAATAAAGAAAACTAGTGTAAAACAAACACAAATGTAACAGCAAGCCTGACATGGCAGGAGAGCTACAGTTAAATGTATTTTGGTCAAGTAGGCTTTTATTGTCATTTCAACCATATACAGTACAGTTCAGTACACAGTGAAACGAAATAACGTTCCTCCAGGACCAAGGTGCTACATACTGTACATGCAACAAATTGTTTAACATACAATAATGAGGTGGTCGAGTGGACAAAAAGAAAACAAAAATTTTTCTTTCCATATTTGATTTGTAAAAGTAGAAAATGTACATGTAATAAAAACATCATTGCTAATAACTACAATACATCATCAACAGCATTGCAAATAAATGATTACATTTTAAAAATCAGAAGCAGATTTATCTCCCTGATCTGACAATCTAGAGGTGAGATAGAGATAGCATAGTGAATAAACCTTGAGAGGAGCCAGAATTTAAGAGCAAATAACAAAATTTAATGACAAAAATATTTTACAATAAAAAATGTTCAAACTACAGTGGAACCTTGGTCTGTGAGCGTTTTGCAAGACAAGCAAAATTAAATTAATTTTAACTTGATAAATGCGTGAGGTCCTTAAATACGGGTTTGTCTGCTGAGCGTCACGTGATCACAACTGAGCCAATGATTCTTCTCTCTCTCATGCTGTGGGATTATGGGTAATCGTCTCCCATGCTCAGTCTCAGTGCACATGCATCCCTTGTGTAGTCAACCTCCAAGCACACGTGTACTGTTCACTAAAACATTGTGGACACGTGTGTGTGTGCACATAAGGCATTTTTTCTATTTTGTGTCCAAGTGTAGTGACCATTCTTTAGTACCTATACTGCAACAACGGCCACTCTAAATGCTGTTGCAGTGCGGGAGATGAACCTGGTTAACAACAACGCAATGTCACATTTCCGCAAAATCCTCAAAAGGAGTCAAAAGCAAGTGACATTAGAGAGGTTCCTTGTTAAAGAAGTTTGCTTACAGAGGAGTGATTATGTTATTGTGTGTGTGTGTGTGTGTGTGTGTGTGTGTAAAAGTCCTACATAGTAGCCCCCTCCTCCTCTCTTGTCTTACACCAGCCACGATTCTTTTCAAAGGTAAAGTGCAGAATAATTTGTTTTATTTTTACTTTTTATTCTGTATTAATAATTTTATATGAATATTTTGGGTTGTGGAATTAATCTTCTGAGTTTCTATCATTTCTTGTGGGGGAATTTGCTTTGATATACAAGTACGCTTCTGTAAAAAGTTATGCTCGTTTCCAAGGTTTAACTGTACATTGAAATTCCTGGTTTTTCCTGGAGGATTACTATTTATAATCACACTATCCAGTGACTTAAATCCAGGCTGACTTAAATCATGTCAAGGGTCCTTTATGTCATTTTATATATATATATATGTTGTTGTTGTTTTTTTTGTTGTTTTTTAACATTACCTCCGACTTGCTCATTCTCAGGGGTAGGTGTTGGACTACTGATGAGACGATATCATGTTCAAACCCAACACCACCGAGCTACTACTGTTGGGCCCTTGAGCAATGCAATTAACCCTCAACTGCTGATATGCGTAATCAGATTAAAAAATATAAGTCACTCTGGATGAGAGCATTCGCTACCTGACATCTACACACACATGTACATTTGCACACTTCCTGGACATTTCCATTCATTTCCAATTAAATTCATCTTTATATTTTTCTACATTGTATAGATAATTTTTTTTTATATTTCTTATATTATATATTTTTTACATTTTGTTTTTTACAATTTTTTACAGCTAGGTTTCTATAGCTAAACTTAATCTTATTTTACTCCACTATTTATTTCTTGTTAATCGTTTTTACATTTTTAAGGTCATGGGCGCTCGTTTAAGCATTTCACTGCATGTCGTACTGTATGACTGTGTATGTTGAATTTAAACTGCCATGAATGGAATATAAATGTACAAAATATATAAACAGAATAGTTAAAATGCTATACAAGGAAAATGGAATTGAATTGAGATCCTCTTCTGGGTCACACTGTATGGTGACAATATAAATAATTACAGAGTAAAGGCACTAATATGTGTGCTAGAATGATATTATTCTGTATGATCATTTTGTGAATCAGAAACCTGAAATGAGCATGAAAGTATATTTATAATTACAGCTAGATCAAATAGAATTGCATATACACCACCGTTCAAAAGTTTTAGAACACTTTCTAACTCCATGATGGTTCCTGATGTTTATTTCATTCTACATTTTAAAGTTTTGCTGAAGGCGTCCAAAAACTGCATGAATCTCCTTTGAACAGTTGACAATACTGTTCTTGCAAGAACTATTACAGAAAGGCCGACCTCTTAAAATAACAACTTACTGTTGTTTTTCTTGTTGTTACAAGAAATGCCATATGTGTTATTTTAGAGTTTTGAAATCCATAGTATTGTTGTAGAATGTAGAAAATAAATCACTAAACAAAAACACAGAAATTTGCAAGAGACCTCAAACTTTTGAACGGTAGTGTATAATCAAATATGATTGCAGGTAGATCAAATCTGTGGTGTCTAGATAAGATTATCTACTGCAGCAGGAAGGTGAGTAGCGGTAAGTGTAGAAACCTCTAAGACAAAAAAAAACTAGAGCAGAGCATTTACACATGATTATTCACAAAACCTATGTCAGAATCACATTATTTTGGCTAACAGGTGTGTGTGTGTGTGTGTGTGTGTGTGTGTGTGTGTGTGTGTGTGTGTGTGTAAGCCATCCTCTTCACCAATGTCGCCCTATAAATCCAGGTTTCAAATCCAGGTCACACACATACAGGTAGTTGAAAGCCTTTCTGTCCTTGAAGATATGAAATCATTTTATTCCCACAGTGCTGTAGATCACGGATATGTCCTCATTCTTCTGCTTAGTGTGGACATGCCTGCAATCACACAGAAACACGTTTAGGAAGTGTTTCAATAAAAGATAGGTAAAGCAGGCTTAGAAATATGCTCCAAATGACTAAATTTTAAACAGAAATACAGTTAAAGAAAAATAGAAGAAATATGCTAAACAGTTGGGGCAAAACTCAGTGATGGAGATGTGACAGAACCCAGAGAACAGTAACCTTAAAATTAATTGGAAATTTGAGGGAGAACAGAGGACTGTAAACTAGGTTTGCTAGCTGTTAGCTAAACTGGAGTTACTGTAGCTAATGAACTGAGTTCACTTCAAACACTATTAATTCCACATGGTGTCCCAAAAGTCTTCTCACATTAGAACATACGTACATTCATAGGAGATACATTTTAGCAAAATGTGTTCCAAATTGTTTTATTAAGATGACTCAGTGTGTGTGTGTGTTTTAAATAAATTGCAATCATGTGAACATAGGTTCATTTTGGTTAAAAAAAAGTCTTTATGGAGACTCGCTGTAGAATAACTGTATGTAGATGCGGTCATATTATTTCACTAGTTTTGTCTTAAAGTTTCACTCACACAACAGAAGTCCGATCTCTTTGTCTCTTGTAGTTTATTTTGTCAGCATCAAAGAATCAACACTTCATACAGTCATCTTGAGTAAATCCAATGTGATTACAGACACCAGTTGCTGCATCTTGCAAATCTCTGACTTTTACAACAACCTATTTGCTGCATCTTGTAAATTACAGTCTTAGCTCACGAATATAACAACACTCTTGCTGTGTATATCCACTTACGGGAGCTTACGGTTACAACAACCTAGTTGCTGTATCTTACATTCTTAGCTTACCGGGAGCTCTCCTTAGCTGACGGTTACAACAACCTAGTTGCTGTATCTTACTTTCCCAGCTTACGAGCTTACGTTAGCTGATGGTCAAAAGCTTGTGTTTCCGTAGCCTTCCGCATCTAAACTGAACTCTCTAACATATGACAGTCACATAAATGCATGTAATAGTGGAATGACATCACAGACCAACTTACGAGTGTCAAAATGGATGCATAACTTAGAAATATAAAGCTTATGGCTTATGTAACAAACTTAATGCTTAATGCTTTACTAATTAATAGAACAAGGTAGAATAAATGAAATAACAACAAATAAATAAAATAAAATAAACACAACAACAAATTCATAACAAGTGCGATATGGCACTTACACTGTAGATAATATTACTAAGTAAGCAGACACGGTCCGAAATCATCAGAATATTTAATGCCTGTCAGTAAAATCTCCCTGGTTTCTAGATAAAGGAACTAGCAAACAGTAAACCTGACGCTTCCTCTGTGTACAGCATTAGTTCTTACCCATTGTTCAGATTGTTATCTTTGATACACACAGTTGCATATTCCACTTCCTCCTGCTGTGACTCTTCTTTGGTCTGAGGAACCTGATTTACCTGCAGTGAATCAAATTACCTTTCAGATAAATAACTATAACAAGGGGTGTGTCGAATAAAAAAATACATATACAGTTATAAATACACAGGTATCACTTTGTTATATATTTTTTAAATATTTGATTTGATAAATGAAGCCAGTTCTTGGGATTGATCTCAAAACCATAAAAGTATTAAAGTAAACTTTCCTGTGCTCTAACCTGATTCAGCTCATTGTTAATTGATCACATGGAATCAGGAATGCTAAAGCATAAAAATGCTAATGGCACAGTCCACTCTAAAGTAATAAAACCTACACAATCTGAGCAGATGTTACTCTGAATAAAATAACTGGCAATAGAATCTGATGAGTTCTGGTTCATGAAGCTGTCAGAGATTGTGAAATAGCAGAACATGCTTAGTTTTTATTTACTTATTATTTATTTATTTATTTATTTTTTACAAAAAAATGGGAAATGGTAATAAAAGTGGTAATGTGGGTTTGGTTATTCTACTTTAATAAGGTAGTGTCTACTGCATGTCCTACCTTACCTACATACTACACCATACCTCTGTTTGCTCTCCGGCTTTTACAATGTTGTCCTCTGGAGCTTCATCCTTCTTCCTAATAGAATCAGAAGAACAACACATTTAGTTTGCTATCAGACCAGACCGTGTGTCAATAAATACGATATAAATCTCCATCTAAGCATAACTAACAAACACTGATCTCATGAGATCCTCAGATTGAGAGCAGAGACAGACGATGTTATAAAGGACAATCAAATGTTACTGTCAAATATCATATTCTTACTTTGTTGCTCAAAATCATATCACCACACACCTTACCCTGCATGGCTTAGGTTCTGTATACTCTATTAGAACAAAGAAAATTACAAAATCTCCATTAAGTTTAATAATATACAAAACAGTGCGTCACTATTTATGACAAAACATTCAAGAGATAACACACCTGCTTAAGAAAGAATCCAAAAAACACACACACAGTATTACGTGTAATGTATGATGCTCCTGCGTACACTCGTAATACCGAAGTTCAGAATCAAATCACAAAATAACAACAGATATCAACAGATTAATAATATATACACACATTTACATACACCCGGTCTCTTGGTAAGGTCATATCATCGCATGGATACTATTGTTATGCAGATGACACCCAACTTATTCTCTCCTTTCCTCCTTCAGACACTCAGGTTTCCACCCGGATCTCAGCATGTCTGGTAGACATCTCATCATGGATGGCAGCTGATAAGTGGAAGCTCAATCTGCGCAAAACCGAACTGCTGTTCATCCCTAGTGATTCATCCACAGGTCAAGACTATGTGATCTCCCTGGACAACAAGCAGATCACTCCTTCAGCCACTGCCCGCAATTTGGGGGTAACTGTGGACAATCATCTGTCATTTTCCCCACATATCGCTCACCTTACTCACTCTTGTCGATTTCTTCTTTACAATATCAGAAGAATCTGCCAATTTCTTTCTTCACAGGATACTCAGGTGCATGTTCAGTCCCTTGTTATGTCAAGAACTAAACTACTGCAACTCACTCCTGGCAGGTCTGCCTCTGTCTACTTAGTGTCTACTATTCATCCACTCAGCTGATTCAGTTTACCTCTCTGCTCTAATCACACCACGCACATTCCATCCAATCCTCCTGGAACAGGAGTATGCAAATGTACTTTTTCTTCAATTGGCGAGAATAAAGTGGAGCCAATCACTTTTTTTCTCTTTGCATGTGGTTTTGTAAATAAAGCTATATTGTAGCAACCCAGAAAAAAGGGTAGACTTCAAAAAAATTATTGACAAATAAATGTTTGTTGTTTACTATTGTTAAAAAACAAACAAACAGCAGACAGCACTGTGTTAAGCAGCTCTGAATTGGAGAATGAGTAGCAGCTCAGAAAATTTTTAAATGTTTAAACATTAGACACAAATGCATTCTTCCATGAAGGCATGCTGTATATTTAATAAACTGTAGTTTACAATTTGTTTTAAAAGAGTCTTGATGCTCCTATGGGATATAGAATATATATGACTTGCTATAGAATAACTGTAGATAATATTACTAAGTAAGCAATAGAATGGGCGAGCTACAACATGAGCATGTGGGGAAAGTGACAACTTGGGGGAAAAAACGAGGCAGACAGGTCGTGAATCATGACACTGCACTGTGTTATGCTGCTCTGTGTTATAGCATGAGTAGCAGCTCAGAAAAATGGATAGATTCTGCTCTAAATTATTAGATGTCGTGCAAATCTACTGAAGAACTGCACACTTTACACATGAAGGCAGCGCTGTATATTTAATAAACAGCAGTGTATTTTAAACATTTAGGGTCTCTGTGCAACAACCTGTTTAAAAAATACAGTGTTGTACCTCCTGTTGTAAACTCCAGCCCCTAAGATGACTAAGATGATGAAGATCACTCCAACTGTCACTACAGCAATGATCCAGACTGGCAGTCGATCAGGATTATCACCTGTGGAAAAGTAAACAACAGCACACAGGAGTGTAAGTGCATCATCACAATCGACTTCTTCCTTTTCTTTCAGTAATCATTAGGGACATTCAGATGAATCAGGAGTGATTGTGAGCAGACGGACCCACCCTGGACCTGAAGGCTGATCGTGTTAGATCCTGACGTCTCATTGGTTTTCCAAGTGCAGGTGTAAATCCCAGAATCCCTCACGGTTAGAGCAGGAAAGTGAAGAACGGGTCCTGATGTGTTTAACTGCTCGTTGTTCTTAGACCAAACAAACTGTGAGGAACTGTGTGTGCAGTTCACATCACACGTCAGATTTAACGAGTCTCCTTGTTTAAGGGTTCCGTTTCCACTGAGGCTGATTAGTGACAGCTTTAAAACTTTTACAGAGAGCAGGAAAGACTCCACGTCACTCAATCAGCACTGAGAGGGGGTCAATAATTATAATACAGTTGAATCCTAAAATCTGGCCTGCTGAGTGCTAATTTCTTTCAATAATGTGCTTTGTCAGTTTTTTTTAATAAATCATATTTCATCAAAACAAATTCCATTATTTTTATTAATACATGTTTTCTATATAATGTCTTATATCACAGCACTACTGAATTATTAACTCTGATGGTTCATTGCATATAAAAGGCCGATTATTATTTTCTCATAACAGCATGCCCATGTTACATCCTTACATTTAAATCTATCAGCAGCTGGAAACATTTTTAATAACTGATGGTATAAAAACACTCCTTTACAGTCAAACCTTTCGGAAAGTTCATTATGTAGATAAAGTAAATTTACCTGTAACTTGTAGAGTCACTCCAGGTTCACCTGTCCATTTACCATCAATCCAGTCAGTTATAAAGCTAAATGTGTAATTTCCAGAATAACTGAACTCTACATTGTGGATTAACAAAGTGCAGTTTGATTTGTCGTCCCCAACGTACTCAAAGTCTGACGTGGTGTTTGATGAGCTGTTATAAACATACGGAGGGGCTGCACACCTTCCTGTGTTTGAGTTCATTAAGCACCAAAGCATTTGTGTCACCTGAATTCCCTTTGGATAATAATAACTACAGGGAATGGAGACACTGGATCCTCTCACAGCACAAACCGGCTCTGGATATTTTACACTCCAATTACCTGAGAAATAAGTGTTTACATTAATGCATCAAGATTTCAAAAGATATGATTTTAAAACAGATACTGTATCTCTCTTTCCAGTTTTACACTGAAGACAAAGCATGTACAGATCTATAATTTTAGACATTTCTCCAAATATTCCAACACAATCCGACACACAGGTATAAGTGATTGTGAGCAGACGGACCCACCCTGGACCTGAAGGCTGATCGCTTTAGATCCTGACGTCTCGTTGGTTTTCCAAGTGCAGGTGTAATTCCCAGAATCCCTCACGGTTAGAGCAGGAAAGTGAAGAACGGGTCCTGATGTGTTTAACTGCTCGTTGTTCTTAGACCACACAAACTGTGAGGAACTGTGTGTGCAGTTCACATCACACGTCAGATTTAACGAGTCTCCTTGTTTAAGGGTTCCGTTTCCACTGAGGCCAGATAGTGACATCTCTAAAGTCCACCATCAATAACATGTTTAAATATTATGTACTTTCATTTCTTTACAAATTAATACTTCATAATTAAATCCTGGAATTTGATTGGTTAGAAACTGAGGATTATTTTTTTTTATACCAGCAGTAGTGCAACTACATGTTACAGATTATAGTCTTTAGTCTTTTAGTATTTTTTTAGGAGATGTTTATTTAACATTTATAAAAGCGGTTTAAGACATTCAGCTATGGTTGGATTTCCAGATGACATGGGAAACTGTATTTTTTAAAAATTATTATTTATTTTGATAACAAGAAATAAAGAGAGACTGGCAAAGAAACAACTGTTTATAGCTGCTATAAAGTAAGCTAGAAGAGGAACTAACTTGTTTTGCAGATCTAAACATGTAGGATAAAACATTAAACATGTCTGATAAAATGGTTCATACAATTTAAATTTTAATAATAAATTGTTTTAAAAAATTGTTGTCAAATTACTGTGATATAAAAGGAATAATACCCTTAGGAATGGGCAGGAAATTAATCAATTGTACTCAGGCTGTATCACAACACCAGGTTACTTATTAGTTTCTTGTAATAGCATGCTCATTCTGTAAATTACTTAATCTTAATCATATATATATATATATATATATATATATATATATATATATATATATATACTGTGACGGTCAACCCCTAGAGGGCGCCTAACGCCCGTTTTTGGTTTTAGTTTGTAGTTTGTTTTGAGTTTGAGTTAAAGACTTCATTTCCCAGTTTGCCCCTCGGTCAGGTGACGTAGAAGCTCACCTGAACCGAGGGAAGTTAATGAGTTAATTATGTTTGTTTCATTATAAATAGCCTGGCTGAAGTTCAGTCAGGCGTCTAGCATTAGTTGTATTTAAGATTCAGTTTGTGTTTGGAGTTTTACGTTTGCCTTTATTATGCTTCCTAATAAAAGGACTTTGGACAACCGTCAGCTCGCCTCCTCCGCGTTCATGCCACACACACACTCCAGACGCAGACCTCAGAGAGGGAATCGTGACAGAATGCTAGACCTAACAAGAGGCATGGCGGAGGATCCCCTCCTGAAGTTTTTTGGGGGGGGCGCAGTGGCCATCTTGCCCGAGCTGACGAACTGGCGGGACAGCGAAGAGGAGTACTACGGCTGGGACTATAACATCGGGCTGGTAGAGGACGAGGAGGAGATGTACCGCAGCTGCGAGTACAGATTGCTGGAGGAGCAGGAGCACCTGCGAGAGAGCAGCGAGGAGAGAGAGAGAGAGACACCACAAAGCTGGGAGGGCTGCAGGCTCGCCATTCGGCGGACGCCATTCAGGGGCGATGCGGCACGGGGTCACGTGGTTCCCCGCACCGGCCGGAAGAGAAGGGCGAGGAAGCCCAAGTACGGCGGTGATGAGGGGGAAAGAGAACCCCAGGCGGAGCAGCAGCACAAGGAGCTCATGTGGTGGATTCCGGAGCAGGTGAGAGGAATACAGGAGCAGGTGAAAGAGCTCCAGCAGCTGATCCTCCACTTCCGGGATGGCCGCGAAGCGGTCTCGGAGCTTTCGCCTCCCTCGCCAACGCTCAGCAGCGAGCAGGCATGTCAGCAGCCGCTGTGCGATGCACTCATCCTGCCGCCGCCTTCCAGCATCGATGACAGCGAGCTAGCGTGTCAGCAGCCGCTGTCCGACGCACCCGTTCTGCCGCCGCCTCCCGGTTTCGAGGACAGCGAACCAGCGTGTCAGCAGCAGCTGACCGACGCTCCCGTGCTGCCGCCGCCTCCCGGCTTCGAGGACAGCGAACCAGAGTGTCAGCAGCAGCTGACCGACGTTCCCGTTCTGCCGCCGCCTTCCGGTTTCGAGGACAGCGAACCAGCGTGTCAGCAGCAGCTGACCGACGCTCCCGTTCTGCCGCCGCCTCCCGGTTTCGAGGACAGCGAACCAGCGTGTCAGCAGCAGCTGACCGACGCTCCCGTGCTGCCGCCGCCTCCCGGCTTCGAGGACAGCGAACCAGAGTGTCAGCAGCAGCTGACCGACGTTCCCGTCCTGCCGCCGCCTCCCGGTTTCGAGGACAGCGAACCAGCGTGTCAGCAGCAGCTGACCGACGCTCCCGTCCTGCCACCGCCTCCCGGTTTCGAGGACAGCGAACCAGCGTGTCAGCAGCAGCTGACCGACGCACCCGTCCTGCCACCGCCTCCCGGCTTCGAGGACAGCGAGCCAGCGTGTCAGCAGCCGCTGACCGACACACTTGTTCTGCCGCCGCCCCCCGGCTTTGAGAACGTCGTGGAGCCGTCATTGAGCGCACTGCACGCTCCTACGCCGCTGTCGAGCGCACTGTACGCTCCCACGCCTGCGTCGAGCGCAGTGACCGCTCCCACGCCGTCTACGAGCGCAGTGACCGCTCCCACACCGTCTACGAGCGCAGTGACCGCTCCCACGCCGTCTACGAGCGCAGTGACCGCTCCCACGCCGTCTACGAGCGCAGTGACCGCTCCCACGCCGTCTACGAGCGCAGTGACCGCTCCCACGCCGTCTACGAGCGCAGTGACCGCTCCCACGCCGTCTACGAGCGCAGTGACCGCTCCCACGCCGTCTACGAGCGCAGTGACCGCTCCCACGCCGTCTACGAGCGCAGTGACCGCTCCCACGCCATCTACGAGCGCAGTGACCGCTCCCACGCCTGCGTCGAGCGCAGTGACCGCTCCCACGCCTGCGTCGAGCGCAGTGACCGCTCCCACGCCTTCGCCGAGCACGCCTCCAGCCCTGCAGCCGCCGAGCACGCCTCCAGCCCTGCAGCCGCCGAGCATGCCTCCAGCCCCGTCACCCAGCCTCCTGGATAGGAGGCGAAAGGTAGAACATTGGGTTGGGTGTCCGGGGCCTCCGGTGATGCTCCGGAGGAGCATTTTTTTGAGGGGGGATACTGTGACGGTCAACCCCTAGAGGGCGCCTAACGCCCGTTTTTGGTTTTAGTTTGTAGTTTGTTTTGAGTTTGAGTTAAAGACTTCATTTCCCAGTTTGCCCCTCGGTCAGGTGACGTAGAAGCTCACCTGAACCGAGGGAAGTTAATGAGTTAATTATGTTTGTTTCATTATAAATAGCCTGGCTGAAGTTCAGTCAGGCGTCTAGCATTAGTTGTATTTAAGATTCAGTTTGTGTTTGGAGTTTTACGTTTGCCTTTATTATGCTTCCTAATAAAAGGACTTTGCACAACCGTCAGCTCGCCTCCTCCGCGTTCATGCCACACACACACTCCAGACGCAGACCTCAGAGAGGGAATCGTGACATATATATATATATATTTCCACATTTTGTCACATTACAGCCACAAACATGAATCAATTTTATTGGAATTCCACGTGAAAGACCAATACAAAGTGGTGTAGACGTGAGAAGTGGAACGAAAATCATACATGATTCCAAACATTTTTTACAAATAAATAACTGCAAAGTGGGGTGTGCGTAATTATTCAGCCCCCTTTGGTCTGAGTGCAGTCAGTTGCCCATAGACATTGCCTGATGAGTGCTAATAACTAAATAGAGTGCACCTGTGTGTAATCTAATGTCAGTACAAATACAGCTGCTCTGTGACGGCCTCAGAGGTTGTCTAAGAGAATATTGGGAGCAACAACACCATGAAGTCCAAAGAACACACCAGACAGGTCAGGGATAAAGTTATTGAGAAATTTAAAGCAGGCGTAGGCTACAAAAAGATTTCCAAAGCCTTGAACATCCCACGGAGCCACTGTTCAAGCGATCATTCAGAAATGGAAGGAGTATGGCACAACTGTAAACCTACCAAGACAAGGCCGTCCACCTAAACTCACAGGCCGAACAAGGAGAGCGCTGATCAGAAATGCAGCTAAGAGGCCCATGGTGACTCTGGACGAGCTGCAGACATCTACAGCTCAGGTGGGGGAATCTGTCCATAGGACAACTATTAGTCGTGCACTGCACAAAGTTGGCCTTTATGGAAGAGTGGCAAGAGTTGATGGGAAGATGGATGGAGCCAAATACAGGCCAATCTTGGAAGAAAACCTCTTGGAGTCTGCAAAAGACTTGAGACTGGGGCGGAGGTTCACCTTCCAGCAGGACAACGACCCTAAACATAAAGCCAGGGCAACAATGGAATGATTTTTGTTTTAAAACAAAACATATCCATGTGTTAGAATGGCCCAGTCAAAGTCCAGATCTAAATCCAATCGAGAATCTGTGGCAAGATCTGAAAATTGCTGTTAACAAACGCTGTCCATCTAATCTGACTGAGCTGGAGCTGTTTTGCAAAGAAGAATGGGCGAGGATTTCAGTCTCTAGATGTGCAAAGCTGGTAGAGACATACCCTAAAACTGCCTCTAATCTGAGCTGCTGTTAATTGGTCATTTTTCAGGCTGATAACTCTAAATGAACTTCTTGTCTGCAGCAGAGGGAGGTTTTGGTCTCGTCCTCCTGGGACGGCCTTCATGAGAGACAGTTTCATTATGGTGCTTGACGGATTTTGCAAATGCACTTGACAATATTGTTCTTGCAAGAACTATTACAGAAAGGCCGACCTCTGTGTCTTAAAATAACAACTAACTGGTGTTTTTCTTGTTGTTACGTAATTACCTAATTCCATATGTGTTATTTTATAGTTTTGAAATCCCCAGTATTGTTGTAGAATGTAGAAAATAAATCACTAAACAAAAACAAAGAAATTTGCAAGTGACCCCAAACTTTTGAACGGTTATGTATATATCTTTATTTAAACTATAGCATTTACCTCCAGTTTGTAGAGTCACTCCAGGTACACCTGTCCACATGCCACGGGTCGTATTAGTTATAAATCTGAATCTGTACTCTCCAGAATAACTGAACTGTACATTGTGGATTAACAAAGTGCAGTTTGATTTGTCATCTCCAACGTACTCAAAGTCTGACGTGGTGTTTGATGAGCTGCTATAAACATACGGAGGGTCTGTACACCTTCCTGTGTTTGAGTTCATTGAGCACCAAAGCATTTGTGTCACCTGAATGTTGGGATTTGATGTTGGATAATAATAACTACAGGGAATGGAGACACTGAATCCTCTCACAGCACAGATCAGATTATCAGGATAATTCATACCCCATCCACTGTCCTGAGTGACAACACCTGCAAAATATGAAAGCAGATTTTAAAAAATAGATTAAAAATGTATGTATGTCTTACTCATATATTTTTTTTCTTAAAGGAAAATAAAATTCTCCTCATTAGTCACTATGTTTTTGAGTTGCAGTGGCAGCTAAGCATTATTATCATTTTTATAATGTACAAGTAATATTTTTTATTTAAAATAATTTTTTAAAATCTTCATAAAAATTGAAATCATTGTTAGGAATCTGTAATCAGACACAAGTGAATATGTAACTTTGTTTGTGTCTGTATATAATCCAGTACACACTGCAACATGAACCAACAAACAGTGTAAAACACACAACACTGATCAGTAATTATGGATAAAAACTGAGTGTGAAATGAAGGTTTCATACCAGAAAGTGTGAGTAGGATCGTAACCAGGTGAAGCGTCTCCATCCCTGCTGTTAACGATGAGGCTGTGATCAGCTTCGGGTCTGTGTGTACACTCAGCTCACTGACATGCAAATAACTGAGAAGTAAAATGTGTTCATGGAAAAACAACAAAACATTTGTAATGAAGTGTAATGGAGAAGGGGTAGATTAATGTTATTATACATGCTGGTAACGTCTGGTTTCTGATGCTCAGAAGGTGTTGAGTATATTTATGTAACAGCCGCACAGACTGCTAAAAAATGCTTAAAAACAGTTAAACTTTCTTAGTTATTATAAAGCAGGTCATAGCTTAAAAATTTTACTTTAATTCCTCTCTGTAACTTTCATTCTTTCAATATTGTATCTATAGACAAATCAACTACTGTATGTTACCTATCAAAACATATATTAAATAGTATTAATCTATTCATCTAGACATCGGTTCTGCATGTACATATCGCCTCTATTGCACATGCACAGCCATTTTGTCAAACAGTAACTGTACACTTTATGTTGCTGGCTCAGAGTTCCTACCCCCGAGGGCAATACAATTACAGGACAGAGAAATGTTTAATATTTGCATTAAGTGTAATCATAAACAGAGAGAGAGAGAGAGAGAGATTCAGACGGTGCTTTACTGGCTTGACAAATATGAACACTTGTATTGCAAAAACTCAAGTCAAATCAATGTATAAAATAACAACAGTAATAAATAGATTTAAACACCAAAATATACACGCATTTAACTGTGCAGTCAAAAATAAAGTGACACTAGTGAACTTCTGTAAATAAATACAATGTTATAAATGTAATAAATAATGAAAAGAGAAATTACAGTCAAAGAATAAACATTACTGATACAATAGAAGGGAAGACGTAAGTAAAAATATAAAATTAGAAAAATATTGTGAATATAACGTGTTATTGTGATAATGTATGATTGTGTATCTCTCAGTCTCTCTCACGTGCAATTTTCCCTTAGTCATGTTTGTTAGCCTGTGAGTGTCTTATGAATATAAAAGTGCTACATGATAAAACTCAATGTAAATATTTCAATGTCAGTTTAAATACTACATGTATTTCCCTCTTTGGATAATACTGTGTCACTGCCCACACACACTCTTTAATGCTCCTGCTGGTGTGTGACTTTGCTGCAGGCTGGAAATGCATTTTAATGTTCAATTATTTTATTAGATTGTTGATCTGTTCAGCAATTTCATGACTGGTCAAAGTATCAGCCCTCATTTTTTTGCATGCAATTTAATGTCTAATTTCAACAGGATTAAACTAATATTTTTCTCATCACTTGGGGAAAAAAAAGTGTAAAAAGTTTTTTTTCTCTCCAAGTGAAAAAGAAATATGCAGAATAGATGCAGGAAATGTAGTGATTAGGACACAACACTACATTTTTATCTTCACCTTAATACTGCAGTAATTGTAATAATTTGGTTAATATTAAATGGCTACTGCGGTTAATATAGTAGTTGTACTGCAAGTAATATACTGTATATGGGTATGCACAATTTAAATAAAGCTGAAAAGTTATTTACAGTATTTCTACAATTTAAATGTGTGATGTAGTGTAATACAAACATCAAGGGGGATGGTGTGGTCAAGTATTTATTTATTTATTTATTTATTAGGAGGGGGAGGATTTGTGTGTATGTATCATTCTCTTTTTTTAATGTCAAAAGCTGTGCTTGAACAGTTCTCTTGGCCATTGCGAAAATGCGAACAGGGCGAACAATGACGCAAACTTGCGTGAACTAATGAGCAGCATGTTACAATATTGAGCTCTGATTGACTGCGTTTCCCAAAAGCATCGTAAGCCTAAGTAGTTCCTAAAAATGATTGTACAAATGATCTTAATATTACGGTCTGTTTCCCAAAACCATTGTAACTTAAGTAGCACTTGAAAATCTTCGTAGATCTACGAGTGCTCTGGAGTAATCATACAGTCTCAAGTGCATCGCAAGGAGACAGAATTATGAGGGCACCTGCTGGACAACCGGCAAATTGCACCTAAAATTTACTTCTCTTCAAAGTAATTTTTCATTTTATTTGTACGTATATATGGCAGCACGGTGGTGTAGTGGTTAGCACTGTCGCCTTGCACCTCCAGGGTCTGGGTTCGATTCCTCAGCCAGGCTCGATTCCCGTCTCTGTGTGCATGGAGTTTGCATGTTCTCCCCGTGCTTGGTGGGTTTCCTCCGGGTTCTCCGGTTTCCTCCCACAGTCCAAAGATATGCAGGTTAGGCTAATTGGCGTTCCTAAATTGCCCATAGTGCGTGATTGGGTGTGTGAGTGTGTGTATGTGTGTGTGCCCTCCGATGGATTGGCACCCTGTCCAGGGTGTACCCCGCCTAGTGCCCGAAGTCTCCTGGGATAGGCTCCAGGTCCCCCGCGACCCTGAACACAGGATTAAGCGGTATAGAAAATGAATGAATGAATGTACGTATATTTTGTTCATTTCTATTTTCTACTCATTACACAATTCAATATAGAAATAAAAATTAATAAAGAAATTAAAATGACATAATAAATAAAAACAAAAGTACACTGTTGTATATGGACATTTCGAGGGTACAGTACAAATGTATTTAATAGAAAATATTTAACGTGCTTTAAAGATTACACAAATAAAGGATGACTTCCTGGCGTGCATGAAACCCAGCCATGTATTGAACATGTCTTGGTTGAGCATCATGAAGCCTCATCTCGACTACATTCTCTTCCTCCACCTCTTCATCTTCCTCCCTGATGTCCAAAGGCATTCTTGCCCTCACTGCAATGTTGTGCAACATAGCTGTCACTGTTATTACAGCACAGCACTTTCGTGGCATAAAGAGAGAGAGCTCCACTTCCTCTAAAATAATATTAATTTCTTTTCTTTAAAATGTCTTTTCTGGGTGTGTGTGTATGTGTGTGTGCCCTGCGATGGATTGGCACCCTGTCCAGGGTGTACCCCGCCTAGTGCCCGAAGTCTCCTGGGATAGTCTCCAGGTCCCCCGCGACCCTGAACACAGGATTAAGCGGTATAGAAAATGAATGAATGAATGAATGTCTTTTCTTTGTTTTTTGATATCAGCCATTTTGCTAATTTCTCCACCCCTGGTGTCCTTATTAAATTTTCTCCTATTAGCAAATGCACTTCAGGTGAAGATGATTATCTTCAAGGCTAAACTTTTCAAAAAATAAACGTAAGAGCTTATTTATTTATGTACTTATTTATTTATTCATTTATTTATTTTGATGTGAGATAAGCAATTGTTGGTAAAGAAATTGATAAATAATCATACTTAATTAATTAAGGTTTCATATAAATATCGAAAATTATGCTGGTAAAACTGTTAGAACTTGATTTATGCGAGATTGGAGCAAGACACTGTTTATACAGAACGACATTTCCAGTTAATTTATGTTTTAAACTTGCTCAAGAAGAAATTACAGAAATTTTTATGTTATTCGAGTTGAATATACATTCACACAATTAGAAAAAAACGGAAATCAAAGGTTAGATGGATTGCTAAAACAGCATGTGCAACAATGACGAGGCATTCTACAGCGAGACATTTCAGCACGTGACCAACAGACATATCTCTAACCCTAACCCAGTGACTCCTAAGTAGCACTTAAAGCAGGGCTACGTGCAATTGTGTTAAGTGCATGTTTGGGAAACGCACATGACTCAAAATGACTCGTAGAAAACGCTCTAAGCGCTAAGATCAATCGTTATCGGGAAACCGGGCCCAGATTAGTTAAAAAATTATCATACATAGAGACATTTAATATTTAATTTTCATGACAAATATTACATAATACACAGTATTATTAATCTAATGGGGATGGTAAGGGGGATGGTGGTTCTATAGAGGGGATGGTTTTTGTCATTTATTTCAACAGGGGGGCTGCGTATCCCCCCTCAAATGGAGCCCTGATTGCACTTCATTTCATTAATTGAAATTCATTAATTTAGTAAAAAAAATATAATAAAGAACCACACTTACAACACTAAAAACACCTTTAAAAAAACATCCATGAAAGCACTTTTACACTTAGCAATATTACTGTTTAACAGTGCTGCTGCTCGGAGACACTGCGTGCAATCAGTGTATGATTATATGTGAAATAACCAAATATTATTAAAATATCAACTCAACTTACTCACCGATCACAGCTGCTCTTTGTTGGACTGGCAGGGCGCCTTTAGTGTCACGTGTGGAGTTTGAGGCTTTGCGGATTCTAATAACAAAGGCCAACAAATAAAGGTCAGGATAATATATCTAGCATGCTAATGGTATAGCGGCTACATTAACACCTACACTGATTAAAACAATGGCTATAACACCAAATAGCGATACAATACAATAACTAGTTAGATAACATAAAATATATATATAATATTTTATGTTGAAAAATAAAAGTTACTTAAGTTCCCAGTGACCACTTATAATAATGTGAAAGGGACACCGCTCAGGTTTGGCTGTGGATAGTCTTCCTCCACCACACACTCCTGTTCTAGCTTGATCCTGAGTCTTTTAAAAACGGCATCCATAACCCATTATTGTGTCTCTGCATTTATGTTCTGTCATTTCGTCAGCGTGCGCAACTCTAAATGCACAAGAACAATAACATACTGTACATGTATTGCCCATTCCATAGTTCGAACTCTGGCTGAGGATTAGATTAAATCGTAAAGTTGTGCATATTCGTGCACTTCTCAATTCTACAATGGAAGAGTAGAAGAGGAAGACTTCATTGTTTTTCTTGCAATCAAGCCGTTTGCTTCTACCTACTTCCATCTGTTTTCTGTTTGCCTGTGCTAGAAATAAGTTAAAGCTGACAATGGCATTCTTAATAAACCAAAGATTCAGAATCACAAACTACAATTAAGCCACACATCACTTCACTTGTGTTCCTAAAGAGTGGCAGACAGGGGTGGTGGTTCCCCTCTTTAAAAAAGGGGGACCAGAGGGTCTGTGCCAACTATATTTACTCTAAGGTGCTAGAAAGGAGGGTTTGGCCAATTGGTGAACCCCAGATTGAAGATAAACAATGTGGATTCCGTCCTGATTGTGGAATGACGGACCAGCTTTTTACTGTAGCACTAATCCTGGAGGGGGCTTGGAAATATGCCCATGCAGTCTACATGTATATGTATATGTTGTGGATTTGGAGAAGGTATATTAGCGGGTTACCCAGGATTTTCTATTGGAGGTACTGCAGGAGTACGGGGTGAGGAGTTCACTTCTCGGGCGATCCAATCCCTTTATGGCCAAAGTCAAAGCTGTGTTCGGGTTCTCCGCAGTAAGTCACTTCCGGTGGGTTTTTCACCCCTGCCAGGGTTGTGCTCTGTCACCAGTTCTGTTCGTGATTTTCATGGACAGCATATCAAGGCACAGCCATGGAGTATGGATCACTTTAATGAAATTAGGCATTTAGTAGGATATCTCTTGCACTAACAACAAAACGTTATGATTTTGTAAAATAATGAAAGCAAACAGGGTGCGTTGTTCTGTAGTGGTTTCTGTAAACTTGAGCCGCATCAGAAAATGAACCGAATCTCTGTGTATACTTGCTTCACAGACGTGAAAAATATATACTTATAGAGAGCGAAATGTCTGCTTTTACATAAACCAATGAAAAACAAATTTCAGATTCTGTAAGTCGTATGAAACGTGAATTATAGGCACATCCACTGCTGTGGAGATGACATTATCACATTCATCACTTACAACTTGCTGTTTTTCCCGACACATTCATCATCATTAGTCTACTTCCGATGCGCTCTGGAAAAACTTTATGCATGCGGCTGAATGCTGATTAGACTGCATAGGAAATTAAAGAGGAGGATCACGGCTCAACATCTCGAGCCCAAACCTCATTTAAATAAAATTAACAAATATTATAAGTAAACAACAATAGCCCACGTTTAGAAAAGCATTTTTGTTTAGATAATAAAAAATAATCCTGCATTTATTTTTAGGTGTGCCAGCTGCCACTGTTCTTAAACGGCTCTTTGTCTGGGTAAATCGTGCAGTGATAAGCCTGTTAATAATCATGTAAAACAGGTACATCTGTATGAATAAATTGTTTAAATGTATGTATTGTATCATGAGCTATTGATCAGTGATTTATGTAAACGGCTCTGTTTAGATGTAAGTAAATGCTCCCTGCCGTGCTGTTTGGGGGGAGGAGGACGAGCTGATGACGTTTGGTCTGCTTTTCGAGAGTTGACACTCTTTGTGATCTGAGTGTATTGAATGTGTGTGTGTCACCTGATCCAGGTGTCAATAGGTATTACATTCTGGAAAAATCATGGATAACTAACAACAGAGGCTATACTGAAAAAAAGTTATGCACATCAGTCACTTTTCCTCCAAATAAAAATTCTTTCTGAGTGTTAGAATATAATTGTAACATAACAGATATATAAACCGAACAAACCGTGCACATTGAATACTAAACCTAAACCAAACATGCAGGTTAATGGATTAATAAACCACAATGTGGTTTTCTTAGCCCCACCTCCATGAAAACGGTGTATTCAGAGAAAGGCTTGCCTGTGACAGGTTCTGTGCGGACCGCTGAGCTTCTATGAATTCTAAAATTGATATTGTTACTGTTATCCATGATTTAGTATGCTATTTTTTCAAATGGAATAATTTTCTTTATTCTCTGGAATAAAAATTCTTCAGATTTCATATTTTATAAAAATGGACCAGCACTTGTATAAAAATAAAATATTCTTTAAAAAATACCAAAGAAAATTATTGTATGTAGAGTGATTAAAAAACAATACAATGCATGATATGATAAGGAAAATCTCTATTTCTCCCAATCCAGGGATTAAAAATGGTAACATTGTCAATTTTCAATTAGCAAGAATCTGGAAAGATTAAAAATGAGGCCCCTTAAAAAAGAGGCATAAGGCACTGCAGGTCTTTTGAAAGGCCTCAGACCTCAGAGAGTTAAAGTAATCATCGTCCCAGCAACAACAACCTAAAATGAATAGCAAATTAAGAGGCTCCGATTATGCTGCATAAATATTATTTAATACAACAAAAACAACAACAAAAATCCTATGAAACATTTACACAAATGTAAGACAATTTATTTTTGGATTTAAAATTGCCTGTGATCTATTCTGAAAGTCTATTTTTCCAGTTATTTCTATATTTAAAGTTTGATGTCTTTAAATGTCACATTTTTTAAATAATAACCATAAGCAGATACAAACAGAGGCAGGCTATATAACATATACAGTAACATATAGTTTATTCTTTGTACAAAAAAAATTGTCAGCTAGTGAACTTGATCATCTGTTTAAACTAAATTCAAAATGTTTTTTAACACATTATTATATATTATTGTACAGATTTTTCTTGTTTGTTGTATAAAGTACTAGGATATGTAATTTGCCATCAATGTAGTATTTCTTCGATACAACATGTTGTTATAACTTTTTATGACTTACGCTCTAATTTACAATTAAAAACTGCGGCAACTGAAAATGTCACTTGCAACTGATTTATTTTGGCCGTTCTGTCATGGCGGTGGGCGTGGCAGTAATAGACATTCTGATTGGCTAACTACTGTATGTTTCATCCCAGTAACCTGTACTAATTAATCAGGTAATAATTAGTACAGTATTAATCAAGTATTAATCAATAACCTAGTATTAATCAATAACCTAGTTAGGATAACAACTACTGCAGGACCTCAGTGCAGAATAACTGCAGTTACTCAGTTAATTACCTTGATATACTTGAAGAAGCAAATTCTTTAGAGTATGACATCTGGTTCCTGTTTCTCTTTCCATGTGTCAGACCTGTTGCACTGGTGGAGAATGCAGGCATTTGGGACAAAACTGGACCACAACAGTCCCCAAAGGAATTCTTTGGACACCTGCTTGTTAAGCATCTACAGTGGGAGCCACACCAAATAGCCGCGACAGTGTGGCTGAAGTGTGAATGGCGTGTGAATGGCCTTTGCACGCCGTAATCCCCCCTCCCTTTTCTGGCCGAAAGGCGTGTCAAGATTTCACAGTAAACACGCCCATTCAAGCCCAATTTATTCATTTACCTGGTGCCACCACTAGATGGCGCTTCGTTCTCAAGAACACGTTAAAACAAGCCAGCTGCGCTGAGTTGCAATCACGTGATTTTAACAACCCGCCTCCACCCCCGCCGAACTGACGCTACTAAACTACAGAGACGAAGATGGCGGCTTAACGGACTATTCGTGGTAAGTGATGTTTTATTTTATAAAATGTGTTTGGGGTAGTTTACAGTTTATTTCCCAGTTTAGTTTTTTTATTGGCCGTTTTAAATACCACTGGCAGCACCAGCAGCGGTCAGATGTGACTTTAGAGAACTTAATGATCTGTTTACCAAGTCTGGAGTTAATATTACAGCTTACTGTCAGTGTCACACACTCACAATGTCACTCCACTTTAACTCAAAAACATGCTCAAGCTTCGACAATACTATTAATGTCCCTATTACAAGAGCTGCACTACCCGATGAAGAGTGTTTGTGTTCTCTGTAAATACTGAGAGAATCTCACCGCGTGTTGTCTGGATAAATTCAGCGCTTATTTATTCTCTGGTTAAGAGTTAATCTGCAGGTTATTTCTGTGACTGTAATATAATGTGATGCAGTTGATGAGGGACACAGACTGAGGGGAGCTGTACAGGAGCTAGTAACGCTCATAACCCGGTTTATATTTTATACACTTTCCGCGGTAGCGCGAGCGCTTAGTTAAAGAGCTGAATAACAACACAGAAGTGTTTATCAGTTAGGAGGAGGAGGGGGGGGAGGTGTGTGTGTGTGTGTGTGTGAGGGGCTTCAGTAAGTTATAGTTTGGCTTCAGAGATGAACTAATGCTCATATACGAGTGTTATATCGCTTAACTTATTTGTATGAGAAGCGCATTAAGTAAATTCCCGGTTAATTTAATGCAGACGATAATACAGACAGTCACTGGTTAACACTAACACTGTTCACTGGTTAACATTAGCACAGGCAGATTATTTACATTACAGAATCCCCAAAGCAGTGTTTTACACACTCTGTGGTAAATAGGTTTATTAATATATATTATTTTTATTAGAACTAGATGTTCTGTGAAGTTTATCTGTCTTGACTAAATTCTCCTGTTGTCTTTAAGCAGAGCTCCGCTGTGGAGGATTGGGGGGGTCAGACGGCTGACGGCTGGACTTTTGGAGCTACAGGACTGGAGGAGCCTGAACAAGCTGTTGAGGGAGCTGTAGGAGCGATGACGTCACAGTCCGACAGCTTTAGAATGATGTTTGATCAGGTCTACTGTATATTCTGAACATAGAACTGCAAAATGTCTGATACAGTACTTTGGGGGAAACAAAGACTTCAACTGTTCCATGTTTAATAGTTTTGATATTTGAAAAATTAATATTTTAATGTAAAAGGACTATAGATAGAGACTTATAAGCAGCTGGTGTATCCGGGTAGTTTAATGAACTTTAAGCAAAAAGACAACATGTATTCATCTGTTTTATATAAATTACTGTTTTAACTTTGACTAGTTTTGGAAGAATAAATTGAATTGTTAAAGTCATGTTTTGCGTGTTTTAATTTTGGGGGATTGTTTGGGTATTTAAAAATTGTTTAGTTGAACCAACAACTTCAATGGGCAAAAAATGGGACACAACTTTGTTTTAAATAGTCAAAGAGTTGGGCTGAAAATAATAATAATAATAATTATTGATCATAGAAACAAATGAAACCAGTTAAACACTTGATTATATGTGTTTGTGACCCATAATAATTTTTTCTCAGTATAAATAAATGTTTTGGGTTTTAAGAACTCCAAAAGAGCAACGACAAACTTGGTATTCTCCATTGAGGTTTCTCACCTTCCACTCCTGAGTATGACATGGTGTTAATTGCTCTGTGTGTGTGTGTGTTTTTGGCGGGGGGATGGGTGTGTGTGTGTTTTCGGCTGTTCAGCAGTTCTAAACACAAGCACAGTTTTTGTCCTTAACTAAAATACTTCAATACGTTAATAATGAATTTATTTTGCTGAATAAGGTAATAAGCGATATTTAAACCAAACCAGTAAGTTAAGTAAGTGTTCCATACATTAAAGTACTGTGTATAACCAAGTGCCCTAGCAAACACAGTTACAGTACAGTTTACAGTACAAACAGAGTGTGTGCGCTGGGGGGATTGGAAGGTGAGTGAGAATACTCATTTACAAGACAAAAGACGGTCAGAGGCAGCGCCGTTCTAGACCAGACAACACGGGGTGGGGGAGGGGCGCATCATGTTCAAGCACTGTTTTTACCTGGCCTTACTGTATAGTAACAGTATTGTATTTGCTGAATTGTGTTGAGGCACGCAAACCCCCTGACCACAATAAGGTGGCAATCCCTCAGGGGGAAACTAAAAAAAAAAAATATATATATATATATATATATATATATATATATAATAAAATATCCTTAATCCAGATTTTATCAATCAATGACATAACATTTATCTAAGCTGGATGGTAAAATTCTCAAAAACGTTTAACCTAAAGTAAGACTTAACACACTATAACTAAAATATTTACAAAACTGAAAGGTTGTCTTATGAATAATAAAAAATACAAACTAAATTAAAACAGATGGGCTATTGAACAGATCATAATATGTTTTATGTTTTCTGATTATAAATGATATATGGGTTGATTTTAGAAAGGCTAAATGAAATAGCTAGTTTTTGGTCATGTCAGTCCAGTAACTATACTATGTAAAAGTAATTATAATATGAATTAATTAAGGGCAGGACCTAACCTAATGTTAATAATTTACACCATGATAACATTAGTATTCGTGTTTTTGTATATATTTTTAAATGTTCAAATGAACGTTTCAGAGTATATAATTTGTCGTGTCATCTGTGATTGAGACCCATGAGTTAAATTGAAATATTTTTTATAGGTAGTAAGCCAGGTTTTAGTAACCTTGGATAAATCAGCATGTAAGCCCTCTCTCGCGCACGCGCTCTCACGCTATCTCTCGCACTCACACACACACACACACTGTGCACACACAGACACACACAAATAATACATGAAATCGCATAAAACCAAATGAAACTAGGGTAAAAAATATGAGCAGTAAAATACAGTAGTATCCTGTAGGTGATTCCTGTCCTGTGATAACAGGCACTAACACTCTAGAACTGTTTACTTCTGTTAGTTTTGTTTTCAAGTGTGAATGTTTATGGGGATTAAATCTGTCTCTGCTGCTGCATCTATACACCGTTGTGATAAGTGATTGATGCCCCATCAGATCTTTAATGTGGGACGTTATGCTGGTTAAATGACTAAAGACACACTGATCCGTATGGACAGATATTTGTTCCAGATATTATGCGCCATTAATCAATTTGTTATGCCAATTTGACTTTCAGCGAAAACATCTAAAATATAACGAAAACAAACCAAAGCAGAAGTTACATTTTAAGCTTTACTTTCAAATTCAAATTTGATTTGTCACATACACAGCGCGATATGCAGTAAAATGCTATGGGTGCTTTAGGTGAGACTCGAACTCGGCACTGCTTCACCTGGACCGCTTTATAAGTGTCACGCGCTAACCGATTGCGCCACTGGAGCCACACGGAAGTTGGTCTTGTCAGAGTATCCTCTCTCTCGTGCGCGCACGCACACACACACACACACACACACATGAAATTGCGTAAAACCCAACGAAATATAAGCAGTAAAAAAAAAAAAAATCAGTAAAAATACAATAGTATAACAGGCGCTAACCCTCTGGAACTTTTTTTTACTATTGTCTCCAAGTGTTTATGGGGATTTAATGTGTCTGCTGCCGCATCCATTCACAGTTGTGATAAGTGATTAATGCCCCATCAGATCTTTTGACGGGGGAGCATTATGCATGATTAAATGACTAAAGAAATACTGATCCATATGGGCAGATATTTGTTCCAGGTTGCATGCGCCATTAATTGCCTCTTATGCCACTTGTAGACTATCAGTGAAAAAATCAGCGAAAACATCATCAAAAATATAACGAAAACAAACCCAAGCAGACGTCTGAGCTTTACTTTGCAGCAAAATATTATCTATCAGTATATTAAATGGAACGGGGTAAAATACACAGTAATATAAAATACTGTACGTAGCCTGCGTTTTTATTCCGTACCTACAATGATCGGTATAGACAAATTACAGCCGTTACCGTGTCTTTAAGGATCATTTCAGGATGTCTTAAAAATATTTCACTAACTAATTTTATTAATTCATTATTAAATAATAAATAGCATAATCATCATGGGTTATGTATTGAGTGATTTAACAAATCTGTTTTATTAATCGGTTTGTTGTTGTTGTTTTTTCATCTATTTATGAAACTATGTTGACAATACAAGAACTGTCTGTATATTAAAGATACGGTATTGGGTTTCCTGGACACTGCAGTTAACTGTGCCAGTCAATGCTCCATCTGGCGGAATTATACGGCATTGCAACCATCTTTTTAGAAAGCGCATGGGGGCGTTTATGGGGCGGGGCATCGTTAACTGCGTCATCGCGGGGGATCACATTCCATGCACGAAGCCTTCATGGAACTGCCACGGAGCAGTCATGCTCCAGGCGGCTGTTTGACGTGGCTCCCACTGTACAAGCATCTGTCAGCAAGTGCTTCTCAAGCAGCCCTTGCAAAGACTGCAAGCTACAGTGGCAAATCTTTCCCTTTTTGCTGGCTTTCCAGTGCGCAGTCTGCTATGGAATTTCACAAGTGGTCCTATGGCATCCAGGTTGCAGAGGCTGCAACTGCACCGGCTTAGTCACATTGCAGCCAGGTGGCTCCAGTCAGAGTTTCTCATGCCATTCAGGTGGCAGAATGAGTGGTGATGGATCATGTGCTCCTGGCCCTCTCAGAGAACAAGTGAAAAGCTGTAGGCATGAGACAGCCAGCGAACATGCTAGTGATACCAAGTGCACTGAAGTGTGTATTAAAACCCTTAGGGGTCTGAGGCCTTTCTAAAGACTTGCAGTGATTCAGCACTCTTCTTGAATTTCAAATTCAAATTTTATTGGTCACATACACAATCATACACAGTATAATATGCAGTGAAATGCTTTATACGACCGACCGGTGACCTTAAAAAAAGAAAATAAAAGCTTGTACGTAAAATAAATAATCAATAAAAAGGAAATACTAAGGAAATAATTTTAACTAGTAAAATTAACTGTGCATAAGGGCATAATAAAATATTGCAAAAATATAGGATTAAAGTGTCAGTGGTTGTGCAAATATGCATGAAGGTGACATGTGCAATTGTCCAGATGTATGAGTATTTAGTGCAAGTGTGTATGAATGTGTCCATGATTGTCCAGTCAGTGTTGTGAGCTTAAAAGATGTTATTAGTCCTGTGTGGAGGTGTGATTGTGTGATTGAGAGACCTTATCGCCTGCGGGAAGAAGCTCCTCCTCAGTCTCTCTGTGTTGGCCTTTAGGGAGCGGAATCTCTTCCCAGACCGCAACAAAGAGAACAGTCCATTACTGGGGTGACTGAGGTCCTTCATGATCTTCCTGGCCTTAGTCCAGCACCGCTTGCTGTAGATGGAGTGTAGGTCAGGGAGCTCAGTGCGGATGATGCGCTCGGCTGATCGCACTACCCTCTGTAGAGCTCGTCTGTCCTGCATGGTGCTGTTCCCGAACCAGGTCGTAATGTTTCCCGTCAGGATGCTCTCTATGGTGCTGGAGTAGAAGTTCCTGAGCACCTTGGAGGGCAGTCTAAAGTCTCTCAAGCGTCTGAGGTGGTAGAGACGCTGCCGGGCTTTTTTCACCATGGTGCTGATGTGACAGGACCATGACAGGTCCTGCGTGATGTGAACACCGAGGTATCTGAAGCTGTCCACTCTCTCCACTGGGCTCCTGTTGATGACGGGGGTCTGGTAGTTCCTCTCCTGCTTTGTACTAAAGTCCACTATCAGCTCCTTTGTCTTACTGACGTTCAGGAGGAGATTGTTCCTCTGGCACCAGTTCTCCAGATTTCCAATCTCCTCTAGGTAGTCCGACTCATCATTGTTGGTGATCAGTCCGACCACGACGGTGTCGTCAGCAAACTTGATGATGGAGGTGGAGTTGGTAGTGGCCACGCAGTCGTGGGTGTACAAAGAGTACAGCAGGGGGCTCAGAACACAACCTGAGACGTGTCCGCCCATCCTTACTGCCTGTGGTCTGCCAGTCAGAAAATTGGAGATCCACTGACATATAGATGAGCTCAGTCCCAGGTGCTCCAGCTTGGTGGTGAGTGTGGAGGGAATTATTGTGTTAAAAGCAGAGCTGTAGTCGATGAAGAGCATTTTAACATAATTCCCTTTCCTAGTGTCCAGGTGAGTGAGTGATGTATGGAGGAGATGAATTTGTGTACATTTTCAATCTTTACCAATATATTATTAATACTTTTCCCTTATTTATGTGGAGAACAAACTGTCAGGGTGAACTAACCTCGGTGACCAGAAGACGTAGCTTTAGCAGTTAGCCCAATGTAGCGTGGATGGTAAACCCAAATGAGGAAGAACGCTAGTAGGCAGGATAACCACACGAATTTGTCTAAGGACTTTCATGAAAGGGGAGCAAGGGAAAAACACAAATTTAACCCGCATCATATAAACACACACTCAAAATCAGAAAGCAAAACCCAAGAAGGTGAGTACTCACGAATTGGTAGACGGACAGCCTGAACCGACATGGGCAACTCAATAACTGAGCGTTAAACCGTGGTTTGTTTACTCTTATACTTCCTGGTTCGCGACCGCATTACTTCCGGGTCCTAGTGCCGGTCGCAGATTGAGTGTGCATGACAGTACCCCCCTGTCCTGGGGTGGAGGATACCCGACGATGGTAGTCTCGGATTAATTCGGGGTTGAGAATGAACCGGGCCAGAATCCAAGACCATTCCTCAGGGCCATAGCCCTCCCAATCGACCAGGTACTGGGTGCCTCTGCCCCGAGGGCGCGAATCGAGGATCCGGCGCACAGTGTAGGCAGGACCACCATCGATGATCTGGGGAGGAGGAGCAGGGGGGTGGAGCAGGGGGCTGGAGCCGGTAGGTGACTGGGTTTATCCGTAGTGTTATGCGGTATGGACCGATGAACCTGGGTGATAGTTTGCGTGATTCCGTATGAAGATGGAGATTTTTTGTAGAGAGCCATACCTTATCACTTACGTGGTACAATCGTCCGGAAGGTGTCGACAGCACCCACATCTGAAGCGTCCACCTCCACAACGAATTGGTTTACTGGCGTCAGGATGAAGAAGAATAGGAGCGGTAGTAAAACGGTGACAAAGTCTTTTGAAGGCGTAAATGGCAGTAGAGTTGAGGTGGAAAGGAAGAGATGAGAGGTGAGTCAGGGTGGTTAGGGGGCGCGGCAACTGTACTGTAGTCCCGGATAAAGCGACGATAGAAATTCTCAACCCCTAGAAACCATTGAAGTTGCTTGAGGGTCTTGGGTAGAGGCCAATGAAACACAACGTCTAACTTCTGCGGGTCCATGGCCACACCCTGGGGCGAGATGACAAAACCCAGGAACGTGGTGGAGCGCTTGTGAAAAGCGCACTTTTCCAACTTACAGTACAGCTGATGGGCGAGTAATCTCTTTAGGACCGCCCTGACGTGCTGGGTGTGTTCTTCAGCAGTACGGAAGCAAATAAGGATGTCTCAAAGAACATAGTTAATAAAGTGCTGAAAGGCGGCGGGGGCATTGCACAGACCAAAGGGGATCGCGAGGCTCTTGTAGTGTCCAGTAGGGGTGATGAAGGCCGTCTTCCACTCATCGCCCTCTCTGATGCGCGCCAAGTTGCGCTCCGGAGGTCCAACTTTGTAAAGATGGTGGCACCAGAGAAGGCGTCCAGGGCAGAGTTGGTAGGAGGCAGTGGGTGTCGGCTTTTGATAGTGATGTTATTGAGCCCCGATAGTCGACACATGGGTGAATTTCGCCGCCCCTCTTCTTTACGAAAGAGGAACCCCGCGGCAGCAGGCAAGGAGGAGGGCCTGATGGTGCCATAGCGGAGGGCATTGGTCACGTATTCCTCCATCGCCTGCGTCTCTGTAGATGTCAATGAATAGAGATGGCCGCGGGGTGGTACTGTGCCTGGCTGGAGGTCTATAGATCGTACGGGCAATGTGGAGGAAGGTGGGTGGCCCGCTGCTTGCAGAAGACTTCTGCCAGGTCCCGATATGCCTCGGGGATGGCGTTGGTGTTGACGTCGGTGGCCTCGTACTCCGTAGAGCACGTCCCAGCCGACGCCCTTAAGCATAGTTAGGTGCAGGTCGCGCCCCATTGTAAAATCCGGTTTTGTGCCCAGGAGATGAGGGGGTCATGTTGCAGTAGCCACGGATGTCCAAGGATGATGGGAGGAGATGAGATGGCGGTGACGTGAAACCTGAGCTGTTCCTGGTGTTGATCGATGAGGAGGGTGATGGGTTGAGTTTGGGTGGTGATGGGACTGATGGATAGGGGCCGACCATCGACGAATGTAATCCGAACGATTTTATCCCCAATTTTTTGGCATAAGAAGAGTCAATGAAGTTACCTGCAGCCCCGGAGTCGATGAACGCGGTACTTCGGACACGTTTGTGGCCAAATTGGAGGTGCAATTGAACTGTGAGATGGGAGGAGTTGGTTGTGATGTTGGAGAGGAGGAAGTGATGTGTAGCCAACCCACAGTAGGCGTAGCGCTCCCATTCTGCAGCGGTCAAGGAGGTGCGTCCTAATTGCATAATTGAAAATGGAGAATAAACAAACCTGGAAGAACTGAGTTCATGAAAGTGTTGAGTGTGTGCCATAACAAAACAAGTAAATTAGAAAGAGATTTTATTTGGGGTAAAGTGACTAATGTGCCTAACGATTTTCATCAGAGCCTCTGTTTCACTGAATCTATGAGTTTTTATGAATATGTACTGTAAGACCTAATGACACCTGGCTCAGGTGACCACAGAATTTCTATTGCTGCCTCAGCTGTTCACACCTACACACTGGGACAGTGTTTCACTCAGGAAGAGAAACCAATAATAATAATAAATAATAAATATTAATCCAGTTAAGACTACAGGTAAATAGAATTAGGTTTCTTTGTTTGTTTGTTTAAATACTAGTTTTCATATCAGTATGTATCATATACATATACTAATATACATAATGTATTGTTTACGATCGTGACATCTAATTATGAAGAAATGTTTTAAAATACATGTACATAGTTAATTAAAACCTGAAATCTGGTATTTTGACCTTTAAACTTAAACATTTACATACAGTATATCTAAGTAAAGAAAGGGAAAAAAGTTTAGTTGAAACTAAAGTTTTAATAAAAAAAATAGCAAAAAAACTAACACAAATGCAACAGTAAGCTACAGGAGACAGACAGGACTTTGTACTACATCTGCATAGTTTAAGATAATGAGGTGGTCGAGATAATTCTGTAAACAGATGAAAAAACATAAGTCACACTGGATAAGGATATTCGCCAAATGGCATAAATGAAATGAAATATAAATGTAAAAATTTATACACAGATTTGTTAAAATGCTATACAAGGAAAATGAAATTGAATTGAGATCCTCTTCTGGGTCACACTGTATGGTGACAATATAAATCATTATAGAGAAAGGGCACGTAGTAATATTTGTGTTAGAATTGTATGATTCTGTATCATAATTTTTTAAATCTGAAACATGAAATTATCATTATAATTACAACAGCAGGTAGATCAAATCTGTGGTGTCTGAATGAGATTACAGTATCTACTGCAGCAGGAAGAGGAGTAGCGGTAAGAGTAGAAAGCTCCAAGACAAAAGAGCCAGAGCAGAACATTTACAAATTATTTATTACAAGTCAGGATCACATCACATCCTCCAGGTTCCAGTGGCAAACCCTGGTCACCTTTCTGTCTCTTTCCAGCAGCCCATGAAGATAAGACTGGAAACGTAATCATTTCATTCCCACAGTGCTGTAGATCACAGATATGTCCACATTCTCCTGTTCAGTGTGGAAGCTGCAATCACACACAAACCCATTTAGAAACCACGTACTGTAGCATAGAATTCTCTTACTGCTAGACATCACACTGAACAGGGTTTTGACTTGTGAATGTGAATATATACAATAAAGCTAGACAATGCAGACTTAAAATATGCTCAACAAAATGAAAAGAGAAAAATTGGAAAATGCTAAACAGCTGGGCAAAACACAGTGATGGAGATGAGACAGAACCCAGAGATGCAATAACCTTGAAATTAATATAGAATTTGAGGCAGAACAGAGAACTGCTAAACTGGGTTTGGTAGCTGGTAGATATGTTTTAGTTAGGTAGTGTGAATTGGGTTTGTCCCAAATACTCAATTCATTCTCCTTAATTGTATAGGGTGTCCCAAACGTCTTTATACAGATCTGGCATTTAAAAACGCACGTTTTCAGAAAAGGGATCCCATAATTTCAATAAAAAATAATATCATAATAATCTAGAAGTATATTATTCTTCTTATTAAATTGAATAAATTTAAGAGAGTTTAAAATTGAGGTCATTTCTAGAAGGAAAAGATGGAAATACAATTGTTCCTTTTTAATTCTCTGTTTATGTATAAAGTATTTTGCATGTAAAATAAAATAAACAACAACAAATTCAAGCGGTTTATTTTCCGTATTCTCTTAATAAAAGATTATATCTTTAATAGTAAAGGAGTGAGATACATTAAGGTGGTTCAAGAGGTGGTCTTTTAAAAGAGTTAAGAATTTTTTTTGTTTTCTCACACTCAACAAACAAATGAATCAGAGATTCATTTAACATATCACAAAAAGAACATTTATCCTCTAACTCCAAGTATTTATATAAAACTGAGTTTACAGGGTAAATTTTGTGGAGAATCTTAAAATGAACAGAGATGTTAGAGATGCAGTATTTATTAGGCAAAAGCCAGGCTTTATGCCATTTAATATCCAAGAGGGAAATTTTATTGGAGATCCTACATTCCAGAGTTGGTTGGTTGGAAGCACGCTTGAAGAAAAATATTTAGGCCTAAAAAGATGCTTTAAAATTCATCTAAAATTCATTCATCGGCTTGTATAAACCGACAGCCTTAACAAAAGGCAGTGTTTTGATCAAAAGGATGATAAACATGTGCGAATAATGCAGACATGAAGGACTATACTCGACAAGAAAAACTCGACTACTAAGTCGTTGCTTTGTCTCCCCCTAGTGTGTCTGCGTGTGTATGTCTCTCACTTTATCACTTAATAAGAATCACCTGTGTATCCTTTTGTGTCTCCCTATTTATACCAGCCGACCCCATAGTCTCTTGTCCGTCCACCATCGTGTTTTGTTCATCATACGCACTCAAACTAATATATATAATAAAGAGAACTGTTCACATGTTTCCCAGGATTGAACACCCTGAGAAGGAAGGAGTGGGAACACGGAATAACTTCTGAGAGAAACTGAGACTCCCAAGTCTTGTTTTTGTGTTTCGTTTGAATTTCTGTTTCAGTTGTGTGAACTGGAAATAAAAGTGTTGTGTTCAAGGCCTGCATCTGCGTCCGCCCTTTGACTCAGCATCATGACAGATGGACGGACCTTTCAGGACGCAGCAGGTGTCCCCCTGCCAGAGGAAGAGACCCCAATGCACTATGTTCGGATGCAGCAAAGGGAGATCGACAGCCTGGCACGAGCAGTGAGCGACCTAGCCCACTGCGTGAACCAACTCGCCATACTAACCGTGTCATCAGCGGGACCACCCAGACGCTCCACGCCGTCGCCCCTCTGGAAAGATATGCAGGTGATCCGGAGGGGTGCAAACGGTACATCATGGCCTGTGAGCTGCACTTGACGGACTACCCGGACATGACGGAGCCACAAAAGATTTGCTTCGTCATCCAGCAGCTCACCGGTCCAGCCATGGACTGGGCGACGGCCATCTGGAGCGCAGGCGGGGAGCTCACGTATCGAGACAATGAAGGCCGTGTTCGACCACCCGGATCAGGGGCGCGCGGGAGAACAAAAACTGGTGAGGCTGCAACAAGGAAATGCTCCGGTATCCGAATATGCTGTAAAGTTCCGTGTAATGGCTGCGGAGAGTGGCTGGTGCGAGAAGAGCCTCCTCGCCCGCTTCTGGGATGGACTCCGACCTGAGGTCCAGCTCGAGCTCACGTGCCGGGTTACCAGCCTCTCCCTGGATGAAACCATCAAACTGGCGATCAAACTGGACCAGCACCTTCGCAGCCAACGATCCCGGCCAGGGACCAGACCGGCCCAGGCATGGAATTACGACCAGCCCCGCAGACCTCCTCCCGTAGCGCCTGAAACGAACCGGCCTGAGCCCATGGACGTGAGTACTTCCCGTCTCTCCCCCGCCGAGAGGTAGGCATAGGGGCTGTACTGTCACAACGCCACGGCCACCCAGAGAAACTCCACCCCTGCGCTTTTTTTTCTAGGAAACTAACACCTGCCGAGCGAAATTATGATATCGGTAACAGAGAGCTGCTAGCAGTAAAAACGGCGTTAGAGGAGTGGAGACACTGGCTGGAAGGAGCAAAACATTCATTCACGGTACTCACTGATCGTCGGAATTTGGAGTACCTCCAACAAGCAAAAAGACTAAACTCACGTCAAGTCCGATGGGCACTTTTTCCGATTTGTTATTACCTATCGCCCCGGCTCGAAAAATATAAAAGCGGACGCGCTTTCCCGCTATTATCCGTCGCCGGAGCCCATTACAACTCTGGAGCCAATTCTGCCATCTTCACTCATTGTGGCACCGATCACTTGGAACATCGAGTTGGAGATAGTTCGAGAGGAGACTCAGCATCAAATATATGATATATATGACAGACACAAATATATGATATGGTAGTATATATACAATGAAAAAGCTATTTACACATGAGTGCTCAAATGTAAAGCAAATGTAATTATTAATTTGTTGTGTATATTTAACTTCATTTAGCCGTTTAAGATATATGAAAAATAATGTGCCTACCGGCCCACTATTATTTTCTGTTCAAATTTAAAGATGCCCACGTGTGTGAACAAATAATACAAAAAATTATAATTTTTAATAAAGTTACCCTAATACAATATTGTTTCCAATGCTGAAGAAAACATTATTTTGTTTTAGTCTATTCTTTGAATACAACGCGACAGCGCACTCCGAGGTGAAGCGCACCCACAGTGACTGTAATCCCCCTTCTCACCTTTCATTCAGAGAGGTGTGAAGACATTAAACCAGTTTCGCTGCTGGGGGAATTCGTAGAATTGGGTGTTTTAAAACAAATTAACAAGACCGAGCAGCAGTGGCGGTTCTACACTGAATTGCTCCCCGGGTGAGACTCCCTCCCGGCGCTCCCTGTCATTTTTAAAACCACATACTACTATAAAAATATAACACAAACAAAACCGTAAATAAAAAATATCACTGAACATATATTGGGTCGTATTTGTAAAAAAAACAAAAAAAAAACAAAGGAAAGAACAATACGTTCATTATTCAAAGTTATTCAGATCAGTGTAAAGTTAGTATGATTTTAAAAGTGCTATAATTCCACCTGGCACAGTTCCATCCTAGTGGAACAATCTGACTACATGTGCAGTGCCATGGAAAAGTATTTGCCCCTTCCTGATTTTTTTCTTTGCATATTTGTCACACTTGTATGGGTGGAATTTGACCTAAACACTTTATGAGGAAAAGACAAATTAGCCTTTTTGTTTGTGAGATATCATGAACATTTGGCAGGGGGTATCATCGTGATGCAGTGTAAGATCTACCACTCATCAGTGTAAACTGTAAGTGCAGCAGGTCAGTGATGATGAACCAGTGCCTGCTGATGATGACTCACACGTCTCCCTTGATCTACCAGAGCCAAGTAAAAAGAATCACAATCAAACTGGACAGGTAAGCTGGAATAAAATCAGTAGCAGCATTAACTTGTGCTAGTAATTATTATGGTAGACAATATTAATTAAAAATAATGTTTTTCAGCCTCATTTCGAATTAATATTGACTACCATAATAATTAAAATAAGTAACTAGTTTACTAGCGTGAGCTAATGCTGCTACTGATTATATTTCAGCTTACCTGTTCAGTTTTATTGCCATTCTTTGTAAAATATTGTCTTATTTATATGTAGTTTGTCTTGATGTTCTTTCCTTTGTTTCTTTGTTTTACTAATATGACCCAATATATGTTCAGTGATACTTCAAATAATATGTTTAAATAGCATTGATTTCCATATTGTGTTATATTTCTATACTACTTTTTATGCCACTTTTTGGTCCCAGACCGCCCCTGCCTATTCTCCACCACATCACGTGCTTCCCGGACCTCGGACTAAACTCTGCGCCTTGCTTTTATAATGTGGAGCAAGCCCGAGATCATATAATAGAAATATTTTTTCATATACAACATGTATACTTTTATATTGGTTATTTTATAATAAAATTTGTTTTGTCTAATTTTTCATCATAAACAATATTTATTTGTATTATATTGTAACGCTCAGATTTTATTTTAGAGCTACTGTAATTACACTAAATCGGGGTCTAATATCTATATACGGGGTAATCTCAATTACTTCCGGAATTGCGCAACCTTCGCGGAGCAAGGAAAGACGGACATAACAACAGATTCCAAAACCAAACCATAGTGTATTATATACAAAAGACAAACAAACAAATGAAGTGCAACGAAAAAACAATATATACAAAATATAAACAAATATATACAACGTCAGTGGTGTATGCGTGTGTGTGAGTGCGTATGTATGAAAGTCCAAGTCCAGGTTATAGTGAAAATATGTAGAGGTGGAATGGAGAGACGGCTCGATCTCACCGGTGAAAGATGGTAAGTCCGGGAGATCGAGAAACGGAATGAGAGGGGTATAGTTGCTTTCCAGGAAATTAATAATCCACAGGATATCGCTAACTAGCTCGCTCTCTCGTACCAAACACAGTGCTGCAATCTTCATCTCTCCGTCCCGAGCGTCATGCCGGTTCCGGCTTTATACCGGCACACGTGACCTGATAGGTCATTGGGGTTCTCTCGCGGCACAGCTGCGCATGCGCGCGTGAGCTTAACCAAAGCACCGTTGTCATGGGGACCAAAATAACCGATAGGGGCCAGTTTGTAGGTGCAGGTGAGCAACATTAGCTCCTTCTTCTTTCCCCTGCTGTTTAACTACCCCTTTATGTGGCCGCGCTACAATATATAAATGTTTATTTGCACATTGCATATTTGCAAATGTGCCACAAAATAAACATTATACAAGATTTTGTATTAATACTATTGATGGCTGTCATGTGCCTAGGGTTCATTGTAATAGTAATATCATATTTGATGATAATAATAAACCTATGAATTTATGTTCTAATATAATATTTGATTGTGATTCCCTAGCTGGGAATCGCTGGGAAAAACAGATTGTGCCTTTCTGTGGTGAGCCTGGTAAAGATAACCAAACTGTAGACGAATTTATTGAAGAAGCTGAACGTGTAATTCGAGTGAGAGGGTTAACTCCTGTAGACCAAATAGATTTCATTCTTTCCCATTCACGGGGATCAGCTTTAGATGAGGTTAAGCTACACATGGATGGGGAATTAAGGCAACCTCAGGAGCTATTCTCATATTTGAGGGGTGCATTTAGGGAGAAGCGTACTACACCCCAGTTGCTTCATGTCTTTTATGCACGTAGACAGTTGGAAGGAGAGGATTTCCATGAGTATTCTCATGCTTTGTCCCAGTTGCTAAATTCTGCTATCCATCAGTTCCCAAGTGCAGTGTCTAACACTCAGCTCACTCTTAGAGATCAGTTTGTTGAAGGTGTCAGAGACTTCTCTCTTAGAAGGAAGCTCCGTAGGCTAGTCAGAGAAAAACCTCAGTCTACACTGTTTGACATTCGTGAAGAGGCTATGATGTGGTGTTTAGAGGACCGACCTCGTGGAGCCAATATGGCTAGGAGTAGGTATATGGGTTCCAACCCAGTTGAGGCACTTAGGGATGCAAACGCAGCTAACCCTACCCCTTCTGGGTTAGCAGATACACTACAGGAGGGAGTTAAGTTCGTAGCTCAACAGAGTAAGGCAATTGGTGAACTAACTAATGCTGTTCGTGAGCTAGCCACACAAAAAAGCACTTCAGGTAGTAGCCAGATTAGTAAATCTAAGTTTAAACCAAGATACACTGAAGATGGGCAACCAATCTGCCTGAGATGTGAAAGGGTAGCACGGCAGTGTATGACACAACGTGGTTCAAGGGACCAGTCCATGGTAAGGCCAAATAGTGTACCCCAAGGAGACAGGGATCCCTCCACTGCAGCCAGCCGAGCAATGCTGGGGAAACCCGAGAGCTCAACAAGTGGTGTGTTGACTAGGGAAAGGTTTCTAGAACGGGCAGTAGGCAGGTGCTCTGAGGTTGATATTCATATCGGAAGTGTACCTGTTAGATGTCTACTAGACACCGGGAGTAACGTAAGCACACTGACAGAGAGTTTCTTTAGAGAGCACCTCCATGGGGAAGACAAGGACATGCACTGTACAGCTAAGTGGCTTAAGATAACAGCAGCCAATAAGCTCCCTTTGCCTTACTTCGGTTATGTTGAGCTGGACATACAAGTCATGGGATTTGTCATACCCCCACCAGGAATGTTGGTTTCTGATTGTTTGCGATGAGGGTGTAACTGTACCGGATTCATCTCCCCCTAGCATCCTGGGTATGAACATAATTCCAAAGTGTGGGCAGTTGGTCGTGACAGAGTTTGACAATGCCCTGGGTGGAGAGTTAGATTCTGTGTGGAGGGAGGCATTTCACAGAGTACAGGAGGCGGAGCTGACTGAGACAGTGCGCACAGCTCGAGTGAGTGGAAAGCATAAAACCTATGTCCCTGCATCTTTTGTAACCACAGTCCATGCTAGAGTACACAGAAGACGAGTTGGATGTGAGAACTGGTTACTGCTAGAGTCAGGAGGATCCCCTTTGCCTGGTGGACTGTTTCCCATCCCCACCCTGGTGTCACCACACCAACTGGTGTTTCCAGTGCAAGTGGTCAATTTCTCATAAGATGATGTCTGGTTGTCTCCTAAGGTTAAGTTGGGTGTTCTTGGTCCGTTTCGATCTGTTGACAAAAGCTCTTGCCATGTAAGATTTCAATGTGTTGCGGCAGATCATGAGGAGGTAATTGTTGAACCAGGAATGACAGTAGGAACTGAAAGTGGAGTGCAAATGTTTCTACAGAGGTTTCACATTGGTTGGACATCAGAGGAGCAAGTAAAGCTAAGGTCACTTCTGTTAAAGTATGCAGAGGTGTTTTCAACTAGCGATGATGATCTAGGTTATACAGATAGTGAAACATGAAATTCCCTTAACTGATGATAGACCTGTCTCTCAGCCACATAGACGCATACCACCGAATCAATTTGAGGAGGTCCGAGGGCACATCTCTGAGCTGCTTCAGAAAGGGGTTATTAAGGAAAGCTCCAGTCCGTATGCATCACCAGTTGTGCTGGTGCGTAAAACAGTCTGATGCTGTGTGTGGACTACCGGAAACTGAACTTAAAGACCAGACGGGACGCGTTCCCATTGCCAAGGATAGATGAAAGCTTGGATGCTTTGTCTGGGGTCAAGATCTTCTCGACAATAGACCTTGCTAGTGGGTATCATCAGGTGGCTGTTGATGAGAAGGACAGGCATAAGACAGCATTCATTACGTCATTTGGGCTATATGAATATCTACGAATGCCTTTTGGCCTGTGTAATGCCCCAGCGACATTCCAACGCCTGATGCAAGCCACCATGAGTGATCTGATTTTCCAAATGGTGCTAATCTACCTAGATGACCTATTAGTGTATTCATCATCCTTCTCTGAGCATTTGGATAGGCTAGAGACTGTGTTCCAGAAATTGAGGGACAATGGACTGAAGGTTAAGGTGGAACAATGCCATTTTCTGCAGTCGGAAGTTCGGTTTTGGGTCATCAAGTCTCGGCACAGTGAGTGAGTGCAGATCCTGAAAAAATAGGTACGGTGAGACAGTGGCCAGTTCCTGGTACCCTTAGGGAACTCAGGTCGTTTTTAGGATTCTGCAGCTACTACAGGAGGTTTATTGAAGGTTTCTCTCAGGTAGCGGGACCCCTGCATGATGTAGTAAACAGTTGTCTTAAGGAGAGCAGTCCTTCCAAAGTGCAGTGATTGTACAAGCAGTGAGTGCCAGCTGGCTTTTGAAAGCCTTAAGGATAAGTTGACTAGTTCTCCAATATTGGGTTATGCCAATTTTACCTTGCCATTCCTTCTAGAAATGGATGCAAGCAACCTGGGTGCAGCTTTGTACCAGTATCAGGGAGGTAAGAAAACCGTCATTGCTTATACAAGCTGCAGACTGCGAGGGGCTGAGCGAAATGATAGGAATTATAGCAGTATGAAGCTCGAGCTTCTAGCACTAAATTGGGCTTGACTGAGAAGTTTAGGAGTTACTTGCTAGGATCAAAGCTTACTGTGTTGACGGACAACAACCCACATTTTGTCATCTCTCTACTGCTAAGTTGGGTGCAATTGAACAGCGTTGGGTATCCCAGCTGGCTGTGTTTGATTTTGAGGTGCAGTACTGCCCTGGGAGATGCTATACGGCAGCTGATGCTTTGTCACGGAGGTCAGGTTTGGAGGAGCCTGAGTCAGAAGGAGACGATGTGGAATATGATGATTGTGTGGCTATTTGTAATTCTCTCAAGACGGGGGCTAGACCTGCTGGCAGCAGGTGTAGAGTGCTATGACATTAGGCAGCTGAGAGTGTCTGAGGTAAACGAGAATACTGAGGGTGAGGTTACATGTGGAAACACTCCTACTCTGCCGGGATATTCAAGAACAGAGCTCCGTCAGCTCCAAGAGACAGACCCTACAATTAGCGTGTTTCAGAAATTCTGGTGCAGAAAGGGAAAGCCCACCCAACAGGAAAGGTTAGGCTTGTCAAAACCGGTACTCGCTCTGCTAAAACAATGGAATAAGATTAGAGAGAAACAGGGTCTTTTGTACCGTGTGGTAGATGTTCATCTGGGTGAAAGCTGTCAATTGTTATTGCCTGCCTGTCTGACCGAGCCAGTTCTGAGAAGTGTTCATGACCAGATGGGACATCAGGGGATTGAAAGGACAGTAGGACTGTTGAGGCAAAGGTGCTTTTGGGTACGGATGTATGGGGATGTTGAGAGGTGGATAAAAAGGTGTCAGAGATGTGTGCTTTCAAAAATGCCGTGGCCTCGGATTCAACCATGCTGGACTCCATTCTTAGCTTCCCGTCCACTGGAGGTGGTTGCGGTAGACTTTACAGTACTAGAACCAGCTTCTGATGGCCGTGAGAATGTCCTGGTTGTGACCGATGTCTTCACTAAGTTCAGTCAGGCGTTCCCCACACGTGATCAGAAGGCAGAGACTACTGCAAAGATCCTTCTCCGAGAGTGGTTTCTAAAGTATGGTGTTCCACAGCGCTTGCACTCGGACCAGGGCCGGAATTTTGAAAGCGCTGTGATCTCTGAGCTCTGCCGGCTATATGGGGTAAAGAAAACCTGCACCACACCACATCACCCACAAGGGAACCCTCCATGATCTCTTGCATGCACTTCCACCAGAAAAGAAGCGCAAATGGCCAGAGCACCTAGTTGAGGTGGTCTATACATATAACGTGTCACCCCACTCGTCCACAGGTTACTCACCATATTATCTGCCTTTTGGTGTTCAGCCACATCTCCCTGTCGATGTTTTGTTGGGGCAAGAGCCAGCGACTGATGCTGAGCCTAATTGGTTGGCAGTGCATAGGGAAAGACCGCAGGAAGCACATTGCCGAACAAAAGAGTATGCAGAAAAGAAGGCTTCAGAGGGGGTTACTCAGCATGAAGGGAAGGTGTACTATCCAGACGTGGGGCAAATTGTTTATTTAAGACATCGTCCACTAGGGGGGAATAAGATCCAAGATGTGTGGTCACCGATGGAATACAAGGTAGTAGGGGTCCAGGGTTCTACATATACAGTGCAGCCGTTAGGTGGACGGTTGGTCAAGCGAGTGCATAGGTCCAACCTCCATCCCTGTGTGAGTCCCACCCCAGTGCCAAGACCGAGGTGTTCACAATCTCCTTCCAGTGATGACCCTATCCCAATTTTAGAGCCAGAGGAACAAGTCCATGATCCACAGAGTGTGTTGGTGGAAAAGGTTAGATACCCAAGGGAAGGGCGGGTGCTGATGCCAATGCCTGAGAAGTTCAGTCAGTTTCTTCCTGAACCTGAAAGAGATGTTGGTTTTGATGTGGAGAAGCCAATGTAAAATGAGGCAGTTTCAGGGACAGATAGCAGTGAGGCTTCCCCGGTTACTCAGAGGCCAGAGCCTGTATCATCCCTCCCAGAGCCAGTATGTGTGGACCTCCCTGCTGAGGTAGTTGAGTCCAAGCCTGTGCCTATTCCAAGGAAGAGAGTAGGGAAAAGTAGCAGGACAGATGTCCCTTCTCCAGCTCCACAAAGAACACGGAGGGAGACTGCAGGTGTCCATAGTAACCCACATAATCTGCCTAAGACAGCCTGTAAGGCAGTGTCTTTTAGTCCAGATGTTCTGTATCAGGTTTTAGCTGGTATGGTCCTTTATACTTCTGGGAAGCTTCAGGGAATGTTAGATGAGTAGGATGTAAGTAGTCACCGAGGACGATGACTATGGGCAGGGGAGAGTGTAACCAGGTGGTTTAGACAGTAATGTAAAACCTAAAGGAAAACCCCTGTGATATATGTTTGCATTAGTTAATTGAATGCCTTCTTTTCATGCATTAAGAAATGCATGAAAAAAAGGACGCTGCCCTTTTAAGAGTGTGGAGCGCATGCGTGGCAGAGAGGCAGAAAATGCTGGAAAAAGCATGAGTCAGACGAAACTTTGCTCCTATAGTTTTGTTTATTAAACGGCAAAACTTTAGAGAGAAATAAGATAAAGGAGTTTTTTCCTCGTTCAGGGCTGGTTGGATATTGTGAGCAGGTGCTTTGGGTATCCAGGAGAGAGCGCAGGGAAGAAGGTTCTGGAAGAGTTCCATGTATTTCTGCGGTACAAGGATAATTGAGGCTGCTACCGTTGTCTTTAGAGGGTAAAATTCTTTTGTGGAAGTTTAGCCATAAGCCTAGAGGTTTCAAAAATTAAACTGTATACACCCAATGGGTGTTTGATTTATTTTATTGATTTTTGCTGTTTGTTTATTTTGTTTGTTTATTTGTTCATTGCTAAGAATTGTAAGGGACTGCCCCTAGAGGGCACTGTGGCTGAATTTTGGTTTCTGTAGTTTTTTGTTAGAAGACCCAGTTTCCCAGAAGGCACCTCGGTCAGGTGATAACAAGGTTTCACCTGTGCTGAGGTGGCTCATTAGAACTTGTATAAAAAGCTATTAGCTCTGGGAAACTGGGTCGAGCATTGTTATTGTCTAGTGGGCTTTTGTTTTGTTTAATTTCACTTTGTGTTAGACTGGCTCTGAGAATGTGTTTTCTGAGTGAATGTAATTATGTGTTTCTTTGATTTCACCCTTAGTTACGTGTCTGGAAGCTGTGATGGTTACCCCTGTGTTTCTAGTGCCCTTGTCAAGTCGTTTGTGTCTCTCACCAATTCCTAGTGCCCTTCCCCGGTCTCTAGAGACTCTCCCGGTATGTAACCTAAGCTCGGCTCCGGGGTATACTCTACGAGTGTGTATGAATGTGAGTGTTTGTTCTGTGTGTGTGCGCGTGTATAGCGCGACTCTTAGCCGGGTTGGCGTTTGCCTGTAGTGCCGCTCATAGGAGCGTGGTTTCAGTGCGGGTTTAAGTGTGTATGTGTGATGTGCTTAGGTGAGTATACAGTAGGTGTACAGGTTTTGCATGTGTGTGTGTGTGTGTGTGTGTGTAGGGCCGCTCATAGGAGCGTGGCTTAAGTGTGTGGGTATGTGTGATGAGCTTAGGTGTGTATAGGTGTGTATGATATGCGCGTGTGTGTGTGTGTGTGTGTGTGTGTGTGTGTGTAGGGCCGCTCATAGGAGCATAGCTTTTGTGTGTGGGTATGTGTGATGTGCTTAGGTGAGTATAGGTGTGTATGATATGCATGGGTTTGTTAGGTTTGTGTAAGGCCGCTCATAGGAGCGTGGGTTACGTGTAGGTGAGTATGGGTGTGGATGTTTTCCAGGTGTTAGCTATACGTGTGGGAGAGAGTGCCGCTCATCGAGGTGAGCGTGTGGATGGGTAGCTCCTAGGATGGAGCGTTGGTCACTCATAGGAGCGTGCATGCGTGATGCGCTATGGCGAATGTGGGTGCCGCTCGTAGAGCCCTGCTTTAGTTACCACCTAACCGAGCTTGGGTTATACCGTCTATGTATGTCTTGAGTCTGTTACTGTTTGTTATATGTCACTATATGTTCCAGGTATTAGAGCCTGTATCCCAGAGCCTGTGTTACAACAGAGCTCTGGTCACTATATGTTTCAGGTATTAGAGCCTGTATCCCAGAGCCTGTGTCACAACACAGAGCTCTGGTCACTATGTTTCAGGTATTAGAGCCTGTATCCCAGATCCTGTGTCACAACACAGAGCTCTGGTCACTATGTTTCAGGTATTAGAGCCTGTATCCCAGAGCCTGTGTCACAACACAGAGCTCTGATCACTATGTTTCAGGTATTAGAGCCTGTATCCCAGAGCCTGTGTCACAACACAGAGCTCTGGTCACTATATGTTCCAGGTATTAGAGCCTGTATCCCAGAGCCTGTGTTACAACAGAGCTCTGGTCACTAGATGTTTCAGGTATTAGAGCCTGTATGTCTGAGCCTGTGTCACAACACTGAGCTCTTGTCACTGTATGTTATTGTATGTTTCAGGTATTAGAGCCTACATGTTACAGAGATGGTATCTCACCATAGACGGAGAGTATGTGTACCAGCTCCCAGAGTCCGAGTGTGTTACTGTATGTTTCTGGTGCCCCTTGAGTGTGTTTAAGTTCTCTTATCATTAAGTGTGTTTTGTTTCGTTTTCCCTTGAATGGGTTTTGTTCCGTGTCCCCCTGTGGGGGTTTTGATCCCGAATTCCTGGTATGTGTGGGATGGTATGCTTTCAGAGCCAGTGTTTTATTTTGGTTTTGAGTGTTTTTGAATAAAGACATTTTTTGTTAATCCAACCCCCCTGCGTTTATGCCTGCCATTAATATGCCCACGGCGATAAGAACAGCCCGTAACGCCACACACGTGACAGAATGCTCGACCTACATACAAGGGCATAGCAGGGGCATCCCACAGTAAAGGTCCCTTCGACCCCTTTTTTTTTTTTTTTTTTTTTGAGAACCTCAGGTGAGACTCTGTGACTAGGCGAGAGCAGTAGTGGAGGCACCGGCTGGGAGAATAACCCAGCACTGCATCGACCGCCCGGCTGGGAGGACAACCCCGCGCTGCCTATGAGGCTCAACTTTCCTGAGCGACGCAGTGCTGCCTCCGCCACCCGGTCCACAGGATCCGGTGCTGTCTCATCAGCCGAGTCCATAGAAAGGATCCAGATCATCCCCATCACCTGGCTGAGAGGACAACCCGAGCACGGGCCACCCGACTAGGAGGACAACCCAGCGCTGCCTACGAGGCTCGAGTTTCCCGAGCGATGCAATGCTGCCTCCGCCGCCTGGTCCAGCTCGATCTGGCACTGCCTCGTCAGCCAGGTTCATCAAGGGATCCAAGACTGCTTCCACCATCCTGCATCAGCCTCCGGAGTCCACCAACACCCGACAATGAGCGAGAGCTGTCGCCGGAGTCTAGCTGTAAAGGCGAATCAAGGTTGCACCCGTTGCCTGGCGCTGAGGACAACCCAGTGCTGCATCGGCCGCCCGGCTTGGAGGAAGACCCAGTGCTGCATTCGCTGCGCGGGATGCGCGAGTGGTTCAGTGCTGCCTCCGCCGCCCGGCCTACTCCAACGATCCAGTACTGCCTCAACAGCCCAGGCTACGTAAAGGGTCCAGCGGCTGCACCCACGGCACGACTTCGGCGTCTGGTCAAACGCGCCCACCCTCCCACCCAGTTCAGCGAACTAAATCGTCGATGTGGAGAGGTGGGTGAAGACATCGCCGATAGCGCTCCATTGGAGCGTTGTAAGGGGGGGGGTACTGTAAGGGACTGCCCCTAGAGGGCACTGTGGCTGAATTTTGGTTTCTGTAGTTTTTTGTTAGAAGACCCAGTTTCCCAGAAGGCACCTCGGTCAGGTGATAACAAGGTTTCACCTGTGCTGAGGTGGCTCATTAGAACTTGTATAAAAAGCTATTAGCTCTGGGAAACTGGGTCGAGCATTGTTATTGTCTAGTGGGCTTTTGTTTTGTTTAATTTCACTTTGTGTTAGACTGGCTCTGAGAATGTGTTTTCTGAGTGAATGTAATTATGTGTTTCTTTGATTTCACCCTTAGTTACGTGTCTGGAAGCTGTGATGGTTACCCCTGTGTTTCTAGTGCCCTTGTCAAGTCGTTTGTGTCTCTCACCAATTCCTAGTGCCCTTCCCCGGTCTCTGGAGACTCTCCCGGTATGTAACCTAAGCTCGGCTCCGGGGTATACTCTACGAGTGTGTATGAATGTGAGTGTTTGTTCTGTGTGTGTGCGCGTGTATAGCGCGACTCTTAGCCGGGTTGGCGTTTGCCTGTAGTGCCGCTCATAGGAGCGTGGTTTCAGTGCGGGTTTAAGTGTGTATGTGTGATGTGCTTAGGTGAGTATACAGTAGGTGTACAGGTTTTGCATGTGTGTGTGTGTGTGTGTGTGTGTGTAGGGCCGCTCATAGGAGCGTGGCTTAAGTGTGTGGGTATGTGTGATGAGCTTAGGTGTGTATAGGTGTGTATGATATGCGTGTGTGTGTGTGTGTGTGTGTGTGTAGGGCCGCTCATAGGAGCATAGCTTTTGTGTGTGGGTATGTGTGATGTGCTTAGGTGAGTATAGGTGTGTATGATATGCATGGGTTTGTTAGGTTTGTGTAAGGCCGCTCATAGGAGCGTGGGTTACGTGTAGGTGAGTATGGGTGTGGATGTTTTCCAGGTGTTAGCTATACGTGTGGGAGAGAGTGCCGCTCATCGAGGTGAGCGTGTGGATGGGTAGCTCCTAGGATGGAGCGTTGGTCACTCATAGGAGCGTGCATGCGTGATGCGCTATGGCGAATGTGGGTGCCGCTCGTAGAGCCCTGCTTTAGTTACCACCTAACCGAGCTTGGGTTATACCGTCTATGTATGTCTTGAGTCTGTTACTGTTTGTTATGTCACTATATGTTCCAGGTATTAGAGCCTGTATCCCAGAGCCTGTGTTACAACAGAGCTCTGGTCACTATATGTTTCAGGTATTAGAGCCTGTATCCCAGAGCCTGTGTCACAACACAGAGCTCTGGTCACTATGTTTCAGGTATTAGAGCCTGTATCCCAGAGCCTGTGTCACAACACAGAGCTCTGGTCACTATGTTTCAGGTATTAGAGCCTGTATCCCAGAGCCTGTGTCACAACACAGAGCTCTGGTCACTATGTTTCAGGTATTAGAGCCTGTATCCCAGAGCCTGTGTTACAACAGAGCTCTGGTCACTAGATGTTTCAGGTATTAGAGCCTGTATGTCTGAGCCTGTGTCACAACACTGAGCTCTTGTCACTGTATGTTATTGTATGTTTCAGGTATTAGAGCCTACATGTTACAGAGATGGTATCTCACCATAGACGGAGAGTATGTGTACCAGCTCCCAGAGTCCGAGTGTGTTACTGTATGTTTCTGGTGCCCCTTGAGTGTGTTTAAGTTCTCTTATCATTAAGTGTGTTTTGTTTCGTTTTCCCTTGAATGGGTTTTGTTCCGTGTCCCCCTGTGGGGGTTTTGATCCCGAATTCCTGGTATGTGTGGGATGGTATGCTTTCAGAGCCAGTGTTTTATTTTGGTTTTGAGTGTTTTTGAATAAAGACATTTTTTGTTAATCCAACCCCCCTGCGTTTATGCCTGCCATTAATATGCCCACGGCGATAAGAACAGCCCGTAACGCCACACACGTGACAAGAGCTCATAAGGCTAATAATTTTAATGCTGTATTTTCTTTTGGAAGATGCAGTCAGGAATAAAAGATCTCCACATAAAAATAATTGCTTGTGTGATTGCCCCCTTTATCCTAAGCATACTAACGTAGGGCCACACATATAAATAAAAATACAAGTAAGGGCACATGGCAGAGAGTGCAAACCAGACAGAGTAGTGCAAATGCAGACATACTGTATAGTGCAAATAAAGCTTGTAAGTGTGATACAGTGACAGAGAGCAGCCCTGTAACAGAGTCAAGAGTCTTATGAGGTAGACTAAGAGTAGTATATATATAGATAACACATTGTAAATACTACCCTGAACTGTATTCTGTAAATGTGCAGTCACGCTGAACGTGTAGCTCTTGTAGCTGTTTTTTCAGCTCCTCCACATCATTAGAAAGTTCTTCTATTTTAACACATGCCAGGTCAAATAATGAAGGCTCAGGAATGCTACAGTAATCATCAGCCATCGTTACATCCATGGGTATGGGTTCGACAGAAACCACTTCAGCAGGACCGCGATGCTTTAACGGCGTAATCATTCCAGGCTAAAAGCACTGGTACAGCGCCAGTTACTAACTTTTTTCGTGCCTCTGGTGTTTGCGGTTCAATAATGTAATCACGGCTAAAATGTTTACTTCAAACCTTAAAATTGCTGGTAGGACAAAAATCGTCTCGGCGTATGTTCACAAGCCGCCACCGTTTTCTAAGGTCCACATCTGAAGGAAAACTGTGAAAACTTAAAGTTCCGTTGAACTTTGCAGAAGTTATACACAGCGGAACACAACAGTGTACGTTTTATACCTTCTGCTGTCTCTGAAATCTATAAGCACACTTTTTTCGGAACATTTCCTCCAAACTCCAACACAATGGCCAACAAACCGGAATTCAGGGAGCCCTATCACTTCAAAGCGGAAGTACATCACGAGTCTGCGTGCAAGTAGTGTATTATAAACAATTCTTCATTTGGTCCGGATTTTAGATAAAGTCCTTCCATGCGCCATCTGGCGGATATTCAGTGAAGCAGAACACATTTATTTAAATTCCCGAATGTTGCTTATGGGAAGTCACGGGAAGCCGCGCGCTAAATTGCGGTAACTCGCGGGAAAGCACGCACATTCTTAACGGCCACATCAGTACATAAGGACAAATGTGCATACATGCAGTAGGGGAAATTAAGACTTTTTTAAGTTTACAAAGAAATTACAATCATGTAGTGGTGGTTTTGTGAACATTGCTGCATTTTGCTTTAAAAAAGTCTATGCCCCTATGGAGACTCGCTGTAGGATAACTGTAGATAATATTACTAAGTAAGCCGACACGGTCCTAAATCATCAGAGTATTTTAATGTATGTCAGCAAAATTTCCCTGCTTTCTAGGTAAAGGAACTTGAAAACAGTAAACCTGAAACAGTAAACCTGACTCTTCCACTGTGTACAGCATTAGTTCTTACCCATTGTTCAGATTGTTATCTTTGATACACACAGACGCATATTCCACTTCCTCCTGCTGTGACACTTCTTTGGGCTGAGAAGCCTGCTTTACCTGCAGTGAATCAAATTACCATTCAGATAAAATAAACTATAACCAAGTGTGTGTACAGAATTCAAACAAGGATTTTTTTATACAGCTATAAATACACAGGTACCAGTTTTAAATAACGAATTATTAAATAATCATTAACAATAATAATAATTATTATTATTAGTAGTAGTAGTAGTAGTAGTATATTTTTTATTGTTATTATTGTTGTTGTTATTTACACAGAAGACTTTAACATGGAAACATGAGCAGTTTTTTTAATTGAGCAACTAATGGTTAGGTTTATTTTCTCCTGAGGTTCTCTGAGCAGTTGTTACTCTGAATTAATGACCTGGTGTTAGAATCTGATGAGTTCTGGATCATGAAACTGTCAGAGATTGTGAAACGGAAGATCTTTGGATCAGCTTTGGTTTAGTTTCTACTGCATGTCATATCTTACCCACATACTACACCATACCTCTGTTTGCTCTGCAGCTTTTACAATGGTGTCATATGGAGCTTCAGCCTTATTCCTAATAGAATCAGAAAAACAACACATTTAGTTTGGTATCAGACCAGACAGTGGATGATGAATCAGTTAATACAATATAAATCTCCATCTAAGCATAACTAACAAACACTGATCTCATGAGATCCTCAGATCGAGAGCAGAGACAGACACTGTTAAGTGTCCAATGTTTTTGACCTGGTTAATTGGATAGACATTTTTCCCCTGAAAGACACCAAACTTTATATACGCATTGTGGATGCTGTAGTGATGTAACAATCTGAGTATTAAGATTAAATCATTGACCTAGTCATAAATCAGTTGTTATAAAAAGGACAAGCAAATAGTTGTATTGTCAAGTATAATATTCTTACTTTACTGATTAAAATGGTATCATATGATGCAGATAAAGAAGCCTTATGTTTACACCAGTATTGTCTAAAATCCCACAATTTCTTTCCAATCTATAGTAGAGTACTCCGTTTCATACTATTTAATGTACTCCATTTCATTCTCTTCTTACCTATAAAACCATGTAACACTATGCATTCATAGCCTAACTATGAGCTCAGGCATGCAGAAGAGGGCAGACAGCATTTTTACGCAGCATGGTGTTGTGGCACTTCGGAACAGCTCCAAAAAATGGTCTTAAACATTGGACACCATGCAAAAGGCTTCATACATAAGGACATACTTACTGTACATACATAGATTTGGAAAACTAAGACTCTTTAGCCAAATGTCTTTCTTAATTGTTCAAGACAACTCAACTGTGTGTGTGTTTACAAAGAAATTATAATCATGTAGAGGTGGTTTTGTCAATATTGTTACATTTTGCTTTTAAAAAGTCTTTATGCCCCCTATGGAGACTCGCTGTAGAATAACTGTAGATAATATTACTAAGTAAGCAGACACGGTCCGAAATCATCAGTATGTTTAATGCCTGTCAGTAAAATCTCTCTGCTTTCTAGATAAAGGAACTAGCAAACAGTAAACCTGACGCTTCCTCTGTGTACAGCATTAGTTCTTACCCATTGTTCAGATTGTTATCTTTGATACACACAGATGCATATCCCACTTCCTCCTGCTGTGACTCTTCTTTGGTCTGAGGAACCTGATTTACCTGCAGTGAATCAAATTACCTTTCAGATTTAAAAAAAAAAAAAAACTGTGAACATGTGTGTGTACAGAAGTCAAACAATGATTTTTTATACAGCTATAGTGTAAATAAACATGTATCAGTTTTAAATAATGTAGTATAGAATAATCAATACTACTACTACTACTACTACTACTACTAATAATAATAATAATAATAATAATAATAAATATTTGTATTTGATTTGAAAGAAAAGCCAGTCTCAAAACCATGAAAGTGTTAAAGTTCCACCTGATTCACCTCACAGTTTATTGATCAGATGGAATCAGGAACGCTAAAGCATGAGAAATACTAACGGCACAGTCCACTCTGAAGTAATAAAGTCTACACAGAGGACTTTAAAATGGAAACATGAACAGCAGTTGGTTTGAATTCAGCAACAAATGTTTAGGTTTTTTCTCCTGAGGTTAAGTTGTTGTCATGAAGCTGTCAGAGATTGTGAACTTCATCCTTCTTTGGTTTTACGAAATATGAGAAATGGTAATAAATATGGTAAAACTACGACAGAGTTTGGTTATTATACTTTAACAAGTTAGTATCTACTGCATGTACAGTAATATCTTACCTACATACTACACCATACCTCTGTTTGCTCTCCAGCTTTTACAATGTTGTCCTCGGGAGCTTCATCCTTCTTCCTAAAAGAATCAGAAAAACAACACATTTAGTTTGGTATCAAACCAAACAGTAGACGGTGAATCAGTAAATAGAATATAAATCTCCATCTAAGCATAACTAATAAACACTGATCGCAAGAGATCCACAGATCGAGAGCAGAGACAGACACTGTTCAGTGTCCAATGTTCTTCTTCTGGTTAATACAATAAAAACAATTTTGCCCCTGAGAGACACCAAGCTTTCATATAGAAATTGTGCCTGTTGTAGTGGTGTACTGTAACAATCCAACAATCCGAATTTTATCATTGAGTCAAAAGTTTTTGGGTTTTTTTACAAAAGGACAAGCAAATAATATTATTGTCAAATATCATATTCTTAGTTTATTGATCAAAATCATATCAAATGATGCAGAAGACTTATGTTTACACCAGTACTGTCTAAAATGTCAGACCATCCCAGCACCTACATCCAATGTATAGCAGAGTGTAACAGGATGGTGTACTTCCTGTAATAATGTGTAATATTATGTGTTAAATTCACCTCTTCCAGTCTAGAGAGCAAAACCGGGCATGATCTCTGGAAATTACTGCCATTACTCTCTCTTTTGTATCAATAACTGCGGTACTAATGCAATAACTATCTATTAGCTCAGGTATGCTGAAGAGGGCAGACAGCACTGTGTTATGCTGCTCTGTGTTATAGCATGAGTACCAGCTCAGAAAAACTGTGTGTGATCCTGTTTGTATTGAAACATGTAGAGTTTTACCTCCTGTTGTAAACTCCAGCTCCTAAGATGACTAAGATGATGAAGATCACTCCAACTGTCACTACAGCAATGATCCAGACTGGCAGTGGATCAGGATTATCACCTGTGGAAAAATGGAGTCATGCTTTCAAAAGGTATGAGTTTAAAACAGATACTGTATCTCTCTTTCAAGCTCTAGACTGTAGACATCCTATCTGTACAGACATTTTTCCAAATATTCCAACACACACTGACACATGACATGAGTGTTAATTGCAGACTGACCCACCCTGGACCTGAAGGCTGATCGTTTTAGATCCTGACGTCTCGTTGGTTTTCCAAGTGCAGGTGTAATTCCCAGAATCCCTCACGGTTAGAGCAGGAAAGTGAAGAACGGGTCCTGATGTGTTTAACTGCTCGTTGTTCTTAGACCAAACAAACTGTGAGGAACTGTGTGTGCAGTTCACATCACACGTCAGATTTAACGAGTCTCCTTGTTTAAGGGTTCCGTTTCCACTGAGGCTGATTAGTGACAGCTTTAAATCTTTTACAGAGAGCAGGAAAGACTTCATGTCACTCAATCAGCACTGAGAGGGGGTCAATAATTATAATACAGTAGTGTTCTAAAGTCCACCAGCAATAAGATGTTTAAAAATAATGTACTTTCTAATTTCTTTACTAATTATTTTTTACATGTTTTACTCAACAGTGCTTTTAAATTCTGGATTGTGATTGGTCAGAAACTGATGATCAATATTCTATAACAGCAGCTCTGACTGTAGTGCAGCTGCACATCACAGATTATAGTCTGTTTTGTTTGAGGAGAAGTTTATTTAACATTTATAAAAGGGTTTAAGAGCTTCAGCTATTGTTTGTGATTTCTTGATAACATTGGAAACTGTATTTTTGTTGTTTATATTTTAATAACAAGAGAAATAAAGAGATGCTGATAAAGGGACAACTGTTTATACTCGCTATAAAGTAAGTGAGAACAGGAACTAAAGCAAGAACAGGCAAGTTGTTTTGCAGATGTAGTCCATTAAACATGTGTAATACAATTATTTATACACTTTAAATGATAATAAATAAACATGTAGTTGTTGTCAAATTGCTGTGATATAAGAGGAATAATACACTTTAGGACGTATGAATAATCAATTGAATTCAGACTGTATTACTTATTAGTTTCCTGTAACAGTATGACAATTATTCATGTTCTGTACTCACTCACTCACTCACTCATTCACTCACTCACTCACTCACTCACTCATCTTCTATACCGCTTTATCCTGTATTCAGGGTCACATGGACCTGGAGTCTATCCCAGGAGGCTTAGGGCACAAGGCAGGGTACAGACTGGACAGGGTTCCAATCCATCACAGGGCAAACACACACACACACACACACACACTATGGGCAATTTTGGGAACGTCAATAAGCCTAACCTGCATATCTTTGGACTGTGGGAGGAAATCCACCAAGCACAGGCGAAACATGCAAACTCCATGCACACAGAGACGGGAATCAAACCTGGCTAGGAATTGAACCTGGACCCTGGATGTGTAAGGTAACAGTGCTAACTCTGTACTTACTTGTAATTTAAATGATCTAATTATAATTTAATACTACTCCAATTCATTATTAACAATTGCCTGGAAAGTTCATTATTTCATACACATAAATAATATTTTATTGTGGTTTTTATTTAAATAGCATTTACCTCCAGTTTGTAGAGTCACTCCAGGTTCACCTGTCCACATGCCACGGGTCGTATCAGTTATAAATCTGAATCTGTACTCTCCAGAATAACTGAACTGTACATTGTGGATTAACAAAGTGCAGTTTGATTTGTCGTCTCCAACGTACTCAAAGTCTGACGTGGTGTTTGATGAGCTGTTATAAACATACGGAGGGACTGCACACCAATAATCTGTGTTGTTGTTCATTGAGCACCAAAGCATTTGTGTCACCTGATTTGATGTTGGATAATAATAACTACAGGGAATGGAGACACTGAATCCTCTCACAGCACAGATCGACTTATCAGGATAATTTACACCCCATCCACTGTCCTGAGTGACAACACCTGCAAAATAAGTATAAAACTAGATTTTATTTTATATTTAATTTTGTTATTCATCAAAAAAACATAAGAACAAAAGTTTAAAGGAAATTATACACTTTTGTTTAAAGGTTATAATCATCACACACACAAACATGGATGTACACATTTAAACACACACACATGCACATTCGCACACATGCACATTCGCACACACACCTGTGCACATTTAAACACACACACAAACTTATATTTAACCAGTATTAAATCTCAGTGCGTGACACAAATGGTCTAAAAAGGGATCTTGGTTCATCAAATCATGTCCAGTGCAGCACATACAAGCTACAGCATGACATAATGCAGTACATTAGGTGTTATCTCTCATTAATCAGTGTGTCTTTGACTTGTAAAGGCAGCCAAGCTTTTGTAGAATTTGTGTAATGTACTAGTAATAGATTTAAATAAATAAAATGAAAAAAGTTAAACAAGATCATCATTAGAAGTCTTTAATCAGACACAAGTGAATATGTAACTATGTTTGTGTCTGTATATAATCCAGTACACACTACAACATGAACCAGCAAACAGTGAAAAACACACAACACTGATCAGTAATTATGGATAAAAACTGAGTGTGAAATGAAGGTTTCATACCAGAAAGTGTGAGTAGGATCGTAACCAGGTGAAGCGTCTCCATCCCTGCTGTTAACGATGAGGCTGTGATCAGCTTCGGGTCTGTGTGTACACTCAGCTCACTGACATGCAAATAACTGAGAAGTAAAATGTGTTCATGGAAAAACAACAAAAAGAAGAAGTTTAATCAGGTAAAGCAACATTTTTTAACTGTAATGTAGAAGGGGTAGATTAGTGTTATTACACGGTGCTGGTAAAGTCTGGTTTCTGATGGTCAGAAGGTGTTGATTAGTTTTATGTAACAGCAGCACAGACAGTAGTGCAGCAGCCAATCACAGGTTTATATATTATACTGTTCCCACTTTAATAAGTTATCGTATTAATAGTAACAGCTCACTCATGTTCAGTTTTGTTCAGATGCTCAACATAAACATATTTCTAAAAACATGTCATATGTAGGCTGTTATAGGAAAATAATATAATTGTGAAAACCGTAACTCTGCATCATCACATCACTCAGTACTTTACTATATCAGTGCAACGCAAGTGTTTTGTTAATTACCCATACATCAAAAATGGGATGATGTAATAAAATAAAGGATTAAAAAACACATTTTCTGAGTGATTTTAAACCTGGTCAAACCTCCAGGTTAATTTCTTTATGTAGCATTCTTTTCGTTTTGAAAATCTATGACAAATGTGACGGACTGGAAGCAGCACATTAGGCTGGGAGGAGTTAGTTATAGTGTATCAGCAGTCAGCACTGGTGCTCTGCAGGGATGTGTCCTATCCCCACTGCTGTTCTCCCTATATACTGTACTAATGACTGCACAGCCAATGGCCCAGCTGTTAAACTTTTTTTCTTTCCTCAGGCACATCACGCCCATAAACAGTACAGCAATCCGCTGTTACTTATTACACCATACTGTACATTACTGTTACTTACTCTAAACATTTTGTACTGTTTTATTGCATAACAGTACTGACATGCTTCTTACAAACATCTCACATCCTACTGCACATTACTGTTTTTTGCACTAATTATCATATGTTGCATTAAGCACAATACGGATGCACTTGCACTTCCATGCACACTCACTTTGTGCTGGGCCTGGTGTTCTTACATTGTACCGTAACCTATCTCTTAACATTATAGCGCAATTCCTGAAAGGTTCGTACTCTAAGTATATCTTAGGTAAGTCAAACGGTCCTAAGGCTGGTCTGGACCAACCTTAACTCACTCTTAAAGTAGTTTCATCTCTAGATGGTCTTTATAAATCAGCGGTGTATGCAAGCACATTATGGCACGTTATCAAAGTCATATTAATGCATATTTCATAATGTGACTAATGTATTAAAATTGGCAATCACTTTAAACAGGTGGCAAACAATTTGGCTCTGAGTGGCTAAGATGGTATAAATGGGTAATCTTGGTGGCGTCCAGAAAGCTACAGATTTGGCAGCGATACATCGTGTTGTTGTGCTAAACCGAAGACAGCGCCGTCTGCGGAGCCACGTGGTTCATGTAATCTTTTCATTAGACTAAACTTCAGACCTTTTCATATTTGCCTGAGGTGGCTATTTTATAAAAGTTTCGCCTAAAATTGTAGAGGCCTACACATTAGAATCTCTTTATTTAATCTGAGTAGTTATTGAATGTTGTGTACTCTGTATAGTGTTTTGTCTATAACAAATGTACAGTGTTATACTCTCTGTACTTCGAGAGTCTATGGTTTAATATTGTCGTCATGTTTAGTGGCAAAAGAGGCAAACGCAGATGCAGGGTCAAATATCTGTGGTTTTATTAGCCACTTAAAGTCCACACATAAAAAATAAAGCAAAAGATACTGAGGTTGGGTCTGCAGGCGGGCTGGGTTATAAACAGCAAGAAACAAACAAACAAAAGAAATGATAACTTAGTCGGGAGTGGAACACCGACGGCTGATCTCGCTCAGCCTTGACCTTGACTGTGATAAAGGTTCGTTGTAACCCACGTGACGTACCCGTCCCTGCAGACACCCTTCAGTCCTGCAGTAGTATACACAAACATCTGATCAGTAACACTCACAAAACACAATGGTGCACAGCAGTGAACAGATAAAGGACTACGAGTTCGACTGGAATAAATAGGGAGACACACGGGGTAGACACAGGTGACCTTGATTTGGTGCAAAAGTCATATAGTGAAACAAGTACAGATGTCGCCTTTAAGACTGCGCGTGTTTTCCCGCGGGGTGCCGCAATTTAGCGCGCGGCTTGCCGCGACTTGCCGGAGGCAACATTCGGGAATTTAAAATAAATGTGTTGTGCTTCACTGAATATCCGCCAGATGGCGCATAGAAGGACTTTATCTAAAAGCCGGTGGTCCGAAAGTCAGTTTCCCTATGTTTCCCCGGTGGATTCAAATCATGACGTCACTCGCTACCTAACGCTGAGAAGGCGAACGAGGATTTTAACAGTTTTTCTCTCGTTTTAAAGTGTTTTTATGAACTTTTTGAATTAAACAAATAACCTATGCATAATAATCGAGTGTCTTTTCGCTTTTTTTTTGTATATTTGAAGATAATTCATACGTTTTAAGCCGCTGCAAAAGGCTGGTTTGCTGGGCGAGTACTGACATCACGACTACTTTTATTACACCTACATTTGTTTATTTGTATATGTATGTTATTAATATTAATTTTTTAGAGATTGTGTGTGCGTGCACGGAGAGTTTGTGTTGATAAGTGTATGTGGATAAGTTGATAAGTGTATCAGAAAGCATTAAAATGTTAATTTTAATTAAAATGACACACACACGTCTGTATATACAGTATATCAATTACATATATATCAATTTCATTAGTTGGTTCATTCTATTTGAAGCTTCGGATGTTTGTTTTTTTTTGGTTTGGTTAGGTTAGTTCTGAACTCGCTTCCGTGAAACTATCGCTAAAACAATGTACTGAGCCCTCCTGAGGATATAAAGCTTTATTATTGTGTTTGAATAAATAATCAGATCTACAGCAGGTAATAAATTATGGTGTGTCATAACCGAAGCAAACACCACGATTATGCCTCGTTTCGTTCGACGGGAACGTGGTTCACTTGGCCGCGGTGTATTATAAACCTGTGGAATGTTTCACTGTTTATGCTCACATAAGAGGAATAAAAGCGAGTGAAATGTGGAAATGATGTGTGGCAACTCAATGAGAACTAAAGCAAAGATTTCGGTAACTCCACTGAGTGTAACATCTGCATAGTGACACTGAACATCTTCTCTTTTCCGTTTACCTCTGAAAAAAAGCTGTATTTTGTTTGTTTATATTTAGAGTTTTTATAACAGTAGAACAAGTACCCGCGTGCACGCACACACATAGACACACACACACACACACGCACACACATAGACACACACACATAGACAGACTCACACACACACACACACACACTCCCCTGAGCCCTCGGGAAACATCCAATCACCGTCGGTATACAAATGAGTCAAGACGCAGCCTAACGTGGTGTCGTGTCGGATTTCAGTGGTCACGGAGCGGGAAGACTTTGAAGAAGCTGCAGTGACAGTAAACAGCTGAACAACTTCACTTTTCCGTTTACCTCTGAGGAAAAAAAGGTGTATTTTGTTTGTTTATGTTTAGAATTTTTATAGTAGTATAAGAGAAAGTTATAGTTTGGTCTGTGTACTGTAGTTCGCACCCTTGTAGAGAATAAATAAATGAATAACACCTTCATATCCCCTCTCAAGAGTGTCATAGTCCATTGTTAGTTTTAATGATTTGGCTGAAACTAATTATCACTACATAAGTACCCTAACACCATTGATCATGAGTCTCAGCTGAACCTAATTCTATACTTGTAACAGAAAATGTAGATGCAGATTCCAAATGTGTATTTATATAATAGATAGATAGATAGATAGATAGATAGATAGATAGATAGATAGATAGATGTGTGTGTGTGCGTAGGCTCTACGTACGGGCAAGAGAGGGCAGCGCACCCTTAAATGTCTGCACATGTTAATATATTCCTAAAATGTATATATTACAAGTTGATAAACTGATCTGCGGTAGCGGAAAAATCCGCTGAAAATAGGACAGGCTGCAGCGCACGCGCACACACACACATACACACGCGCGCACACACACACACACACACACACACACAGACACACCTCCCTTGAGCCCTCCGTCTGTCGGATTTCAGCGGTCACGGGGTGGAAAGACTTTGAAGCAGTTTATATATGAATCTAAGCTTGAACTTATCAGCATTGTAAATATATAATACTTTTCAAATAAAATCGCTATTACTTTGACCCTGAAGTTTAGTTTAGCACACACAAAAAACAGAAAAGTAATTTCTGGTAAATCAACGGAATGAGTAGTTTATTTACAGTAATTCATTAAAAAATGAATATACATTGTACAGTACACGGTAAACACGGGAAAGATTACACAATGAAAAAACAAACAGTGTCTACTTTATAAACAGCTTAGTATGTGCGTCGAGATGCTGAAATCCCTTGCATGTTTTTGCTTCCAAGTGGAGAGATATTTGACCGATAGCCTAGAACAAAAGATCTATAGGTGTGATCACAACCCCCTCCGACCGACCGTGCCATCAATCACTGACCACCTCAGAAGTTCCCTCCAATGTATGGCTGCAATACTTGTTTTGCAAGTATTTTTAACACCATTCAAAGGCTTACAAGTTCCATTCAACATATAATGATGTCTCCACATGTTAATATATTCCTAAAATTTATATATTACAAGTTGATAAACTGATCTGCGGTAGCGGAAAAATCCGCTGAAAAAAGGACAGGCTACAGCGCACGCGCACACACACACAGACACACACACACACACACACACACACAGACACACCTCCCTTGAGCCCTCAGTAAACATCCAAGCACTGAGGCACGCAAATCCCCTGACCACAATAAGGTGGCAATCCCTCAGGGGGGGAAGATGAAAAATACAAATGAAATAAATAAAACAAAATAAAATATCCTTAATCCAGATTTTATCAATCAACGACATAATATTGATCTTAGCTGGATGGTCTAATTCTCAAAACCGTTTAACCTAAAGAAAAACTTAACACACTATAACTAGAATATTTAAAAAACTGAAAGGTTGTCTTATGTATAATAAAAAAACCTCATAACTCAAAAAGATCATATTATGTTATTATATATATTTTTTTAGGGTTTTTTTTATAGTAACTGAACAGCTCTCTTCTCTCCAATCCACTACTAAACCACAGTCTCCTATTTCTCTGTGCGTGCTCTGGAGACTGTGAATGAATACACGCAGCGGAGGTTTTGTAAACTGTAGAGATACAATAATTTTACTGCTGGAAAATCAGCATTTTATCTAATTTGAAATACAGTGGTGTGAAAAACTATTTGCCCCCTCCCTGATTTCTTATTCTTTTGCATGTTTGTCACACTTAAATGTTTCTGCTCATCAAAAACCGTTAACTATTAGTCAAAGATAACATAATTGAACACAAAATGCAGTTTTTAAATGAAGGTTTACGTTATTAAGGGAGAAAAAAAACTCCAAATCTACATGGCCCTGTGTGAAAAAGTGATTGCCCCCCTTGTTAAAAAATAACTTAACTGTGGTTTATCACACCTGAGTTCAATTTCTGTAGTCACCCCCAGGCCTGATTACTGCCACACCTGTTTCAATCAAGAAATCACTTAAATAGGAGCTACCTGACACAGAGAAGTAGACCAAAAGCACCTCAAAAGCTAGACATCATGCCAAGATCCAAAGAAATTCAGGAACAAATGAGAACAAAAGTAATTGAGATCTATCAGTCTGGTAAAGGTTATAAAGCCATTTCTAAAGCTTTGGGACTCCAGCGAACCACAGTGAGAGCCATTATCCACAAATGGCAAAAACATGGAACAGTGGTGAACCTTCCCAGGAGTGGCCGGCCGACCAAAATTACCCCAAGAGCGCAGAGACAACTCATCCGAGAGGCCACAAAAGACCCCAGGGCAACATCTAAAGAACTGCAGGCCTCACTTGCCTCAATTAAGGTCAGTGTTCACGACTCCACCATAAGAAAGAGACTGGGCAAAAACGGCCTGCATGGCAGATTTCCAAGGCGCAAACCACTTTTAAGCAAAAAGAACATTAAGGCTCGTCTCAATTTTGCTAAAAAACATCTCAATGATTGCCAAGACTTTTGGGAAAATACCTTGTGGACCGACGAGACAAATGTTGAACTTTTTGGAAGGTGCGTGTCCCGTTACATCTGGCGTAAAAGTAACACAGCATTTCAGAAAAAGAACATCATACCAACAGTAAAATATGGTGGTGGTAGTGTGATGGTCTGGGGTTGTTTTGCTGCTTCAGGACCTGGAAGGCTTGCTGTGATAGATGGAACCATGAATTCTACTGTCTACCAAAAAATCCTGAAGGAGAATGTCCGGCCATCTGTTCGTCAACGCAAGCTGAAGCGATCTTGGGTGCTGCAGCAGGACAATGACCCAAAACACACCAGCAAATCCACCTCTGAATGGCTGAAGAAAAACAAAATGAAGACTTTGGAGTGGCCTAGTCAAAGTCCTGACCTGAATCCTATTGAGATGTTGTGGCATGACCTTAAAAAGGCGGTTCATGCTAGAAAACCCTCAAATAAAGCTGAATTACAACAATTCTGCAAAGATGAGTGGGCCAAAATTCCTCCAGAGCACTGTAAAAGACTCGTTGCAAGTTATCGCAAACGCTTGATTGCAGTTATTGCTGCTAAGGGTGGCCCAACCAGTTATTAGGTTCAGGGGGCAATTAGTTTTTCACACAGGGCCATGTAGGTTTGGATTTTTTTTCTCCCTAAATAATAAAACCCCTCATTTAAAAACTGCATTTTGTGTTTACTTGTGTTATCTTTGACTAATAGTTAAATGTGTTTGATGATCAGAAACATTTTGTGTGACAAACATGCAAAAGAATAAGAAATCAGGAGGGGGGCAAATAGTTTTTCACAACACTGTATAAACCTAATATTATCTGTTACTTAATATATTTTCTTTAAAAACAGTGTTTTTTTATATCATAAATATAATAATCCATAATTATGTGGGTATCCATATTAGATGGCTTTTAGTGAAATAAAACTGTAACTTACTTTAAAACTAAACATGGTCCCTAAAACGGAGCGCTGGACACAGAGCTACAGACCCCACTGTAACCCCGTTACCCAGTTAGCTAGCAGTTAATGACCACCACTACTTGTGCAGTTCATAAAAGGACAGGTAATGTTTGTCGCGCTGTTGCACAAACAGCACGCTCATTTATTTAAGAGAGAGTTTATGAGAGTTTATGAGTGTGCTGCTTTGATGTGCTGGGTATGGCGGGGCGTCGACGGCTGATCAGTGTAAAGTAGCGTACTTTACACACACTGATCAGCAGTTGACGCCCCGCCATACCCAGCAGATCAAAGGGGCAGTTATCGGCTATGACACGTTGAAGGAGAACTTAATAGTTCTCAAAAATAGTGTAAATGTCTGCAACAATCACTAACCATTAAAATGTTTTTTTTTTGTAATTAAACACGAAAATATTAATTATATTTTCATATACACTGGGAGCCACGCCAAATAGCCGCGACAGTGTGGCTGAAGTGTGAATGGCGTGTGAATGGCCTTTGCACGCCGTAATCCCCCCTCCCTTTTCTGGCTGAAAGGCGTGTCAAGATTTCACAGTAAACACGCCCATTCAAGCCCAATTTATTCATTTACCTGGTGCCACCACTAGATGGCGCTTCGTTCTCAAGAACACGTTAAAACAAGCCAGCTGCGCTGAGTTGCAATCACGTGATTTTAACAACCCGCCTCCACCCCCGCCGAATTGACGCTACTAAACTACAGAGATGAAGATGGCGGCTTAACGGACTATTCGTAGTAAGTGATGTTTTATTTTATAAAATGTGTTTGGGGTAGTTTACAGTTTATTTCCCAGTTTAGTTTTTTATTGGCTGTTTTAAATATCACTGGCAGCACCAGCAGCGGTCAGATGTGACTTTAGAGAACTTAATGATCTGTTTACCAAGTCTGGAGTTAATATTACAGCTTACTGTCAGTGTCACACACTCACAATGTCACTCCACTTTAACTCAAAAACATGCTCAAGCTTCGACAATACTATTAATGTCCCTATTACAAGAGCTGCACTACCCGATGAAGAGTGTTTGTGTTCTCTGTAAATACTGAGAGAATCTCACCGCGTGTTGTCTGGATAAATTCAGCGCTTATTTATTCTCTGGTTAAGAGTTAATCTGCAGGTTATTTCTGTGACTGTAATATAATGTGATGCAGTTGATGAGGGACACAGACTGAGGGTAGCTGTACAGGAGCTAGTAACGCTCATAACCCGGTTTATATTTTATACACGTTGTCCGGGACTTTCCGCGGTAGCGCGAGCGCTTAGTTAACGAGCTGAATAACAACACTGAAGTGTTTATCAGTTAAGGAGGAGGAGGAGGGGGGAGGTGTGTGGGCGGGGAGGGTATGAGGGGCTTCAGTAAGTTATAGTTTGGCTTCAGGGATGAACTAATGCTCATATACGAGTGTTATATCGCTTAACTTATTTGTATGAGAAGCGCATTAAGTAAATTCTCGCTTAATTTAATGCAGACGATAATACAGACAGTCACTGGTTAACACTAACACTGTTCACTGGTTAACATTAGCACAGGCAGATTATTTACATTCCAGAATCCCGAAAATAGTATTTTACACCCTCTGTGGTAAATAGGTTTATTAATATATATTATTTTTATTAGAACTATATGTTCTGTGAAGTTTATTTATCTTTGTCTTGACTAAATTCTCCTGTTGTCTTTAAGCAGAGCTCCGCTGTGGAGGATTCGGGGGTCAGACGGCTGACTGCTGGACTTTTGGAGCTACAGGACTGGAGGAGCCTGAACAAGCTGTTGAGGGAGCTGTAGGAGGGATGACGTCACAGTCCGACAGCTTTAGAATGATGTTTGATCAGGTCTACTGTATATTCTGAACATAGAACTGCAAAATGTCTGATACAGTACTTTGGGGGAAACAAAGACTTAAACTGCTCCATGTTTAATAGTTTTGATATTTGAAAAATTAATATTTTAATGTAAAAGGACTATAGATAGAGACTTATAAGCAGCTGGTGTATCCGGGTAGTTTAATGAACTTTAAGCAAAAAGACAACATGTATTCATCTGTTTTATATAAATTACTGTTTTAACTTTGACTAGTTTTGGAAGAATAAATTGAAATGTTAAAGTCATGTTTTGCGTGTTTTAATTTTGGGGGATTGTTTGGGTATTTAAAAATTGTTTAGTTGAACCAACAACTTCAATGGGCAAAAAATGGGACACAACTTTGTTTTAAATAGTCAAAGAGTTGGGCTGAAAATAATAATAATTATTATTATTATCATAGAAACAAATGAAACCAGTTAAACACTTGATTATATGTATTTGTGATTGTGACCCATAATAATTTTTCTCAGTATAAATAAATGTTTTGGGTTTTAAGAACTCCAAAAGAGCAACGACAAACTTGGTATTCTCCATTGAGGTTTCTCACCTTCCACTCCTGAGTAGGACATGGTGTTAATTGCTCTGTGTGTGTGTGTTTTTGGCGGGGGGATGGGTGTGTGTGTGTGTGTGTTTTCGGCTGTTCAGCAGTTCTAAACACAAGCACAGTTTTTGTCCTTAACTAAAATACTTCAATACGTTAATAATGAATTTATTTTGTTGAATAAGGTAATAAGCGATGTTTAAACCAAACCAGTAAGTTAAGTAAGTGTTCCATACATTAAAGTACTGTGTATAACCAAGTGCCCTAGCAAACACAGTTACAGTACAGTTTACAGTACAAACAGAGTGTGTGCGCTGGGGGGATTGGAAGGTGAGTGAGAATACTCATTTACAAGACAAAAGACGGTCAGAGGCAGCGCCGTTCTAGACCAGACAACACGGGGTGGGGGGAGGGGGGCATCATGTTCGAGCACTGTTTTTACCTGGCCTTACTGTATAGTAACAGTATTGTATTTGCTGAATTGTGTTGAGGCACGCAAACCCCCTGACCACAATAAGGTGGCAATCCCTCAGGGGGAAACTAAAAAATAAATATATATATATAATTATATAATGTCCTTAATCCAGATTTTATCAATCAATGACATAACATTTATCTAAGCTGGATGGTCAAATTCTCAAAAACGTTTAACCTAAAGTGAGACTTAACACACTATAACTAAAATATTTACAAAACTGAAAGGTTGTCTTATGAATAATAAAAAATACAAACTAAATTAAAACAGATGGGCTATTGAACAGATCATAATATGTTTTATGTTTTCTGATTATAAATGATATATGGGTTGATTTTAGAAAGGCTAAATGAAATAGCTAGTTTTGGTAATGTCAGTCCAGTAACTATACTATGTAAAAGTAATTATAATATGAATTAATTAAGGGCAGGACCTAACCTAATGTTAATAATTTACACCATGATAACATTAGTATTCATGTTTTTGTATATATTTTTTAATGTTCAAATGAACGTTTCAGAGTATATAATTTGTCGTGTCATCTGTGATTGAGACCCATGAGTTAAATTGAAATATTTTTTATAGGTAGTAAGCCAGGTTTTAGTAACCTTGAATAAATCAGCACGAAAGCCCTCTCTCGCGCACGCGCTCTCACGCTGTCTCTCGCACTCACACACACACACACACACACTGTACACACACAAATAATACATGAAATCGCGTAAAACCAAATGAAACTAGGGTAAAAAATATGAGCAGTAAAATACAGTAGTATCCTGTAGGTGATTCTTGTCCTGTGATAACAGGCACTAACACTCTAGAACTGTTTACTTCTGTTAGTTTTGTTTTCAAGTGTGAATGTTTATGGGGATTAAATCTGTCTCTGCTGCCGCATCTATACACCGTTGTGATAAGTGATTTATGCCCCATCAGATCTTTGATGTGGGACGTTATGCTGGTTACATGACTAAAGACACACTGATCCGTATAGGCAGATATTTGTTCCAGATATTATGCGCCATTAATCAATTTGTTATGCCAATTTGACTTTCAGCGAAAACATCAAAAATATAACGAAAACAAACCCAAGCAGAAGTTACATTTTAAGTTTTACTTTCAAATTAAAAATTTAATTTTTCACATACACAGTGCGATATGCAGTAAAATGCTTTGGGTGCTTTAGGTGAGGCTCGAACTCGGCATTGCTTCACCTGGACTGCTTTATAAGTGTCACGCGCTAACCGATTGCGCCACGGGAGCCACACGGAAGTTGCTCTCGTCAGAGTATCCTCTCTCTCGTGCGCACACACACACACACACACACACACACACACACACACACACACATGAAATTGCGTAAAACCCAACGAAATATAAGCAGTAAAAAAAATTTCAGTTAAAATACATTAGTATAACAGGCGCTAACCCTCTGGAACTTTTTTACTATTGTTTCCAAGTGTTTATGGGGATTTAATGTGTCTCTGTGCCATTCACAGTTGTGATAAGTGATTAATGCCCCATCAGATCTTTTGACGGGGGAGCATTATGCATGATTAAATGACTAAAGAAATACTGATCCATATGGGCAGATATTTATTCCAGGTTGCATGCGCAATTAATTGCCTTTCTTATGCCACTTGTAGACTATCAGTGAAAAAAATCAGCGAAAACATCATCAAAAATATAACAAAAACAATCCCAAGCAGACGTTACATTTTGAGCTTTACTTTGCAGCAAAATATTATCTATCAGTATATTAAATGGTACGGGGTAAAATACACAGTAATGTAAAATACTGTACATAGCCTGCGTTTTTATTCCGTACCTACAATGATCGGTATAGACAAATTACAGCCGCTACCGTGTCTTTAAGGATCATTTCAGGATGTCTTAAAAAATATTTCACTAACTAATTTTATTAATTCATTATTAAATAATAAATAGCATAATCATCATGGGTTGTGTATTGAGTGATTTAACAAATCTGTTTTATTAATCGGTTTGTTGTTGTTGTTTTTTCATCTATTTATGAAACTATGTTGACAATGCAAGAACTGTCTGTATATTAAAGATACGGTATTGGGTTTCCTGGACACTGCAGTTAACTGTGCCAGTCAATGCTCCATCTGGCGGAATTATACGGCATTGCAACCATCTTTTTAGAAAGCGCATGGGGGCGTTTATGGGGCGGGGCATCGTTAACTGCGTCATCGCGGGGGATCACATTCCATGCACGAAGCCTGCATTAACCCTTCATGGACCTGCCACGGAGCCGTCATGGTCCAGGCGGCTGTTTGACGTGGCTCCCACTGTATACACACAAACACACACACACACAAGGGTGTAGGTTTGCTACCTACTGTATGACTCCAACTAATACCCCATCCCCCAATCCCCTTTTCCACCCACCAACCTCCCACCCCAACTATGTCCACTGAATACATGTTTTTCTTAATATGGTGCGAAATCACTTTACATTAATACTAGCAATGCTTCGATTGATATTAATCCACTCGAAATGCAATTCATTAAGTTAAATTAAGGAATAGTGTAAAGTTAAAGGAATGTTTCATAACTGACAAAAAGATAGTCTTTAATAAAATAAAAACTATTCTTTATTGAGCCCTAGTGCAAATGAAACATCTCAATCATCTGTATATATATAAAAGTAGATTACATCTAAACATGAACTGCTAGGTAGAGTACCACACAACAGCTCAATGCCTATTGCTCCTATATGAAGGAGACAAAAACATGCCTTCGCCTCTCGTTAACAAAAATAAACTGCTGGCATATTTGTTTGACATCAATATTGTCCAGGCTGTTCTTTTTTTCTTCTGATAAACACTAAAGATGATATTTTGTAGAATGCTGAAAACCTGTAATCATTGATTTACATAGTATTTGTTTTTCCTGCTACGGAAGTCAATGTTTTCAGCTTTTTCCCCCAATATCTTATTTTGTATTCAACAAAATAAAGAAAATCATTAAAGTTTGGAACCACTTAAGGAGTAAATAGTGAGTAAAGTTTTTTTGGGGGTGAACAATGGCTTTGACCCTAACTCTTCCCCTCTGACTGCACTAGGACCGGACAGCATTGCCACCTGATGAAATAGCGTGACAAAAAAGTGAAATGTCAGTTCAAAACTTTTGCCAAAAACACTAATGAATCACTTACATCCTCAGCCTATCACTCCTCATAATGCTAAATATTAGTATAATCAACATGTATAATACACGCACACATATTATATGTTATATACTGTATAATCAACATTCAGATTGACCTCCTGTGAACTCGCCTCTTCACCTGAACTACAACATGGCTGGTCTGCTTCTGTCCCCTAATTGAAAAACATTGAGGGATTCCTTATGAGCATGGACAGAGAATGCCTCAGCCTATTATTGGTAACAATGTTAAATCTCAGGACAACTACAGTGGCTTGCAAAAGTATTCGCCCCCCGTGAACTTTTCCACATTTTGTCACATTACAGCCACAAACATGAATCAATTTTATTGGAATTCCACGTGAAAGACCAATACAAAGTGGTGTACACGCGAGAAGTGGAACGAAAATCATACATGATTTCAAACATTTTTTACAAATAAATAACTGAAAAGTGGGGTGTGTGTAATTATTCAGCCCCCTTTGGTCTGAGTGCAGTCAGTTGGCCATAGACATTGCCTGATGAGTGCTAATGACTAGAGAGCACCTGTGTGTAATCTACACTCTCTCCATCGCTGTCTGATATACAGCACAGGTGTTTAGGTTCTGTTACCTGACAAAACAGGATAAACACATGCCATTTAAACAGCAATCATTTTATTTCACTTTTTCTGAGTCTTAGTGTGCAAACCTCGAATCAAATCGTCTCGGGTTACATTTCTGTAACCCTGTTCCCTGAAAGGCGGGAACGAGATGCTGCGTGAAAACGCTATGGGAACCAGTTTGTCGCGTTGCCGGTCGTTGAAGCATGCTGTGAAAACACGCCAAAGTTTTTGGCTATATATAACCTCGACAGGTGACGTCATCTGATTAGATGTAGGTGGAGGTTATAAAAACAGGTGAGCCGGCAACGACCTCAGATTAATTTGTCTGAACAGCCCTCCGGTCACGTGGTAGTGCGGCATTGCGACGCAGCATCTCGTTCCCGCCTTTCAGGGAACAGGGTTACAGAAATGTAACCCGAGACGTTCCCTAGCAAGGCTACACTCGATGCTGCGTGAAAACGCTATGGGAACGAGAATACCAACGCCACCGCACTACAGGTGTCTGGACCCCAAGGTTGTGTAGCGTGTGCGCACAAAGCCAAGAAGGTCTCAGAGCTATGCCTGGGCCGCTAACTCGGGGGCAGTGAGCCCGGAGTAGCATGAACATCCAGATTTATAAATGTAAGAAATGTGTGCGGGGAGGAACCAACCCTTCGCGCCACACAATTACTGCAGGGGATACCTCCTGCTGGTGAGACTGGGATGATCACCCTGGTTGGGTGAGCCCTGCTTCCCAGAGGCGAAGTGAACCCACGCGCCTCATAGGAGAGGGCAATATGCATCTCTCACCCAGTATAGTGGCGCTCTGACTTACGCCACTAGCTGATGCGGTGGACGTGAATCTGAAGAGCACATACTGGATAGTAAGTGAAGTTTCTCCTGCTCCGAAGCTGTAAAAGGCGGAGGACAGAAGGCTTCAAACAATGCAGCTAAGAAAATCCTGAGGGTACTAGGGCACAAGCCCAAGGACAAGCTTTTACTGCAGAAGCTCCAGCACTGAAACATTTTGGCAGTGGACTGGGTCTACCTGCTTGGCACACACTTGTTACAAGGGAATACCTCTTGCTAATCCAATAGCTGAGGCGATCCCCTGGTTGAATGAGCCCTGATTCCTAGAGGCGAAGTGAGCCCACGCGCCTCATAGGAGAGGGCAATAGCATTTCTCATCCAGAGCATGAAGAAGTTGCTCTGACCTACGCCATTAGCTGATGCGGTGGACGTAGATCTGAAGAGCACAAGCTGGACACAGCAAGTGAAGTCTCTCCTGCTCCGAAGCTGTAAACGCGGAGGACAGAAGGCTTCAAAAGCAATAGGGTGCCTGTTGGGTTTATAGTTAGCTTTTGGAAGATAGTTGAGAGAGGATGCAGTTACGCACGTCCTGAAAGTGCTAGGGCATAGACCCGAGGATGGAAACTCCAGCACTGAAACAATTCGGCAGTGGACTGGGTTTACCTGCTTAGCAGACACTTGCTGCAGGGGAATACCTCTTGCTAGTGCAATAGATGAGGCAATCCCTTTGGCTGAAAGAGCCCTGATTCCTAGAGGCAAAGTGAGGCCACGCGCCTCATAGGAGAGGGCAATAGCATGTCTCATCCAGCACATGTAGAAACTGCTCTGACCTACGCTACTAGCTGATGCGGTGGACGTAGATCTGAAGAGCACAAGCTGGACACAGCAAGTGAAGTCTCTCCTGCTCTGAAGCTGTAAGCGCGGAGGACAGAAGGCTTCAAGAGCAATAGGGTGCCTGTTGCGAGGAGGGAAACTCCAGCACTGAAACAATTCGGCAGTGGACTGGGTTTACCTGCGTAGCAGACACTTGCTGCAGGGGAATACCTCTTGCTAGTGCAATAGATGAGGCAATCCCTTTGGCTGAAAGAGCCCTGATTCCTAGAGGCGAAGTGAGGCCACGCGCCTCATAGGAGAGGGCAATAGCATGTCTCATCCAGAACATGTAGAAACACTGCTCTGACCTACGCCACTAGCTGATGCGGTGGACGTAGATCTGAAGAGCACAAGCTGGACACAGCAAGTGAAGTCTCTCCTGCTCCGAAGCTGTAAACGCGGAGGACAGAAGGCTTCAAGAGCAATAGGGTGCCTGTTGGGTTTATGGAGCTTTCTGAAGATAGTTGCGAGAGGATGCAGTCATGTACGTCCTGAGAGTACTAGGGCACAGACCCGAGGAGGGAAACTCCAGCACTGAAACAATTCGGCAGTGGACTGGGTTTACCTGCTTAGCATATACTTGCTGCAGGGGAATTCCTCTTGCTAATGCAATAGATGAGGCAATCCCCAGGGTTCAAAGAGCCCTGATTCCCAGAGGCGAAGTGAACCCACGCGCCTCATAGGAGAGGGCAATAGCATCTCTCATCCAAAACATGTAGAAGCTGCTCTGACCTACGCCACTAGCTGATGCGGTGGACGTAAATCTGAAGAGCAGTAAAAGGCGAAGCATATCTTAGAAGGCAAGAGGTCCGCCTTGCTACATGAAAATCTCTCCCTGACTACTTCGGAGTGGGGTTACCATTCCCCGTGTGTCAGAGATAGACTGGACAGTACTACTGCTCCCGCATCCATGCTGGAATGTAAATCGCTCTGAGGGACAGGAACCTGGTGCGCTAGCTGTTAGCGGCGCGAGCACAGTCCGCCCTGGCGATAATATATGAGACTGCCATAGTGTTGTCCCCCGCACTAGGACATGGCAGCCTCTCAACTGCTGGAGGAAGTGCTTTAGGGCCAGAAATAGAGCCATCATTTCGAGGCAATTGCTGTGCCATGCGAGAAGATAGCCTCTCCAGCTCCCTTGGGCTGGACAGTCATCAGAGACCGCACCCCAGCCTATGAGGGAAGCATCTGTCGTTAGCCTCAGCAACGACAAGATGAACTTAGAGTGGGACCCAGAGTAGAGACCGGGTTCTGAACCACGTAGAAAGGGTACGAAGCACCTGGCGCGTAACCCATATTGGGGATTGGCCCTAGTGATATCCCCTGGTTCTTAGCCACAACTTAGAATGCTCTCATGTGCAGAAGGTCCAAAGGTGTCACCGTGGATACAGCTGCCATGAGAGCTAGGATGTCTGAAAGTGATGGTCACTTTCTGGTCTAGCTTGTTTTCCTTGAGGGTGTTGAGAATGGGTTCGATACGAGCGGGAGACAGCTGTGCCCACTTACGACCGAATCCCATATAGCACCCAATGTGTTGTCCTCTGCACAGGAAAGAGCACGCTTTCGTGGCGTTGGGTCCCAGTCCTGAGAACAGAGATGAGCTAGGACGACATGGTGATGTCGAAGCACTAGCCATCGGATGCCCTGGGACTCCCGTAAGAGCCAGGGCTAAATCCGTGCATTTTGTATGTGTGCGGGTGAGCTAGACCAATGGAAGGACCCGATACTGGTAAGCTTCGCCCCCGAAAGCGAACCTCAGGATCTCCCTGTGTTGTGGCAATGTTTCTGTATGAAAGTAAGCGTCCTTAAATCGATTGTCAGAAACAATCGCTTGGTAGGGTTGAGAGCAATCACCTTTACAGTCAAGAACTGAACTGTATTCATTGATTTTCAGGTAGCGGGAGAGCCCGCAGAATCTGAAATATTGGACGCAGCCCCCGTTCCTCTTGGGAACCAAGAATACCGACTGTAGTAGCCTGACTCACTGTCTGGTGGGGGAACATGTTCCATGGCCCCCTTCCCCGGCAGCCTGTCAGCAGATGCGCACTTTCTGGTTTCATGGAAGTGGAGGCCACGCCATTGAAAACACAGAAGGTGAAGTGAGAACTGAATCCTGTAGTTCCTCTCTCCAGTGCTTAGTACCCAAGGAGATATACTTGGCAGTAGCTTCCACGCTGCCAGTTTCTCATAAAAGGGCAAAAGTTTCGGCAGCTTGGTTAAACGGGGGGGAAGATGTTAGATGTTCGGCATCCTGAAGCATGGCAGGAAAAACCGAAGGACTAACAGCCTATTGGAGACTGGTGTTGCCCGAACACCAGTGGTGGCGGAGCAAAACACCGACCTCCTGGGGGTGCCAGGGAGAACACATATTCGTTAAAAAGGAATTCTGGGTGCCTTTCCCTATTGGGGGGGCCACCCCCATTTATTTTATTTTATACACATATATGTATATACATATATATATATATATTTTTTTTTAATCAGTCTGACCTCCTGTGTGCAGTGGAGCACCAAGCTGACCCACTGCCTGAAAAGCTTTTCCCTCTAGGGCAGATAAAAGTCTACACAGCTAGAAAGGAAGTATAAGCTTACCAGGGAGGATGATGTCCCAGGAGAGAGATAGCCTGTGAAGCGTCTCTGCTATCTGGGCGTCATAATACAATCCCGCGTTTCCATATCGACTATATTTAAATAAACAAATAAGTCGATGGCATGAAAAACACAGCATGAATACAGCCTACTCCATGAAAGGGTTAACTCATATGAAGAGAGCTGAGAGGGGGTGGGGGGGAGAGAGAGCGTCATTGAGGCTCCGCCCCCCGGCCACCCGACAGAAGCTGCCGTCTACTGCTTGTTTTAGTGCTTAAGGCTATTTTCATCTCCGGTAAAAAAGAGAGAAATCCTCGTGATGACAACGCGGAAGAAAGGAGTTTTCTTACCTCCGTCTGCCGCAGCTCTGTCAGATGCACGAGTTTTAAGCCAGGAACGCGCGGCGGCTCGCAGCTTCTCACGGAATGCGCGGCGCGCGCAGCACTAGTCGAAGCAGTGTAGAGATCGCACTCCGATATGGATTATCACACACGGAGGGATTAAACTCATCAAATCGGTGAGTTAAACACCTTCTTATTTTGCTGGTTTATCACAAGCATGCTTCACAACTAGGCTCTGAAGACAAATGATCTGAGGTCGTTGCCGGCTCACCTGTTTTTATAACCTCCACCTACATCTAATCAGATGACGTCACCTGTCGAGGTTATATATAGCCAAAAACTTTGGCGTGTTTTCACAGCATGCTTCAACGACCGGCAACGCGACAAACTGGTTCCCATAGCGTTTTCACGCAGCATTGAGTGTAGCCTTGCTAGGGAACATTAATGTTCGCCAAGTAAGTGAATGCATTTTAAAAACTATTTTTCTGAAGTGGATTGTCTATTGGTGTCAACAAAATTCTAGCCATATGACAATATTAGTATATTAGTTTATCAATTTCTTTCACAATACTGATTTCTGACAAACAGTCACTAGATTAGGAGACTGACAGGGATCATATTTATACTTTTACATTTAGCTGTTTAATCTGCTGTTAGTTTTACGTTCGTATTCACAGACTATATCCTGGCCTGCTGTACTGAATGTGAGTCCACTGCATTTGGCGCTGCTTGTGTCTGAACGCAGCCAATCGTCTATCACATGATGGCAGGGAAAGGCACAGCCAATCAAAATGTTCATATGTGTTTTGGGGGCGGGAGGACTCAAGGAGAGAACGTGATTTATCCCTTTCTGCGTGTCTAGGTTAATGTTGACAGAACGATTTAAAAAAAAGTGGATTAAATTATTGGTGGGGACATTTCAATGGTCGGAGGATATTGGTGGGGACACATCCCCTCCGTCCACCCTAAATCTACGCCCCTGTATATATATAATTTAAAACTATTTATTCATTTGTCTTTTATTTACTTACTTACTAGCGAATGCTTTTTTAGGGCTCTAAAAACTATGGCAGTATGAATGACAATGAAATAGGACGTGTGAGTTGCACCGGTCACACACACACACACACACACAATAAATATATATATATATATATAATTAAATTCTTAAAACATCGTGTTCACCCATGCACTGAAAAAAAGAACTTGTAAGATTTACTTGATAAAATCCTCATAACAATTTGGACACAGATTTTAAGTAAATTTTATTGCTCCAATATTAAGGCTGAATCCCAACCCTTCCCCCTACCCTTCCATTTGACGCGTTCACGTGCAGGGGTAGTGGTGTCTCATTTCTCTTTTGGTTGGAGGTGTAGGGGGAGGGGGGAAGGGCCAGATAGCCCTCCAAACGAAGATTTTTCAGGACCTCACTTCAAACGAAGGGCTAAGCGAAGTTTTCAACATGGCTGCTCACTCGAGCAAACAGACCCATAAATGTTAAGTCATTTTTGCCATTAATAAAGATTTTTATGACAAGTTTTCATTATATGTATATTACCTTTAGTCTTGTGTTTGTGTTTATGGTGATGTTCTGTAAAGAAACGTTTGCAAAAAAAATCGCTAAAGTTTGCTAGGGGATAGCACATATTGCACAATATTACAAATATATATTTTTATGTCACATACACTTTACTGCATGCTACAAACAAATATGAAAGTTCAGTAGCACGGCATTTTGCCGAGCATTTGATAACGCATTGTTTGTTTTGCTTACACTATTCTTACTTATTGCAACGTGACCACAGTTTTGTAATTTATATTCTGTATATGGACGGCTGAGGAAACCCGAAGACTCATCCGTGTTCGTGGTGAAAATGAGCAACTTTTTTAAAAATCGAAATACGGCGCAAAAAACCTTTGGGAGTGAGTAATCTCTCTTATTGGAATGTGTGATAAACATCGGCGCATGTCCTCTGACGTAACATTAGGAACCAGCGACAACGTATGATGACGTATAACAGTGTTGTCCCATTTCTTAGGGGAAATATTTCTACCCTTCCCCTTTCCACTTCGTTTCAAGGGACAAGGGGAAGAAAATAGAATTGTGATTCAGCCTAAGTAAAACTCACCCGTAATTGTCAGGTAAAATTTACTTAATTAAATCAACAATAAAAGAAATCAAGTAAAAGTTACATAATTATATTTAATGCACAAATTAGATTTATTTAAAATAATCAAGTAAAGTTGCAGGAACCTTAATTTTATGAAATTACTATCATTTTGTTTTGTGAGATTTTCCCTTAACTTGGTTTTATCAATTTATATTACTCCCTATAATAATGTAAACATTGCTAATTTATGTTTTGGAAAGAAACTTAAGTAATTATTTCATCTATATCTTTCATAAATCACACAAATAAAATATAATTAAACAGTTTATTCACCAACATTACCAAATATTTGTGACATTCACAGTCTAGATCCAAGTTGTCTTTTTAATAAAAGTGCATTCAGCTAAATTTTGCATCCATAGAAAAAAACTGCACAGCACCAGGGCCTGAAATACTTGTTTTAAACAAAATTGTGTAAAATAATAAATAAATAAAATACAGCATTCATTTAGAAATAAAATACAGCAGAAAATACATTAAACAAACTGTAGAATAAACGTTAAAACGTAATAGCCCTCGGAAGCAGTGAAGTTGCAACATTCAAATCAGCACTCTCGACTAGTGCACTTAAAAGTATGCCATTGAAACCATAACGCATTAAAACATTAAGCTGAACATGGAAACACAACATGTAAAGACTTGTAGTCAAGCCAAATCAAATGTTTTAAGATAACTTCATCTTTAAAGCTTGCACTTTTGGTGATAGCTTAATCCCATCAAGTTCTAGAAGAACTTTCTGAAAATAGCTCAAATGTGTAGCGCAGTGCTCGGAGCTATTGCCACATTCTTGCAAAATTTCCTCTCCTTCAAGGATTATGGATACACCAACTGGTCCTTCCCCTTCAACAGCACAGACGACAAGGATTTTAAGAAGGTGCATACTGGCATCACTTCGTCTGTCCCCCTGCATAAAATGTACAAGAAAATAAATAATTTATTTTGAGAAACAAAACAAAAAAAAAATCTGAATTGCTTCAACCTGTGCTGACTTCATTTCACAGAGGAAAAAATAAAAATAATTGATAATAAAAAATGACCATCACTTCATATACTTCAGATTGTTAAACTTGGGTTAAATTGCTTTAGCAATAATCTTGCATCACTAAAACATTGTAAAACATGGCATGAGATGGCTACACTCCATAGATTACTCTGCACCTTTACAGTGTCAGGAAATCCTATGATGAATGCTGAGTTTGTATTTAAAGGGTTAGTCCAAACATGAAAATTCGTTCAATAATTACTCATAATTATATATTCATTTGCATTTATATGCTTCTGTCCAATACAACAAACACTATATTCAAGGTATTAATAAATTGTATAATTAATAAGAAAACAATGCTTTACCAGGCAATCATCAAAGAGATCCTCTTCAGATTCACGTCTCATCTTTACGCTTTGTTTCTGTGAAAATATTTACATTATCATTACATAATCTTTCATTCGTACAACTACATTTAGGCACTTCTTCATCTTTTGTAAGTTTGCCTTTATCCAAAGCAAATTACAAAAGAGGAAGGCATCAAGCGTGTCAAGCAGTGCTACTAACACAAAGTTTCTGACACCGTTAGAAAAATACAAGATAGATCAGCGCGGGATTAAGGAAAAAGTGAGAAGCAAGAATCATGTGTGGAAAGATTAAGCATGCAGGGTCACTCGACTTACAGTTGTTACAAAATCGGAGCGTCGTATTTAACGTCGCCGCCGCATTACGGCATGTGCATTTGCTGTGCATTTGCTTGCTTTTACCACTGAGTGGCGCTATATAACTACAGACTGACGCCTCATGCCTTACATTCTCTGTCTCATTAATGAGACGTGTCCCATTAAATAATACACGTAGTAGCCGATAACATCAAGTGAAACACTGTAGTTGATCGAATTCATAATCACAGTACTATAATTACAGTACAAATGTAGAATTCAAATTAAATCAAATCTTATTAAGATCAAATTTAAGCACAATAAATATTAACACAGTGAGCCTTTAGATTTTATCACGTGTAATTAGAAAAGAAGTGTGTATGGTTTTATTTAAATATAATTTTCTAAACCAATAAGATAAAAATAACACCAAGTTATTATTATAACAAGCTTACTTCGTCACTTATCCAGAGCTTGCTTTATTAACCTTGCCTTATTTAAGGTTACTTGGGTGCATCACCTTTAAGTGCTCGCTTGGTGTAGCGGTTAGTGCCCACGGTCAGTGATACATAAAGTGCCGGTTCGAATCCCGAGGGGTGATGTTTTAAATTTTTTTATTTTAATTAAAACAAAATTAAAATACAATAAAAATGTTGTATTTTGATTTTGCTTCAGCATACTATAGAAAAAACAGCAAACTCGCACGCAACCAGTTTGTATTCTTTAAATTTAGGGGAGTGACGGCTCGGTCTGCTGCTGCTGCGTGTGTGTGTGTGTGTGTGTGTGTCATTATACTGATGAAAAGTGGTGGCCATCTGCCGTACCGGGAGGTTTGATTTACGACAGCTGTTTACGGCAGTGTAGTCCAGTGCGGGAGATGCATTGTGGGTAATGAGGTCCGGTGTTACATCTGTTACATTTTTGATAACAATAGTTTTTTTTACAAACATTTCTAAACCAATAAGATCAAATGACACCAAGTTTAAAACAGATAAAATACACGTGCAAATAGTATAATTGTATAACAGGCTTACTTCGTTACTTATTTAACGCTTGCTTTCAAAGAAGTCGAGTGGCTTATTAACATCACGGAGGTGTGTTGTCTCTTAGTTCCTGGTTGGTGTAGCGGTTAGCACGCTCGGTCAGGGATTTACAAAGCGTCGGTTCGAATCCTGGATGATGCTGTTTTAAAAAATTGTTCTATTTTTATTTTACTCAGCAAACAAACAGCAAACAAAAAAATTATTATTCAGAGCACGATATACAACCGTAATGAGTCCCTTAACCGGCTTATACAGCTGGCATGTGACCAACGTATTTAACCGTGATGAGTCCATAAAATCAGTAGCAGCTAATAATTACTAATTACTTTAGTTAATGCTGCTACTGATTTTATTCCAGCTTACCTGTTCAGGTTGATTGCGATTCTTTTTAAAATATTGTCTCAGTTTTATATGTTGTTCGTCTTGATGTTTGTCTTCTTTTCACTTGGCAACACTCAAATGCAAATTATTCACCGTGAATCAGCTGTTCTCACCTATCCATTCAGAGAAACTGAATGAGCTGAAATGAGCCTTTGTTTCACGACCGCGACCCCCCTCTCTCTCACGCACATACAGTACAGAGTAGACCAAATCATTACAGTACATACTTTATCCAACGAACATGAAAAATATCCACATAATGATGAGTTAAGAAGCATTGCTTAATTTTCGTTTAGACAGACTATTTGTATCTGATTATTGGTATTATTAAAGAACAGCAGCACAAACAACAACACAAGGGCTTGTACAGCAAGACACATTTTTATTATTTTGCAAAGAGTTAAATTTGTAACAGTAAAAGGCATCCGAATTTAAATATATAAATTACTAGAAACAAATTGAGCACACTATCAGAATAAAAAATAGAACAAATTAAATGTTTTTTACACATACACAAGGAGGATAATGATACCGAGTTTATATTAAAATAACAAATATTGTAATATTGTTTTTGTGTTATTATAAATAATGAAATGCAGTACACTCTAAAAAATGATTCTGTGGCCTTGTAAATTTCACAGTAATAAACAGGTTATGTTACCTTAATAAAATCTCTAAAAGTCACATACATGATTGTTTGAGTTAGACAAATCAAAATAAATGCCTAAAAAAACTACTGTTCTGTTTGTCTTCAATTTACACTATAATTTAAGTTTATTTCACAAATATAAATTAGTATTTGACTAACTGAATTATATTTTTAACATCCACTTAATATTTTTGATACATTTCAATCAAAATATTTGGTAATGGAGTAATTAATGCTGATTAGTTTAAAGAACTACAATTATCACTCATTCCAACTCAATATTCTTTATGTTTAACAAGAAAAACTTAAATAATTTAGTAAATTGCCCTGCGCAAGTGCTCATGGGAAATCTGGTGTAACATCAGAGACCAGAAGGCTGTGAGGATGGACATGAAGCTCCTGGAACATTCCTTATAAATCCTGGTGAGTAAACAGCTAACACAAGTTACTGAAATAATTCCTCTGTCTGTCTGTATACACAACTTTATAGTGTGTCAGTTACTGTTCTGAATCCTGTCACAGCCGAGCTACATAGCTAACGATAGCTAGCAACAGGTCAGTCCTGGTGTTCATTGTCATTTTAATTGTTTGTATTAACGCCGCTTTACCTGAGCAGTTCGGTGGTTGGAACAGACACTTAAAATCTGGGTTAGGGTTAGGAGACACTTAAAATCTGGTGTAAAAGGAGAGATTTAACACCGAGCCGCGTGCGCGTGCATGTCCGGGTTTCTCGGTGTAACCGGCCGCGGTTGTGCCGCAATATTTGAATTTCTCCCGCCGAATGCGGTGATTTTGCGCAGCCAACCGTCACTGTGGCGATGATATAAAACTAGCGTGTTCAAATAATTACCGGTGTGTACCGGGTCCACCTCACACACTGAACCGCGAGTCTGCTCGGGTCACTCCGACACTTTAAGGAGGAAACGCAGAACAAAGCAGGTTTAAACAGCAGAAATGAGGTGCAGTGTCCGGACTCTGGCACTGTTTATAGACACCGGGAGAGCAACAGCTCTGAGTCCAGCACAGCTCCAGTCATGATTAGCAGTATAATGGTGTATAGCTTTGTTTAAAACAATAGAACTTCAAACCTTTTACTCAAGTTAAAGTCATAAGCACATGCCATTCTAAACTTCTAATGTATTTGAAGTACAAAAGTACTACAAGTACTTCACAAACATAACCGTGTACTTAAACATTATTAAAATGGCAGTTGATGAAATAAATGAAGTAAAAGTAGGCCTACAACATTTCTCTCAGAATTATAATTGGGAGAAATAATATAAAATTAAAATATTGAAGTGAAATATGTTATGTATGTTGTAATATGTAAGTAAAAAAAAACTAAAACTGATTTTTAAATCATTTTCGTGAAACGTTATATATTTTCAATATCTCTTTCACAGCACCAACACCACTAAAGAAGAGAAGTTGAATGGAGATAAAACTGGAGGTAAATGTCAACTTTTTAAATGTTTCAGAAGTATTAAATGTGTAACCATTGAATCCAAGATAGAAATTGAAACAAGGCTGGAAATATTTCACTTTACCTATTTTTAATCCAGAATATATCGAATCCACTAGAATATACAAGATTTTCCAGTAACTAAAGTAAAAAAATTATATAGTTGATAGTAATGCGTAAATAAAGTTCTTGTATCATTTTTATACAAGGGACAAAGACATGTACAAGGGACATTCAAGTCAAAGCAGGACTTTTAATTGTGCAGAATAACAGAACACACTTATTAGAGTAAAAGCTCCCTTTATTTCTCTCTATATTTCTGTCTCTATATATGAGGTTGTGCATTGTTCTGCAAGAGCAAAACGCCTTTGGTGATCAAAGCAGTCTGTTTTTTGTAAAAGCATTCCACTGAAATGTTCACCGGAATTTTACCAGCAATGGTCTCTGTAAAATCAAATCAGTTTTACGTCTTCGTTTCAGAGAATTTTCATCACAAGTCCCGCTTTGACTTGAACACCACTTATAGATCAGTGTGATGATGCATATAGTAACAGTCACACTTGTACTTACTTGTATACTATAATTCCTTTTTCAGGTGCCAGCTTATGGGATGGCGGTGTAAGCTCTGCACATTTGTCGCATCAACAAAAGGAATTTCGATCATTATGGAGTGAAGCATGGTACTGTTGATCAATGATATTCAGTGTCCTGTCTTCATTTAGACTGTCATTGCTTCTTTAAGACCTGGGAATGTCTGCACACACATTTGTCCATACAACTTTCCACAGTTTGCAGGAAACTGAAGTGTGAAGGTCTGCAGTCTTTCAGATGTAAAATGTGACTGTGATTCGATTCTAATACAAAAGTCTACTTTCCACATATTATCTGTATAATACTTGTGACAGAAGTATTGTTTGTCAGACTGTTTAATAATGAGATCAATTCAGCTCATTGTTTATGATCATGTTACATGTCATTTGCAAAGTAAACCAGATTGAGTTTAGACGTCATGTCTTGTCAAATTTGGCAAATAAATGTTTAATTAAAATGGTAATGTGTGTATTGTGTCTTTGTTTATAATTAGATATGTCATTAGATACATTGACCTAAATTGAAAAAAAAACTTGATTAAAAGCTAAATATACAGTATTAAAAAAAATAGTGTAAGATATTAATTCTGTGATAGACCAGTATGAATTAAATTTATTTAAAACAAGTAAATGTAGCACATTTGTTTGTTAAATAATAGTGAAATTTTCAGTTTCTTCTACCTTCCATTTCAATCATATCTACTCAATTATTTTACTCATTTTCACTTGGGTAACCTACTACAAAAAGTTATTCAGGTCTACTTATTTTTTTTACTGACTTGTACTTCATTCATGAAGTATATTTTACATGATTTTTTAAATTTTTAGATTGATATTGATATTTTTAAGTGTAAAAATGTTTCACCAAAAAAATTGAGTACAGCACAGTTTTATTTTTTAGAGTGTAGGCTGTTATGGTCATCATAATTTTCTTTAATAAATAAGAGAAAACATTGTAAGCTGTGGCTGGAGACATCGTTTCTGCAGTACTCCTGGTCGGTGTTAGAAAGTCTGGGGTTGGGGTGTGTGCACAGTTCAACCGTGTACTAAGTGCACCTGCGTGTGCCTCTTTGCAGACTATTTTTTTGTTTATTTGTATATGTATGTTATTAATATTAATTTTTTAGAGATTGTGTGTGTGCGTGCACGGAGAGTTTGTGTTGATAAGTGTATGTGGATAAGTTGATAAGTGTATCAGAAAGCATTAAAATGTTCATTTGAATTAAAATGACACACACACGTCTGTATATACAGTATATCAATTACATATATATCAATTTCATTAGTTCGTTCATTCTATTTGAAGCTTCGGATGTTTTTTTTTTTTTTTTTGCTTTGGTTAGATTAGTTCTGAACTCGCTTCCGTGAAACTATCGCTAAAACAATGTACTGAGCCCTCCTGAGGATATAAAGCTTTATTATTGTGTTTGGATAAATAATCAGATCTACCACAGCAGGTAATAAACTATGGTGTGTCATAACCGAAGCAAACACCACGATTATACCTCGTTTCGTTTGACAGGAACGTGGTTCACTTGGCCGCGGTGTATTATAAACCTGTGGAATGTTTCACTGTTTATGTTCACATAACAGGAATAAAAGCGAGTGAAATGTGGAAATGATGAGGACTAAACCAATGATTTCGGTAACTCCACTGAGTGTAACATCTGCATAGTGACACTGAACATCTTCACTTTTCCGTTTACCTCTGAAAAAAAAGCTGTATTTAGTTTGTTTATATTTAGAGTTTTTATAACAGTAGAAGAAGTATGCGCGCGCACGCACACACATAGACACACACACACACACACAGACACACACACACACAGACACACCTCCCTTGAGCGCTGCGTCTGTCGGATTTCAGCTGTCACGGGGTGGAAAGACTTTGAAGCAGTTTATATATGAATCTAAGCTTGAACTTATCAGCATTGTAAATATATAATACTTTTCAAATAAAATCGCTATTACTTTGACCCTGAAGTTTAGTTTAGCACACACAAAAAACAGAAAAGTCATTTCTGGTAAATCAACGGAATGTGTAGTATTTACAGTAATTCATTAAAAAATGAATATACATTGTACAGTACACGGTAAACACGGGAAAGATTACAAAATGAAAAAACAAACAGTGTCTACTTTATAAACAGCTTAGTATGTGCGTCGAGATGCTGAAATCCCTTGCATGTTTTTGCTTCCAAGTGGAGAGATATTTGACCGATAGCCTAGAACAAAAGATCTATAGGTGTGATCACAACCCCCTCCGACCGACCGTGCCATCAATCACTGACCACCTCAGAAGTTCCCTCCAATGTATGGCTGCAATACTTGTTTTGCAAGTATTTTTAACACCATTCAAAGGCTTACAAGTTCCATTCAACATATAATGATGTCTCCACATGTTAATATATTCCTAAAATTTATATATTACAAGTTGATAAACTGATCTGCGGTAGCGGAAAAATCCGCACGCGCACTCACACACAGACACACACACACACACAGACACACCTCCCTTGAGCCCTCGGTAAACATCCAAGCACTGAGGCACGCTAATCCCCTCACCACAATAAGGTGGCAATCCCTCAGGGGGAAGATGGAAAATACAAATTAAATAAATAAAACAAAATAAAATATCCTTAATCCAGATTTTATCAATCAACGACATAATATTGATCTTAGCTGGATGGTCTAATTCTCAAAACCGTTTAACCTAAAGAAAAACTTAACACACTATAACTAGAATATTTACAAAACTGAAAGGTTGTCTTATGTATAATAAAAAAACCTCATAACTCAAAAAGATCATATTATGTTTTTATATATTTTTTTTATTTTTTATTTTTTATAGTAACTGAACAGCTCTCTTCTCTCCAATCCACTCCTAAACCACAGTCTCCTATTTCTCTGTGCGTGCTCTTCAGCCTGTGAATGAATACACGCAGCGGAGGTTTTGTAAACTGTAGAGATACAATAATTTTACTGCTGGAAAATCAGCATTTTATCTAATTTGAAATATAAACCTAATATTATCTGTTACTTAATATATTTTCTTTTGATGATGACCATAACAGCCTACTGCATTTCATTATTTATAATAACACGAAAACAATATTACAATATTTGTTATTTTAATATAAACTCGGTATCATTATCCTCCTTGTGTATGTGTAAAAAACATTTGATTTGTTCTATTTTTTATTCTGATAGTGTGCTCAATTTGTTTCTAGTAATTTATATATTTAAATTCGGATGCCTTTTACTGTTACAAATTTAACTCTTTGCAAAATAATAAAAATGTGTCTTGCTGTACAAGCCCTTGTGTTGTTGTTTGTGCTGCTGTTCTTTAATAATACCAATAATCAGATACAAACAGTCTGTCTAAACGAAAATTAAGCAATGCTTCTTAACTCATCATTATGTGGATATTTTTCATGTTCGTTGGATAAAGTATGTACTGTAATGATTTGGTCTACTCTGTACTGTATGTGCGTGAGAGAGAGGGGTGTCGCGGTCGTGAAACAAAGGCTCATTTCAGCTCATTCAGTTTCTCTGAATGGATAGGTGAGAACAGCTGATTCACGGTGAATAATTTGCATTTGAGTGTTGCCAAGTGAAAAGAAGACAAACATCAAGACGAACAACATATAAAACTGAGACAATATTTTAAAAAGAATCGCAATCAACCTGAACAGGTAAGCTGGAATAAAATCAGTAGAAGCATTAACTAAAGTAATTAGTAATTATTAGCTGCTACTGATTTTATGGACTCATCACGGTTAAATACGTTGGTCACATGCCAGCTGTATAAGCCGGTTAAGGGACTCATTACGGTTGCATATCGTGCTCTGAATAATAATTTTTTTTGTTTGCTGTTTGTTTGCTGAGTAAAATTAAAATAGAACAATTTTTTAAAACAGCATCATCCAGGATTCGAACTGACGCTTTGTAAATCCCTGACCGAGCGCTCTAACCGCTACACCAACCAGGCACTAAGAGACAACACCCCTCCGTGACATTAATAAGCCACTCGACTTCTTTGAAAGCAAGCGTTAAATAAGTAACGAAGTAAGCCTGTTATACAATTATACTATTTGCACGTGTATTTTATCTGTTTTAAACTTGGTGTCATTTGATCTTATTGGTTTAGAAATGTTTGTAAAAAAACTATTGTTATCAAAAATGTAACAGATGTAACACCGGACCTCATTACCCACAATGCATCTCCCGCACTGGACTACACTGCCGTAAACAGCTGTCGTAAATCAAACCTCCCGGTACGGCAGATGGCCACCACTTTTCATCAGTATAATGACACACACACACACACACACACACACACGCAGCAGCAGCAGACCGAGCCGTCACTCCCCTAAATTTAAAGAATACAAACTGGTTGCGTGCGAGTTTGCTGTTTTTTCTATAGTATGCTGAAGCAAAATCAAAATACAACATTTTTTTTTTTTTATTTTAATTTTGCTATAATTAAAATAAAAAAATTTAAAACATCATCCCTCGGGATTCAAACCGCGGCTTTATGTATCACTGATCGTGTGCTCTAACCGCTACACCAAGCGAGCACTTAATGATAATGCACCCAAGTAACGTTAAATAAGGCAAGGTTAATAAAACAAGCTCTGGATAAGTGACGAAGTAAGCTTGTTATAATAATAACTTGGTGTTATTTGATCTTATTGGTTTATAAATTTATATTTAAATAAATAGTAAACTTGGCCGATTTCGTTATAATTTTGTTTGATGAGTGGGGCTTGAAAATTCTCTTGAAAAATATGGTCATTTATTTCAGTTAATAAATCTACTATAATTTTTTTTTTACTCATTATTGTACAGTACACATTAATAGCTCTGGTTCAGATTTTTCATGTTTGTTGTGGAAATTACCATCACTGTTGTATTTACTGCGATGAATGAAAATGTCACTTTGCGCCACCTGGCGGCCATTTTACGAATGACTTTGAAATGCAACTGATTTATTTTGGCCGCTGTTGCCTTTAAACGGCGGTATACGCGGCGAGATCGCCATTCCAATTTTGTAACCACTGTATTTTTATTGTCTGCAATGCGATTTAGCCAAATTAGAGCTGCTGTCAATACTGTATGAACATATGTACAGGTTCTTTACTCGTAACTCATTAATAAAGTTCGGCTTCAGAAAAAAAAACATTTATTGCTAGTGCTCTTTTACCATTTAATGCTTTAACACACACGACTCAGTTTGTTCAGAAATGGCATCTAACTGGCGAGCCTTTGTCTGAACACGCCGTTTTCACTCGGGGTGGGGGTAAGAAACACACATCTCAGTGTATTATTCCGCGCGCTCGGTTCGTTATTATTTTATTTATTTATTTATTTACCACAGGACCCCTGGGGTGCGCCGTAGGTTCAGGTTTTTACACGAAAACGGTGTTTTGTGAATCTCCACACTATTAAAAACTGAAATTGCTAATTGTACGTCCTGAGATTAAGATGAACATTAATTGGGAGTCATGAAAGCGAGAATCACATCCAAAAAAGAAAGCTAAACTTACCTCGAACACGACAAACTCCAGCTGCAGCCACGCCGTGTTGTAACCTCCGTGATGATCCACAACCGACTGATACACAGCGCGGGCACAGCGTCTCCAAACACGCATGCGCAGTTTAATTTGCACACATTTTCGGCTTCAGTAGACACACAATACTTCAGACTGAAACACGACTGCCCCCTACAGGTAATGAAGGGCATGTTCACAGCTTCCCGCACGCAGCCGCGCAAAGCCGCGGCAAGTCACGGGATCCCTTTTCTCGAAACGCGCGTTTTTAATGGCGACATCTGTACACACGTAGACACACTAGGGGGAGACAAAGCGGTGGTTCCGTAATCCGCCTAGCCAGATCTTATTCCCCAAGGCTGAGGTGGGCCAGGTGTGACAAATATCTGGTTTATCCCATTCCAATATAGCCGGGTCTCCTGTATTCCTATCACTGTTTTAACAACTACATTACCCAGATGACTAGATGAAACTTCATTTAGGTTTAGACGCATCCAGCCAATAGTTTCACCAAAAGTTTAATTTTATGAAACGTCATAGTTTTTCTGACAGTTTTTTTTCTGACAATCAAAATCTTAATGCTGCAGTGGTGTAAAAACAGTAGATGAGTGACTTAGACGTTATCCTAATCAGACAGCCCACAGCTGTTTCAAGCACCTATAAGGCTACGTTTACACTGCAGGTCTCGATGCGTAATTCCGATTTGTTGCCTATATCTGATTTTTTTGACCGTCTGTTTACACGTTCTTTTAACTATGACTCATATCTGATTCACGTGTTTACACTCGCCATACCATCTGAAACATCGCGCATACATTTTTTCAGCTCAAAGAGAAGACGTGTGTGGTAGAACTATGAAAACACAAACAAAATGGGCAACTTACGACGCGTCGTAGCTGGGACACGCGGAACGTGGGGTGGATCCGTCACATGGACGAGGGGAGTAGAAGTCTGACGGCAGACGGGTTGATTATCCTGGTTATAGTGAAAGGTCCAATGAAACGCGGGGAGAGCTTGCGTGATAGCGTCTTCAAGGGAATGTCCTTTGTGGCGAGCATGACTCGATCTCCCACCCAGTATCTGGGAGCCTTGGTGCGGTGGCAGTCCGCTTGTCTCTTGAAAGAGGAGATGGCTCGTGTCAGAGTTCGCCTAGCATGTAGCCACGTTTGTCTGCAGCGGCGGACGAAGTGTTGAGCTGAAGGAGTCTCCACCTCTAATTCTTGGACTGGGAAGAGTGGAGGTTGGTAGCCTAAGCAGCACTGGAACGGGGACAAGCCTGTCGACGAGGAGGGCAGAGAGTTGTGGGCATATTCGACCCAAGGGAGAAACTTGCTCCAGGTGGTGGAGTCCCAGGTCGTCATGCAGCGGAGGGAAACCTCTAGTGTTTGGTTCATTCGTTCTGTTTGCCCATTGGACTGGGAGTGGAAACCTGACGATAGGCTGGGAGTATCCCCGACGAGCCTGCAGAATGCGCCCCAAAACCGAGAGGTGAACTGAGGGCCCCGGTCTGACACAATGTCTGTGGGGAGGCCATGGAGCCGAAATACATGGAGAACGAGTAGTTCTGCGGTCTCCTTGGCAGATGGCAGCTTAGGAAGGGGCACCAGGTGCATTGATTTAGAAAAGCGGTCGACGATGGTCATGAAGCAATTATTGCCGTCAGACGAGGGCAGGCCGGTGACAAAAGTCAACCTCGATATGGGACCAAGGGCGTTGAGGAACCGGTAGGGGTCTGAGAAGACCAGCAGTTGGTCAATTGTCATTCTTACAACGGGTGCAGATGTTGCAAGCCGCCACGAATCTGGATGTGTCCTCCGCCAACATGGGCCACCAGAATCGTTGCTGGATGATGAAGCGGGTTCGGACAGCGCCTGGGTGACAAGATAGCTTGGATCCGTGGGCCCATTCCAGAACTTGTGAGCGTAGGCGAAGGGGAACGAAGAGACGGTTAGGTGGAACTTCGCTAGGTCCGGCCTCCTGGGCCAGGGCTTGCCGAACCTTGCTTTCTATGTCCAGTTCCATGGCGATGACGAGGCAGTGGGACGGGAGGATAGTGTCATACAACATAGGCTCCTGGGGGGGGGGGGGGACTGGCGGGAGAGGGCGTCCGGCTTAGAATTCCTTGAGCCTGGCCGGTAGGACAGGGTAAAGTTAAACCTGGAGAAAAATAATGAGCACCTGGCCTGACGAGCATTGAGTCTCTTGGCAGTGCGCAGATACTCCAGGTTTCTATGGTCGGTCCACACTAGAAATGGAAGCTCAGTCCCCTCTAGCCAGTGTCTCCACTCCTCCAGGGCTAGCTTGATGGCCAAGAGTTCTCGGTCTCCCACGTCATAGTTTCTCTCAGTTGGGGTTAGGCGACGGGAGTAGAATGCGCATGGGTGCATCTTGTTGTCCTGGGTGGACCTTTGAGAGAGGATGCCACCCACCCCGGTATTGGAGGCGTCGACCTCCACCACAAACTGCTGAGATGGATCAGGAATAGTGAGGATGGGGGCAGAGGTGAATCTTTTCTTAAGATCATTGAAGGCTTGGTCGGCTTCCTTATTCCAGCAGAACCGGGTCTTGGCGGAGGTTAGCGGGGTCAGGGGGGCGGCAACAAAGCTGTATCCTCGTATGAAGCGTCGGTAGAAGTTGGCAAACCCCAGAAACCGTTGGAGGTCTCGCCGCGAGGCTGGTATGGGCCAGCTAGAGACAGCCTGGACTTTGGCTGGTTCCATCTCCAGCATGGACGGGGAGACAACAAATCCCAGGAAGGTGGTGGAGGATGTGTGAAACTCACACTTCTCTGCCTTGACATAGACTTTGTTCTCCAAGAGCCTCTGCAGAACCTGACGAACATGGTGACGGTGTTCCTCCAATCCTTGAGAGAAAATTAAAATGTGCAGGTAAACGAAAACAAACGAATTGAGGAAGTCGCGGAGGACATCATTAATTAGGGATTGGAAGACGGCGGGGGCGTTGGTGAGACCAAAAGGGACCACCAGATATTCGTAATGTTGTTAAAGGCTGATGAGGTGTTAAAGGCTGTCTTCCACTCATCTCCCTCGCGAATGCGGACAAGGTGATAAGCGTTTCGCAGGTCGAGTTTCGTGAACGTGTCAGCCCCCTGGAGTAGTTCGAAGGCGGTCGCCATGAGTGGAAGTGGGTAGCGGTTCCTGACGGTGATTTCGTTGAGGCCCCTGTAATCGATACATGGGCGAAGGGACCCGTCTTTCTTCTTCACGAAGGAGAAACCTGCCCCGGCAGGGGAGGAGGATGGGCGGATGATTCCGGCGGCAAGGGCCTCTGTGATGTAAGTGTTCATGGATTCTCTCTCTTGGCGAGACAAGGAGTACAGTCGGCCTTTGGGCGGGGAGGTGCCTGGGAGAAGGTCGATGGCACAATCGTATGGGCGATGAGGAGGAAGCGACATGGCTCGGGTTTTGCTGAAAACCTGCTGGAGATCGTGATAATAAGTGGGGACATTAGAGATGTCCGGGGTGTTTTCAGTCTTGGCTGTAATTGGGGGTGTAGGGAGTGCAGAGTGAAGGCATGACGTGGCACAAGAGGGACTCCAACCCGTGATCACATGTTTGACCCAGTCAATCTGGGGGCCGTGAAGCGCTAGCCATGGAAGGCCGAGGACCAGGGCGGCGTGAGACTTACGGATGACGAGGAGGCAGATCCTCTCAGAATGATTCCCAGATGTTCTCAGAGTGAGTGGAAGGGTTCTGTGAGTGATTGGTGGAAGGGGGCTTCCATCTAGGGCTTGGACGGACAGTGGATGGTCCAGCGGAGTGCAGGGGATCTGCAGCGCTTTGGCTGTAGCGGAGCTGATGAGGTTCCGATCGGAACCCGAGTCAATGAGCGCCTGGATGGGATGAGGTCGGCCGTTGATAACTAGTATTACAGAGAGCAGTGGGCGGGGTTCCCGGAGTTTATCAGGAGGAGTGCCCTCTAGGGCTCCCAATCTGACTAGAGGGTGCCTCCCTTTTAGTGGGCAGTCCTTCAGCATGTGGCCTGAGTCCCCGCAGTAGAAGCAAGCTCTCTCCAGGCGGCGGCGGCGTCTCTCCTCATCGGAGATGCGGGTTCTGCCCAGCTGCATAGGGTCCTCCTGATTACTCTTCGTGCGAGAAGGGGGAGGGTGGGGTGACCTCCGGAAAGGGTGCCTCGAACGAAGACGTGAGTCGATCCTCCCAGCGAGATCCATAAGTTCGTGGAGGTCCGAAGGGAGTTTGCGGGAGACTAACTCGTCCTGGAGTGCCTCCGACAGCCCCTCCAGGAAGACGTCGGCCAAGGCTCTAGTATTCCATCCACTGGAGGCAGCTAAGGTCCGAAACTAGATGGCATGATCATAAGCGGAACGTGCTGATGTGAGACCGGTCAAAGACCCTCTTCATCTCTCCAGAAAATTCCGAAAAACTATCGCAACATGGGTCATGTGCATCCCAGAGAGCCGTGCCCCACTCGCGGGCCCTACCCGTGAGAAGGGTGATGATGTAGGCTACCCTGGATCTTTCAGAAGAGAAGGTGGAGGCCTGAAGCTCCAAAATCAGAGAACATTGGGACAGGAAGGATCTACATGTACCTGGTCCTCCGCCGTAAGTGGGAGGGGCTGGCAGGCGTGGCTCCCACGGGAGGTCCATGAGAGTGGACCGTGCCGTGGGCATCTGGAGGCGCTGCATTTTGGGCGGTGACGTCAGCTAGCGTCTGTGTGGTGGTGACCAACTCCTCCTGGTGTTTACCAAGGAGAGCGCCTTGATTCTCCAACGCCTGTCTCATCCTGTCTAATCCTGCTGGATCCATGGTATGGCTGGATTATTCTGTCAGAGGGCTAGATGTTCGTCAGTTCGCGGAGGTGGATCCAGATACAGGTGCAGGCACGAGGCGTTGACTGTTCTTGAATGAATGAGAGTGGGCGTGTCGCTCCGGGAAATCCGCGGGGGCGGGAGACGCGCCGTGAGCGTGGAGCTGAGTCGAAGTCGAGGAGAGGCGCGTTGGGTCGAGAGCCGTGAAATCCGTCAGCATGGCGTCTGTGCCGAGACGTGAAGATAAGCCATAGTCGAGAGAGCGCGCGTTAGGTCAAGAGCCGTTAAATCCGAATGTAGTGACAAATGCAAAACGTGAGGCGAGGGGAAGAGACGAGAAACAAAACATGGTCAGCAACGTGGAAAAAATCATGGACTGAGATGCGAGAAAACAGTGGCAAAAACACACACAATAATCCAGGTTTGCGCGCTACGCCTCCTTATAAGCCGAAAGAAATCAGCGCTGGATGAGAAACCGGTGTGCCGGCGGGGCGGTCCGGGAGGGGCGATGACAGCGTGGGAAAACATGGTCACGTGATGGGTACCTGACAGTGTAGGAAAGGAAATGTCAAGGGTCTTTGATCAGCGCGAAGGCACTGAGAGCGTGACAAATTCATAGATTGTGTAGGAGCAGAGTAACAAAGGTTTTATTATAACTTCTGCAGAAGAACCAGTCTCATACAGCAAAAAGCTGCCGCATAGAGACAGGTAATGTCTTTCTCTCAGCTGTCCCATTTTATACACAAACATCTTTGATAACATTATCAATGCCACGTACATGAAATTCCTAGATTCAAACTCACGACTCTTTATCTGACCCAGACAAGATGTCTTTGCCTACAGTATCATTTATTCAATAACAACTACAACTTGTTTCTGTTCTGTTCTCTGTCTTGTCTTCCTACTGTATGTTTCATCAGACAGTTTTAAAGCTTCTACAGTCTATGTGGCACAATTACTACAAATATCAGAATTAATACATGATTAAAATATTTTTTTTCAATGACAATAGATAAATGGACGGACGGATGGACAGATAGATTACTTTATTAATCCTAAAGGGAAATTGTACTGTATATGTGTGTGATTGTGTGTGAACATGGGATCTGTGCTCAGCTCATTGTTATGGTACATTATCATAGATAGCAGATTCATCTTTCTGCGGCTGGAAATTCGCATATATAACACAATCATCCTTCATGTGCTGTACATTAGCGTAGATATCAGAACTGTCCTCCTTCTGCTGCTCAGTGCGGACACTCCAGCGCTCACACAGAAACCTGTTTATGAGACACAGAACACATGTTAATGGCTGTTTTTAACTGTTTACTGCTTGTGAGTGAGATGTTGGTTTCAGCAGCAGATAAAAATTAAGCAGATTTTTACCTCCTGTTGTAAATCACAGCTCCAGTCACTAAAATTAAAATTATTCCGACTGTCACCAAAACAATGATCCAGACTGTCTGTTGTTTTTCACCTGTTAAAAAGTAATTATACTATTTATCATGTAAAAATTTGAAATGAACAAAAATCACAATTTTACTTCAGTAACCATTTAGGAGTAGTACAGTCAGGAGTGATTGTGAGCAGACGGACCCACCCTGGACCTGAAGGCTGATCGTTTTAGATCCTGACGTCTCGTTGGTTTTCCAAGTGCAGGTGTAATTCCCAGAATCCCTCACGGTTAGAGCAGGAAAGTGAAGAACGGGTCCTGATGTGTTTAACTGCTCGTTGTTCTTAGACCACACAAACTGTGAGGAACTGTGTGTGCAATTCACATCACACGTCAGATTTAACGAGTCTCCTTGTTTAAGGGTTCCGTTTCCACTGAGGCTGATTAGTGACACCTTTAAATCTTTTACAGAGAGCAGGAAAGACTCCACGTCACTCAATCAGGATTTCACACACAGATAAACATGTAGTATCGAATGATAAACATTAGGACGATGCTAGCAAGATACTGTAATACAGTTCTATAGGTAGGAAAAGTTATTTATACAAGAAGGAATTTTGGAACTTCATTATAAAACGAAGATTTACCTGCAGTTTGTAGAGTCACTCCAGGTTCACCTGTCAATTTTCCACCAGGCATATTAGTTATAAATCTGAATCTGTACTCTCCAGAATAACTGAACTCTACATTGTGGATTAACAAAGTGCAGTTTGATTTGTCCTCTCCAACGTATTCAAAGTCTGACGTGGTGTTTGATGAGCTGTCATAAACATACGGAGGGACTGCACACCAAAAATCTGGGTTTGAGTTCATTGAGCACCAAAGCATTTGTGTCACCTGATAATTTGATGTTGGATAATAATAACTACAGGGAATGGAGACACTGAATCCTCTCACAGCACAGATCAGATTATAACGATAATTTACACCCCATCCACTGTCCTGAGTGACAACACCTGCAAAATAAGTATAAAACCAGATTTTATTTTATGTTTAATTTTGTTATTCATCAAAAAAACATAAGAACAAAAGTTTAAAGGAAATGATACACTTTTGTTTAAAGGTTATAATCATCACACACACAAACATGGATGTACACATTTAAACACACACACACACACACACACACACACACACACACACACACACACACACACACACACACACCTGTGCACATTTAAACACACACACAAACTTATATTTAACCAGTATTAAATCTCAGTGCGTGACACAAATGGTCTAAAAAGGGATCTTGGTTCATCAAATCATGTCCAGTGCAGCACATACAAGCTACAGCATGACATAATGCAGTACATTAGGTGTTATCTCTCATTAATCAGTGTGTCTTTGACTTGTAAAGGCAGCCAAGCTTTTGTAGAATTTGTGTAATGTACTAGTAATAGATTTAAATAAATAAAATGAAAAAAGTTAAACAAGATCATCATTAGAAGTCTTTAATCAGACACAAGTGAATATGTAACTATGTTTGTGTCTGTATATAATCCAGTACACACTACAACATGAACCAGCAAACAGTGAAAAACACACAACACTGATGAGTAATTATGGATAAAAACTGAGTGTGAAATGAAGGTTTCATACCAGAAAGTGTGAGTAGGATCGTAACCAGGTGAAGCGTCTCCATCCTTGCTGTTAACGATGAGGCTGTGATCAGCTTCGGGTCTGTGTGTACACTCAGCTCACTGACATGCAAATAACTGAGAAGTAAAATGTGTTCATGGTAAACAACAAAAAGAAGAAGTTTAATCAGGTAAAGCAACATTTTTTTAACTGTAATGTAGAAGGGGAAGATTAGTGTTATTACACGGTGCTGGTAAAGTCTGGTTTCTGATGGTCAGAAGGTGTTGATTAGTTTTATGTAACAGCAGCACAGACAGTAGTGCAGCAGCCAATCACAGGTTTATATATTATACTGTTCTCACTTTAATAAGTTATCGTATTTATAGTAACAGCTCACTCATGTTCAGTTTTGTTCAGATGCTCAACATAAACATATTTCTAAAAACATGTCATATGTAGGCTGTTATAGGAAAATAATCAACTTAATTGTGAAAACCGTAACTCTGCATCATCACATCACTCAGTACTTTACTATATCAGTGCAACGCAAGTGTTTTGTTAATTACCCATACATCAAAAATGGGATGATGTAATAAAATAAAGGCTTAAAAAACACATTTTCTGAGTGATTTTAAACCTGGTCAAACCTCCAGGTTAATTTGTTTATGTAGCATTCTTTTCGTTTTGAAAACCTATGACAAATGTGATGGACCGGAAGCAGCACATCAGGCTGGGAGGAGTTAGTTATAGTGTATCAGCAGTCAGCACTGGTGCTCTGCAGGGATGTGTCCTTTCCCCACTTCTGTTCTCCCTATATACTGTACTAATGACTGCACAGCCAGTGACCCAGCTATTAAACTCCTGAAGTTTGCGGATGACACTACCCTCATTGGACTCTTTGGATGGCGAAGGGTCTGCATATCTGCAGGTGTCGTAAGAATAATCTAGAAGCTGAACACACTGAACTGTGGTCATGACAGTTCTATACTTCAGTCCTGTCCACATCCATCCACATTTGAACCAGCTGCATAGCAGGACAGGAACAGACTGCAGCAAACAGTAAAAACAGCAGAAAAAAATCATTGGACTCCGCTGCACCATCTACATGACTTGTACTCTACATAAAGCAGGAAACAGCCAGGAGAAATCACTAGAAACCCCTCACACCCTGGACACAAGCTGTTTCTCCTCCTCCTTTCTGGCAGATGTTATAGAACTCTTCAGCAAAATTACCAGGCACCAGAACAGTTTCTTTCCTCAGGCACATCACAAATGAATGTTCGTACTCTAAGTATCTCTTAGCTAAGTCACACGCTAGTCGCCGCCACTGTGCAGCAGTCTTTATAAATCAGCGGTGTATGGAAGCACATTATGGCACATTATCAAAGTCATGTTACAGTTTTTCTGAATTGCTAAAACATTAATCCCATTGTAAAAACTAAACTATCAACTACCAAAACTTTTTCATCAAATCAATCCCACAGTTGTCAAAATCTTAAACGCTATTCTTTTGGTTAGGGCACAATTTGCAAATCCGAATCTCCCATTTACCCCACACCTCTAAACACATTCTCAAACACAAAACACATTTAGCAGTGTGGTGCACTTGTACCCAGAATGGTGCACACAGGCTACAGAAGTTAAACACAACTAACACACTGTTTTCATCCTTTACACACTACCACTCAAAATTTAAAACACATGTGTCCAATCAGTGAACCCAATTAGTAATCAGTATACAGTATAAGCCTAGTCAAATGCAAATGGCATGAGTGGATCCAACAATGGAGCAATACAATAGAAGAGGAAGAGAAAGAGGAGTCCGTTTCAGAGGTGGTGGGCAAGGACTAAGACCAAGAAGAAGATCTGTAATTTCAAATGACATTCGAGCAACTGTCATAGATCATGTTCTGGTGCATGGCATGACTATGAGGGAGGCAGGGCAACGTGTGCAACCAAACCTAAGCAGGTTCTCAGTGGCTACTGTACTATATCCGGACCTTCAGAAAAGAAAACAGGTAAAAAGTATACTTGTCTCAGTAAGGGGACAATAAAAAATTATTTTTAATTTTGTATGATAACATTTACTGAATACAGTTTTTCTCTATTGCTAAAACACTAAAACTCATTGGCTGAAGAAAGTTCTCAGTTGCCTGACCTCATTTAGCTAATTGTGCAGTCTGTTGTCAATACCTTAAACCATTTCACATGGTTAAACACAATATGCAGATCTTACTTAGACTTTTCAGCAAAACTCTAAACAAATTCTCATTCTCAAAACACATTCTACACTCTAATGCACACGTCATCCATACTGGTAAACACAAGTAGCAACGATCAAATACAATTAGAGAAAACATTGATTGGACACAACCACTCAAAATTGATGTCACCTCTTTCAAATGATGTGACACAACCAATATAAGTCAGATCAGAGAGCAAACAGGTTGTTGAAGGTAGAAAGGAGAAAGTCTGAGCAAGGATAGAAGAAACAATGTCCGAGGACAAGTGCGTATGCGAGGTGGGAGGAGGAAGACAAGAAAGAGAAAGAGGGAGAGGAAGAAGAGGAGGGTGAGGAAGACGAGGAGGGTGGCAAGAAAGAGGAAGAGGAGGAGGGAGAGAAGGAGAAGGAGGGCAAGAAAGAGGAAGAGGAGGAAGAAGAGGAAGACAAAGAGTGGAAATATCTGATGAAAGTCGAGTAACAGTCATAGACCATGTTCTTGTCCATGGACTGGCACTGAGGGAAGAAGGACTAAGAGTGCAACCCAATTTGAGCCAATTATCTGTGTCCACCATAGTAAGAAGAAGAGAACAGGTACAGTATACTACTCTATTTTTGTAATTGCAAATTTTTTTTTGTAATTTACTGTACTACACTATATGTAACTGTTTCAATAGACATTTGTAAAGTTCATTGTAACCCAGGTTAGAAATTAGTGCAAAAAATATTTATAAATAGAATTACAAAAAAAAAAAAAATAATAATAATAGCAAAGAAAAATATGTATATTTAAGTAATCGTACTAAAATAATAAAGAAAAACAGAACAGGAATATTACATTTAAATGGGTAATTAAATTTGTTGATTTGTTGAATAGACTTTTAAACTATTGGGATAACTATGGGTTTTGTGAAATGCGCACTGTGATGATGTCATCAGAGTGACGGAAAGGCGCAGAGAGAGAGAATATGCGCTTTTCAACTGACGAGTGACAGCACTGATTTAAAGACAGGTATATCGGTCATCTTTGTTTAAAATGTATAAATAATGCATTAAATAATGTTCTAACATTTGTAAAAATCTTATTTGGGTCATCTTAGCATGATTATTGATGTTATTGAAGTGGATGAAGTGCGATTGTAAATCCTGCAAGCGCCGACGCGGTTGATTTAAAGTGTGTTGAAATTCTCCGGACTTGGTGAGTTTCAAAATATGACATGCAACTGTCTTAAATGAAGTGTTAATGTGATGTGTTAATGTTTTGAAATGTTTAATGCGAGTTTATATGCATCTAGTGTTCACATGTCATGTTGTAACTTTTTACATTGTAATTCTGAAGAGCTCAAAAGTGTAAATTAGCAACTAATCATTTACATAACTGATTTTAAGTGCTTCAATAGTTTTTTCCCAAGTAGTTTAAGTTACATGTGGAAGATGTGTTCAGTAGCAGTCATGTTAATTGTTTGTGATGTGACGCTGTTTGTATAAACAGAGTTGAGATGTTATCCTGAGATGGTGAGCCACCCAGTTAGAGAATCTTGAAATCCTGCGATTCATCAAGTGTTGGAGTTCATCTATTATTACAGGTGGAATTTATCCGTTTTCCCCCCGTGGTGTTTTTTTCATAAAAAACTACCTCATACTGAACATTTGCACTAGTGAACATTTGCACAACAAGATTTTACACTATTGAACATTTGCTCTACACCAAGACTCTTATTCTCATTAGAATTGTCATTTAGCATAAGAAGACATTTTCTTTTTGTTTTGTTTTTTTCATGTTTACCTTTAAGGACCAAGATCTTTTTTTTTTCATATTACTTCATTCATTTTCATTATTAATTGTTATTGAGTATTTGAATGATTATGGTTAATTGATTATTTCTTAGCTTAGATTGACTTTACTATAAAATTGTTTTAATTTGTGGGTCACAGATTTAAGTCAAACGAAACCAGTAACCAAAAGCAAAGCTCCAAAAAGAGTTATTATAAAATAAATAAAATAGAAAAATAATATAAATTAATAAAAATAAACAGGTATTGGAATGGTAATAATTCTAAAATTATTGAACTATTAAAGGAACAAAATTGCAATAGAAATATATAGAATGACTAGCTACAAGGAGCTCAATACTTAGTCTTAAAGGAGAAGCATTATTTTATATTATCTGTGCTGTTATGCTATTTAATTTAATGTTTTCATTTTCATTTCCTGGTTTTACACTTTAAAGTAAACAAGCAATTTGAAGTCATTCTCTTGGTCTGTCTGTCTGTTTGTTACTGCTGTTTACCAACACTCATATATTTTTGCTCTCCAGTAGCGATTCTAGAATCTTGACTGGTCCATTAGTGTATCCCTTCATATAGAGCTATATAGAAAAAAAAAACCTGTAACCACAGTGCACTGCTAGTGGCGTGGGTTACAAAAAGTGGCGAGCCAGCCAGGAGGGCATTATATTGAGTTTCTGTTTTGTGCCAGTTCAGTATTTGGGGAAATACAGGAGACCAAGAGAATCACTCTCTAATTTATAGTAGTGCAAAATGGAAGTAGTTGAGCTTGAAAGCGTTGTAATTGAGAACTCAGTGATAATTAGCGGACTGACAAATACAGAACTTGATGAAGATCTGACTGATTTCCTGAACAAATATGGCCGTATCCATAGACACATTCGTATAGACGATCCCAAATCGCCTTATCATAGGGAAGTCATAGTAGAATACAGCAGTTATTCTGCATTAATGACTCTCACACCCTTGTTGCCTTACCATTTCAAGAGTCCACACAATGTTGTTTACCATGTGAGGCTTTTATCAAGCGTCTATGCTTCAGGAGTGACTGAACATGCTACTACCCATTATTTTGCTGAACTGAATCGGATAGCAAAGATCAACTCTTGAAAGAGCAGTTTCTCTCAGCCACTGCCTCTGCTGCTAAAAATCTGACAGATACAAATGATCTTGAATCATCCCAAGTGACCAATCTTTCCTCACCTGACATTCCTCTTCCACCTAAGCAAGCTGAGCGTGCAGAACGGCAAAATTCTGATACAGTCCACCATGTAACCACAGAACGTTTTTCACCCACTCTTGGGGTGAATGATGTGAACCCACCCGAAGTCCAGAGAGTGGTCGTGGAACACATTCTGAGAAGTGATGGAGTTTCACCCTCTAGTGCATCATTCAGGCTAAGAGTCTTCTCAGGCAGAGTCCCTCGTCCTAGTGGCGAAGTTGATTATGACATTTGGCGAAATAGTGTAGAGTTACTCCTTCAAGATCCATCCCTGTCTGACTTACATCGGTCCAGAAAGATCTTGGACAGTCTATTGCCACCAGCATCAGAGATGGTGAAGCAGTTAGGTGTCAAAGCCTTACCTGCTGCTTACCTTGATGTTTTGGATTCAGCTTTTGACATTGTGGAAGATGGTGATGATCTTTTCGCTAAGTTTTTTTTAATATATTGCAAAACACAGGTGAAAAGCCTTTCTTGTACTTGCAACGGTTGCACACTTACCTTCTCAAAGTGATGAAGCGAGGTGGTATCCCTGCTGGTGAAGCTGATCGACAACTACTAAAACAGTTTTGTCGGGGATGTTGGGATGACGCGCTAATAGCAAACCTTCAGCTTGAGCAAAAGATGAACAGACCGCCTCCATTCCCAGAGGTGCTTCTACAGTTACGAAGTGGGGAGAACAAACATTATGCCAAAGAAAGCCGCATGAGGCAACACCTAGGTACACAAAGACAAAGAACCAGTTCCCATACTCTAACTGTCAATCCGTCTGATCTAAAACAAGATGAAATGTCAGAAGGGACCGAGGTCACAGAATTAAAAAGACAAGTCGCCAAGCTTCAGAGCCAGCTTGCTAAACAAAAGAACAAGCAGACAGAACAAAACATGTTATTTAATGATGCTGTTCTTGAATTAAAGCAACAAGTTACGCAGCTCCAGAGTCAAATGACAAAATTCAGAACCCAAAAAGATCTAGAGACAAAGAGCAAATTAAGCAAAGTGAAACAGACTAATACACCATTTCCCAGAGAAACCCCATCAAAAGCTGAGCAAAAGCTACCTTACAGACCTAAGCCAGGCTATTGCTTTCGATGTGGTGAGAGCAGGCATGTTGCTTCAAATTGCGAGAATGATCCGAATCCATCACTGGTGACTGATAAGAGAAAGCAACTGAAAGAGCGCCAAGCCTTATGGGACCATCAGTATGGTTCAAATGCCTCCGGTGTTTTAAACGCCATTCAGCTCTCGTAGCGAGACATACGAGGGCTGTCAGTTGTCAAGCATGTCTCAAGAAATCAGCAAATATGAGTAATTCTAAGCCACATCAAAAATATAATTCATCTGGTATACCCAAAGGATTAATTGGCACAAAATGTACTGCTCAAGTGAATATTGAAGGAAATCCTTGTCCTTGTTTACTCGACACAGGGTCTCAAGTGACGAACATTTCACAGTCTTTTTATGAGCAAAATTTGTCTGGATTGAGCGTAACATCTTTGAATAATTTGCTGGACATAGAAGCGGCAAATGGGCAAGCGGTACCTTACTTGGGTTATGTTGAGGTGAGGGTCGTTTTTCCAAAAGACTTCCTTGGGTCTGATGTTGAAGTGTCTACTCTTGCTTTAGTAGTCCCAGAAACTGGTGGCACTGCCCAGCCAAAAGTGCTAATAGGCACGAACACTTTGGATCTTGCATATGACCAGTTTCTTGAGACCAATGATTCAGTTTGTCATGCTGTTCCATTGGGGTACAGGGCTGTGATTAAGACCATTGAACACAGACGCCAGCAGAAAGTTAACAGTAGCATAGGAACCGTTGTTCCTGCGGGTCAAAGTGTTGTTCTAGAGGGACTGGTGGGCATAAGAGGGCAGGTAACAGAAAGATGGGCTGTAATGGAACCTCCTTCATGTTCTGCTTTTCCTGGAGGACTGTTAGTTGCCAGTTGCTTACTAAACCTTCCTCAGCATCCATCACAGAAAGTCCCAGTTGTGTTAAAAAATGAAACTGAACATGACATTATTGTTCCTGGCAAGATTGTGATTGCAGATATTCATGCCTTTCAGAAAGTGATGTCTCACAAGGGCATGAAATCTGATTATTTAGTGTCAAGTGTCAATGCAAAATCTACAGAAGAACTTTGCTTTGACTTTGGTGATAGTCTGCCAGAAGGGTGGAAAAGGAGAATCACTCGGAAACTACATGCTATGCCTGCAGTCTTTGCAATGCATGACATGGATGTTGGACACACAAAGTTAAACACGATGAAACCCCCTTTAAGCATAGAGCGAGACCGATCCATCCCAACGATCTTGAAGCTGTTCGCCGTCATCTTGAGGCAAGCGGGCATCATCCGTGAATCAGAATCGTCCTTTTCTTCTCCTATCGTTGTGGTAAAGAAAAAAAAATGGTGACATAAGGCTTTGCATTGATTATCGCAAGCTGAATACGCAGACTATAAAAGATGCTTATGCTTACTTTTTCTGCACTTCGAGGTTCAAAATGGTTCTCAGTGCTTGACCTTAAATCTGGATATTATCAAATTGAAATGGAAGACAATGACAAACCCAAGACTGCTTTTGTATGCCCATTGTGCTTCTGGGAATTCAATAGGATTCCTCAGGGAATCACTAAAGCTCCCAGCACATTCCAAAGGTTGATGGAGAAGTGCATGGGCGACATAAACCTTTCAGAAGTCTTAGTGTTCTTAGACGATTTGATTGTTTTCTCAGATACTCTTGAAGAGCATGAAAAACGGCTTCTTCATGTTCTTGGGCGTTTGAAAAGACTATGGATTAAAGCTTTCACTGGATAAATGTAAATTTTTCCAGGCATCAGTGAAATATCTTGGTCACATAGTCTCAGAAAATGGAGTTGAGACAGATCCCCAAAAGATACAAGCCATTAAGACCTGGCCAAGTCCACATAACTTGAAAGAGTTACGTTCCTTTCTGGGTTTCTCCAGTTATTACCGGCGGTTTATCAAGGACTATGCAAAAATAGTAAAGCCACTAAATGAACTGACTGTTGGTTATCCTCCTCTTCGGAAAAGTTGCAAGCATAAAAGTAAGGAGAAAACTTATCTTGATCCTAAAGAGCCATTTGGAGGGCGATGGACAACTGACTGTCAGGAAGCATTCAAAACACTTATTAGTAAACTCACAGAAGCACCCGTGTTAGGATTTGCGGATCCTGGGTCGCCGTATGTGCTGCATACCGATGCAAGCACAACCGGCCTAGGTGCAGCACTTTATCAAGAGCAAGAAGGGGTGCTACGAGTCATTGCCTATGCCAGTCGAGGATTATCAAGGAGTGAGACCAGATATCCTGCTCACAAACTGGAATTTTTGGCACTGAAGTGGGCAGTTACAGAGAAGGTTTGTGACTACCTTTATGGGAGTAGTTTCAAAGTGATCACAGACAGCAAGCCCCTCACTTACATTTTAACCTCAGCCAAGTTGGATGCAACCAGCTATAGGTGGTTGTCTGCTTTGTCCACTTTCTCCTTTACCCTCCAGTTTCGCCCTGAAAAGAGCAATCTCGATGCGGATGCACTCTCCAGGCGGCCTCATGGTGATCTGGTAAATGACTCAGCATCTCAAAAAGAGCTAGATCGTATACGTCAGTTCACCTTGTATCACACATCTGAGGTAACCAATTCCACTCTGGTTTCTGCTGATGCAATCCAAGCAATCTGTGATAAGCTTTTATATCAATATATCACGATTCTATTGGCCCAGGATGGCAACTGATGTTGAGAAGTAGTAAGTGTACATTCAGAAACATTTACTGTAATCCAGATTTTCTACAGTACTAACACATACTATGTGAATGACATTACTCTTCAGTACATACAATGTATATGAATCAGAAATGCATACAGTAGGCTTAATTGTACTCTACAGTATAGCACTGTCTCTGTTTGACTTACAAAATTCTAAATGCAGTATATTGTATTTCTACACAGACAATATTTGACTTGGAATCCTTGGACAGACCCCATGGATACGGCACACAAGAGGCTTCTTCCCCCATTGCTTCAGGAGGGACAATATTGCTTTTGATGTTGACGAAGTGCTCTTGCCTGACCCAGCCCAAAGACGAGAAGAAGCACAGAGAATCTTTGAGCTTGACTCAATGGTTAGGCCTCATGAATACATCTTCGTGGGTGAAGCTGGATTCAATCTAACAAAAAGGAGAAGAGGAGGTCGCAACGTCATAGGTCAACGTGCCATTATTGAACTGCCTGGCCAGCGTGGTGGAAATGTAACGATCTGTGCTTCCATCAGCAGCAATGGGGTTCTCCACAGTCATGTTACTGTTGGACCATACAACACCGAAATTCTTCTAACATTCCTCGATGGTCTTCGGGATGCTTTACTTGAGCGGAGAGATTGCGCGCAGGCAGAGCATCCCATCTACTGTACTGTATGTCATCATTTGGGACAATATGAGCTTTCACCGTGGTCCAAGAATACGCGATTGGTTTCACAATGAGCAACATTTTATGAATGTGTTTCTTCCACCATACTCTCCCTTTTTAAACCCCATTGAGGAGTTTTTCTCGGCATGGAGGTGGAAAGTATACACACAGAAAAATCTACATCAAGCAATGAATGGAGCATGTGGTGAGATAGGAGTGGAATCTTGCCAGTGCTGGATTCGGCATGCTAAAGGATTCTTTCCTTGTTGCCTTGTAATGGAGGACATAGCATGTGATGTGGATGAAGCCCTGTGGCCTCACCCAGCACAGAGCCATGATGCTGAGGCAGAATAATTTATATGAATATGATGTAAAAAAAAAAAAAAATTATAAATGTTTTTTATAAAACTTTCTTTGATGCAGTTCTTTTTTGTTTAAATGTGAATACAATAATAAACGAATAAATACTATTTTCCCGCTATCTCACAATGTTTTGTATTTATTTATGTAGTGTGTAATTGTTGCTAAGTTGTGTTTGTACATTGGCTGGTTTTGTGTGGTTTTTCACAGTAGTGCTTGATTTTGAGTAAAGTTTAAATATTTTTGGGTCAAATGTTTGGTTTTGCAACAGAAGTCGAAGGTTTTGGGACTATAGCTTGAATTTTCGAGTTTGTGTTTACTGTTTTGAGACAAAGAGATGAGATTTTAGGAAATGTGTTTTAGCAATTCAGAAAAATTGTAATGTTGGAATATACTGTAGGCCTGTCTAAGAATTTTATTTTATCTGATATCAGAACTAATAGGGTGACTTTTAATTAGCCTGTTTCATAATGTGACTAATGCATTAAAATTGGCAATCACTTTTAATATTAAACAGGTGGCAAACAATTTGGCTCTAAGTGGGTAAGATGATATAAATGGATAATCATGGTGGCATCCAGAAAGCAACAGATATGTGAGCGATACACCATGTTGATGTGCTAAACCGAAGACAGCGCCGTCCGCGGAGCCGTGTGGTTCATGTAAATTTGATTGTTAAATGAGAAAATTAACTTGGGAGTTTCAAACCCCGTATCCATTAATTTTTCTGAGTCATTGTAATGCTTAAAACCTCCACTCTGTCACCTCGTATTCATTCCATAAGTGCGCTATAAAACCCCAACCACTGACATGCTTCTCCTAAAGTTATAAAGTATAGGCCTACAGTGGGAGCCACGTCAAACAGCCGCCTGGAGCATGACTGCTCCGTGGCAGATCCATGAAGGGTCAATGCAGGCTTCGTGCATGGAGTGTGATCCCCCGCGATGACGCAGTTAACGATGCCCCGCCCCATAAACGCCCCCATGCGCTTTCTAAAAAGATGCTTGCAATGCCGTATAATTCCGCCAGATGGAGCATTGACTGGCACAGTTAACTGCAGTGTCCAGGAAGCCCAATACCGTATCTTTAATATACAGACAGTTCTTGCATTGTCAACATAGTTTCATAAATAGATGAAAAAACAACAACAACAGACCGATTAATAAAACAGATTTGTTAAATCACTCAATACACAACCCATGATGATTATGCTATTTATTATTTAATAATGAATTAATAAAATTAGTTAGTGAAATATTTTTTAAGACATCCTGAAATGATCCTTAAAGACACGGTAGCCGCTGTAATTTGTCTATACCGATCATTGTAGGTACGGAATAAAAACGCAGGCTATGTACAGTATTTTATATTACGGTGTATTTTACCCCGTTCCATTTAATATACTGATAGATAATATTTTGCTGCAAAGTAAAGCTCAAAATGTAACGTCTGCTTGGGTTTGTTTTCGTTATATTTTTGATGATGTTTTCGCTGATTTTTTCACTGATAGTCTACAAGTGGCATAAGAAAGGCAATTAATGCCGCATGCAACCTGGAACAAATATCTGCCCATATGGAATCATGCATAATGCTCCCCCGTCAAAAGATCTGATGGGGCATTAATCACTTATCACAACTGTGAATGGATGCGGCAGCAGAGACACATTAAATCCCCATAAACACTTGGAAACAATAGTAAAAAAAAAGTTCCAGAGGGTTAGCGCCTGTTATACTAATGTATTTTTACTGATTTTTTTTTTTACTGCTTATATTTCGTTGGGTTTTACGCAATTTCATGTGTGTGTGTGTGTGTGTGTGTGTGTGCGCGCGCACGAGAGAGAGGATACTCTGACAAGACCAACCTCCGTGTGGCTCCCGTGGCGCAATCGGTTAGTGCGTGATACTTATAAAGCAGTCCAGGTGAAGCAATGCCGAGTTCGAGTCTCACCTAAAGCACCCAAAGCTTTTTACTGCATATCGCGCTGTGTATGTGACAAATCAAATATTTTTTATTTTTCGCTGAAAGTCAAATTGGCATAACAAATTGATTAATGGCGCATATTATCTGGAACAAATATCTGTCCATACGGATCAGTGTGTCTTTAGTCATTTAACCAGCATAATGTCCCACATTAAAGATCTGATGGGGCACAAATCACTTATCACCAGTGGTGTCAAAAGTATTCACATTCATTACTTGAGTAGAAGTATAGATACTAGGGTTCAAAACTACTTCTTTAGAAGTTGAAGTATCAACCCAAGCTTTTTACTTAAGTAAAAGTTTAAAAGTACTGGTTTCAAAACTACTTAAAGTATAAAAGTAAAAGTACCGTGAGGGGGAAAAAAAGCATTAAGGTCTCGCTTTCTGATCATGCAACGGGGGGGGGGGGGGCGTTGTGCGCGTTCTGATCATGTGACGGGGGGGGCGTTGTGCTCGTTCTGATCATGTGACGGGGGGGGCGTCGTGCGCGTTCTGATCATGTGACGGGGGGGGGCGTTGTGCGCGTTCTTATCATGCGACCGGGGGGGTTGCGCGTTCTGATCATAAAAATAGAGTAACGAGGCTGTTTTTAAAACGTAAGGAGTAGAAAGTACAGATAATTGCTTAAAAATGTAAGGAGTAGAAGTAAAAAGTCGGCTGAAAAATAATTACTCCAGTAAAGTATAGATACCCAAAATTTCTACTTAAGTAAGGTAACGAAGTATTTGTACTTCGTTACTTGACACCTCTGCTTATCACAACTGTGTATAGATGCGGCAGCAGAGACAGATTTAATCCCCATAAACATTCACACTTGAAAACAAAACTAACAGAAGTAAACAGTTCTAGAGTGTTAGTGCCTGTTATCACAGGACAGGAATCACCTACAGGATACTACCGTATTTTACTGCTCATATTTTTACCCTAGTTTCATTTGGTTTTATGCGATTTCATGTATTATTTGTGTGTGTCTGTGTGTGTACAGTGTGTCTGTGTTTGTGTTTGTGAGTGCGAGAGATGCTGATTTATCCAAGGTTACTAAAACCTGGCTTACTACCTATAAAAAATATTTCAATTTAACTCATGGGTCTCAATCACAGATGACACGACAAATTATATACTCTGAAACGTTCATTTGAACATTTAAAAATATATACAAAAACATGAATACTAATGTTATCATGGTGTAAATTATTAACATTAGGTTAGGTCCTGCCCTTAATTAATTCATATTATAATTACTTTTACATAGTATAGTTACTGGACTGACATGACCAAAACTAGCTATTTGATTTAGCCTTTCTAAAATTCAACCCATATATCATTTATAATCAGAAAACATAAAACATATTATGATCTGTTCAACAGCCCATCTGTTTTAATTTAGTTTGTATTTTTTATTATTCATAAGACAACCTTTCAGTTTTGTAAATATTTTAGTTATAGTGTGTTAAGTCTTACTTTAGGTTAAACGTTTTTGAGAATTTGACCATCCAGCTTAGATAAATGTTATGTCATTGATTGATAAAATCTGGATTAAGGATATTATATAATTATATATTTATTTTTTAGTTTCCCCCTGAGGGATTGCCACCTTATTGTGGTCTGGGGGTTTGCGTGCCTCAACACAATTCAGCAAATACAATACTGTTACTATACAGTAAGGCCAGGTAAAAACAGTGCTCGAACATGATGCCCCCCTCCCCCCACCCCGTGTTGTCTGGTCTAGAACGGCGCTGCCTCTGACCGTCTTTTGTCTTGTAAATGAGTATTCTCACTCACCTTCCAATCCCCCCAGCGCACACACTCTGTTTGTACTGTAAACTGTACTGTAACTGTTTGCTAGGGCACTTGGTTATACACAGTACTTTAATTTGCCATAGAAAATGTTTTGGAGTGTGTAACAATTGAAATTGAAACAAAAAGTACAAAAAATATAATGATCAGTTGTGTGTACAGAGCTCCAGGCACATGCATTGATAAATTTACAAAAGAGTTATTTGATATGTTCGACCAATCAATTAAAAATAAGGTAAACATCGTATTTGGTGATCTTAACATTGATTTACTAAATCCACATGGAAGTAAGAGAATTGCTAATTTTATTGATGCACTGTACAGTTATGGTTTGATTCCAATGATAACAAAACCTAGTAGATTGACAAAAGATACAGCAACATTAATAGATCATATATATACTAATGAATTAAAAGAAAAAAGACTAGGAGGGTTGCTTATCAATGATATCACAGACCATCTTCCAGTTTTTGTGATTTTCTATGATTTATTGAAAAATCCCCCCCTCAAAAAAAGGACTAATAGTTATAAAATTATTCGCAATAGAACACAAGAGGCAATAGATGCTCTTAATGAAGATTTAAAAATACAAAATTGGGATGAAGTTTATGCATATAGCAACCCCAGTAAGGTGTATGAAGTGTTCTTGAATATATTAAATGAGCAAATTAATAAACATTGTTCATCTAAGAGGATTATAATAAAGCAAAAGAATGTATATAAACCATGGATTTCTAAAGGAATAGAGAAGGCATGTAAAAAGAAAAATGTCCTATTCACGAAATTTCTAACAACAAGATCAAAACAAGCAGAAATTGATTATAAGACTTACAAAAATAAATTACAAAATATAATAAGATTCAGTAAGAAGGACTATTACAATAGGTTATTGAATATCCATAAAAACAATGTAAAAGCAACATTGAAGTTACTTAATGGTATACTTAAAAATAATACATGTAGTTTTGATTACCCAAATCGTTTTGTAAATGATGATAATCAAAGTATAAATAAAGGGGAAGATATTGTCAATGAATTTAATAAGTATTTTGTAAATGTTGGATCTAAATTAGCAGAAAAAATTACTAAACATGGATCAGTGAATGAAGTAAAAAACTTATGTAATAAGTATACAATGTTTATTCAGGCTGTAGATGAAAAAGAAATACTTCTAACAGTTAATAATTGCAAGAGTAAATATTCCACCGATTGTGATGATCTAGACATGTCATTATTAAAAAATATAATTGTGAGTATAGCAAAACCTTTTGCTTACATTTGTAATCTGTCTTTCTTAACCGGTATCTTTCCTAGTAAAATGAAAATGGCAAAAGTTATTCCGATCTTTAAAGGAGGAGATCAGTATTCCTTCTCTAATTACAGACCAATTGCTCTTCTGCCGCAGTTTTCAAAAATCTTAGAGAAAGTATTTGTGCAGAGGCTTGACAAAAATGTATAGAAAAACATAATTTACTGAGTGAATATCAATTCGGATTTAGGACTAAGAGGTCGACTTCAATGGCAGTAATGAAAATGGTTGAAGATATCTCAACTGCAGTAGAAAACAAGGAATATACATTGGGAGTATTTTTAGATTTAAAGAAAGCATTTGATACAATTGATTATGATTTATTAGTGAAGAAATTGTTAAATTATGGAATAAGAGGAAAAGCGTTAGACTGGATAAAAAGCTACCTGGAAAGCAGACATCAGTATGTACAAATTAATAATGACAAATCTGACTTATTGGAAGTTACATGCGGTGTTCCACAAGGTTCAGTATTGGGCCCTAAATTATTTGTGTTGTATGTTAATGATATTGATAAAGTGTCCAATGTATTAAAATTTTTATTATTTGCTGATGACACTACTTTATATTTATCAGGTAAAAATTTGAAACAGCTTCTGAACACAGTGGAAAATGAATTGCTGAGGCTTAAAAGTTGGTTAGATGATAGTAAGCTTTCATTGAATTTGACTAAAACTAAGTTCATAATTTTTAGTAATCAAAAAATTAATCATGATGTGAAAATAAGAATTAATAATGAGGAAATAGAAAGAGTCTCCGAAATTAAATTTTTGGGAGTAATAATTGACAACAAACTGAATTGGAAACCACATATTAATTTTATTAAGACAAAAATCTCTAAATCAGTTGGAATTCTTAACAGATTAAAGTATGTATTGGATAATAAAACATTACGCATATTGTATTGTACACTCATATTTCCATACATCACTTATTTTGTGGAGGTATGGGGGCATACTTATAAAACTTATTTAAACCCAATATCTGTGTTACAAAAAAAAGCAATAAGGATTGTTAATAAGGCCGATTATTATGAACACACAAATAAATTGTTTATAAAATCTAAAGTTTTGAAATTTGTGGATCTAGTTGATTTGTATACTGCACAAATAATGTATAAAGCCTATAATAATTTACTTCCCAGCTGCATCCAGAGGCTGTTCAAAATTAAAGTCAGCCAGTACTACTGTCTAAGAGGAATGTTCATGTTTAGCAAAATAAGGGCCAGAACAAATTTAAAGAATAAATGCATTTCCGTTAAAGGGGTTAATTTATGGAATAAATGTGATATGGAATTAAAATTATGTAATTCACTTCATAGATTTAAAAAAATGTTTAAAGACAAGGTGTTTAGTGAATATATGACATAAAGTAATATATATACTGTATATAGACATGATTATTTTCTTTTCCAAATTTCTCTTCTCTTCCCAAGTGAAAGAATAATTAATTTTGACATGTTTTGTTTATGTGCACAAGTGACAATATTTGTTGACAATATTTTGTGCAATTTACTGTAAAGTGTCGCTCATCATTTGTTGATGTACAAAGGGTAGGCATAATAAGCAAGGCTTCAGCCTACACCTTTTTTCAGTGTTGAACTGAAATAAACTATCTATCTATCTAATGTATGGAACACTTACTTAACTTACTGGTTTGGTTTAAACATCGCTTATTACCTTATTCAGCAAAATAAATTCATTATTAACGTATTGAAGTATTTTAGTTAAGGACAAAAACTGTGCTTGTGTTTAGAACTGCTGAACAGCCGAAAACACACACACACCCATCCCCCCGCCAAAAACACACACGCACACACAGAGCAATTAACACCATGTCATACTCAGGAGTGGAAGGTGAGAAACCGCAATGGAGAATACCAAGTTTGTCGTTGCTCTTTTGGAGTTCTTAAAACCCAAAACATTTATTTATACTGAGAAAAAATTATTATGGGTCACAATCACAAACACAAATACATATAATCAAGTGTTTAACTGGTTTCATTTGTTTCTATGATCAATAATTATTATTATTATTTTCAGCCCAACTCTTTGACTATTTAAAACAAAGTTGTGTCCCATTTTTTGCCAATTGAAGTTGTTGGTTCAACTAAACAATTTTTAAATACCCAAACAATCCCCCAAAATTAAAACACGCAAAACATCACTTTAACAATTCAATTTATTCTTCCAAAACTAGTCAAAGTTAAAACAGTAATTTATATAAAACAGATGAATACATGTTGTCTTTTTGCTTAAAGTTCATTAAACAACCCGGATACACCAGCTGCTTATAAGTCTCTATCTATAGTCCTTTTACATTAAAATATTAATTTTTCAAATATCAAAACTATTACATATTTGTTATTAATAATGTTATTACTTAACAGTTTAAGTCTTTGTTTCCCCCAAAGTACTGTATCAGACATTTTGCAGTTCTATGTTCAGAATATACAGTAGACCTGATCAAACATCATTCTAAAGCTGTCGGACTGTGACGTCATCCCTCCTACAGCTCCCTCAACAGCTTGTTCAGGCTCCTCCAGTCCTGTAGCTCCAAAAGTCCAGCAGTCAGCCGTCTGACCCCCCAATCCTCCACAGCGGAGCTCTGCTTAAAGACAACAGGAGAATTTAGTCAAGACAAAGATAAATAAACTTTACAGAACATATAGTTCTAATAAAAATAAAATATATTAATAAACCTATTTACCACAGAGTGTGTAAAGTACTGCTTTGGGGATTCTGTAATGTAAATAATCTGCCTGTGCTAATGTTAACCAGTGAACAGTGTTAACCAGTGAACAGTGTTAGTGTTAACCAGTGAACAGTGTTAACCAGTGACTGTCTGTATTATCGTCTGCATTAAATTAACCGGGAATTTACTTAATGCGCTTCTCATACAAATAAGTTAAGCGATATAACACTCGTATATGATCATTAGTTCATCCCTGAAGCCATACTATAACTTACTGAAGCCCCTCACACACACACACACACACACACACCTCCCCCCTCCTCCTCCTCCTTAACTGATAAACACTTCAGTGTTGTTATTCAGCTCGTTAACTAAGCGCTCGCGCTACCGCGGAAAGTCCCGGACAAAGTGTGTGTGGTGGAAATTCTGAAAACAATATAAAGACAAGTAATTCATACACTGGGTAAGAGCAAAGTAACAAAGGTTTTATTTCAAACTTCTGCAGAAGGACCAGTCTCATACAGCAAACAGTTGCAGCATAGAGAAAAGGTAATCTCTTTCTCTAGCTGACCTATTTTATACACAAACATCTCTGCTAACATAATCAACGCCCCGTACGTGAAGTTCCTGCATTCAAACTCATGACTCTTTATCTGACCCAGACCAGATGTCTATACTTTATCATTTATTCATGGACAACTACAATCAGGTTGTTTCTATTCTCTTCTCGGCCTTGTGTCTCTAAGCTTCGACAAACAAGTTCAAACTTCTACGGCCTACGTTACACACTTACTACAAGAATCAAATAGGATTAATACATAATTAAAATATCATTTTTCCATTACAATTTCCCCCTTTTGTCATTCTATGACAACCTAAATATTTTAATTCTACAATTCAAAACAATACTAATAAGCTATGCATTAGGTAAATTTCATCAGATATTGTCTCTCCAACCTGGGTTTTTAACAACATCATCACTAGCACTCTAATGCACACAGAGGACACTACAGCTGTTTTTATTGGGATAGTCCCCTGACACAAAAGCATTTTTTGAAAAATTCTGCAATCTACTTAAATATACATGCTTTATATTTCTCTAAAGATTTACATTATGTCTTCTTCCATATCATGATCTAAAATCTCAAACTGATAGTCACCGGAATTTTGAACTCTGTCAGAAGTCGGGTCGTCCCAGTCCGGTTCACATTCTATGTTGTCAGTCTGTCTTAACATTTGATATTTTACTGTGTTCAGAACTAGTCCCTGTATACATCTGCAAATACAGGGTGTTATACAGAGGCCTAACAAGATCATAATCCCAATTGGTAAAACACTATAAACCAGCCAATAACCCCAGCCTCCCCATAATTGCGTTAACCACGAGATCCAAGATTCTACTTGGGGAGGTGGTTGCAAAGCCTTCTTCATGTGGTTTATGATGTTACTGATATTCTGATGATTGTCAGGAATATAAAAACAACAAGAGGTGTTTAGAACTTTACACACTCCACCTCTCTCGGCCAGTAAAATATCCAGAGCCATTCTATTTTGAATTGTGATCTCTCTAACCTGCTTAAGTTCATCATTTACTAACTGCAAGGCATTTACGGTGTCATTTTTTAGTATCAGTAACATGTATGCTAAACCATTTACCTTGTTTAGGGCTACAGCTGTTCCTCCGCCGAGGAAGAGTGACCAGCCTACATTTACTCCTGGGCTAGTCCATGGGTTTCCTAAAGTGTAACCATGAAATTTAATAGGGACATCTCTTTTTCTTCTATTCTCTGACATCCGTGGCCCCCACGGATTTTCTGTGTGTACTGACACACTAGGAGTTACATACGCAGGATAACATGAGCCTGTCCAATTGAAATAACTAGGTAAGGTCACATATGCGTTTAACCCACACACCCACATTACTGTGTTTGTTGACGATAGTTCTATGAACGGACAACTACCATCATTTGGAAAATAATTACCATCTATACTACATTTAGGTGACCTACCTTTTGAACGATTGGTTATACGAACGTAAGTGGTACACTCAGACCATCCTAAGTCAGGTTCCCCATTTTCCTTTTGATCTTGCACAACGCAAGTGTCTCCTTTTTGCCAAGGGACCATATAAGTAGAATTGTCTTCATATTTCTTAACAGGCAATGGGGAACAATAGCTCCCTGGCGCGTCAAAACATAGATTATTGGAATAATTACACCCAGGGACTGCTAAGTTTGGCCTCCCTGTTTGTTTGTAGTATGCAGATATCTGTAAGATGGCCACGGTGGTTATCGGTATGATACAAGACGTGTTGTCTGCATTTGCTTCTGCTGCTGTGACATTATTAAGGGGCAATGCTACCCAGCTCGAGGACATGGCATGGCATATCCAGCACGAGCCATTGTGTATATCTGTCATATTATCAGCAATGTCTAATGATAGAGCACATCCCCAATTCCCAACACATCTATTGAGATTAGCGTTATGCCTTTTTATCATGCTGTCTTTTCTCTTTATTCTAGTTAAATGTATGTGGCTTGAGTTTGTTAAATAGACTTTATCATGTCCGTTTCTCTCAGTGTTCTCAGTAAAGCATATCAGGATAACCATAACTGTTATTACTCCTAAGGCCACCCAGATTACTTTGGGGTGTTGTTGGAATTGATTTCCCATTTTTATTTTTTATTTTTCTTACCGTCCAGTCCAGTCAATTCAATGTCTGTAATGTGAATACTCTCAGTCACTGATGTATTATTATTATTATTATTTTTTCCTTAAATCAGTCTTCTATCTTATCATTAGTTACAACACTTACTTTTAACTCTAATTACTTTTATATGTCACCAATATGTCACTAGTGCTACTTTGACACCTTACAATTTCTTCATGTGTTGTTCTCAAATGTGGTGTACTTATTCTTGCGATGAATTTGAGTGGAGAGTTGTGGTTCTGCGTTGTTTCTGTCACTCTAGTTGGTTCTTCTGACCCATGCACTTTACGTGCAGATGAAGGTCTGTTGGGGTTTACAGGAGAGGTTACTAGCACTTCACTGTTCACCCTTGTTGACCTCTACGTGCTCTCTCTTTTGATTCTCTGGTTCTAGGACGCGCTTACAGTGGCTGGCGTGTATCCATGTTGCTCTTTCCGCTACCTTAACTGCTGTCTGCGTCACAAGGAGCACCTGGAACGGTCCCAGCCACCTTCTAGCTCTCCAACTCTTTCTCCTGAAGTCTTTTACCACTACCCAGTCCCCTGGCTTCAGGTTATGCAGGATTCCCTCTGCTGGTTGTGGCAAGGCCTCTTTCACTTGGGCCTGTACTTGAGATAAAACAGCAGAGAGTTTTGCACAATAACACAACATTTCATCTTCACAATGACCTGTTAGATTTCTAGTGATGGGTTTTGGTCCAATTCCAGTATTGGGTGGTCTGCCAAACAGAATCTCAAAAGGGCTTAATTTTGCTCTCCCCCTTACTCTAGTTCTCATGTACATTAGTACTATGGGAAGTGCTTTGGTCCATGATATTCCCGTTTCATCACAGCATTTTGCAAGTTTGTTCTTTAATGTGGCATTTTCTCTTTCTACTGCACCCCCACTAGCTGGGTGGTATGCACAATGCTGTCTTAAATCTATTCCCAGACGTTCTCCTACTTGGTGGAGAGCCTGGTTTACAAAGGGAGTGCCATTGTCGCTACTTATTTTTTCAGGGATTCCCCAGCGTGGGATAATCTCAGATAGCAATGCTTTTGCTACTGCACTAGCATCTTGTTTGGATGTAGGGAAAGCTTCCACCCATTTAGAAAACATATCAACTAATACCAAACAATATTTTTTTCCTTCACTTGGTGTTAGTTCTATGAAATCCATTTGTATATGTTCAAAAGGCCTTTGTGGTTGTGGGTGTGCACTTTGACTGATCTTAATTCCTCTCCCTATGTTATTAGTCGCACAAATTACACATTTTTCACAGTATTTTTGGCAGTAATTTGTAAAGCCTCTAGTATACCAACACAGAGATATACTATCAGCCATTCCCCCTTTTGAAACATGGTCCTTACCATGTGTCAATTTTGCATAATGAGGAAATAAAGCTTTTGGTAAACAAGGTTTGTTATTGGGGCCGTACCATACCCCATTCCTCACTTTTCCCCCAGCCTTCGACCAGTCTTGCTTTTCTGCTGGGGTAGCTTGTGTCTGCAAATCCTGTAAATCAGCTGTTGGAACAGAAGATTTAGTCATGCACATGTTAACATTGTCATTAAGTGGTCTCGATGCCGCTGTCTTTGCTGCTGCATCTGCTCTTGAATTTCCCTGTGAAATTGGATCATTGTTTTTTGTGTGAGCTGCGCATTTACAAACAGCAATCGATTTAGGTAAAAGGATTGCCTTCAGGAGGTCAGAAATCAGGCCGTGATGCGCTATGGGCTTCCCTGATGATGTAAGAAACCCCCTGTGCTTCCACAGTGTTGCAAAATCGTGAGTTACCCCAAAAGCGAACTGACTGTCAGTATATATAGTGACTGTTTTACCCTCAGCAAGTTTACATGCCTCTGTTAAAGCAATGAGCTCTGCTGCTTGTGCAGATAGATGTTTAGGAAGTGGCTCTGATTTTAATATACCATATGCAGTTACTACGGCATACCCTACGCAATTTTGGCCTGTTTGTTTGTTCCTGAATGCTGATCCATCTACAAACACTTCCATTTCTGCATTCTGCAAAGGAATATCTTGTAAATCAGGTCTTGGGCTGCAAATTTCATTAGTTACAGCTACACAGTCATGTGGTTCACCATCGCCTTCTGTAGGAAGAAGAGTAGCAGGATTAAGCACAGTGCATCTTTTTACTGTAACATTTGGCATCTCTAATAAAATTGTGTTATACCTCAACCATCGTGCTGTTGACATGTGTGCTGTTTTTTGTTCGAGGAGAAGTAATGAAACTGCATGTGGAACCAATAAAGTTAAATCACTGTACCCTACTATGTCCCTAGAAGCTGTTACAGCTTTTTCAGCAGCTGCAACGGCTCTTAAACACATTGGTAATCCTGCTGCTACAGGATCTAGTTTTGCTGAAAAATAGGCCACAGGCCTAAGTTTACTCCCATGTTCTTGCAATAGTACAGACGTCATACAACCTCGCTTTTCATCCACTGTCTGCACAAAAGGTTTATTTGGATTGGGGATCCCCAAAGTAGGTGTGGTTTGTAGTGCCAATTTCAAATTAGTGAATGCCTTTTCTGCCTCTTGAGTCCAACTAAGTGCACTGTGGGCCTGTAGGCCCTTCCCATGAGCTATCTCACTCAAGGGAGCCTCGAGGATTGCATAGTTAGGAATGAACGTTCTGCAATATGAACACATGCCCAAAAATGACATAAGTTGTTTTTTTGTTTTTGGTTTTGGAATTTCTTGAATTGCTTTTACTCTGTTTGGACCTAAAGTTTTACCTTGTTCTGATATCAGATGCCCCAAGAATTTTACCTGCTGTTGTACAAACTGTAATTTAGATAGACTTGCCTTGTGACCCTTTTTTGCTAGGTGACAAAGCAAGGCTATGGTGTCCTTTTCACATTGCTCTTTAGATGGCGCTGCTATCAAGCAATCATCAACATATTGAAGAAGGCTTGACCCTGGAGACAGGGTCAACAATTCCAGACTTTTTCTTAATGCTTCATTGTAAATTGTGGGTGACTCTGAGTACCCCTGGCATAATCTCGAGAACGTATAGGGTCTCCCCTTAAATGAAAACGCAAACCAGTACTGGCTGTCAGGGTGAACAGGAACGCTAAAAAATGCATTGGCCAAATCTACAACTGAAAACCACCGGCTGCCCGGTGGGATTTGTGCTAGGATAGTGTATGGGTTCGGGACATTTGGAGCTCTTGGTATTATTGCATCATTTACTGCCTGAAGGTCCTGCACAAATCTCCAATCATCAGGTTCACCTGGAATTTTTGCTTTTTTCACTGGAAAGATTGGTGTTCTAACTGGTGAGTCTTCACATGGGATTATCACTCCAGCCTTTAATAAAGAATTAAACACGGGAGTAATACCTTCTATCGCCTCAGTTTTCAATGGGTACTGTGTTTTACAAGGCCTATAATCTGATTTTGGTGTAATTTTTACTGGTTCAACATCACATATGAGTCCCACATCATGTTTCCCCTTTGCCCAAAGACTCTCTGGCACTGTTTTTAGCCTTGGGTCGCTTATCTCTATCTGTGGGAAGCTCCAATTCACTCTGTCATGATTCAATGTTGACACCGGAATTATCTCTACAGTTCTCTTAGCTTCTACCAACCAGTTCAGACCGACCTTGTATGTGTTATTTGTTTTACTATACCAAGTTTCTGTGTCTCCCACACGAACCCAATCATTAATTGTGAGGTTATTCAACACCCACGGTCCCAATTCTTGCCTTTCATTTTTGTTATTTTTAGATAATGACACATGAGGATGTGACCCTTCTATGGTAAATGGGTGTGGCATGCCAGTTCTTACACTTATTCTAGAGAGGTCTATAGATACAGCGCATCTATATTGGTCCCAATATAGATCTTGAAACAATAGCATGTCTGGGTTTTGTAGTTCTCTAAACCATTCACTCTCATACTCATTATCAGGCTTTTCGAAATGAATGTGTGCAGTGCAGTGCAATTCATGTTCAGATATAAAACTTGTGTTAGTAGGGTTAGTGCGGTCATGTGCTGCTTCCACGAGTGTCTGGTTCACTGAACTCGTAATAGATTGAGCCCATATCCACTCATACACGTACATCAATGGCCTGGTGTCATATTTCACCCCTTGAATTTCTACTTCATCTTTCTCTACTACTTTTAACCCTCCTGGGGTACTTATCAAACTCAATCCCAATTTGTTTATTAAATCACGCCCCAGGAGATTAATAGGACAACAACTAGAAAGCAAGAATGAAAATTTGAATTTTTCTCCTTTATCAGTTTCACACTTGAGGGGTGTAGAAAATTTTTCTTTTACCATGACACCAGATGCCCCTACTGAGTTCAGGTACCGTCCACTCGTTTTTACTGGCTCACTTAACTGACTAGATCTTATCACAGAGTTTCCTGCTCCAGAATCTACCAGAAACATAATCTTTTCTCCTGCAACATTCATCATATACACAGGCATTTGCTTATATGACTCATCACCATACTTTGCGTAAGTGCCAAGATGTTCTTGCACATTTTCTAGTCTTAATATAGTTTGTGAAATAAGTTCAGAAAGGTTAGTTGAAGAGGTTAGCTCTAGCGAATCTTCATTGCAAAGCATTAAAGGTTTTGACTCACCCTCTCCTCCGGGTCTGCTCCCCACGGCCCCATCCTTTTTCTGTCAATTTCCACCCTGATCCTCACCTCTCCTAATCCATTCCTCTCCTCTGCTCCTTCTCGGACAGTCTCTAATCCAATGGTTTTCACTTCCGCATCCATAACAGCCATTTGTTCTCCCACGTCCACGTCCACGGCCTCCTCGTCCTCTTCCACGTCTCCTGTACTGTCCATCCGTAGTTTGTCTTACCATCTGCAACACTGCCAGCTGTGCACTGTGACTCTCGTCTTCTCTCTTCTTGTTGCGCTTATCTTGTTCTTCTGATATCAGCTTTTCCGCGTGTATTGCATGTTGTTCAATGAGACTAAGTTTTCCAGTGTCCCATCCAACGCATGTGTTTTTCACTTTCTGAGTGATGTCCTCCTGTAATCCATTCATGAAACTGTTCCTCAAATGTGCTTCATACGGTGAGATTGCTGCCACAGACATGTCTGCAGGCCTCTCCAACCCGCTGTTTGCATCATGTACCTCAGTGAGACGGGTGAGATAGTGTGACACGCTCTCTCCTGGTTGTTGTTTGCACATTGATATTTTAGTCATATCCATTTTTGCTGGGAACGCTTCTTTACACGCTGTTGTAAGGCACACCACAAAACCGTTAAATGCTTGGTTTTCTTCATGATCAGCCTGAGCTCGCCGTGCGAAAACATTGTCCGTTGGCCAGGAATACTTAATCTTTGCAAAGTCCGCACCTAGTTTTCTCCCCAAAAGTCGTCGCATTTCATAAGATGTCGGGCGAAACTCTGAGCAAAATCTGCTCATTTCATCACCGAATTTCTGTCCTCCCACCTCTCTCGGGTCTGGGAGTTGTCCATGTGCATTTTCGATGTCCTTTATTGTCCATGGTCGGTGAACAAGCATCGCTGTTCCATCCGCCCCTGCTACTTCCATCATTGGAGCAGTGATTACTTGATGAACACTTCCTGTAGCTCCTAAGAGTTCCTCTCTCTCGTCCTCGCTGTCATCAGGTGGTGGTTGTCGATCAGCCTTTTCTCTTTTCAGCTGAGCCTTGGTTCGAGTATGTGACGAAATTGGAGACAGAGCCGTCATTGCTGTGCTGGCTGTGCTGGGGCCTTGGGCCTGCCGAGAAGTCTCTTGTCCATGTTGTCTTACTGGATCTGCTGAAGTGGCTATCTGTCTAATAGCTGGGGGTCGCGGGGGGCAGCCGTCCAGGTCGGGACCTGAAATAGACTTAACACACTGAAAAGAATCAATGTTTTGTGCTTGCATTTTAGGTTGTATGCGTTTTTCTCTAAGTTCTGCTTCTGCCTTCCACATATTAAATCCTACCCAATTAATGTTTACTTTGTTTTTTTTCTTTTTGTTATTGTAATTATCAATCTCTTTTTGTTGCAATCTTGCGTTCAATAATTCTATCTGGCGCCGGCTAAAACTCCCTGCTTCAGGAAAGCCACACTCCCTTATCCACATTTCTACTTGGGTCACAGCCTCAGGGCCATAATTTCTAAACATAAATTGGATGTTAGGTTTATCACAACCCCATGGAATTTTTTCTTTAGTTTTAGTTTTGCTGTTACCCATGATTTTTACTTGTCAATTTACACGTGCCACTAACTCACAGTGCTCTCACAGTTTCCCTGACTGCTACCGGTGCAGCGGTTTGCACTCTGCCGTAAAGTCCTCTTGACTTTACCGGTGCACTTTACTCTCTACCTTAATTTACCTCAACAGTCCCCTTGACTGTTTTTCCCGTAAAGTCCTCTTGACTTTTACGTGTGCACCTTGCAACCCTGCACTCTGACTTGCTTTTACCTCCGGAGGTCCTCACACCGAGCACGTCTGCTGCGGGGCCAAGTTTTTCGGAAACGAGGCAAACCAGTACCCTATCTCTCTCTTTTGTTTTGTGCGCCTTTGCACCTTTTTTGGGTACTTTTCACGAATCCCAGACTCGTGTGATAGATCCAAGTTTAAATCTATCCCAGCCACTGTGAGAAAGCGCACTTCTTACTCAATTACAACTTACTTTAACTTTAACAATTACAATTTACTTTAACTTTAACAATTACAATTTACTTTAACTTTAACAATTACAATTTAAGAAAAATTATTTCCTTACCACACTAATTTAGTTCTTTCAACTCCGGTGTTGAGGTGACATGGTGAATCCCCGGTCCTCTCACGCTAGGATGTCAATTAGGCGTTCGAGATGAAGTGAAAAGCCTCCAAGGCGTCAGTGCACGTGCGCCTCCCCGGGATTCTCCAATGCCTTCCTCAAACACGGAGAACTGCCGACAACGCCAAGTTGTGGTGGAAATTCTGAAAACAATATAAAGACAAGTAATTCATACACTGGGTAAGAGCAAAGTAACAAAGGTTTTATTTCAAACTTCTGCAGAAGGACCAGTCTCATACAGCAAACAGTTGCAGCATAGAGAAAAGGTAATCTCTTTCTCTAGCTGACCTATTTTATACACAAACATCTCTGCTAACATAATCAACGCCCCGTACGTGAAGTTCCTGCATTCAAACTCATGACTCTTTATCTGACCCAGACCAGATGTCTATACTTTATCATTTATTCATGGACAACTACAATCAGGTTGTTTCTATTCTCTTCTCGGCCTTGTGTCTCTAAGCTTCGACAAACAAGTTCAAACTTCTACGGCCTACGTTACACACTTACTACAAGAATCAAATAGGATTAATACATAATTAAAATATCATTTTTCCATTACATGTGTAAAATATAAACCGGGTTATGAGCGTTACTAGCTCCTGTACAGCTCCCCTCAGTCTGTGTCCCTCATCAACTGCATCACATTATATTACAGTCACAGAAATAACCTGCAGATTAACTCTTAACCAGAGAATAAATAAGCGCTGAATTTATCCAGACAACACGCGGTGAGATTCTCTCAGTATTTACAGAGAACACAAACACTCTTTATCGGGTAGTGCAGCTCTTGTAATAGGGACATTAATAGTATTGTCGAAGCTTGAGCATGTTTTTGAGTTAAAGTGGAGTGACATTGTGAGTGTGTGACACTGACAGTAAGCTGTAATATTAACTCCAGACTTGGTAAACAGATCATTAAGTTCTCTAAAGTCACATCTGACCGCTGCTGGTGCTGCCAGTGATATTTAAAACGGCCAATAAAAAAACTAAACTGGGAAATAAACTGTAAACTACCCCAAACACATTTTATAAAATAAAACATCACTTACCACGAATAGTCCGTTAAGCCGCCATCTTCATCTCTGTAGTTTGGCAGCGTCAGTTCGGTGGGGGTGGAGGCGGGTTGTTAAAATCACGTGATTGCAACTCAGCGCAGCTGGCTTGTTTTAACGTGTTCTTGAGAACGAAGCGCCATCTAGTGGTGGCACCAGGTAAATGAATAAATTGGGCTTGAATGGGCGTGTTTACTGTGAAATCTTGACACGCCTTTCAGCCAGAAAAGGGAGGGGGGATTACGGCGTGCAAAGGCCATTCACACGCCATTCACACTTCAGCCACACTGTCGCGGCTATTTGGCGTGGCTCCCACTGTACATATTAGAATATATCTGTCAAAGTTAATTAAAGAAAAAGTATAGAAGATCGCAGCTGTTTGTCAATCAACTATGATTGTATACCCGGCTCGTTTCACGGCCACTACAGGTTACATGAAAATATATGATTTCATTTATATATTTGTCTATTATGGCATGCTATTGATAAGTTAACCCATGTCGAAATAAACGTTATTGGAAGAATTTTTTTGCAATGTCTAATTTGTATACAAAGTGCTGTCTTTCATAACGCTGTCATGCAAAAGGAGTGCAAAATCGATGTCAGCTAATTCAGTACCTCCACTGTAGACATCGCCTTGAGACATCAGCCTCCTAAGGGACAGCTCGGGGAACACACTTAGAAAAGTAAACAATTTACCTAAGATATATCTTAAGTGTCTTCTTAGCGCGATAGAGTGTGCATGGAAACCGGGCCCTGATCTGCAACAATCTGTGAATATTATCTTTATTTAATCTGTGTAGTAATTGAATGTTGAATGCAACCATGGTGGGGCGCAATCCAGTGTCTTCTTGTGCCAGTCCCAAGTCTGGATAAATGCAGAGGGTTGAGTCAGGAAGGGCATCCGACGTAAAACATTTGCCAAATCAATGATGCGAATCAGAAATATCAATTCCATACCGGATCAGTCGCAGCCCGGGTTAACAACGACCGCCACCGGTGCTGTTGACTTACAGGGTGCCGGTGGAAATTGGGCTACTGTTGGTCGAAGAAGGAGAGGAGGAAGGCGTGTTTGAAAGCAGAGAGAGAAGAGGAAATACAAGAGTTTAGGAGTGAAAGTAGGGACCTTGAATGTTGGGACCATGACAGGGAAGGGAACAGAGTTGGTTGATATGATGCAGAGGAGGAAGGTAGATATACTGTGTGTCCAGGAGACCACGTGGAAAGGTAGCAAAGCTAGAAGCTTAGGATCAGGGTTCAAGTTGTTTTACCATGGTGTGGATAGGAAAAGAAATGGAGTAGGAGTTATCCTGAATGAGGAGTTTGTAAGGAATGTCCTAGAGGTGAAGAGAGTATCAGATAGGGTGATGCGTCTGAAGCTGGATATTGAAGGGATAATGTTCAATGTTGTTAGTGGTTATGCTTCACAGGTAGAATGTGTGTTAGAAGAGAAGGAGAAATTCTGGAGTGAGTTAGATGAAGTGATGCAGAGCATCCCCAGAGGTGAGAGAGTGGTGATTGGAGCAGACTTCAATGGACATGTTGGGGAAGGGAACAGAGGTGATGAAAATGTGATGGGCAGGTTTGGTCTTCAGGACAAGAATGCAGAAGGACAGATGGTGGTGGACTTTGCAAAGAGGATGGAAATGGCAGTAGTAAATACTTTCTTCCAGAAGATAAGAGCGGAGGCAGAAGCACTCAGGTGGACTACATCTTGTGTCGACGTTGTAATCTGAAAGAGATTAGTGACTGCAAAGTGTTGGTAGGGGAGAGTGTAGCCAGACAACACAAAATGGTGGTGTGTAAAATAACCCTGGTGGTGAGGAAGGTGAAGAGGACAAAGGCAGAGAAGAGGACAAAGTGGTGGAAGCTGAGAAAGGAAGAATGTTGTGTAGTCTTTAGGGAGGAGTTGAGACAAGCTATGAGTGGTCAGGAGGTGCTTTCAGTTGATTGGACAAATACAGCCAATGTGATCAGGGAGACAGGTAGGAGGGTACTTGGTGTATCATCAGGTAAGGGAAAAGGAGACAAGGAGACTTGGTGGTGGAATGAGGAAGTCCAGGAGTGTATACAGGGAAAGAGGCTAGCTAGGAAGAAGTGGGACTCTGAGAGGACTGAAGAGAGTAGACTGGAGTACAGGGAGATGCACCGTAAGGTGAAGGTAGAAGTGGCAAAGGCCAAACAAAGAGCATATGAGGACTTGTATGCTAGGCTGGACAGTAAGGAGGGAGAGGTGGATCTGTACAGGTTGGCGAGGCAAAGAGATAGAGATGGGAAGGATGTGCAGCAGGTTAGAGTGATTAAAGATAGAGATGGAAATGTACTGACAGATGCCAGGAGGGTGATGGGAAGATGGAAGGAGTACTTTGAGGAGTTGATGAATGAGGAAAACGAAAGAGAACAGAGAGTACAAGAGGTGACTGTTGTGGAGCAGGAAGTAGCAAATATTAGTAAAAGTGAGGTGAGAAGGGCGTTGAAGAGGATGAAGAGTGGAAAGGCTGTTGGTCCTGATGACATACCTGTGGAGGTATGGAAGTGCTTAGGAGAGGTGGCAGTAGAGTTTCTGACTAGTTTGTTTAACGAGATCTTGGACAGTGAGAGTATTCCAGAGGAATGGAGGAGAAGTGTATTGGTGCCGATTTTTAAGAACAAGGGAGATGTGCAGAGCTGTGGCAATTACAGAGGTATAAAGCTAATGAGCCATACAATGAAGCTGTGGGAAAGAGTAGTGGAAGCTAGGTTAACCCTCTGAGGTCCGAGGTGATTTTGGGGCCCTTGAGATGTTTGGACATGCTCTGATATTTGTGCTTTTTTCAGCTACTTATAATATATTATTGACCAACCTGTATTTTTCTTGTAATCAGTACAAACTGTTCTACAATAATACCTGACCAAAATGAATGTATGTGTTTGCATTTTTTAGGAAAAAAATATTATGCGTGGTTAGTAAGTTTTGTGAAAATAAAAGTAGCTGAAATAAGGCCATGAAACTCATACAGACAATTTGTTGACAAGACATTTTCAGTTTCACAAGGGCTGGTGGACTAGTGTTTTTGCTTCAAAATGATGTGAAAATGATCTTGTTTACTTGCTCACAGAAAACAATATAGTGATTAGCACTTTTTAAGTCACTTTTTGAGTGTAAAGGGTCTATGCGAGAAGGCGTGATCTATCATTACTAATGCAGTGATTCACACCTGAGAAGACAAAGGCCTGCATACTGATCTGCATAATGAGCCATCAGACAGGTATGTGACTGAGACAGGAGAGTTACAAGAAAGAATCTGAGGATAAAATAAGTTTATATATTTTCAGTGTTTAGGTTATTTGAGAATGTATTTGACATACACAAAAAAATCATGAGATTCATTTGTGAGTTCAGTTAAAGTTTATTAGGAACAATCAAAGTTGACTTTTTAGCAGCATTACTGTAGTCACTATAACAGAAAATATAGCTAACAAGAATATATAAAAGTATATATTTAAAAAAATAAATAAACAATATATATATATATATATATATATATATATATATATATATATATATATATATATATATATATAGAGAAAACAACAGCTCTTTGTAATTACCAGAACAAATGACTTTACCAATACTGTACTACATTTTTCTACAATACACTACAGTTGACTATGATGAATATATTGTATTATATATTTATATAATATAGTTATATTTAACTAACATCTATGATGTACTGAATGTGCACTTACTCGTGGTTCTCCAGCGAAACTGAATGACACTCATGTGACTTTCTTGTGCACGGCGCCGGTGATGCAGCCACAGTCCTAAACAAAAACAAAAATTGAAACTTGAAGAATAGACGCACATACAATCATTCACAAACAACAGCTGGTGAACAATTTGACCATCTGAAACACGGTCTAAACAATACAAAACACGTGTGTGTGTGTATATATATATATAAATAAATAAATAAAACTTTAGACAGATCATAATCAGATTTTATTGCGGGCTTGTAAGTGTGCATATTTCATATTTTAACCAATTTTACTCTTGCTGGCATTTAGTATTTTCCAAATGTACATATAAAATATAGAGCAATGATGGTGAGAATAAAAGACTTACTCGTCAGGAATTACATCCTCCGTGGAGTCCAGACGTTGTTCTAAATAAAGCCGTTCCTCGTCTGAGTCTTGCTCTTCCTCTGATGAGAAAGTAAATTCTTCATCGCTGTCCAGAACCATCTGAAGTGCTTCTTCACCCGTGTAGCGTGACAGCATTCAAACGCGCAGAAACAGTAAGTAACTCTATGATGAAGCTTGTTGTTTTATGCCCTGGGGGTGTGTACGTGATTACCTGCCTCACCTCAGGTCATTTCCATATGAACAGCGCGCGCGCAGGGAGGCGGGAGCGCATTACCTGTAATGAGGCGATACAGGAGAGTCTGTACCACTCCTTACTTTCATACGGATTACATAAAAACAGATTATTTGTTTTCACTGTGACTTGCATCATTTAAAAGTAGACCCTTTAAGCTTTCTATAGATATATTTCTCATGTCTGTGTGTGCAGTATTCGCGGAGTTTCAGTTCATTTTAGTGACGTGTTTCAAAAAGATTTTCGCGGAGACTGAGACGGCTGAAAGCGCACCCGGTTTAATTTATTTATTTTATTAATGCACAAAGTTTTATTTTTAACCTGTGTGCATACAAAAAAAAGTAGACACTTTACAGATTCGATTAATATATAGATCTTATCTGTACGATCAAAACTGAAAGTGTAATTTAAGTTCTTATTGGCGTCATCAGGGGAAAACACTTCAAAACGCATATATGCGTTCGCGGACCTCAGAGGGTTAAGGGCAGAGGTGAGAATTTGTGAGCAGCAATATGGTTTTATGCCTAGAAAGAGTACATCAGATGCAGTATTTGCTTTGAGGATGCTGATGGAGAAGTACAGAGAAGGTAATAAAGAGTTGCATTGTGTCTTTGTAGATTTAGAGAAAGCGTACGACAGGGTGCCGAGAGAGGAGCTGTGGTGTTGTATGAGGAAGTCTGGAGTGGCAAAGAAGTATGTTAGAGTGGTGCAGGACATGTATGAGAGTTGTAAGACAGTGGTGTGATGTGCTGCAGGTGTGACAGAAGAGTTCAAGGTGGAGGTGGGTCTGCATCAAGGATCGGCTCTAAGCCCCTTTTTGTTTGCTCTAGTGATGGACAGGATGACAGATGAAGTTAGACAGGAGTCTCCATGGTCTATGATGTTTGCAGATGACATTGTGCTTTGTAGCAAGAGCAGGGAACAGGTAGAGGAAAATTTGGAGAGGTGGAGGTACGCTCTGGAAAGCAGAGGAATGAAGGTTAGCCGCAGCAAGACGGAACACATGTGTGTGAATGAGAGGGACCCAAGAGGAACAGTGAGGCTACAGGGAGCAGAGGTAAAGAAGGTGCAGGATTTTAAGTACTTAGGGTCAACGGTCGAGAGCAACGGAGAGTGTTCAAAGGAGGTGTAGAGACGAGTACAGGCAGGTTGGAATGGGTGGAGAAAAGTGTCAGGTGTGTTGTGCGATAAAAGAGCATCAGCAAGAATGAAAGGAAAGGTGTACAGGACAGTGGTGAGACCAGCAATGCTCTACGGCTTAGAGACAGTGGCACTGAAGAAAAGACAGGAGGCAGAGCTAGAGGTAGCAGAGCTGAAGATGTTGAGGTTCTCTTTGGGAGTGACAAGGATGGATAGGATCAAGAATCACTTCATCAGAGGGACAACCCATGTGAGATGTTTTGGAGATAAAGTCAGAGAGGCCAGATTGAGGTGGTTTGGACATGTTCAGAGGTGAGATTGTGAATATATCGGTAGAAGGATGCTGAGGTTGGAACTGCCAGGCAGGAGGTCTAGAGGAAGACCAAAGAGGAGATTCATGGATGCAGTGAGAGAGGACATGAAGTTAGTTGGTGTGAGAGAAGAGGATGCAGAGGATAGGGTTAGATGGAGGCAGATGATTCGCTGTGGCGACCCCTGAAAGGGAACAGCCGAAAGACAAAGAAGAACAAGTAGTTGAATGTTGTGTACTCTGTATAGTGTTTTGTCTATAACAAATGTACAGTGTTAGACTCTCTGTACTTCGAGAGTCACAAACAGCCAGGATCAAATTGTTAACGTACCTTGCAAACAAAACATAATTCTGATGCTGATTCTGTCTGAACTAACCCGATGACAACCAGAAAGACATAGCTTAGCAGTTAGCCCTGTAGCGTGAATGGTAAACCCAAACGCGGATGGACACGAGCGGGCAGGATAATCACGCGATTTGATCTAAGAACTCTCATAATAAATGAGTAAAGGAAAGACACAATCTAACCCTCGTTCTATAAACACACTCAGTCTTGAAGCAAACCCAAGAAAGTGAGTACTCACGTGAACGGGAACGATTCCGAAATGACATGGGCAAAACTCAATGACAGAGCGGTGTGCGGCGCCATCTTGTATCCTTTTATGCTTTCAGGTTCGCGACCGTCTTACTTCGTGTGCATGACAGTACCCCCCTGTCCAGGACCGACTCCGGACGGTCCAGGGGTGGAGGATACCCGGTGACGGTAGTCCCTAATGAGCCCGGGGTCGAGGACGAAGCGAGCTGGAACCCAGGACCGCTCCTCGAGTCGAGGATCCGTCGCATGGTGTAAGCGGGACTACCGTCAATGATACAGGGGGGAGGAGCAGGGGGGGTGGGTGGAATCATGGGTGAGGTGATGAATGGTTTCAGCTGGGAGGTGTGGAAGACAGGGTGGATCCGGAGCGCCGCAGGCAGCTGGAGCCGGTAGGTGACGGGGTTGATCCTGAGGGTGATGCGATATGGACCAATGAACCTGGGTGATAAGTTCCGTGACTCTGTGTGCAGGTGGAGGTTCTTGGTGGAAAGCCATACCTTGTCACCTACGTGGTACAACCATCCCGGGGGGTGCCGGCGGCGGTGTTGGGTCACGTAGCTGGTGTTGGTGCGCCATATGGCAAGGTTGGCTTGGTGCCATAGCCGCCGGCACCGGCGAACCAACTGTTGGGCCGATGGTACATCAACCTCCGGTTCTTGGTGGGCGAACATCGGAGGTTGGAAACCATAGCACACCTCAAATGGGCTCAGGTTGGTGGCTGAGGACACATGGAGATTGTGGGACAACTCGGCCCACTTGAGGTAGCGGGCCCAGGAGTGTTGACGATCTGACACGAAACATCTCGGGTAACGCTCCAGCTGATGGTTGGTTCGCTCCGTCTGACCATTCGTCTGGGGGTGGTAACCGGAAGACAGACTGCAGGACAAATTGGTCAGACGGCAGAAAGCCCTCCAGAACCGGGCGGTGAACTGGGGACCTCTGTCCGAGACGATGTCCTTTGGGAACCCATGCAATCATCGTGCTCCAATATCAGCTCGGATGTGTTTTTAGCTGAGGGGAGTCCGGCGAGGGCCACCAGGTGCACTGAAGATCCTGAAGATGCACGTCAAACAGCCGCCTGGAGCATGACGGCTCCGTGGCAGTTCCATGAAGGGTTAATGCAGGCTTCGTGCATGGAATGTGATCCCCCGCGATGACGCAGTTAACGATGCCCCGCCCCATAAACGCCCCCATGCGCTTTCTAAAAAGATGGTTGCAATGCCGTATAATTCCGCCAGATGGAGCATTGACTGGCACAGTTAACTGCAGTGTCCAGGAAGCCCAATACCGTATCTTTAATATACAGACAGTTCTTGCATTGTCAACATAGTTTCATAAATAGATGAAAAAACAACAACAAACCGATTAATAAAACAGATTTGTTAAATCACTCAATACACAACCCATGATGATTATGCTATTTATTATTTAATAATGAATTAATAAAATTAGTTAGTGAAATATTTTTTAAGACATCCTGAAATGATCCTTAAAGACACGGTAGCGGCTGTAATTTGTCTATACCGATCATTGTAGGTACGGAATAAAAACGCGGGCTGTGTACAGTATTTTATATTACGGTGTATTTTACCTAGTTCCATTTAATATACTGATAGATAATATTTTGCTGCAAAGTAAAGCTCAAAATGTAACGTCTGCTTGGGTTTGTTTTCGTTATATTTTTGATGATGTTTTCGCTGATTTTTTTTTCACTGATAGTCTACAAGTGGCATAAGAAATGCAATTAATGCCGCATGCAACCTGGAATAAATATCTGCCCATATGGATCAGTATTTCTTTAGTCATTTAATCATGCATAATGCTCCCCCGTCAAAAGATCTGATGGGGCATTAATCACTTATCACAACTGTGAATGGATGCGGCAGCAGAGACACATTAAATCCCCATAAACACTTGGAAACAATAGTAAAAAAGTTCCAGAGGGTTAGCGCCTGTTATACTAATGTATTTTTACTGATTTTTTTTTTACTGCTTATATTTCGTTGGTTTTTACGCAATTTCATGTGTGTGTGTGGGTGTGTGCGCACGAGAGAGAGAGGATACTCTGACAAGACCAACTTCCGTGTGGCTCCAGTGGCGCAATCGGTTAGCGCGTGATACTTATAAAGTGGTCCAGGTGAAGTAATGCCGAGTTCGAGTCTCACCCAAAGCATTTTACTGCATATCGCGCTGTGTATGTGACAAATCAAATTTGAATTTGAAAGTAAAGCTTAAAATGTAACTTCTGCTTTGGTTTGTTTTCGTTATATTTTTTATGTTTTCGCTGAAAGTCAAATTGGCATAACAAATTGATTAATGGCGCATAATATCTGGAACAAATATCTGTCCATACGGATCAGTGTGTCTTTAGTCATTTAACCAGCATAATGTCCCACATTAAAGATCTGATGGGGCATCAATCACTTATCACAACTGTGTATAGATGCGGCAGCAGAGACAGATTTAATCCCCATAAACATTCACACTTGAAAACAAAACTAACAGAACTAAACCGGTCTAGAGTGTTAGTGCCTGTTATCACAGGACAGGAATCACCTACAGGATACTACTGTATTTTACTGCCCATATTTTTTACCCTAGTTTCATTTGGTTTTATGCGATTTCATGTATTATTTGTGTGTGTCTGTGTGTGCACAGTGTGTGTGTGTGTGTGTGTGAGTGCGAGAGATAGCGTGAGAGCGCGTGCGCGAGAGAGGGCTTTCATGCTGATTTATCCAAGGTTACTAAAACCTGGCTTACTACCTATAAAAAATATTTCAATTTAACTCATGGGTCTCAATCACAGACACGACAAATTATATACTCTGAAACGTTCATTTTAACATTTAAAAATATATACATAAACACGAATACTAATGTTATCATGGTGTAAATTATTAACATTAGGTTAGGTCCTGCCCTTAATTCATATTATAATTACTTTTACATAGTATAGTTACTGGACTGACATGACCAAAAACTAGCTATTTCATTTAGCCTTTCTAAAATCAACCCACCTATCATTTATAATCAGAAAACATAAAACATATTATGATCTGTTCAATAGCCCATCTGTTTTAATTTAGTTTGTATTTTTTATTATTCATAAGACAACCTTTCAGTTTTGTAAATATTTTAGTTATAGTGTGTTAAGTCTTACCAAACGTTTTTGAGAATTTGACCATCCAGCTTAGATAAATGTTATGTCATTGATTGATAAAATCTGGAGTAAGGATATTTTATTATAAAATTATATATATATTTGTTAGTTTCCCCCTGAGGGATTGCCACCTTATTGTGGTCAGGGGGTTTGCGTGCCTCAACACAATTCAGTAAATACAATACTGTTACTATACAGTAAGGCCAGGTAAAAACAGTGCTCGAACATGATGCCCCCCTCCCCCCACCCCGTTTTGTCTGGTCTAGAACGGCGCTGCCTCTGACCGTCTTTTGTCTTGTAAATGAGTATTCTCACTCACCTTCCAATCCCCCCAGCACACACACTCTGTTTGTACTGTAAACTGTAACTGTGTTTGCTAGGGCACTTGGTTATACACAGTACTTTAATGTATGGAACACTTACTTAACTTACTGGTTTGGTTTAAACATCGCTTATTACCTTATTCAACAAAATAAATTCATTATTAACGTATTGAAGTATTTTAGTTAAGGACAAAAACTGTGCTTGTGTTTAGAACTGCTGAACAGCCGAAAACACACACACACACCCATCCCCCCGCCAAAAACACACACGCACACACAGAGCAATTAACACCATGTCCTACTCAGGGGTGGAAGGTGAGAAACCTCAATGGAGAATACCAAGTTTGTCGTTGCTCTTTTGGAGTTCTTAAAACACAAAACATTTATTTATACTGAGAAAAATTATTATGGGTCACATAATCACAAACACAAATACATATAATCAAGTGTTTAACTGGTTTCATTTGTTTCTATGATCAATAATAATTATTATTATTTTCAGCCCAACTCTTTGACTATTTAAAACAAAGTTGTGTCCCATTTTTTGCCCATTGAAGTTGTTGGTTCAACTAAACAATTTTTAAATACCCAAACAATCCCCCAAAATTAAAACACGCAAACATGACTTTAACAATTCAATTTATTCTTCCAAAACTAGTCAAAGTTAAAACAGTAATTTATATAAAACAGATGAATACATGTTGTCTTTTTGCTTAAAGTTCATTAAACAACCCGGATACACCAGCTGCTTACAAGTCTCTATCTATAGTCCTTTTACATTAAAATTAATTATTAATTTTTCAAATATCAAAACTATTAAACATGGAACAGTTGAAGTCTTTGTTTCCCCCAAAGTACTGTATCAGACATTTTGCAGTTCTATGTTCAGAATATACAGTAGACCAGATCAAACATCATTCTAAAGCTGTCGGACTGTGACGTCATCCCTCCTACAGCTCCCTCAACAGCTTGTTCAGGCTCCTCCAGTCCTGTAGCTCCAAAAGTCCAGCCGTCAGCCGTCTGACCCCCCAATCCTCCACAGCGGAGCTCTGCTTAAGGACAACAGGAGAATTTAGTCAAGACAAAGATAAATAAACTTCACAGAACATATAGTTCTAATAAAAATAAAATATATTAATAAACCTATTTACCACAGAGTGTGTAAAATACTGTTTTGGGGATTCTGTCATGTAAATAAACTGCCTGTGCTAATGTTAACCAGTGAACAGTGTTAGTGTTAACCAGTGACTGTCTGTATTATCGTCTGAATTAAATTAACCGAGAATTTACTTAATGCGCTTCTCATACAAATAAGTTAAGCGATATAACACTCGTATATGAGCATTAGTTCATCCCTGAAGCCAAACTATAACTTACTGAAGCCCCTCACACACACCTCCCCCCTCCTCCTCCTCCTTAACTGATAAACACTTCTGTGTTGTTATCCAGCTCGTTAACTAAGCGCTCGCGCTACCGCGGAAAGTCCCGGACAAAGTGTATAACATATAAACCTGGTTATGAGCCTTACTAGCTCCTGTACAGCTCCCCTCAGTCTGTGTCCCTCATCAACTGCATCACATTATATTACAGTCACAGAAATAACCTGCAGATTAACTCTTAACCAGAGAATAAATAAGCGCTGAATTTATCCAGACAACACGCGGTGAGATTCTCTCAGTATTTACAGAGAACACAAACACTCTTCATCGGGTAGTGCAGCTCTTGTAATAGGGACATTAATAGTATTGTCGAAGCTTGAGCATGTTTTTGAGTTAAAGTGGAGTGACATTGTGAGTGTGTGACACTGACAGTAAATTGTAATATTAACTCCAGACTTGGTAAACAGAACATTAAGTTCTCTAAAGTCACATCTGACCGCTGCTGGTGCTGCCAGTGATATTTAAAACAGCCAATAAAAAACTAAACTGGGAAATAAACTGTAAACTACCCCAAACACATTTTATAAAATAAAATATCACTTACCACGAATAGTCCGTTAAGCCGCCATCTTCATCTCTGTAGTTTGGTAGCATCAGTTCGGCGGGGGTGGAGGCGGGTTGTTAAAATCACGTGATTGCAACTCAGCGCAGCTGGCTTGTTTTAACGTGTTATTGAGAACGAAGCGCCATCTAGTGGTGGCACCAGGTAAATGAATAAATAGGGCTTGAATGGGCGTGTTTACTGTGAAATCTTGACACGCCTTTCGGCCAGAAAAGGGAGGGGGAATTACGGCGTGCAAAGGCCATTCACACGCCATTCACACTTCAGCCACACTGTCGCGGCTATTTGGCGTGGCTCCCACTGTATCTCTCATTAATCAGTGTGTCTTTGACTTGTAAAGGCAGCAAAGTTTTTGTAGAATTTGTGTAATGTACTAGTAATAGATTAAGTAAATAAAAAAAAAGTTAAACAAGATCATCATTAGTGGTCTTTAATCAGACACAAGTGAATATGTAACTATGTTTGTGTCTGTATATAATCCAGTACACACTACAACATGAACCAGCAAACAGTGTAAAACACACAACACTGATCAGTAATTATGGATAAAAACTGAGTGTGAAATGAAGGTTTCATACCAGAAAGTGTGAGTAGGATCGTAACCAGGTGAAGCGTCTCCATCCCTGCTGTTAACGATGAGGCTGTGATCAGCTTCGGGTCTGTGTGTACACTCAGCTCACTGACATGCAAATAACTGAGAAGTAAAATGTGTTCATGGAAAACAACAAAAAGAAGAAGTTTAATCAGGTAAAGCAACATTTTTTAACTGTAATGGAGAAGGTGTACATTAGTGTTGTTACACGGTGCTGGTAAAGTCTGGTTTCTGATGGTCAGAAGGTGTTGATTAGTTTTATGTAACAGCAGCACAGACAGTAGTGCAGCAGCCAATCACAGGTTTATATATTATACTGTTCTCACTTTAATAAGTTATCGTATTTATAGTAACAGCTCACTCGTGTTCAGTTTTGTTCAGATGCTCAACATAAACATATTTCTAAAAACATGTCATATGTAGGCTGTTATAGGAAAATAATCAACTTAATTGTGAAAACCGTAACTCTGCATCATCACATCACTCAGTACTTTACTATATCAGTGCAACGCAAGTGTTTTGTTAATTACTCATACATCAAAAATGGGATGATGTAATAAAATAAAGGCTTAAAAAACAAATTTTCTGAGTGATTTTAAACCTGGTCAAACCTCCAAGTTAATTTCTTTATGTAGCGTTCTTTTCGTTTTGAAAATCTGTGACAAATGTGATGGACCGGAAGCAGCACATCAGGCTGGGAGGAGTTAGTTATAGTGTATCAGCAGTCAGCACTGGTGCTCTGCAGGGATGTGTCCTTTCCCCACTGCTGTTCTCCATATACTATACTAATGACTGCACAGCCAGTGACCCAGCTATTAAACTCCTGAAGTTTGCGGATGACACTACCCTCATTGGACTCTTTGGATGGCGAAGGGTCTGCATAAAGATGTCGACTTTAAGACTGCGCGTGTTTTCCCGCGAGAGGCCGCAATTTAGCGCGCGGCGTGCCGCGACTTGCCGGAGGCAACATTCAGGAATTTAAAATAAATGTGTTGTGCTTCACTGAATATCCACCAGATGGCGCATGGAAGGACTTTATCTAAAAGCCGGACCAAGTACAAATGAATTGTGTATAAGGTTAACCGTTAACCTAAAACAATATTGTTTCCAATGCTGTCGCAAACATGAATTTTATTTTGTTTTACAACAAATATTTCATAATGAATGTGTGTATATGTGCTTCATGTTATTTTCATAATGATGAAATGAGATGCCCAAATTCGTGCTTTAAAAGTTTCTTATATAGTTTTTGTAATGTCTTAACAGGTACAAAATAATGAAAGACATGGCCATGCCGTGGTTTAAATGGTCTTGAAATTAATTTAATTTCCTGATAGTAGGCTATCTGATAGTGTTAACTATGCGAATGTCCTGATTCGTGAATACGCCAACATGTCTTATTTAAAACATAAAAATGAGTCAACATCATCAGAAGACATGAATTAACAATGTGTATGTGTTTGTATGTGCATATATTATATAAGTATGTGTTTGTGTGCGTGTCTCATATGTAACATTCATATAAAATGCAATTCATGATAAGTGTATGTTGTTAAAGTATTTGTGGATATGTATGTAACGATGCGGCTCCCGCGAGGGGCGGAGCCGCGCATAAGCTGTTCAGAACGTGATACCGTCGTGATACCGCGACACTCCGTCTGATCATTCGGTCGCACCAGTAAAAGGTGTCAGTGCCAAAGACAAAGCGCGCTGGAGAAGACACAAGCAAAGCCCAAGCCTCTGTCTGTCTAAGACACCGGAGAGAGAGTGACGGAGACATGCAGCAGTTTAGCGCGCGCTCTCGGGTTAAAGTGCACAAAGCACAAACTCTACTCTCTCTATTCGTATAAATCCTCAGTAAAGCCATAAGTCCCGAGAGCATCTGTAGTTTTTTGTTTTAGTTTCCAGAATCCCGTCCGTTCTCGCATAGACGGCGCAGCTCTGGTTATTTTGTGTTTTCAGTTTTCTTTTGAAAAAAGATTCATTACAAAACAATGAAAATCATGACAATGCCTCGGTTTAAATGGTCTTGAAATTAATTTAATTTCCTCATAGTAGGCTATCTGATAGTGTTAACTATGTGTCGCCATCATCAGAAGACATGAATGATCAATATATGTGTGTGTGCAGGGCCGTGCAGAGACGTTTAAAGGGGCGGGTGCTCAAAGTTAAAAAAGATAGAACATGCTGAATAACAACAACTCACATTCATAACGAATCTAATATGGAATTGCATCATACTGTATGTCATCAGGTCGGGACAATGCAAAGCAAATGTAGCCAATGTTTTACCTGATGGTGTACAATGTTGCTGTTGATTATTATATTATTAGTAATAATTTTTAAGAATCTTTACACATAAAACACACAAACATGCACATGCAGTGCTTATTAAATGTTTAAACTGTAGAGATACAATAATTTTACTGCTGTAAAATCAGCATTTTATCTAATTTGAAATATAAATATTATCTGTTACTTAATATATTTTCTTTAAAAACAGTGTTTTTTTATATCATAAATATAATAATCCATAATTATGTGGATATCCATATTAAATGGCTTTTAGTGAAATAAAACTGTAACTTACTTTAAAACTAAACATGTTCCCTAAAACGGTGTGTAGATGCGGTTGGCTTATTTCACTAGTTTTGACGCGTAGCTAATGTCTTAAAGTTTCACTCACATGACAGAAGTCCGATCTCTTTGTCTTTTGTCGTTTATTTGTCAGCATCAAAGAATCAACACTTCATACAGTCGTCTTGAGTAAATCCACTGTTATTACAGACACCAGTTGCTGCATCTTGCAAATCTCTGAGTTTTACAACAACCTGTTTGCTGTATTTTGTAGATTACATTCTTGGCTTGGGTATCTAACAACACTCTTGTTGTTTCTTACATTCCCAGCTTACGTTAGCTTACGGTTACAACAACCTCGTTGCTGTATTTTACATTTCTAGCTTACCGGGAGCTCTCACTAGCTGACGGTCGCTTGTGTTTCCGTAGCCTTCCAAATCTATACTGAGCTTTCTAGCATATCACAGTCACACAAATGCATGTAATAGTAGAATGACATCACAGACCAACCTACGATTATCAACTTATGATGCATAACTAAGAAATCTATAAAGCTTATGGCTTATGTAACAAACTTAATGCTTAATGCTATACTAATGAATAGAACAAGGTAGAATAAATGAAATAACAGCAAGTAAAATAAATAAAATAAACACAACAACAAATTCATAAAAAGTGCGATATGGCACTTACATTCCAGCCCCTAATTGACAGGCATGGAGACTGACAATTACAATTTTGTGTTTTTTTTTTTTGTTTGTTTTTTGATAAAGCAATGAAATCAAACATTCTTAACCTTCTAAAATGTTTTAAATCTTTTAAGTGTGTAATATTTATCTCAGATGTTTACATTTGCATATCAAATTTTATGACATATTACCACACATTTAACAGTCCATTTCACATGTGAGACACAGCTTGTCGATGGGTCTTTCCAGAGTGTTGGTCTTAGTTTTAACTAACACACGTTTCACCAGTCCCCCTTTGTTGGGGAACACTTTCGTGATTCTTCTCATGACCCATGAATTGCTTGGAGATGACTCATCAGTTATTAAAACTATGTCTCCAATCGAAAGGTTTTTGTTGTTTTGAAACCACTTTTGCCGCCCCTGGAGCAAGGGCAAGTATTCACGTACCCATCGCTTCCAGAGCAGGTCTGATCGATGCTGGATCTGCTTCTCCCTGCGACGTGCATAGATGACAAATCCAGGTGGCAGGTTTGGCTGTTTTTTCAGCAGCAGCAGGTGGTTTGGTGTCAGAGGTTCCATTTTAGGCAAGCAGCTGTTTCTTTTCACAGATGCCTTTCGTTTTTGCTGTGTGCGAATTCCCTGTTTGAATTCTGCTGCTGCTTTACCCTTTTGCAACGTGAGAAGTTCTTCCTTAAATTTTTGTCTTTGAGTGAACTTAATGATTTCGTTTTCTGCTCTTGTTAGGTCTTGTGCTTTTAGAGACTTGTGATTTTCTGTCTTTGGGTCATCTACTTGTGTTTTAACCCTTTCTGTTTTTTGTTTCAGCATGTCTCTGGTGCGAAGGATCCAGGCAGCGGATCTTTTTAACTTGTGCCGGTCAGAGTGATGATTAATCAGTTTACTCACTGCGTCTGTGTCTGTGCATTTTGTAATGCTCACAATATTCACTAAAGCTGAGAGCTTAACTTCATCAGCATTTTCATCAAAATTTTCTTTTATTGATGTGTCATGAATATTTTTAGGCCATTTGCACTCTGCTTCTTTGAGGAGGGAGGGACCTTGGATCCAGTTGACATTTTTCATGAACTTTTCACAGGATGCCCCCCTGGAGGCAGAATCAGCTGGGTTTTTTGAGGTATCAACATACCTCCATTGCTGTGGCTTGGTTGACTCTCTTATAATGGCGATTCTGTTGGCCACGAAGGTTTTAAAATGAAGTGTTTCGTTATCAATGTATCTCAAAACAGTTGTACTGTCAGTCCAGAACATAGAGTCCAGCAATTTTAATTCTAGCTGTTCTTTCAACATTTTGTCATTTTTTACAGCGACCACTGCCGGAGTCAGCTCCATTCGTGGAATGGTGGTTTGTTTCAGGGGTGCTGCATGGGAGTTCCCCATCATGAATGCACAATGTGTAAGTCCATCAGCGTTTACTAACCTGAGGTATGAGACAGCTCCGTATCCCATTTCACTTGCATCCGAAAAGTGATGGAGTTGTGCTGTAGCTGTAACTCCGAAGTCGGCTGGTTTTATGGACCTTGCTATGCTGAACTCGGACAGTCTGTGCAGCTCTTGCAGCCAGGTTTTCCATGCCGTTGCAAACTGCCCGGGAATGTCGTCATCCCAGGCTAGTTTTTCTTTACATAGCTGTTGCATTGGGATTGTAGCTGGCAGTATGGCAGGTGGGAGAAAGCCTAACGGGTCGTATGTTGAGCTAGTGATTGACAGAATTCCTCTTCTTGTCACAGGTCGTTCCTTTAAACTAATCTTAAACTTGAACATGTCTGAATCAATGCACCACAGCACCCCCAGAGCTCTCTCTATGGGCAGTGCATTTTTACTCAAGTCTAAGTCTTTCATGTCTTTGATCCTTTCACTCTCGGGAATGACAGTCAGTAGGGCACGGCTATTGCTTGCCCGTTTAGTGAGGTTAAACCCTCCGCTTACACAGAGACTTGTGAGATCATTGGATAGGGCGACTGCTTGGTCATGACTCGAAACAGATTTCAGGCAGTCGTCTACATGAAAGTTTTTAAGCACTGTGTTAACTGCCACAGCAGATGCATTGCTGCAGTTTTCTTCTGCTGTCTTTCTGAGGGCGAAGTTAGCACCACTAGGCAACAATTTTGCACCGAACAGATGAACTACCATTTTATTTTCAACTAAGTCTTGGTTCACATCTCCATTCGGCCACCATAGGAAGCGCAGCAGATCAGTGTCCTTCTCGGGGACTTTCACGTGATAGTACATGGCTTCTACTGTGCCCTTTTTCTTGGACTTTATTTTAACGGGCACAATGGGGAGGATGCAATTACCTCCAGCCCCAGTGAGCGCATTTGATTCATGACTCACTGCAATTAGTGCATTTGTTGTGTCACTTTCAGTTTCTTTTCTGCGGGCGCTCGTAACTGACTGCACCGTGGCTGGCACTGCTATGTGTAGCATGCTTGGATGTGGCTTTGAACACAATGTACATGTAATTTTTCTGGTACAGTCTTTCCACATATGACCCTTTCTTAAACATCCGAAACAGAATCCGTTTCTTTTTAAGAATTCTACTTTGTCTTTGTGTGTCTTATCATTAAATTGGAAGCAATCGTCTAAGATATGCTCCCCTTTGCAGTGTGCGCACGGTTTAGTGAAGGCGCTGACAGGTGATGTACCGGCATTCTTCATTGTAATCAAGTCTTTGTGAATTTTACCAACCTGTCTGTCCTCGGTTGCGACGCTGACCCTGGGTTTTCCTTGGCCCGTTTGTTTGGGTCTTTGAAGGGATGTGTGACAGGGTTTTCCGTCGCTGATTGCGGCGTCCAGGTCCGTAGTGTGCGCGCTGCTTGGCTCAGTGACCGCGCTCTCGTTCGCAGGCTGCGCTCGGCTGTTGCATGTTGAGTTGGAGAGGTGAAAGTGCGCGCTGCTCGGGCGCGCGCTGCTCGTTTCAGTGATTGCGCTCTTGCTCTTGGGCGATCGGCTGTCGTGTTTGCGATCTTGACGTTTATTTCCAAATCTATCCTGCAACAGTCTCATTGCCTCTGCATAACCACACTGATCTGGCATAAGCTGACAGCTCATAACAAGGTCTCTAGCCTCTCCCTTAGTGAACTGCTCAAGATAAAACAGCTTATCAGCATCACTATCGGTTTTGTCAACAATAACATGTTTAAATGCTTTCATGAAGGACGTAAACTCAAGAGGGTCACCATGAAACACAGGAACATTGCGCTGAGGTAAAAAGGATTGCCGTTGCCATTTCATGAGCATTGCTGTGATGTCAGCCTGCTGTTGCATCATGCTCTGTGATTCTAAAGTATCAATGTCATGGCAGGTGTATTTATTGTCTTGGGTAGACCCTTCATTTAAAGTAATTTTCAATTTTGGTTCAAAACTTACTGGTACACTTGGATGGGCTGTCTTGCGACGTGATGGCAGTCCGAGGTCTTCTATCGACGCGCTGCTCTCGTAAAGTTCGTTGTATTCCAGTTTGGGAGCGCATGCGCTACTTGGTTCGTTGACTGTGCTCTCTTTTACCGGCTTTCGGCGGCTGACGTATTCAGGTTTGTGGCCCGTCCAAGGCGGGCTGCTCGAGCGTGTGCAGCTCGGCTCGATGACTCCGCTCTTTGATGCAGGCTGTCGTTTTTTACAACCCTGATAAACCTGTAATTCAGCGTCGACAATTGCGAGCGCAGTTTCTAATTCCAACTTTTCTTTATCAGCCTTTAATTCTGCTTCCTTCTGTTCTAACGCCCGCCGTTCTGCTAAGGCTGCTACTTTAATCAACAAGGCTGCTCTGTTGGCTTCTGCTTTCTTTGTTCGGGCTGAGGATGATGTAAAAGTTACAGACCTTTTAAATGCTGCCGTTGTCTGTGACACTCTGTCGCCCGGCGAGACATCTTCGCGTGCCCACACCTCCATGGGAGACTGCGAGCTAAACGCAGTATCTTTGCTGTATCTTGTAGATTACATTCTTGGCTTGGGTATCTAACAACACTCTTGTTGTTTCTTACATTCCCAGCTTACGTTAGCTTACGGTTACAACAACCTCGTTGCTGTATTTTACATTTCTAGCTTACCGGGAGCTCTCACTAGCTGACGGTCTAAAGCTTGTGTTTCCGTAGCCTTCCAAATCTATACTGAGCTTTCTAGCATATCACAGTCACACAAATGCATGTAATAGTAGAATGACATCACAGACCAACCTACGATTATCAACTTATGATGCATAACTAAGAAATCTATAAAGCTTATGGCTTATGTAACAAACTTAATGCTTAATGCTTTACTAATGAATAGAACAAGGTAGAATAAATGAAATAACAGCAAGTAAAATAAATAAAATAAACACAACAACAAATTCATAAAAAGTGCGATATGGCACTTACACGGTGGACACAGAGCTACAGACCCCCCTGTAACCCCCTTACCCAGTTAGCTAGCAGTTCATGACCACCACTACTTGTGCAGTTCATAAAAGGACAGGTAATGTTTGTCGCGCTGTTGCACAAACAGCACGCTCATTTATTTCAATTCATTTGTTGTTATAGACTATAGTGCACCTTCCAGTTAATTTGCCTGATTCTCCTCCAGCTCCGCACCGCCCAGCCTGAAGAAAATTCGCGTGCACTTTGCGTGCTCGTACCCGGCTCGTAACGAGCGCGCTGTGCCCTCAAGGGCGAGCATTGGTTAATGGCAGGCATGTGACTGATACAAGCCAGATCCTTTTATTTAGCAAAATTGAGATTAATAGTTAAATTTTATTGTTGAGGGGCAAAGACAGGGCTCCATACACACACTCTAAAAAATGCTGGGTTGTTTTTTCTACCCAAACGCTGGGTTGCCGCTGTTGGGTCATTTTTCTGGGTTATTTACAGAGAGTTGGGTAGTTTTTGTGTAACCCAGCTGCTGGGTTGAAGTTTGCTTGGCCCCTCCCCCAAAGTTCACTGGTGGATTCAGCGGCTGTCACTCAGCTTCGTGTGTCTTGAGCTCCCACACCGCTGATGACGGTTCATCCTCCTCGGACATTTAAGGGGAAATGGCGTTAAATACAAGGTCTGTATACACATGTTCACTCACCTAATTCACATATGACTGAAAAATTATTACTATAAGTAACATTTATTACTGTTACCGTGTTAAGGTTACACACAAACTTTCCGGCTGGTCTGAGGTACTGGATGATAATTTAGCTGAGAATAGCTGCTAGCCACCCCACCTGTGTATGAAAGAAACGGCTAAGATGTCTGAGCTTTTTAGCTTTCTCTGTAGAATGTTTGCAGGGTTACGAAGATGGTGAAGTGATGAATGAATGCTAAACTGTTAACTGTAGTGTTAGCATGACGGAGGCATTTAGTTAGTTTGCTAGCGTTAGCAACCACTTTAGAACTTTATTAATCTCACTGCTTGAGACAATAAAATGCTGGTGTGTTACAAAACACTGACCCTCTCACAAATATACAGACCTGCTAACACTCCCGTTTTTCACTAGCTAGTAATTTACTCTGCGGTCAAATTTCTCCTGCGTTTCTCCCGAGTTATAACAATATTTTACACCTTTCCCCCTTTGGCAAGTATGCTAATGTATCACCAGTAATAGCATGTAAGCTAACCAGGTAGCTCTCTTTAACCAAAGAGATCAGTCAGCGCGCCAACTACAGGAAAAAGTACCACAGCAGTACAGATAACTACTAGATGGAAGTATTAATATTTTGGTGATTGTAATGTACCAGTATGACACCAGCTATGACATTTTTTCGGTAATTAGCTTAAAATCAATGCAGACCACAATATCAACTAGTCTGACATAAAGAGCTGTATCCTAAAAGCCATGCTTATTCTGCTGTTTTATGTTTGGTAGTAGCTGTCTCTATGTTTTTGTTTTAGGTTACCTATACCCTATCTTAATGGGCAGCTTTGTAATTTTTTTGTATCAATCCTATTTCACACTAAATTAATAGTCTTATTCAGTTTAATCTTTGCTATTCAACAAAATTTTAACTTTTTAATTTCTTTCTTTCTAAGGTTTCTTTCATGGTGGAATACCTCCAGCAGGCTGAAGTGTCGAGGCCGTACCCCTACATCCTGACGTTGGGAGATAATGACCAGCGCTGCTCTCAGTAATGTTGTAATGTTGCTATGAAATAGCGAGGCCTACCTGAAAAGTCATAGACAGTGTTTGTATGTTAAAATGAGACCAGGGCTGGATAGTTTTGTTCTGCAGAAAAGATATCTGAAGTCACAGAGAGATCCTGCTCTGTAGAAGCTGCCTCAGTCTATTTGTGCAATTACTCCATTCTGCCCTTATCAGTAATAGTATAGTAATGATGTCACTGCTGAATATCTGTTCTTGTGCTTTTGAAAAATAAATGTTTTTTCTAAGAACATTTAATAGGATGTTGTTTATTGGATATATGTATGTTTTTTTGTAATAGACCAGTATATCAAAGTAATTTAACTGTTTAATAGACATGGGTGTTTTTTTTTTGTTTTTTTTTTACAGATTCACTGTAAAACCTGAAAATAATAATAACGTATTTGTCAGGTAGAATTAACCCAACATTCCAGTTAAAATGAACCAACAAACCCCAAACATATGGGTAGAACATTTGACCAATTTATGTGGTAGAATTAACCCAGCATTATAGTTAAATATGTCGTAGCATTTGGATTGAATATTTAACCCATCTTGTTGGGTTAAATTAACCCAGCATTTAGTTAGTCCTATATTTACCCAGCAGCTGGGTTAAAAACAACCCAGACTGGGTTGTTTTTAACCCAGCATTTTTTAGGGTGCACATACACAGAAAAAAGGGCACTTGAGGCATCCTGCATGGAGGAAAGGGGCGGGTGCTCAAGCACCCGCCGCCCTCCCCCCTCTGCACGTGCCTGTATATGTGTGTGTGTGTGTGTACTGTATATACAACGTGAAAGCGCTCTCAGTTACAGCTCAGTCCCTCTTCTCACCTTTAGGTGTGAAGTTATCAAACCGGTTTCGGATGGGGGAATTGGCACAATTGAGGGGTTTAAAACTATTTAACAAGACCGAGACGTCTCTGCCTAAAATGTATTTCTCCAGCAAAACATAGAATAAATAGAAATAAAATGTTTAATATTAATAATATTGATCTTAGCTGGATGGTCTAATTCTCAAAACCGTTTAAGAAAGACTTAACACACTATAACTAGAATATTTACAAAACTGAAAGGACACAAACAGCAAAAATATATGCTGGACACAAACAGCAAAAAACATGAAGAAATAACATGATAAAGTGCTTAGGGCTTTTCATGTTTTTTGCTGTTTGTGTCCAGCATTGAATAATTATTTCATCCATTATTTGACCACGGCTGGGAATAAGAGCTGGAATGTGATTGTGAATTTATATATATATATATATATATATATATATATATATAGAGAGAGAGAGAGAGAGAGAGAGAGAGAGAGAGAGAGAGAGAGAGAGGTGTTTTGCTGGCGAAAAACATTTTAGGCAGAGACCTCTACTCAGCCTTGTTAATTGTTTTTAAAACCCCCAATTCTACGAATTCCCCCATCAGCGAAATCATGAATGAAAGGTGAGAAGAGGCATTATAATACAGTGGGGGTTCTGTGGGTCTCCAAACTCAGATGGCTACGTGTCAGCCGATAACTGCTCCTTTGATCTGCTGGTTACAGCGGGGCGCCGACTGCTGATTAGCGTATAGTAGCCTGTACAAGCCAAGCTCTTCCCCAAAAAATAATGTGAATGTCTGCAACAATCACTTACCATTAAAATGTTTTTTTTTTTAATTAAACACGAATATATAAATTATATTTTCTTTACACATAATATTTTCATTATATATACACGGGCATCGCTAGGCCATTTTTAGGGGGGCTTTAGCCCATCGTCCCCTTTATATTTATTTAAAGTATTTTTTATATTTTTTATGTCTGCCAGTTTCCAACAAAAAGCAGCAGTATTGTCAAAGAATTAACAGATAAATATTTAATATTATTGGCACCTACACAGTTTATTCCATTGTCCAGCCTCATAGGTGTGTTGTTTATATTGCTAATCAATGTAAGTTTAAAGTTATATACTGTTTTCTGGTTACATTTTTCTGATTGTACCTGTACATAGAAAAAAGTTTATACGGTAAACACACATATATTCATATTCGAACCCATGCAATCGGACTACGTGCTCCAATATCAGCTCGGCTGTGTTTTTAGCTGACGGGAGTCCGGCGAGAGCCACCAGGTGCACTGCCTTGGAGAAGCGGTCTACGATGGTGAGGATGACGTCCTTTCCTTCCGAGGCCGGCAGGCCCGTGATGAAGTCGACGGCAATGTGCGACCAGGGCCGACGGGGAACTGGGAGTGGTTGAAGCTCGCCCGGTGTTGGTTGGTTGGAGTCCTTTGCCCTGGCGCACACTGGGCACGCCCGGACGAACTCGGTGACCTCCCTCCTCATCGAAGGCCACCAGAAGGCCCGTCCCACGAATGTGAGAGTTCTTTGGGTTCCCTGGTGTCCCGCGACGGGCGAAGAATGGCCCCACATGAGTGGGAACATAGAGCCGTCCGGGCGGCACGCCTGCTGGTGCTGGTTCGTTGGTCAGTGCCTGGCGGACCCTCGTCTCCATGTCCCAGTGCAGGGGTGCGATGATCCGGGTGGGTGGAAGGACAGGCACGGGCTCCGCCCGGGGCGCCTCTCGCTCGTACTGACGGGAGAGGGCGTTGGCCTTGGTGTTCTTTGACCCCGGGCGGTACGAAAGATGGAAATCGTACTGTTCGAAGAACAGGGCCCACCGTGCCTGTCGTGGGTTTAGCTGTTTAAGATTGCGGATGGTGAGTAGGTTCTGGTGGTCCGTCCAGACGATGAACGGCTCACTGGCGCCCTGGAGCCAGTGACGCCATTCCTAAAAAGCCCACTTAATGCCCAACCGTTCACGGTCCCCTACTCCGTAACGCTGCTGGGTTAAATTTTTTAGAGTAGAAGCCACATGGGTGTAGCTTCTGGTCTGGACCTCGTTGAGAGAGAACAGCGCCGGCGCCCACTTCCGACGCGTCCACCTCCACAACGAACGGTTGGCTGGCATCCGGATGGAGAAGAATAGGTGCGGTGGTGAACAGGTGGCAGAGTCTGTGGAAAGCTGAGATGGCGGTTGGGTTGAGTTGGAAGGAATGGTTGGCGAGCCTGGTCAGTGCAGTGAGCGGTGCTGCAACTGTACTGTAGCCCCGGATAAAGCGACGATAAAAATTCGCAAACCTGAGAAATCGTTGGAGCTGTTTTAGTGTCCTGGGTAGGGGCCAGTGACGTACAACCTCCAGCTTCTGCGGGTCCATGGCCACACCCTGGGGCGAGATTATAAGACCCAGGAATGTGGTGGAGTGCTCGTGAAAAGCACACTTTTCCAGCTTACAGTACAGCTGGTGGGTGAGCAATCTCTTTAGAACAGCTCTAACGTGCCGGGTGTGTTCTTCGGTGGTACGGGAGTAAATTAGGATGTCTTCATATGTTTCATCAGACAGTTTTAAAGCTTCTACAGTCTATGACAATTACTACAAATATCAGAATTAATACATGATTAAAATTTTATTTTTCAATGACAATTGATAAATGGACGGACGGATGGAGAGATAGATTACTTTATTAATCCTAAAGGGAAATTGTACTGTATATGTGTGTGATTGTGTGTGAACATGGGATCTGTGCTAAGCTCATTGTTATGGTACATTATCATAGATAGCAGATTCATCTTTCTGCGGCTGGAAATTCGCATATATAACACAATCATCCTTCATGTGCTGTACATTAGCGTAGATATCAGAACTGTCCTCCTTCTGCTGCTCAGTGCGGACACTCCAGCACTCACACAGAAACCTGTTTATGAGACACAGAACACATGTTAATGGCTGTTTTTAACTGTTTACTGCTTGTGAGTGAGATGTTGGTTTCAGCAGCAGATACAAATTAAGCAGATTTTTACCTCCTGTTGTAAATCACAGCTCCAGTCACTAAAATTAAAATGATTCCGACTGTCACCAAAACAATGATCCAGACTGTCTGTTGTTTTTCATCTGTTAAAAAGTAATTATACTATTTATCATGTAAAAATTTAAAATGAACAAAAATCACAATTTTACTTCAGTAACCATTTCGGATTAGTACAGTCAGGAGTGATTGTGAGCAGACGGACCCACCCTGGACATGAAGGCTGATCGTTTTAGATCCTGACGTCTCGTTGGTTTTCCAAGTGCAGGTGTAATTCCCAGAATCCCTCACGGTTAGAGCAGGAAAGTGAAGAACGGGTCCTGATGGATTTAACTGCTCGTTGTTCTTAGACCACACAAACTGTGAGGAACTGTGTGTGCAGTTCACATCACACGTCAGATTTAACGAGTCTCCTTGTTTAAGGGTTCCGTTTCCACTGAGGCTGATTAGTGACACCTTTAAATCTTTTACAGAGAGCAGGAAAGACTCCACGTCACTCAATCAGGATTTAACACACAGATAACCATGTGGTATTGAATGATAAACATTAGGACGATGCTAGTAAGATAATTTAATACAGTTCTATAGGTAGGAAAAGTTATTTATACAAGAAGGAATTTTGGAACTTCATTATAAAACGAAAATTTACCTGCAGTTTGTAGAGTCACTCCAGGTTCACCTGTCCATTTGTCCATATCGGTTATAAATCTGAATCTGTACTCTCCAGAATAACTGAACTGTACATTGTGGATTAACAAAGTGCAGTTTGATTTGTCGTCTCCAACGTATTCAAAGTCTGACTTGGTGTTTGATGAGCTGTTATAAACATATGGAGGGTCTTTACACCTATAAGCTGTGTTTGAGTTCATTGAGCACCAAAGCATTTGTGTCACCTGATTTGATGTTGGATAATAATAACTACAGGGAATGTAGACACTGAATCCTCTCACAGCACAGATCGGATTATAAGGATAATTTACACCCCATCCACTGTCCTGAGTGACAACACCTGCAAAATAAGTATAAAACTAGATTTTATTTTATGTTTGATTTTTTTATTCAGAGTTTGAAAAACATCTATTTTAAGAACAAATGTTTTAGTGTTTAGAGGTTATAACTCCTCACCACACACACAAACATGCATGTGCACATTCAAACACACACACACACACACACACACACACACACTCACACACACTCACATGCACATTCGAACAGCACACAAACTTATATCATATTTAACCAGTATTAAATGTCAGTGCGTGACACAAATGGTCTAAAAAGGGATCTTGATTCGCCAAATCATGTCCAGTGCAGCACATACAAGCTACAGCATGACATAATGCAGTACATTAGGTGTTATCTCTCATTAATCAGTGTGTCTTTGACTTGTAAAGGCAGCCAAGCTTTGTTACAGTAGCATTTTTGTAATGAACTAGTAATAGATTTAAATAAATAAATTAAAAAACTTAAAACAAGATCATCATTAGTGGTCTGTAATCAGACACAATTGAATATGTAACTATATTTGTGTTTGTATATAATCCAGTACACACCTGCAAAGTAAGTGTGAAAGCACATTTTAAAAGTAAAAAATAACATTAAACAACCTCTCTTTTCAGAAAAAAAAGTTTTGAAGAAGCCATACACTTTAGTTTAAATGTTCCAACAAACCCCTCCAAAGACAGACATGAGCACATACAGTATACACACACACACACACACACACACACACACACACGCACACCGATGTTAAGTCATTTAATTATTGTAAAATCCCAGTACTAGTAATATATTTGCATTTAAATATATAAACACAAACAAGACCACAATTAGTAGTGTCTTTAATCCTGAAATTTAATGTTGGATAATAATAACTACAGGTAATGTAGAAACTGAATCCTCCTACAGCACAGATCGGATTATCTGGATAATTATAAAAGAGTGAGAACATCTGCAAAATAAGTGTGTAGACAAATCACTTAATCCGAGAAGACGAAAACAAAAATAAAGTGGTTATATTTGTTTGCCAATTTTACATTGATGTATTGTTTTGTTTCACAAAATGCAGCTCAGATATTAAAGATATGTTGGTCTTTTATAATAGCACATAATAATTCTTATGAAACACCCAGACATGATGTCACGCTGCAGAGCAGATGGTCCACAGGAATGGATTTCAAAAATGGGTCTAATCATTAGCACAGAAAGTAGACATTTTATGGAAGGAGTCTCCAATGTTAGAGTATTTATTAACCACACCACATACACTGGTTTATTCCTTACACACAAATAGATAAGAATCTGTCCATGTCCTAGTGGCAGCAGAAAATTAAAAACTGAACACTGAGCAATGTTCTTTATTTCATACCTGAGACGGTGAGCAGAATCATCAAGTGCAGCATTATCACTCCTATTTAGCAGGTGATCTGTGTGTGTGTGTGTGTGTGTGTGTATTGATCTGTTTTACTCAGAGGTAAATGAGAAGTGAGACATAAATGCTGTTCCTAAAATTGTATAAAAGAAGAAGTGGCAGGTGAAACTATTGTCATAACGTTAATTATGTTAATACATTAATTAAGGGGTAAAGGATCAGTAGTCACAAGTCCTTTTTTTAACAGGGACCAAAATAATGAATAAGTTTCTGCCTGTTTTGGAGATAACCCCTAACCCATAAACCCAACACTGTTTTCACTATAATCTTACAACAGACTTAGGATGATAAATAATTGGGTTTTACTGACATAAAATATCTGACTAATTGACTTCCACTGCCCCAGCAGGATGGGAAACACCAGTGTACTGGAAAAAAGTGTTCAACAATAATCACTAAAACACACTTGTTAATTTTGATACGGCAGCAGTTTGTATGATTATAGCCAGTGGTGGTCCATCTGCATGAAAAAGAAGAAGACGAAGAAGAAGAAGATGATCCTTAAAAAATTCTGCTCAGGTTCATACAACATGAATGTGTAATGCGTACATCATTCTAGTGAAGGTCTCGGCCATGATGTACAGTAACTACAGATGTCGCCTTTAAAACTCCGCGTGTTTTCCCGCGGGATGCCGCAATTTAGCGCGCGGCTTGCCGCGACTTGCCAGAGGCAACATTCGGGAATTTAAAATAAATGTGTTGTGCTTCACTGAATATCCGCCAGATGGCGCATAGAAGGACTTTATCTAAAAGCCGGTGGTCCGGGAAAGTCAGTTTCCCTATGTTTCCCCGGTGGCGCGCAGATTCAAATCATGACGTCACTCGCTACCTAACGCTGAGAAGGCGAACGAGGATTTTAACAGTTTATCTCTCGTTTTAAAGTTTTTATGAACTTTTTGAATTAAACAAATAACCTATGCATAATAATCGAGTGTCTTTTCGCTTTTTTTTTGTATATTTGAAGATAATTCATACGTTTTAAGCCACTGCAAAAGGCTGGTTTGCTGGGCGAGTACTGACATCACGACTACTTTTATTACACCTACATTTGTTTATTTGTATATGTATGTTATTAATATTCATTTTTTAGAGATTGTGTGTGCGTGCACGGAGAGTTTGTGTTGATAAGTGTATGTGGATAAGTTGATAAGTGTATCAGAAAGCATTAAAATGTTCATTTGAATTAAAATGACACACACACGTCTGTATATACAGTATATCAATTACATATATATCAATTTCATTAGTTCGTTCATTCTATTTGAAGCTTCGGATGTTTTTTTTGTTTTTTTTTGGTTTGGTTAGATTAGTTCTGAACTCGCTTCCGTGAAACTATCGCTAAAACAATGTACTGAGCCCTCCTGAGGATATAAAGCTTTATTATTGTGTTTGAATAAATATTCAGATCTACCACAGCAGGTAATAAACTATGGTGTGTCATAAGCGAAGCAAACACCACGATTATGCCTCGTTTCGTTCGACGGGAACGTGGTTCACTTGGCCGCGGTGTATTATAAACCTGTGGAATGTTTCACTGTTTATGTTCACATAAGAGGAATAAAAGCGAGTGAAATGTGGAAATGATGTGTGGCAACTCAATGAGGACTAAAGCAAAAGATTTCGGTAACTCCACTGAGTGTAACATCTGCATAGTGACACTGAACATCTTCACTTTTCCGTTTACCTATGAAAAAAAAGCTGTATTTTGTATGTTTATATTTAGAGTTTTTATAACAGTAGAAGAAGTACGCGCGCGCACGCACACACATAGACACACACACACACGCACACACAGACACACACACTCCCCTGAGCCCTCGGGAAACATCCAATCACCGTTGGTATACAAATGAGTCAAGACGCAGCCTAACGTGGTGTCGTGTCGGATTTCAGTGGTCACGGAGTGGGAAGACTTTGAAGAAGCTACAGTGACAGTAAACAGCTGAACAACTTCACTTTTCCGTTTACCTCTGAGGAAAAAAAGCTGTATTTTGTTTGTTTATATTTAGAATTTTTATAGTAGTATAAGAGAAAGTTATAGTTTGGTCTGTACTGTAGTTCGCACCCTTGTAGAGAATAAATAAATGAATAACACCTTCATATCCCCTCTCAAGAGTGTCATAGTCCATTGTTAGTTTTAATGATCTGGCTGAAACTAATTATCACTACATAAGTACCCTAACACCATTGATCATGAGTCTCAGCTGAACCTAATTCTATACTTGTAACAGAAAATGTAGATGCAGATTCCAAATGTGTATTTATATAATAGATAGATAGATAGATAGATAGATAGATAGATAGGTGTGTGTGTGTGTGTGTGTGTGTGTGTGTGTGTGTGTGTGTGTGTGTGTGTGTGTGTGTGTGTGTGTGTGTGTAGGCTCTACGCAGGGGCAAGAGAGGGCAGCGCACCCTTAAATGTCTGCACATGTTAATATATTCCTAAAATGTATATATTACAAGTTGATTAACTGATCTGCGGTAGCGGAAAAATCCGCTGAAAATAGGACATGCTGCAGCGCACACGCACACACACACATACACACGCGCGCACACACACACACACACACAGACACACCTCCCTTGAGCCCTGCGTCTGTCGGATTTCAGCGGTCACGGAAAGACTTTGAAGCAGTTTATATATGAATCTAAGCTTGAACTTATCAGCATTGTAAATATATAATACTTTTCAAATAAAATCGCTATTACTTTGACCCTGAAGTTTAGTTTAGCACACACAAAAAACAGAAAAGTCATTTCTGGTAAATCAACGGAATGTGTAGTTTATTTACAGTAATTCATTAAAAAATGAATATACATTGTACAGTACACGGTAAACACGGGAAAGATTACAAAATGAAAAAACAAACAGTGTCTACTTTATAAACAGCTTAGTATGTGCGTCGAGATGCTGAAATCCCTTGCATGTTTTTGCTTCCAAGTGGAGAGATATTTGACCGATAGCCTAGAACAAAAGATCTATAGGTGTGATCACAACCCCCTCCGACCGACCGTGCCATCAATCACTGACCAACTCAGAAGTTCCCTCCAATGTATGGCTGCAATACTTGTTTTAATAGTTCTCAAAAATAGTGTAAATGTCTGCAACAATCACTAACCATTAAAATGTTTGTTTTTTTTGTAATTAAACACGAAAATATTAATTATATTTCCATATATACACACACATACACACACACACACACACACACACATAGGTAGGTTTGCTACCTATGACTCCAACTAATACCCCATCCCCCAATCCCCTTTTCCACCCACCAACCCCCTGCCCCATCCACCTACCAACCTCCCACCCCAACTATGTCCACTGAATACATGTTTTTCTTAATATGGTGCGAAATCACTTTACATTAATACTAGCAATGCTTCGATTGATATTAATCCACTCGAAATGCAATTCATTAAGTTAAATTAAGGAATAGTGTAAAGTTAAAGGAATGTTTCATAACTGACAAAAAGATCTTTAATCTTTAATAAAATAAAAACTATTCTTTATTGAGCCCTAGTGTAAATGAAACATCTCAATCATCTGTATATATATAAAAGTAGATTACATCTAAACATGAACTGCTAGGTAGAGTACCACACAACAGCTCAATGCCTATTGCTCCTATATGAAGGAGACAAAAACATGCCTTCGCCTCTCGTTAACAAAAATAAACTGCTGGCATATTTGTTTGACATTGTAACGGTTAACCGCTAGATGGCGCCAGAGCGCCATTTATAGTTGTGTTGGATTTCAGTTGTAGTTTGTTTTTCGTTCAGTTTTCACTTCATTTCCCGGTTTGCACCTCGGTCAGGTGACGTAGAAGATCACCTGAACCGAGGGAAGTTAATTTGATTAGTGTGTTTGTTTTGCTATAAATAGCCTGGCTGGACTCCAGTCAGGTGTCTGGCAACCGTTAATATACGTTTGTTTGTGTTGGAGTGTATTTTGTTTATGTTTATTTTGAATAAAGGACATTGTTAACCGTCAGCTTGCCTCCGCGATCATGCCTCGCAACCACGGCCGACACAGACACAGACATATTGTAGTGAAACGTGACAGATTGCCAGACCTACCAAGAGGCATGGCGGAGGATCCCCTCCTGAAGTTTTTTGGGGGGGGCGTAGTGGCCATCTTGCCCGAGCTGACGAACTGGCGGGACAGCGAGGAGGAGTACTACGGCTGGGACTATAACATCGGGCTGGTAGAGGACGAGGAGGAGATGTACCGCAGCTGCGAGTACAGATTGCTGGAGGAGCAGGAGCACCTGCGAGAGAGCAGCGAGGAGAGAGAGAGAGAGACACCACAAAGCTGGGAGGGCTGCAGGCTCGCCATTCGGCGGACGCCATTCAGGGGCGACGCGGCACGGGGTCACGTGGTTCCCCGCACTGGCCGGAAGAGAAGGGCGAGGAAGCCCAAGTACGGCGGTGACGAGGGGGAAAGAAAACCCCAGGCAGAGCAGCAGCAGAGAGAGGAGGAGCTCATGTGGTGGATTCTGGAGCCGGAGCGGGTGAGTGAAATGCTGGAGCATGTAAAGGAGCTCCAGCAGATGATCCTCCACTTCGAGGAGAACCGCGAAGCGGGCTCGGAGCTTTCTCCCCCCTCGCTAACACTCAGCAGCGAGCTAGCGTGTCAGCAGCCGCTGCCCGAAGCACCCGTTTCACCGCCGCCTTCCGGCTTCGAGGACAGCGAGCCAGCGTGTCAACAGCTGCTGTCCGACGCACCCGTCTTACCGCCGCCTTTCGGCTTTGAGGACAGCGAGCCAGCGTGTCTACAGCTGCTGTCCGACGCACCCGTTTTACCACCGCCTCCCGGCTTTGAGAACGACGTTGAGCCGTCGTTGAGCTCAGTGCACGCTCCAACGCTGCAGGAGAGCGCCGTGCACGCTCCAACGCTGCAGGCGAGATCCGTGCATGCTCCAACGCTGCAGGAGAGCGCCGTGCACGCTCCAACGCTGCAGGAGAGCGCCGTGCACGCTCCAACGCCACCGCCCGGCTTCGAGGACAGCGAGCTAGCATGTCAGCAGCCGCTGTCCCACGCACATGTTCTGCCGCCGCCTCCCGGCTTTGAGGACGCTCCAGGGCCGTCGTCGAGCGCACTGCACGCTCCAGGGCCGTCGTCGAGCGCACTGCACGCTCCAGGGCCGTCGTCGAGCGCACTGCACGCTCCAACGCCCGCGTCGAGCGCAGTGACCGCTCCCACGCCAGCGTCGAGCGCAGTGACTGCTCCAACGCCTGCGTCGAGCGCAGTGACCGCTCCAACGCCTGCGTCGAGCGCAGTGACCGCTCCAACGCCTGCGTCGAGCGCAGTGACCGCTCCAACGCCTGCGTCGAGCGCAGTGACCGCTCCAACGCCTGCGTCGAGCGCAGTGACCGCTCCAACGCCTGCGTCGAGCGCAGTGACCGCTCCCACGCCGTCTACGAGCGCAGTGACCGCTCCCACGCCGTCTACGAGCGCAGTGACCGCTCCCACGCCGTCTACGAGCGCAGTGACCGCTCCCACGCCGTCTACGAGCGCAGTGACCGCTCCCACGCCGTCTACGAGCGCAGTGACCGCTCCCACGCCGTCTACGAGCGCAGTGACCGCTCCCACGCCGTCTACGAGCGCAGTGACCGCTCCCACGCCGTCTGCGAGCGCAGTGACCGCTCCCACGCCGTCTGCGAGCGCAGTGACCGCTCCCACGCCGTCTACGAGCGCAGTGACCGCTCCCACGCCGTCTACGAGCGCAGTGACCGCTCCCACGCCGTCTGCGAGCGCAGTGACCGCTCCCACGCCGTCTGCGAGCGCAGTGACCGCTCCCACGCCGTCTACGAGCGCGGTGACCGCTCCCACGCCGTCTACGAGCGCGGTGACCGCTCCCACGCCGTCTACGAGCGCGGTGACCGCTCCCACGCCTGCGTCGAGCGCGGTGACCGCTCCCACGCCTGCGTCGAGCGCGGTGACCGCTCCCACGCCTGCGTCGAGGGCGGTGACCGCTCCCACGCCTGCGTCGAGCGCAGTGACCGCTCCCACGCCTGCGTCGAGCGCTTCTCTAGCTCTGCCGCCGCCGAGCACGCTTCCAGTCCAGCAGCCGCCGAGCACTTCTCCAGCCCTGCAGCCGCCGAGCACTTCTCCAGCTCTGCCGCCGCCGAGCACGCTTCCAGCTCTGCAGCAGCCGAGCACTTCTCCAGCTCTGCAGCCGCCGAGCACTTCTCCAGCTCTGCAGCCGCCGAGCACGCTTCGAGCTCTGCAGCCGCCGAGCACGCTTCCAGCTCTGCAACCGCCGAGCACGCGTCCAGCCCAGCAGCCGCAGAGCAGGCCTCCAGCCCCGTCACCCAGCCTCCTGGATAGGAGGCTAAAGGTAGAACATTGGGTTGGGTGTCCGGGGCCTCCGGTGATGCTCCGGAGGAGCATTTTTGGGAGGGGGGGTAATTTAACGGTTAACCGCTAGATGGCGCCAGAGCGCCATTTATAGTTGTGTTGGATTTCAGTTGTAGTTTGTTTTTCGTTCAGTTTTCACTTCATTTCCCGGTTTGCACCTCGGTCAGGTGACGTAGAAGATCACCTGAACCGAGGGAAGTTAATTTGAGTAGTGTGTTTGTTTTGCTATAAATAGCCTGGCTGGACTCCAATCAGGTGTCTGGCAACCGTTAATATACGTTTGTTTGTGTTGGAGTGTATTTTGTTTATGTTTATTTTGAATAAAGGACATTGTTAACCGTCAGCTTGCCTCCGCGATCATGCCTCGCAACCACGGCCGACACAGACACAGACATATTGTAGTGAAACGTGACAGACATCAATATTGTCCAGGCTGTTCTTTTTTTCTTCTGATAAACACTAAAGATGATATTTTGTAGAATGCTGAAAACCTGTAATCATTGATTTACATAGTATTTGTTTTTCCTGCTACGGAAGTCAATGTTTTCAGCTTTTTCCCCCAATATCTTATTTTGTATTCAACAAAATAAAGAAAATCATTAAAGTTTGGAACCACTTAAGGAGTAAATAGTGAGTAAAGTTTTTTTGGGGGTGAACAATGGCTTTGACCCTAACTCTTCCCCTCTGACTGCACTAGGACCGGACAGCATTGCCACCTGATGAAATAGCGTGACAAAAAAGTGAAATGTCAGTTCAAAACTTTTGCCAAAAACACTAATGAATCACTTACATCCTCAGCCTATCACTCCTCATAATGCTAAATATTAGTATAATCAACATGTATAATACACGCACACATATTATATGTTATATACTGTATAATCAACATTCAGATTGACCTCCTGTGAACTCGCCTCTTCACCTGAACTACAACATGGCTGATCTGCTTCTGTCCCCTAATTGAAAAACATTGAGGGATTCCTTATGAGCATGGACAGAGAATGCCTCAGCCTATTATTGGTAACAATGTTAAATCTCAGGACAACTACAGTGGCTTGCAAAAGTATTCGCCCCCCGTGAACTTTTCCACATTTTGTCACATTACAGCCACAAACATGAATCAATTTTATTGGAATTCCACGTGAAAGACCAATACAAAGTGGTGTACACGCGAGAAGTGGAACGAAAATCATACATGATTTCAAACATTTTTTTTTTTTACAAATAAATAACTGAAAAGTGGGGTGTGTGTAATTATTCAGCCCCCTTTGGTCTGAGTGCAGTCAGTTGGCCATAGACATTGCCTGATGAGTGCTAATGACTAGAGAGCACCTGTGTGTAATCTACACTCTCTCCATCGCTGTCTGATATACAGCACAGGTGTTTAGGTTCTGTTACCTGACAAAACAGGATAAACACATGCCATTTAAACAGCAATCATTTTATTTCACTTTTTCTGAGTCTTAGTGTGAAAACCTCGAATCAAATCATTAATGTTCGCCAAGTAAGTGAATGCATTTTAAAAACTATTTTTCTGAAGTGGATTGTCTATTGGTGTCAACAAAATTCTAGCCATATGGCAATATTAGTATATTAGTTTATCAATTTCTTTCACAATACTGATTTCTGACAAACAGTCACTAGATTAGGAGACTGACAGGGATCATATTTATACTTTTACATTTAGCTGTTTAATCTGCTGTTAGTTTTACGTCCGTATTCACAGACTATATCCTGGCCTGCTGTACTGAATGTGAGTCCACTGCATTTGGCGCTGCTTGTGTCTGAACGCAGCCAATCGTCTATCACATGATGGCAGGGAAAGGCACAGCCAATCAAAATGTTCATATGTGTTTTGGGGGCGGGAGGACTCAAGGAGAGAACGTGATTTATCCCTTTTTGCGTGTCTAGGTTAATGTTGACAGAACGATTAAAAAAAAAGTGGATTAAATTATTGGTGGGGACATTTCAATGGTCGGAGGATATTGGTGGGGACACATCCCCTCCGTCCACCCTAAATCTACGCCCCTGTATATATATAATTTAAAACTATTTATTCATTTGTCTTTTATTTACTTACTTACTAGCGAATGCTTTTTTAGGGCTCTAAAAACTACGGCAGTATGAGTGACAATGGAATAGGACGTGTGAGTTGCACCGGTCACACACACACACACACACACACACAATAAATATATATATATATATATAATTAAATTCTTAAAACATCGTGTTCACCCATGCACTGAAAAAAAGAACTTGTAAGATTTACTTGATAAAATCCTCATAACAATTTGGACACAGATTTTAAGTAAATTTTATTGCTCCAATATTAAGGCTGAATCCCAACCCTTCCCCCTACTCTTCCATTTGACGCGTTCACGTGCAGGGGTAGTGGTGTCTCATTTCTCTTTTGGTTGGAGGTGTAGGGGGAGGGTGGAAGGGCCAGATAGCCCTCCAAACGAAGATTTTTCAGGACCTCACTTCAAACGAAGGGCTAAGCGAAGTTTTCAACATGGCTGCTCACTCGAGCAAACAGACCCATAAATGTTAAGTCATTTTTGCCATTAATAAAGATTTTTATGACAAGTTTTCATTATATGTACAGTGGTGTGAAAAACTATTTGCCCCCCTCCTGATTTCTTATTCTTTTGCATGTTTGTCACACAAAATGTTTCTGTTCAACAAACACATTTAACTATTAGTCAAAGATAACACAAGGAAACACAAAATGCAGTTTTTAAATGAGGGGTTTTATTATTTAGGGAGAAAAAAAAAATCCAAACCTACATGGCCCTGTGTGAAAAAGTAATTGCCCCCTGAACCTAATAACTGGTTGGGCCACCCTTAGCAGCAATAACTGCAATCAAGCGTTTGCGATAACTTGCAACGAGTCTTTTACAGCGCTCTGGAGGAATTTTGGCCCACTCATCTTTGCAGAATTGTTGTAATTCAGCTTTATTTGAGGGTTTTCTAGCATGAACCACCTTTTTAAGGTCATGCCACAACATCTCAATAGGATTCAGGTCAGGACTTTGACTAGGCCACTCCAAAGTCATCATTTTGTTTTTCTTCAGCCATTCAGAGGTGGAATTCATGCATTCCTGGTTCCAATTCATGGTTCCATCTATCACAGCAAGCCTTCCAGGTCCTGAAGCAGCAAAACAACCCCAGACCATCACACTACCACCACCATATTTTACTGTTGGTATGATGTTCTTTTTCTGAAATGCTGTGTTACTTTTACGCCAGATGTAACGGGACACACACCTTCCAAAAAGTTCAACTTTTGTCTTGTCGGTCCACAAGATATTTTCCCAAAAGTCTTGGCAATCATTGAGATGTTTTTCAGCAAAATTGAGACGAGCCTTAATGTTCTTTTTGCTTAAAAGTGGTTTGCGCCTTGGAAATCTGCCATGCAGGCCATTTTTGCCCAGTCTCTTTCTTATGGTGGAGTCGTGAACACTGACCTTAATTGAGGCAAGTGAGGCCTGCAGTTCTTTAGATGTTGTCCTGGGGTCTTTTGTGGCCTCTCGAATGAGTCGTCTCTGCGCTCTTGGGGTAATTTTGGTCGGCCGGCCACTCCTGGGAAGGTTCACCACTGTTCCATGTTTTTGCCATTTGTGGATAATGGCTCTCACTGTGGTTCGCTGGAGTCCCAAAGCTTTAGAAATTACTTTATAACCTTTACCAGACTTTTTGTTCCTGAATTTCTTTGGATCTTGGCATGATGTCTAGCTTTTGAGGTGCTTTTGGTCTACTTCTCTGTGTCAGGTAGCTCCTATTTAAGAGATTTCTTGATTGAAACAGGTGTGGCAGTAATCAGGCCTGGGGGTGACTACAGAAATTGAACTCAGGTGTGATAAACCACAGTTAAGTTATTTTTTAACAAGGGGGGGCAATCACTTTTTCACACAGGGCCATGTAGATTTGGAGTTTTTTTTCTCCCTTAATAGCGTGAACCTTCATTTAAAAACTGCATTTTGTGTTCAATTATGTTATCTTTGACTAATAGTTAACGGTTTTTGATGAGCAGAAACATTTAAGTGTGACAAACATGCAAAAGAATAAGAAATCAGGAAGGGGGCAAATAGTTTTTCACACCACTGTATATTACCTTTAGTCTTGTGTTTATGGTGATGTTCTGTAAAGAAACGTTTGCAAAAAAAATCGCTAAAGTTTGCTAGCGGATAGCACATATTGCACAATATTACAAATATATATTTTTATGTCACATACACTTTACTGCATGCTACAAACAAATATGAAAGTTCAGTAGCACGGCATTTTGCCGAGCATTTGATAACGCATTGTTTGTTTTGCTTACGGCCATACACTATTGTTTTGCTTACACTATTCTTACTTATTGCAACGTGACCACAGTTTTGTAATTTATATTCTGTATATGGACGGCTGAGGAAACCCGAAGACTCATCCGTGTTCGTGGTGAAAATGAGCAACTTTTTTAAAAATCGAAATACGGCGCAAAAAACCTTTGGGAGTGAGTAATCTCTCTTATTGGAATGTGTGATAAACATCGGCGCATGTCCTCTGACGTAACATTAGGAACCTGTTGTAAATCACAGCTCCAGTCACTAAAATTAAAATTATTCCGACTGTCACCAAAACAATGATCCAGACTGTCTGTTGTTTTTCACCTGTTAAAAAGTAATTATACTATTTATCATGTAAAAAATTAAAATGAACAAAAATCACAATTTTACTTCAGTAACCATTTCGGATTAGTACATTCAGGAGTGATTGTGAGCAGACGGACCCACCCTGGACATGAAGGCTGATCGTTTTAGATCCTGACGTCTCGTTGGTTTTCCAAGTGCAGGTGTAATTCCCAGAATCCCTCACGGTTAGAGCAGGAAAGTGAAGAACGGGTCCTGATGTATTTAACTGCTCGTTGTTCTTAGACCACACAAACTGTGAGGAACTGTGTGTGCAGTTCACATCACACGTCAGATTTAACGAGTCTCCTTGTTTAAGGGTTCCGTTTCCACTGAGGCTGATTAGTGACACCTTTAAATCTTTTACAGAGAGCAGGAAAGACTCCACGTCACTCAATCAGGATTTCACACACAGATAAACATGTGGTATTGAATGATAAACATTATGACGATGCTAGTAAGATAATTTAATACAGTTCTATAGGTAGGAAAAGTTATTTATACAAGAAGGAATTTTGGAACTTCATTATAAAACGAAAATTTACCTGCAGTTTGTAGAGTCACTCCAGGTTCACCTGTCCATTTGTCCATATCGGTTATAAATCTGAATCTGTACTCTCCAGAATAACTGAACTGTACATTGTGGATTAACAAAGTGCAGTTTGATTTGTCGTCTCCAACGTACTCAAAGTCTGACTTGGTGTTTGATGAGCTGTTATAAACATACGGAGGGTCTTTACACCTATAAGCTGTGTTTGAGTTCATTGAGCACCAAAGCATTTGTGTCACCTGATTTGATGTTGGATAATAATAACTACAGGGAATGTAGACACTGAATCCTCTCACAGCACAGATCGGATTATAAGGATAATTTACACCCCATCCACTGTCCTGAGTGACAACACCTGCAAAATAAGTATAAAACCAGATTTTATTTTATGTTTGATTTTTTTATTCAGAGTTTGAAAAACATCTATTTTAAGAACAAATGTTTTAGTGTTTAGAGGTTATAACTCCTCACCACACACACAAACATGCATGTGCACATTCAAACACACACACACACACACACACACTCACACACACTCACATGCACATTCGAACAGCACACAAACTTATATCATATTTAACCAGTATTAAATGTCAGTGCGTGACACAAATGGTCTAAAAAGGGATCTTGATTCGCCAAATTATGTCCAATGCAGCACATACAAGCTACAGCATGACATAATGCAGTACATTAGGTGTTATCTCTCATTAATCAGTGTGTCTTTGACTTGTAAAGGCAGCCAAGCTTTGTTACAGTAGCATTTTTGTAATGCTAGTAATAGATTTAAATAAATAAATTAAAAAACTTAAAACAAGATCATCATTAGTGGTCTGTAATCAGACACAATTGAATATGTAACTATATTTGTGTTTGTATATAATCCAGTACACACCTGCAAAGTAAGTGTGAAAGCACATTTTAAAAGTAAAAAATAACATTAAACAACCTCTCTTTTCAGAAAAAAAAGTTTTGAAGAAGCCATACACTTTAGTTTAAATGTTCCAACAAACCCCTCCAAAGACAGACATGAGCACATACAGTATACACACACACACACACACACACACACACACACGCACACCGATGTTAAGTCATTTAATTATTGTAAAATCCCAGTACTAGTAATATATTTGCATTTAAATATATAAACACAAACAAGACCACAATTAGTAGTGTCTTTAATCCTGAAATTTAATGTTGGATAATAATAACTACAGGTAATGTAGAAACTGAATCCTCCTACAGCACAGATCGGATTATCTGGATAATTATAAAAGAGTGAGAACATCTGCAAAATAAGTGTGTAGACAAATCACTTAATCCGAGAAGACGAAAACAAAAATAAAGTGGTTATATTTGTTTGTAAATTCAGCTTAGATATTAAAGATATGTTGGTCTTTTATAATAGCACATAATAATTCTTATGAAACATCCAGATGTCACGCTGCAGAGCAGATGGTCCACAGGAATGGATTTTAAAAATGGGTCTAATCATTAGCACAGAAAGTAGAAATTTTATGGAAGGAGTCTCCAATGTTAGAGTATTTATTAACCACACCACATACACTGGTTTATTCCTTACAGACAAATAGATAAGAATCTGTCCATGTCCTAGTGGCAGCAGAAAATTAAAAACTGAACACTGAGCAATGTTCTTTATTTCATACCTGAGACGGTGAGCAGAATCATCAAGTGCAGCATTATCACTCCTATTTAGCAGGTGATCTGTGTGTGTGTGTGTGTGTGTGTGTGTGTGTGTGTGTGTGTTGATCTGTTTTACTCAGAGGTAAATGAGAAGTGAGACATGAATGCTGTTCCTAAAATTGTATAAAAGAAGAAGTGGCAGGTGAAACTATTGTCATAACGTTAATTATGTTAATACATTAATTAAGGGGTAAAGGATCAGTAGTCACAAGTCCTTTTTTTAACAGGGACCAAAATAATGAATAAGTTTCTGCCTGTTTTGGAGATAACCCCTAACCCATAAACCCAACACTGTTTTCACTATAATCTTACAACAGACTTAGGATGATAAATAATTGGGTTTTACTGACATAAAATATCTGACTAATTGACTTCCACTGCCCCAGCAGGATGGGAAACACCAGTGTACTGGAAAAAAGTGTTCAACAATAATCACTAAAACACACTTGTTAATTTTGTTTGTATGATTATAGCCAGTGGTGGTCCATCTGCATGAAAAAGAAGAAGACGAAGAAGAAGAAGATGATCCTTAAAAAATTCTGCTCAGGTTCATACAACATGAATGTGTAATGCGTACATCATTCTAGTGAAGGTCTCGGCCATGATGTACAGTAACTACATATTTCTAGTTTACTGTTACATAAATTTGAAACATTTTACTCATGATCAGTGTCTGGCATTTTTCACATTTGTATATGAGGTGGTGTGTTAGGATTCTGTTTTCTCTTTTGGTTCCTTTTTGTGTTGTTGGTCTTTTGATTTGGGGGCGTGACTTGAGAGCACCTGAGGCGCATCATGACTCTTATTTAAACATGGTGCAAGAGTTCGTCGGGCGGCTGCTCTGCTGAGGCGTTAAATCCTACTCTGTTAGGTTGTAGTGAGGTTTTGTATAAATTTTTTTGTTTTGTTTTAGTTTATTATTTTTGTGTGTCTCCTGGGTTGAGTGCACTGCCGTGGTGTTAGTTCTTGAATTGTTTGTTCGGTTCTACACCAGCGGTATTTGGGTGCTTCAAAGGGTTTGACTCTTGGGAGCGCAAGAAGATAGTTAGTTAGAATGTTTTGGTAGGATTATTTGGAAATTGTGCACAAATTAACCGTAAGAATTGCCTGAGCTGAATTGTTAATTGATATATAGGTAGGCTGAATATTTGTATTAATTTGTGTAAGGTTGTTTTTGCATTGTAGTATTATGACATCAATTGAGGAATTTTGTAAAGCTCATTCGGACGAGCTATTAAATCGGTGTTCGAATAAACAGCTGTGGGATATTGTAGAACGATATGAATTAAGTGGCGTTGATAGGAGATTGAGAAAAGACGAGGCTAGAGAAATAATAAGAAATAAATTGAATGATCTTCAGATTTTAACAATTATATACAAACAAGTAACAGCTGGGGTTAATCCTGTAGCTCAAGAGTCGATTTCATTCGTTGGGTTGTCGTTTGAGCAGAAGAAGGAGCTTATTGAAATGCAGCAATTACATGAAAAGGAGATGTGTGATCGTGAAATAGAAATAGAACAACGTAAGTTAGATGATTTGATGAAACAGCGGGAGATGGAGTTTGAAAAAATAAAACATGAGAAAAGATTGGCTGTAGAACGACAAAATCAATTCAATTCAGTTTTATTTGTATAGCGCTTTTAACAATTCACATTGTCTCAAAACAGCTTTACACAATCAAAAGAATTATTTAAGTTTGTATGGAATGTGAATGTGTATGAATCAAAGTGTTCAGATAGTCCCTGGTGAGCAAGCCGAGGGCGACAGTGGCAAGGAAAAACTCCCTGAGATGGTAATAGGAAGAAACCTTGAGAGGAACCAGACTCAACAGGGAACCCATCCTCATCTGGGTGAAACAGATAGCAGGAAATGATCTGCATTTATACAGTGTGTTAGGTGGCATGGTATAGTTGATGTTAATTGATGTTAAAATAGAGTCCAGTAGTTATTGGAGACTCAGATAGACTTGTAGAAAGTTCCAGTCCTGAACTATCGAATTGTCAAGTCCTCAGAGAAACAGCTGACAACACCAGTCGAGGCCAGAACCATCTTCTAAGTAGAGAGAATCATCCCCAGACACCAGGCGCATCCTAAAGAGACACACGGGGCATCCATGCGACGAGACCTCCAACCAGAAACGGGGCACCAGGATGGATCAGACAGGTCCGGAGGGCAGAGGGAGTCTGGATCACTGGCAGCTCAGGAATGACATGTGTAGCTCGACAGAGAGAGAGAGAGAGAGAGAAAGAGTGAAAGGGGGAGACAGGGGGAGAGAGGAAAGAGAAAGAGGGGGAGAAAGAGAAGAGGAGGAGAGATGGCAGTTAGGTATGGTCACAGTCACATAATGTATAATGTGAATGTATATTTACTGTAGAGTGCAAACAGGGACTCCGGCAGGACTAACTATGACAGCATAACTAAAAGGGAGAGCCAGAAGGAAACACAAACATGAGGGGGAACTGAGATGTAAAGCAAACATCTTTAACGAGTCTCCTTGTTTAAGGGTTCCGTTTCCACTGAGGCTGATTAGTGACACCTTTAAATCTTTTACAGAGAGCAGGAAAGACTCCACGTCACTCAATCAGGATTTAACACACAGATAAACATGTAGTATTGAATAATAAACATTATGAAGATGCTATTAAGATCATTTAATACAGTTCTATAGGTAGGAAAAGTTATTTACACAAGAAGGAATTTTGGAACTTCATTATAAAACGAAAATTTACCTGCAGTTTGTAGAGTCACTCCAGGTTCACCTGTCCATTCGTCCATATCGGTTATAAATCTGAATTTGTACTCTCCAGGATAACTGAACTGTACATTGTGGATTAACAAAGTGCAGTTTGATTTGTCGTTGTCACGTTTCCCTAGATGTCTGTGTCGGCCGTGTTTGCGAGGCATGATCGCGGAGGCAAGCTGACGGTTAACAAAGTCCTTTTATTTTCAAAATCAAACATAAACATCACACTCCAACACAAACTAAACGTATTTTAACGGTTGCTCGACGCCTGACTGGAGTCCAGCCAGGCTATTTATAGAACTAAACATAAACACTCTAATCAAATTAACTTCCCTCGGTTCAGGTGATCTTCTACGTCACCTGACCGAGGTGCAAACCGGGAAATGAAGTCAAACTTTAACAAAAACCAAACTACAACACAAAAGACAACATAAATATAAATGGCGCTCTGGCGCCATCTAGGGGTTAACCGTTACATTACCCCCCCTCCCAAAAATGCTCCTCCGGAGCATCACCGGAGGCCCCGGACACCCAACCCAATGTTCTACCTCTAGCCTCCTATCCAGGAGGCTGGGTGACGGGGCTGGAGGCATGCTCTGCGGCTGCTGGGCTGGAAGCGTGCTCGGCGGCTGCAGAGCTGGAAGCGTGCTCGGCTGCTGCAGAGCTGGAAGCGTGCTCGGCTGCTGCAGAGCTGGAGAAACGCTCGGCTGCTGCAGAGCTGGAGAAACGCTCGGCGGTGGCAGGGCTGGAGAAGCGCTCGGCGGCGGCAGAGCTGGAAGCGTGCTCGGCTGCTGCAGAGCTGTAAGCGTGCTCGGCGGCGGCAGAGCTGGAGAAGTGCTCGGCGGCGGCAGAGCTGGAAGCGTGCTCGGCTGCTGCAGAGCTGGAAGCGTGCTCGGCGGCGGCAGAGCTGGAGAAGCACTCGACGCAGGCGTTGGGGCGGTCACTGCGCTCGACACAGGCGTTGGAGCGGTCACTGCACTGGACGCAGGCGTTGGAGCGGTCACTGAGCTCGACGCAGGCGTTGGAGCGGTCACTGCGCTCGACGCAGGCGTTGGAGCGGTCACTGCGCTTGACGCAGGCGTTGGAGCGGTCACTGCGCTCGACGCAGGCGTTGGAGCGGTCACTGCGCTCGACGCAGGCGTTAGAGCGGTCACTGCGCTCGACGACGGCTCTACGTCGTCCTCAAAGCCGGGAGGCGGCGGCAGAACAGGTGCGTCGGTCAGTGGCTGCTCACACGCTGGCTCGCTGTCCTCGAAGCCGAAAGGCGGCGGCAGAACAGGTGCGTCGAACAGCGGCTGCTCACACGCTGGCTCGCTGTCCTCGAAGCCGAAAGGCGGCGGCAGAACAGGTGCGTCGAACAGCGGCTGCTCACACGCTGGCTCGCTGTCCTCGAAGCCGAAAGGCGGCGGCAGAACAGGTGCGTCGAACAGCGGCTGCTCACACGCTGGCTCGCTGTCCTCGAAGCTGGAAGGCGGCGGTAGGACGGGTGCGTCGGTCAGCGGCTGCTGACACGCTGGCTCGCTGCCCTCGAAGCTGGAAGGCGGCGGTAGGACGGGTGCGTCGGTCAGCGGCTGCTGACACGCTGGCTCGCTGCCCTCGAAGCTGGAAGGCGGCGGCAGAACAGGTGCGTCGAACAGCGGCTGCTGACACGCTGGCTCGCTGTCCTCGAAGCTGGAAGGCGGCAGTAGGACGGGTGCGTCGGTCAGCGGCTGCTGACACGCTGGCTCGCTGCTGAGTGTCTGCGAGAGAGGAGAAAGCTCCGAGCCCGCCTCGCGGTCATCCCGGAAGTGGAGGATCATCTGCTGGAGCTCCTTAACATGCTCCAGCATTTCACTCACCCGCTCCGGCTCCGGAATCCACCACATGAGCTCCTCCTCTCTCTGCTGCTGCTCTGCCTGGGGTTTTCTTTCCCCCTCGGCACCGCCGTACTTGGGCTTCCTCGCCCTTCTCTTCCGGCCGGTGCGGGGAACCACGTGACCCCGTGCCGCATCGCCCCTGAATGGCGTCCGCCGAATGGCGAGCCTGCAGCCCTCCCAGCTTTGTGGTGTCTGCCTCTCTCTCTCCTCGCTGCTCTCTCGCAGGTGCTCCTGTTCTTCCAGCAAGCTGTACTCACAGCTGCGGTACATCTCCTCCTCGTCCTCTACCAGCCCGATGTAATTCCAGCCGTAGCACTCCTCTTCGCTGTCCCGCCCGTTCGTCAGCTCGGGCGAGATGGTCATCGCGCCCCCCCCAAAAAACTTCAGGAGGGGATCCTCCGCCATGCCTCTTGGTTGGTCGAGCAATCTGTCACGTTTCCCTAGATGTCTGTGTCGGCCGTGTTTGCGAGGCATGATCGCGGAGGCAAGCTGACGGTTAACAAAGTCCTTTTATTTTCAAAATCAAACATAAACATCACACTCCAACACAAACTAAACGTATTTTAACGGTTGCTCGACGCCTGACTGGAGTCCAGCCAGGCTATTTATAGAACTAAACATAAACACTCTAATCAAATTAACTTCCCTCGGTTCAGGTGATCTTCTACGTCACCTGACCGAGGTGCAAACCGGGAAATGAAGTCAAACTTTAACAAAAACCAAACTACAACACAAAAGACAACATAAATATAAATGGCGCTCTGGCGCCATCTAGGGGTTAACCGTTACAGTCGTCTCCAACGTATTCAAAGTCTGACTTGGTGTTTGATGACCTGCTATAAACATATGGAGGGTCTTTACACCTTCCTGTGTTTGAGTTCATTGAGCACCAAAGCATTTGTGTCACCTGATAATTTGATGTTGGATAATAATAACTACAGGGAATGGAGACACTGAATCCTCTCACAGCACAGATCGGATTATAAGGATAATTTACACCCCATCCACTGTCCTGAGTGAGAACACCTGCAAAATAAGTATAAAACTAGATTTTATTTTATGTTTAATTTTTTTATTCATCAAAAAAACATAAGGACAAAAGTTTAAAGGAAATTATACACTTTTGTTTAAAGGTTATAATCATCACACACACAAACGTGGATGTACACATTTAAACACAAGCACGCACACACACACACACACACACACACACACACACATGCACATTCGCACACACACATGTGCACATTTAAACACACACACAAACTTATATTTAACCAGTATTAAATCTCAGTGCGTGACACAAATGGTCTAAAAAGGGATCTTGGTTCATCAAATCATGTCCAGTGCAGCACATACAAGCTACAGCATGACATAATGCAGTACATTAGGTGTTATCTCTCATTAATCAGTGTGTCTTTGACTTGTAAAGGCAGCCAAGCTTTTGTAGAATTTTTGTAATGTACTAGTAATAGATTTAAATAAATAAAAAATTTTAAACAAGATCATCATTAGAAGTCTTTAATCAGACACAAGTGAATATGTAACTATGTTTGTGTCTGTATATAATCCAGTACACACTACAACATGAACCAGCAAACAGTGAAAAACACACAACACTGATCAGTAATTATGGATAAAAACTGAGTGTGAAATGAAGGTTTCATACCAGAAAGTGTGAGTAGGATCGTAACCAGGTGAAGCGTCTCCATCCCTGCTGTTAACGATGAGGCTGTGATCAGCTTCGGGTCTGTGTGTACACTCAGCTCACTGACATGCAAATAACTGAGAAGTAAAATGTGTTCATGGAAAACAACAAAAAGAAGAAGTTTAATCAGGTAAAGCAACATTTTTTAACTGTAATGGAGAAGGTGTACATTAGTGTTATTGCACGGTGCTGGTAAAGTCTGGTTTCTGATCGTCAGAAGGTGTTGATTAGTTTTATGTAACAGCAGCACAGGCAGTAGTGCAGCAGCCAATCACAGGTTTATATATTATACTGTTCTCACTTTAATAAGTTATCGTATTTATAGTAACAGCTCACTCATGTTCAGTTTTGTTCAGATGCTCAACATAAACATATTTCTAAAAATATGTCATATGTAGGCTGTTACAGGAAAATAATCAACTTAATTGTGAAAACCGTAACTCTGCATCATCACATCACTCAGTACTTTACTATATCAGTGCAACGCAAGTCTTTTGTTAATTACCCATACATCAAAAATGGGATGATGTAATAAAATAAAGGATTAAAAAACAAATTTTCTGAGTGATTTTAAACCTGGTCAAACCTCCAGGTTAATTTCTTTATGTAGCATTCTTTTCGTTTTGAAAATCTATGACAAATGTAACGGACCGGAAGCAGCACATCAGGCTGGGAGGAGTTAGTTATAGTGTATCAGCAGTCAGCACTGGTGCTCTGCAGGGATGTGTCCTTTCCCCACTGCTGTTCTCCCTATATACTGTACTAATGACTGCACAGCCAATGGCCCAGCTGTTAAACTCAAATTCAAATTCAAATTAAAATTTTATTCGCCACATACACAGTACGATATGCAGTGAAATGCTTACACGACCGCCAGTGACCTTAAAAAGAGAATTAAATCTTACAGTAAGGAATAAATATGAATAAAGAAATACAATAGGAAAATTTTAACTTAACTAGAATAAAAATAGAAATAAAAAATAAAAGTATACTGTACATAAAATAGAAATAAAAATAGAGATATACTGTACAATAGAGATTTTCTTTTAAAATTGAAATTTGGTGGAGGATGTATGGTGTGCAAGTAATTTGCATAGAAACATGTGTTAAGGTGCCTTATTAAAGTGACTTTGTGCAAGGGTCCAGAATGTAAACATAAATATGAGTTCCAATGTCAGTGTAGATGTGCATGAAAGTGTCCATAGTGTCCGTTGACGTTAACAGGTTGTATTAGTTCTGTGTTTGTGGTGTGAATGTGGTATGGTTGAGAGACCTTATTGCCTGCGGGAAGAAGCTCCTCCTCAGTCTCTCTGTGTTGGCCTTCAGGTAGCGGAAGCGCTTTCCTGACCGCAACAGAGAGAACAGTCCATTGTTGGGATGGCTGAGGTCCTTCACGATCTTCCTGGCCTTGGTCCAGCACCGCTTGGTGAAGATTGAGTGCAGGTCAGGGAGCTTGGTGCGGATGATGCGCTCAGCTGAACACACCACCCTCTGTAGAGCTCGTCTGTCCTGCATGGTGCTGTTTCCAAACCAGGTCGAGATGTTTCCCGTCAGGATGCTCTCTATGGTGCAGGAGTAGAAATTCCTGAGCACCTTGGAGGGCAGACTGAAGTCTCTCAAACGTCTGAGGTGGTACAGACACTGCCGGGCCTTTTTCACCACGGTGTTGATGTGACAGGACCATGACAGGTCCTGCGTGATGTGAACACAGAGGTATCTGAAGCTGTCCACTCTCTCCACTGGGCTCCTGTTGATGACGGGGGTCTGGTAGTTCCTCTCCTGCTTTGTACAAAAGTCCACTATCAGCTCCTTTGTCTTACTGATGTTCAGGAGGAGATTGTTCCTCTGGCACCAGTTCTCCAGATTCCCAATCTCCTCCAGGTAGGCCGACTCATCGTTGTTCGTGATCAGGCCCACCACGACAGTGTAGTCAGCAAACTTGATGACGGCGGTGGAGTTGGTAGTGGCCACGCAGTCGTAGGTGTATAAAGAGTACAGCAGGGGGCTCAGAACACAACCCTGGGGCGCTCCAGTGCTGAGTGTGAGGGAGGCTGAGACATGACCGCCCATCTTTACTGCCTGTGGTCTGCCAGTTAGGAAGTTGGAGATCCACTGACACATGGGTGAGCTGAGTCCCAGGTGCTCCAGCTTGGTGGTGAGTGTGGAGGGAATTATGGTATTAAATGCAGAGCTGTAGTCGATGAAGAGCATTTTCACATAATTTCCCCTCTTAGTGTCCAGGGGGGTGAGAGATGTGTGGAGGAGATTTGAGATTGCATCGTCTGTGGAATGGTTCGGACGATAAGCGAACTGTAGTGGGTCGAGTGTGTCCGGTAGTGAAGAGATGATGAAGTCTCGGACCAGGCGTTCAAAGCACTTCATCACTACTGAGGTGAGGGCTACAGGGCGATAGTCATTGAGGGAGGCAGGATGAGGTTTCTTTGGAACAGGAACAATGATGGACTCTTTGAAGCATGTGGGGATCACCGACTGAGATAAAGAGATGTTGAATATCTCAGTGAACACAGGTGCTAGCTGGTCTGCGCAGGCTCTGAGGATACGGCCTGAGATGCCGTCTGGTCCTGCTGCTTTCCTGGTGTTCACTCTCTTGAAGGCTCTCCTCACATCGTGCTCGGAGATGATGAGCGCGTTTCCGGTGCTGGCAGTGTCTTCCTGTCTGCAGCCGTTAGCGCCGTTAGCATTAGCGCCGTTAGCATTAGCGCAGCTAGCATTAGCATCGCTAGCATCTTTAGCTGCAGCATCGAAGCGAGCATAGAATGTGTTGAGCTCGTCTGCTAGAGTCGCGTCCGCGTTCGTCATACCGGATGTTGGTGCTTTATAATCCGTTATTGTTCTCAGTCCCTGCCACAGGCTCCTAGAGTCACTCTGTTGAAGCTGTGACTCTAGTTTTCTCCCGTAGCGCTGCTTCGCCTCTTTCACCGCCTTCCGGACGTTGTATGACGCAGCCTTGTACGGTTCCATGTCCCCTGACGCAAGTCCCGTGTTGTAGGCGGCGGTGCGAGATCTCAGAGCGTCGCGGATGGTTTTATCCACCCATGGCTTCTGGTTGGGAAACGTTCTGATAGTCTTTTTCTCCACCGTACCGTCTACTAGCTTCCCAATAAATCCCACAACCGCTTCCGTAAACACGCTGACGTCATCATCGGAGCTGTTTCTGAACATGTCCCAGTCTGCGTCATCGAGTGCGTCCTGTAACGCGGCCACCGATTGGTCCGTCCAGCGCGCGACCTCCCTCTGAGCCGGCACTTCCTGTTTCAGCCTTTGTTTATATTTTGGCATGAGGAAGATGGCAGCGTGGTCGGATTTACCAAACGCTGGACGAGATTGTGCCTTGTAACCGTCTTTGACCGTGGTATAACAATGGTCCAGTGTCCTTTCGCCCCTGGTGTGGCAGGTGATGTGCTGATAAAAGTTCGGCGCTGCGCGTTTGAGGTTGGCACTATTAAAGTCCCCCGCCACAATGAGCGCAGCGTCCCGGTGTTGTGTCTGGTGCTGTGTGAGCGCCTCATGCAGCTCGCATAAGGCAATGTCTGTGTCTGCTTGTGGTGGGATGTAAACGGCGCTGATTATGACCGATGTGAACTCCCGGGGTAGATAAAAAGGACGACACATGATGGACAGTAGTTCCAGGTTTGGTGTGCAGGAGCGTGTAAGAGGAACAACGCTCGCGCTGTTGCACCAGCTGTTGTTCACCATTAAGCACACGCCGCCTCCCCTTGACTTCCCCGAGTCCCGCGTCCTGTCCATGCGCTGAACCGAGAAGAACTCGGCTGGTTGTATGGCGTGGTCTGGCACCGCTGGGTTCAGCCATGTCTCGGTGAAGCAGAGGAGATTGCAGTCCCGAATGTCTCTCTGGAACTTCATCCTGGCCCTGAGGTCATCGAGTTTGTTCTCCAGTGACTGGACGTTGGCGAGCAGGATGCTAGGCAGAGGTGTGCGGTGTGCACGGGTTCTCAGCCGGTTACTCACGCCAGCTCGTCTCCCTCGAGGCCTCCGCTTCGCGTCGCGTCCATTGTTCTCCCTCAGGATCTCACTCGGCCAGCTCGGATCCGGAGTTAAAAACGTCGAATTGTGAGTACATTGTATACCAATAGAAACAAGAGTGTCTCTATCATACCTAATGTACTCAATGGTGATGATTTTGCCGATTTTAAAACAAAGAAAACTAACTTAAAAAACAAAAACAAGGAAAAGGTGGTCGGAGCAGTCGTGATGGCAGCCGACCTCACCGGCGCCATCTTGGGATACCCCCATCTTGGGATACCCTGAACCCTAAACTCCTGAAGTTTGCGGATGACACTACCCTCATTGGACTCTTTGGATGACGAAGGGTCTGCATACAGATTTAAGACTGCGCGTGTTTTCCCGCGAGAGGCCGCAATTTAGCGCGACTTGCCGGAGGCAACATTCAGGAATTTAAAATAAATGTGTTGTGCTTCACTGAATATCCACCAGATGGCGCATGGAAGGACTTTATCTAAAAGCCAGACCAAGTACAAATTAATTGTGTATAAGGTTAACCGTTAACCTAAAACAATATTGTTTCCAATGCTGTAGCAAACATGAATTTTATTTTGTTTTACAACAGATATTTCATAATGAATGTGTGTATATGTGTATATTTTCATAATGATGAAATGAGATTTCTTTAATCTCATTAATCTCATTAAGCCCAAATTCGTGCTTTAAAAGTTTCTTATATAGTTTTTGTAATGTGTACAGGTACAAAATAATGAAAGACATGGCCATGCCGCGGTTTAAATGATCTTGAAATTAATTTAATTTCCTGATAGTAGGCTATCTGATAGTGTTAACTATGCGAATGTCCTGATTCGTGAATATGCCAACATGTCTTATTTAAAACGTAAAAATGAGTCAACATCAGAAGACATGAATTAACAATGTGTATGTGTTTGTTTGTGCATATATTATATAAGTATATGTTTGTGTGCGTGTCTCATATGTAACATTCATATAAAATGCAATTCATGATAAGTGTATGTTGTTAAAGTATTTGTGGATATGTATGTAACGACGCGGCTCGCGCGAGGGGCGGAGCCGCGCATAAGCTGTTCAGAACGGGCCGGGTCGTGATACCGCGACACTCCGTCTGATCATTCGGTTGCACCAGTAAAAGGTGTCAGTGCCAAAGACAAAGCGCGCTGGAGAAGACACAAGCAAAGCCCAAGCCTCTGTCTGTCTAAGACACCGGAAAGAGAGTGACGGAGACATGCAGCAGTTTAGCGCGCGCTCTCGGGTTAAAGTGCACAAAGCACAAACTCTACTCTCTCTCTTCCTATAAATCCTCAGTAAAGCCATAAGTCCCGATAGGATCTGTAGTTTTTTGTTTTAGTTTCCACAGTCCCGTCCGTTCTCGCATAGACGGCGGAGCTCTGGTTATTTTGTGTTTTCAGTTTTCTTTTGAAAAAAGATTCATTACAAAACAATGAAAAACATGACAATGCCTCAGTTTAAATGGTCTTGAAATTAATTAAATTTCCTGATAGTAGGCTATCTGATAGTGTTAACTATGTGTCGCCATCATCAGAAGACATGAATGAACAATATATGTGTGTGTGCAGGGCCGTGCAGAGACGTTTAAAGGGGCGGGTGCTCAAAGTTAAAAAAGATAGAACATGCTGAATAACAACAACTCATATTCATAATGAATCTAATATGGAATTGCATCATACTGTATGACTGTCATCAGGTCGGGACAATGCAAAGCAAATGTAGCCTATGTTTTACCTGATGGCATACAAAGTTGCTGTTGATTATTATATTATTAGTAATAATTTTTAAGAATCTTTACACATAAAACACACAAACATGCACATGCAGTGCTTATTAAATGTTTAAACTGTAGAGATACAATAATTTTACTGCTGGAAAATCAGCATTTTATCTAATTTGAAATATAAATATTATCTGTTACTTAATATATTTTCTTTAAAAACAGTGTTTTTTTATATCATAAATATAATAATCCATAATTATGTGGATATCCATATTAAATGGCTTTCAGTGAAATAAAACTGTAACTTACTTTAAAACTAAACATGTTCCCTAAAACGGTGGACACAGAGCTACAGACCCCCCTGTAACCCCCCTGTAACCCCCTTACCCAGTTAGCTAGCAGTTAATGACCACCACTACTTGTGCAGTTCATAAAAGGACAGGTAATGTTTGTCGCGCTGTTGCACAAACAGCACGCTCATTTATTTCAATTCATTTGTTGTTAGACTATAGTGTGCGCTGTACACCCTATTTACTATTTTGCTACAGTCTGCACCTTCCAGTTAATTTGCCTGCTTCTCCTCCAGCTCCGCACCGCCCAGCCTGAAGAAAATGCGCGTGCACTTTGCGTGCTCGTACCCGGCTCGTAACGAGCGCGCTCTGCCCTCAAGGGCGAGCATACAGTATTGGTTAATGGCAGGCATGTGACTGATGCAAGCCATATCCTTTTATTTAGCAAAATTGAGTTTAATAGTTACATTTTATTGTTGAGGGGCAAAGACAGGGCTCCATACGCACACTCTAAAAAATGCTGGATTGTTTTTTCTACCCAAACGCTGGGTTGCCGCTGTTAGGTAATTTTTCTGGGTTATTTACAGAGAGTTGGGTAGTTTTTGTGTAACCCAGCTGCTGGGTTGAAGTTTGCTCGGCCCCTCCCCCAAAGTTCACCGGTGGATTCAGCGGCTGTCACTCAGCTTCGTGTCTCTTGAGCTCCCACACCGCTGATGACGGTTCATCCTCCTCAGACATTTAAGGGGAAATGGCGTTAAATACAAGGTCTGTATACACATGTTCACTCACCTAATTCACACATGACTGAAAAATTATTACTATATGTAACATTTATTACTGTTACCGTGTTAAGGTTACACACAAACTTTCCGGCTGGTCTGAGGTACTGGATGATAATTTAGCTGAGAATAGCTGCTAGCCACCCCACCTGTGTATGAAAGAAACGACTAAGATGTCTGAGCTTTTTAGCTTTCTCTGTAGAATGTTTGCAGAGTTACGAAGATGGTGAAGTGATGAATGAATGCTAAACTGTTAACTGTAGCGCTAGCATGACGGAGGCATTTAGTTAGTTTGCTAGTATTAGCAACCACTTTAGAACTTTATTAATCTCACTGCTTGAGACAATAAAATGCTGGTGTGTTACAAAACACTGACCCTCTCACAAATATACAGACCTGCTAACACTCCCGTTTTTCACCAGCTAGTAATTTACTCTGCGGTCAAATTTCTCCTGCGTTTCTCCCGAGTTATAACAATATTTTACACCTTTCCCCCTTTGGCAAGTATGCAACTGTATCACCAGTAATAGCATGTAAGCTAACCAGGTAGCTCTCTTTAACCAAAGTTAAATTAACTATCAGTCAGCGCGCCAACTACAGGAAAAAGTACCACAGCGGTACAGATAACTACTAGATGGAAGTGGTAATATTTTGGTGATTGTAATGTACCAGTATGACACCAGCTATGACATTATTTCGGTTATTAGCTTAAAATCAATGCAGACTACAATATCAACTAGTCTGACATAAAGAGTTGTATCCTAAAAGCCATGCTTATTTTGCTGTTTTATGTTTGGTAGTAGCTGTCTCCATGTTTTTGTTTTAGGTTACCTATACCCTATCTTAATGGGCAGCTTTGTAATTTTTTAGTATCAATCCTATTTCACACTAAATTAATAGTCTTATTCAGTTTAATCTTTGCTATTCAACAAAATTTTATCTTTTTCATTTCTTTCTTTCTAAGGTTGGAACCAACATTGTGGCTGAAGTGTCGAGGCCGTACCCCTACTGTACATCCTGACGATGGGAGATAATGACCAGCGCTGCTCTCAGTAATGTTGCTATGAAATAGCCTACCTGAGGCCTACCGAGGCCTACCTGAAAAGTCATAGACAGTGTTTGTATGTTAAAATGAGACCAGGGCTGGATAGTTTTGTTCTGCAGAAAAAATATCTGAAGTCACAGAGAGATCCTGCTCTGTAGAAGCTGCCTCAGTCTATTTGTGCTATTACTCCATTCTGCCCTTATCACTAATAGTATAGTAATGATGTCACTGTTGATTATCTGTTCTTGTGCTTTTGAAAAATAAATGTTTTTTCTAAGAACATTTAATAGGATGTTGTTTATTGGATATACAGTGGTGTGAAAAACTATTTGCCCCCTTCCTGATTTCTTATTCTTTTGCATGTTTGTCACACTTAAATGTTTCTGATCATCAAAAACCGTTAACTATTAGTCAAAGATAACATAATTGAACACAAAATGCAGTTTTTAAATGAAGGTTTACGTTATTAAGGGAGAAAAAAAACTCCAAATCTACATGGCCCTGTGTGAAAAAGTGATTGCCCCCCTTGTTAAAAAATAACTTAACTGTGGTTTATCACACCTGAGTTCAACTTCTGTAGTCACCCCCAGGCCTGATTACTGCCACACCTGTTTCAATCAAGAAATCACTTAAATAGGAGCTACCTGACACAGAGAAGTAGACCAAAAGCACCTCAAAAGCTAGACATCATGCCAAGATCCAAAGAAATTCAGGAACAAATGAGAACAAAAGTAATTGAGATCTATCAGTCTGGTAAAGGTTATAAAGCCATTTCTAAAGCTTTGGGACTCCAGCAAACCACAGTGAGAGCCATTATCCACAAATGGCAAAAACATGGAACAGTGGTGAACCTTCCCAGGAGTGGCCGGCCGACCGAAATTACCCCAAGAGCGCAGAGACAACTCATCCGAGAGGCCACAAAAGTCCCCAGGACAAGATCTAAAGAACTGCAGGCCTCACTTGCCTCAATTAAGGTCAGTGTTCACGACTCCACCATAAGAAAGAGACTGGGCAAAAACAGCCTGCATGGCAGATTTCCAAGGCGCAAACCACTTTTAAGCAAAAAGAACATTAAGGCTCGTCTCAATTTTGCTAAAAAACATCTCAATGATTGCCAAGACTTTTGGGAAAATACCTTGTGGACCGACGAGACAAAAGTTGAACTTTTTGGAAGGTGCGTGTCCCGTTACATCTGGCGTAAAAGTAACACAGCATTTCAGAAAAAGAACATCATACCAACAGTAAAATATGGTGCTGGTAGTGTGATGTTCTGGGGTTGTTTTGCTGCTTCAGGACCTGGAAGGCTTGCTGTGATAGATGGAACCATGAATTCTACTGTCTACCAAAAAATCCTGAAGGAGAATGTCCGGCCATCTGTTCGTCAACTCAAGCTGAAGCGATCTTGGGTGCTGCAGCAGGACAATGACCCAAAACACACCAGCAAATCCACCTCTGAATGGCTGAAGAAAAACAAAATGAAGACTTTGGAGTGGCCTAGTCAAAGTCCTGACCTGAATCCTATTGAGATGTTGTGGCATGACCTTAAAAAGGCGGTTCATGCTAGAAAACCCTCAAATAAAGCTGAATTACAACAATTCTGCAAAGATGAGTGGGCCAAAATTCCTCCAGAGTGCTGTAGAAGACTCGTTGCAAGTTATCGCAAACGCTTGATTGCAGTTATTGCTGCTATGGGTGTCCCAACTAGTTATTAGGTTCAGGGGGCAATTACTTTTTCACACAGGGCCATGTAGGTTTGGATTTTTTTTTCTCCCTAAATAATAAAACCCCTCATTTAAAAACTGCATTTTGTGTTTACTTGTGTTATCTTTGACTAATAGTTAAATGTGTTTGATGATCAGAAACATTTTGTGTGACAAACATGCAAAAGAATAAGAAATCAGGAGGGGGCAAATAGTTTTTCACACCACTGTATGTATGTTTTCTTTGTAATAGACCAGTATATCAAAGTAATTTAACTGTTTAATAGACATGGGTGGTTTTTTTTTGTTTTTTTTACAGATTCACTGTAAAACCTGAAAATAATAATAACCTATTTGTCAGGTAGAATTAACGCAACATTCCAGTTAAAATGAACCAACAAACCCCAAACATATGGGTAGAACATTTGACCAATTTATGTGGTAGAATTAACCCAGCATTATAGTTAAATATGACGTAGCATTTGGATTGAATATTTAACCCATCTTGTTGGGTTAAATTAACCCAGCATTTAGTTAGTCCTATATTTACCCAGCATCTGGGTTAAAAACAACCCAGACTGGGTTGTTTTTAACCCAGCATTTTTTAGGGTGCACATACACAGAAAAAAGGGGACTTGAGGCATCCTGCATGGAGGAAAGGGGCGGGTGCTCAAGCACCCGCCGCCCTCCCCCCTCTGCACGTGCCTGTATATGTGTGTGTGTGTGTGTGTACTGTATATACAACGTGAAAGCGCTCTCAGTTACAGCTCAGTCCCTCTTCTCACCTTTAGGTGTGAAGTTATCAAACCGGTTTCAGATGGGGGAATTGGCACAATTGAGGGGTTTAAAACTATTTAACAAGACCGAGACGTCTCTGCCTAAAATGTATTTCTCCAGCAAAACATAGAATAAATAGAAATAAAATGTTTAATATTAATAATATTGATCTTAGCTGGATGGTCTAATTCTCAAAACCGTTTAAGAAAGACTTAACACACTATAACTAGAATATTTACAAAACTGAAAGGACACAAACAGCAAAAATATATGCTGGACACAAACAGCAAAAAACATGAAGAAATAACATGATAAAGTGCTTAGGGCTTTTCATGTTTTTTGCTGTTTGTGTCCAGCATTGAATAATTATTTCATCCATTATTTGACCACGGCTGGGAATAAGAGCTGGAATGTGATTGTGAATTTATATATATATATAGGATATGTAGAGTATGTATGTGTGTGTGAGTGCGCATTTCATATGTAGTTGTGTGAGCAGTTAGTAGTATGTATGTGTGTGTGAGTGCGCATTTCATATGTAGTTGTGTGAGCAGTTAGTAGTATGTATGTGTGTGTGTGAGCGCGCATTTCATATGTAGTTGTGTGAGCAGTTAGTAGTATATGTGTGTGTGAGTGCGCATTTCATATGTAGTTGTGTGAGCAGTTAGTAGTATATGTGTGTGTGAGTGCGCATTTCATATGTAGTTGTGTGAGCAGTTAGTAGTATGTATGTGTGTGTGAGTGCGCATTTCATATGTAGTTGTGTGAGCAGTTAGTAGTATGTATGTGTGTGTGAGCGCATTTCATATGTAGTTGTGTGAGCAGTTAGTAGTATGTATGTGTGTGTGAGTGCGCATTTCATATGTAGTTGTGTGAGCAGTTAGTAGTATGTATGTGTGAGTGCGCATTTCATATGTAGTTGTGTGAGCAGTTAGTAGTATGTATGTGTGTGTGAGTGCGCATTTCATATGTAGTTGTGTGAGCAGTTAGTAGTATGTATGTGTGTGTGAGTGCGCATTTCATATGTAGTTGTGTGAGCAGTTAGTAGTATATATGTATGTGTGAGTGTTTCATATGTGTGTGCATGAGTGAAGTTTGATTTAAGCCCTATACGGCGCCTCATAAATATCAGATAGTTAGCAGGATAACTAATCACCATAGTGAATTGTGATAGCCATGCATTTTAAATCATCATAGCCATGTACATTTATCAATCCTGGTATTTTTATTGAAGATGTGGATTTCTGTATGCAACAATGGTAGTCTATGGTTTAATATCTGGATCATCGCATTCCAATATGGCCGGCTTTCCTCTGTTCCTATCACTGTTTTAACAACTACATTTCCCAGAGACTAAATCAGCCTACTACTGGTGGCTAGATGAATCATCATTTAGGTGTTGAGGCATCCAGCCAATAGTATCACCAAAAGTTTAATTTCATGAAATGTCATAGTTTTTCGTATTTTTTTTACAGACAATAAAAATCTTAGTGGCAGTTGTGTAAAAAATTTATGCACGTACACAGAACAGTAGATGCGTGACTTAGCTGCATGATGTTATCCTAATCAGACTGCTCACAGGTGTTTCAAGCATCTACCTGTACAATAGAGCTGTGTAGGACGATGAGACCATTTCCGTTAAGGCGGAGGTAGTGAAAGTTATAATTGAAATAAACAATTAAAGGAAACTGCCCTATTCTTACCTCTAAAGATAAAAAGAGTGTTAATGAAGTGTGCACTGTCAAATAAAAGTATCTACATATTAAATGAAAAAAAATGTGTATTACTCTTTTCTCATTTTGCCTTTTGTAAATTGGTATAAAAAAAATTGGGTCAAATACAGATGTCGCCCTTAAAACCCTGCGTGTTTTCCCGCGGGATGCCGCAATTTAGCGCGCGGCGTGCCGCGACTTGCCGGAGGCAACATTCAGGAATTTTAAATAAATGTGTTGCGCTTCACTGAATATCCGCCAGATGGCGCATGGAAGGACTTTATCTAAAAGCCGGACCAAGTACAACAATGAATGTAAGGACGCGGATGAACAGTGCTGAAGCGAACATGAATTTTATTTTGTTTTATAATAGATCTTTCATGATGAATGAGTGTATATGTGCTTCACATTATCAAACACAGGCAAAGGAGACAGAAATTATTGAGGGATCCACTGAAAAAAGTAAACCTAGTTTAATGTGTTTTTTTTTCTCATTCCATTAGTAAAAAAAATAATTTGCTCTTTTTAACTGAAGTGTCTAATTTATTCTTATGGGTGAATCTTTTTTTTTTTTTTTAGTATAATGCTGTTTACAGCAGGAAACCAAAGTGAAATATTTCATTTTGATCAAGGTACTCTTATTAGGTTGAGTGTGATTTGCGCATGCGCAGTCTTTAGACCATAGTTTTGCCGGTATAATTTTATTTCCGCCTCAAACCGGAGCATGACGTTGAAACAAGTAAGGAAGGATATCAGAACCTGTATTTCAGTTACTGTTAGTTAAAGCCCCTGATTAAACTTAAATCTAATCCATTCACAAAGGACATTTCTGCTTCAAACCGTGTCTCATGACGCAGCATTTTCACGGACTGAATCACATGCGGGTGGAGATTCTCAAAGAAAACTCCTTTAAACCAGGTAAGAAAGCAAACTCATGTCATTTCTATGTTAAATGTATCTCTTCTATGAGCAAATTCATGATTTATGTCAGGAACAACTACTTTGTAGATTGAGTTTTGTGTCCGTGTTTGCTACTGTAGCTAAAACCACCTATATTACCTGCATTAGCATTAGCTAACTAACGTGGTGATTTTCAAAAACACCGGAGTTTATACAGTAAGTCAGCGGCGCCGAAGAAAATAATTATATTTAAGAACCGTTGGTTAACGATGTAAAAATTAATAGGAAAGTGACGTAAACATAGAACAAGCTAATTTGGAGTGAGTGCTGTTTGTAGTGTACTGCTTTCTATACTTTATACACACTGTAATTAAGATTTGCTAACATAAGAACTTGAGCCAGTCCAATTTTTGTTTTTACCTTTTTTTTTTTTTTTTTAAAGATCAGTAATGAGTTTCTGAGAATTATATCTGCTCCACTTCAAGCAAGATTACTGGTTTCCTTGGACAAGCAACACTACAAACTAATTGAGATCATCAGAAACTAGGGAGGAACCCGTCAGAGAGAAGACCAGAGATATAATCTTCATCTTCAAGTTCTTGATCTGGTATGTACTCGCTCAAAAAAGCAGAAATTAGCTTGGTGTCAAATGTAATCTTGTGAATGGAAGCCACAGGACCTGAGCAAGGCATCCACATCAAGTTGGCTGTGATGCACTAAATTAAAACATAACTAGCAGAATAAAACTCTTTAGTTTAACTTGTTCACAGGTTAGTGTATGCTGTCTGAATACAGGTTTCAATGTCTGCCATGTTCATTTTTTCACGCTTTACAAGCCTAACATAACCAACAATACTATGTTTGTTTTTATGACCCTAGAGCCTGGAGGTGATTACCTCCTGAAATTAATACTTAAAATGATAACCTTTATCATTAATACATAGTGTGTATATGTATGTCAGTTATTTTGGCGTATTCATTGAGCTAATTACATTTATCATGCTGCACCATAATCCTAGGTGTTTTTTTCACTCATAGGGAGCATTAAGTGATTTTACATGCATACATCAGACACTGTTTTGCCAAATAGAGCAATTGTCTAACAAATGTCCTTTCTTTTATTAGGTTGTTCAGAAAGATGAAGCTCAGGCAGAACTTGTGAGGTGCACAATGGCCCTGTTTGTCCTCAGGTAGGAAGAGGACTGTCTTCAGCCTCCACAGGAAATCGGGATTGTGACTTTTTGAGTTTCCATCAGTCGCACATGAATGTTCCATGTTTTACCTCTGCTGATTTTGTTTCAAGACCATTTTCTAATTTTCTTTTCAGTCCAATTAATAAATGTGTGTTGCAAAGTTGAGTGTTACTATTTGTAATTTTATGGAGTAATGTTAACATTTTGGATGAAAATATGTTCATTCCACAATAAATGTTTATATAAAGAAATGTGCTTTGAGTGTAAATCAATATGTAATTAAGTTTTTTATGCTTATTTTTATGCTTATGCTTTTTTATATTTAAATTATGAATGCCTTAAATCTTAGAGTAAAAGGTTTATTTACATTACGTCACTTCCCAAATATTAGGTGTGACAGATTACTTCAATTGTTTTAAGTTTAGCCAGTGCTATTTTTTTTTTCAGTAGGGTCAATCAGATGTACAGTGTGGGTAAGTGTGGTGCTTTTATTGAAGGGATAATGACTGATAATTATTATTATTATTTTTTTCGGGTGAACAATTTCTTTAATGTTTTCTGAGTTGGGGCTGTTCAGTAGAAAGTAATAGGCTCACCAATTTACAGTATGATCTTTCAATTTAACAAGTGTAATGTAAACAAGTTAGTTATTATGAGTATGGAAAACATCTTTTCCTGCATGGTTTTTTTCTGCTTCAGGAGTCAGTCTGTTCTGAGACAGTGAGAGTAGAGGAAGGGCCAGGTACGGTTCAGGACCAGGGAGGGAGCCGGAGACAGCAGAACAAAGAGATGATATTGCCAGCACCAGCACAGGGAGCACAGTTTTTAGTTTAGATCTCATGTTTATATTTTATTGTATGTTGATGGCTTGACTGTAAACAACAAACAATGCAATAAATGTATAAAAAATATATATATTTATTGTCTCTTTCCAGGACCAGGCATATCGTTCAATTATTTTTTGGCCAAATAGGCAGCCGTAACAAGAGGTGAGGGCGCGCGCGTCATCACATGTGCTTACCCGACTCTGCTTTCACCGTAAACTTCAATATACATAGACGTTTATATTTTTGTTTATTTGTATATGTATGTTATTAATTTTACTTTTTTAGAGATTGTATGTGCGTGCACGGAGAGTATGTGTTGATAAGTTTATGTGGATAAGTTGATAAGTGTATCAGAAAGCATTAAAATGTTCATTTGAATTAAAATGACACACACACGTCTGTGTATACAGTATATCAATTACATATATATCAATTTCATTAGTTCGTTCATTCTATTTGAAGCTTCGGATGTTTTTTTTTTTTTGGTTTGGTTAGATTAGTTCTGAACTCGCTTCCGTGAAACTATCGCTAAAACAATGTACTGAGCCCTCCTGAGGATATAAAGCTTTATTATTGTGTTTGAATAAATATTCAGATCTACCACAGCAGGTAATAAACTATGGTGTGTCATAACCGAAGCAAACACCACGATTATGCCTCGTTTCGTTCGACGGGAACGTGGTTCACTTGGCCGCGGTGTATTATAAACCTGTGGAATGTTTCACTGTTTATGCTCACATAAGAGGAATAAAAGCGAGTGAAATGTGGAAATGATGTGTGGCAACTCAATGAGAACTAAAGCAAAAGATTTCGGTAACTCCACTGAGTGTAACATCTGCATAGTGACACTGAACATCTTCACTTTTCCGTTTACCTCTGAAAAAAAAGCTGTATTTTGTTTGTTTATATTTAGAGTTTTTATGACAGTAGAACAAGTACCCGCACGCACGCACACACATAGACACATAGACACACACACACACACAGACACACACACTCCCCTGAGCCCTCGGGAAACATCCAATCACCGTCGGTATACAAATGAGTCAAGACGTAGCCTAACGTGGTGTCGTGTCGGATTTCAGTGGTCACGGAGTGGGAAGACTTTGAAGAAGCTGCAGTGACAGGAAACAGCTGAACAACTTCACTTTTCCGTTTACCTCTGAGGAAAAAAAGCTGTATTTTGTTTGTTTATATCTAGAATTTTTATAGTAGTAAGAGAGAGTTATAGTTTGGTCTGTACTGTTGTTCGCACCCTTGTAGAGAATAAATAAATGAATAACACCTTCATATCCCCTCTCAAGAGTGTCATAGTCCATTGTTAGTTTTAATGATCTGGCTGAAACTAATTATCACTACATAAGTACCCTAACACCATTGATCATCTCAGCTGAACCTAATTCTAGGTTAGGTGTGTGTGTGTGTGTGTGTGTGTGTGTGTGTGTATAGGCTCTACGCAGGGGCAAGAGAGGGCAGCGCACCCTTAAATGTCTGCACATGTTAATATATTCCTAAAATGTATATATTACAAGTTGATAAACTGATCTGCGGTAGCGGAAAATCCGCTGAAATAGGACAGGCTACAGCGCACGCGCACACACACACATACACACGCGCGCGCACACACACACACAGACACACACAGACACACCTCCCTTGAGCCCTGCGTCTGTCGGATTTCAGCGGTCACGGAAAGACTTTGAAGCAGTTTATATATGAATCTAAGCTTGAACTTATCAGCATTGTAAATATATAATACTTTTCAAATAAAATCGCTATTACTTTGACCCTGAAGTTTAGTTTAGCACACACAAAAAACAGAAAAGTCATTTCTGGTAAATCAACGGAATGTGTAGTTTATTTACAGTAATTCATTAAAAAATGAATATACATTGTACAGTACACGGTAAACACGGGAAAGATTACACAATGAAAAAACAAACAGTGTCTACTTTATAAACAGCTTAGTATGTGCGTCGAGATGCTGAAATCCCTTGCATGTTTTTGCTTCCAAGTGGAGAGATATTTGACCGATAGCCTAGAACAAAAGATCTATAGGTGTGATCACAACCCCCTCCGACCGACCGTGCCATCAATCACTGACCACCTCAGAAGTTCCCTCCAATGTATGGCTGCAATACTTGTTTTGCAAGTATTTTTAACACCATTCAAAGGCTTCAAAGGGGCAGTTATCGGCTATGACACGTTGAAGGAGAACTTAATAGTTCTCAAAAATAGTGTAAATGTCTGCAACAATCACTAACCATTAAAATGTTTTTTTTTTTTGTAATTAAACACGAAAATATTAATTATATTTCCATATATATACACACACATACACACACACACACACAAGGGCGTAGGTTTGCTACCTATGACTCCAACTAATACCCCATCCCCCAATCCCCAAAATAAACTGCTGGCATATTTGTTTGACATCAATATTGTCCAGGCTGTTCTTTTTTTCTTCTGATAAACACTAAAGATGATATTTTGTAGAATGCTGAAAACCTGTAATCATTGATTTACATAGTATTTGTTTTTCCTGCTACGGAAGTCAATGTTTTCAGCTTTTTTCCCCAATATTGTGACGGTTAACCCCTAGAGGGCGCCTAACGCCCATTTTTGGTTTCGTTTTGTAGTTTGTTTGTGTTTTGTGTTTAACTTCAGTTCCCAGTGTGCACCTCGGTCAGGTGACGTAGAAGCTCACCTGAACCGAGGTAAGCCAATTATTAGTTGATTTGTTTGTGTTTAAATAGCCTGACTGAACAGCAGTCATGCGTCTAGCTTTTGTTGTAGTTAAGTTGAGTTTGTGTTTGGTGTTTTTGTTTCCCTTTTATGTTAATAAAAGAGAATAACGAACCGTCAGCTCGCCTCCTCTGCATTCATGCCACGACCACGCACCCGACGCAGACACAGTAAGGGGAAAAATCATGACAAATATCTTATTTTGTATTCAACAAAATAAAGAAAATCAATAAAGTTTGGAACCACTTAAGGAGTAAATAGTGAGTAAAGTTTTTTTGGGGGTGAACAATGGCTTTGACCCTAACTCTTCCCCTCTGACTGCACTAGGACCGGACAGCATTGCCACCTGATGAAATAGCGTGACAAAAAAGTGAAATGTCAGTTCAAAACTTTTGCCAAAAACACTAATGAATCACTTACATCCTCAGCCTATCACTCCTCATGATGCTAAATATTAGTATAATCAACATGTATAATACACGCACACATATTATATGTTATATACTGTATAATCAACATTCAGATTGACCTCCTGTGAACTCGCCTCTTCACCTGAACTACAACATGGCTGATCTGCTTCTGTCCCCTAATTGAAAAACATTGAGGGATTCCTTATGAGCATGGACAGAGAATGCCTCAGCCTATTATTGGTAACAATGTTAAATCTCAGGACAACTACAGTGGCTTGGAAAAGTATTCGCCCCCCGTGAATTTTTCCACATTTTGTCACATTACAGCCACAAACATGAATCAATTTTATTGGAATTCCACGTGAAAGACCAATACAAAGTGGTGTACACGCGAGAAGTGGAACGAAAATCATACATGATTTCAAACATTTTTTTTTTTTTTACAAATAAATAACTGAAAAGTGGGGTGTGTGTAATTATTCAGCCCCCTTTGGTCTGAGTGCAGTCAGTTGGCCATAGACATTGCCTGATGAGTGCTAATGACTAGAGAGCACCTGTGTGTAATCTACACTCTCTCCATCGCTGTCTGATATACAGCACAGGTGTTTAGGTTCTGTTACCTGACAAAACAGGATAAACACATGCCATTTAAACAGCAATCATTTTATTTCACTTTTTCTGAGTCTTAGTGTGCAAACCTCGAATCAAATCATTAATGTTCGCCAAGTAAGTGAATGCATTTTAAAAACTATTTTTCTGAAGTGGATTGTCTATTGGTGTCAACAAAATTCTAGCCATATGGCAATATTAGTTTATCAATTTCTTTCACAATACTGATTTCTGACAAACAGTCACTAGATTAGGAGACTGACAGGGATCATATTTATACTTTTACATTTAGCTGTTTAATCTGCTGTTAGTTTTACGTCCGTATTCACAGACTATATCCTGGCCTGCTGTACTGAATGTGAGTCCACTGCATTTGGCGCTGCTTGTGTCTGAACGCAGCCATAGTCTATCACATGATGGCAGGGAAAGGCACAGCCAATCAAAATGTTCATATGTGTTTTGGGGGCGGGAGGACTCAAGGAGAGAACGTGATTTATCCCTTTCTGCGTGTCTAGGTTAATGTTGACAGAACGATTTTAAAAAAAGTGGATTAAATTATTGGTGGGGACATTTCAATGGTCGGAGGATATTGGTGGGGACACATCCCCTCCGTCCACCCTAAATCTACGCCCCTGTATATATATAATTTAAAACTATTTATTCATTTGTCTTTTATTTACTTACTTACTAGCGAATGCTTTTTTAGGGCTCTAAAAACTACGGCAGTATGAGTGACAATGGAATAGGACGTGTGAGTTGCACCGGTCACACACACACAATAAATATATATATATAATTAAATTCTTAAAACATCGTGTTCACCCATGCACTGAAAAAAAGAACTTGTAAGATTTACTTGATAAAATCCTCATAACAATTTGGACACAGATTTTAAGTAAATTTTATTGCTCCAATATTAAGGCTGAATCCCAACCCTTCCCCCTACCCTTCCATTTGACGCGTTCACGTGCAGGGGTAGTGGTGTCTCATTTCTCTTTTGGTTGGGGGTGTAGGGGGAGGGGGGAAGGGCCAGATAGCCCTCCAAACGAAGATTTTTCAGGACCTCACTTCAAACGAAGGGCTAAGCGAAGTTTTCAACATGGCTGCTCACTCGAGCAAACAGACCCATAAATGTTAAGTCATTTTTGCCATTAATAAAGATTTTTATGACAAGTTTTCATTGTATGTATATTACCTTTAGTCTTGTGTTTGTGTTTATGGTGATGTTCTTATGTGAATGAAAGGTGAGATGGGGGAATTCCAGTGGGAGTTCTGTGGGTCTCCAAACTCAGAAGGCTACGTGTCAGCCGATAACTGCTCCTTTGATCTGCTGGTTACAGCGGGGCGCCGACTGCTGATGAGCGTATAGTAGCCTGTACAAGCTAGGCCATTTTTAGATTACATTTGAAATTTTAAGGGGTTGAATAGAGAACCTACTGTCTTATTTATGTAGCGAAAACACGAAATTAAACTAGATAACATGATCAGAGTTTTAATATTTATATTTAACTAGATGGAAGGCTTTTCAAGTCACATGGAAAAAAAAATTCTGTTCAGTTCTACAGTTTATCCCACAGTTTATTCCATTGTCCAGCCTCAGGACAATGTAATCAATGTAATATGCTGTTTTCTGGTTAAATTTTTCTGATTGGACCCGTACATAGAAAGTTTATACTGTAAACATACTTTATATTATATAAAAAATAAAAGAATCGCTCAAGTTTGCTAGCGGATAGCAGAGATTGCACGATATTACAAATATATATTTTTGTGTCACATACACTTTACTGCATGCTACAAACAAACTCACCCGTAATTGTCAGGTAAAATCTACTTAATTAAATTAACAATAAAATAAATCAAGTAAAAGTTACATAATTATACTTAATGCACAAATTACTTGATTATTTTAAATAAATCTAAAGTTAATGCATTGTTGTATCAGCAGGAACCTTGATTTTATGAAATTACTATCATTTTGTTTTGTGAGATTTTCCCTTACTTGGTTTTATCAATTTATATTACTCCCTATAATAATGTAAACATTGCTAATTTATGTTTTGGAAAGAAACTTAAGTAATTATTTCATCTATATCTTTCATAAATCACACAACTAAAATATAATTAAACAGTTTATTCACCAACATTACCAAATATGTGACATTCACAGTCTAGATCCAAGTTGTCTTTTTAATAAAAGTGCATTCAGCTAAATTTTGCATCCATAGAAAAAAACTGCACGGCACCAGGGCCTGAAATACTTGTTTTAAACAAAATTGTGTAAAATAATAAATAAATAAAATACAGCATTCATTTAGAAATAAAATGGAGCAGAAAATACTTTAAACAAACTGTAGAATAAACGTTAAAACGTAATAGCCCTCTGAAGCAGTGAAGTTGCAACTTTCAAATCAGCACTCTGGACTAGTGCACTTAAAAGTATGCCATTGAAACCTTAATGCATGAAAACATTTTAAGCTGAACATGTAAACACAACATGTAAACACTTGTAGTCAAGCCAAATCAAATGTTTTAAGATGATAACTTCATCTTTAAAGCTTGCACTTTTGGTGATAGCTTAATCCCATCAAGTTCTAGAAGAACTTTCTGAAAATAGCCTCTCCTTCAAGGATTATGGATACACCAACCGGTTCTTCCCCTTCAACAGCATGGACGACAAGGATTTTAAGAAGGTGTCACTTCGTCTGTCCCCCTGCATAAAATTTACAAGAAAATAAATCATTTATTTTGAGAAACAAAAAAAATCTGAATTGCTTCAACCTGTGCTGACTTCATTGAGAAAAAAATAATAATAAAAATAAATGATAATAAAAAAAATGACCATCACTTCATATACTTCATATTGTTAAACTTGGGTTAAATTGCTTTAGCACTAATCTTGCATCAGTAAAACATGGCATGAGATGGCTTTACAGTGTCAGGAAATCCTATGATGAATGCTGAGTTTGTATTTAAAGGGTTAGTCCAAACATGAAAATTCGTTCAATAATTACTCATATTTATATATTCATTTGCATTTATATGCTTCTGTCCAATACAACAAACACTATATTCAAGGTATTAATAAATTGTATAATTAATAAGAAAACAATGCTTTACCAGGCAATCATCAAAGAGATCCTCTTCAGATTCACATCTCATCTTTACGCTTTGTTTCTGTGAAAATATTTACATTGTATCATTACATAATCTTTTATTCGTACATTTAAACATCTAAACTACATTTAGGCCTTTATCCAAAGCAAATTACAAAAGAGGAAGGCATCAAGCATGTCAAGCAGTGCTACTAACACAAAGTTTCTGACACCGTTAGAAACAGATATTTGCATTTCTGCTTTAATATCCGTGTTATTTATTGGTGACTTTGACGGTTGTCTGTTACAATATTTTTCTTAAATATTCACCATTCAAATAATTGTTTTATGTAGATAAGTTACAGCAGAATTCGTAGAAAACAGACAAAATAATGTATTTAGTCTTTCTAAATACCAGAATTGATTTTTATTTTGTTTTACTGTTCAAAAGTAGCAGTTATTCTTCAATGAATGTTTTCTATAATGAGGATTAACGTCTGCTTTGGAAGAGGTGTCAAATAAACAAATGTTCACAATGGGGGAAAAAAAGTTAAATAAAATGCCTTTATTTCACTTCAGAGACCTATGAAAAAATTAATTCTAGTAAGTATAAAACGCCATGGTCAGTTTTTATCCCATATAATGTACACACATTATATGATAAAAAAAAAAAGTAGAAAAAAACAATGATCAGTTCTTATTCAGGACGTCCCATACTATATACACACCACATATGAAACTATTTTACTGCAGCATTTTTCAGATATGGGGCATTATTACATTTCAAAGGGGTATAAAGACCCCATTTCTAATAAGTGTAAAAGCTAAACTTACCTCGAACACGACAAACTCCAGCTGCAGCTCCAGCTGCAGCCAGCCATGCTTTAACACACACGACTCGTTTGTTCAGAAATGGCATCTAACTGGCGAGCCTTTGTCTGAACACGCCGTTTTCACTCGGGGTGGGGGTAAGAAACACACATCTCGGTGTATTAATCCGCGCGCTCGGTTCGTTATTATTTTATTTATTTATTTATTTACCACAGGACCCATGGGGGCTCCGTAGGTTCAGGTTTTTACACGAAAACGGTGTTTTGTGAATCTCCACACTATTAAAAACTGAAATTGCTAATTGTACGTCCTGAGATTAAGATGAACATTTATTGGGAGTCATGAAAGCGAGAATCACATCCAAAAAAGAAAGCTAAACTTACCTCGAACACGACAAACTCCAGCTGCAGCCACGCCGTGTTGTAACCTCCGTGATGATCCACAACCGACTGATCCACAGCGCCAGCACAGCGACTCCAAACACGCATGCGCAGTTTAATTTGCACACATTTTCGGCTTCAGTAGACACACAATACTTCAGACTGAAACACGACTGCCCCCTACAGGTAATGAAGGGCATGTTCACAGCTTCCCGCACGCAGCCGCGCAAAGCCGCGGCAAGTCACGGGATCCCTTTTCTCGAAACGCGCGTTTTTAATGGCGACATCTGTATATATTTTTTACTTTACAGCTTTTTTTCACACCTGCATAAAATATATATTTTCTATAAATAATATACAGTGGAACCTCGGATTGCGAGTAACCCTTTTTGCGAGCACACAAGACAAGACGAGCAAAATTTAAAATTAATTTTGACTTGAAAAATGAGCCTGAGTCCTGATATACGAGGAACCAAGTATTATTGAGTATCATGTGACCTGTATGTGCCGCCAAGCGCCAACTGAGCCAATGGTTCTTTTGCACTGCGAAATTGTGGATAATCATCTTCCATGCTTGGTCACAGTGCACGCGCACTCATATAATCAACATCCGTGCACGCGTGTACTGTTTACTATAACACTGTGACCATGTGTGTGCACGTAAAGCATCTTTTATTTTGTGTTTGCATATTTGTAAATGTGTGTGACCACTTTTTACTCTGAGATGCTTAGTAAATACAGGTCCAGATCTTCTGCAGATGCAGGCTGCCTCAGATCCTCCTGTTTCTTCATTTACCCAGACAGACTGAATGTTGAGTTCAGAGTTCTGTGAGACCAAACCCTCACTTCCATTAGTCCTTGCTCTTCTCTATATGAAAGATAGTTCTTAATGACATTGGCTGTATGTTTGGGTTTGTTGTCTTGCTGCAGAATACATTTGGAGCCAATCAGATGCCTCCCTGATTGTCCTGCATGATGGATAATTTCTATGATGGATATTAATCATCTGCCTGTATTTTCTCAGCATTGAAGACACCATTTATCCTGGCTAACTCTATTTGCAGAAATGCAGCCTCAAACTTGCAAGGTACCTACATCATGCTTCACTGTAGCCTACAGACACTCATTACTGTACCGCTCTCCAACACTGCCTAAAGCTACAGTCAAAGTATTTACAAATATTTTTTAACTTACAGTATCAGTCGAGATCACCTGCTGCCAGGTATGGAGGTATGGTTTTTGGGCTACAATTCTTCTATGAAGATCCTTCTAGCCAGACTATCTCAGACAGATGATTGTACCCATGTCCCACTGGTTTCTTTTAGTGTTTTTCTGATGGTACTGATGAACATTTCCTAATATTGAAGGGAAGTAAGCACGATCTCATCTGCTACATTAAAGTTCCTTGGCTGACTACTACTTGGCGGACTACAGTCCTCAACATTGCCTGTCTCATAGGACTTCTTCAGAATAGCTTGAACAGCACATTCTGAAACCCAAGTCTGCTTTGAAATTGTTGCCTGGTAGAGACTATGCTGATGCAGTATGACTATCTTGTTGTTGTTCTTAGTCTTTCCCAAATTAATGACCTGTGACATGAAACTGTCTACCACAACCTTCGCTTAGTAGCAGTTTATAAATTCCTATAAAAATGATATATAGATATTTTTTCCCACCCCGTCCAAAAACATCTCCACTTTTTCTGTTCTGTTTTCTGTCTTGTCTTCATATGTTTCATCAGACAGTTTTAAAGCTTCTACAGTCTATGTGGCACAATTACTACAAATATCAGAATTAATACATGATTAAAATATTTTTTTTCAATGACAATAGATAAATGGACGGACGGATGGATAGATAGATTACTTTATTAATCCTAATAGGAAATTGTACTGTATATGTGTGTGATTGTGTTTGAACATGGGATCTGTGCCCAGCTCATTGTTATGGTACATTATCATAGATAGCAGATTCATCTTTCTGCGGCTGGAAATTCGCATATATAACACAATCATCCTTCATGTGCTGTACATTAGCGTAGATATCAGAACTGTCCTCCTTCTGCTGCTCAGTGCGGACACTCCGGCGCTCACACAGAAACCTGTTTATGAGACACAGAACACATGTTAATGGCTGTTTTTAACTGTTTACTGCTTGTGAGTGAGATGTTGGTTTCAGCAGCAGATAAAAATTAAGCAGATTTTTACCTCCTGTTGTAAATCACAGCTCCAGTCACTAAAATTAAAATGATTCCGACTGTCACCAAAACAATGACCCAGACTGTCTGTTGTTTTTCACCTGTTAAAAAGTAATTATACTATTTATTATGTAAAAATTTAAAATGAACAAAAATCACAATTTTACTTCAGTAACCATTTAGGATTAGTACAGTCAGGAGTGATTGTGAGCAGACGGACCCACCCTGGACCTGAAGGCTGATCGTTTTAGATCCTGACGTCTCGTTGGTTTTCCAAGTGCAGGTGTAATTCCCAGAATCCCTCACGGTTAGAGCAGGAAAGTGAAGAACGGGTCCTGATGTGTTTAACTGCTCGTTGTTCTTAGACCACACAAACTGTGAGGAACTGTGTGTGCAGTTCACATCACACGTCAGATTTAACGAGTCTCCTTGTTTAAGGGTTCCGTTTCCACTGAGGCTGATTAGTGACACCTTTAAATCTTTTACAGAGAGCAGGAAAGACTCCATGTCACTCAATCAGGATTTCACACACAGATAAACATGTAGTATCGAATGATAAACATTAGGACGATGCTAGCAAGATAATTTAATACAGTTCTATAGGTAGGAAAAGTTATTTATACAGATAAGAAATGAAAATTTTAAAACAAAAATTTACCTTCAACTTTTAGAGTCACTCCAGGGAAACTTGTCAATTTGCCACCGGTCACATTAGTTATAAATCTGAATCTGTACTCTCCAGAATAACTGAACTGTACATTGTGGATTAACAAAGTGCAGTTTGATTTGTCGTCTCCAACGTACTCAAAGTCTGACGTGGCATTTGATGAGCTGTCATAAACATATGGAGGGTAACGACACACATAATTTGTGTTTGAGTTCATTGAGCACCAAAGCATTTGTGTCACCTGAATTCGATTTGCATCATAATAATAATAATAACTACAGGGAATGGAGACACTGAATCCTCTCACAGCGCAAACTGACTCTGGATAGTCTACACCCCACTGTCCACTTATCACACCTGCAAAATAAATGTGAAAGCACATTTTAAAAGTAAAAAATAACTTTAAACAACCTCTCTTTTTTTTTCATACATTTTTTTTTGGGGGGGGTTCCAATTTTCTCCCCAATTTTAGTCGTGGCCAATTCCTCCCCGTCACTAGGGGGCTCCCTCATTAAGGCTGCCACTCAGTATCACGTGTTTCCTCCGAACGTCAGCCGACCACATCTTTTCGAACTGCTTGCTCACGCACCATTAGGGGCGGAGTAACACAGTCGGAGGAAACCACTAGCCGTTCCTTCCTCGTGCAGAAGCTCACAGACGCCCCTGATTGGCTGTAGAGCCGTGATTAATGTGGGAGCACAAGTACCTCTCATCCCTCCCCCCAAGAGAGCTCGGCCAATCAGCTCTCTCTATGCCTCCGGCTAAACAAACTCTCTTTTAAGAAAAAAAAAGTTCTGAGTAAGCCATACTGTACACTTTAATTTCAATTATATTAATTTAATTAAGTTAAATCTTGTTTAACAAACAAGACCACAATTAGTAGTGTCTTTAATTCTGAAATTTAATGTTGGATAATAATAACTACAGGTAATGTAGAAACTGAATCCTCCTACAGCACAGATCGGATTATCTGGATAATTATAAAAGAGTGAGAACATCTGCAAAATAAGTGTGTAGACAAATCAGTTAATCCGAGAAGACGAAAACAAAAATAAAGTGGTTATATTTGTTTGCCAATTTTACATTGATGTATTGTTTTGCTTCACAAAATTCAGCTTAGATATTAAAGATATGTTGGTCTTTTATAATAGCACATAATAATTCTTATGAAACATCCAGATGTCACGCTGCAGAGCAGATGGTCCACAGGAATGGATTTTAAAAATGGGTCTAATCATTAGCACAGAAAGTAGACATTTTATGGAAGGAGTCTCCAATGTTAGAGTATTTATTAACCACACCACATATACTGGTTTATTCCTTACAGACAAATAGATAAGAATCTGTCCATGTCCTAGTGGCAGCAGAAAATTAAAAAGTTGAACACTGAGCAATGTTCTTTATTTCATACCTGAGACGGTGAGCAGAATCATCAAGTGCAGCATTATCACTCCTATTTAGCAGGTGATCTGTGTGTGTGTGTGTGTGTGTGTGTGTGTGTGTGTGTGTGTGTGTGTGTGTGTGTGTGTGTGTGTGTGTGTGTATAAATGAGAAGTGAGACATAAATGCTGTTCCTAAAATTGTATAAAAGAAGAAGTGGCAGGTGAAACTATTGTCATAACGTTAATTATGTTAATACATTAATTAAGGGGTAAAAGATCAGTAGTCACAAGTCCTTTTTTTAACAGGGACCAAAATAATGAATAAGTTTCTGCCTGTTTTGGAGATAACCCCTAACCCATAAACCCAACACTGTTTTCACTATAATCTTACAACAGACTTAGGATGATAAATAATTGGGTTTTACTGACATAAAATATCTGACTAATTGACTTCCACTGCCCCAGCAGGATGGGAAACACCAGTGTACTGGAAAAAAGTGTTCAACAATAATCACTAAAACACACTTGTTAATTTTGTTTGTATGATTATAGCCAGTGGTGGTCCATCTGCATGAAAAAGAAGAAGACGAAGAAGAAGAAGATGATCCTTAAAAAATTCTGCTCAGGTTCATACAACATGAATGTGTAATGCGTACATCATTCTAGTGAAGGTCTCGGCCATGATGTACAGTAACTACATATTTCTAGTTTACTGTTACATAAATTTGAAACATTTTACTCATGATCAGTGTCTGGCATTTTTCACATTTGTATATGAGGTGGTGTGTTAGGATTCTGTTTTCTCTTTTGGTTCCTTTTTGTGTTGTTGGTCTTTTGATTTGGGGGCGTGACTTGAGAGCACCTGAGGCGCATCATGACTCTTATTTAAACATGGTGCAAGAGTTCGTCGGGCGGCTGCTCTGCTGAGGCGTTAAATCCTACTCTGTTAGGTTGTAGTGAGGTTTTGTATAAATTTTTTTGTTTTGTTTTAGTTTATTATTTTTGTGTGTCTCCTGGGTTGAGTGCACTGCCGTGGTGTTAGTTCTTGAATTGTTTGTTCGGTTCTACACCAGCGGTATTTGGGTGCTTCAAAGGGTTTGACTCTTGGGAGCACATGAAGATAGTTAGTTAGAATGTTTTGGTAGGATTATTTGGAAATTGTGCACAAATTAACCGTAAGAATTGCCTGAGCTGAATTGTTAATTGATATATAGGTAGGCTGAATATTTGTATTAATTTGTGTAAGGTTGTTTTTGCATTGTAGTATTATGACATCAATTGAGGAATTTTGTAAAGCTCATTCGGACGAGCTATTAAATCAGTGTTCGAATAAACAGCTGTGGGATATTGTAGAACGATATGAATTAAGTGGCGTTGATAGGAGATTGAGAAAAGACGAGGCTAGAGAAATAATAAGAAATAAATTGAATGATCTTCAGATTTTAACAATTATATACAAACAAGTAACAGCTGGGGTTAATCCTGTAGCTCAAGAGTCGATTTCATTCGTTGGGTTGTCGTTTGAGCAGCAGAAGGAGCTTATTGAAATGCAGCAATTACATGAAAAGGAGATGTGTGATCGTGAAATAGAAATAGAACAACGTAAGTTAGATGATCTGATGAAACAGCGGGAGATGGAGTGTGAAAAATTAAACATGAGAAAAGATTGGCTGTAGAACGACAAAATCAATTCAATTCAGTTTTATTTGTATAGCGCTTTTAACAATTGACATTGTCTCAAAACAGCTTTACACAATCAAAAGAATTATTTAAGTTTGTATGGAATGTGAATGTGTATGAATCAAAGTGTTCAGATAGTCCCTGGTGAGCAAGCCGAGGGCGACAGTGGCAAGGAAAAACTCCCTGAGATGGTAATAGGAAGAAACCTTGAGAGGAACCAGACTCAACAGGGAACCCATCCTCATCTGGGTGAAACAGATAGCAGGAAATGATCTGCATTTATACAGTGTTAGGTGGCAGGCAGTTCAGCTATAATAGTTGATGTTAATTGATGTTAAAATGGAGTCCAGGTAGTTATTGGAGACTCAGATAGACTTGTAGAAAGTTCCAGTCCTGAACTATCGAATTGTCAAGTCCTCAGAGAAACAGCTGCTAACACCAGTCGAGGCCAGAACCATCTTCTAAGTAGATAGAATCATCCCCAGACACCAGACGCTTCCCAAAGAGACACACGGGGCATCCATGCGACGAGACCTCCAACCAGAAACGGGGCACCAGGATGGATCAGACAGGTCCGGAGGGCAGAGGGAGTCTGGATCAGGAATGACATGTGTAGCTCGACAGAGAGAGAGAGAGAGAGAGAGAGAGAGAAAGAGTGAAAGGGGGAGACAGGGGGAGAGAGGAAAGAGAAAGAGCGGGAGGAAGAGAAGAAGAGGAGAGATGGCAGTTAGGTATGGTCACAGTTCAATTCAATTCAATTCAATTTTATTTATATAGCGCTTTTAACAATGGTCATTGTCTCAAAGCAGCTTCACAAAAATTAAAGAAATTTAACAAAAAATAAATAAATAAATAAAAATAATAAAATAAATAAATAAATAATAATAGAAAAGAAAATAATTGGAAGTGTGGATGTGTGAGAAAAATGTGCAGATAATAATAATGAGATGAATGAATGAAATTTCTCTGATGAGCAAGCCAAGGGTGGCAGCGACGGTGGCAAGGAAAAACTTCCTGAGATGGCATTAGGAAGAAACCTTGAGAGGAACCAGACTCAACAGGGAACCCATCCTCATTTGGGCAATAACAGATAGAAATGATATAACATCTTGTGTGTTGTGCAGGTGAAAATTCAATATGACAGAAATTATTTAAATTGACATGAAGACCAGTTCAGCATAGGGACGAGTCAGTAGGTGCAGAGGGCAGATGAGGTCTGGATCACTGGAAGCACAGGAGCAGCATGTGTAGCTCCAACCATCATAAAGCTGAATCCAGCTGGAGCTGGTCCTTCTCTGGATGCCTCAGGAACCTCGCAGGGTCGGCCTTTGTCTACTGAAGCTGGCAAAATCTCCCGATGCCTCGGGATGGGTAGAGAAATACAGAACAGATGGGGAGAATTAGCGTAGTTGCCATTCCGTATAGGTGTACTGGAGTATGAGATTATGGGATGAGTTATGTGTATGCCAGATTAAAAAGATGCGTCTTGAGTCTACTTTTGAACTGAGAAACCGTGTCTGCTCCCCGAACACTGTCTGGAAGGCTATTCCAAAGCTTTGGAGCTAAATATGAAAAAGCCCTACCCCCTTTTGTAGATTTTGAAATTCTGGGAACTACCAGAAGTCCGGAGTTTTGTGATCTTAAGGCGCGTGGTGGATTGTAGCACATCAGAAGACTGGTTAGGTATGTGGGAGCTAAACCATTTAAGGCCTTGTATGTAAGTAATACTATTTTGTAATTTATTCTAAACTGAACAGGTAGCCAGTGCAGGGATGATAATATTGGGGTTATATGATCATATTTTCTGGATCTAGTGAGAACCCTGGCAGCTGCATTTTGGATTAACTGAAGCTTGTTTATTGAGGATGCAGGACAACCACCTAGTAATGCATTACAATAGTCCAGTCTGGAGGTCATGAATGCATGAACTAGCTTTTCTGCATCAGATACGGATAAGATGTTCCTAAGTTTAGCAATATTTCGAAGATGGAAAAAGGCTGTTTTTGTGATATTTGAAATGTGATTTTCAAAAGACAAGTTACTGTCTAATATTACTCCCAGGTCTTTTACTGCTGAGCTGGTAGTAACAGTACATCCTTCTAAGCGCAGGCTGAATTGTGAAAGCTGTTGTGTGCTGGTTTTTGGGCCAATAAGTAATATCTCTGTCTTATCTGAATTTAATAAAAGAAAGTTATTGGTCATCCAATCTTTTATGTCCTGGACACACTCAGTTAATCTAGACAACTTAGGTATTTCGTCTGGTTTAGTTGAGATATATAATTGGGTATCATCAGCATAACAATGGAAACTAATCCCATGTCTTCTTATGATGTTACCCAAGGGAAGCATGTATATTGAGAACAACAGAGGTCCTAAAACTGACCCTTGTGGGACCCCATATTTCACTGGCATTACACCAGACGGTTCTCCATTTAGATCTACAAAATGGTAGCGATCAGACAGGTAAGATCTAAACCATTTTAATGCCTGTCCCTGAATACCTATATAATTTTGTAAGCGATCTATGAGAATATTATGATCTATAGTGTCGAATGCAGCACTAAGATCACATAATGTCACATAATGTATAATGTGAATGTATATTTACTGTAGAGTGCAAGCAGAGACTATGGCAGGACTAACTATGACAGCATAACTAAAAGGGAGAGCCAGAAGGAAACACAAACATGAGGGGGAACTGAGATGTAAAGCAAACAATCACCTCACCGTCAACAAACCTGAGTGATCAATGAGAGTGAGGCATCTAAACATACCAGTTCACCATAATACTCTACGTCCATGAGTCCCCCAGATCTGCTCCTTTACTTATGGCAAATCTATTTATAAAAATGCTTGGCTAAATAAATAGGTTTTTAGCCTAGACTTAAACACTGAGACTGTGTCTGAGTCCCGAACACTATTTGGAAGACTATTCCATAATTTTGGGGCTTTGTAAGAAAAAGCTCTGCCCCCAGCTGTAGTTTTCATAATACGCGGTACTGACAAGCAGCCTGCATCCTTTGATCGAAGTAGGCATGGCGGATCGTAAGACACTAGCAGTTCGCTCAGATACTGCGGCGCGAGACCATTTAATGCTTTATATGTCAAGAGTAGTATTTTAAAATCAATGCGAAATTTCACAGGGAGCCAGTGCAGTGAAGATAGGATAGGGGTGACGTGCTCATATCTTCTGGTTCTAGTGAGGACTCTCGCTGTTGCATTCTGGACTAGCTGAAGCTTGTTTATGCACCTAACAGAACAACCAGACAGTAAGGCATTACAATAGTCCAACCTAGAAGTAATAAAAGCATGAACTATTTTTTCTGCATCTGTTAGGAGTTTGTTATTCTGCCCTCTGCTGTTCTTTCTGGGTACTTGCTTGCCTTTCAGGTGGGTGTTCCTCCAGGTAATTCACCGGATGCTGCGGTTGGCTCATCTCCTCAACCAACCAGAATAAAAGGACCACCCCAAACTCCTTTCAGATGCCTTTGGTGCCACCGCGTGTGTCTTTGTATTGCTTCTCTGCTTTCAATTTGACCTTTGTATATTGGAGTTTCTATCTAGAGAGAATTGTTAGTCTGACTGTTGATATGACCTTAAGCCTGTTTTGAATACGAGTCTGGCTTCTGTTTTGGATTTGTTAGCCATGGATTTATATTGTAAATATTGTTGTAAATACTGTAAATACGTTCATCATATTAAGGGCAGTAGGAGGTTGATGCCATTTCTTTTGTTGTGTATATTTTGTACTCTGTTTTTGGTTAGGGATTTAGGGAAGCATTATGTATCTTGTTTTATTTTCTTTTGACTTAGGAATCTAGTTCTTCTTAAAAGAAGACCATTTTGTTTATTATTTTGGCCTGGTCAACCTCTGAAGTTCGTAACCCTTATCTTTTTTTGCCTAGAAATAAAAAGAAATACAATTTCCTAATCTCTTTGGTAGTGAGACTCCTTCACTCACCTTTTTGCTATGACACAGTCCCCTAGACAGTCGTAACACATCGTTTAGCGACAATATATTTCTTATCTTGGCAATATTTCTGAGGTGAAAGAATGCTATCCTGGTGATTTTATCTACATGAGCTTCAAATGAAAGGCTGGAATCTATAATCACGCCGAGGTCTTTTACTGTTGCACTTGATGGAACAGAAAGGCCATCTAAAGTTACGGTGTGATCTAAGATTTTACTTCTAGCTGTATGCGGTCCTATGACTAGAACTTCTGTCTTATCCGGATTAAGCAGAAGGAAGTTAATTAGCATCCAATTTCTTATGTCCTGCATACATTGCTCAACTTTAGTAAGATGGTTTTTCTCATCAGGTTTTGTTGAGACGTATAGCTGTGTGTCGTCAGCATAACAATGAAAACTAACACCATGCTTACGGACTATGTTGCCCAGAGGAAGCATGTAAAGGGAAAAAAGCAGTGGGCCTAAAACTGAACCCTGCGGAATGCCAAACTCCACTAGACAACATGCAGAATAATCACCATTTAAGTCTACATACTGATAACGATCGGTCAAATAGGATCTGAGCCAGGAGAGGGCTGTACCCTTAATTCCTACTACATTTTCTAATCTGTGAAGAAGAATAGCATGATCAATGGTGTCAAAAGCTGCACTGAGGTCGAGTAATACAAGCATAGTTACACAACCCTGATCAGAGGCCAATAGGAGGTCCTTTACTACTTTAACGAGTGCTGTTTCTGTGCTGTGATGAGGCCTAAATCCTGACTGATACAGTTCATGTATGCCATTTCTATGTACATATGAGCATAGCTGCTCCGCTACTATCTTTTCCAGAATCTTAGAGATAAAGGGGAGGTTTGATATTGGCCTGTAATTGGACAGCTGACAGGGGTCAAGGTCAGGTTTCTTAAATATTGGTTTCATAACTGCTACTTTAAAAGATTTTGGAACATAACCAATGCTGAGTGAGGAATTAATTATTCTCAACAGCAGTTCTGTTATTACAGGTACTATCCGTTTAAGAAAATGTGTCGGTATAGGATCTAATATACAGGTTGATGAATTTGCAGAAGAGATGAGTGAAATTAGTTCATTCTCTTCAAGAGGAGTAAAGTATTCTACGTTTGAATCTGACATGGCTAGGTTAACATCTGTATCAATTACATTGTTCGGTTTCAAAGCCTCAATTTTATGCCTGATATTTACAATTTTATTATTAAAAAAGTTCATGAAGTACTCACTATTGCATGATGTTGTTGTGGAGATTTCTGTAGTGGTCTTATTTCTGGTTAATTTGGCTACAGTATTAAATAAAAATCTAGGATTATTTTTATTTTCTTCTATAAGAGTGGAGAGATACGTTGATCTAGCTACACTAAGAGCTTTCCTATAGTTCAGGATGCTCTCTTTCCATGCTATTTGAAATACTAACAATTTAGTTTGACGCCATTTACGCTCTAATTTCCGAGCGGTCCGTTTTAAAGTGCACGTGTGATCGTTATACCAGGGAGCGAGTTTCTTATCTCTAATAATTTTTCTTTTAGCTGGAGCTACATTATCTAAGGTACAACGAAATGTCGACTCTAAATATTCAGTCGCCTGATCGAGTTCTGTGGGGTCAGACGGTGGCCTAATCGACGTTGGTAACTCTGGGAGATTACTGATAAAACTCTGTATGGTAGTTGATGTGAATGTACGTTTAATACGGTAGCGCGGTGCTGTGCGTACATTATCACTGTGACACACTTGAATGGAGACAAGATAGTGATCTGAGATAATTTCAGACAGTGGAATTGTGAACACATTTCTTATACTTAATCCGAAAAATATTATTAAGTCTAAAGTGTGACCTGCTTTATGAGTGGGTCCTACTACACACTGATTTACGCCTACGGAGTCCAGTATGGACATAAATGCTGTTCTCAGAGGGTCTTCTGGATTCTCAAAATGAATGTTAAAATCTCCAGCAATTAACACTTTATCTACAGAAACGACCAGGTCTGAGATGAAATCTGCAAATTCACTAAGAAATTCAGAATACGGCCCTGGAGGTCTGTAAATTATAATTAGTGGAATCGACTGAGCTGATTTAATATACTTAAATACACTTATGTTACTATAAAGAATTTCAAATGAGTAAAATTTGTGTCCATGTTTTTGTACGATAGACAGATTATCATCATGAATAACTGCGACGCCTCCTCCTCTACCAGTTAACCGAGGCTGGTGTATGTAGCTGTATCCAGGAGGACTAGCTTCATTTAGAGCTACATACTCGTCCTGTTTAACCCATGTTTCAGTTAAACAGAGTATATTAAACGCCTGATCTGTGATAATTTCATTAACAATAACCGCTTTTGATGCGAGAGATCTAATATTTAACAGGCCTAGCTTCAGATCAGAGGTGCCGGCTGCGCATTCAGTATGATCAGAGTTTGTGGTCTTTATGTTAATTAGATTATTGAAACAGACTTTCTGAGTCTTTCTACATTTTTGTAGAATATTGATTAAATAAGCGCTATATTTATATTTAATATAAAAAGACTGGATGAAGTAACAAAGATTTAGGAGATCTCCAAAGTTTTTTTTTTATATATTTGTGGTGCACACACGTTTGTATCTGAGGTAACGCCACCGTGTTGGGGCTAGAGCCCGTACCAGAGGAATCGCCAACAGGTGGGGCTGGACCCAGATGGTTTTGTGATATCTGAGGTAACGCCACTGAGTTGGGGCCAGAGCCCATATTTGAGGAATCGCCAACAAGTGGGGCCGGACCCAGATGAAAGTCCTGCAGAATCACTAGGTAGAGGACGAAAGCAAATCCTCAGACGTGGGCAGGTGGAAAAGTCCTGTAATAAGCCGCTAAGTATAGAACTCATTGAAAAGTGAGGTGTTTCTAAGACGCGGAGCTGAGCAGGTGGAAATAGTCCTGTAGGTGGATGTGCTGTGTTCTCGAGGCCTAGGGCTAGAACCCACTTGTGTGAGGTATCACTAGGAACAGTACTGCAATCGCGTTCCCTAGGGCTAGAACCCATATACAGTATATGAGGTATCGCTGGGGAGCGAAAGGCGATTGCTTGGAAATTCCTACAGGTGGTATTGAAGTGTTCTGGGCCCAGGTTGTGTTGTGTGATGAATTGTTTTATTGTTTCGAGTACTCAAATTGTTAAAAACTGTTGTAAAAAGTAGAAAAGCGCTTGTGCTGTGTGTGTTTTGTATCTGTGTGTAACGTGTCCTTTAAAAGTGTGTATACATTAAATTTATGTGCAAAGTCCGTAATTTATGTGTATGTGTAAGAATATGGTAAGTGATACGGTATTAGAGATAACTTAATATGTAGATACCTTTTATGGATTTATGGAGTTGCTATAATTATTAATAAATATAATAAGTATAAATAATAGCGCATAATATGAAAATATATAAGTGATACATATAATATTTATAGTATTAAAAGAAAACGTGGTTATGGTACACACTGTTAGATATAGAACTCACTGTGACATAAGCTTCGTGCCAGCATAGTAGTATTATAAAATAATAATATCTTTGGATTGGTGACCATATGCGCAGCAACATATTAGTTATTGAAGATAAGCTTAGGTAAGATACAAAAGGTATCTTTGTGTTGTGTAGTTGACGACACAATACTAATAATAAACATAGTGCATAAAGTAATAAATGCACCTATGTTACACATAAAACAAATATTAAATATAATAAATGGAGGATCAGATGATAAGTGGAGTTAGAGAAATTAACTGGGATGAGCAGATAAGAGAAGAAGGAGTTTTAACTAAGCGCGAACAGGAGTTTAGAATCTCAGAGTCAGATCAGAGTGAAAGATATACATAGATGTTTATTGAATAATCCTTTAAAGGATTTAGAAAAAGTGTGTGACAAGGGAGAGTGGATACTTAGTCTCTCATTAATACCTGATGTGTTAGATCTTGACGGCAACACACTTTATTACTTACATCATATTTCAGAATGGAGAAATTAGTTTTCATTGGGTTAGTTCCTAGAGAGATTCATTTAAAAGTAATAAATAAGTACGATAGAAGAAGGCGCGGGAGGTCAGAAAGAAAAAGATATAGACTAATAAGAGCAGAGGTAGGTCAGGGAGTGCTGAGACGTATGTGGGTGATTAATAACAATAGTGAATTGGCGTTAATACATGTGGGACCAGACGGAAGAATAATTTTTCAGACCCTTGACAAAAAAGTTAAGTTTCTGATATTGACACCAGTGGAAAATTAATGCTTAAAAAAGATATATAGAATAAGACAGCTATTCTAAATCGGTAGCAGCTATAAAGTATACAGCTTTAGGGAAGAGGCTTTTGAACAGGAATACACCATAAATCAAGACAGAAGTGTGTGATGGGGAAGCTATTCTGCCTTTAAAAAAAAAAATGGATAAAGCCAGCACCTGCAGACATAAATTATAGCTAAACATGAAGATGAAAAATATATTAGATAGCCCAACTATAACATGGCATGACAGGACATCTGGAGAATTGCAATGGCTTAAACAGGGAACTTTTAACAAAGAATTTTGTAAGGAAGTAAAATAAATAAATAAATAAAATTTATAAAAAATAATAATAGTAATAATAGTACAAATAAATAAATAAATAAAAGAAAGGCTCAGACACACAACTACAGGAAAGAGTAGCAAAAAAAATGACATTGTTGAATGGGTTGAAAAGGAAGAATAAGAAAAGGATAAAAGAAGACAAACGGAGGAAGTAAATTAACAAAAATAAAAAAAACAGGAAACAAGTTAGAGAAAGAGGATCAGGAGTCAGGAGGGAGCGAAGACAGGAAAAAAAAACTTACAATTAGAAAGACCACCACCATACACTGAGGAACACATACAACAGAGGAATAAGGGGAATGTAACCATTACAGAAGATGCAAGATAAAGAAACATGGGGATTTGAAGGACATGTGTTGAGAAAAAAAATTTATTTTAAACTGATGTCATGTGACTCTGAGTGATTGCCCAGACAAACGAAGAAACAAGACAAGAGTCAACAACTCCCAGGCACGATAGTGACAACGAAAAAGAATGGAGTGAAAAAGAAGAAACAGAATCACACATGCTAACAAAGAAAGAGGAGATGGAGAGAATGAGAAAACGAAGTACGCTGTACCTGAGGGAAAGAAAAGGGCTTGGAGATAAACGGCAAGCCATATCTGACAAAGGAATGATGGAACAAGAGGAATGTGCCATGAAGGAAAGAAAAAGAGAAGAAGAAGACCTGGAAGAAAGGGAAGACACAGACGTATGTCCCAGAGAATCCTGCTCGTCGCCATGTCACGAGTCTGACACAGAAGAGGCAGAAACCGAGGAGGAAGGAAGGAAAAGGAAAGTAAAAGGGTTCATAATCATTGAACCTAAAAAAAGATGCAATAAAAAAAAAAGAACAGAAAGGAAAAGACCGGATGAGCACTCCAAGATGCAGCGATCAAGCATACCCAAGATGGGGGAGAACAGGCATGCACGAGTAGAAGTCGCCATGAGACTCCCAGTACAGCAGAAGATGAGAGGGAGGTCATTGAGGGAAAAAAAAAAAAAAAAGAATAAAAAAGGGACGCAATGACGACCAGACTGCAGAAGAGTGACCCTGCTATTGCACTGCATCATGAATTATGACACAGGAAGTCAAGATGAAGAATATGCACAGCTGTGGACAGATGGAAAACTACCACCTATATGGCACTAGGAGACATAATCACAGGAGCAGCCATCACTGTACACCTGACTGAACAACTGGAACACTGGCATCAAGTATCTAACACGGCACCCCACATCTCTTTGTCAGAGGGAGAAGAAAACACAATCTAAAGAACTATAACAGATGGTCAAGCAAGCAGCTGAAGTGACTTGGATGGGAACAAACCTCTAATCCTTCTGTACATATTTCACAAGATCAAGGATTTTTGAAAATAACGTTTTTAGAAATAGATAGAATGAGGGTAACACACACAGAGATAGATGGAAACATGCTGTTGTCAACACACCCTCAGAGGGGGATGTGTAACATTCTGTTGTCATCGCACACACACAGAAGTCATTTAAGATGGTAGGGCAGATAGATAAAAATGGAATTCGCAATAGAGAAGGAATAGCTGAAAACAATCTTAGAGAAATTATGTGCAAGACATTTCACAGATGTAGGATTAGTTAAATCTGGAGGACAAGCGTTAATAAAAATAAGACAAATGCAACATTGCCTCATCAAAGACAATATCCACTGACACCTCAAGCTATAACAGGTATTAAGCCTACAGTAGATGGGTTATTAGAAGCTGGAGGATTAATACCCATTAAAAGTCCTTGTAATGCACCCATATTTCCTGTCAGAAAGCCCAACTCAGGTAAATAGAGACTTGTGCATGACTTATGAGCCATAAATCAAATTGTAGAAGCAGAATTGCCTGTAATGCCTGATCCTCACACACTACTGTCTAATATACCAGAAGGTACACAGTGGTACACTGTCATAGATTTATGTTCAGCATTTGTTAGTGATAGCTGAAAATGGACAAAGTTAGTAGAGAAAAGTTTGAATTCTGTGAGCAGAAAGTAGAATATCTAGGCAGAGTTTTAAAAGGAACATCTAGACACATATCTCCTAAACACATACAAGCAATATTAAAAAAAAAAAAAAACTCCTAAACCATGGCCTGTAAAAGAGATGCTGTCTTTTCTTGGTATGGTAGGACTTTGCATTAAAAACAACACCATTGAGAGCAATAGTTAAAGCAGCTGAAAAAATAATAATAAATAATTAAATAGTTCAATGTTATAATGGACACCTGAAGCACTGGAGACTTTTGAACAGATAAAGATTGAATATTGAAAGAATATTGAAAAGGACACGCTCTTCACCCCCAGACCAATGGACAAACTGAACGCATGAACCAGGAACTGGAAAAAACATTAAGGTGCATGGCCTCTCGGGACACAGCTTCCTGGAGTCGCTTCCTACCCTGGGTGGAATACGCCCACAACTCTCTCCCTACCTCCTCCACAGGGCTGTCCCCATTCCATTGCTGTCTTGTATCATATTGTATTGTGCCTGGGTATCAGCCACCACTATTCCCCTCCCAGGAAGAGGAAGCGGCAGTTCCCTCTGCCCAAGCCTTTGTCCGCCGATGCAGAAGAACTTGGCAGCGGGCTCGTGTCCAATTACAACGCACTGTCAGCTCCTTCCAGCGTCAGGCTAACCGCCACCGTTTACCAGCTCCCAGATATCACATCGGCCAAAGGGTCATGTTATCTACTCGTGACCTTCCCCTCAAAACCACCTCTAGGAAACTCTCACCAAGGTTCATTGGTCCGTTCACGATCACTCGTATTATCAACCCATGCTCTGTCCGGTTGGCCTTACCTCTATCCATGCGCCGGATCAACCCCACATTTCATGTCTCACAGATTCGCAGACTGGTCTCCTGCCCACTATCTCCACCCGTCCAACCCCCCCCCTCCTCCTCGACTCATAGAGGCCTTCACAGTCCGTAGAATCCTCAAATCTCGCCGCCGTGGACGTGGTCGCCAATACCTTGTGGATTGGGAGGGCTACGGCCCTGAGGAGAGAAGTTGGGTGCCAACCAGGTTCATCCTGGACCGCTCCCTCATCAGTGATTTTCACAGACTCCACCCTGAGGCACCTGCTAGAACGCCAGGTGGCGTTCATGGGGGGGGGGGGGGTACTGTCACGACCCGCCAAGCCACAGCTCCACCATGATTTCAGAAGCACTCCTGTTCCACGTTCCCTACCACTCCTTAAATCTCACCTCCTCACCTCCCGCCCTCCACACACCTGTGCGCTATCTGTAATCATTTCCCCTACCTATTTAAACCACACACTAACAGAACCTCATCGCCAGATTATTGTGTGCCTTCCATAGCCCAATTTTCCAGCGTTTTGTTTCATGCTCTGACTCTCTGATACTGACCACGCTTTGTTTTTCTCGACCTCGTTATTGTCTCATGTTTTGGATTTCCACGCTCACGGATTTTGTTATTGACCACTGGAATTGTTTCAACGACTACGAACTCGGATCACGGACTTTCCCTCGTCTTTCTGGCACTGAACTCTGCTCGCCCCCGACCACGAGAAAGCTTAACGGAACCAGCCACCAACCTGCGCGACGTCTCCATTCGCTCGCCGGCTCTCCACGTCTCTGCATCCCCGCACGAGTCACGCTGCAAACACAGCGCTCTCACCGACTCTTCGCACTTCCGCATTCCGACGCGGGACACACACAGCGCTCTCGCCGGCTCACGGCACATCCGCATTCCTGCGCGGGACACACACAGCGCTCTCGCCGGCTCACTGCACTTCCGCATTCCTGCGCGGGACACACACAGTGCTCTCGCCGGCTCACGGCACTTCCGCATTCCCCCCAGGCTCAAGTTACACACAGAGCTCTCACTCCGGCTTCCGCATTCCTGCTCCTCTCTCTCCCTATCTCTGCACACGCAGCTCCCCAACACAGAGCAGCAGGCGCTCCAGCGACAAACACGTTTTCAGAGAAAAACCACTGCCAAGCCAGTTTTGAATCTCACATCCAACATAATAAATTCCTAGAAGTTGCTCCACTGCACTTGGATCCATCCCGACCTGCAACCCTAACAGGACCAGCCCAAAGAACAAGAGCTCGGGGCAAACAACGACAAGAAAAACGTACAAGAATTGAAGAAGCATGGCAACAGCTAGAACCTGACACTGGATCAGATATTGATTAGAATAGTTAAAGCGACCCCAACAGTAATGTGATGCTCAACGAAAAACACGCCAAGACATATATTGTATAGATTATTAGGCCATAACCCTACTAGCTAAACCTTTAGGGGCACCAGCGGCAGTGGTTAGGTGTATCCCGGGAGCCAGAGCACTGGACATAGCAGGTAATCTTAGGGCTGTAGGACAGCACAGGTTCTCTAAGATAGTGGTACATGCTGGAGCTTACGATATACGCCTTCGTCAGTGAGAGGTTAGTAAGAGTAACTTTACAGAGGTGTTTAAATTAGCGAAGGCGATGTCCGATGAAGTAATATGCTCTGGTCCCATCCCAATGAGACGTGGCGACATAGCTTACAGCAGGTTATGGTCGCTGAACCGCTGGATGTCCAGGTGGTGCTCCGAAAATAATGTGGGCTTCATAGATAATTGGAAGACCTTCGAGGGCAAAGCTGGCCTGTTAGGGCGGGACGGTGTCCATCCCACTCGGGAAGGTGCTGCTCTCATTTCCTGTAGTAGAGCTCATAGTCTCAGTAGAGGCCTAGTTAATCGGTGACAATCCAGAGCCCAGGCAAGGGAGCAGACAGACAGGCTAAACCAACCGTCTGCTAGCTGCACAGAGTCGTCACTCAGGGTTCACCTTATTGAGACTGTGTCTGTTCCCCGATCTAAGCAAAAATGTAGAAAGACTCAGAAAGTCTGTTTCAATAATCTAATTAACATAAAGTCCACAAACTCCGATCATACTGAATGCGCAGCCGGCAACTCTGATCTGAAGCTAGGATTGTTAAATATTAGATCTCTCGCATCAAAAGCAGTTATTGTTAATGAAATTATCACAGATCAGGCATTTGATATACTCTGTTTAACTGAAACATGGGTTAAACAGGATGAGTATGTAGCTCTAAATGAAGCTAGTCCTCCTGGGTACAGCTACATACACCAGCCTCAGTTAACTGGTAGAGGAGGAGGCATCGCAGTTATTCATAATTCAATTCAATTCAATTCAATTTTATTTATATAGCGCTTTTAACAATGGTCATTGTCTCAAAGCAGCTTCACAAAAAAAAAAAAAAATTATATATATAGAATAATTATATATAAAATAATAAATAAATAAATAAAATTATAATAGAAAATAAATAAATAAAAACAAATAATAATAATAATTATAGAAAAGAAAATCATTGGAAGTGTGGATGTGTGAGAAAAATGTGCAGATAATAATGAGACGAATGAATGAAATTTCTCTGATGAGCAAGCCAAGGGTGACGGCGACGGTGGCAAGGAAAAACTCCCTGAGATGGCATAATGATAATCTGTCTATCGTACAAAAACACGGACCCAAATTTAACTCATTTGAAATTCTTTATAGTAACATAAGTGTACTTAAGTATATTAAATCAGCTCAGTCGATTCCACTAATTATAATTTACAGACCTCCAGGGCCGTATTCTGAATTTCTTAGTGAATTTGCAGATTTCATCTCAGACCTGGTCGTTTCTGTAGGTAAAGTGTTAATTGCTGGAGATTTTAACATTCATTTTGAGAATCCAGAAGACCCTCTGAGAACAGCATTTATGTCCATACTGGACTCCGTAGGCGTAAATCAGTGTGTAGTAGGACCCACTCATGAAGCAGGTCACATTTTAGACTTAATAATATTTTTCGGATTAAGTATAAGAAATGTATTCACAATTCCACTGTCTGAAATTATCTCAGATCACTATTTTGTCTCCATTCAAGTGTGTCACAGTGATAATGTAAGCACAGCACCACGCTACCGTATTAAACGTACTTTCACATCAACTACCACACAGAGTTTTATCAGTAATCTCCCAGAGTTATCAACTTCGATTAGGTCACCGTCTGACCCCACAGAACTCGATCAGGCGACTGAATATTTAGAGTCGGCATTTTGTTGTACCTTAGATAATGTAGCTCCAGCTAAAAGAAAAATTATTAGAGATAAAAACTCGCTCCCTGGTATAACGATCACACGCACACTTTAAAACAGACTGCTCGGAAATTAGAGCGTAAATGGCGTCAAACTAAATTGTTAGTATTTCAAATAGCATGGAAAGAGTGCATCCTGAACTATAGGAAAGCTCTTAGTGTAGCTAGATCAACGTATCTCTCCACTCTTATAGAAGAAAATAAATATAATCCTAGATTTTTATTTAATACCGTAGCCAAATTAACCAGAAATAAGACCACTACAGAAATCTCCACAACATCATGCAATAGTGAGGACTTCATGAACTTTTTTTATAATAAAATTGTAAATATCAGGCATAAAATTGAGGCTTTGAAACCGAACAATGTAATTGATACAGATGTTAACCTAGCCATGTCAGATTCAAACCTAGAATACTTTACTCCTCTTGAAGAAAATGAACTGATTTCACTCATCTCTTCTGCAAATTCATCAACCTGTATATTAGATCCTATACCGACACATTTTCTTAAACAGATAGTACCAGTAATAACAGAACCGCTGTTGAGAATAATTAATTCCTCACTCAGCATTGGTTATGTTCCAAAATCTTTTAAATTAGCAGTTATTAAACCAATAATTAAGAAACCTGACCTCGACGCCTTTCAGCTGTCCAATTACAGGCCAATATCAAACCTCCCCTTTATCTCTAAGATTCTGGAAAAGATAGTAGCGGAGCAGCTATGCTCATATCTACATAGAAATGGCTTACATGAACTGTATCAGTCAGGATCTAGGCCTCATCACAGCACAGAAACAGCACTTGTTAAAGTAGTAAATGACCTCCTATTGGCCTCTGATCAGGGTTGTGTCACATACCAGCCAGATCAACCCAGCACCTCCAGACCCTAGAATTCCACTCCAGGTTTTTTTCCCCAACAAGCTCACCTGCCGCTCTAGCACACCTGTAACCGATCATGCAATCACCTCTAGGCTTTTTAAGCACGCTGAGAAGATCATTCAGTGCCGCAGTATCTTACTCGTGTGCCTCGCGTTTGTTTTGTCCAAGTGATTTTCTAGTCTACCTAGCCTGTTGTCTACCCTGCCTGTTTCTCGGACTTTTCTCTTGTCTACGCCCCTCCTGGTGAAATCCGATTTGGATTCATTCGCTCTCGCTGCTGGATTTCCGGATATCGACCCTTGCATGCACAAAGACGATTCTTCTAGCCACGACTTCGCCTCCTTCATCAGTCAGCTTCCTCCTCCGACGCGATCACCCCGCTTTCGAGCACTCTCGTGTTCGCGGAGAAAAGACATCCACGAGGTGAGCACTTTATCTTCACATTCGCCGAAGAGAATAATCCGTTGCACTCCATCGTACGTGCTAAGCGAACCGATAATAAGGAACGAATCGCAAGAACATGAAAAGATTGCCCGTGTTCGGCTTCCGGGATTGTGGAGATTGTGGCCTCCTCTCTCGTCACTAAAGGCTTCCCCAGTCACCAAGCACACACAGCCACTACTTCTCTCCCCTGCTCCTGCTGCAGTGACTCACCCAAGCTCTGGTGTATATATATATATCACTTAATTACTGTTTGTCTGCTATTGGGTTCATTGTCACTCAATCATCTGTGAATCGCCCGTAACAGTATACTGCAGCCATGATGGACCCAGCGGACATTCCTCGCCCTAGACCTAGCCTTCGAACCAGACATCAGCTCAGATCTAATGTACATACTGATGCCCGATTGCGTCAGGCTGTCGTTCAGCAAGGAGCTTTGATCAACTCTCAGCAGCAAAGTCTCCAGCAGATCTCCCAGGCCTTGTCTCAGCTGTCGGCTCAGTTCCAACAGATATGCACTGCTCTTCCTTCTACCTCGGCACCCCCGGCTCGACGCGAACCGTCCCTACCACGACACGAACCTCGCCTACCCAATCCTCAACCATACAATGGCGACCCCGGAACATGTCGCTCCTTCTTGTCTCAGTGTTCTCTGTCACTGGAACTACAACCCTCTACCTTCCCCACCGAACGCTCTAAAGTGGCGTACATCATCACCCTCCTCACAGATAAAGCCCGTGAGTGGGGGACTGCCGTCTGGGATGCTAACGACCCTTGTTGCGTCACTTTCAATACCTTCACTGAGGAAATGAAGAGGGTCTTTGATCGTTCCTACGCAGGAAGAGAGGCCGTGAGGCAACTGCTGGAGCTTCGCCAGGGCTCTAGGTCTGCTTATGACTACGCCATCGAGTTTCGAACCTTGGCGGCAGCTACTGAGTGGGACGCCCAGGCCTTGTACGACACCTTCATGAGCGGACTCTCAGAGTCAGTCAAGGATCAGTTAGTCTCCCAAAAGCTCCCTGAAGAATTGAATGGTCTAATGGATTTAGCAGGACGAGTGGATGCACGTCTCAGACAAAGACGCCACGCCCCTAACCAACTCCAACCCCGGACCAACAGTTCTCTGGCACCAATCCCCTCCACCGGCTCTCTGGCCAAACCCATGCAGATCGGACGAACCCGGATCTCACCAGATGAGCGACAACGTCGGGTTCAGACAGGGGCGTGCCTTTATTGTGGGCAACTCGGACATCTACGTCTCCAGTGCCCATTAAAAGCAAGACCCCCCCAGTGAACATGGGCGCACTGGAGGGGGCATGCCAAAACCTAGGAACCGTTCACTTCTCCCCATCAGGCTACTTTGGGACAGTCGCTCCCACGTGCTTCACGCTCTCGTCGACTCCGGCTCGGATCAGAATTTGATCAGTGCTTCAAAAGTCGAGGAACTGCATTTGCCAACCGTTCTCCTGGAACCGCCATTGTCAGTCCGAGCCCTCGATGGGACACTCCTTCCCCCTATTACCCGGCGAACCGCTCCGGTAATACTGGGGACATCCGGGAACCACTTGGAGGAGATATCGTTCCTAGTCATGCCAAAAGCTCAAGCCCAGCTCATTCTTGGACAACCCTGGCTCATCCGCCACAACCCACAAATAGACTGGCAGAACAATACCCTCCTTGGATGGAGCCCCCTCTGCCTAGCATCATGTCTTAAGTCGGCGCTCAGTCCCTCTCCAGTAATAGCCTCCCCTGAGGAGTTTCCTGACCTCTCCTCGGTCCCAAGTGATTACTCTGATCTCAGAACGTTCTTCAGCAAGTCCCGGGCTACTTCTCTACCTCCACACCGACCCTATGACTGCGCCATTGACCTCCTCTCTGGCACGACTCCACCACGGGGGCGTCTCTACTCACTCTCCCAACATGAAAGAGGAGCCATGGATAAGTACATCTCAGAATCATTAGCCGCCGGCATCATCCGACCGTCATCATCACCCGCCGGGGCAGGCTTCTTCGTGTCCAAAAAAGACGGGTCCCTGCGCCCCTGTATTGACTACAGAGGGCTTAACAACATCACCGTTAAAAAAAAACAGTATCCCCTACCCCTGATGTCAACAGCCTTTGACCTCCTGCAGGGGGCCCAGGTCTTCACCAAGTTGGATCTCCGTAGTGCCTATGTGGCGGTGTGGTGCGGTGCAACCTTCTCTACTGTATATTGGGAAACCAAATTCCTCTTAACAACTGAATTACCGATTACGCCACCCAGGATTGGTTACGCGGGAAAAATGTAGGACACAGGTTCGAATCTCTCATTGACACAGGGACATGGATGCAAAAATATACAACTCTTTATTCATGCAAACAATATTAAAAATTACCAACATCAATATCATTTAAAATCAAAGACTAAAACATCCCAGACCAAGAGAAACAAAAAGAAAGCAGAGCTGGGAAATTAACCATGGAAGGACAGGCTAGAGATAGGGCTACACTCTTGCCCAGTAATAAATGATCACACGTGCACCAAACCACTCGCACTAGGAAAAAGGTAATACCGCTCCACACTGTGTAAACATCAGCCCACCACTCTATAAGCCGCTAGCCTGCCTTCTCTGGATTCCCAGCTCCTAGAAAAAAAGGAGGAAATACAAATAAATACACTAATTAATTACAAAAAAATAAATAAAACAAAAGTAATATATAAAAGAAAACAATTAAAAATGTAGTCCTCCAAACTAGGAGGACAAATACCTAATCAGCCAGAACGGTTATCAAAACACTGGCCACCAACACCTAGCACAGCAGCATACACAAAGCAAAAGATATAAAGAAGCCCCGCCCCCAAAGCAGCAGCACCAGCAAAGCAATGAACTGCAGGAAGAAGGCAAAGCAGCAAACAACAAAAACAGCAACAATAACCGTCACCAGCAAAGCAATAACATGCTAGACGGAGGCAAAGCAACAAAACAATAAAAAAGAAAACAAAACAACAGTCACAAGAACAAAAACAAAAACAGTAAAACTCTAGGCTGGAACAAAGCAGTCTATTAAAACAATCCACCGGAGCAAAACAGCAGTGCTGAAGCTGCCCATCAAGCTGTAAGCACTGCACAGTGAAGAAAAGCACCCTCACCAGCCGATCAATTTACCACGTAATGCAGACCACATCCATCTGGCAGCCAATCCAATTATATGACAGCATTCATCTCTCGCCGTGCACACGCACAAATTGCAGCTCTTTTAGAAAGGGTAATTACGGCAACAAGCTGCTTCTCCACTGCCTCGGACGCAATAAAGATCTAAAAGATCGCCGGCTCTCACGCACACCGGGACCAGACGACACACTTCCGGAAGCGCAACCTGGGGGTGAATTAGCGCCACACCTGGCTGTTCTTGCTGCACCTTTTTATACTCTCCCAACTACACCGAATAATCAATCTCAGGTGCATAACCTGAAATCTGGAAGGAAGTGCAAAACTCCGTCTCACCACACCTATCACCTTGTTAGAATCAGAGAGGGAGACGAATGGAAGACCGCTTTTAACACCTCATCGGGTCATTATGAATACCTCGTGATGCCTTTCGGTCTGGCCAACGCTCCGGCAGTCTTTCAAGCCTTGGTCAACGATGTCCTTAGAGACTTCATCAACTTATTCGCCTTTGTCTATCTGGATGACATTCTCATCTTCTCCCGCTCCATAGAAGAACACACAAGACACGTACGCCAGGTGCTCCAAAGGCTTCTTGAGAACCAGCTCTTCGTCAAGGCTGAGAAATGTGAGTTTCATCTCACCACTGTTTCCTTTCTGGGCTTTATCATTGCTCCATCCAAGATCCAAATGGACTCCGCCAAGCTGCGAGTGGTGACTGACTGGCCCCTTCCAACCACCCGTAAGGACCTCCAGCGCTTTCTGGGCTTTGCCAATTTTTACAGGCGATTTATCCGTGGTTATAGTTCAGTAGCCATGCCACTCACCTCCTTGACCTCAGTAAAGAGCCCATTCATTTGGACGAAACAAGCAGCTGGGGCATTTCAAGAACTGAAGACACTCTTCACATCAGCTCCAATTCTCCAACAGCCTAATCCTTCCCTTCAGTTCGTGGTCGAGGTGGACGCCTCAGATTCTGGGGTAGGGGCGGTGCTATCACAAAGATCCCCCAAGGACAACAAGCTGCACCCCTGCTGTTTTTTCTCCCGCCGACTCTCACCCACTGAGAGAAACTACGGCATTGGGGATCGAGAACTACTGGCTGTTAAACTGGCATTAGAGGAGTGGAGACACTGGCTGGAAGGAACCGAGGTTCCGTTCCTGGTCTGGACAGACCACAAGAACCTGGAATATCTAAGAACCGCCAAACGTCTCAACTCCCGACAAGGTAGGTGGTCCCTATTCTTTTCATGCTTCAATTTCTCCCTGTCCTACCGCCCGGGCGATAAGAACACCAAACCGGATGCACTCTCCCGTCAGTTTTCACCAGTCCAGAGTCACACAGCCGACGTCACCATTTTGCCTCCCCAATGTCTGGTAGGGGCGACACTACTAGACGTCGAGTCACGAGTCAGAACAGCGCTCAACCAGGGGTCCGAACCCCCAGAGACACCAACAGGCAAACTTTTTGTCCCAAGGGCAGAACGGCCTTATGTCCTGGAATGGGGACATGGCTCAAGGCTGGCCTGTCGCCCAGGGGCGGCGCGTACACTAGCCCTAGTCCAGCAACGCTTCTGGTGGCCCACCATGAGAAACGACATCCGTCGCTTCGTAAGTGCCTGCGACATCTGCTCAAGGAACAAGACCAGCAACAAACCACCTGCCGGTCACCTTAGGCCTCTTCCAATCCCGCACAGACCCTGGTCGCACATAGCCCTCGATTTTGTCACCGGGCTCCCCGAGTCCGAAGGTCACACCTGTGTTCTCACTGTCGTGGATCGTTTCTCCAAGTCTGCTCACTTTGTTCCTCTCTCTGGTCTCCCCACCGCCAAAGAGACGGCTGACCTGCTGATTACTCCTGTTTTCCGACTTCATGGACTCCCGATGGACATTGTATCGGACCGGGGACCCCAGTTTGCAGCAAAATTCTGGTCCGCCTTCTGCAAACTAATCGGTGCTACGCCCAGCTTATCTTCGGGGTATCACCCACAAACTAATGGGCAGACGGAGCGGGCCAACCAGAGCCTGGAGACAGCCATCCAGTGTATGACCTCTAAGGAGCCTCGTTCCTGGAGCCGGGTGCTTCCATGGATCGAATATGCCCACAACTCCTTGCCTACGACAGCTACCGACCTCTCACCTTTTCAGTGCTCTCTTGGGTACCAACCTCCCCTGTTTCCTCCTCAGGAGGAGGAGGTTTCGGTCCCTTCGGTTCAAGCCTTCATTCATAGATGCCGAAGAACTTGGCTAAAGGCAAGATCAAAGATCCGCCAGACCGTCTCTGCCTTCAAACGACAAGCCGATCGATGCCATTCCAGGGCACCGCCCTATCGAGTGGGCCAAAGGGTCATGTTGTCTGCCCGTAATATCCCCCTCAAAACCGTCTCTCGGAAACTTTCCCCCAGGTTTCTTGGCCCATTTACAATCATTAAACTCATCAACCCCTGCACTGTCAGACTCCGCCTTCCCTCCACGATGCGTCGGATAAACCCCTCATTTCTCCCAGATCAAACCTCTGGTCTCCTGCCCACTAAATCCACCCTCCCGCCCTGCTCCTCCTCCCCAAGTCATCGATGGTGGTGAAGCATTCACTGTACAAAGACTGCTGAAGGCTCGGCGACAAGGCAGGGGCCTCTAGTACCTAGTAGATTGGGAGGGCTGTGGCCCAGAGGAAAGAAGCTGGATTCCGTCAAGACTAATTTTGGATCCATCTCTCATTGAGGATTTCCACCAACAACATCCTAACGCACCAGCCAGAACGCCAGGCGGCGTCCGTAGGAGGGGGGTTACTGTCACATACCAGCCAGATCAACCCAGCACCTCCAGACCCTAGAATTCCACTCCAGGTTTTTTTTCCCCAACAAGCTCACCTGCCGCTCTAGCACACCTGTAACTGATCATGCAATCACCTCTAGGCTTTTTAAGCACGCTGAGAAGATCATTCAGTGCCGCAGTATCTTACTCGTGTGCCTCGCGTTTGTTTTGTCCAAGTGATTTTCTAGTCTACCTAGCCTGTTGTCTACCCTGCCTGTTTTCTGATTTTTCTCTTGTCTACGCCCCTCCTGGTACCTCTGCTGTTGTCGGACTGATTAATGTGTATGACCTCGCATGTTTTCAAGACTTGGATTTGTACTCACGATTTGGATTCATTCGCTCTCGCTGCTGTATTTCCGGATATCGACCCTTGCATGGACAAAGACGATTCTTCTAGCCACCACTTCGCCTCCTTCATCAGTCGGCTTCCTCCTCCGACGCGATCACCACGCTTTCGAGCACTCTCGTGTTCGCGGAGAAAAGACATCCACGGTGAGCGCTTTATCTTCACATTCGCCGAAGAGAATAATCCGTTGCACTCCATCGTACGTGCTAAGGGAACCGATAATAAGGAACGAATCGCAAGAACACGAAAAGATTGCCCGTGTTCGGCTTCCGGGATTGTGGAGATTCCCCCGCGTCATAGCCCCGCCTCCTCTCTCGTCACTAAAGGCTTCCCCAGTCACCAAGCACACACAGCCACTACTTCTCTCCTGCTGCAGTGACTCACCCAAGCTCTGGTATATATATATATATATATATATATATATATATATATATATACATTAAAGGATTAAATACTACTTTCTATCACTTAATTCCTGTTTGTCTGCTATTGGGTTCATTGTCACTCAATCATCTGTGAATCGCCCGTGACAGGTTGTGTAATTATGCTTGTATTACTCGACCTCAGTGCAGCTTTTGACACCATTGATCATGCTATTCTTCTTCACAGATTAGAAAATGTAGTAGGAATTAAGGGTACAGCCCTCTCCTGGCTCAGATCCTATCTGACCGATCGTTATCAGTATGTAGACTTAAATGGTGATTATTCTGCATGTTCTCTAGTGGAGTTTGGCGTTCCGCAGGGTTCAGTTTTAGGCCCACTGCTTTTCTCCCTTTACATGCTTCCTCTGGGCAACATAATCCGAAAGCATGGTATTAGTTTTCATTGTTATGCTGACGACACACAGCTATACGTCTCAACAAAACCTGATGAGAAAATCCAGCTTACTAAAGTTGAGCAATGTGTGCAGGATATAAGAAATTGGATGCTAATTAACTTCCTTCTGCTTAATCCGGATAAGACAGAAGTTCTAGTCATAGGACCGCATACAGCTAGAAGTAAAATCTTAGATCACACCGTAACTTTAGATGGCCTTTCTGTTCCATCAAGTGCAACAGCAAAAGACCTCGGCGTGATTATAGATTCCAGCCTTTCATTTGAAGCTCATGTAGATAATATCACCAGGATAGCATTCTTTCACCTCAGAAATATTGCCAAGATAAGAAATATATTGTCGCTAAACGATGCAGAAAAACTAGTTCATGCTTTTATCACTTCTAGGTTGGACTATTGTAATGCCTTACTGTCTGGATGTTCTGTTAGGTGCATAAACAAGTTTCAGCTAGTCCAGAATGCAGCAGCGAGAGTCCTCACTAGAACCAGAAGATATGAGCACATCACCCCTATCCTATCTTCACTGCATTGGCTCCCTGTGAAATTTCGCATTGATTTTAAAATACTACTCTTGACATATAAAGCATTAAATGGTCTCGCGCCGCAGTATCTGAGCGAACTGCTAGTGTCTTACGATCCGCCACGCCTACTTCGGTCAAAGGATGCAGGCTGCTTGTCAGTACCGCGTATTATGAAAACTACAGCTGGGGGCAGAGCTTTTTCTTACAAAGCCCCAAAATTATGGAATAGTCTTCCAAATAGTGTTCGGGACTCAGACACAGTCTCAGTGTTTAAGTCTAGGCTAAAAACCTATTTATTTATTCATTCATTCATTCATTTTCTATACCGCGTAATCCTGTGTTCAGCGTCGCGGGGGACCTGGAGCCTATCCCAGGAGACTTCGGGCACTAGGCAGGGTACACCCTGGACAGGGTGCCAATCCATTGCAGGGCACACACACATACACACACTCACACACCCAGTCACACACTACGGGCAATTTAGGAACGCCAATTAGCCTAACCTGCATATCTTTGGACTGTGGGAGGAAACCGGAGTCCTATTTATTTAGCCAAGCATTTTTATAAATAGATTTGCCATAGGTAAAGGAGCAGATCTGGGGGACTCATGGACGTAGAGTATTATGGTGAACTGGTATGTTTAGATGCTGTCTTCCTTACTCTCACTTGATCACTCAGGTTTGTTGACGGTGAGGTGATTGTTTGCTTTACATCTCAGGGAGCCCTCATGTTTGTGTTTCCTTCTGGCTCTGCCTTTTAGTTATGCTGTCATAGTGAGTCCTGCCGGAGTCCCTGCTTGCACTCTACAGTAAATATACATTCACATTATACATTGTGACTGTGACCATACCTAATTGCCATCTCTCCTCTTCTTCCTTTCTCCCCCTCTTTCTCTTTCCTCTCTCCCCCTGTCTCCCCCTTTCACTCTTTCTCTCTCTCTCTCTCTCTCTCTCTCGAGCTACACATGTCATTCCTGAGCTGCCAGTGATCCAGACTCCCTCTGCCCTCCGGACCTATCCGATCCATCCTGGTGCCCTGTTTCTGGTTGGAGGTCTCGTCGCATGGATGCCCCGTACAGTATGTCTCTTTGGGATGCGTCTGGTGTCTGGGGATGATTCTCTCTACTTAGAAGATGGTTCTGGCCTCGACTGGTGTTATCAGCTGTTTCTCTAAGGACTTGACAATTCGATAGTTCAATTCAATTCAATTCAGTTTTATTTGTATAGCGCTTTTAACAATTGACATTGTCTCAAAACAGCTTTACACAATCAAAATAATTATTTAAGTTTGTATGGAATGTGAATGTGTATGAATCAAAATGTTCAGATATTCCCTGGCGAGCAAGCCCGAGGGCGACAGTGGCAAGGAAAAACTCCCTGAGACGGTAATAGGAAGAAACCTTGAGAGGAACCAGACTCGACAGGGAACCCATCCTCATCTGGGTGAAACAGATAGCAGGAAATGATCTGCATTTATACAGTGTTAAGTGTTAGGTTCAGCTATAATAGTTGATGTTAATTGATGTTATAATACTTGATGTAAAATGGAGTCCAGTAGTTATTCGAGACTCAGATAGACTTGTAGAAAGTTCCAGTCCTGAACTATCGAATTGTCAAGTCCTCAGAGAAACAGCTGACCACACCAGTCGAGGCCAGAACCATCTTCTAAGTATAGAGAATCATCCCCAGACACCAGACGCATCCTAAAGAGACACACGGGGCATCCATGCGATGAGACCTCCAACCAGAAACCGGGCACCAGGATGGATCAGACAGGTCCGGAGGGCAGAGGGAGTCTGGATCACTGGCAGCTCAGGAACCACATGTGTAGCTCGACAGAGAGAGAGAGAGAAAGAGTGAAAGGGGGAGACAGGGGGAGAGAGGAAAGAGAAAGAGGGGGAGGAAGAGAAAAGGAGGAGAGATTGCAATTAGGTATGGTCACAGTCACAATGTCTAATGTGAATGTATATTTACTGTAGAGTGCAAGCAGGGACTCCGGCAGGACTAACTATGACAGCATAACTAAAAGGGAGAGCCAGAAGGAAACACAAACATGAGGGCTCCCTGAGATGTAAAGCAAACAATCACCTCACCGTCAACAAACCTGAGTGATCAAATGAGACTGAGGAAGACAGCATCTAAACATACCAGTTCACCATAATACTCTACAGTGGGAGCCACACCAAATAGCCGCGACAGTGTGGCTGAAGTGTGAATGGCGTGTGAATGGCCTTTGCACGCCGTAATCCCCCCTCCCTTTTCTGGCCGAAAGGCGTGTCAAGATTTCACAGTAAACACGCCCATTCAAGCCCTATTTATTCATTTACCTGGTGCCACCACTAGATGGCGCTTCGTTCTCAAGAACACATTAAAACAAGCCAGCTGCGCTGAGTTGCAATCACGTGATTTTAACAACCCGCCTCCACCCCCGCCGAACTGACGCTGCCAAACTACAGAGATGAAGATGGCGGCTTAACGGACTATTCGTGGTAAGTGATGTTTTATTTTATAAAATGTGTTTGTGGTAGTTTACAGTTTATTTCCCAGTTTAGTTTTTTTATTGGCCGTTTGAAATATCACTGGCAGCAGCAGCAGCGGTCAGATGTGACTTTAGAGAACTTAATGATCTGTTTACCAAGTCTGGAGTTAATATTACAGCTTACTGTCAGTGTCACACACTCACAATGTCACTCCACTTTAACTCAAAAACATGCTCAAGCTTCGACAATACTATTAATGTCCCTATTACAAGAGCTGCACTACCCGATGAAGAGTGTTTGTGTGTTTCTGTAAATACTGAGAGAATCTCACCGCGTGTTGTCTGGATAAATTCAGCGCTTATTTATTCTCTGGTTAAGAGTTAATCTGCAGGTTATTTCTGTGACTGTAATATAATGTGATGCAGTTGATGAGGGACACAGACTGAGGGGAGCTGTACAGGAGCTAGTAACGCTCATAACCCGGTTTATATTTTATACACTTTGTCCGGGACTTTCCGCGGTAGCGCGAGCGCTTAGTTAACGAGCTGAATAACAACACTGAAGTGTTTATCAGTTAGGAGGAGGAGGAGGGGGGAGGTGTGTGTGTGTGTGAGGGGCTTCAGTAAGTTATAGTTTGGCTTCAGAGATGAACTAATGCTCATATACGAGTGTTATATCGCTTAACTTATTTGTATGAGAAGCGCATTAAGTAAATTCCCGGTTAATTTAATGCAGACGATAATACAGACAGTCACTGGTTAACACTAACACTGTTCACTGGTTAACACTAACACTGTTCACTGGTTAACACTAACACTGTTCACTGGTTAACACTAGCACTGTTCACTGGTTAACATTAGCACAGGCAGATTATTTACATTACAGAATCCCCAAAGCAGTGTTTTACACACTCTGTGGTAAATAGGTTTATTAATATATATTATTTTTATTAGAACTAGATGTTCTGTAAAGTTTATTTATCTTTGTCTTGACTAAATTCTCCTGTTGTCTTTAAGCAGAGCTCCGCTGTGGAGGATTGGGGGGTCAGACGGCTGACGGCTGGACTTTTGGAGCTACAGGACTGGAGGAGCCTGAACAAGCTGTTGAGGGAGCTGTAGGAGGGATGACGTCACAGTCCGACAGCTTTAGAATGATGTTTGATCAGGTCTACTGTATATTCTGAACATAGAACTGCAAAATGTCTGATACAGTACTTTGGGGGAAACAAAGACTTCAACTGTTCCATGTTTAATAGTTTTGATATTTGAAAAATTAATATTTTAATGTAAAAGGACTATAGATAGAGACTTATAAGCAGCTGGTGTATCCGGGTAGTTTAATGAACTTTAAGCAAAAAGACAACATGTATTCATCTGTTTTATATAAATTACTGTTTTAACTTTGACTAGTTTTGGAAGAATAAATTGAATTGTTAAAGTCATGTTTTGCGTGTTTTAATTTTGGGGGATTGTTTGGGTATTTAAAAATTGTTTAGTTGAACCAACAACTTCAATGGGCAAAAAATGGGACACAACTTTGTTTTAAATAGTCAAAGAGTTGGGCTGAAAATAATAATAATAATAATTATTGATCATAGAAACAAATGAAACCAGTTAAACACTTGATTATATGTATTTGTGATTGTGACCCATAATAATTTTTTCTCAGTATAAATAAATGTTTTGGGTTTTAAGAACTCCAAAAGAGCAACGACAAACTTGGTATTCTCCATTGAGGTTTCTCACCTTCCACTCCTGAGTAGGACATGGTGTTAATTGCTCTGTGTGTGCGTGTGTGTTTTTGGCGGGGGGATGGGTGTGTGTGTGTTTTCGGCTGTTCAGCAGTTCTAAACACAAGCACAGTTTTTGTCCTTAACTAAAATACTTCAATACGTTAATAATGAATTTATTTTGCTGAATAAGGTAATAAGCGATATTTAAACCAAACCAGTAAGTTAAGTAAGTGTTCCATACATTAAAGTACTGTGTATAACCAAGTGCCCTAGCAAACACAGTTACAGTTACAGTTTACAGTACAAACAGAGTGTGTGCGCTGGGGGGATTGGAAGGTGAGTGAGAATACTCATTTACAAGACAAAAGACGGTCAGAGGCAGCGCCGTTCTAGACCAGACAACACGGGGTGGGGGGAGGGGGGCATCATGTTCAAGCACTGTTTTTACCTGGCCTTACTGTATAGTAACAGTATTGTATTTGCTGAATTGTGTTGAGGCACGCAAACCCCCAGACCACAATAAGGTGGCAATCCCTCAGGGGGAAACTAAAAAAAAAAAAATATATATATATATATATATATATATATATATATATATATATAATTATATAATAAAATATCCTTAATCCAGATTTTATCAATCAATGACATAACATTTATCTAAGCTGGATGGTAAAATTCTCAAAAACGTTTAACCTAAAGTAAGACTTAACACACTATAACTAAAATATTTACAAAACTGAAAGGTTGTCTTATGAATAATAAAAAATACAAACTAAATTAAAACAGATGGGCTATTGAACAGATCATAATATGTTTTATGTTTTCTGATTATAAATGATATATGGGTTGATTTTAGAAAGGTTAAATGAAATAGCTAGTTTTTGGTCATGTCAGTCCAGTAACTATACTATGTAAAAGTAATTATAATATGAATTAATTAAGGGCAGGACCTAACCTAATGTTAATAATTTACACCATGATAACATTAGTATTCATGTTTTTGTATATATTTTTAAATGTTCAAATGAACGTTTCAGAGTATATAATTTGTCGTGTCATCTGTGATTGAGACCCATGAGTTAAATTGAAATATTTTTTATAGGTAGTAAGCCAGGTTTTAGTAACCTTGGATAAATCAGCATGTAAGCCCTCTCTCGCGCACGCGCTCTCACGCTATCTCTCGCACTCACACACACACACACACACTGTGCACACACAGACACACACAAATAATACATGAAATCGCATAAAACCAAATGAAACTAGGGTAAAAAATATGAGCAGTAAAATACAGTAGTATCCTGTAGGTGATTCCTGTCCTGTGATAACAGGCACTAACACTCTAGAACTGTTTACTTCTGTTAGTTTTGTTTTCAAGTGTGAATGTTTATGGGGATTAAATCTGTCTCTGCTGCTGCATCTATACACAGTGTGATAAGTGATTGATGCCCCATCAGATCTTTAATGTGGGACATTATGCTGGTTAAATGACTAAAGACACACTGATCCGTATGGACAGATATTTGTTCCAGATATTATGCGCCATTAATCAATTTGTTATGCCAATTTGACTTTCAGCGAAAACATCTAAAATATAACGAAAACAAACCAAAGCAGAAGTTACATTTTAAGCTTTACTTTCAAATTCAAATTTTATTTGTCACATACACAGCGCGATATGCAGTAAAATGCTTTGGGTGCTTTAGGTGAGACTCGAACTCGGCATTGCTTCACCTGGACCGCTTTATAAGTGTCACGCGCTAACCGATTGCGCCACTGGAGCCACACGGAAGTTGGTCTTGTCAGAGTATCCTCTCTCTCGTGCGCGCACGCACACACACACACACACACACACACACATGAAATTGCGTAAAACCCAACGAAATATAAGCAGTAAAAAAAAAAAAAATCAGTAAAAATACAATAGTATAACAGGCGCTAACCCTCTGGAACTTTTTTTTACTATTGTCTCCAAGTGTTTATGGGGATTTAATGTGTCTGCTGCCGCATCCATTCACAGTTGTGATAAGTGATTAATGCCCCATCAGATCTTTTGACGGGGGAGCATTATGCATGATTAAATGACTAAAGAAATACTGATCCATATGGGCAGATATTTATTCCAGGTTGCATGCGCCATTAATTGCCTCTTATGCCACTTGTAGACTATCAGTGAAAAAATCAGCGAAAACATCATCAAAAATATAACGAAAACAAACCCAAGCAGACGTTTGAGCTTTACTTTGCAGCAAAATATTATCTATCAGTATATTAAATGGAACGGGGTAAAATACACAGTAATATAAAATACTGTACGTAGCCTGCGTTTTTATTCCGTACCTACAATGATCGGTATAGACAAATTACAGCCGCTACCGTGTCTTTAAGGATCATTTCAGGATGTCTTAAAAATATTTCACTAACTAATTTTATTAATTCATTATTAAATAATAAATAGCATAATCATCATGGGTTATGTATTGAGTGATTTAACAAATCTGTTTTATTAATCGGTTTGTTGTTGTTGTTTTTTCATCTATTTATGAAACTATGTTGACAATACAAGAACTGTCTGTATATTAAAGATACGGTATTGGGTTTCCTGGACACTGCAGTTAACTGTGCCAGTCAATGCTCCATCTGGCGGAATTATACGGCATTGCAACCATCTTTTTAGAAAGCGCATGGGGGCGTTTATGGGGCGGGGCATCGTTAACTGCGTCATCGCGGGGGATCACATTCCATGAGTCCCCCAGATCTGCTCCTTTACCTTATGGCAAATCTATTGATAAAAATGCTTGGCTAAATAAATAGGTTTTTAGCCTAGACTTAAACACTGAGACTGTGTCTGAGTCCCGAACACTATTTGGAAGACTATTCCATAATTTTGGGGCTTTGTAAGAAAAAGCTCTGCCCCCAGCTGTAGTTTTCATAATACGCGGTACTGATAAGCAGCCTGCATCCTTTGACCGAAGTAGGCGTGGCGGATCGTAAGACACTAGCAGTTTGCTCAGATACTGCGGCGCGAGACCATTTAATGCCTTATATGTCAAGAGTAGTATTTTAAAATCAATGCGAAATTTCACAGGGAGCCAATGCAGTGAAGATAGGATAGGGGTGATGTGCTCATATCTTCTGGTTCTAGTGAGGACTCTCGCTGCTGCATTTTGGACTAGCTGAAGCTTGTTTATGCACCTAACTGAACAACCAGACAGTAAGGCATTACAATAGTCTAACCTAGAAGTGATAAAAGCATGAACTAGTTTTTCTGCATCATTTAGCGACAATATATTTCTTATTTTGGCGATATTTCTAAGGTGAAAGAATGCTATCCTGGTGATATTATCTACATGAGCTTCAAATGAAAGGCTGGAATCTATAATCATGCCGAGGTCTTTTACTGTTGCACTTGACAGAACAGAAAGGCCATCTAAAGTTACGGTGTGATCTAAGATTTTACTTCTAGCTGTATGCGGTCCTATGACTAGAACTTCTGTCTTATCCGGATTAAGCAGAAGGAAGTTAATTAGCATCCAATTTCTTATGTCCTGAACACATTGCTCAACTTTAGTAAGATGTTTTTTCTCATCAGGTTTTGTTGAGACATATAACTGTGTGTCGTCAGCATAACAATGAAAACTAATACCATGCTTACGGATTATGTTGCCCAGAGGAAGCATGTAAAGGGAAAAAAGCAGTGGGCCTAAAACTGAACCCTGCGGAACGCCAAACTCCACTAGAGAACATGCAGAATAATCACCATTTAAGTCTACATATTGATAACGATCGGTCAAATAGGATCTGAGCCAGGAGAGGGTTGTACCCTTAATTCCTACTAAATTTTCTAATCTGTGAAGAAGAATAGCATGATCAATAGTGTCAAAAGCTGCACTGAGGTCGAGTAATACAAGCATAGTTACACAACCCTGATCAGAGGCCAATAGGAGGTCATTTACTACTTTAACGAGTGCTGTTTCTGTGCTGTGATGAGGCCTAAATCCTGACTGATACAGTTCATGTATGCCATTTCTATGTAGATATGAGCATAGCTGCTCCGCTACTATCTTTTCCAGAATCTTAGAGATAAAGGGGAGGTTTGATATTGGCCTGTAATTGGACAGCTGACAGGGGTCGAGGTCAGGTTTCTTAATTATTGGTTTAATAACTGCTACTTTAAAAGATTTTGGAACATAACCAATGCTGAGTGAGGAATTAATTATTCTCAACATCGGTTCTGTTATTACTGGTACTATCTGTTTAAGAAAATGTGTCGGTATAGGATCTAATATACAGGTTGATGAATTTGCAGAAGAGATGAGTGAAATTAGTTCATTCTCTTCAAGAGGAGTAAAGTATTCTAGGTTTGAATCTGACATGGCTAGGTTAACATCAGTATCAATTACATTGTTTGGTTTCAAAGCCTCAATTTTATGCCTGATATTTACAATTTTATTATTAAAAAAGTTCATGAAGTCCTCACTATTGCATGATGTTGTTGTGGAGATTTCTGTAGTGGTCTTATTTCTGGTTAATTTGGCTACGGTATTAAATAAAAATCTAGGATTATTTTTATTTTCTTCTATAAGAGTGGAGAGATACGTTGATCTAGCTACACTAAGAGCTTTCCTATAGTTCAGGATGCTCTCTTTCCATGCTATTTGAAATACCAACAATTTAGTTTGACGCCATTTACGCTCTAATTTCCGAGCAGTCTGTTTTAAAGTGCGCGTGTGATCATTATACCAGGGAGCGAGTTTCTTATCTCTAATAATTTTTCTTTTAGCTGGAGCTACATTATCTAAGGTACAACGAAGTGTCGACTCTAAATATTCAGTCGCCTGATCAAGTTCTGTGGGGTCAGACGGTGGCCTAATCGAAGTTGGTAACTCTGGGAGATTACTGATAAAACTCTGTGTGGTAGTTGATGTGAATGTACGTTTAATACGGTAGCGCGGTACTGTGCGTACATTATCACTGTGAGACACTTGAATGGAGACAAGATAGTGATCTGAGATAATTTCAGACAGTGGAATTGTGAACACATTTCTTATAGTTAATCCGAAGAATATTACTAAATCTAAAGTGTGACCTGCTTTTTGAGTGGGTCCTACTACACACTGATTTACGCCTACGGAGTCCAGTATGGATATAAATGCTGTTCTCAGAGGGTCTTCTGGATTCTCAAAATGAATGTTAAAATCTCCAGCAATTAACACTTTGTCTAGAGAAATGACCAGGTCTGAGATGAAATCTGCAAATTCACTAAGAAATTCAGAATACGGCCCTGGAGGTCTGTAAATTATAATTAGTGGAATCGACTGAGCTGATTTAATATACTTAAATACACTTATGTTACTATAGAGAATTTCAAATGAGTTAAATTTGTGTCGGTGTTTTTGTACGATAGACAGATTATCATTATGAATAACTGCGACGCCTCCTCCTCTACCAGTTAACCGAGGCTGGTGTATGTAGCTGTATCCAGGAGGACTAGCTTCATTTAGAGCTACATACTCGTCCTGTTTAACCCATGTTTCAGTTAAACAGAGTATATCAAACGCCTGATCTGTGATAATTTCATTAACAATAACTGCTTTTGATGTGAGAGATCTAATATTTAACAATCCTAGATCAGAGGTGCCGGCTGCGCATTCAGTATGATCGGAGTTTGTGGACTTTATGTTAATTAGATTATTGAAACAGACTTTCTGGGTCTTTCTACATTTTTGCTTAGATCGGGGAACAGACACAGTCTCAATAAGGTGAACCCTGAGTGACGACTCTATGCAGCTAGCAGATGGTTGGTTTAACCTGTCTGTCTGCTCCCTGGCCTGGGCTCTGGATTGTCACCGATTAACTAGACCTCTACTGAGACTATGAGCTATACTACAGGAAATGAGAGCAGCACCTTCCCGAGTGGGATGGACACCGTCCCGCCCTAACAGGCCAGCTTTGCCCTCAAAGGTCTTCCAATTGTCTATGTAGCCCACATTATTTTTGGAGCACCACCTGGACATCCAGCGGTTCAGCGACCATAACCTGCTGTAAGCTATGTCGCCACGTCTCATTGGGATGGGACCAGAGCATACTACTTCATCGGACATCGCCTTCGCTAATTTAAACACCTCTGTAAAGTTACTCTTACTAACCTCTGACTGACGAAGGCGTATATCATTAGCTCCAGCATGAACCACTATCTTAGAGAACCTATGCTGTCCTAGAGCCCTAAGGTTACCTGCTATGTCCGGTGCTCTGGCTCCCGGGATACACCTAACCACTGCCGCTGGCGCCCCTAAAGGTCTAGCTAATGTCACGTGCCTCAGTATAGAGTCTCCTATAACCAGAGCTCTTTCAGGTTTCTCAGCGGGTGCAGCACTGAGGAGAGCAAACCTGTTGGACACGTGAGGCGCAGAGGAGGTGTGCTCCGGTGGGCTAGCCTTAGCGTTAGCTTTGGCTGAACGAGTATGCCGCCGAGTCGTCACCCACTCGCCCCGCTGTGAGGGCTCTAATGCCGGAGTCGGGGGCTGTTTATCTCTGCCTGTGGCACCCAGACTGTCGGCTACGAGAATAACACTGCTCTCACACTGTCTAACACTCTCTAAAGTCTGGATGCGCTCCTCTAACGCTGATATCTTCTCCGTCAGAGTGCTCACTAACACACACCTATCACAAATAAAATTATCGCTAATGACGGAGGAAGAATGTCTAAACATCCTGCACTCTACACACTGAACAAGCTGAACGGTAGACATTATAACGTACCTCTGTGTCGGAGTTTTTAGTTGTTTAGTTGAGGAAACTCGCGCGTTGCGAAACTTTCGCGGCAACAATACGAAAACAGGAAGCTACGTCACCAACAACTACGTCAGGATAGTTCAGGACTGGAACTTTCTACAAGTCTATCTGAGTCTCCAATAACTACTGGACTCCATTTTAACATCAATTAACATCAACTATTATAGCTGAACCTAATACTTAACACTGTATAAATGCAGATCATTTCCTGCTATCTGTTTCACCTAGATGAGGATGGGTTCCCTGTTGAGTCTGGTTCCTCTCAAGGTTTCTTCCTATTACCATCTCAGGGAGTTTTTGCCTTGCCAGTGTCGCCCTCAGGCTTGCTCACCAGGGACTATCTGAACATTTTTGATTCATACACATTCACATTCCATACAAACTTAAATAATTCTTTTGATGGTGTAAAGCTGTTTTGAGACAATGTCAATTGTTAAAAGCGCTATACAAATAAAACTGAATTGAATTGAATTGAATACTTTGAGTAATGACACCAGCCCAGACTGGAACCTTAAGGAAAGACAAATTAGCATTAGCATTAGCCTCAATAACTGTCGAAGAAGGAGAGGAAGAAGACGTGTTCGAAAGCAGAGAGAGAAAAGGAAAAGGAAAGGCAAGAGTTTAGGAGTGATAGTAGGGACTTTGAATGTTGGGACCATGACAGAGAAGGGAAGAGAGTTGGTTGATATGATGCAGAGAAGGAAGGTGGATATCCTGTGTGTCCAGGAGACCAGGTGGAAAGGTAGCAAGGCTAGAAGCTTAGGAACAGGGTTCAAATTGTTTTACCATGGTGTGGATAGGAAAAGAAATGGAGTAGGAGTTATCCTGAAAGAGGAATTTGTTAGGAATGTTCTAGAGGTGAAGAGAGTACCAGACAGGTTGATGAGTATGAAGCTGTAAAATGAAGGGGTGATGTTCAATGTTGTTAGTGGCTATGCCCCATAGGTAGGATGTGAGTTAGAAGAGAAGGAGAAATTCTGGAGTGAGTTAGATGAAGTGATGCAGAGCATCCCCAGAGGTGAGAGAGTTGTGATTGGTGCAGACTTCAATGGACATGTTGGGGAAGGGAACAGAGGTGATGAAAATGTGATGGGCAGGTTCGGTCTTCAGGACAGGAATGTAGAAGGACAGATGGTGGTGGACTTTGCAAAGAGTATGGAAATGGTAGTAGTAAATACTTTCTTCCAGTAGAGGCAGGAACATAGGGTGACATATAAGAGTGGAGGCAGAAGCACTCAGGTGGACTACATCTTGTGTCGACGTTGTAATCTGAAAGAGATCAGTGACTGCAAGGTGTTGGTAGGGGAGAGTATAGCCAGACAACACAGAATGGTGGTGTGTAAAAAATCCCTGGTGGTGAGGAAAGAGAAGAGAACAAAGGCAGAGCAGGGGAAAGAGTAGTGGAAGCTAGGTTAAGGGCAGAGGCGAGCATTTGTGAGCAGCAATATGGTTTCATGCCTAGAAAGAGTACATCAGATGCAGTATTTGCTTTGAGGATGCTGGTGGAGAAGTACAGAGAAGGTAATAAAGAGTTGCATTGTGTCTTTGTAGATTTAGAGAAGGCATACGACAGGGTGCCGAGAGAGGAGCTGTGGTATTGTATGAGGAAGTCTGGAGTGGCAGAGAAGTATGTTAGAGTGGTGCAGGACATGTATGAGAGTTGTAAGACAGTGGTGAGATGTGCTGTAGGTGTGACACCTGTGCTGTAGTTCAAGGTGGAGGTGGGTCTGCATCAAGGATCGGCTCTAAGCCCCTTTTTGTTTACTCTGGTGATGGACAGGATGACAGATGAGGTTAGACGGGAGTCTCCATGGACTATGATGTTTGCAGATGACATTGTGCTTTGTATCGAGAGCAGGGAACGGGTGGAGGAAAGTTTCAGGTGTGTTGTGCAATAAAAGAGTATCAGCGAGAATGAAGGGAAAGGTGTACAGGACAGTGGTGAGACCAGCGATGCTCTACGGCTTAGAGACAGTGGCACTGAAGAAAAGACAGGAGGCAGAGTTGGAGGTAGCAGAGCTCAAGATGTTGAGGTTCTCCTTGGGAGTGACAAGGATGGATAGGATCAAGAATGAGCTCATCAGAGGGACAACCCATGTTAGATGATTTTGGAGATAAAGTCAGATAGGCCAGATTGAGGTGGTTTAGACATGTTCAGTGGAGAGATGATGAATATATCGGTAGAAGGATGCTGAGGTTGGAACTGCCAGGCAGGAGGTCTAGAGGAAGACCAAAGTGGAGATTTATGGATGCAGTAAGAGAGGACATGAAGTTAATTGATGTGAGAGAAGAGGATGCAGAGGATAGGGTTAGATAGAGGCAGATGATTCGCTGTGGCAAGCCCTGATCACATTAGACGCCGTCCAGCGAGAGATAACAGCAATCGAACAAACCTATCCTCTATGTATCTGTTCGAATGGGACAGAAGAAATAGGAGATCTATCTTCAAGCTGCAACGAAACACAACCAGCAGCAGGTTTCTTATAGAAATGCAACATGTATGCGACAGTAAAAATCAACAACATATCATGCAGTGAGATGGTAAAAATACAGCAACCCGACTTAAGTGTAGGTACCACACCCTTGGCAGACATATTCTGGTACTGCGATGGAACTACTGTCAGACAAACGTTACCAAAGAATTGGGGAGGATGCTGTGCTCCCATATTACTAGGAGGAGACTTAGTCATGGTAGGCTTGCGACATGAGAACGACCGCCGAAACACACGTGACACAAAGTTCACGGAGAAAAAATTGGTAAAGAAGAATTAAAGGTATGGGACGAATTTGATGGAGAAGGAGGAATATCAGTAACATGGGATGGCATTCCAATAGGTGTACCTACTGAACACGAGGTCATAAACAGGGTAGCAGGAGCATTTATAACTTTCTTCTTCCCATGGGGACAGATCGCTAAAAACGCAGGATGGATAATTCTGCTATGGTATAATCAACAGAGATTTTAGAATCACACACTAAGTGTTTTAGAATTGGTATAAGAATAATTAGATAGGACAACAGTAATGACCATGCAAATCCAGATTTATATGAAGACGACGGAGATGAATCAATCTACAGGCAAATGAGTGGACAGTGTCCAATCACCTGCATATCAGACCACGATCCTTGTTGATTATATGTATACTGAAACACTTTATCTGTATACCCTAAATCAGTCATTTGACCAATTAACCCATGATTAAGTGATTATATAACAATAGAAAATAGAACTAGTGTCAGTAGAAGTGTATTGTTGTTCTCCTAACATAATGTGTTACAGAATGGACCCTGTAGAACCTGTACCAGAGGGGGAAGCAAGGCCGTATTCGTAGTGGAAAATCTCCTGTCCAATCTGAATTGAGATCTGGAAGCAGACTATGGCACGGACCCCCAGGAAAAGATGGGACGAAGTACGACATGACCTGGTCGACTGGTATCCACGCCGCACAACGTGGCCTAAGAAATTCATCACAATGGCAGACGTAGTGACTCAGGACCTCAAATGGGTCACATCGAGAGAACAGGACATGGTTTTCCTTGATAAGAACCGAGGACTTCTTCTAGAGACAACATCATACCAACTAGGGAGATACCTTATGGCGAAAGACTTACACATCCTTGACTACACTAAGGAGGACCGCAAATTGATGATGGACGAGGGAAGTGAAAATCTAGACTCTATATCTATAGGGACCCTAATTCTATGTTCGACCTGTCTTTCAATGTATACGTATGATATTTGCTATATATCCAAAGGGATGAGTTCAGGTGATGAATACACTGTTGAGCATAAGATGCTGGCAAGGTGTGGAATTTTCCCTCTGGATTGGCTAAACTTGAGGGTTTTTCGCCCACCTCTGAACTCATTATACAGTATATGCCCGTTATTTACTCATGATATTTACTCATTATATATATATCCGTTATTTACTCTATATATATCAGCTATTTACTCATGTTAGTAACCAACATTTATTGCTTATTTACTCATTGTTTACTCCTTTATTAGTTCTTATTTACTCACCGCGTGTGCCCAATGTGTTCTCAGCCACTGGGGTTGTTTTGTGGGGGTGTTCCCTTGGCTGAGGGGGTAATATGTAAGTGGGGCTATTATCTAATACCTATATTATCTAATATCTAGTGAAACTACTATCTAATAACTATAATAATACTATAATTGAACTATAATCACCTAAAGTTTATTTTTCTTTGATGTATTTTCCTTTACCTATGTATTGTCCATTATGCGACTTAAAAGTCACAGAGGGGGAAATATGTAAGCATATTTAATCAATATATATTTAAGTAGGTAGAAAAATAAATAAGAATTAAGAATCACCATTATAGGCGGCGCGGTGGTGTAGTGGTTAGCACTGTCGCCTTGCACCTCCAGGGTCTGGGTTCGATTCCCCGGCCAGGCTCGATTCCCGTCTCTGTGTGCATGGAGTTTGCATGTTCTCCCCGTGCTTGGTGGGTTTCCTCCGGGTACTCCGGTTTCCTCCCACAGTCCAAAGATATGCAGGTTAGGCTAATTGGCTTTCCCAAATTGCCCGTAGTGTGTGATCGGGTGTGTGAGTGTGTGTATGTGTGTGTGCCCTGCGATGGATTGGCACCCTGTCCAGGGTGTACCCCGCCTAGTGCCCGAAGTCTCCTGGGATAGGCTCCAGGTCCCCCGCGACCCTGAACACAGGATTAAGCGGTATAGAAAATGAATGAATGAATGAATCAATCACCATTATAGCATTAACAAACAGACAGGGGAAAGTCAGGAAAAGCAGAAAAACAGGGGTACCCGAAACTCATAAGACCAAGGAGTATGACAGGTCATAAAACATAGACAAGATAAGGCGCCAGGTGCCGGACTAGCTGAAACTGAGCACACACACTTAAGGTGCCGGACTTAGCGGAAAAACTGAGCACACACACACTTAATGAAGAGTTGAGGGAAAGATCGGAAGTACATAAAAGGATAACTAGATGAGGTAATGAAAATATAGAAGGACCAGACACTGGACACAGCTGGAACCAACAGATAACCAGATAAGATAAGGGAGACATAAGACCAGAAATAAAAAATAATTGGATAAACCTGAAAATTTATGAGGAGAAGAGCAGATGTTCAGGCCATAAAAACTCGGAGGCACGAGAAAAACAAAGTAATAAATCAGTTATCGATACTGTACATTACATGAATGCAAGGGAATTTCCATGCAGGACAGTGTACATGTGTGCGTAGAGTGGTACGAGCTGATAAGAAGAGACACAGAATAAAGACACAGAAACAGGCTTATGAATAACATAGTTTAATAAGAGTAGATACAGAATAAAAATGCGTATCTAGATGATAATAATATAAAATACAAAGTATAAAAGCCCAACGTAAAATACAAAACACAAGAGGTAAAAAGCATCGACAGAAATAAAAGTCCTCAGAAGGAACACGATCTGAACTGCCCTGGCTGTCTGAATCATCCACAGGGGTGATGTCATCAATGGAGAAGTAGCAGTTAGCTATAAAATAGAATGACATGTATAAAAACATTGAATAGGGTAAAATAAGGCAAATAAGTAATAAATAATAAATAAATTAAGTACAGTAGTATAAAGGAGATGCTTACCCATGGCTGGTCTTTTGAGAAATGAAGAATAAACCAAAGAAACACGAGGAAAAAGTCTTGAAAACAAACAACACTCCAATTTTTTTTATAAAAAGATACGAAAAATGTAAAGATAATGAGAAAAAGCTCTCAAGCATAGTAAGGATCAGGTAAACGCAAGGAGAAGTTAAATAACGAGGTGTAATAATAACGGGAAAGAGTTATGAGCATGGAGAGGAGTCAGATAGCGAGGTGTATGATGTAATGGTACAAGATAAGAGGAATATAATTATAATGGAAGAATTAATTGATAGAAACTGGAATAAAACAATTGATAGAACTGGATTATAATTGATTATATAGTAAGAATAACTTTACAGAGGTGTTTAAATTAGCGAAGGCGATGTCCGATGAAGTAGTATGCTCTGGTCCCATCCCAATGAGACGTGGCGACATAGCTTACAGCAGGTTATGGTCGCTGAACCGCTGGATGTCCAGGTGGTGCTCCGAAAATAATGTGGGCTACATAGATAATTGGAAGACCTTTGAGGGCAAAGCTGGCCTGTTAGGGCGGGACGGTGTCCATCCCACTCGGGAAGGTGCTGCTCTCATTTCCTGTAGTATAGCTCATAGTCTCAGTAGAGGTCTAGTTAATATGGTGACAATCCAGAGCCCAGGCCAGGGAGCAGACAGACAGGCTAAACCAACCGTCTGCTAGCTGCATAGAGTCGTCACTCAGGGTTCACCATATTGAGACTGTGTCTGTTCCCCGATCTAAGCAAAAATGTAGAAAGACCCAGAAAGTCTGTTTCAATAATCTAATTAACATAAAGACCACAAACTCAGATCACACTGAATGCACAGCCGGCACCTCTGATCTGAAGCTAGGATTGTTAAATATTAGATCTCTCACATCAAAAGCAGTTATTGTTAATGAAATTATCACAGATCAGGCGTTTGATATACTCTGTTTAACTGAAACATGGGTTAAACAGGACGAGTATGTAGCTCTAAATGAAGCTAGTCCTCCTGGGTACAGCTACATACACCAGCCTCGGTTAACTGGTAGAGGAGGAGGCGTCGCAGTTATTCATAATGATAATCTGTCTATCGTACAAAAACACCGACACAAATTTAACTCATTTGAAATTCTCTATAGTAACATAAGTGTATTTAAGTATATTAAATCAGCTCAGTCGATTCCACTAATTATAATTTACAGACCTCCAGGGCCGTATTCTGAATTTCTTAGTGAATTTGCAGATTTCATCTCAGACCTGGTCATTTCTGTAGACAAAGTGTTAATTGCTGGAGATTTTAACATTCATTTTGAGAATCCAGAAGACCCTCTGAGAACAGCATTTATATCCATACTGGACTCCGTAGGCGTAAATCAGTGTGTAGTAGGACCCACTCATAAAGCAGGTCACACTTTAGATTTAGTAATATTCTTCGGATTAATTATAAGAAATTGATTCACAATTCCACTGTCTGAAATTATCTCAGATCACTATCTTGTCTCCATTCAAGTGTGTCACAGTGATAATGTACGCACAGCACCGCGCTACCGTATTAAACGTACATTCACATCAACTACCACACAGAGTTTTATCAGTAATCTCCCAGAGTTACCAACTTCGATTAGGCCACCGTCTGACCCCACAGAACTTGATCAGGCGACTGAATATTTAGAGTCGACACTTCGTTGTACCTTAGATAATGTAGCTCCAGCTAAAAGAAAAATTATTAGAGATAAGAAACTCGCTCCCTGGTATAACGATCACACGCGCACTTTAAAACAGACTGCTCGGAAATTAGAGCGTAAATGGCGTCAAACTAAATTGTTGGTATTTCAAATAGCATGGAAAGAGAGCATCCTGAACTATAGGAAAGCTCTTAGTGTAGCTAGATCAACGTATCTCTCCACTCTTATAGAAGAAAATAAAAATAATCCTAGATTTTTATTTAATACCGTAGCCAAATTAACCAGAAATAAGACCACTACAGAAATCTCCACAACAACATCATGCAATAGTGAGGACTTCATGAACTTTTTTAATAATAAAATTGTAAATATCAGGCATAAAATTGAGGCTTTGAAACCAAACAATGTAATTGATACTGATGTTAACCTAGCCATGTCAGATTCAAACCTAGAATACTTTACTCCCCTTGAAGAGAATGAACTAATTTCACTCATCTCTTCTGCAAATTCATCAACCTGTATATTAGATCCTATACCGACACATTTTCTTAAACAGATAGTACCAGTAATAACAGAACCGATGTTGAGAATAATTAATTCCTCACTCAGCATTGGTTATGTTCCAAAATCTTTTAAAGTAGCAGTTATTAAACCAATAATTAAGAAACCTGACCTCGACCCCTGTCAGCTGTCCAATTACAGGCCAATATCAAACCTCCCCTTTATCTCTAAGATTCTGGAAAAGATAGTAGCGGAGCAGCTATGCTCATATCTACATAGAAATGGCATACATGAACTGTATCAGTCAGGATTTAGGCCTCATCACAGCACAGAAACAGCACTCGTTAAAGTAGTAAATGACCTCCTATTGGCCTCTGATCAGGGTTGTGTAACTATGCTTGTATTACTCGACCTCAGTGCAGCTTTTGACACTATTGATCATGCTATTCTTCTTCACAGATTAGAAAATTTAGTAGGAATTAAGGGTACAACCCTCTCCTGGCTCAGATCCTATTTGACCGATCGTTATCAATATGTAGACTTAAATGGTGATTATTCTGCATGTTCTCTAGTGGAGTTTGGCGTTCCGCAGGGTTCAGTTTTAGGCCCACTGCTTTTTTCCCTTTACATGCTTCCTCTGGGCAACATAATCCGTAAGCATGGTATTAGTTTTCATTGTTATGCTGACGACACACAGCTATACGTCTCAACAAAACCTGATGAGAAAAACCATCTTACTAAAGTTGAGCAATGTGTTCAGGACATAAGAAATTGGATGCTAATTAACTTCCTTCTGCTTAATCCGGATAAGACAGAAGTTCTAGTCATAGGACCGCATACAGCTAGAAGTAAAATCTTAGATCACACCGTAACTTTAGATGGCCTTTCTGTTCCGTCAAGTGCAACAGTAAAAGACCTCGGCGTGATTATAGATTCCAGCCTTTCATTTGAAGCTCATGTAGATAATATCACCAGGATAGCATTCTTTCACCTTAGAAATATCGCCAAAATAAGAAATATATTGTCGCTAAATGATGCAGAAAAACTAGTTCATGCTTTTATCACTTCTAGGTTGGACTATTGTAATGCCTTACTGTCTGGTTGTTCAGTTAGGTGCATAAACAAGCTTCAGCTAGTCCAAAATGCAGCAGCGAGAGTCCTCACTAGAACCAGAAGATATGAGCACATCACCCCTATCCTATCTTCACTGCATTGGCTCCCTGTGAAATTTCGCATTGATTTTAAAATACTACTCTTGACATATAAGGCATTAAATGGTCTCGCGCCGCAGTATCTGAGCGAACTGCTAGTGTCTTACGATCCGCCACGCCTACTTCGGTCAAAGGATGCAGGCTGCTTATCAGTACCGCGTATTATGAAAACTACAGCTGGGGGCAGAGCTTTTTCTTACAAAGCCCCAAAATTATGGAATAGTCTTCCAAATAGTGTTCGGGACTCAGACACAGTCTCAGTGTTTAAGTCTAGGCTCAAAACCTATTTATTTAACCAAGCATTTTATAAATAGATTTGCCATAAGGTAAAGGAGCAGATCTGGGGGACTCATGGACGTAGAGTATTATGGTGAACTGGTATGTTTAGATGCTGTCTTCCTCAGTCTCATTTGATCACTCAGGTTTGTTGACGGTGAGGTGATTGTTTGCTTTACATCTCAGGGAGCCCTCATGTTTGTGTTTACTTCTGGCTCTCCCTTTTAGTTATGCTGTCATAGTTAGTCCTGCCGGAGTCCCTGCTTGCACTCTACAGTAAATATACATTCACATTAGACATTGTGACTGTGACCATACCTAATTGCAATCTCTCCTCCTCTTCTCTTCCTCCCCCTCTTTCTCTTTCCTCTCTCCCCCTGTCTCCCCCTTTCACTCTTTCTCTCTCTCTCTCTCTGTCGAGCTACACATGTGGTTCCTGAGCTGCCAGTGATCCAGACTCCCTCTGCCCTCCGGACCTGTCTGATCCATCCTGGTGCCCCGTTTCTGGTTGGAGGTCTCATCGCATGGATGCCCCGTGTGTCTCTTTTAGGATGCGTCTGGTGTCTGGGGATGATTCTCTATACTTAGAAGATGGTTCTGGCCTCGACTGGTGTGGTCAGCTGTTTCTCTGAGGACTTGACAATTCGATAGTTCAGGACTGGAACTTTCTACAAGTCTATCTGAGTCTCCAATAACTACTGGACTCCATTTTACATCAAGTATTATAACATCAATTAACATCAACTATTATAGCTGAACCTAACACTTAACACTGTATAAATGCAGATCATTTCCTGCTATCTGTTTCACCCAGATGAGGATGGGTTCCCTGTCGAGTCTGGTTCCTCTCAAGGTTTCTTCCTATTATCGTCTCAGGGAGTTTTTCCTTGCCACTGTCGCCCTCGGGCTTGCTCGCCAGGGAATATCTGAACATTTTGATTCATACACATTCACATTCCATACAAACTTAAATAATTCTTTTGATTGTGTAAAGCTGTTTTGAGACAATGTCAATTGTTAAAAGCGCTATACAAATAAAACTGAATTGAATTGAATTGAATTGATTATAATGGAATAAAAATTTGATGTGGTCAGCAAAAAGAGTGTACAGAGGAGGGGTCGGGAAATTCCCCGGGACTCCCCCCCTCCTTCTCATGAAGTGTATAAAAGGTGTGTGCTTTTACTGTGAATTCAGTCTGCTCTTGACAGTGCTTGTATTTACGACCTAAGCATTGCAAGTGCGGCTCACTGGGTTTTATTGCTGCAATAAATCCTCTTACTTCTTCCAGTTCTGTGTGGCGTCTGAAATCTTCTTTAATTTTGATTGTAAGTAATTTGTTAACTGTTTGATATTTTAAATTATAGGCAACTTTCAACAGGTGGAAGAACTTTCTCCCACAGAACAATCCACAACACTGCTGTTGTTGTCGATGTGTCATACAGAACAGTCCCGGCGATCCTCACATGTTATTTAAGCATGCACCATGTTGCTGTCAAGTTCATCCCCAGCCTGCTGACCAGACCATAAATAGCTAATTGTACTGCCAAAACATTTTGATACTATACAATATTCATATGTTTTTCACACATGATCTGACCTGAAGGTGTATTTCAAAATGCCCTCATGTGCTGAATTTCCTCATGATCTCAAGTTCATCTGCGACATCACGTTAATAATATACTGTATAAGAAAGAAAATAATGTTTACGATAAAAAAATCTAAATTATGCATGTTGGGGAAAAAAACAAGCACTACTCTTGAAAATGTCTGCATGTTTAAAATGAGTAAAGTATCTAAAAACCTCCTGAACATTTTATATGTTAATCATGTGATTATTAACATGTCAGAATTATGCAAATTTCAAAGATACAGTTCAGAGGCAGCATGTACACAGTATCTGTAAGACATTTTCATATTGATAAATGTGAGCATATCTGTAATTTAAGGCTTTTTTAATTCATTTCTTGATTTTCTTTTTTTCTACTGCATAATACCTCTTTACTACATTATATATACATCTAATGATTGTGTGTATATTAAATACATACTGTAGATTCAGATTTAAATTATTAAACAAATTTAGCTTGACATTTGTAATGTCTCTGCTATTCACGGAACATCAGCATGTCAACATCTAATTCTTAAAGAGTTTGGAGGGTGAGTTGTGTTAACAGACTGCACTTTATTTACAGCTGTGTGGGTTTTAATGCTGTAACAGTGATTGTGTAGCATTTACAGTATCTATTAAACCTAGTCAAATGTATTCACACAGCACATGGCTGACACCTGCTGGTCGTAAGGATGCATTGCTGTCAGAGGCACTGATACTGAAATTGTAGTTGTTGATGCATCAGCCATCCATCCTGATTTATTTCTGTAATGTGGATGATATACAATGATTGGTAGCTCTGATATTATATTGTTTTGTGTTTTGTTACTGATCTTTTTCTACTTTTTAATGAAATTTTCGCAGTAAATAACAATTTGACTGATTAATTCATAGTGTTTACCACATCATTTAGTTAGGATATAAAAAAAAAAACAAGACTGTGGGAGTTCTGGAAAATGTATTTTAAAATTGTAAATGTAATTTTCGTCCTTGTTCATAAACGTCACGTAATCATGGACTGCACTACATGATTATCACCAGCAGGTGTCACTTGAGTAAAAGCTTTGTGAAGAAAATGGGTTTTCAGTCATTTAAAATGTTTTTATTATTGTTATTATTATTAATGCTTATTTTGGTTTAAGGCAGTGGTTCTCAAACTTTTTCTGTCATTCCCCACTTAAGGGGGTGAGTGAATTTTCAAGCCCCACTTGTCAACAAAACAATAACGAAGTCGGCCAAGTTTACTGTTTATTGAAATATCAATTCATAAACCAATACGATCAAACAACACCAAGTTAAAAACAGATAAAATACACGTGCAATTGTCATAAAAGGCTTATAAAAGTGCTGTTGACCTACAGGGTGTCGGTGGAAATTGGGCTACTGTTGGTCGAAGAAGGAGAGGAGGAAGGTGTTTTCGAAAGCAGAGAGAGAGAAGAGGAAAGGCAAGAGTTTAGGAGTGAAAGTAGGGACTTTGAATGTTGGGACCATGACAGGGAAGGGAAGAGAGTTGGTTGATATGATGCAGAGAAGGAAGGTGGATATACTGTGTGTCCAGGAGACCAGGTGGAAAGGTAGCAAAGCTAGAAGCTTAGGATCAGGGTTCAAATTGTTTTACCATGGTGTGGATAAGAAAAGAAATGGAGTGGGTGTTATCCTGAAAGAGGAGTTTGTAAGGAATGTCCTAGAGGTGAAGAGAGTATCAGACAGGGTGATGAGTCTGAAGGTGGAAATTGATGGTGTGATGTTCAATGTTGTTAGTGGTTATGCTCCACAGGTAGGATGTGAGTTACAAGAGAAGGAGAAATTCTGGAGTGAGTTAGATGAAGTGATGCAGAGCATCCCCAGAGGTGAGAGAGTGGTGATTGGTGCAGACTTCAATGGACATGTTGGGGAAGGGAACAGAGGGGATGAAAATGTGATGGGCAGGTTTGGTCTTCAGGACAGGAATGTAGAAGGACAGATGGTGGTGGACTTTGCAAAGAGGAGTGAAATGGCAGTAGTAAATACTTTCTTCCAGAAGAGGCAGGAACATAGGGTGACATATAAGAGCGGAGGCAGAAGCACTCAGGTGGACTACATCTTGTGTCGACGTTGTAATCTGAAAAAGATCAATGACTGCAAAGTGTTGGTAGGGGAGAGTGTAGCCAGACAACACAGAATGGTGGTGTGTAAAATAACCCTGGTGGTGAGGAAGGTGAAGAGGACAAAGGCAGAGCAGAGGACAAAGTGGTGGAAGCTGAGAAAGGAAGAATGTTGTGTTGTCTTTAGGGAGGAGTTGAGACAGGCTCTGGGTGGTCAGGAGGTGCTTTCAGTTGACTGGACAACTACAGCCAATGTGATCAGGGAGACAGGTAGGAGGGTACTTGGTGTATCATCAGGTAAGGGAAAAGGAGACAAGGAGACGGTGGTGGTTGGTGGTGGAACGAGGAAGTTCAGGAGTGTGTACAGGGAAAGAGGCTAGCTAAGAAGAAGTGGGACTCTGAGAGGACTGAAGAGAGTAGACAGGAGTACAGGGAGATGCAGCGCAAGGTGAAGGTAGAAGTGGCAAAGGCCAAACAAAGAGCATATGAGGACTTGTATGCTAGGCTGGACAGTAAGGAGGGAGAGGTGGATCTGTACAGGTTGGCGAGGCAAAGAGATAGAGATGGGAAGGATGTGCAGCAGGTTAGAGTGATTAAAGATAGAGATGGAAATGTACTGACAGATGCCTGGAGGGTGATGGGAAGATGGAAGGAGTACTTTGAGGAGCTGATGAATGAGGAAAACGAAAGAGAACAAAGAGTAGAAGAGGTGACTGTTGTGGAGCAGGAAGTAGCAAATATTAGTAAAAGTGAGGTGAGAAGGGCGTTGAAGAGGATGAAGAGTGGAAAGGCTGTTGGTCCTGATGACATACCTGTGGAGGTATGGAAGTGCTTAGGAGAGGTGGCAGTAGAGTTTCTGACTAGTTTGTTTAACGAGATCTTGGAGAGTGAGAGGATTCCAGAGGAATGGAGGAGAAGTGTATTGGTGCCGTGGCAATTACAGAGGTATAAAGCTAATGAGCCATACAATGAAGCTGTTAGAAAGAGTAGTGGAAGCTAGGTTAAGCGCAGAGGTGAGAATTTGTGAGCAGCAATATGGTTTCATGCCTAGAAAGAGTACATCAGATGCAGTATTTGGTTTGAGGATGCTGGTGGAGAAGTACAGAGAAGGTAATAAAGAGTTGCATTGTGTCTTTGTAGATTTAGAGAAAGCGTACGACAGGGTGCCGAGAGAGGAGCTGTGGTGTTGTATGAGGAAGTCTGGAGTGGCAGAGAAGTATGTTAGAGTGGTGCAGGACATGTATGAGAGCTGTAAGACAGTGGTAAGATGTGCTGTAGGTGTGACAGAAGAGTTCAAGGTGGATGTGGGTCTGCATCAAGGATCGGCTCTAAGCCCCTTTTTGTTCGCTCTAGTGATGGACAGGATGACAGATGAAGTTAGACAGGAGTCTCCATGGACTATGATGTTTGCAGATGACATTGTGCTTTGTAGCGAGAGCAGGGAACAGGTGGAGGAAAATTTGGAGAGGTGGAGGTACGCTCTGGAAAGCAGAGGAATGAAGGTTAGCCGCAGCAAGACGGAATACATGCGTGTGAATGAGAGGGACCCAAGAGGAACAGTGAGGCTACAGGGAGCAGAGGTAAAGAAGGTGCAGGATTTTAAGTACTTTGGATCAACGGTTCAGAGCAACGAAGAGTGTTAAAAGGAGGTGAAGAGGCGGGTACAGGCAGGTTGGAATGGGTGGAGAAAAGTGTCAGGTGTGTTGTGCAATGAAAGAGGATCAGCGAGAATGAAAGGAAAGGTGTACAGGACAGTGGTGAGACCAGCAATGCTCTACGGCTTAGAGACACTGAAGAAAAGACAGGAGGCAGAGCTGAAGATGTTGAGGTTCTCTTTGGGAGGGACAAGGATGGATAGGATCAAGAATCAGTTCATCAGAGGGACAACCCATGTTAGATGTTTTGGAGATAAAGTCAGAGAGGCCAGATTGAGGTGGTTTGGACATGTTCAGAGGAGAGATTGTGAATATATCGGTAGAAGGATGCTGAGGTTGGAACTGCCAGGCAGGAGGTCTAGAGGAAGACCAAAGAGGAGATTTATGGATGCAGTGAGAGAGGACATGAAGTTAGTTGGTGTGAGAGAAGAGGATGCAGAGGATAGGCTTAGATGGAGGCAGATGATTTGCTGTGGCGACCCCTGAAAGGGAACAGCCGAAAGACAAAGAAGAAGAAAGAAGAAGTAACGTGTGGGCGTGGTGATTTATTCACGTCATGGATCCAAATTATATTTGTCACATTCGTAACTTTTTTAAAGTAAAAATAAATCAGGCGGAATGGAAAAAAGGCTAATGATTATAATGTGTCATTTAATTACAGTATTGTATAGCAGTAACCAACATTTCTAAGAAATTACTTTATTAACATGAAAGTTAATAAGTCAGAGTCTACACAACTTTAGTAACAGACTGAATCAGTATAGTTACTAATGTTAGCCGCCGCTGTGTAAATACTGTAGTGGAGAAATCAGCTATGAAGCATTTCTACACGCTAATGTGTGAAATCCAAGAACTACATTAATGTTGCATTTAAACACTTGGAAAATTCACATAACTCTTTTTTTAAGAAACAATATAATTTCTAGGAAGAAAAAACTCTTCTTAGCTATTTGAAAGACTTTCTAGAAGTTCCTGTTTCTCAACAAACTTCAGATCTTTTCTGACCTCTGTTGCTGAGGATTCCAGCAGTGACTCAATGAATTATCATTAGCTAGGGTTACAAATGTGTTTTACTAAAAGTTTGTCAGCTTTACATACTTGAACATACTGTATATTATCTACTAAAAGATCATGGATTTCTTATATACAGATTAGGTTCTTTTGATTTACTCATGATAAAGCTATATGTTCCTTATAGCCATAATATAGTGAACAAATGTTTAAGGCTTTCATAAATAATTCCACAATTCATTAAAAAAAAAAAAAAGATTGCCATTTGACACAAGGCCCTTAACACTATCTGCTCCAGTGATGCTGAATCATGGGATATGTGAAGAAAGAATTTCACTAAAGGCTTAACTTAACCTAACTTAAGTTCATCAACTACAACAGTGAGGACTTTAAAAGCGGATTCGAGAGTTGGATTCAACAATTGTGAGAATGTGTCGCTCGTGATGGAGGCGATGTTGAGCAGCATCTTTACAGTATATTAAGAAAGTGTTACTCCTCCAACATGTGCGATTGACAGGATTCAGGATAACAGCTTTTTCAGATTGTGATCAGGTTTTGTGACAGTGCTGTAGATAACACTGTCGTCCTCTTTCTGTTGTTCAGTGTGGACACACCTGTAACCCAAACCACAGAACACACACGTTTCTTGTTATTAATTGTTAAATAAAATATTTAACAGAATTGTGGTTTGTTAATTTAGAGAATTAAAGAACATACATAATAAAGTGTTGATTTTCATAATTCTCTATTAATCCAAAAAATCTGAGTTTTCCATAATAGATGGAAGAGAATCAAATATTTTAGGTGATCAGAACATGTATTAGCTCTCACCCTTGCTTTTGTTCTTTGGCTTTGATGCGCACAGATGCATAAGTCACTTCCTCTTTGTTCAATGTTTTCTCACCCAGCTGAGGAGCGTGGTTTAGCTCTGGTTTTGCTTGTATATCATGTGTGCTTTCTTCAACCTAGTAATATAAGACATAGAGTTATCACCATCACTTGTAGTGTTCTTGAGTGTCCAGTGCTGAGTTTGTAATTTATTTTTAAGGTCATACCCAGGCTTTGTCTGTAGTTGTCCCAAAGTTTTGATCCTGAGCTTTACCTCTTTTGCTAACCGAAACAGAAAAACAAACAGTGAAGAGGTACAGCTTTTAGAACATACGTCTTTAAAAACCAATGTCCTGCCTACCATGGCAGCTTTTCCCAAAATTAAATGTAGAGTTAAAGTGAAGACTATTTTGATTTATCCATCAGAACAATCTTATTCATATTAAATATTGAATAATATCACGTCACCAGTCAGGTTTAGTCAAGCATGTAGAGTCTTACTTCCAGTAGAAAACGGCAGCTGCTACGATCACTATCACGACAACAATCACCAAAACAATGATCCAGATTTCCCACTGAACAAAATCTCCTGTTAAAAAGAAATCAATAGTATTTCACTAACCGTGTTAATTAAGTGTGTAAGGGGAACTCAATGTAATTTTTTTAATTATTTTATTCCAAAATCGTTCAAGACAGCCTTATATTAGTACAGTCATGAGTGATTGTGAGCAGACGGACCCACCCTGGACCTGAAGGCTGATCGTTTTAGATCCTGACGTCTCGTTGGTTTTCCAAGTGCAGGTGTAATTCCCAGAATCCCTCACGGTTAGAGCAGGAAAGTGAAGAACGGGTCCTGATGTGTTTAACTGCTCGTTGTTCTTAGACCACACAAACTGTGAGGAACTGTGTGTGCAGTTCACATCACACGTCAGATTTAACGAGTCTCCTTGTTTAAGGGTTCCGTTTCCACTGAGGCTGATTAGTGACACCTTTAAATCTTTTACAGAGAGCAGGAAAGACTCCACGTCACTCAATCAGCACTGAGAGGGGGTCAATAATTATAATACAGTAGAATCCTAAAGTCCACCAGCAAGAACATGTTTATACAGACTCCACGTCACTCAATCAGGATTTCTCACACAGATAAACATGTAGTATTGAATAATAAACATCAGATAAATTATATTTCCTACAACTTTCCAAAGTTAAATTCACTTTTTTACAGATCACGAAAACAAGATGACTACAAAGTGATTTAATGTATTTCTGTACGTGAGAAAAAGTAAATATTTCAGCTCATATTTATTTTGTATTTTTATTTAAATCATGAAAATTTACCTCCAGTTTGTAGAGTCACTCCAGGATCACCTGTCCATCTGCCATCAGTAATATCGGTTATAAATCTGAATCTGTATTCTCCAGAATAACTGAACTGTACATTGTGGATTAACAAAGTGCAGTTTGATTTGTCGTCTCCAACGTACTCAAAGTCTGACGTGGTGTTTGATGAGCTGTTATAAACATACGGAGGGCGTTCACACTTTCCTGTGTTTGAGTTCATTGAGCACCAAAGCATTCGTGTCACCTGATAATTTGATGATGGATAATAATAACTACAGGGAATGGAGACACTGAATCCTCTCACAGCACAGATCGGATTATCAGGATAATTTACACCCCATCCACTGTCCTGAGTGAGAACACCTGCAAAACATGATGAAAAAACAATTTTAGTTAGTTAGTTAGTTATGGATGCACACACATACATACCCAAGCGCATATACCAGAGCCAGGTGTAGCTCAGTGGTTAAGGCATTGGACTACGGTTCGGAAGATCCCAGGTTCAAACCCCACAACCACTAAGTTGCCACTGTTGGGCCCTTGAGCGAGGCCCTTAACCCTCCACTTAACCCTCAACAAGGCCCTTAACCCTCAACAAGGCCCTTAACCCTCAACTGCTCAGATGTATAATGAGATAAAAATGTAAGTCGCTCTGGATAAGAGCGTCTGCTAAATGTAAAAAATGTAAAAAAAATATACACACTCTGTGCTGTTAGCCATTAGCATGCGGTCTTACTATCTTCCAAGGGTGCAGCTTCGGGTCTGGACCTGGCCAACAGAACCATAACTCAAAGCATAACGGCAAGAAAACGCCTCTTTTGTAAAAAAAAAAAAAAAATTATTCATAATACATTTGTTTGTGAACATATCTGTAAAAAAAAGAAAAGAAAAAAAAACATAAGTGAAATAAAATTTAAAAGCTTACAGCACCTGGTATTCCCAGGCGGTCTCCCATCCAAGTGCTAACCAGGCCCGAGCCTGCTTAGCTTCCGAGATCGTTAGTTAGTTAGTTAGTTAGTTATGCAAATCTATTCTAAGTCTCTGAAACAAAAACCAACCGACAGCAGTTAAGGTCTGTGCATCCATTAGTGTGTGTTAGATATTCATGTAGCTGGTGCCTTAATTGAACAAAAGAATGATGCACATTGTAGAAAAAGCTTTTACGGTTTCAAAAGTCAGGAAAGAAAATGTCCTTGTTGTGATACAGTAAAATCAATAAACTGTAACCCAATAAATCATGCTTTATTATGCATTATAAATCATATCTCTTGTGCATTACAAAATGTACAATATTTTTAACATTATTTGTGTAGCATAATGTATACTTCTGTCCTGGGTGAAAAATTAAGTATTCAATATCCTGAATTTTAGGTTTGAACCCAAGGAAAATATATGATATTAGTTCAAGTGCTTACTCGTGTTCAGAGGTGAGTAGAGCTGCCAAACAATTTAGTAAAAGTAGCTGTACTTCAAAATAATGTTACTCAAGTAGAAGTAAAAAGTAGTCATCCAAAATATTATTCAAATAAGAGTAAAAAAGTTTTAGAAATTATGTAAGCAGTCCGACAAAATGATAAAATAATGTACAAATTGTGAAATTTCCAAATATTAAAATAAATAAAATACATTTTATAAAATAAATGAATAAAACTAGACTAACCACGACATGTTTTCTTTGCTGTCTACAACAGCTAAGGACAAATCCACCCCTTCTGGTTATTGGTCAAACAAAGTCATGTGATTATTGTTGCTACACCTGATTGGTGAAGCACAGTCACGTGGTAGATCCACCGGCTGCATTTCTCTGGCAAAAACAAAGGATATCTAAAGTGTTGAATAAATGGTTAGAAATGTAATTAGTCGAGTGTAGACGAATGTAGCGGAGTAAGAGTAACGTTTCTTCTTCACAAATCTACTCAATTAAAAGTAAAATGTATGGTGCGGTAAAACTACTCATAGAAGTAAATTTTTTCAAAAAGTTACTCAAGTAAATGTAACGTCCCAGGTGTAGCTCAGTAGTTAAGGCATTGGACTACGGTTCGGAAGATCACAGGTTCAAACCCCACAACCACCAAGTTGCCACTGTTGGGCCCTTGAGCAAGGCCCTTAACCCTCAACTGCTCAGATGTGTAATGAGATAAAAATGTAAGTCGCTCTGGATAAGAGCGTCTGCCAAATGCCTAAATGTAAATGTACGGAGTAAATGTAATTTGTTACTACCCACCTCTGCTCATGGTTTGGTTCAAACTACAGTACAGTAATTTACTGTAAACTTGTTTGAATTGTAATTGCTCTATAAAGAGGTCATCAGTATCATTTTTGCATCTTCCACCTCTGATGTCAAATGAACCTTAGTTTATTTAGTCACGTTGCGTTGTCTCCCAGGCGCTACAGATACATTGAAGGACACTTTAAACAATTGGATTCCTGCATTTGATCTGTTTTAAAACTACTTCTCTAAAGTGTGTGGCAGCTTTTGATGAGTTGCTGGAGGAGTGCAGAGTGGAACCGTCATTTCCTACATCTATCACCCTTATTAAAGAAGTGTCGCTGTGGGTCCCATTAACATAATTATATAAAATACATTTTCTCAAATGTCTAAAATTGGTTTCTAGCCACACCAGTGAGAACCGAGTCAAAAAAAATAAATCTTCAAATCTTTGCAATATATTCCTAAGTAATTACTGCGGTGCCACAAGGAACCATACCCCATACAAAAAACAGATGGATCTTTAAGGGTTTAAAAGTAAAAAATGACAGAACACAATAAATTTTAACACTTATCTTAATGAATAAAGCTCAAGTCAGTTTCTTGATCAGACACATTAAAAGATAATTAAACATTTAAGGTTCTGTATAAAGTATCCACTAACAGAAAGTACACACAGAAAAACAATATTTTTAACAACAGTATGAGATTGTGTTTCATACCGGACAGCGTGATCATGAACGTCAACAAGTACAGGATCTTCATCGCTTTTTCACCAAGAACTGAAGACACTAGCTTTGTCTCTGTGTATATACTTAGCTCACTGATTTGGTAACTATAAGAGAGAAGTGAAATCTGTTCCTTAAAAAAATGATTGCAACAGGAGATGTGGCTGGAACCATCATGCAACATTTTTTTTTCTTTTCTTTTCTTGGCACATATATTTCATAAGAATTATCTAATAAATAAATAAACATAAATGGATTAAAACAGAAAGCAGTCATTATATCCTAAAGGAGAAATCTCTCTGGTCCATCAGTGCTCTGTTTGCTAATGTTGGGTTAAATCTTTCTGTTTTCTTTTACGAAAACGTTTTACAAAAAGAATTTTGGTTGGTTTGTTACCTATTGTGGTGTTAAAGAAGCTGCAGCAGCAGGTTTGTTAGCACTTTTCCAAGTTTAAATAAATAAATTTGTCACTGCTGAAGTGGATGAAGTGGGTTAGCGGAATTAGCAACACGGAACGACCGATTTAGCTAAAGAGTCACTTTATCTCTGAGGTTGGAGGTTATTTACGCAGAGGTGACAAGTACCGAAGTACAAATACCCCGTTACCTTACTTAAGTAGAAATTTTGGGTATCTATACTTTACTGGAGTAATTATTTTTCAGCCGATTTTTTACTTCTACTCCTTACATTTTTAAAATAGCCTCGTTACTCCTATTTTTATGATCAGAATGCCGCAACCCCCCGCATGATCAGAACGCATGACCGTAATGCTTTTTACTTTTATACTTTAAGTAGTTTTGAAACCAGTACTTTTACACCTTAAGTAAAAAGCTTGGGTTGATACTTCAACTTCTAAAGAAGTCTTTTTAAACCCTGCTATCTATACTTCTACTCAAGTAATGAATGTGAATACTTTTGACACCACTGGTAATTTACATCATTATGTTTCTTTGACCTGCATCTTTTCTGATTTGTTTATTTGCTTCCTCTCTCTCTCCCTCTCCCTCTCTCTCTCTCTTCACATCTTGTGGTTACACTTACTGCAGACACATTTACAACATAGGCACAAGATCGTCTCGTCGAGGCACAGATTACCTATAAGTTTCAGTTCCGTTAATGTTTTCTGTTTAAAAGTATTTCATAAGCACTTATATTATATTATATTATATTATATTATATTATATTATATTATAATAAATATTAATCAAGCTGAGAATACAGTCTAGACATTTAATTAAGCAAATAAGACATGTTTTTAAATAGTTAATAAAACCTAAAATCTAGTATTTTGATGTTTAAACTTTAAACATTTACATACAGTACATCTCAGTATGAAACCCAGAAAGATTTAGTTGAAAACTAAAGTTTTCATAAAGAAAGCCAGAACACAAACACAAATCCAACAGTAGGCGACAGGAGACAGACAGGAGAGCTACAACTACAGCTGCGTAGTCAAGTGGACAAAAACTTTTATTTACATATTTGATTTGTAGAATCGAAGTAGAAAATGCTAATTTAATACAGTATCAGAGCTAATAACTACCATAGATCATCTGCAACATTACAAAAAAAAGTAATTACATTTAAAAACCAAGATCAGCCTTACAGAAATGTGGATGCAGGTTTATCTCCCTGTTCTGACAATCTGGATGTGAGATAGAGGCAGCATAAGGAAGAAATCTTGAAATGGAACCAGAATTAAAGAGCGAAACTTAACATTAAAAAAAAACTATTCCTTTAGGAGAATTATTTATCATCACAGTATCCGGTCTGACCTGGATGCTGTCAAGATGATGTCATTTTATTATTTATTTTTTTGTATTAACTTGCTTATAGTCAGCGGTAGTTTAGGGATTAAGGTGTTGTTCTATTGATGAAACGGTCCAAGGTTCAAACTCAACCACCAAGTTGCCACGGTTGGGTCCTTGAGCAGCCGCTTTACCTTCAGCTGCTTACACTATATATATGTAATCAGATAAAAATATAAATCACTCTGGATTAGTGTATTTGCCAAATTAAATATTAATGTAAAAAATATTTGCACCAAATTGTTAAAATGCTCTCACTCACTCACTCATTCATCTTCTATACCTCTTTATCCTGTATTCAGGGTCACGGGGACCTGGAGCCTATCCCAGGAGTCTTAGGGCACAAGACGGGGTACACCCTGGACACACACTACAAGCAATTTGGGAACGCCAGTAAACCTAATCTACATGTCTTTGGACTGTGGGAGGAAATCGGAGTACCCGGAGGAAACCCAGCAAGCACATGGAGAACATGCAAACCCCATGTACACAAACCCGGAACCTGGCACTGACAAGGCGACAGTGCTAAACACTACACCACCGTGCCGCCTGTTAAAATGCTATACAAGGAAATTTATATTGAATTGAGATCCATTTCTGGATCACACTGTATGGTGACATCATCACAGAGGAAAGGCACGTAGTAATATGATTCTTTATGTTCATTTTGTATATTTGAACCCTGAAATGCGCATGAAATTTTATTTATAATTACGGCAACAGAGATAAAAACCAGAGTCCAGATGAGATTATCTACTGCAGCAGGAAGGTGAGTAGCGGTAAGTGTAGGAAGCTCTCAGACAAAACAGCCAGAGCAGAGCATTTACACATGATTATTCATATGTCAGGAGACATTACAGTGGTGTGAAAAACTATTTGCTCCCTTCCTGATTTTTTATTCTTTTGCATGCTTGTCACACTTAAATGTTTCTGCTTATCAAAAAGCGTTAACTATTAGTCAAAGGTAACATAATTGAACACAAAATGCAGTTTTTAAATGAAGGTTTACGTTATTAAGGGAGAAAAAAACCTCCAAATCTACATGGCCCTGTGTGAGAAAGTTATCAGGAGGGGGGGGGCAAATAGTTTTTCACACCACTGTATATTGATCAACAGGTGTGTGTGTGTGTGTGTGTGTGTGTGTGTGTGTGTGTGTGTGTGTGTGTGTGTGTGTGTGTAAAACATCCTCTTCACCAGCAGGTGTTGCCAGTGTGCATTATGGACCTAAGGTTCTAGTAGCAAATCCTGGTCACATACGTAGTCGAAAGCATTTCTTTTCATTGATTAACCACAGTGCTGTAGATCACAGATGTGTCCACATTCTTCTGCTCAGCCTGGACCTGCCTGCAATCACACACAAACCCATTTAGGAGCCACATAGCATAGAATTCTCTTACTGCTAGACATCACACTGAACAGGGTTTTGACTTGTGAATGTGAACATGTGAAATATTTCAATAAAGACAGAAGGCTTAAAAATATGCTGCAGGCTCGCAAATATAATCCTAATGACTAGTGTTTTTCAAGAAAAAAGTAAAGAGAAAAACTTAGGATGGAGATGAGGCAGAACTTATTCAACAACCTTGAAATTAATTTGAGAGAAGTGCAATACTGGGTTTCATCAAGATGTGTGTGTGTGTGTGTGTGTGTGTGTGTGTGTGTGTGTGTGTGTGTGTGTGTGTGTGTGTGTGTGTGTGTGTGTGTGTGTTTACAAAGAAATTACAATCATGTAGAGGTGGTTTTGTGAACATCTTTACATTTTGGTTTAAATTTCCTTATTGCCCCCTATAGAGACTCGCTTAGTAATATTACTAAATAACAGGAACAGAATGTCAGTAAAATCTCCCTGCTTTCTAGATAAAGGAACTAGCAAACATTAATCCTGTCTCGTCCTCTGTGTACAGCATTAGTTCTTACCCATTGTTCAGATTGTTATCTTTGATACACACAGTTGCATATTCCACTTCCTCCTGCTGGGACTCTTCTTTGGTCTGAGGAGCCTGATTTACCTGCAGTGAATCAAATTACATTTCAGATAAATAACTATGACCAGGTGTGTGTACAGAAGTCAAAAATTCTTTTTTTTTATACAGCTAGAAATACACACGTTACTGAATTATAATTATTATTCATTCATTCATTCATTTTCTGTACCGCTTCATCCTTATATACAGGGTCGCGGGGACCTGGAGCCTATCCCAGGAAACTTAGGGCACTAGGCGGGGTACACCCCGGACAGGGTGCCAATCCATCGCAGGGCACACACACATACTCACATACACACACTACGGGCAATTTGGAATGTCAATTAACCTAATCTACATGTCTTTGGACTGTGGGAGGAAACCGGAGTACCCGGAGGAAACCCAGCAAGCACGGGGAGAACATGCAAACTCCATGCACACAGAGACGGGAATCGAGCCTATAATTATTATTATTATTATTATTATTATTATTATTATTATCATCATCATCGTCATTTTCGTCATCATCATTTTGTCAGTGCTGGGAATTGACCTTAAAACCATAAAAGTATTAAAGTTAGTCTTTCTGTAAATTCACATCCACCTGATTCACCTCACTGTTTATTGATCAGATGGAATCAGAAATAATAAAGCATGAGAAATACTAATGGCACAGTCCACTCTGAAGTTATAAAGTCTACACAGGACTTGCACAGTATGGGAACATGAGCAGAAGTTGGTTTGATTTGAGCAACTAATGGTACAGTAGGTCTTTTTCTCCTGAGATTCTCTGAGCAGTTGTTACTCTGAATGACCTGGTGTTAGAATCTGATGAGTTCTGGTTCATGAAGCTGTCAGAGATCAGCAGAAACAGCAGAACATCAGCTTTGGTTTAGTGTCTACTGCATGAGACACTGTATCTTACCTACGCACTACACCATACCTCCGTTTGCTCTCCAGCTGTTACAATGTTGTCAACTGGATCGTCATCCTTCTTCCTAATAGCTTTGAACACAGATGCGTATGCCTCTTCTGCCTGTCTGATGAGTTCAGGTTCATGAAGCTGTCAGAGATTGTGAAACAGCAAAACATCAGCTTTGGTTTTAGGGGGAAAAAAGAGAAACTGGTAATAAACATTGGTCAAATTGTAAAAAAAAAATAATAATAATATTAATAATAATAATTCAAGGCGGATGGTGTAGTCAGGATTTGTTTTTGCAGGGGGTGGGACTATAACTAACTATACAAATCAAATCAAATCACCCATCAAATCAAAACACATGCATTTAAACATGCAATTGTCAAAACTATAATTTGATCATTTCCATGGCGTTCATCTGGGGAGGATTATAAGAGTAAAATCTACATAAACATTACTAATGAAATTATTTAATTGTACTGCAGTTTTGTATGACTACGCACCAGTCTCTCTCTCTCTCTCTCTCTCTCTCTCTCACACACACACACACACACACACACACACACACACAAATCATCAAATTACTATCAAATTACTATTATGGCATTTAAAAATAAATTTTGGACCATTTTGTGCCCAAGCATGTAGGTGAAGCCACAAAGTCTAATGAAAAAACAAAACCTCTTCTTTAAATTGAGAAGGAAAGCTTTGAAAATGTCTGTGTTAAACAGAATCCCTGGTTTTCATAACATCACCGCGGAGAGGATTTGTGCGTATGTATAATACCTTCAGTTCGCTTCTTTTTGAAATCTGTCAAAAGTTGTGCTTTAACTGTTCTCATGTCCATTGCAAAAAAGTGAAGAGCGTGAAAAACTACGCAAACTTGCGTGAGCTTGTAATTCAATATTGAAATCTGATTAGCTAATCGCGTTAATACTGTAGTTTGAAGATGATCATATGTAAAGATTTTTAATATTTCATTTTCATGACAAATTTTACATAATACACACATTATTAATCTAAAGGGGATGGTAAGGGGGATGGTGGTTTTACAGAGTGGATGGTTTTTGTAATTTTTTTAAACAGAGGGAATGCCACCCTCGCATCCGTCCTCAAATCGAGCCCTGGTAATAAATGTGGTAAAACTAGACAGGGTTTGGTTATCATACTTTAATAAGGTAGTGTCTACTGCACGTCATACCTTTGTTTGCTCTTTAGCTTTTACAATAGTGTCATATGGAGCATCATCGTTCCTCCTGATAGAATCAGAAAAACAACACAGTGGAAAGTGAATCAATAAATAGAACAGAAATCTACATTTAAACATAACTAACAAACACTGATCTGATGAGATCCTCAGCGAGGTGGGTTTGTAAACAAGGTTGCTGTATATTTTGCTTTAAGAAAGTCTTTATGGCCTCCGAGTGGCGCAGTGGTAAAGTGCTCGCCCTATCATGCGGAGATCGCGAGTTCGGTTCCCGGGTGATGCTGTAACCTCTCGCAGCCGGAGGTCTAGAGAGAGCTGATTGGCTGAGCTCTCTCAGAGGGAAGGGATGAGAGGTACTTCATGCTCCCACATTAATCACCCCAACGGTGACTGAGCGAGCAATTCGAAACACGTGATAGTCTTTGACCCTCCCCACTGAGTGGTAGTAGTAGCTTAATGTGGGAGCCCCCTAGTGACGGGGAGGAATTGGACACGACTAAATTAGGGAGAAAATGGGAAAAAATCAACAACAACAAAAAGTCTTTATGCTAGTCTCCCTATGAAGACTCATTGTAGAATAACTATAGATAATATTACTAAGTAAGCAGGCACGGTCCTAAATCATCTGAGTACCCTGGAAGACATTTATATGAGACGCAGTCTGCAAAGGGCGAGAGGCATTATCAAAGATTCCTCTTACCCAAATCATGGACTATTTATTCTGCTACCATCGGGCGGCGCTACAGAGTCCAAACCAACAGACTGAAAAATACTGTAGCTTTTTTCCTGGGGCTGTTACAAAACTGAACAGCTGATTATGGACTGTTAGCTAAAGCATAACTGCACTGTCACTTTCTGTTTATATTGGACTTCTTCGTTTTTTACCACGATGCATCTTTGCACCATTAGTAATTATGCTCATCATTGCACTACTGTATATTCCACACATATTTAGTATGTACTGTATATACTGTACAAATAAGAACTCACATGTATATATGCATATCCTGTCACTTTTAGGCATGTAATCTTCAGTCATACAATCCACTGCAATGTTTGCACAATTCTGCATTACACACCATTATATACTGTGTGTATGTGTGTGTGTGTGTGTATATATTCCACATCTTTATTATCTAATGCACCTTCTGTTTACTATAGCACATTCACTGCACAATGTTGCACAGCTGTACATTACTATATCACTATATATACACCTAAACCCTATTACCAAATGCAAATAACTGCATTTCATTGGCTGTGTACATGTACTCTGTCCAATGACAATAAAGTTGAATCTAATCTAATCTTAAATCTCCCTGCTTTCTAGATAAAGGAACTAGTAACCAGTAAACCTGACGCTTCCTCTGTGTACAGCATTAGTTCTTACCCATTGTTCAGATTGTTATCTTTGATACACACAGATGCATATTCCACTTCCTCCTGCTGGGACTCTTCTTTGGTCTGAGGAGCCTGATTTACCTGCAGTGAATCAAATTACCTTTCAGATAAAAAAATAAACTATAACCAAGTGTGTGTACAGAAAAACAAGAATTTTTTTATACAGCTAGAAATACACCGGTATTATTATTATTATTAATCTATTTTAATTAATTTTATTATTTTCTTTTGAAAAATAAAGTTAAGTATTAAAGTTGTTCTTTTAAAGTGTTCCTGTGACTCGCATCCACCTGATTCACCTCCTTGTTTATTGATCAGATGGAATCGGGAACGCTAAGGCATGAGAAATACTAATGGCACAGTAATAAAGTCTACACAGAGGACTTTAAAATGGAAACATGAGCAGAAGTTTGCTTGAATTGAGCAACTAATGGTAGGTTTTTTTCTTCTGTGTCTCTGCTTCTTAGCAGTTTTTACTATAAATGGATGAACTGGTGTTAGAATCTGATGAGTTCTGGATCATGAAGCTGTCAGAGATCAGCAGAACATCAGCTTTGGTTTTACAAAATGGGAAATGGTAATAAATGTGGTAAAACTATGACCGGGTTTGGGTATTATACTTTAACAAAGTAGTGTCTACTGCATGTCATATCTTACCCACATACTACACCATACCTCTGTTTGCCCTCCGGCTTTTACAATGGTGTCATATGGAGCTTCATCCTTCTTCCTGATAGAATCAGAAGAACAACACATTAAGTTTGGTATCAGACCGGATTGGTTAATACGGATCTTTTTGTCCCCTGGGAGACACCAAGCTTTCATATACGCACTGTGGGTGCTGTAGTGGTGTAACAATCTGATCATTAGAATTTAATTATTGAATTAAAAGTCATAAATCCATTGAAAAAAGGGGGCAAGCAAATTGTGGTCAAATGTCATATTGTTACTTTATTCAAAATCGCATTGTATGATACAGATGCAGAAGTCGTGATGCCTGAGTAGCATTAAAAAAAATGCTTAGCTTCTGATCTGCAACATTTGAAACCATGCAGATCTTCTCATGAACTGTATATGTAATAAACAGCAGTGTATTTCTAACCTTTAGGGTCTCTGTGTGCATGAACCTGTTTGAAACATGTAGCGTTTTACCTCCTGTTGTGAACTCCAGCTCCAGAGATGACTAAGATGATGAAGATCACTCCAACTGTCACTACAGCAACGATCCAGACTGGCAGTCGATCAGGATTATCACCTGTGGAAAACAAAATGACAACTGAACACAGGAATGTAACACTTGTGAAGTGCATCATCAAAAACAACTTCGTCCTTTTCTTTCAGTAATCATTAGAGACATTCAGATGAATCAGGAGTGATTGTGAGCAGACGGACCCACCCTGGACCTGAAGGCTGATCGTTTTAGATCCTGACGTCTCGTTGGTTTTCCAAGTGCAGGTGTAAATCCCAGAATCCCTCACGGTTAGAGCAGGAAAGTGAAGAACGGGTCCTGATGTGTTTAACTGCTCGTTGTTCTTAGACCACACAAACTGTGAGGAACTGTGTGTGCAGTTCACATCACACGTCAGATTTAACGAGTCTCCTTGTTTAAGGGTTCCGTTTCCACTGAGGCTGATTAGTGACACCTTTAAATCTTTTACAGAGAGCAGGAAAGACTCCACGTCACTCAATCAGCACTGAGAGGGGGTCAATAATTATACAGTAATACTGTTAAATCCTAAAATCTGTGCGGATATGTCAACATTTTTAAAAAAATAATGTGCTTCGTTTTTTCTTTATATAAATTATATTTCTTCAAAACAAATTCCATTATTTTTTATTAATACATGTTTTCTATATAATGTCTTATATCACAGCACTACTGAATTATTAACTCTGATGGTTGATTGCATATAAAAGGCCGATTATTATTTTCTCATAACAGCATGCCCATGTTACATCCTTACATTTAAATATATCAGCAGCTGGAAACATTTTAAATAGCTGCATAAAAACACTCCTTTACAGTGAAACCTTCCGGAAAGTTCATTATGTAGATAAAGTAAATTTACCTGCAACTTGTAGAGTCACTCCAGGTTCACCTGTCCATTTACCATCAGTCCAGTCAGTTATAAATCTAAATGTGTAATTTCCAGAATAACTGAACTCTACATTGTGGATTAACAAAGTGCAGTTTGATTTGTCGTCTCCAACGTACTCAAAGTCTGACGTGGTGTTTGATGAGCTGTTATAAACATACGGAGGGTCTGTACACCTTCCTGTGTCTGAGTTCATTAAGCACCAAAGCATTTGTGTCACCTGAATTCCCTTTGGATAATAATAACTACAGGGAATGGAGACACTGGATCCTCTCACAGCACAAACCGGCTCTGGATATTTTACACTCCAATTACCTGAGAAATAAGTGTTTACATTAATGCATCAAGATTTCAAAAGGTATGATTTTAAAACAGATACTGTATCTCTCTTTCCAGTCCCACACGGAAATAACCTATATAAACATATATGTTTCAATATAGGTTTTGATATAGGTTTTTAACATATGTGACATATATAAAATTGTCCGTTTTCCTATATTATATGTACATATATGCGTACATATATATGTGCATATATGTACATGTATGCACGTATATATGTACGCATATATGTCCACATTACTAAAATCTAGGTAAACATAGGTGCATACATGCACACATATAAACATGCATACATGTACGTAAGCATGTGTAAGCGCGTGCCATCTTCCAAAACGTGCAGAAAACTCACTGAATCTGAGTATTTTCAAGCCTGTCTCTCTGTGTTAGTTTTTCATGCCGGTGTCCGGGGGCGTGGCCTAGTATGTAAATTACCCGTACTGATTTCCGTGTGATTGGCGTGTGGGTGTGTCCTGCCTCGGGTCATTAGCAGATAAGTGCGACAGAAAATCTGTGCCTCTCCTTGGTTTCATACGGATTACATAAACTGAGAATGTTTGTTTTCAATGTGACTTGCATCATTTAAAAGTAGACACTTTAAGCTTTCTATAGATATATTTCTCATTTCTCATTTCAGTTAATTTTAGTGACGTATTTCAAAAAGATTTTCACGGAGACTGAGGTTTCATATATGTGCATATATCCTCATATACTGCATGTGGGCAATTAGGATACCGATTTCATGTGTTCGCATATAAGTTTTTTGCATTTTTTTTGTTAGTTCTTAGTTATTGCCTTGATAATAGAAAATATGAGCTAGGCATCATGTATGACAGTTGCCAAAGTGAGATATGAGCTAAAATGACCAGGGCCCGGTTTCTCGAAAGCTTCTTATCTCTAAGTAGTTCTTAAGTTGTACCTTAACCTCTCTCTTAACTTTATGGTGCATTTCCCGAAACGTTCTTACGCTAAGTATCTCTTAGCTAAGTCACACGTTCGTAAGGTTGGTCTGGACCAACCTTAACTCATACTTAGCGTAGTTTCAGCTCAAGACGCTAGTCGCCGCCACTGAGCAGCAGTCTTTATAAATCAGCGGTGCATGAAAACACATTATGGCACGTTATCAAAGTCGTATTAATGATAGAATATACTGTAGACCTGTTTAAGAATATTATTTTATTTGATATCAGAACTAATAGAGTGACTTTTAATTAGCCTATTTCATAATGTGACTAATGCATTAAAATTGCCAATCACAATTAATATTAAACAGGTGGCGAACAATTAGGCAGCGATACAGCGTGGTGTTGTGTTAAACTGAAGACGGCGCGGTCCGTGGAGCCGTGTGGGTCATGTACATTTTTCCTTTAGACAAAACTTCAGCCCTTTTCATATTTTCCCCGTGGTCATTATTTTAAAAAAATGTGAATAAAAGTTTTGCCTTCCAAGGCAACAGATTATGGAGCTTCTTGAGCTGCTCAGACCTGCGCGTGCCAGACCAACGCGTCGTACTTACTGTACTTACTGTACTTACTGTACTTACTGTACTGTACACTCCCCATCCCGATGTCCAGCTGCTCGCTGCTTTCTGTTTAAAATATGTTTCATTGATCATTAGCCATTATCCATAACTTTGTGGGTTTTTCTTTTGACACGTTTTATTTTTATGAAATTTGATTTAGTTAAATGAGAAAATAACCTTGGGAGTTTCAAACCCCGCATCCATTCATGTTTCTGGGTGATTGTAATGTTTAATACCCCTACAGTATTCACTTATGCGGTTTGACTCGGTGTGAGATGCGGTGTGTTATACCCCTATCTCACCTGCACGGGCTCGCGCTGTGGCTGTAGGCTTGATCATGATTCACCCCGAGTTTTTGCGCTGTGATTACGTTTCCATCTTTCCGCGTGAAAAATTCAACGTTTAATCTTTTGCTGGTCCTCACGGAAGCTTGCAGACTTTGCAGAACTTCGCGGAATGTTAAAGGAACGTCGTGGGCAATCGCGGCAGCTCACGGAGATGAGTCCGGCCACACAGGTGAGAGAGGGGTATTAGGCACCGTGATCCGCCTCGAGTGACCGGCGCCCGACGTCCGCGAGCTTCCACATGTTAAACATGTTTATATTTTTTTGCGTGGTAAAATGGAAACGTAATAACAGCACCAAAACTCGCGCCGAATCATAATGAACCGCACTTACGGCCCTGCGTAGGTGAGATAGAGGTATTAAACCTCCACCCTGTCATCTCATCGTATTCATTCCATAAGTGCGCTATACAACCCCAACAACTGACACTTCACATTGTTTCTGAAGCTGGTGAAGAGTGTTATCAGCTGTTTGTCCATCAACTATGATTGTAAACCCGGTTCGTTTCACGGCCACATGTTACATGAAAATATTAGTGATATTAATTAATTAATTCATATTAATTATATATTGTTAAGTTAACCCATGTCGAAATAAACGCTATTAAAAGAATTTAGTGCAATGTTTAATTTGTATAGAAAGTGCCGTCTTTCTTAACGCTGTCATGCAAAAGGAGTGAAAAATCGATTCCAGAGCCACCGATGTCCGCTAATTCAGGACCTTCACTGTAGACAGCGCCTTGTAACGTCGGACGTAAGAGGCAGCGACTTAAGAAGACTCCTAAGAGACAGTTCGAGAAATACACTTAGAAAAGTTATCACTTAACGTAAGATATATCTTAAGAGTCTACTTAGCGCACGAATAGTGTGCGTTATCGAGAAACCGGGCCCAGATCCTGCCATAGGAGACATATCTTGTATGTACATATAGGGCTTATATGTGGATATAAAGAAGCAACACAGGAGACCTATATGGCCTGTATATGCACATATATGCACCTCAATGTTGCCTACATGTGGCATATATAAGCATATATGCAGCATATATATTATCATATATATGCATATATACTGCATATAGGTTTCATATATGCGCATATATCCTCATATAGGTTCTTTCCATGTGGGGTTCTACACTGAAGACAAAGCATGTTTTAGACATTTCTCCAAATAGTCCAACACACGTACACACACACACACACACACACACACACACACACACACACACTGACACGCAGTCAGGAGTGATTGTGAGCAGACGGACCCACCCTGGACCTGAAGGCTGATCGTTTTAGATCCTGACGTCTCGTTGGTTTTCCAAGTGCAGGTGTAATTCCCAGAATCCCTCACGGTTAGAGCAGGAAAGTGAAGAACGGGTCCTGATGTATTTAACTGCTCGTTGTTCTTAGACCACACAAACTGTGAGGAACTGTGTGTGCAGTTCACATCACACGTCAGATTTAACGAGTCTCCTTGTTTAAGGGTTCCGTTTCCACTGAGGCTGATTAGTGACACCTTTAAATCTTTTACAGAGAGCAGGAAAGACTCCACGTCACTCAATCAGGATTTCACACACAGATAAACATGTGGTATTGAATGATAAACATTATGACGATGCTAGTAAGATAATTTAATACAGTTCTATAGGTAGGAAAAGTTATTTATACAAGAAGGAATTTTGGAACTTCATTATAAAACGAAAATTTACCTGCAGTTTGTAGAGTCACTCCAGGTTCACCTGTCCATTTGTCCATATCGGTTATAAATCTGAATCTGTACTCTCCAGAATAACTGAACTGTACATTGTGGATTAACAAAGTGCAGTTTGATTTGTCGTCTCCAACGTACTCAAAGTCTGACTTGGTGTTTGATGAGCTGTTATAAACATACGGAGGGTCTTTACACCTATAAGCTGTGTTTGAGTTCATTGAGCACCAAAGCATTTGTGTCACCTGATTTGATGTTGGATAATAATAACTACAGGGAATGTAGACACTGAATCCTCTCACAGCACAGATCGGATTATAAGGATAATTTACACCCCATCCACTGTCCTGAGTGACAACACCTGCAAAATAAGTATAAAACTAGATTTTATTTTATGTTTGATTTTTTTATTCAGAGTTTGAAAAACATCTATTTTAAGAACAAATGTTTTAGTGTTTAGAGGTTATAACTCCTCACCACACACACAAACATGCATGTGCACATTCAAACACACACACACACACACACACACACACACACTCACACACACTCACATGCACATTCGAACAGCACACAAACTTATATCATATTTAACCAGTATTAAATGTCAGTGCGTGACACAAATGGTCTAAAAAGGGATCTTGATTCGCCAAATCATGTCCAGTGCAGCACATACAAGCTACAGCATGACATAATGCAGTACATTAGGTGTTATCTCTCATTAATCAGTGTGTCTTTGACTTGTAAAGGCAGCCAAGCTTTGTTACAGTAGCATTTTTGTAATGAACTAGTAATAGATTTAAATAAATAAATTAAAAAACTTAAAACAAGATCATCATTAGTGGTCTGTAATCAGACACAATTGAATATGTAACTATATTTGTGTTTGTATATAATCCAGTACACACCTGCAAAGTAAGTGTGAAAGCACATTTTAAAAGTAAAAAATAACATTAAACAACCTCTCTTTTCAGAAAAAAAAGTTTTGAAGAAGCCATACACTTTAGTTTAAATGTTCCAACAAACCCCTCCAAAGACAGACATGAGCACATACAGTATACACACACACACACACACACACACACACACACACGCACACCGATGTTAAGTCATTTAATTATTGTAAAATCCCAGTACTAGTAATTCACATTGAAACCTGTTTATGAGACACAGAACACATGTTAACTACAGTACTGTTATTAACTATTTGGAATTACTGCTTGTGATCGAGATGTTGGTTTCAGCAGTAGATTGTGAGTATTTTAGATAGTAGTTAGTACTGTTAAAAATTGTACAACCTTCTGTGGTAAATCACAGCTCCAGTCACTAAAATCAAAATCATTGTGACTGTCACAGAAACAATGATCCAGATTGTCTGTTGATTTTCACCTGTTAAGGAGAAGGAATTACACTATTTATCATGTGAAAATTTCAATGAACACAAATCACTTAATTTCACTTCAGCAAGCATTCAGGAGTGATTGTGAGCAGACGGACCCACCCTGGACCTGAAGGCTGATCGTTTTAGATCCTGACGTCTCGTTGGTTTTCCAAGTGCAGGTGTAATTCCCAGAATCCCTCACGGTTAGAGCAGGAAAGTGAAGAACGGGTCCTGATGTGTTTAACTGCTCGTTGTTCTTAGACCACACAAACTGTGAGGAACTGTGTGTGCAGTTCACATCACACGTCAGATTTAACGAGTCTCCTTGTTTAAGGGTTCCGTTTCCACTGAGCCTGATTAGTGACACCTTTAAATCTGTTTCAGAGAGCAGGAAAGACTCCACGTCACTCAATCAGCACTGAGAGGGGGTCAATAATTATAATACAGTAGTGTTCTAAAGTCCAGCAGCAAGAACATGTTTATACAGAATATAATTTGCTTTCTCATTTCTTTACTAATTATTTTTTACATGTTTTACTCCACAGTGATGTTACATTCTGTATTGTGATTAGTCTGAAGGTGATGATTAATTTTCTATAACAGCAGCTCTGACTGTAGTGCAGCTGCACATCACAGGTTTGTTATTAATGTTATAGTCTGTTTTGTGTAAGGAGAAGTTTATTTAACATTCATAAAAGGGAATTAAGAGCTTCAGCTATCATTTGTGATTCCTCAATGGTAAACTGTATTTTTTGTTGTTGTTTTTTTTAATAACCAGAGTAATTGAGGAGACAGGCTGGCAAAGGAACAACTGTTTATAGCCTCTATAAAGTAAGTGAGAACAGGAACTAATCTAGTCCATTAAACATGTATAATACAATTATTTATATACTTTAAATAGTAATAAGCATATAACTTTATTGCTGTCAAATCGATGTGATATACGTAAGAGGAATAATACACTTAAGACGTGCAGTTATAGGGAAATAATTAATAGAATTGAGTTAGTATTATTTATTAGTGTTCCTGTAATTAGTTTCATGTTCCGTATTTACGTAATTTAAATGATCGAATTATAATTTAATAATAATCCAATTATTAACAGTTGCAGGAAAGTTCATTATCCACATAAATAATATTTTATTGTGGTTTTTATTTAAATAGCATTTACCTGCAACTTGTAGAGTCGCTCCATGTTCACCTGTGTATCTGTTCATATTAGTTATAAATCTGAATCTGTACTCTCCAGAATAACTGAACTGTACATTGTGGATTAACAAAGTGCAGTTTGATTTGTCGTCTCCAACGTACTCAAAGTCTGACTTGGTGTTTGATGAGCTGTTATAAACATACGGAGGGGTTGTACATGTTCCACTGTTTGAGTTCATTGAGCACCAAAGCATTTGTGTCACCTGATTTGATGATGGATAATAATAACTACAGGGAATGTAGACACTGAATCCTCTCACAGCACACACTGAATCTGGATATTTTACACTCCAGCCTTTAGTGTTCTGAGTGAGAACACCTGCAAAATAAATGTGAAAGCAGATAAAAAAAAACATTAAGATTGAAAAAAAAACCTCTTTTAGAGCAACGGTTGTGAGGAAGCATTGTACAGTTTTTGAAATGTTCCAAGACGTTAACACCAAAGACACACACACACACACACACACACACACACACACAAACTAAGACATGTCATATTTAACTGTTAAATCTTAGTGTATTATTTAGATGACCTTAATAAGGAACTTGGTATGCAAAATTATTGGATAACCGCACATACAAAGTACAGAATGACATCATTAAATATATTCAGTTTTATCTCTCAATAATCTGTGTCTTTGACTTGCAAAGGAAGTTAATATTAATATTAATAATGTTAATATTAATAATTATTATAATTGTTTCATGTGTATTAGTGATATATTTAAATAAATAAACAAAAAGTTAAAAAATTCTCATGTAATTAGAGATCATCATTAGAAGTCTTTAATCAGACACAAGTGAATATGTAACTATGTTTGTGTCTGTATATAATCCAGTACACACTACAACAAGAACCAGCAAACAGTGAAAAACACACAACACTGATCAGTAATTATGGATAAAAACTGAGTGTGAAATGAAGGTTTCATACCAGAAAGTGTGAGTAGGATCGTAACCAGGTGAAGCGTCTCCATCCCTGCTGTTAACGATGAGGCTGTGATCAGCTTCGGGTCTGTGTGTACACTCAGCTCACTGACATGCAAATAACTGAGAAGTAAAATGTGTTCATGGAAAAACAATAACAGGTAAAGCAAGGGAAGGGATGCGTGAGTGTTAATACATTGTAAAAACTCCAACTAGATACATTTTGAATGAATTACTAAGAGATAACAGGTAACAATGTGATCTTAAAATATTTGAAAGTGTTGAATTCCAAAAGGTCTGGACACACAGCTATGAAGCCATCCAACCCTTTTCTATTGGACTCAGATTCACATGTTGAGAAACAAACTCTTGATGCGGTAGAAATAAGCTGTTCATCTTTGATAGTTTTGTAAATAGTTATGATATTGTAATATTAAAAAAATCAGTAAGAGATTACTAAGCATCTGGTGTATCGTACTGAGCTTTAAACAAAATAGAACGTGTATTCTCCTGTTTTATTCAGATCACTGTTTTAACTTTTGTTTTGGAAGAATAAAGTTTTTTTTAGTAATGTTTGTGCATTTTAATCGTTGGGGAATTGTTACGGCAACTGTATTTTTTATAGAAATTGTGTGGATTTAGTAAATCCAGAAATGCAAGTTCTAAGGCGTCATTTGCATCATCTAATTGAATGTTAAAGTCTCCTGAGATAATCAATAGTTCTGACAGTAGATGTCCAAACTCTTTATGAAAATTGGCATTGGACGCTGGGGGTCTATACACGGTGGCCAGAGCAAGATATAGCTGGGATTTATGTATGTATGTCAGTGTGTGTAACATTAAGGATGAGCACTTTGAAGGAGTTAAACCTACTGTAGGTGATATTTTCTGAGTAATAGTAAGTAAATTGATATAGATAGTTGCAACACTCCCTCCACAACCAGGCACTCATATTCACAGAAATAACCTGATGGAGTAGACTCATTCAGACCAATATATTAATTTGGTTTAAGCCAGGTTTCGGTAAGGCAGAGTCCGTCAAGACAGTAATCTGAGATCATTTCATTAACAAGGGATCTAATGTTGAGAAGGCCAAATTTTAAAGGTAGATTTTGGTTACATATTGTTCTGGTTGTATGGTTATTAGGTTATTTTGAAAGCTTTTGGTGAATTTATTCTTTGTTCTAACTATTCGGGGAACAGACACAGTTTTTATAGGATAAGCTATGTGTGCACTTGTATCAGTGTGATGAGTTGTAATATGGCTACTACAATTGAAATCTAAGGTCAGATGTTGTCTGGTTGTAGTGTCCTAGAAATGTTGTCAGAGAGGACTGCTGCTCCAGCTCTGGGTGCAGGTCATCAGTATGGTAGAGCATAGGATGCTCCCAGAAAACATTCCAGTTATGAACAAAAAGTAATGTCTGTTGTTAACACCAAGATTGCAAACATTCATTAAAGGTGAATAGTCTACTGAACCTCTCGATTCCTTGTTGAAATGTGGGAATCGGTCCTGATGCGATGATCCTCGTTGTGGGCGATGTGCTGCTTCTCAACCAGGATCCTGAAGTCCTTCTTCACGTTGTCCGTCTGCTCCAATTGTTTGTGTCATCATGGAGGACCACAGCTCCAATGTTCTCTTTCAGAGTTGGACCTGGACAGAGAAACATGCAGGGTTGAGGTTGTGGAAGAATTTGTGTCATGCTGAGAATTTACCTGGGACAGGTGAACGTTGGTCCATGAAGATTCCACTGTCGTAGCTGGACCAGCTACAGCATTATATATATATATATATATATATATATATATATATATATATATACACAGTTGTGGTCAAAAGTTTACATACACTTGTAAAGAACATAATATCATGGCTCTCATGAGTTCCCCGTTATTTCTACAACTCTGATTTTTCTCTGATAGATTGATTGGAACAGATACTTCTTTGTCACAAAAAACATTCATGAAATTTGGTTCTTTTATGACTTTATTATGGATTAACAGAAAAAAGTGATCACATCTGCTGGGTCAAAAATATACATACAGCAACATGAATTAACAATTTTGGTGACTTAGAAACTTGTGTCAGTGAAATGAGCTTCATTGCATGGCCTCTTAACTTCTTCTGAGTGACTTCAGCTGGTGACTTCTCTGAGGCCATTTAAATAGGGCTCATTGGATACAAACGCCCACTAACAGTTGTGGTGGAAATTCTGAAACCAATATAAAGACAAGTAATCCATACACTGGGTAAGAGCAAAGTAACAAAGGTTTTATTTTAAACTTCTGCAGAAGGACCAGTCTCATACAGCAAACAGTTGCAGCATAGAGAAAGGTGATCTCTTTCTCTAGCTGACCTATTTTATACACAAACATCTCTGTTAACATAATCAACGCCCCGTACGTGAAGTTCCTACATTCAAACTCATGACTCTTTATCTGCCCCAGACTAGATGTCCATACCTTATCATTTATTCAGGGACAACTACAATCAGGTTGTTTCTATTCTGTTCTCGGCCTTGTGTCTCTAAGCTTCGACAACTAAGTTCAAACTTCTAAGGCCTACGTTACACACTTACTACAAGAATCAAATAGGATTAATACATAATTAAAATATGATTTTTCCATTACAATTTCCCCCTTTTGTCATTCTATGACAACCTAAATATTTTAATTCTACAATTCAAAACAATACTAATAAGCTATGCATTAGGTAAATTTCATCAGATATTGTCTCTCCCACCTGGGTTTTTAACAACATCACCACTAGCACTCTAATGCACACAGAGGACACTACAGCTGTCTTTATGGGGATAGACCCCTGACACAAAAGCATAAAAAAAAATTTGCAACCTACTTAAATATACATGCTTGACATTTCTCTAAAGATTTACATTATGTCTTCTTCCATATCATGATCTAAACATTCAAAATGATAGTCACCGGAATTTTGAACTCTGTCAGAAGGCGGGTCGTCCCAGTCCGGTTTCCGTTTTATGTTGTCAGTCTGTCTTAACATTTAATAATTTACTGTGTTCAGAACTAGTCCCTGTATACATCTGCAAATACAGGGTGTTATACAGAGGCCTAACAAAATTATAATCCCAATTGGTAGAACACTATAGACCAGCCAATAACCCCAGCCTCCCCATAATTGCGTTAACCACGAGATCCAAGACTCTACTTGGGGAGGTGGTTGCAAAGCCTTCTTCATGCGGTTTATGATGTTGCTGATATTCTGATGATCGTCATTGAAAGGCGTGAAAGGCCTTTACGGTGTCATTTTTTAGTATTAGTAACATGTATGCTAAACCATTTACCTTGTTTAGGGCTACAGCTGTTCCTCCGCCGAGGAAGAGTGACCAGCCTACATTTGCTCCTGGGCTAGTCCATGGGTTTCCTAAAGTGTAACCATGAAATTTAATAGGGACATCTCTTTTTCTTCTATTCTCTGACATCCGTGGCCCCCACGGATTTTCTGTGTGTACTGACACACTAGGAGTTACATATGCAGGATAACATGAGCCTGTCCAATTGAAATACCTTAACAGGCAATGGGGAGCAATAGCTCCCTGGGGCATCAAAACATAGGTTATTGGAATAATTACACTCAGGGACTGCTGGGTTTGGCCTCCCTGTTTGTTTGTAGTATTCAGATATCTGTAAGATGGCCATGGTGGTTATCGGTATAATACAAGACGTGTTGTCTGCATTTGCTTCTGCTGCTGTGACATTATTTAGGGGCAGTGCTACCCAGCCCGAGGACATGACATGGCATACACAACACAAGAGGTCCTGCCGACAACGCCAAGTTGTGGTGGAAATTCTGAAACCAATATAAAGACAAGTAATCCATACACTGGGTAAGAGCAAAGTAACAAAGGTTTTATTTTAAACTTCTGCAGAAGGACCAGTCTCATACAGCAAACAGTTGCAGCATAGAGAAAGGTGATCTCTTTCTCTAGCTGACCTATTTTATACACAAACATCTCTGTTAACATAATCAACGCCCCGTACGTGAAGTTCCTACATTCAAACTCATGACTCTTTATCTGCCCCAGACTAGATGTCCATACCTTATCATTTATTCAGGGACAACTACAATCAGGTTGTTTCTATTCTGTTCTCGGCCTTGTGTCTCTAAGCTTCGACAACTAAGTTCAAACTTCTAAGGCCTACGTTACACACTTACTACAAGAATCAAATAGGATTAATACATAATTAAAATATGATTTTTCCATTACACACTACAATGGGAAAGTCAAAGGAGCTCAGCATGGATCTGAAAAAGCGAATTATTGACTTGAACAAGCCAGGAAAGTCACTTGGAGCCATTTTAAAGCAGCTGCAGGTCCCAAGAGCAACAGTGCAAACAATTGTTTGTAAGTATAAAGTGAAAGGCACTGTTTTGTCACTGCCACAATCAGGAAGAAAACGCAAGCTATCACCTGCTGCTGAGAGAAAATTGGTCTGGAGGGTGAAGAGTCAACCGAGAACCACCAAAAAGCATATCTGCCAAGAATTAGAAGCTGCTGGAACACAGGTGTCATTGTCCACAGTCAAGCGTGATTTGCATCTCCATGGACTGAGAGGCTGCCGTGCAAGAAGGAAGCCCTTGCTCCAAAAGCGGCACCTTAAGGCTCGACTGAAGTTTGCTGCTGATCACATGGACAAAGATAAGACCTTCTGGAGAAAAGTTCTGTGGTCAGACGAAACAAAAATCGAGCTTTTTGGCCACAGCATGGCACAACTGTAAACCTACCAAGACGAGGCCGTCCACCTAAACTCACAGGCCGAACAAGGAGAGCGCTGATCAGAAATGCAGCCAAGAGGCCCATGGTGACTCTGGACGAGCTGCAGAGATCTACAGCTCAGGTGGGGGAATCTGTCCATAGGACAACTATTAGTCGTGCACTGCACAAAGTTGACCTTTATGGAAGAGTGGCAAGAAGAAAGCCATTGTTAACAGAAAACCATAAGAAGTCCCGATTGCACAGCAAACATGTGGAAGAAGGTGCTCTGGTCAGATGAGACCAAAATGGAACTTTCTGGCCAAAATGCAAAACGCTATGTGTGGCGGAAAACTAACACTGCACATCACTCTGAACACACCATCCCCAGTGTCAAATATGGTGGTGGCAGCATCATGCTCTGGGGGTGCTTCTCTTCAGCAGGGACACGAAAGCTGGTCAGAGTTGATGGGAAGATGGATGGAGCCAAATACAGGGCAATCTTGGAAGAAAACCTCTTGGAGTCTGCAAAAGACTTGAGACTGGGGCGGAGGTTCACCTTCCAGCAGGACAACGACCCTAAACATAAAGCCAGGGCAACAATGGAATGGTTTAAAACAAAACATATCCATGTGTTAGAATGGCCCAGTCAAAGTCCAGATCTAAATCCAATCGAGAATCTGTGGCAAGATCTGAAAACTGCTGTTCACAAACACTGTCCATCTAATCTGACTGAGCTGGAGCTGTTTTGCAAAGAAGAATGGGCGAGGATTTCAGTCTCTAGATGTGCAAAGCTGGTAGAGACACACCCTAAAATATATATGACATTAACTTTTTTGCTCACTGGCCGATGTGACTAGTGGATTTCCGGAGTCACTCGTCATTCAGCCTTTTTACTCGCCACAATTTTGTTACCAGAAAATCGCAGTTTTTTCTTCACCATGATACGTTAATGTTTGTTACTGTAGATCTAGATTTACTTATAAATGACAGCATACACTGTATCACTATAGTAGTAGTCAAGTATTCAGTACTGTTAAGATCCCAATATAAAAACATGCAAACATGAACAGTATATTCTGCTTATTGAAGTTAAATTCAAGCCTCTTATCACATGACATTGAAAAATAACAGACTCAGTACAACTGAACTCATTCTGATATTAAAAATACAGCAACTCATAACATTTATCATTTTAGTGTGTTGTGTACTATTATCAGGTATTATTATTCATTATGTATTATTATATCAGAATTCTGAGTTAGGACAATAGACTCTGGTCTCTTGTAGTGTTGACTCTTTATAGTGTGAGGTAATTCAATCAATTGATGAATTTTCTATCATTGAACATGAAATCTAAATAGATTTTAATAGTGATTACTTTTTTATATAATCAGGAAATAACCTGTGAAAGGGGCGAACATTCTCATCCTGTTGAGAAGCAATAGCCCTTTATGGAAATGATGCACACACCAAACAGGACGTAAAAGTGTGTGCGTGTGTGTGTGTGTGTGTGTGTGTGTATGTGTGTGTACACGCGCGCGCAATGCATGTGTGAACATGTGTAGAGAAAGGTATTAAATGTCCTCATTACATTCATGCACGTTTTATGCGCGTAATATTAGGTTGCAATGCGTTTATTATATCGGATGCATTTAGAGAAAACTACAACAAAAATATATTGTCTCACCAAAGAATAAACTACCCGCCAAAGTGGCTAGTGAGACTAAAGTTATTCCCCGCCACAGCCGAATTTCACCCGCATTTGGTGGGTGGGCGGGTGCCCTGATATACAGTATATATACTGTATATATATATATATATATATATATATTCATTCATTCATTCATTCATCTTCTATACCGCTTTATCCTGTATTTAGGGTCACAGGGACCTGGAACCTATCCCAGGAGATATATGTGTGTGTGTGTGTGTGTGTGTGTTTCCTATAACACTGTGACCACGTGTGTGTGTGCAAAGCATTTTATATTTTGTGTTCGTATGCATGTGTGTGTGTGTGCTGTTTCCCTTTAAATAGCGTGTGGGCGTGTCCTGTCTTAGGTTATTATCAGAAATGAAGTGCGGCAGAAAGACTGTATCTCTCCTTAGATTCATACGGATTACATAAACTGGGAATTTCTATTTTTGATTAAGCTTGCTTCATGTAAAAGTAGACACTTTAAATGTATACAGTGGTGTGAAAAACTATTTGCCCCCCTCCTGATTTCTTATTCTTTTGCATGTTTGTCACACAAAATGTTTCTGATCATCAAACACATTTAACTATTAGTCAAAGATAACACAAGTAAACACAAAATGAAGTTTTTAAATGAGGGGTTTTATTATTTATGGAGAAAAAAAATCCAAACCTACATGACCCTGTGTGAAAAAGTAATTGCCCCATGAGTCTAATAACTGGTTGGGCCACCCTTAGCAGCAATAACTGCAATCAAGCGTTTGCGATAACTTGCAACGAGTCTTTTACAGCGCTCTGGAGGAATTTTGGCCCACTCATCTTTGCAGAATTGTTGTAATTCAGCTTTATTTGAGGGTTTTCTAGCATGAACCGCCTTTTTAAGGTCATGCCACAACATCTCAATAGGATTCAGGTCAGGACTTTGACTAGGCCACTGCAAAGTCTTCATTTTATTTTTCTTCAGCCATTCAGAGGTGGATTTGCTGGTGTGTTTTGGGTCATTGTCCTGCTGCAGCACCCAAGATCGCTTCAGCTTGAGTTGACGAACAGATGGCCGGACATTCTCCTTCAGGATTTTTTGGTAGACAGTAGAATTCATGGTTCCATCTATCACAGCAAGCCTTCCAGGTCCTGAAGCAGCAAAACAACCCCAGACCATCACACTACCACCACCATATTTTACTGTTGGTATGATGTTCTTTTTCTGAAATGCTGTGTTACTTTTACGCCAGATGTAACGGGACACGGACCTTCCAAAAAGTTCAACTTTTGTCTCGTCTGTCCACAAGGCATTTTCCCAAAAGTCTTGGCAATCATTGAGATGTTTTTTTTAGCAAAATTGAGACGAGCCTTAATGTTCTTTTTGCTTAAAAGTGGTTTGCGCCTTGGAAATCTGCCATGCAGGCCATTTTTGCCCAGTCTCTTTCTTATGGTGGAGTCGTGAACACTGACCTTAATTGAGGCAAGTGAGGCCTGCAGTTCTTTAGATGTTGTCCTGGGGTCTTTTGTGGCCTCTCGGATGAGTTGTCTCTGCGCTCTTGGGGTAATTTTGGTCAGCCGGCCACTCCTGGGAAGGTTCACCACTGTTCCATGTTTTTGCCATTTGTGGATAATGGCTCTCACTGTGGTTCGCTGGAGTCCCAAAGCTTTAGAAATGGCTTTATAACCTTTACCAGACTGATAGATCTCAATTACTTTTGTTCTCATTTGTTCCTGAATTTCTTTGGATCTTGGCATGATGTCTAGCTTTTGAGGTGCTTTTGGTCTACTTCTCTGTGTCAGGTAGCTCCTATTTAAGTGATTTCTTGATTGAAACAGGTGTGACAGTAATCAGGCCTGGGGGTGACTACAGAAATTTAACTCAGGTGTGATAAACCACAGTTAAGTTATTTTTTAACAAGGGGGGCAATCACTTTTTCACAGGGCCATGTAAATTTGGAGGTTTTTTTCTCCCTGAATAACGTAAACCTTCATTTAAAAACTGCATTTTGTGTTCAATTATGTTATCTTTGACTAATAGTTAACGGTTTTTGATGAGCAGAAACATTTAAGTGTGACAAACATGCAAAAGAATAAGAAATCAGGAAGGGGGCAAATAGTTTTTCACACCACTGTATGTATAGATATATAGATGTGCAGTATTCACTGAGTTTTAGTTCATTTTATTGATGCGTTTCAAAATGATTTTTGGGGAGACCAGAGGTGTCAAGTAACGAAGTACAAATACTTCGTTACCTTACTTAAGTAGACATTTTGGGTATCTATACTTTAATGGAGTAATTATTTTTCAGCCGACTTTTTACTTCTACTCCTTACATTTTTAAGCAATTATCTGTACTTTCTACTCCTTACTTTTTAAAAACAGCCTCGTTACTCTATTTTTATGATCAGAACGCGCAACCCCTCCGGTCGCATGATAAGAACGCGCACAACCCCCCCACCCCCCACCCCCGGTCGCATGATCAGAAAGCGAGACCTTAATGCTTTTGTCGCCCCTCACTGTACTTTTACTTTTATACTTTAAGTAGTTTTGAAACCAGTACTTTTAAACTTTTACTTAAGTAAAAAACTTGGGTTGATACTTCTAAAGAAGTATTTTTGAACCCTAGTATCTATACTTCTACTCAAGTAATGAATGTGAATACTTTTGACACCACTGGGGGAGACTGAGGCGGCTGAAAGCGCACCCTGTTTATTTTCTTTAATTTACAAAAGCACAATGTTTTGTTGATATGTGAATATACATTAACAAATGAAGATCCTTTACAGATTCAAATGATGTATTACACTTAGGTGTATGATGAAAAATGATGGAGCATTTTAAGTTATTTTCATTTTTACCAGAAAAAAATGCAAGTGGGCGGTATGGTGGTGTAGTGGTTAGCAGTGTTGCCTTGCACCTCCAGGGTCCGGGTTCGATTCCCGGCCAGGCTCGATTCCCATCTCTGTGTGCATGGAGTTTGCATGTTCTCCCCGTGCTTGGTGGGTTTCCTCCGGGTACTCCGGTTTCCTCCCACAGTCCAAAGACATACAGATTAGGCTAATTGGCGTTCCTAAATTGACCATAGTGTGTGAATGAGTGTGTGTGTGTGTGTGTGTGTGTGTGTGTGTGTGTGTGTGTGTGTGTGTGTGTGTGTGTGTGTGTGTGTGTGCTCTGCGATGGATTGGCACGCTGTCCAGAGTGTACCCTGTCTCATGCCCTGAGTCTCCTGGGATAGGCTCCAGGTCCCCGTGACCCTAAATACAGGATAAAGCGGTATAGAAGATGAATGAATGAATGAAAAATGCAATTGGTCCCACCACCCAAACCACTGACCCCATGATGCTGGTGCTGGTATGCAGGTCACCTCACTGATGATGGTCCCCAGCATGCAGCACCAAAACACAACATATGCTGGTATAAACAGCTATCTATGCTGTTTTACAACCCAGCAGATATTTAATAAATGTAAAATAATGTATTGAAATGTTTTTGGTGAATGGATTATTTCTGTGTCTTGTATGTAAATGTATTTAAAGATAACACTACATGGTCCATGTATTTACACCAAAATTAAAATTTTATTTGCCACATACACAGTCATACACAGTGCGATATGCAGTGAAATACTTGTACGACCGCCAGTGACCTTAAAAAGAAAATAAAAGCTTATACGTAAGGAATAAATATTAATAAAAAGAAATAGGAAAGAAAATAAATTTAACTAGTAAAATAAACTGTACAAATAAGGGCATCATAAAAATATTACAAAATATAGACATAGACATATAGGGGGGGAGTATATATAAAAATTTTGAAGTGGCAAAGGCTGTGCAAATATGCATGAAAAGTGACTTATGAAAGTGTCATGTGCAATGGTCCAGATATATAAATATGTAGTGCATGAATGTGTCCATGATTGTCCAGTCAATGTCAATGTCAATGTTTAAAAAGATGTTATTACTCCTGTGTGGTGGTGTGATTGAGAAGCCTTATCGCCTGCAGGAAGAAGCTCCTCCTCAGCCTCTCTGTGTTGGCCTTCAGGGAGTGGAATCGCTTCCCAGACCACAACAGAGAAAACAGTCCATTGTTGGGATGGCTGAGGTCCTTCACGATCTTCCTGGCCTTGGTCCAGCACCGCTTGCTGTAAATCGAGTGCAGGACAGGGAGCTCAGTGCGGATGATGCGCTCAGCTGATCGCACCACCCTCTGTAGAGCTCGTCTGTCCTGCATGGTACTGTTTCCAAACCAGGTCTTGATGTTTCCCGTCAGGATGCCCTCTATGGTACAGGAGTAGAAATTACTGAGCACCTTAGAGGGCAGTCTGAAGTCTCTCGAGTGTCTGAGGTAGTAGAGACGCTGCCGGGCCTTTTTCACTTCGGAATTGATGTGACAGGACCATGACAGGTCCTGCGTGATGTGAACACCGAGGTATCGGAAGCTGTACACTCTCTCCACTGGGCTCCTGTTGATGACTGGGGTCTGGTAGTTCCTCTCCTGCTTTGGACTAAAGTCCAATATCAGCTCCTTTGTCTTGCTGACGTTCAGGAGGAGATTCTTCCTCTGGCACCAGTTCTCCAGATTTCCAATCTCCTCTAGGTAGTCTGACTCATCATTGTTGGTGATCAGTCCGACCACGACAGTGTCGTCAGCAAACTTGATGATGGCGGTGAAGTTGGTAGTGGCCACGCAGTCGTGGGTGTACAAAGAGTACAACAGGGGGCTCAGAACACAACCCTGGGGAGCTCCAGTGCTGAGGGTGAGGGAGGCTGAGACAGGTCCGCCCATCCTTACTGCCTGTGGTCTGCCAGTCAGAAAATTGGAGATCCACTGAGACATTGATGAGCTGAGTCCCAGGTGCTCCAGCTTGGTGGTGAGTGTGGAGGGAATTATGATATTAAATGCAGAGCTGTTGTCGATGAAGAGCAGTTTAACATAATTTCCTTTCCTAGTGTAAAGGTGAGTGAGCGCCACACACTATTTTCAGTACTAGCTATTAAAATTCAAGATAACAAGCTAAAATGTTAAACAATTTTAACTACCAAAACCTTGCTGGTGGCCCAGTAAAAGTAGCTATACCTTGTTGGTAAACATATCAGCTAGTTCACTACCCAGCAAGACCAGTGCTGGGTGGTAAGGTTTCATCAGTGTATATATGCTATACACATAAATCATGCTGGCCTACGCTGGATTTTTCAGCAGGGCTGAGTCGTAGGTGTACAGATAGTACTGCAGGGGGCTTAAAACACATCCCTGAGGGGCTCCAGTGCTGAGACTGAAACCTTACAGCCTGTAATCTACCAGTTAGAAAGTTAGAGATTCACTGTCACAGAGATGGGCTCTAGCTTCGTGGTGGTGAGTTTTGAGGGAATTATAATATTATTCCTGATATTTATATTAATATTCTGAACTGTGGTCGACAAAGGGCATTTTAACATAATTCCCCTTTCTAGAGTCCCGGTGAGTGAGTTTTAAAGTGTGAATGTATTTGGCATAAAAAGTTTTTATGCAATAATAACTAGTGTATTGGAACATTTATTATTTAAATGAAGCGCTTTTTTGATGGTTTCATATCTGATGGAACACATTCCAATATGGCGGACACTGCTGCGCTCCACGTTCAGTGTTAACAACTACATTACCCAGAATTCCAATCAGTCTACAGGTTTACGTCATGTCCGAAACATCAGCAGTTTCCTGGGACATGACACAGTCGTTTAGACTAGAAAAACACACATTAATACAAGAAGATAGGCCGTTTCCGTAGAGTCAGACCGCGTTTAAATACTTTACTGCACTTCCGTATCGCCGGCTGAGTGATTATAGCTGGCTGAAAATGGAGGCGGTGCCGCGAATGCCGATGATTTGGCTCGATTTAAAGGAGGCTGGAGAGTTTCAGTTCAGCACAAGTGTTAAACAGGTAAAGACGACTGAAAACATCATGTTAGTGCATTAAAGTTTATCTTTAATTGACATTAGTCCAGTAAAATTGGGCAGACAGGCTCAGTAGTGCGTAACATTAGCTTAAGCTATTACGCTACATGACTAGCTTGCTTGCTAACCATAACGGTGTTGTGTTTTTAATCTCCCATCCGTATTCCGGTTTATGCGCTGTGATTGGCCAGTGACTGATAAAGTCTGAAAGGCTGAAGTAGCAGCCAATCAGAGCGTCTATCATGTGGATCGTTTGAGCTAATCATAGAGGAGTAGGCGGGGTTTTACGTAATACGGCCAGGAAAAATACACCGTGTGTGCGCATGTCTAGTGTTGTAACATGGGCGTGTCCGATATATTTATTCTAAATATCTAAAGACTGAGAAAGGAGAGCTGGCTCAAAGTTTATTAACAATATATTTAGCTAACAAACGAAATAAATTAAAAGTATATCATGAGTATTATGTGTATTTATTCATATACTTATTTATTATATATAAGTCTTATATATCTTATCTTATATATTTCTTATATATTATGTTAAGTGGCTGCTGTAATGATACAATTTCCCTTTGGGATTAATAATAAAGTACTCTATCTATCTATCTATCTATCTATATGTGTGTGTGTGTGTGTGTGTATAGATAGATATAGATATCACAATACCTCCGTACCGATTCAATTAAAATTGCGAGTCTATATATCATCATGATTTGATAAATTATTCCCTGATCCTGATACAATTTTAAACCTTAAAAATGTTAAGTAATTAAATGTAGCCCAGTCCTTATAACATTTGTTTTCTTACTTAAAAACCGAGTGCAGCATTTAAACAATACAAACTAACTTTAAATACAACAGTTAAACATTTAACTCTGCCATAATTATCATTTCCAAACAAACTTAGTAAATAATTCACTCCTACGCCAGCACACACAGCTTCTAACTCACACATTTTTCAATTAATTAGCCCTCGCAGTGTTTTGAGACTGGTGTGAGTGTGTGTAATGAGTGGGTTTGAGACTAATTCGCTCGCAAAGTTTTGAGAAAAAGGCAGATCAGAGTTGATTTTTGATAACGTAACACCATGAGAATGCGTTTCTGTTTCGCCACTCCTCTGCGCTCAGTGCAGAATTGTTTATATCTGAGGCTGATCACTCGCCGATTGACAGTTTCACTTCTATTATAAATGTAAAAATATGCAAAAAGCGTGTTTGGAGTCAGTGTGGCGGTACGTAAATCAACAAACAAATGTATTGTGATTGATAACATCTCTCCGCCATCTCTCTTCCTCATTATACAGTACAGGCCAAAAGGTTGGACGCACCTTCACTCATTCAATGTGTTTTCTTTGCTCTGATTACGGCTTTGCACACTCTTTGCATTCTCTCGATGAGCTTCAAGAGGTCGTCACCTGAAATGGTTTCCGACAGTCTTGAAGGAGTCCAGAGGTGTTTAGCACTTGTTGGCCCCTTTGCCTTCACTCTGCGGTCCAGCTCACCCCAAACCATCTCGATCGGGTTCAGGTCCGGTGACTGTGGAGACCTTTTTTTTTTAAGTACATAAACCGCACACTCCACATGTGTTCATTCATAGTTTTGATGCCTTCAGTGAGAATCTACTAATGTAAATGGTCATGAAGATAAAGAAAACACATTGACAGATAGAGGAGAAGGTGTGTCCAAACTTTTGGCCTGTACTGTATATTCGTGTATATAATCAGGCCCACTCAGTACTTCACTATAACCCCACATTGTGCTCCATATTGAGTGTGTGACGTCTGTTTTTGTTCCTCTTCCTGTGTTAGTTCATCCTGAAGAATTACGGCGAGGATCCGGACAACTACAACGAGCCTCTGAAGAAGCTGGAACAGTTACGGCAGGTGAGTGAGAGACGAACACCACAGACGCGCTGCATGATGTCTCTCCTGTCTGAAACTCTGGTTTCCTCCCTCAGAGCGCCGTGAACGTGACGCGGGACTTCGAAGGCTGCAGTACGCTACGCAAATACTTCGGGCAGCTGCACTACCTGCAGAGCCGCGTGCCTCTGGGTCCCGGACAGGAAGCCGCCGTCCCGGTGTCGTGGTCAGACTCTCTAACGTACAGCTAATGTTACATTTACACACACAGTCGAGTAATGAAATGCAGATCTGTTTTATAATTACTTACCAACAGGATTTAATTTCACCACATTGAGTTAATGTGAACTATTGGTTTATTGTTTTATGCTGCTTTGTGGAAATGTCCAAATATTTAATCGATGTGATTTTCATTTATTATTATTATTATTATTTTTTAATGATCCAAAAGCTTAAATCTCTAAAAAAGTTATTTAAAGGGAATCATTACTGGTGACGAGACACGGATTCATCACTACGAGCCTGAGAGTAAAAGGCAGAGTGTGGAACGGAAACATCCTCAATCACCGACCTAGAAAATGTTGAAACACTTGTAGATTCCTGGGATTCTCAAAGGCCAGAAGTGTTGGGACAGGAAATATCAGGATAGAAATTTCAACAATCGACAGCGCTCGTTACAGTGAGATGCTTACTGAAGAGCTGAAGACTAACCTTAATTAAACACAGAGGACTGAAATCAGAGGACGTCGTGATCTCACGTGACGATGCACGTCCGCACCCTTCCGCACACACTGTCGACACACTGAGGTGTTAAAGCGTCCTCACTATAGTCCTGATGTCACTCCATCAGACTTTCACCTGTTTGGTCCCTTGAAAGCGGCCCTATGAGAATGAAGATTCACTTCTGATGAAGAAGTGATGACAGCAGTGCATTCGTGGCTTGCGATGTTTGTCTTTTCTAAAAGTTAATTAAAATAAATTCTACAGCCAGAGTGTGGATAATCTTTGTTGCAGTTCCTCTGTGATCCCGTAGATGATTAAACTAAATGAATCGTACACTGGCAGTCAGCAGAGCATCCTGTGTGGCAGATGCCATAAGTTTAATATAAATTCTGAGGGAAAAAAACTTATTGAGTCAGAATGTTTACAACATTGTAATAATCACAATACAAACGGAATCGACACAAAGTGATCTTGATACTATATTTGTGAGTCCGGTCCCTAATAGTCATGTGATATATTTCCTTTGAATGCACAGATTATCTGTCACAGATGATGTCTCGGTCTGAAGTGTCATTTTTCTATTACACTTTTCTGCGTATATACGACACACTGACCGTCATCATCACATTTTTCCTCGATACACAACTCCTCCTACACCGCCCTTATTAGGAAGCGTAGATGCGCATTAGATGTTTAATTTAGAAGAAGTATGTCCACTTTCTTGGAAGACTTATAATTCTGTTTTATTTCCTTCTCTAGGACGGAGATCTTCTCGGGAAAAACGGTCACACATGACGACATTAGCTACGAGCAAGCGTGCATCTTGTATAATTTGGGTGAGTGAGTGAGTGAGTGAGTGAGTGAGTGTTACTGAATCACACATTAAGGTGTTCGCTTACGAGCTCGTCCTGATTCCTGACATGTTGTTGTTGTTTGTGCAGGAGCGCTGCATTCGATGCTCGGGGCGATGGACAACCGCGTGTCAGAGGAGGCAAGTGTTTGCTTAGGAGGAGAGAGACCGAGCGCTGGTGTTTAGTGTCACCGTTTACTTCCTTGTTTCTAAATTTGTTGGCTTCTTTTCCATGCGGTGTGAGTCTTACTACACTCTGACCCTCTGTATTCAACACGGAAAACTTCCTCCTTTTTAAGAAACAATGATACTGTCCTGTTCATTATTTCATCTGAACGAGAGATAACAATAAATCCCATCAGTTTTTCTGAAGTTTCTGTGACGTCGGTGTGAACTTCTCCTCTGACACACAAGTGGACCGGATCTGACTTTTTGACTTGCAAAATAATTTTTTGCTGAAATCCAGAGCTTTAAATTCTCCAGTAAAGTTGACGCCACTTTGACCGAGGTCAGGCTGTTTGACATTTCTGGACTTGTGCAATAGCAAGTCGTCGCAAAAAAAAAAAAAAAAAAAAATCCCGGCTCAGATTTTATTTTTTTTTAGATGAGTCATACAGGGCAGTCGAACTAATTTACAAGTTTCTACACGGGAATCTTTTTATTAGATTTCTTACTCACGCCAGCTATTAGAAATAAAATTCCTCCTCATCACTCGGAGCCGAATGACCTCATGGTGTAACATCGTTATCATGGTAAATTACGGAACAGAACGCTTTCCACAGGTGTTGCAATAATATGTTACAAAAAAAAAAATGTAACCAGTACAGAATCTTTAAATGAGGAAATGACGAAGTTTAATTGACGTCTCAATTTCTCATGTTTCCAGCCTCACGTTTCTGACCCCTGCGTATTTTAATCTCCGTCTCCACAGGGGATGAAGGTCTCGTGCACACATTTCCAGTGTTCGGCCGGAGCCTTCACCTACCTGCGAGACCACTTCAGCCATAACTACAGCGTGGACATGAGTCACCAGATCCTTAATCTCAACATCAATCTCATGCTGGTATATACACACACACACACACACACACTCTCATACACAGCTGCGTTAACACTAACACACTATAAGGGTTTATTAATTTGGCCCGATGTGTGATTTCAGGGTCAGGCCCAGGAGTGTTTGCTGGAGAAGTCCATGCTGGACAACAGGAAGAGTTTCCTCGTCGCGCGGATAAGTGCGCAGGTATTTCCCAGCTAACTGAAGATGAAATATGGGTCATAGTGTTTATTGTAATGTAATAAACCTGTTTGGTAGCATCAGTTCTACAACATTGTAGTGATTTATATATTAATCTAATCGCACAACAAATGAGCAGAATTAGCTTTTTGTTTTGTTTCTGTTCAGTCGTTATTCTGGGCCGGTTTTAGCCGCCACATCGTCCTGTTTTAATTTTGAACCGTCTGCCTTCATGTTGTCGCTTCTGCGGCAAATCAGCATCATTCTCTCTAATCTGTTTCCCCCTCTCGCCTTCAGGTAGTGGACTATTATAAAGAGGCTTGCCGCGCCCTGGAGAACTCCGACACCGCCTCCATGTTGGGGAAGATCCAGAAAGACTGGAAGAAACTTGTGCAGATGAAGATTTACTACTTTGCTGCTATTGCTCATGTGCGTGTGTCTTGTGTGTCTAACGTCAGGTTGGATTGAGCTGCTATACATTGTTCCAAAACAAAGAATAAAGAAACACACATGGGCTTCAACTGTTTTAATCAGATGAGAAACAGACACTATTAAACTATACTATAGTGAAGGGAGACAGACATGAATGCAGTCTTAATCAAGTGCCTAAACTTTTGCATAACAGATTTTGGTGATTTTTTTTTTTTTTACATACATATTAGTTTTTTACTGACAAGCGCGTTTTCCATTTAAATTTCCAATTAGCAGACCTTAGGCCGATTGCGATGAAACAAAGCCTATATGTTACCTCAAGCTCGACTAAATACAGCTGTTTTTTTTTTTTTTTACATCATGCGTACACTAACAGACAAATCAAATTGATGAAAAAAATCATCTAGATGTGTTCTGTTACTCATCTTGCGTCCCCCCAAATTATTCTTTCGCAAATATCTTCGATGTAAAGACACGTCCACTTTACAGTTTTATTATACGCATAGATGTTCATGGCGTCTCTCTCCACAGCTGCACATGGGAAAGCAAGCTGAGGAACAGCAGAAATACGGAGAACGGGTAAACATTACACTTTTATTGCACCTTTTATTTTTCTTTTCTTCTATATACTTTTAGTCCCTTATAGTTTCTGTGCCTTAATTCTTGCCAAACCTCTTTCAAATCTTAGTTCCTGCAGCTTCAATCGATAGGATTCAGTGGGTCTTTGCTAATGAGGGATTTTTAATGTTTACATCACTGTGTATATATGTATTACATATCTGTATGTATTCCCCCCCCCCTCTGTACAGCTCGCTTATCTTCAGAGTTCATTAGACAAACTGTCCGAGGCGATAAAGTTGGCTAAAGGCCAGCCGGACAGCGTTCAGGAAGCCTTACGCTTCACCATGGACGTCATCGGGGGAAAGTTAGTAACCACGACAACGTGTAGTCTCTCTTTAATTTTACTACTATGCTTACAGCTTTAGAAAGACAGTGAATTTTTTTTTTTTTTAGATTTAACTCAGCTAAGAAAGACAATGACTTCATTTACCACGAGACCGTTCCATCTCTGGAGACTCTGCCTTCAGTTAAAGGTATTTTGTGTTTCAGTCTCATTTGTGATACATGAGGGTGAATATTCCAAAACTATTATTGTGCTAATTGAAGACATTCCTGTTGTACGTAATGAGTCGACGTATTTAGATTTGCTAAAACACTGCTTTGTCGAATTACAAACACCCTCAATTACACTTGAAAATATTGATACTTTCTCTCCAGGAGCACCGCTGGTCAAAGCCTTACCTGTGAACCCAACAGACCCCAGCGTGACAGGACCAGACATTTTCTCCAAGCTGGTGCCTATGGCTGCTCACGAGGCCTCCTCTCTCTACAGGTTGCATTTGCTAAACATGGAACATTGCTAATAATGAAACATCAAACATTCAACATTTTTATAGTTCCACTGACTGCCTGCATTTTGTTGAGCACTTAATTGATGATAAAACTGTTGTCCACAGTGAAGAAAAGGCCAAGCTGCTACGAGACGTCATGGTAAAGATAGACAGCAAGAACGAGACTTTAGAGTGAGTGACAAATACCTGATGGCAAGGTCTATGTGCGTATGATGGCGTATGATAGCGTAACATGTTTTGTTTCCTTAGACAATTCATGGACTCTCTGAATCTGGACCCAGACTCTGTGGACAACCTGGACATGTACAACAGCATTCCGTCTGTACTCATGGAGAAATGTGCGGCTCTCAGCGTGAGACCAGACACAGTCAAGAGTCTCATTCAGTCTATGCAAGGTTGGTGTTGGCTCCGGAGAAGGAGGTTTATGGCCTCTCAATGCGGACTGAGTATGTATAGTTTTTGTATTTCTGTTCTCCAACGTCATGCTGTACTGCATTTTCATTTATCTCAGTACTATCGGGTGTATTCACGGATGTGGAGGCATCCCTGAGGGAGATTCGGGCGGTGTTAGATGACGATGAAGCAGGTGACCGTAAGCTGGAGGAGGTAGCAGGGAAGCAAAGTGTCCCACCACAACCTGGCGCCATAGCTGAGCTCCGCAGGGACCTCGAGAAATACCTGGAGGCTCACGAGAAAGCAAGCTTTACTAACACAGAGCTTCATCGAGCCATGAACCTGCACATTAGTAACCTGCGACTGCTGGGTGGACCACTGGACACTCTGAGAGAGGCCCTGCCCAGACCACAGCTTTCTGAAGGTAAACGCATAAAGAAATCCCTTCCAAAGAAGTTATGTCATCAAGTAACAAAAATAATAATCATTTGTTGCTTTTTTTTTTTATCCAGATGAAGTAGCAGGCCTCCAGACAATGAAAAGGATTCTGAGTAAAGTACAGGAGATGAAAGACCAGCGCTCTTCTCTTGAGAAGCAGCTGAGGGAGCTGATCCAGCAGGATGACATCACTACTTCTTTAGTTACCACCGAGAGGGCAGATATGAAGGTATCCGATTAGTATTTGGTTTACTTGCTGTGATTTCAATTTAAACAATGTAAAGACTAGTATATGTTGTGTTACCTCCATCTGTCTTTATGCCTTTTCAGAGGTTATTTGAGGAGCAGCTGAAGAAATATGAACAGGTAAAACTGTACATCGATCAAAATCTAGCTGCCCAGGAGAATATCCTGAAGGCGTTAACGGATGCGAATGTCCAGTATGCAACAGTACGCAAAAGTCTGACTGAGACAGAACACAAGTAAGAATAAAGAGGGAGACAGTTTTTGTGCTAAATTAACTTCTGTAGAAATTGTTGCATTAGACTCATGTTTCATGCTTATTGTGCAGATGGAACAGTACCGTGCAAATGCTGGTTGCTTCCTATGAAGCCTACGAAGACCTGATGAAGAAATCACAAGAGGGAAAAGAGTTTTATGAAGACTTGGAGGCTAAGGCTTCTCGCCTCTTAGAAAGGGCGAAGACCATCTGCAAGAATAGGGATGAAGAGAGACAAGTCATTTTTGACAAGTAAGAAGTAGTGTAGCATGTGTGAATGTAAACAGTCTCTCATCATTACATTAACAATCCCTTTGCCATTCATTTTCAGTTACCTTACTTACTGAACACGGCTTATTTAGGTCCAGCCTTAACGTAATAATTTTTCTCTATTAGTTGATGATGGCTTAAATAACCTTATATGCTCATGTAAGCTTCTTCTACCCCCCCCCCCCCCAAATGTCTTGCAACAGAGAGCTCCCAAAAAAGGTTCCTCAAAGACCAACAGCTCCGAAGCCAGCCCAGAAGAAAGCTCCAGACATGGATTCTTCTGGCATAGAGGACCCTGAAATAGCAAAGCTGAATGCTGCCATTTTAGCCTTAGGTGGAGACATACCAAAAGATCTTTGTAGTTTACCTCCTGAGCTTGCTCATCCAGTGGTACCAGATGCTTTTCATCCAGGGGCAGCTACTCTATATGCACCACCCAGATTTCCTCCGAACCTGCCACCTCCTGAACTTCTTGCACAATTCTCTCGTTTTACCACACTTCCCCCAGCCCAGGGCTTTAACCACAGTCTGCCACAAGGGCCCTTTCCCCAACAACATCAGGTTCCTCAGATGCCCAATCCTCAAGTCTCTCGCCTTCCTTCTGTGCCTGGGTATCGTCCTCCATCTCTACAAATGCAGCCAAGTATATCGGGCCTACCGCCTCCAATTCGCACATCCACCACCACTGTAGACAGTGTGCAAACACCTATTCCCAGCTACACTCCAGCACCAGGACAGACAGCTATGCCTGCACCTACCCTTGGACAACCTGTGCCCACTCCTGCAGTGTATAATCCTCCTCCTTCTATGGCTTCCCAGCCTCAGTATCTGCATCAGCCTGGTGTTCCGATGACCCGGCCAACTCAGGGACTACGAGCACCTCAACCACATTCACAGCTCCATCAACCATTTCCCCAAGTTGGTGGCCAGGGCCATCCACAGCCATTTTTCCAGCCTGTGCCAGGTCAGCCGCGAATACCTGGACCTCAACTCCCACAACAAACCCAGCCCCACTACCTACACCATATGGCACAACAGAGACCTGGACCACATAATCTTCAGCAACGGCCATATAATATTCACTCTACACCATCTGCACTGCCCCAGCAGGTGTATCCTCCTGGTTCATTTGTTCCTGGTTGCCAACATATGAACACCATTGCTCCAAATCAAGTTCCCCATCATTCCATGCAACCACAAACACCCCCTTCCTCACAGCCAATGCCTCAAGTTTCTATGCCACACTTACCAAATGTAAAACAGCAAATGCCCCCTTGTTCCCAACCTTTTATTCCCCCAGTCAATCAGCAAGTACATGCTATTCCTCCTGCACAAGCACCGCTTTCTTCTCAGCAGTTACCACTTGCAGGCCCTGGGCAAATGCCTCCCCACTCACAACCAATGCCCCCAATGTCTCAGCCACAAATGCTACCATCTTCCTCCCAAATGTCTCCTCCCACTCATCTGCAAATGCCTGCAGCTTCCCAAGCCTTGCATCCTTCTCATCCACCAGTATCTGCTGTTTCCCAGCCTTTACCTCACCCATCTCGACCACAAGTGCCCAGTGTTAACCAATCATTACCACACCCATCCCAGCAACAAATTCATCCTCCCTATCAGCCAGCATTTCCAGCACCCACACCAAGGGGTCCAGTCCCTGTACAGTTACCTCCAGCTTCTCTTCCAGCACAGTTCCCAGGGCACACCACTGCTCTCCCTTCACTGCCCCATGCCAGTCTCCCCTCACAACTTCCTGCTGGACCTCATCCGTCAGTGGCCCCACAGATGACCCAGCAACCTATCTTGCCTCAGCACCATCTCCCTCCTCATTCTACACCTGTGGGTTATCCTGGTGGTATTCCTATAGCTCCAAACCAGTCCACAGTTCCTCAGCAGCCCCAGGCTCGGCCTTCACAGGTACCATCAGGGGGGGCAGCATCTTACCCTGGACCACATGCTGGGATCATTCCCCCAGGATCCATCCAGCATTCCGCCACACCAGTCATTACACCTGGACTCCAGCCACTCCCTCAGGGTATGATTCCACCATCTTCAGCTGCTCCAGGAGCTACACCAAGCAGTGTCCTGCCTGCCCAGTCGCCTTCTCCATCACCGGGGCCTTCCTCACTTGGTATGGTGCCTCAGAGACCATCTCCTGCTATCACACCAGTTGCAGGTGCACCAATACCACAGACTGCAACATCACCCTTGCCAACATCTGGCCCCTTGCCCTCATCCAACTCACTTTTTCAGCACCAGAATTCCAGTACAGATGATCTTCTGTCCTCAAGCCCTGAGAGCCAACATGGTGGTACCAAAGACACTGCCAATGTCTTACTGCCCACCAAGGCCGATCCTCAAGATGAACAACTTCGCAAGAAATCAGAGGGAGTGAAGATTATTGAAGGTGATCCATACCAGGCTCCAGAGAGGGTCTCGCAGCTTTGTGCAGAGCTTGAAAGGTTTCAGTCAACTGTCCAGTCATTGGAGCGTCCTTCGGGAGAAGGAGGTTTATCCGAACTCGATGCTCGATGGAAGGAGCTGCAAGATCAACAAGAGAAGGATTCTCGTCAGCTGTCCATTGCCATAGCCCGGTGCTACACTATGAAAAACCGCCACCAGGACGTCATGCCTTACGACTGTAATCGAGTTGTTCTGCACTCCGGCAAAGATGACTACATCAACGCCAGCTTTATAGAGGATCTTTCACCATATTGTCCACGTCTCATTGCAACACAGGCTCCCCTTACTGGAACTGCTGCTGATTTCTGGCTCATGGTCTACGAGCAGAAAGTGTCTCTAATTGTAATGTTGGTGTCTGAGCAAGAAGTTGAAAAGGTAAGATGAACATACTCGAAGATTCCTGATGTCAGACCGCTCTTTTTGAGCATTAAACGATTTTTTGTCTTCCGTAGCAAAAGGTCCTGCGTTACTTTCCGTCCGAAAGAGGACAGCAGATCACTCAAGGCTCGATCACACTAAGCCTGACTACCCAGAAAAACACTGCCACTCACGTGGAGCGCATGATCGGACTGCAGTATAGGGATCAAAGTTTGAAGCGAACTGTTGTCCACCTACAATTCACTTCATGGCCTGAACTGTAAGGATCTGACACACGAAACGACCCAAGTTTATCAAATGGATAAATGAGGGAAGTGCAGTATAAACTAAGCTGTTTCCCTTCTCTTTCTTTAAACAGTGGCTTGCCAGAGAGTAAAAGTAACCTCATTCGATTCATTCAGGAGGTTCACGGACATTACCTTCTCCAGCGCCCTTTACACACACCTGTCGTGGTGCACTGCAGGTGAGTAACTCAAGTCTTAAATGTATTAAAAAAAACATTCAAGACATTTACTTCACAGCGCCTCTAATTTTAACAGCTCTGGTGTTGGTCGAACCGGAGCTTTCTGCCTGTTGTATGCTGCACTACAAGAGCTGGAGGCTGGGAATGGGATACCCGACCTATCCCAGCTGGTGAGGAAGATGAGACAGCAGAGGAAAAACATGCTACATGAGAAGGTGTGTGTAACATCCACATGTATATTAAGCTTATTTTGGAATAATTCTGTTTCTATACTGACAGCACATGGTTAATTTAAAGTGTGCGTGTGAAATCTGAGAAACTTAGTCTTGTGAGTAAAACACTTGCTGTTTGTTGTCTTGCCATGTTTTATACAGTTACACCTAAAATTCTGCTACGAGGCAGTGCTGAAACATGCAGAGCAGGTGCTTCAGCGTCGTGGCATCATTACCACCCCGAGTCAAAAGTCCACAAACAGTGTAGCAGTTAAGGTAAAAACATTTTGTGAACCAATTTGTGGTTCAGTGTGTGGTAACACAGCAGTATCTTAGTACCAAGTTAAATAATGAGTGATTAATTATGATCTAACAGTAAACCCTGATGTATCTGTACAGCAGTACTCACAGCCAGAGGCTCAGGATATTGTTCTTGGAGGTGATATGCCCATTAGCTCCATCCAAGCTACGGTTGCTAGGCTCAGCATCCGTCCACCCAGCGCTGACTCCGACCAGGACCCGAATCAGGACCTAGTGGCTTCTGTTGTGACAGGTCTAGAACCTGAGCTGGCACTAGCCCAAGACCTCCAGGCTCTTTCTCCCATTGACACTGTTCCTGCCTCACTAAGTCCCCCACTGTCCTGTCCTACGTCCCCAGGTAAGATGCAGTCCCCTTCACCTCCTAACCACCAGGGGAACGAGTTTGATGCATCCACACAATTGCCAGTCTCCAACAATCATGCTGAACCTGAAGCAGCTCCTCCAGCATTGTCGTCCCTGGATCTTCTGGCTTCACTAACACCTGAAGCTTTTACGCTTGACACCGGTTGCCGGAGCAAACCGCGAATCAGCAAGCAAAGCTTCTTCCAGGCACAGGAAGGCCAGGGTCTGCAGGGTCCTCCCAATGGAGATGACCCACTCAGCACTCTGGATCCCCTTTGGACTCTCAACAAGTGCTGACTTCCTGAACTTAATCCTGTCTGCTTATGTCTCAGTGTTCTGTATTTCCAGATCACGCTACCGTTTAGGATTTCGCTTCCTATTAGCTAGCAGACAGCCTTTCTTAATTGAATCCGTTATTTTGGAGGAGGAAAATACCCAGAATCCGGAAATCCTTGTCCATGGCCTGTATCTCTGGGACCACCTCACTGTGTCAGTCCCCGTTTAGTTCTGCATCTGCACTTTTCTGGTACTGCCCTCCGTGTTCCCAGCATGCACACCTCTTCTGAAGATGAGCCAGGCCTTTCTAACGGACATCTGGTTCTCAACACCAAAAAAACCTTCTTTATTAATAATGGCATGGAAATTAAAAGGTGGACTCGTTGAGCACTTTAAATTTCAAGTAAATCTTAAACTGAAAAAAAATGGGATGTGAAAGAGGAACCCAAGGTCACTTTGTAGCTCAGAGCAGTTTAAGTCTTCAAAGTGCGCTTGACAAAACGGTTGCTCCTTCGATTGCAGATTCTCCTCGTCTCACTTTGCTGCTTGCATCGTCGGCCAATCTGTTCACACAAGTTGGAAAATGAAAAGAATCTGACAAAATGTGCTAACTTTATATTAGCAGCAAGGACCAGTCCACAGAATCACATTTATGTAACGCTAGACGCCTTCTACTAACATTTTAGACTAACTTCTGTAGTCAGCTGTTATTTTGCGAGAATTTGCTAACTTTACGTATGTCTAAGTGACGCCCGTATGCCGCATACTCACTTTTACACATAATCCTGTAACTTATTTCTTATTCAACACGCTATTAACTTGATGTATTCTGAGTTGATTCATTTTGCCTCGTTAAATGTTGTAAATAAATCCTTAATTAAAAATTCAGTCAGTCCTTACTTGTCATCCTTTACATTCAGTGTGTCATTGTGTCCCGAAAATAGACGAGGACATACAGGATGATGACCCACACCACCGAGAGTCAACAAAGAAATGATGAAGGGATGCGATTTTATTTGTAAATTAGTACAAATGTAATTTCACATATTAAAAAATAGAACAGAGTATTAGTGTTATTCTATCATGCTGGAAATCTTTACATACAGTACGGCTCCCCAGCATTTGCATATCCAGCACAGACCTCTGGGATTATCTCGGACACTGCGTGATGTGGCGACAGCGCATGAGGTTTCACCCAGTCGGCGCCAGAAATGATGAAAATGTGTTCAAGGAAAAATGCGCAGTAGATTTTACACAGTTTAAAAAAACTAAACAAAAAAAAAAAAAAACATTAAGACATCTAGTTCAGGCGTTTGCTCAGAACGGTGCAGGTTTAATTCGATCATTTGAAGTTTCAGGAAGAAAAGAAAGAAAAACATCCTGATTACTTAACAGCGCCGGAGGCCGTCTGTGGTTTCAGCGCCGGAGGTCAGGGGTTTGCAATTTTATCTTATAACCACACAACCAACAAAGCTGCTACTGTTCAACATGTATAATGAGATTAATTTAATTCTCTCTTGATAAGTGGTTTGGCCAAATGCTGTATGTGTAAGTCTAATCCTAGTTTTTTGAGCTAGCAAAAATAATCTTTGACAGCTGATTGGTTAAAAGTTTTGTATCATACAAACGCCTGGTTTGTGAGATGCAAGAGGACAATGTTGGCATTTAATCTCAATGCTGAACTTAAGTGCATTGTTCTGGCTGTATTAATGATGCCGCCGCACTAACAGTCACTTCTTCATTAAATGCGATGCGGATGCGATTATAAACCAGAAGGTTCTGTCTTGAGAAACAAACTTGGAAAGGAAGATTACTTTCAAAACAAAGCCTTTGTTTTTTTTTTTTTTTTTTTAAAAGCTCAAAGGCTAAACATACATTAAGGACAGAAATATACTCGCATTTAGTTACACGTACGTACCTATGCAAACCTGTCTGTGTCCTCTGGTGCGCCCCCTACTGGAATCCCCGGGTAACAGGTGCAGTTTATAAGCAAGTATGTGAACAAAGACGCTCAGGGCGTGGCTGGCTGGTTACGCCACCGTGCGGTTCAACAGCGAGGAGTTTCGCACGAAGGCTGCTTTCACACTTGGATGAATTTCTCCACCAGCACACACACACACACACACACACTAATCCGGACTCGTTGCCAGAAAGCGACTGCAAGGCAAGCGGAATTCAGCTGACTTAAAAATAGTTTCCTTTTTTTTTTGGTCATAGCAAAGCTTCTAAAAAACTTTACAGGGTGAAAGCTGTCTAACCCTGCTTACTGGCACACACACACACACACACACACACACACACACACACACACACACACACACACACGGATAGAAAACATTCACATTTTTCACCAACAAACGACAAAACTGGAAACTTAACTGCACACACACCCCTAAATCTGTCCATGCAACAACACAGCATTAATATTTACTACATTCATATTGTTAATAATTTAACACACCTGTGCTACTTTGTGCGTTTCTACTAAGTGTAAAAAAGGTGTGAGTGCAGCGCATGTTGCAGAGTCAGGTCTAACAAAAAAAACAGTATATAATAATAATAATAATAAAAAAAAATCAACGATTGTAATTACGATTTGGTCGAAACTTGTAAAATGACGCTTTAAAAAAACGTCGACAGTGTATAAGTATGTTGACGAGATGGGGTGGAAAAAAATGTGTTGAGTGACGGATGTCTCGTCCAATCAGCAGTAAGAATTTAATTCACAAACTATACTGTACCTACCTGTTCTGATTTGTCATTTCGGTTTCTGATTTTGTTTCCAGTTTTGTCATTTCACTTCTCGGCCGCTGTGCGCACCGGATCAGATCGAGGTATCGAGGTATCGTCTTATTGTGTATCGGATGATCCCTAGTGATTCTCTGCCCCTAGTGGCCAGTGTTTGTATTTTTTGTTTGTTTGTTTTCTGTGATTATCTGCTATCTTTAGCCCCCCAACAAAACTGTAGCATCAGCTTCTAAGCCAGCCAGCGGCTCACGAATTAACATCCAACAGTATAATATTAATGTTAATATATTATAATAATATAATTATTATTAATATATTAATGTAAATGGACATTACAGTAGTAACGGCCGCAAATATACACATGAACATGTGAAGGAAAGAACAGACTCGGATCAAGTCGTTATCATCGTCAGGCAGCGAGCGGGATAACGACGGGTTCGACTTTTAATCTCGATCACTACGTCCTCGCGCGAGTGTCCTACCCATCAGAACAGAACAAACATCTGTCTCCTGGGCTCGGCCTTCCTCCCTAACCCTTGCTCCCTTGCTCCCTCATAAGTGCTCACCTCTGAGCAGAAAAAGCATTCGCGTGAATCAAACACACGTGACGATCTAAAGCTAAAAATCATTATGAGACACGTCTACGCTGTTCTTCTACAGCTTACAGGGCGGGACATGACGTGATCAGACCTGTAACTGACCATCAGCACGTCCCCGTGTTCGTCTTCACCTTGTACACCTTGTGTAATGTCACGTGTCCATCAGACACGGTGTTGACGCTCGGTTGGACGGACGCGCACGATAACGAGTCCAAGCTTTCAGGTTGTTAAAAAAAAAAAAAAAAAAAAACACATAAATCAAAGCATCAGAAAGCAAACACTCACACAGATGTGTCCAGATGAAAACTATGATGTAATTAAAAGTTTTAAATTAAATTAATCAGCGCTTTTCACATGTTACAGTAAGAGAGGAGACCGCGGCACGTCCGTACAAACCGTTAGAATTCAGCACTAATAAATAATGGATAGCTTTCGTCTTTTCTTCTTGTTTTTTAAATATTAAAAAAAAGTGACACGTCTCCCACTACACACACACACTCATTCGACACACACACACACTCGTTCCACACACCTCCTTTACAGATTACAGGAAGTTTTATGAACTGTTCCCCCTCTCTCTCTCACACACACACACACACACACATCAGCAGTTATTCTCCATGTAAACTTCGGCCTTCTCTTCGCACCCACCAAAAAACTCACCCTCACACACACACAAACTCACCCTCACACACTCTCTCTCTCTCTCTCTCTCTCACACACCTTTTTTTTAGGCAGCGATGCGCAGCGTCCTGTTCGCTCTGCGCGTAAAAATACATTGCGATTTAATGTTTTGAGACTTTTTCTAGCAAAATATATATAAAAGGAAAAAAAAACTGTCTTTCATTAGAAAAACGATAAAACAAAATAAACATACAGCAGGAGCTTTGACACACACACACACACACAATTCATGCCCTATTTCCGTTCCACTACTGGCATTGTTTGTTCGAGGGGGAAAAAAAAAATCCATCCCCTTACACACTCTCTGACACACACACACACACACACACACACACACACACACACACACACACACACACGTTTGTTCGATTCATTCATTCCTGAAAGAAACAGGAAAATAATCTGCAGTGAGACGATACAGAACCGGCGAGTGGAACCGAGTCGAGAAGACAACAGTCCATCGCTTCACACACACACACACACACGTCTCATAAACGTCTCTGTGTGTCCATGCGCGTGCGTGTGTGCGTCTGTATCTGTTCAGTCCAGCTTCTCCAGGACGGAGGGCACGTAGACGAGGCTGAGCTCGCTGCCGAAGTCGCACACGATGGCGGCGTTTTCGAGGACGAGGAGCTGGCGGACGTGCTGCCCCTCGCTGTTCTGACCCAGATACACCGTCTGCAGCAGGTCGCCGTAGTTCAGGTCCCAGAACGACACGCAGCCGTTACCGCCGGTCACCAGCACGCTCTCGGAGATCACCGCCAGACTGGCGCCGCAGCCCACTTCCTGTCGGGACGGAACACAAGCTCACACTCACTCTTTATACATCAGTTATTAAAAATCATGTAAAGGAATTATCCGGCTACTCGATCAGCTGAGAGTCTGGATTCAGATTTTTTACATTTATTTTAGAATCTCCACAGCGCTGCAGCCTGTCGTGTTTAAGAAGCGTGAAGAGCTTTAAAAAGTTCCAGATTGATCTCCGACACTGGAGACTCCTTACACAAATACAACATAACCTCATTACATCGCGTTCCAAATTATTATGCAAACTGGATGTAAGTGTCATAAACATTAAATGTGTAGTTTTTAAATTAAACTCATGGATGGTGTCGTGTCTCAGGACTCTTTGGGTCACTGAAATGAATCTCAGACACGTGTGATAATTAGTTTGCCAGATGAGCCCAATTAAAGGAAAAGTCCTGAAGAAGGTTGTTCCACATTATTAAGCAGCCGCAGGTTTCAAGCGATATGGGAAAGAAAAAGGATCTCTGCTGCCGAAAAGCGTCAAATATTGCAATGCCTTGGACAAAGTATAAAAACATTATATATTTCATGAAAACTTAAGCGTGATCATCGTAGTGTGAAGACATTCGTGGCTGATTCAGAGCACAGACAGGTTCATGCAGATAAAGGCAGAATGAAGAAGGTTTCTGCCAGACAAATTCATCAGATTAAGAGAGCAGCTGCTGAAATGCCATTACAAAGCAGCAAACAGGTATTTGAAGCTGCTGGTGCCTCTGGAGTCCCGCGAACCTCAAGGTGTTGGATCCTTTAGAGGCTTGCAGTTGTGCATAAACCTACTATTCGGCCCTAATCAATGCTCACAAGCAGAAACGGTTGCAGTGGGTCCAGGCATACATGAAGACAAGTTTTTAAACAGTGATGAGTGTCGTGCAACCCTGGATGGTCCAGATTAATGGAGTAGTGGATGGTTGGTGGATGGCCACCATGTCCCAACAAGGCTGCGACGGCAACAAGGAGGTGCCGGAGTCATGTTTTGGGCCGGAATCATGGGGAGAGAGCTGGTCGGCCCCTGTAGGATCCCTGAAGGTGTGAAAATGACCTCGGCAAAGTATATTGACTGACCACTTTCTTCCATGGTACAAAAAGAAGAACCGTGGCTTCCGTAGCAAAATCATCTTCATGCACGACAATGCACCATCTCATGCTGCAAAGAATACCTCTGTGTCATTGGCTGCTATGGGGATAAAAGATGAGAAACTCATGGTGTGGCCACCATCCTCCCCTGACCTCAACCCCATTGAGAACCTTTGGAGCATCCTCAAAAGATCTATGAGGGTGGGAGGAAGTTTGATTCAGAACAGCAGCTCTGGGAGGCTATTCTGACATCCTGCAAAGAAACTCAAGCAGAAACTGTCCAAAGTTCAATGGATGTAAGAATTGTGAAGGTGATATAAAGAAGGGGTCCTATGTTAAGATGTAACATGTAGCCCTGTTAGGATGGTTTTGATTTAAATAGTTTTTGATTTCAGTAAATATGACCTCCTAATGCTGCAAATTCAACAAAAGCCTATTTTGTGCAGAATAATTTGGAACAGTGCATTTTCAGTTTATTTATTATTTTTATTTTTTATAAATATTATCATTAGGAGGTTTGTTCAATAAAATTCAAATTAAACCCAAATAGTTGATGACTTGAAAATTATACTGACTGTCATTTGCATCGACTGATTATGAAGATCAGAGAAAGATATAATTTGCGTAATAATTTGGAACACGGTGTAGAGTGTCTGTCCAATCAGAATCCAGAACTCAACAGATTCTGTGCTACATACGGAACATTAACTCGCTGCATACGGAACATTACGGTTATATGATTTGTTTTGGGGAGAGAAAAAAAAAAAAAAGAAAAATAAGTAAGTAAATAAATAAATAAATCTATATAAAATCTATACTAAACATTCTACACTAGTTCAGATTTGAGGTGCAGCCATGACGGGACTCTACGGAAGCGGTTAGCGTGTTGTTATGTGAGTGCGAGTGATGCTAAGCGGCTAGTTCTCTACAGGTTAAGCCTTTCTGGATTAGCAAAATAAAAGCGCTTCTCGTTGCTTTAAAACCTTCTTGCATAGCGACGTGCCGAAGCAGCAACAGTATCGACAAGAGCAGGAGGGCGGACAGGAACTGATCTGAAAACACACACACACGCACACACACACACACACACACGCACGCACACACACAACAGCTGCACACATCACTCGGGTCCGTCAGCAAAACATCACGTCAGAGCTCCGGACACGCGCATTTGAAAAGAGAGACGAGAGATCTGGTGCATCTGAACTTTGCTACGAATCGGACAAACAATCATCGGAGGCGGGGCTACGTTCCCCTGGCCCCGCCCTGTAGCATCATCATCCAACCTTAGACTTTAGGCCACGCCCCTTACCTGAGTCTTAGAATAAAAGTAAAGGAACATCAACTCGGAGTCTTAGATCACATCATTAAAGCTCCAGTTCGAGTCTACAGTAAAGCTGTACATTTTTGTAAACACTGTATGCTTTCTAGGAATATTTCGGGGGCGGTGCATGTGTGAGGTCGCGGCTCTGAGTTGTTTTGCTTTGTTTTGTTTCCCCCCGGACCTGCTGTATGGAGTAGAGCTTGATGCCGGTGCTCCGGTCCCAGATGCAGATCAGATCGTCCAACCCGCTGCTGATCACACAGGAAGTAGTGCAGACTAGCGACGTCACATCGCCGCGGTGACCGTACACATGGCTCACGTGGCTTCCTGTGAGGACGTCCCACAAGCAGATGGCACCGTCCTGCCCCCCGCTGGCCAGGACCATCGTCTACAACACACACGCGGAAAAAAAAAAAAAAAAAAAAAAAAAAGTCAGGTTTTGGATAAGAACGAACATCAGAACATCAACATTATTATTATTATTATTATTATGAGGCGGAGCTTCTAGCTGCACTCACCTGGTCTATATAAATGGCGGTGATGCCCCCTGAGTGACCCTGCAGCGTGAAGAGGCAGCAGGAATCCTCCAGACGATACACCTGCACAACAACAGCAAACACGTTATACACCCGTCTGCCTGTGTGTGTGTGTGTGTGTGTGTGTGTGTGTGTGTGTGTGTGTGAGAGGTGTTTACTCTGACGGTGTGGTCCTGGCTGCCCGTGACGACTCGACCCGCTGCAGCTTTGAGCACAGTGATGGGTTTCTGGTGAGCGCACTGGACCGAGCGTGTGAGCTGGCAGGTGATCGCATCGTCACTGCTGTAACAAGGAGACGGAGGCAGACTGGCGCGAGCAGGGGGGCCTAGAACACACACACACACACACACACACACACACACACACACACACACACACACTCATTTATCACTGTTATTATTACAAAAAGCTTTGATAAAAACCTACATTTAGGCTTAAAAGGACACGATGTTAGTGTGTGTGTGTGTGTGTGTGTGTGTGTGTGTCACCTCGGTGCTGCAGTAAACCCAGCGGTTTGTTGATGTCCACCGTGAAAAAATCAAGAGAACCGTCCAGTCGAGCCGCAACGATCCTGTAACACACACACAAAATCAGGATACAGAGGAGTGTGTGTGTGTGTGTGTGTGTGTGTGTGTGTGTGTGTGTGTGTGTGTGTGTGTGTGTGTGAGATAAACATGCCTATTGTTAAGGAAAGCCAGAGCGGTGATTCCTGTCGATCCGTCTTCGTTGCAGCACCGCAGCTGTCCCTCTACCGCGTCCCACAACTGATGGGGAAAAACACACACACACACACACACACACACACACACACACACACAATCAGACATCTTATCTGACATGCTGTCGTTAGAGATTTATAGTGATGGTGTAAGTCATTAATATTTTTGTTCGGTGTGTGTGTGTGTGTGTGTGTGTCCGTGTGTGTGTGTGTGTGTGTGTGTGTGTGAGAGACCTCCAGTTTGCCGTTGCTCCTCCCTGCAGCGATCAGGTTCCCCCTCAGCTCCATGGACCACACCGAACTCTCCCAGTCTCCCGACGCCAGGCTCGGTCTTTCAGTGGGCGGGGCAGGCGGAGTGGGAGGGGTCGGGGGGAGCGGCGTGGGCGTGGTAGTAGGCGGGGGCGGCGGCGACGACGGCGTGACCTCGTGCTCCTTGTACGCCTTCTCCACCAGGCCGCCGAAGTCGAAGCCGCAGTCCGAGAGCGTGTGTGACGTGGGCAGGTCGAGGAAGTTGGTGTCGATGAGCGCCGTCAGGTCCGGCTGGTCCACGAACAGGGCGGGGCGGGTCGGTCTCCGGCGCACGGCGTGCTCGCCGTCGGGTGTGGGCGCGGCGCGGGACTCCGCCCTGGGGGAGGGGTCGGGGTCGTACGGATCCCAGGCGTCACGTTGATCCCAGCATCCGCTACTGCTGCTCCGCCTCAAACTGTAGAGAGAGAGGGGGGGAGGAGTCAGGAGCGAGGGGGGAGGAGTCAGGAGATAGGGGGAGGAGTCAGGAGATAGGGGGAGGAGTCAGGAGAGAGGGAGGAGGAGTCAGGAGAGAGGGAGGAGGAGTCAGGAGAGAGGGAGGAGGAGTCAGGAGAGAGGGAGGAGGAGTCAGGAGAGAGGGAGGAGGAGTCAGGAGAGAGGGAGGAGGAGTCAGGAGAGAGGGAGGAGGAGTCAGGAGAGAGGGAGGAGGAGTCAGGAGAGAGGGGGGAGGAGTCAGGAGAGAGGGGGGAGGAGTCAGGAGAGAGGGGGAGGAGTCAGGAGAGAGGGGGAGGAGTCAGGAGAGAGGGGGAGGAGTCAGGAGAGGAAGAGACGGAGGACCGAGAGAAAGTTGGGTTATTATTTAGCAGAAGTGAAAAGATGCTATAAAACTGATCATAATGTGAACAGCAGTGTGTGTGTGTGTGTGTGTGTGTGTGTGTGTGTGTGTGTGTGTGTGTGTGTGTGTGTGTGTGTGTACCCGTTATTAGGTATGATGGTGAGACAGTCCCCGGTCTGTGCGTCCCACACGCGAATCTGTCCTGCTAAACAGCAGCTGGCCAGCAGCATACCGTCACTCGCTAAACACTCGATGTCCTACAGAGTCAAAATTAGCATCATTAGAACACTACAGCATTACACACACACACACACACACACACACACACGTCACACTGAACGACCCGTGTGTGACACTAAACCACCGAGCGCCTTATTAAGTAAAATACACTTTAAACACACGACTCAGAAATGATGTAACAGATCAAAGAGTTTAAGATGACCTGGTTAAACTGATATTAGTAGTGTGTGTGTGTGTGTGTGTGTGTATACCATGCTATGGCCTCTCAGCAGCAGCGGGGAGATCTCGCTGACCGGAGGGGAGTACCCGTACTCGTCACAGGGCAGGTCTCCACGGCGACGGCGGCCATGTTGGACTCCATTCTGCCCATAGTTACGAGGACACAGAACACGATAGAGACAGAAGAGCAGGAGAACCAGGAGAACCCCAGCGAAGAGGCCCAGAGCTGCGACCCTGAACACACACACACACACACACACACACACACACACACACACACACACACACAACGAGACCATGTTTATTTCACACACATAAATAAGTCTAAGATTAAAACTTATTAAACTTTTTGCGCATGTGTGGTGTTTTTTGTGTGTGTGTGTGTGTGTGTGTGTGTGTG